>CM061225.1:63619896-64902221 GCA_030844895.1 Ambrosia x helenae
ATTAAATATAAAATCACACAATGAATGCCATTAACAATGAATGCCTTCGGTAACCCATAATTATGTTACTAATTTCGGTGCTAATGGAATGCAATCATCATTTATTTAAATAATGCTAATTAAAATAAAATGGTGATCTCCTAATTCTACGACATAATTGAAAGTCTGTAACAGTGTGATTCTATATTGTTAACTTTAATAACATGACATGACATGACATGACATGACATAACATAACATATTATAACTTTCATTTAATCAATTCCCATTAAATGATAATAATCAAAATAATTTCCTTTATATTATGACTTTCCTTTAATTATTCTTAATATATTTTTATTATGTTAGATTTACTGTTATTTATGGACATTAATAATAATTGACCGAATTTAATGTTATATATTACAATTTTTAACCTCATTTATTTATATTACTATTAATATGAAATTATGATTTATCTATTTTTACGAAATTACATTTAATATTATTTATTGACATTAATAATAATTGACCGAATTTAATGTTATTTATTAAAAATTTTAATCTCATTTATTTATATTACTTTTTTTTGACTTTATGTTTAATATTATTTACTGAATTTAATTTTTTTATATTATGACTTTCTTTGAATCAATTCTCATTAAATGATAATTATCAAAATCATTTCCTTTATATTATGATTTTCATTTAATTATTATTAATATATTTTTATTATGTTAGAATTGTTACTATATTGTTCACCACACATTAACTGCCCATATTTACACTAAAAACTGCTTTTTGAATAGATCTAAACCATTGATTAGAGGTGGTTATTTATGAGATTAAATCTCAGCCCTACTAAATAGGTAGTTTTCCCCAAATTTTAGTAGTTTATTTTTTTCAAAAACAGTTAACAATTTACTACTCCACTTATTCCTCATCCAAGTATATATATTGCTGCTTATTCACATGAATCTTTAATCTTTACTAATAACTACATAAACATACATTCTTATGCCCCATTCCAAAACATAAAATGAAGTCTTTCCAGCAAACAATCCACAACCCCCACCGCCTTCTTCCTCTCACCACCACTCTACCACCTGCAGGCAATGTTGTGGAAACCGGATCGGCCGGTCCGACCGGTTTAACCGGATATCGGAGATGCCGGCGGTCAGATCACCCCATTTAAGCCGTTTGTCACGTAACCGGCCGGTCGGACCGGTGACCGGCGGTTAACCCGAGAACCGTTGTAAATAACGGTCGGCCCGCTTGTTCTTCACAAATGGATTGCATTATGTTTGGTGCCAATGACTGGTCTGAACGTCTGAACTAGATCTGAAAGAAAGATGGTGTGAACTAAATGATGGCGGATCTGAACGAGGATGGATCTGTATAGAGAAGAAGTCGTTGTTTATGAGTTATCTTTCTCTTTGCACTTACATGAGAAAGAATAGTAATTTGAGGTATAAGAGAGAATGGGGACTTGGGAGAAGAGATCTGAAATAGTGAAAAAGATGGAACAGATTTGAAAAAGATGGAGTTGGTCAAAGTTATATTTGTTCACACCCATTTATCGTAAACCAATGAGAAGTTAACGAACCAATAAAAATTTAGTATACAAATTCAATTATTATAGGTTTAAAATTTTAAATCATTGTGTATTCTGTTGAACTTTAAAATCTAGGGCTGAGCAATAAACGGTTCCGAACCGCGAAAACCGAGGAACCAACGTCGAACCGCTTGAACCGAACCGAATTAATGTTATAGGTTCCGGATCTGGTTCTCATAATTTGGCAAAATCGGTTCCCGGTTCGGTTCCGGTTAAAACCGACAGGTCCGGTTAAGAACCGTTAGAACCAGTTTGAATTAAAATAAATATTTAAAGACCTATTTATTTGTTTGTCGAAAGATATTGTTTTTCTTACTAGCTTCCTAACTATCATCATCATCGTCAAAGATAGAAGTATATATAGGTTTCTTAATAAGTTCGCATGATAGAAACTAATGTCACTTGATGAGCCGTTACTGCTCTTTTATGTCAAAGATAGAAACTATATTGTTTTTTTTTCAATTAAAATTGTCTGATATATATTCGATTATTGTATGTTTGATTATTAACAACCCATGTTCATTACATAGAATGTTGTTTTGTTCCGTATCATAAGTGTATAGATAATATATGAATGCGTAGTACCATTACATAAGTGTATAGATAATATATGAATGTGTAGTATCAATGGTGTGTTTAGTAAAGTTTTGTTTACAAAAAATAGGCAATTTCATTAGTAAAGGGCCAAATTTTACGTTAGGATGGTAGGTAGACAGACAACAAGTTGCGCCGCCACCCCCTTCTGAATTGCAAAACATAACCTACTAAAAACAAATTCTTTACCTCGGTGGGGTCAAAATGTTGTTGTGAACGATCCGTTGAACGCAGTCGTTGTACCCAAGCGACTTACACTTACTCTTTGAGATCACATTCTTGGAGCAATGCAACACTTATTAAAGACTCGGCTTTTCATCATAACACTAAGATTTGGTCCTCAGGTACTTTATGTGGACATGGTTTATACTTCACAGTTGGTTAGCTTTGGTGTAACTATATACTGTTAATGTTGTGTTTCGATTTAAATTTAGAAACATTTACTAGGATTACCTTTTCATGTGTTTCCTACGAAGGAAGTTGCGCGTGGTGTTTTGTTAACATTTCTTGTCAACTTCATTTTTTTTTGTTATTTATGGCTACTTTGGATATTTTGTTGATTTGTGGAAAATGGGTTGTGAAGAGCGGACAAAGGTATTGTTTGTTCCCCATGTTGATGTAATACCACTTTCAATGTTCACTTATGTCACTTATATGGAGTCAAAAACAAATGGCTATTGATGACAGACTGCGGTCCTGTTTTTGAATTGGATATGGAGATGGACGATCGTCATTGCTACTTTCCTTCTAACTACATAAGTGCATTAAAAGGTGCAATTTACTCCGAGAGCTTTATGTCACCAAATGCTTAATTCCATCAAGCTGTTTACTTATGTTTTATTTGTTTTAATTATGTTGTTTGTGACTTAAGACTACTTCTTATGGTACGTTTGGTATGAGGTAATGGAGTGAATGAGGGAATGGAATGGATAAGGAAATGGAATGGACAAATGAATGAAATGGATGATTACCATTCTATGGTGTTGTTTGGTTACCACGTAAGAATAGAATGAATCAATACTTTGTATTGTTTGGTAGGTAGGAAAAGACTTCGGAATAAAACCGCCGGTGGTGAGTAGTGGCTATGGCGGTTGATAGTGGATCCCGTCAACGGTGGTTGGTGGTTGGTGGTGGTAGAGGTGGTGGTTGGTGGGTGGTGGCAGAGGTGGTGGCGGTCGTGGTAGCGGTAACGACAACGGTGGTGGTCAATGGCGGCGACAACGATGGGTGGTGGTGGTGTGGTCGATGGGTGGCGACGTTTGGTGGTTATAGTAGCGGTAACGGTGGTGGTAGTCGGTGGGTGAGGATAGTGAGTGGTAGCGGTGGCGGCAACGGTGGTGGTGGTGGTCGGCGCGTGGCGGTGGTCGGTGATGGAAAGGGTCGGTGGTGGTAGTCGGCGCTTGGTGGTGGGTGCCGGTGGTCGGTGGTGGAGGTGGCTGTTGGTGGTGGTGGTGGCTGGAAAGTGTCGGTGGTGGAGGTGGAGGTGGTGGTGGGTGGCGGTGGTGCCAATGGTCGGTGACGGAGAGTGTCGGTTATAGCGGTCAGTGCTTAGTGGTGGGTGGCGATGGTCGATGGTGGAAAATGTGACACCCGGCAAATTCTGGTTAACAACGTTGTCTAGATGAAAGTCTACCTTAGCGAGTCACGCGTATATTGTACTTAACTGGGTTAGTTAAGTCGGGTTATGGTTCGGGAACTATCGGTTTAGTCTAGAGGATCATTGGATGTTGGTCTAGAGGTTCATTAGATGTCGGTCCTTAACCAAGTGTACAAACGGTGACGATTTGTAGGATCGTCAGGGCATACGGAACATACAAGTCTCGAGTCCCGGGAATTGGTGAACGAGTGTGAATATGTGTATTTACAAGTGTTATGTGTTTACAATCATTATGTGACTTGTCGGTACGTGAATATGTGTTAACATATGTTAAAACGGGGTTTAACGCGCAAAACACACGGAATAGGCCCCTATAGGCGATTAGGATAGCCCAATCGCCTATAGGAGGGGCGACTGGGGACCTTAGGGGCGATTAGGGACCAATTGCATGACTATTCATGCGATTTGGCCCTAATTGCATGAACTTACATGCGATTAGGCTTCCTAATCGCGTGTAAGGGCTGCATAATCGCGTGTCACGTGCTGGACGACTAAAAACGACTATAAATACCATACTTGACCTCATAAACTTCATTATACAAACCCTAGTCGTCCCATAACCTGCCCCAACACACACACAACCTCTGGAACGCGATTTTTGATCAAAACACAAGGTTTCAAGCTTAATCCTTCATTCTTTCACAATTCTAAGGTTTGGTTTCCATCCATGAATCTTTATAAACGTTTTTAATCAATCCCTAATGGTCCAGACCTGTTCTAAAACGGAAAAGCTTTCTGAAAATCGTTAATAAGTATTGATAATCGGATTCTAACTAGTATACATGTGTTATGTGTGTTTATGATTAGAAAGCTAGGGTTTTTATGATTCAAGGTGAATGAATGACATGTTATTATTGTTAGATCAGAATAATAATGATATTATGATGATAAAATCTGAGAATTGAATATTAGGGTTATAGTTACGCATGTTAGTATGATGATTGCATGCTATGTGAATGGTGTTTGGATTACGTGATTGCATGCAGGGCTGATAATACGAGGCAAAACGAAGGGTTTTAGTTGAAACATGTTTAGAATAGTGTTTGGGATGATATTGGGTGGTTACACACGTTCTGGATCTGATTTGGAGCGTTAAACGCGCGAAAAACTGGAACAGCAAGGTTACAGGCGATTAGCAATCCTAATCGCCTATGTTAGAGGCGATTAGGAGGCCAATCGCCAGTCTTTCATGCGATTAGGGCCTAATCGCTAGTACTTACATGCGATTAGCCCTAATTGCTAGTTTTTACATGCAATCAGCCCTAAATGCTAGTTTTTACATGCAATCAGCCCTAAATGCTAGTTTTTACATGCAATCAGCCCTAATTGCTAGTTTTTATATGCAATCAGCCCTAATTGCTAGTTTTTATATGCAATCAGTCCTAAATGCTAGTTTACTTTTCCTAATCGCGTGTACTGCTGCTGTAAGTGTAAATTAGCATTCCGAGACCCGATTTGACATGTAGTAACATGCTAGGAACCCCGTAACATATCTAATAACTTGGTAACATATGTTTGGATGTAATTCGGTGATACGTGAACTATGTGCTATAACTTGTTGTGCGTTAACGTATGTTAAGTGTGATTGCATGATTGTCTGTTTGAGAGCGTAAACATAATACGGGGAGTCTCGGGTCACCAATGGGATGTCGAGTCTTGTACTTTGGGTCAGTTAAACAGTCACGGTGTTTTCAAACGAACTTGGTTATGGTCTGGACATCTAGGGACTAATTAACCTGCGGGTTATTAGTCTAAGTACTTGTAACTGTCATATGTTAGGTCGCCGCTTTACGGGACTAGCATAGCAGCTGAGTTTACTCGGGTTAAGGAGTAACGCAACTTAAGGTGAGTTTACGGCCCCTCTTTTAAACTGGTTTCATGGTTTCGGGGGAGAAAACATGTGTTAAAACGATTATTTGGTAACTACTGTCATACTATGGGTTTCTATTGTGTACTACACGATCTTTGGAAGTCCCGGGGGAACCATGAATGTGCGGGTTTGCACAACGGGGAAATGTGAATAGCGCTATTGGGAGTGACCAACCCCGCTCGTCGGCTTGGAGGGCCGGGCGAGTGCATATTGTCTCAAACAGGAACAACAGGAACAACTGGTTTACTTTTCGGGCACAACATCTGGTATTCGAGTTAGTAATGGTTTTCCAATCGTGGTAGTAACAAAACATACGCCTAGCTAGCGTACACTGGTTTTCGATTTGTTATAGTATGGACAGGTTGACTTGGTACTTGGATTACAAAACCTGTAAACTCACCAGCATTTTTGTGCTGACGTAAACTTTTACATGTTTTCTCAGGTCGCTAAGGTAGCACAATGGAACTAGGGCGCACGCGTCTGCACGGCGTCTAGCTAGAGTTGCATGATTTTACAAACGTTGAACATTGGTTTATTATTGAATAATTGTTTTGAATAAGCTTCCGCTGTAAACGGGGATTTTAAACATTGTTTTGAAATTGCATTATGTTCATGTTAGACTTGTTTATTGTGATCGTTGGTTTGGATCCTGATTTGTCATGCGCCTCGCGGTAAAACTCCGCAAGTGGATTTTGAGGGTGTGACAAATGGTTATAGTGAACTAGGACTGCATGTAGAGTCTAGTCTATAGCCGAGTCGCACACACTAGACGATCACATGGTACTAAACATTATGGTGGTTTACGTATGGTCTTGTCGGGGTGTCTCTAAATCGTTTGGTCTTTCTACGTTACATCATCCGTTCTATCTTAGGTCGGATTACTTACTTTCTAGGCAGTGTAGTATATTGGGGTAACTCGTATGCTCTTGAGATTTGTCCAAGGCTCGGACATCTCCCTTCTATACTCCAATAGAAGCACTTGTTATAATCTACCGTAGTATTACGGTGTATAGCTAAGAGTCTATGTTCGGTGATTTGAACTTTGAACTAGGAGAACACTTGGAGGACCATGTAGAGCGGTTTATCATTTTGGGTGCACACAAAATCATAACCCGAAATGCATGAAAGCCCTAGTGAGCTCTGGGTTGAAGGGATAGTCCTGGATTGGATCTAGCTTTGATCTTGTGAACATTAGTGGTTATCTTTATCTGCGAAACTAAATTTTCTCGTTCTTTCTGCCAGAATCATGTCTGGAGTACGAGGAGGACGTGGAGGTGGTCGCAATGGTGGACGTGGTGGTGGTCGCGGTGGTGCTGGTGGTCGTGGAGGTATTAACCTATCGCAGGCTGATCTGAACAACTTGCTCCAAGCTGCCTTTCAGTTAGGGCACAACGGTGGTGGTAAGTTGATTTATCCATTTTCTTTGCCTCATTGGTGAACCTTGTTTACATTCTTTGTGGTTTCTCATACGTTTCATTCCAGGTGGTCCTGTTAACCCACCCCCACCCATGTGTACCTATAAGATGTTTCGAGACTGTAAACCCCAGGAATTCTCTGGCACTGAGGGTGCGGTGAGCTTGCTTAGGTGGCTGGAGAAAGTGGAGTCAGTATTTCTGATGTGTAACTGTCTCCCAGAAGATCGGGTTAAGTATGCTGCTGCGTTATTCCAGGATGTGGCATTGACTTGGTGGAATGGCATCACCCAGAATATGGGTATTGGGGAGGCGTATGCTATGCCTTGGGAGAATTTTGTGCAGTTGCTGAAGCGTGAGTACTGTCCGAGGGAAGAGGTGCAGAAGCTAGAGCACGAGGTGTGGAACCTCAAGATGACTGGGTCTGAAATTGAGAAGTATACTGTGAGGCGTAACGAGTTGGCAGTGCTGTGTCCCGATCTGCATGTGCCAGAATACCGTAGGATTGAACACTATGTCTCAGGGCTAGTACCGGAAATTGCAGGATTAGTGGCTGCGGGAAATCATCCTACATACGCAGAGGTGGTTCGATCGGCTCATAGGATGACCAACTTAAAGGTGAATGAGGGTATTTTGCCTGCTAAGGGTTCGACTGTTAAGGCCCCAGAGAACAACAAGCGCAAGTGGGAAAATGACGGGAAGGGATCTGGGCCAGTACAGCAGAATAAGAGGTTCGATAATGGGGGTTCTTCTTCTTCTTCTTCGGGTAACAAGCAGGGTGGTTATGCGGGAAAACTGCCCAAATGTAACAAGTGTGGACGTCATCATCAAGGGAACTGCGACAGTAATCGTTGCCATCGCTGTCAGCGAATTGGGCATTTTGCTAAAGATTGTCGGGCTACACTTCCATCGACCCAGGCCCCAAGTAATACCCCGGCTCCTGCTGCTCAAGGAACTACGGGAAAACAAGGATGTTACAATTGTGGTGAGACCGGGCATTACAAGAAGGATTGCCCAAAACTGAAGCAGGTTGGAAACAACGGTAATGGGAACAACGGGGGCGGTGGCAGGAATGCACGTGCCTTCGTCATTGGAGCAGCTGAGGCTAGACAGGATCCTGACACAGTTACCGGTACGTTCCTTCTCAATAATCGTTCTGTTAGTGTGTTATTTGATTCTGGTGCCGACAAGAGTTTTGTATCCATGGAAGTTAGTCGATTACTAGATGTAGTACCCGTACCATTAGAGACCAAGTATATTATTGAGTTAGCTGACGGTAAAAAGATTGAGGCTACTAGTATCCTTCGGGGGTGTCAATTAGAGTTGTCGGGTTTATCGTTCCCCATCGACCTTATGCCGGTACCATTGGGTAGTTTTGACGTTGTGGTAGGAATGGATTGGTTATCTTTGTATCGCGCGGAGATTGTCTGTTACGATAAGGTTATTCGGATTCCTCTCCCTGATGGAGAATTCCTTTCTGTGTACGGTATCAAGGGTGGTGTTCCGCTAAACATCATCTCTAGCATGAAAGCCCTTAAGTGTCTTCGAAAGGGTTATCCAGCCGTTTTGGCGATTTTATCTGTTTCCTCTGGTAATGAGAAGAAGATCGACGATATTCCAGTTGTACGCGAGTTTCCTGATGTTTTTCCCGATGATTTATCTGGTCTTCCTCCTCATCGTCAAGTCGAGTTTGGTATTGATCTTGTACCAGGGGCTGCTCCTATTGCTCGGGCCCCCTACCGTCTTGCACCTCCCGAGATGCAGGAATTGTCTAGTCAGTTACAGGAACTCTTGGACAAGGGTTTCATCCGGCCAAGTTCTTCCCCTTGGGGAGCCCCGATTTTATTTGTTAAGAAGAAGGATGGAAGTTTCCGATTGTGTGTGGACTACAGAGAACTGAACAAATTGACCGTTAAGAACCGTTATCCTCTTCCACGTATTGATGATCTATTCGACCAGCTTCAGGGTTCTAGTTATTATTCCAAGATTGACTTGAGGTCCGGTTATCACCAGATGCGCGTCAGGGAGGCTGACGTTGCCAAGACTGCCTTTCGTACACGTTATGGCCATTTCGAATTCTTGGTCATGCCTTTCGGTCTCACGAACGCACCGGCGGTTTTCATGGACTTGATGAACCGCGTTTGCAAACCATATCTTGACAAGTTCGTCATTGTGTTTATTGATGACATTCTGATCTACTCCAAGAACAAGACCGAACACGAGGAACATCTGCGGTTAGTTTTGGAACTCTTGCGACGGGAACAACTTTACGCCAAGTTCTCAAAGTGTGACTTTTGGTTACGCGAAGTTCAGTTCCTAGGACATGTGGGTAATGAACTAGGAATTCATGTCGATCCAGCTAAGATCGAAGCGATCAAGGACTGGGGAGCACCAAAGACGCCAACTGAGGTGCGGCAATTCCTAGGCCTTGCGGGCTACTATCGTCGTTTCATTCAGGGGTTCTCGAAGATCGCTCAACCCCTCACCACACTTACTCAGAAGGATAGGAAGTTCGACTGGGGTGAACCACAAGAGTCAGCGTTTGAGGAACTAAAGTCTAAACTTTGTTCCGCTCCTATTTTGTCCTTACCTGAAGGTCCTGATGATTTCGTTGTTTACTGTGATGCTTCTATTTATGGTCTCGGTTGCGTGTTGATGCAACGCGAGAAGGTAATTGCGTATGCTTCTCGTCAACTCAAGGTGCACGAGAAGAACTACACCACCCATGACTTGGAGTTGGGTGCCGTGGTATTCGCGTTGAAAATTTGGAGACATTACTTGTACGGTACCAAATGCACCATCTACACCGATCACAAGAGTCTCCAACATATTTTCGACCAACAACATTTGAACATACGGCAGTGTCGTTGGATTGAACTTCTGAACGACTATGATTGTGCTATTAAGTACCATCCTGGCAAGGCGAATGTTGTAGCAGACGCCTTGAGCAGGAAGGAATCAACTAAACCTCGTCGCGTTCGGGCATTGCAGCTCACCATTCATTCATCCCTACCTGATCAACTCCGTTATGCCCAGTTAGAAGCTTTGAAGGAGGAAAACCTTAAAGCTGAAACTATACACGGTGCCGACAAGCACCTCGAGCGAAGGCCTGATGGCCTGCACTATTTCACAGAACGTATATGGGTTCCTTTATTCGGGGGACTACGGGAGCTTGTCCTTGATGAAGCTCATAAGTCCCGGTATTCTATTCATCCTGGTTCGGATAAGATGTACCAATACCTGAAGGTGCTTTACTGGTGGCCAAACATGAGGTCGGACATAGCCTCATATGTGAGCAAATGTTTGACCTGTGCTAAGGTCAAGGTGGAATACCAAAAACCGTCGGGTCTCTTGCAACAACCTGAAATTCCGGAATGGAAATGGGAACGGATTACCATGGATTTTGTCACACAACTTCCTAAATCACCAAGCGGGAATGACAAGATATGGGTGATTGTCGATCGGTTGACGAAATCAGCCCATTTCGTTGCTATTAAGGAGACCGACACCATGGATCGTTTGGCTCGGCTTTATTTGAAGGAAGTTGTCTCTAAACACGGGGTGCCAGTTTCTATTATCTCGGATCGTGACTCCCATTTTACTTCGCACTTCTGGAAGTCTTTGCACAAGGCTTTGGGTACCCAACTAGACATGAGTACAGCTTATCATCCACAGACTGACGGTCAGAGTGAGCGTACGATTCAAACTTTAGAAGACATGCTGCGGGCATGTGTGATCGATTTTGGCAAGGGTTGGGAAGCTCATCTACCGTTAGTAGAATTCTCGTACAATAACAGTTATCACACGAGCATCAAGGCGGCTCCGTTCGAGGCACTGTACGGACGGAAATGCCGTTCTCCTCTTTGTTGGGCTGAAGTGGGTGAGAGTCAACTCACGGGGCCTGAACTAGTGTACGAAACTTCGGAAAAGATCGTACAGATTCGTAACCGGTTGGCAGCGGCACGGGATCGGCAAAAGAGTTATGCTGATCAGCGTCGCAAACCATTGGCATTCCAAGTTAATGACAAAGTACTTCTAAAAGTCTCACCATGGAAGGGCGTCATACGCTTTGGGAAGCGTGGCAAACTCAATCCACGGTATGTCGGCCCATTTACGATCCTGGAACGGATTGGGCCGGTGGCTTATCGTCTTGATTTACCGACGGAGCTCGGTAACGTACATAACGTCTTCCATGTGTCCAACTTGAAGAAGTGTCTGGCTGACGAGTCTCTCATCGTTCCACTGGAAGAGATCAAGGTTGATGATCGTCTTCGGATTGTGGAAGAACCTGTGGAGATTCTGGATTACAAGATTCGTAGCCTACGTCATAGCAAGATTCGCATCGTTAAGGTTCGGTGAACTCGAACCGGGGACCAGAGTACACGTGGGAACGGGAGGATCAGATGAAGTCTAAGTATCCTCATCTCTTTCCTAAGGAAGCGTTCGAGTCGAGATATGTCTCTTCTGCAGCTGAATGAATCTCGGGGCGAGATTCCTTTTAACGTGGGGATGATGTGACAACTCGGGTAAATCTCTCTTTTGGTTTCTATCTTTTGTTTATTCCCTTCGTTATTTCTTTTGTTCTTTTGGTACTTGTGCAATTTTCGGGACGAAAATTCTTTTAACGTGGGGATGATGTGACACCCGGCAAATTCTGGTTAACAACGTTGTCTAGATGAAAGTCTACCTTAGCGAGTCACGCGTATATTGTACTTAACTGGGTTAGTTAAGTCGGGTTATGGTTCGGGAACTATCGGTTTAGTCTAGAGGATCATTGGATGTTGGTCTAGAGGTTCATTAGATGTCGGTCCTTAACCAAGTGTACAAACGGTGACGATTTGTAGGATCGTCAGGGCATACGGAACATACAAGTCTCGAGTCCCGGGAATTGGTGAACGAGTGTGAATATGTGTATTTACAAGTGTTATGTGTTTACAATCATTATGTGACTTGTCGGTACGTGAATATGTGTTAACATATGTTAAAACGGGGTTTAACGGGCAAAACACACGGAATAGGCCCCTATAGGCGATTAGGATAGCCCAATCGCCTATAGGAGGGGCGACTGGGGGACCTTAGGGGCGATTAGGGACCAATTGCATGACTATTCATGCGATTTGGCCCTAATTGCATGAACTTACATGCGATTAGGCTTCCTAATCGCGTGTAAGGGCTGCATAATCGCGTGTTACGTGCTGGACGACTAAAAACGACTATAAATACCATACTTGACCTCATAAACTTCATTATACAAACCCTAGTCGTCCCATAACCTGCCCCAACACACACACAACCTCTGGAACGCGATTTTTGATCAAAACACAAGGTTTCAAGCTTAATCCTTCATTCTTTCACAATTCTAAGGTTTGGTTTCCATCCATGAATCTTTATAAACGTTTTTAATCAATCCCTAATGGTCCAGACCTGTTCTAAAACGGAAAAGCTTTCTGAAAATCGTTAATAAGTATTGATAATCGGATTCTAACTAGTATACATGTGTTATGTGTGTTTATGATTAGAAAGCTAGGGTTTTTATGATTCAAGGTGAATGAATGACATGTTATTATTGTTAGATCAGAATAATAATGATATTATGATGATAAAATCTGAGAATTGAATATTAGGGTTATAGTTACGCATGTTAGTATGATGATTGCATGCTATGTGAATGGTGTTTGGATTACGTGATTGCATGCAGGGCTGATAATACGAGGCAAAACGAAGGGTTTTAGTTGAAACATGTTTAGAATAGTGTTTGGGATGATATTGGGTGGTTACACACGTTCTGGATCTGATTTGGAGCGTTAAACGCGCGAAAAACTGGAACAGCAAGGTTACAGGCGATTAGCAATCCTAATCGCCTATGTTAGAGGCGATTAGGAGGCCAATCGCCAGTCTTTCATGCGATTAGGGCCTAATCGCTAGTACTTACATGCAATTAGCCCTAATTGCTAGTTTTTACATGCAATCAGCCCTAAATGCTAGTTTTTACATGCAATCAGCCCTAAATGCTAGTTTTTACATGCAATCAGCCCTAAATGCTAGTTTTTACATGCAATCAGCCCTAATTGCTAGTTTTTATATGCAATCAGCCCTAATTGCTAGTTTTTATATGCAATCAGTCCTAAATGCTAGTTTACTTTTCCTAATCGCGTGTACTGCTGCTGTAAGTGTAAATTAGCATTCCGAGACCCGATTTGACATGTAGTAACATGCTAGGAACTCCGTAACATATCTAATAACTTGGTAACATATGTTTGGATGTAATTCGGTGATACGTGAACTATGTGCTATAACTTGTTGTGCGTTAACGTATGTTAAGTGTGATTGCATGATTGTCTGTTTGAGAGCGTAAACATAATACGGGGAGTCTCGGGTCACCAATGGGATGTCGAGTCTTGTACTTTGGGTCAGTTAAACAGTCACGGTGTTTTCAAACGAACTTGGTTATGGTCTGGACATCTAGGGACTAATTAACCTGCGGGTTATTAGTCTAAGTACTTGTAACTGTCATATGTTAGGTCGCCGCTTTACGGGACTAGCATAGCAGCTGAGTTTACTCGGGTTAAGGAGTAATGCAACTTAAGGTGAGTTTACGACCCCTCTTTTAAACTGGTTTCATGGTTTCGGGGGAGAAAACATGTGTTAAAACGATTATTTGGTAACTACTGTCATACTATGGGTTTCTATTGTGTACTACACGATCTTTGGAAGTCCCGGGGGAACCATGAATGTGCGGGTTTGCACAACGGGGAAATGTGAATAGCGCTATTGGGAGTGACCAACCCCGCTCGTCGGCTTGGAGGGCCGGGCGAGTGCATATTGTCTCAAACAGGAACAACAGGAACAACTGGTTTACTTTTCGGGCACAACATCTGGTATTCGAGTTAGTAATGGTTTTCCAATCGTGGTAGTAACAAAACATACGCCTAGCTAACGTACACTGGTTTTCGATTTGTTATAGTATGGACAGGTTGACTTGGTACTTGGATTACAAAACCTGTAAACTCACCAGCATTTTTGTGCTGACGTAAACTTTTACATGTTTTCTCAGGTCGCTAAGGTAGCACAATGGAACTAGGGCGCACGCGTCTGCACGGCGTCTAGCTAGAGTTGCATGATTTTACAAACGTTGAACATTGGTTTATTATTGAATAATTGTTTTGAATAAGCTTCCGCTGTAAACGGGGATTTTAAACATTGTTTTGAAATTGCATTATGTTCATGTTAGACTTGTTTATTGTGATCGTTGGTTTGGATCCTGGTTTGTCATGCGCCTCGCGGTAAAACTCCGCAAGTGGATTTTGAGGGTGTGACAGAAAACCCGCCCCAGTGGACGGGTATAATACTAGTTAATTTTAATTATGGACATTAATAATAATTGACTGAATTTAATGTTATTTATTATGATTTTTTAACCTCATTTATTTATATTATTATTATACGAAATTATGTTTAATCTATTTTTACAATATTAGGTTTAATATTATTTATTGACATTAATAATAATTGACCGAATTTAATGTTATTTATTAAAATTTTTAAGCTCTTTTATTTATATTACTGTTTTTTCGAATTTATGTTTAATATTATTGACCGAATTTAATTTTTTATATTATGACTTTACTTTAATCAATTCCCATTAAACGATAATCATCAAAATAATTTCAATAATAATTGACCCATATTAATGTTATTTATTTCGATTTTTTAATCTCATTTATTTATATTACTATTTACGATATTATTGTTAATCTATTTTTACGAAATTATGTTTAATATTATTTATATTAGTATTTTTTTTTGAATTATTATTAATCTTGTCTACAATTAACAGGATTTGTTCATTTTAATGTTATTTATTATGAGTTTAAGGACATTAATAATAATTGAACGAATTTAGTGTTGTTTATTACGAGTTTTAATATCATTTACTTATTATTGACCGAATTTACCGAATTAAATTACTAATATATTACTAATACTAATATTAATATTACGATTTTTAATCTCATTTATTTATTATTGACCGAATTAAATTACTAATACTAAAACTAATATTACGTTTTTTAATTTTAATCTCCTTTATTTCTTATTGACCGAATTAAATTTTTATATCTACATCTACACTATATAATAAAAGAAAACACATGAGGGACACATGGCACTCTCTCATGAATTCTCTCATTTTATTATTTAATACAATAAATTCAAATATAATATATTAAATGAATTAATTGATTTTACTAATATAATATTAATAATCTTAGTTGTAACAGAAATAATTAATGGGGAGAGGTGGGAGGGTTTACCTCTTCGGAGGGTTCCCGCCCGGGCTTGGTCTTGAGTTCGAATCCTGCACACCACGAAAAAATTCCCTGTAACGGTTTGAGATAACTTCAAAGTGGACACCGGTGCGTGGGTAGTGATTCGAACTCGGGTCGAGGGGTTGTCTGTCGATTGGTTTCACCGCTGAAGTACACATTCCAAAAAAAAAAAACAGAAATAATTAAAAACGAATTGAATGATTTCTGTTATTAATATAAATAGATTCTCATTCATTCGGTTTCTAATGAATCATGTTACAACTATAATTGTTAATATAATTACTAAATTTTAATTTAATATATTTATATTATGTTTTTGCGGTTAATATCTACATCTACATCTACACTTCTACACCTCTACATCTACATCTACACTATATATTAAAAGAAAACACATGAGGGACACATGGCACTCCCTCATGAATTCTCTCATTTTATTATTTAATACAATAAATTCAAATATAATATATTAAATGAATTAATTGATTTTAGTAATATAATATTAATAATCTTAGTTGTAACAGAAATAATTAATGGGGAGAGGTGGGAGGGTTTACCTCTTCGGAGGGTTCCCGCCCGGGCTTAGTCTTGAGTTCGAATCCTGCACACCACGAAAAAATTCCCTGTAACGGTTTGAGATAACTTCAAAGTGGACACCGGTGCGTGGGTAATGATTCGAACTCGGGTCGAGGGGTTGTCTGTTGATTGGTTTCACCGCTGAAGTACACCTTCCAAAAAAAAAAACAGAAATAATTAAAAACGAATTGAATGATTTCTGTTATTAATATAAATAGATTCTCATTCATTCGGTTTCTAATGAATCATGTTACAACTATAATTGTTAATATAATTACTAAATTTTAATTTAATATATTTATATTATGTTTTTGCGGTTAATATAATTATATTTTAATACAAAATTAGAAATAAATTATTTGACATACTTTGAAAAGGTTTATTAACTAACCGAATTAAACATTATTAAAACATTAGTGATTCTTTTTTATATAACATATTTATATGTTATTAACATTGATTTTAAATCATGTACCATAAATTAACCCATTTTAAAAAATTGATCTTTTAATCTAAGTTTAAAACTATGTTTGCTACGATGTTTGCCAAATGAGTGTTAAGTTTTATTATTACGGGTTTTAGTCATTGTTTTAAATGTTAAATATGCTCACCAAATACATATTAAATTTAGATATTTAAAATAGTTCAAAAGTCAAATAAACAAATTAATAATAACACAATGTGATTAGTTAAGTTTTTTTGTGAAACTTTCATATTGTTTTGAACAAATAAATAAAATAAGTCAATCAACATTAATCTATTTCTATTTATATTAATAAAAGACAACACATGGAGTACATAGAACTACCTCAAAAGCCTTCCATTATATTATTTAAAACAATACATTTATTTTATTTTGTTTATTTATTTAATAATTATTATTTATTTAGTTTTTATTGGTTATTACTATAATTATTAATATAATTACCAAAATTCAGTTTAATATATAATATATATTTTTGTAAATCAATTATAATAATTAATATAATATAAAAAAATATATTTCAATACAAAATTAGAAATAAATTATTAGACATAATTTTAAAATGTTTATTAACTAACAGAAGTAAACTTTATGAAAAAACTATTCCCTTTTAAGATAACATATTTAGATTATTAAATTTAAATTTAAATCGTGTACTTTAAATTAACTTATCTTTTAATACGTGGTCTTACACTTTAAGTTTAAAACTATATTTCTTATAATGTTCTTAACAAACAAAATAAAATAAATCAATCTACATCAATTACATATTTGAATTTATACAAAATTAAACATGTTTGGGTATTTTCGTATCATACTAGCTTGATATATAAAATACATTTTATATATGAAAAATCATTGTTTGAAATATTCAATATTTTTGTTTTTTAAGTTACTTCAACAAAGCAATGCAATATCTACGTGAGTGGCCACAGTCTTTTTATTACTAATTCGTTTCAATCTTCATTTTCATGCTATTAATTCACGCAATCTTCTTTTTTGTAATTACAATTAGATTGAACCCATAAATGTCATTATGTTTAATGATCTTGATGTTAGAAAAAAAATGATTATACACTCACGGTTATCTATACTTTGGCTTTGGAAGAAACTTGATGTCAAATTCTAAAATGAACGATACTCGATTGAGATGGTTTAACGGATGAGGACATACTTTTAAATTAATTTCATTATTTTATATCTTAACCTAAACAGATTTATTCTTATTACTTTTGTTTTTTTTGGTTTATTGTACATGCAATCTACAAGGTAACAGCCACAATATGGAAGGTTTGAAAAAAAAATTATGTAAATATGAAATTTTTTTACAAGAAATTATTTAGGGGCTGAAGAATATTTAACATTTTTTCAAATGTAAAGGTAACTATTTTTATTTTTAATATAATATGTAATCTGATTTTCTTAATTATATTTATAAATTTATATATTGTAACACCCCAAAACTCGAAAAGTATTTTATTATTAATTATTATGCGATAACCAAGTTAGAGAATTTAACTAAATTACCTTAACTTGAAATCATGCAATGAGGTATTAATAATTAACCTAGTTAACTAACTTGGGAACCGGAATTGCCAAATGAGCAAAGTTCCATTAAATCCTTTTATATAAAAAAAAAAGAATAATAAACATACACACACCTGTGTGTTATTCGATCTCCAGGAAGGAGAAAAAGGTCTCCTTGACCTAATTCCCAAATTCATCAAATTGAAGAGGAAATCAAGGTCTAAATCATTGCATGTTGGAGTGGTTGAACTCTCCTACGAAATCTGACCATAAGGTATGTTGTAAAACTCGATTTGGGTGACTTCTCTACAAATGGGTTTATGGCAAATTGTTGAATTAGATGAAATTGAGCTAGAAAGTGTGTTAGAAACACTATATAGAACTTGGATTCTGAATAGATTCAACCAATTTGGTAATTAGAGTTGAAACCCACATATGGGGTGTAAAGGGTGTCATGGGGTGAAGAACACATGACCAATCCTTGTTTCTATTATGTTAGTCTAGCTTGATGTAGTATGATTATTGTCATGATATATGAGCTTATATGTTTAGAATCTAAAGAAATTGTTAAATGGGTTGATTGAATGTAAGAACAAGGTGGTGTGCATTTAGAACACTAGTGTTTAAGGCTAAATTCATGTCCGCACGCCCGGTGTTTGATGAAATGCCAAGTTGGGGAAAACTAGTTACTTAAGTGATTTAGAATCATGTTTGGTTAACACTTGTATAGGATGTTAACCAAGTTATAAACCAAGTAAATTGCACGTTATGCGTAAGAGACTAAAGCGTATGTTGGCTAGTAAACAATGCATTGCATGAAGTAAATAAACACTTATTGATGCATTAAATATGCTTGTGATGAACTAGAAATGAGATGAATACATATTTAATGGATATTTAAGAATTCCATATTATGTGTTCTAACAAACAAGCCATGACATGTCCCTAAGTTAGGTATGCGGCCTAGGGGCGAACGTGTGAAGCGGAGACAAATCGAGCATGAAGCGAGAACGGTTGCAAGGTAAGTATTTCTTACGCCTTAAGATTACAAACACTATGTAGAATGCTGCTAAAACGCTGCACAAAAGTGCAGCCAAAACACTGCACTAAAGTGCAGCGAAAAGCCGCTAAAACATGGCTAAAACGCTGCACAAAAGTGCAGCCAAAACGCAGCCAAAACACTGAACTAAACTGCAGCGAAAAGCCGCTAAAACATGGCTAAAACGCTGCACAAAAGTGCAGCCAAAACGCTGCCAAAACACTGCACTAAACTGCAGCGAAAAGCCGCTAAAACATGGCTAAAATGCTGCACAAAAGTGCAGCCAAAACACTGCACTAAAGTGCAGCGAAAAACCGCTAAAACATGGCTAAAACGCTGCCCAAAAGTGCAGCCAAAACACTGCTAAAACGCTGCACTAAAATGCAGCAAAAAGCCGCAAAACGTGGCTGTAACGCTGCATAAAAGTGCAGCGAAACACTGCTAAAACGCTGCACAAAAGTGCAGCTAAAACACTGCCAAAACAATGCACTAAAGTGCAGCAAAAAGCCGCAAAACATGGCTGAAACGTTGCATAAAAGTGTTGTGAAACACTGCCGAAACGCATAAGTAAATTCGTGTAGAATCATATCCTGTTATATGAGACAATGACATAATAAGGATCCTACGGTATAAACCATAATGCGACGAATGGGTAAGAACTAAAAATAAGACTTATTTGGCGACAAACCTTAAGATATAAGGTTTGGATGCCTTAAGAGTAAGCTTTGAATGGGTCAAGCAAACCAAACGATTCATCCGGGTATTATGAGTAAGTCATTAGCATCTAAATCTGGGATGTAATGTTTGCCTTGTCGAGTTGTTAATATGCAGGTAAGCGTATTGGCAAGGCGCTCGCTTTGCTTTAGTACATTAAGTAGAATTTGCATGGTATTTGTATTGGGTCATAACATTGACCCGCCAGGTAATTATTGTGATTCGTATATGGTATGGTGACATTGTCCAATGAAAAATTGCCATTGAACTTGATTTGGTTAGTAAGCCACGTCATGTGTGATTAAAATGATATAGAGTATAATACCCTTTAGAGCCAAAATGCTTGTATGATACCAAAACATGGTTAGTTAACTCAGAAACTAAGCGTACGAAACCGGATAAACCGGATGGCGAAATCCGGGTTTTTATATAATAGGAAAACATTTATCAAGTAATTATGGAAAATACTCGCCTCAAATCTTAGATGGATAAGTTAAAAATTTGTTAGAATCAAAGGGAGAGATCCTTTAATGAATAGAGAAACTTGGGTGAAATGTTCAAGACCTTAAACGGGTCAAAACAGTTCTAATAAATAATAGCCTACGGGTTACACCCGTAAATATGTGTTTCTTGTTTTCTTCCCAAATGCATGGAAGTTAAACGCGATACTAACCTTCGTGTTGTGTATCTGTGATAGGTTGGGTACGTGTTGGGCTACTGGATGGATGATCGAGTAAGCAGAACGAACCGAACACGCCTGAGTACCGGAATGCTTCCGCTTTAAATAATTGTTCAAATCTCTAATGTAGAAAATATTAGCAATGGTCTTAACGTTTTTAATACGAAAAATATTGGAACATATCAAATGTATCATGTTTTTTTATATATTGTGTTGTCTTAACTAATAAAGTTGTAAACGGTTGTGGTTTTTAAGTCCTAAACCCGTAAGTTTTTATGTCTAAATTGTGCGATTACGGGTTAGGGTCTTACATATATAATATATATAATTTAATTTTTTCAACCCGTGTATCACACGGGTACATAACCTAGTTACAAATATATTACTAATACTAATATTACGATTTTAGTATTACTAATTGTAAAAAATAGTATTGTTGACCGAATATATTACTAATACTAATACGAATTTTAAGATTTTAGTTTTAATATTCGTAAAAATTATTTCAATAGTAATATGTAAATTTTATGATGTCAATAATAATTTGTCGATAATTGGTAAGTCAATTTAAAACGCCGATGTTTTTAATGTAATTGATTTAATTATTGATTACAATTTTTGAGGCTAATATTGAAAATGTTTAATCTCATTTATTTATATTACTATTTTTTTGAATTATTATTATTTTTGCCTGCAATTAAAATAATTTTTTCATTTTTAATGTTATTTATTATGATTTTTAATGACATTAATAATAATTGAATGAATTTAATGGTATTTATTACGTTTTTTTAGTGTCATTTATTTATTATTGACCGAATTAAATTAAGTTACGAATATATTACTAATATTAATACTAATATTACAATTTTTAATCTCATTTATTTATTTATTATTAACCGAATTAAATTATATTACTAATAGTAAAACTAATATTACGATTTTTAATTTTATTTTTAATCTCATTTATTTCTTATCTACCGAATTAAAATTTTCTTTTACGATTTATACTGCCCCAAACATCTAACTGCATTTTCCAACTGAAATGAAATATGACTACTGAAATTGAATTGTATATCCAGAATAGTCCTAAGAAGACATATATACTATATTCAATATAATTTTCTATTATATTAATAAATTAGTAAATAATTTTAATTGTTAAGTTAACTTTTGTCATCCATTTATTACTATTAATAGTAATAATTATTACAATTATTAACATAAAGAATAAACGTAACATCAATATAAAAAATCCTTATTTGTCATGAAACCCTCGACCATTAACAACGTTCAAATTATTTCAAAAATTATAAAAAAACTCAATTAATGATAACAGAAAGATTTAAGCAATAATTTTGGTAAACAAAATGTATTTAATAAATACAATTTAAATCTATTATTTTAATAATAAATATAATTTAAATTTATTTAACAATTTCCTAAAACATATAATATATTCAAAATAATTTTCAATGATATTACTAATAACGACTTTCATTTTAATATTGTTGACCGATAAACGCAAATACTTTTTATATTTTTGTTACTTTGATGGAGGTCAATTCTTTGACTTTATTTATTTTTCATGTCTTACAATACACTTATTAGTAATTGGTAACAAAATTAATAATGAAATATCATTTTACGTTATCAGTAACAACATTAACTAAAAGACGATTCAAAACATTAAAAAACCTCATTTGTCATGAAATCCTCCATCATTGACTATATTAACTAAATATCGTTTCAGTGATACTAAGAATATTACGTCTTTCATTTAAATATCTTTGACAAATTAACGTTATCATATTATGTTACAAAGAATTTTTCTTTAATCAATTGTCATGAAACGCTAACCATTATCATGATTGCAATAATTGTGCTAATTTTAAGCGTCGTTGACCAAATCACGTAAATTACCAATCCTTCCATTTTTATAATTCAACTATATAAATAAATCCGACTTATTCATTCAGAATTGTTCGAGACACAATATTCCGATTGTGGAAGCATTGAAACAGGTCAAATGGATAAAAGGTTGCCCTATAAAAAGCCTCCTATTTTGACATATTATTCAACCCATCCACATTGCTATCTTTACTCCTAACGAGTTCCTTATGTGGGTTTAGTATTGATTTTTCACCGTGGTTTTAGCTTGATTTTTAGGTCATTGGTTATGAGTCAAACTGTCACCTTAAATTCTTGATGATAATATAGTTACAATGCCAAATATCTTTCTTTTCCTCACCAGAGTTTTTTTTTTTTTTTTTTTTTTGACAAATTTTACTGTTTTGTTATTCTAATGGTTCAGCGATTCTACAAGTGGACATAAATTCTTTTCAAAGTTCCAAATTGTCTTGCCATATTAAACCGTGTTATAGAAGCTAAAATAATTTCAGGGAGTAACATTGGAATGCGAACTTTTATCCAAAGAATTAGGCTGTCCCCATCTGATAAGAAGATACCTTTCAGATTTAACAGAAGACAATTCTATCTTACTTTATGTTTTGCAATGACAATAAATAAGAGTCAAGGACAAACCCTATTTATGATAGGTCTGTATTTGAAAGATCCTGTGTTTACGCATGGGCAGTTGTATGTCGCTGCCAAGTGACAAGAGTAGAGATGGCCTAAACATACTAATATTGGATAAAGATGACAACGTTAATAATAAATAACAAATGTTGTCTATAAAAAAATATTTTGAAGTTTGTGAATAAGTATGCGATCATATTTTGCATAAATCGTTTTTTTTTTTTTTTTTGTTGTGTGATTTGTTAAACTACATTTATTTACTTTGAATTTAATCTTCATTTGCATGCCGTTACAATAAATATATGTTTATTAATTTCATTATTTTTTTAAATCACGTCTAATCTAACATCTGTTGATTCATATATCTGTTATTTGGTAACATTAAACTTTTTTTTATGATAATTACAATCAAACAAAATTCATACGAATTGTATTACGTAACTTTCAATAAATAAAATTTGCACATTGCGATATTTATAGATTTTTTTCATTTGACATGAACATGTACCGCGTGTACACGTGGGGCTCTAACCTAGTTAAGTATATAAAAGATGTTTATTGAGCCACGAACTGAGCCACCGAGCCGAGCCATCGAGCCGAGCCACGAGCCAGGACCCCTAACTCGAGCTCGGCTCGATTTGTAATCGAGCCAGCTCGGCTCGGCTCGATAACAAAACGAGCTTTTTCGAGTCGAGCTTTTTTCGAGCGAGTTACGAGCCGCGAGCATTTTGTACACCCCTAAGCGGGGATTGAAAACTTGATCATCTTTGACGTCATTGCCACTCATTTTTTTAAAAGTATGGATATAATTTCTGTTTTTTTTTAAATAAACCGAGGCAATGTTTTGTGTGTGTATATATAGCCATTTAAAAAAAAAAAAAAACAGGCACAAAATATAACCGTTTAAAAAAAATTAAAAAGGACAAATTAATATTAATGGTCAAAAATGGAATTAAAAAAAAATTTAAATTTGGTCGTTGCATTTAATACAGCACTTTATCGGCCCGTTAACTAGAACCAGATTTTGGTTCACGAAACCACTACCAGCATGGGTGACGGTGATATTACCGTGCTGGTAGTGGGGTACCGTGACCAATTCGGATCACGCCCCGACCCCTTTATGACAAATATTCGTAGGTAAAAGTCTTGTTATTGTTTAGAATACTAACCGCTAATCTGTCACTAATTACTAAGGGATTAAAAAAGAATACTTATAGTTTTTTTCAAGTGTTTTTAAGATTTTTGAGTGATTTATTGTTGATCCGTTCATTGATATATTTTTCAGGTCTCTTTGTGATGCTTAGAATCTCCTTAAATTAATTAATATCATTTCATCCGTTAGAATTTTTTTAAACACCTTTAGATAAAGTTTTAAATAAAAAAGGATTCTTATTGTAGAAAGGATAGGAAAGGATTTTAAGTTTTTAATCTAGATAAACAATTGATGAGATTGAGAGGTTAAATTGGGGTGATTTTGGGCGTTTTGATCTAGTATGATTTTTTTTTTTTTTTTTTTTTTTCAAGTTTCACCTTTATTTTTTTTTTAAAATTTCATAACTTTTACATACTATATTATAAAGATCAAATACAAAGTGTTTTTCGGTAAGAACTGTGAGAATCAAATGGGGTAAAAAAAATTATTTTTTTTAGAATTTTTTTTCTCATGTGCGTAAACATTCTTTCTAGATGAATAATACAAAAAAAAAAATAAATTTTTTTAGTGTAATTACGTCATTAAAGTAAATACATTAGTTTACACTAAAGTAATTATGTAATTACTCTACAAGTAATTACTCTACACCAATTTTTTTTTAGTTTTCAATACTATTATACATGTTTAACAATATGGGAAAAAATTTGAATAAAAAAATAAAAAAAATACCCTCCTTTGATTGTCATAGTTCTTACCGAAAAAACAATTTGTACCGGATCTTTCCCCTTATTTTTTAGAGTGAATAGCTAAAATAGTCCTTGATGTTTGACCAATTTTGCAAGATCCATCCAAAATAGTTTTTTTTCTCAAGTGAACCAATGAGGTTTACATTTTGTTGCTAGATCCATCCATTTAACTAACTAGGTTAGAAAGTAACGTTAAATTGAAGGGTATTTTTGGCATTTTACATATTTGTTTTGTCAATTTGTTTAACATTTCGTTTTATTGTTGTATGAAGTGATTTCATTTGACTTTAAGCTAACATAAAAATGAAAATTACCCATTAATTGGATTGGAGATGGAGAGTATAATGATCTGTGATACTATAAGAATTGATATCAAACAGAAAGATGCATCATTCATTCATTCAACGAAGCTTAAATAGAGTTTACAATAATGAGATAAAGATAAAAACAAACATCATAATCAAATATAAACACTAAACTAGAAAATAGGAGATATAGATATACTGTAAGTCGGTTAATATAAGTCAACCGACATCCAAATCCAATACTCCCCCTCAAGTTGGAGCGTGGAGATCACGAACGCCCAGCTTGCCAAGTAAAAACTTTAGTTGTTGAGCCCCTAATGGTTTAGTAAACAGATCAGCAATTTGGTGTTTGGAATTAATATTTAACGGTAAGATTTCTTGAGACTCAACACGTTCCCGAACAAAATAACAATCCATTTCGACGTGTTTGGTTCTTTCGTGAAACACCGGCTTATTGGCTATGTGACGAGCCGCAACATTATCACAAAAAAGAGGTGTGGCTTTAGTAATGACAATCCCAAAATCTTGCAAAAGCCATCTGATCCATATAACCTCGCTGACAGTACTTGCCATGGCTCGATATTCCGCTTCGGCCGATGACTTAGAAACGACTGACTGTTTCTTAGTCTTCCATGAAATTGGAGCACCTCCTAACAAGAGAAGATAACCTGTTCTCGAACGTCTCGTATATTGACATCCTAACCAATCAGCATCACAATAGGCGCTAAGATTAATACCTCCCTGTTTCGGAATAAATATGCCTTGCCCGGACTAGACTTCAAGTAACGAAGGATTCGAGTTGCTGCAGCCATGTGCTCAGCTCGCGGATCAGAAACAAATTGACTAAGAAGGTTTACTGAATAAGCTATATCGGGCCGAGTAACTTGTAGATATAGTAAACGACCCATTAACCTTCGATACAATTTTGCATCCGTTTTTGGGCTTTCAAGACATTGATCAATCTTAAAATTTTGTTCCATAGGAAATGGACTAGGGCGACTCCCAAGCAAACCACTATCTTCAAGGATATCCATCGTATATTTCCGTTGACTCAAAACCATGCCATCCTCTGTACGGGCCACCTCAATACCTAAAAAATACTTCAAAGGTCCAAGATCCTTGATGCTAAAGGTTTGATCGAGGTACCTTTTTGTTTCACTTATTTTAACCGAATGGTCCCCCGCAATGATAACATCATCAACATAAATGAGAATAGCAACAAAAGAACCTTCCTGACCAAAAGTAAAAAGAGAATGATCGGCTCGCGATTGCCTGTACCCGAGAGTAAGTAACGCTGCTGTGAACCTTTGATACCACGTCCTTGAGGCTTGCTTCAAACCGTAAAGGGACTTCTTGAGGCGACAAACCCGTGTTTCTCCCGTCAAAGAAAAACCTTGTGGAACTTTCATATACACCTCTTCCTTAAGATCACCATGTAGAAAAGCATTATTCACATCTAATTGATGAATTAACCAATTATTCTTCACAGCCACCGTCAGTAATGTTCTCACAGTAACGAGCTTTGCAACAGGAGCAAAGGTATCGTGATAATCGACGCCTTCAATTTGAGTGAACCCTCGTGCTACAAGACGAGCCTTATACCTCTCAACTTCACCACTTGGGTTGTACTTGATTTTGTAGACCCACTTAGAATCAATAGCATGTTTCCCTTCTGGAAGCGGAACAAGAGCCCAAGTTTCATTATCTTCAAGAGCTTTGATTTCTTGTTTCATGGCGTCACGCCATTTTGCATCCTGCATGGCTTCTTGAAAATGCTTTCGCTCATTATGAGAAGTAATGGCCGCCAATTAATTTTTTATGAGAATCAGAAAATTTATCATAAGAAACATAGTTAGCAAGGGGGTGTACCGTCGAGGAAGAGTGCTCGGAAACGGGATTTGCGTGGTCGACAGATGGTGGCAGCTTCACATTAAAATCTTGTAGATACTTTGGTTGAGTTTTAACTCTTGCTTGTCGTTGTACAGCATCATCATCTAATTCTTGATTCAAGAGAACCGAAGATGGGGGCTGGACATTATTTTCAGCGGGCAATTCATCAACCAATGACCCAAAATCTGGCCCAAAGTCAGGCCCATCATTAATAGGAGCTGGTTCCACTGATTGGGATACAGGTTCTGTATCCTTTTCATTATAACAATCTTGCACACCTTCATTATTAATTTTATGAGGATCTACTGATGTTATCTCACTTTCTTCCCACCCATTAGGAACTTCAAACAAAACCTCATTCCTTTTATTTGATTGCAACTTAGTAAAAGGAAATAAGTTTTCAAAAAATTTAACGTCTCTAGACGTGATTATTTTTCCATGCTCAACGTCAAAAATCCTATAACCCTTGGTTCCTTGAGGATACCCGATAAACACGCCCGGTCTCCCCCTGATTTCAAACTTATCTCCCCCGGTCTCTATGCTCCAGAAATAAGCAAGACACCCTATTACTCTCATGTGATCATATTCCGGTTTTTGACCAAAAATAATTTCATAAGGTGTTTTATTATTAATGACCTTTGAAGGAAGGCGATTAATAATATATGTTGCGGTTTGTATGTACTCCCCCCAAAACCTTTTCGGGAGTCTTCCTTGAAACATTAAAGCTCTCGCCGTTTCAAGGATGTGACGATGCTTGCGCTCCACCACACCATTTTGTTGAGGTGTGTGTGGGCATGTTGTTTCCAATAAGATTCCTTCTTGAGCATAATAATTCATCATCCGATTAGAAGTGAACTCTCCACCATTATCACATCTAATTCGTTTGATTGGTTTTCCAAATTGGGTTTTAACCATTTTTTGAAAAAACATTAAGTAATCACTAGCCTCGTTTTTGTGCTTAATAAGAAACACCCATAGGGCTCGGCTAAAATCATCAACGATAGTCAAAAAATAAACCTCATTTGAAGTACTAGGCATTCGATATTTACCCCAAACATCGCAATGAATTAACTCAAAACAATCATTAGTTTTAATAGAACTTTTAGGAAACGGAGAGCGAGTATGCTTCGCCTTAACACAAGCATCACACAAACTGTTTTTTAAACAAATATCTTCTAAAAAATGAATGTGACATAACTTAGAATCGGAAGCGTGACCCAATCTTGAATGCCAAACTCTTATATCAATCCTTGAAGCCATTGCCCTTCTTCGTCTATGTAACATCGCGAATTTTTCCCCAAATCGTAATATAAACGTCCTTACTTTTGTTACACTAATGTGCCTAAGTTTTATTTTCCCGACCACACAATATATATATATATATATAATAATAATAATAATAATAATAATAATAATAATAATACTCACACACTTAAAATTCACTCTTCTCGGCCCAAACATCACCCAGACCCAAAGTACCCACCAGGCCCACACCCTCACTCAGCCCAACAGACCTCAGCCCACCCCCTTCTGATCTGGCCCACCTATCTATATTCCCCTACTGTTTTAAAAAAAAAAAAGAAATTGGCCGCTCCATCTGAGGCTCGAACCGGGGTCCTTTCAGACTCAACACACACACAGCAACCACCTGAGCTAGCCTTGATATCTGTTTTTATTCCAACTCAATTTATATAAATACACACATTCACCTCCCTTTTTCCTTCTTCCTAAACAGCGAACAGCAGCAGCAGCCTAACATCCACCTTTGACCAATTAATTGGCACGATTAACGCGTAATAATCAAGGGATTGACTAGGAAACGTGATTACCGGCCTTGATTGACCTTGATGCACGATTAACATCAATCAATTTATACCCAATTAAGTCTAATACGCGTATAACATTCAATAGCAAGTCAACCTTACCAATTATTCATCCCTGATCGTCATACTATAAATTGAACGCTCCTCAACCTTCACAACTCGCTCATAATCTTTTCCCAACCCCCAATTGTCTTCAAAACACTCTGATTTTGCCTCACGATTACACAGTTGACTTTTATCTTTGACTGGCCAATCGTATACGAATCAGCATTGTAAGTGTAATCTTTATTGTGGGTTTTGTTAATCGGCCTCTGCGCAACATTAGCCCCATGTTTAATTGGGTTAACGTTGTGAGATTTGCCTGATTGTAGATCTAGGGCTCGTAATTGAAGTTTTGGGGATGAACACCTTCTGTATTTATTTTATATTGACAATAACCAAACACAACCACTGGCTTGGACCAACTGGTTGTGTCTGGTGTCCCACAGCAGAGTCACGCGGGTTTGAGTCCCGGCTTGAACCCCTTTTTTTTCATTTATGTTTCATTTCAAAACAAACCATTATATATATATAAATTACAATTTCGTAAATTCCTTTTTAAATATCAAAACCCTTTTATAAATTCTAAAAAAATTATTTTTAGCAAATCTGATGTCAAAGCTTTATCTACAATTTTTACTTTTCTGAAATTCATTTATTTAATATTTATAATAAATAAATCAAGTTTATTCTATTTTATTTATAAAAATCTATAAAAATATCAAAACGATCTTATAAATTTCCACAAAAATTATCCTAAGTTTTTATAACATTAAGCTATTCAGAAATGATTTTTATTTCTGAAAAATCATTTATTTAATATTTTTAAGCAATTTTTGTTAGATTTAATCATAATTAAATCATAATAAATCCAATTTTTGGTATTTTTGCACCAAAATTTTATACAATTTATTTTTAAATATTTAGAACAGAAATATGATTTTTAAAATAATAATTATTTAATTTTAGTATTTTTGAATATTAAAGTTAAGTTTTGGCAATTTGTAATAAATAGATTTAAAAATCTATTTTAAAGGAAATAATTTTGCAAAAATTATTTTTATACTTTAAACACATTATTGTGATCATCCTAAATTTAAATTTCATAAAAAGATTTTTGGTTATTTATTTACTAATATTCTCTCATTTTTCACATTAATCAAACAAGCATTTATCCCCAATTCGAAGCCCTAGAAACTTATACATTTTTAGGATTGATAGACTTAGACATATTTATTACCTCCTTATAGGGTGATACTTGATATATTTGGGCAACACAATTATCCAAATTTCTCAACAGATATAACATTTTACCAAGGTGAGTTTTACATAGCCCATTTTCTATTTATCACCGTTTTTGGGGTGAAACATGTTACAACATCATTTATGCAATTCAATCATCAATGTGTCTATGTGTTTTCTATGTTGCATTATGTCTTGAGCATGATTAGAGTAAGCACCATTCTAGCATAATCATTAACTCCGTACAAGCCGGCGGTATACATTGATAGATCTATTGGACTGACAATCCCACCCGGATACGTGCCTCCTACAAAGGTAGCGTGGGTGTTTGTTATCGTATAACATATTCAAGTGGACCATGAGCGTATGGTATGTATCATATTATAACAGTCATCAGGGTTGATTATGCACTCGATTTATTTCTAGTATGTTCTCACATATGGACTAGATTGACATGACACATGAATTGCACAACATTTTTATTCAATTATCAAAAACCTATGTAATTCTCACCAACTTTTGTTGACCCAAAACCTTTTCAACTTAACATGTTTCAGGTTCTATTTGCTTGAAGATTTGAATTGATGCTTGAAGATATGTGTATAGTTTTATTCAATTTGATGTACAAATTCTAGAACAATTGTATGTAATTCATTTAAATTATTTAATGGAATTTATTATTCACCATGAGCTACTGAACAATCATCAATACGTGACATCCCGATGTTTCCGCCATCGGTTGGGGTGTTACAGATTGGTATCAGAGCCATGGTTATAGGGAATTAGGTTATTAGATAAATAATCTAGTCTATAACCATAGGATATAACCAGTACTTGCTTCTTTTACTTGCTATTCTCTATCTTCCTCCTACTTCTTATCCCTACTTTTATTCCTACAAGAAGGTTGCTCTCCATCAGTGGATCTACTCTTAAGACAAATTCCTCAGGTTTAACCTGAACCCCCTTGAGATCTCGTCAAAGTTCTAGATCTTAATAACGAACACGTGCAATCTGGAAGGGTGAACGCCTGTATTCTGAGTCTTCTGTCTAGGCTGGCATTGCGCATATATCCCAATCAGACGAGGGACCCGGATGCCTACCTGGGAATTCTCGGGATGAGTGTTCACTTATAGGCTAAAGCATGTCTTCATATGTTATTGGAATCTGGAATCTTTGATAAGTCAACGTTTTCGTTTATTCGTTTTAATTAATGGATAAATGATTACATTCCTTATATTACCTCATTCATTTCATGCCTCATTGAGACTTCATTGTGTTCCTTACAGATCATGTCTCCACGCCACAGCACTCGCATTAACAGTGGTGACAATCATGAAGAAGAGAGCAGCAACCACAACCACGACCACAACACTAACCACATTAATGGGAGCGATGCCCAACTAGCTGCGATTATTTCCCAACAATTGGCGCAACAAATCACAACTCTGGTTTCTAACTTGTTGACTCAAGATATCCAAATGGATGGAAATGGCGTTGGAAATCACGAAAGGAACAGGACCTTAAGAAAGAAAACAAGTATTGTGACCGCGGTATCTACCAAGAACCGGAAGCGCAAGGCCAGGAATTTTGCAAAAGACACCACTACCCCACCCAACAAGAAACAATACCGCGGGAAGCTACCTAAGTGTGACACCTGCCAGTATCACCATCCAACCTAAGTGCCCTGCCGTCAGTGTACCAATTGTCAAAGGTATGGACATCTTGCGGATGCTTGCCGAATTCCTGCCACAAACGCCCTTGCTGCTCCAAATAACCCACTTGAGACCCTCCAGCTACTTAACAGCAAACTCCACCATCTGAATGATGTCTATTTTTCCCTTTAATTCCATGTATTGACATTTTATTTTCAAGTAATAAATTCAAGTATTATCATAACATCCGTGTGCATGCTTGTTTGAATGAGAACTAATTGCTATATCTATAATCATACTTGCTTACTTGTACGACAGTTAGTTGACTACCAAACAACCTACTTAACGATTGGTAGAGGTCATCATGTCTTTCCAACAGTCGGGAGAGGCCCTACCACCTGCTCAACGACTGGTGGAGACTATCGGACCTGCTCAACAATCGATAGAGTCATAAAAGGACACAAAACCCTAATGTAAGGTAAATTGGTAATTACGGTCCGGAACGTAATCATGAATTTACAGGTACATTAAGGTAGTGTAAAATTTTATCAAGGTTTCTGGTGGTTAACCAAATGTAAACACTAGGTATCTAGTAGCTCATTTAGTAAATCGACTCACACGTAACACGCCTATTAACCACGCTATTCGACACAGGTTACTCTATTCATTGTCGTGCCTTAACATAAAAATTTGTCAGGTCACACTTGTCCTAATTTCTACCCAATCCCCTCAACCCTGTGTTTTCAATAAACTTCGGGACGAAGTTTTCAAAAGTAGGGGAGACTGTAACATCGCGAATTTTTCCCCATATCGTAATATAAACGTCCTTACTTTTGTTACACTAATGTGCCTAAGTTTTATTTTCCCGACCACACAATATATATATATATATATATATAATAATAATAATAATAATAATAATAATACTCACACACTTAAAATTCACTCTTCTCGGCCCAAACATCACCCAGACCCAAAGTACCCACCAGGCCCACACCCTCACTCAGCCCAACAGACCTCAGCCCACCCCCTTCTGATCTGGCCCACCTATCTATATTCCCCTACTGTTTTAAAAAAAAAAAAGAAATTGGCCGCTCCATCTGAGGCTCGAACCGGGGTCCTTTCAGACTCAACACACACACAGCAACCACCTGAGCTAGCCTTGATATCTGTTTTTATTCCAACTCAATTTATATAAATACACACATTCACCTCCCTTTTTCCTTCTTCCTAAACAGCGAACAGCAGCAGCAGCCTAACATCCACCTTTGACCAATTAATTGGCACGATTAACGCGTAATAATCAAGGGATTGACTAGGAAACGTGATTACCGGCCTTGATTGACCTTGATGCATGATTAACATCAATCAATTTATACCCAATTAAGTCTAATACGCGTATAACATTCAATAGCAAGTCAACCTTACCAATTATTCATCCCTGATCGTCATACTATAAATTGAACGCTCCTCAACCTTCACAACTCGCTCATAATCTTTTCCCAACCCCCAATTGTCTTCGAAACACTCTGATTTTGCCTCACGATTACACAGTTGACTTTTATCTTTGACTGGCCAATCGTATACGAATCAGCATTGTAAGTGTAATCTTTATTGTGGGTTTTGTTAATCGGCCTCTGCGCAACATTAGCCCCATGTTTAATTGGGTTAACGTTGTGAGATTTGCCTGATTGTAGATCTAGGGCTCGTAATTGAAGTTTTGGGGATGAACACCTTCTGTATTTATTTTATATTGACAATAACCAAACACAACCACTGGCTTGGACCAGCTGGTTGTGTCTGGTGTCCCACAGCAGAGTCACGCGGGTTCGAGTCCCGGCTTGAACCCCTTTTTTTTCATTTATGTTTCATTTCAAAACAAACCATTATATATATATATATAAATTACAATTTCGTAAATTCCTTTTTAAATATCAAAACCCTTTTATAAATTCTAAAAAAATTATTTTTAGCAAATCTGATGTCAAAGCTTTATCTACAATTTTTACTTTTCAGAAATTCATTTATTTAATATTTATAATAAATAAATCAAGTTTATTCTATTTTATTTATAAAAATCTATAAAAATATCAAAACGATCTTATAAATTTCCACAAAAATTATCCTAAGTTTTTATAACATTAAGCTATTCAGAAATGATTTTTATTTCTGAAAAATCATTTATTTAATATTTTTAAGCAATTTTTGTTAGATTTAATCATAATTAAATCATAATAAATCCAATTTTTGGTATTTTTGCACCAAAATTTTATACAATTTATTTTTAAATATTTAGAACAGAAATATGATTTTTAAAATAATAATTCTTTAATTTTAGTATTTTTGAATATTAAAGTTAAGTTTTGGCAATTTGTAATAAATAGATTTAAAAATCTATTTTAAAGGAAATAATTTTGCAAAAATTATTTTTATACTTTAAACACATTATTGTGATCATCCTAAATTTAAATTTCATAAAAAGATTTTTGGTTATTTATTTACTAATATTCTCTCATTTTTCACATTAATCAAACAAGCATTTATCCCCAATTCGAAGCCCTAGAAACTTATACATTTTTAGGATTGATAGACTTAGACATATTTATTACCTCCTTATAGGGTGATACTTGATATATTTGGGCAACACAATTATCCAAATTTCTCAACAGATATAACATTTTACCAAGGTGAGTTTTACATAGCCCATTTTCTATTTATCACCGTTTTTGGGGTGAAACATGTTACAACATCATTTATGCAATTCAATCATCAATGTGTCTATGTGTTTTCTATGTTGCATTATGTCTTGAGCATGATTAGAGTAAGCACCATTCTAGCATAATCATTAACTCCGTACAAGCCGGCGGTATATATTGATAGATCTATTGGACTGACAATCCCACCCGGATACGTGCCTCCTACAAAGGTAGCGTGGGTGTTTGTTATCGTATAACATATTCAAGTGGACCATGAGCGTATGGTATGTATCATATTATAACAGTCATCAGGGTTGATTATGCACTCGATTTATTTCTAGTATGTTCTCACATATGGACTAGATTGACATGACACATGAATTGCACAACATTTTTATTCAATTATCAAAAACCTATGTAATTCTCACCAACTTTTGTTGACCCAAAACCTTTTCAACTTAACATGTTTCAGGTTCTATTTGCTTGAAGATTTGAATTGATGCTTGAAGATATGTGTATAGTTTTATTCAATTTGATGTACAAATTCTAGAACAATTGTATGTAATTCATTTAAATTATTTAATGGAATTTATTATTCACCATGAGCTACTGAACAATCATCAATACGTGACATCCCGATGTTTCCGCCATCGGTTGGGGTGTTACAGTCTAACTGCCATGCCCATCCGATAAAGACCGTTAACACAATTACCCGTTCCAATCAACTTCCTCGAGCGTAAGCCCTGCATAACACAAAAATCCGGAAAAAAGGTCATTGAACATTGCAAATCTTTAGTTAAACGACTAACCGAAAGCAAATTGCAATTAAACTTCGGAATTAGCAAAACATCTTTAATTTTGGCTCCTCCAATGAGCGTGCATTCTCCTTTTGATTCCACCGGTACACTATCACCATTCGGGATTACAACCGGTAGTTCTTGATTACTTTTAACAATGTTATCAAGATAATCTTCGTCACAAACTATATAATCGGTTGAACCCGAGTCGGCAATCCAATCGTCAGGCTTGTCAGACGATGGGTACATCTTACCTGCCATATTTGCTTTCCGAATGTTCTCACCTTTGTCCCCTGCCTCACTTAAATGTTTTAAGAGGATCTCGTACTGCTGTTCGGTCAGACCCGCTATCATCTTCGCATCGGAACTCTTTTGCTCTCCATCAACATGTGCAGCCCCTTTAGTCTTGTTTCTTTCAGGTTTCCCTTTACCTGGCCACCACTCCGGGTATCCGACAATTTTAAAACAGGATTCCCTTTTATGACCATCCCGACCACAGAAGGTACAACGATCTATCTCTGTGCCGCCGCTGTTCAGCTGTGTTCCTTTGCGAATTGCTTTAGTTTTCTGCGGACCAGAATCTGACCTGTGATGTGTTTGTGCATTAGTCTGGAAAGCAGCAGCCTCCATCTGAACCTTTTTCCCTGCAGTTATGTTTCTTTGTTGTTCGTCTTCAGATGCCATCCGATAAGCCTCCCCCATGGTAGGATTCGGCTTCATGGCAAGGATTTGAGTCCTTATTGTTGAAAAATCTGAATCTAATCCCATCAGGAATTCATATAATCGCTCCTTCTCTTTGAAGTCTACCAATCTTTTTCCTATCTCACAAGTACAATTCCCACATGTGCAGCGCGGAGTCGGCAAAACGGTATTTATTTCGTCCCAAATACCTCTGAGCTTAGTGTAATAAGCTGAAACAGAGGCTCCATCTTGACGAGCAATCGTGAGGGACTGCTTCAACTCATACGCACGAGGAGCGCTCTCCTTTTCGAATCTTTCTTGCAAATCCGTCCATATTTCCGCAGCCGTGTTCGCGTATTTGACGCTACCCCGTATCTCCTTCTCCATGACAGTCGTGAGCCATCCTTTTATCATCGCATCACAGCGCATCCAGGGCATATACATGTCGTCTGTCTTCGCTGGTTTAGGTATAGTTCCATCTACGAAGCTGATCTTATTTTTGGCGAACAAGAAGTTCGTCATCTCCTGAATCCAATCATTATAATTGATGTCGTTAAGGAGCTCGTTGACTTGAATCTGCCTTGGTGAATCGGAAGGGTGTATATAGTAAGGAGAATTTGTGTCGATCGGTTTATCATCAGCCTTCCCACTGCCGGAAGGCTGCTTCGGTGGTTCTTGATCTCCGGCCATGGCCGGTCAATTATTTTGGTTTGTAGAATCGGAGCTTCTGCTCTGATACCATATAAGAATTGATATCAAACAGAAAGATGCATCATTCATTCATTCAACGAAGCTTAAATAGAGTTTACAATAATGAGATAAAGATAAAAACAAACATCATTATCAAATATAAACACTAAACTAGAAAATAGGAGATATAGATATACTGTAAGTCGGTTAATATAAGTCAACCGACATCCAAATCCAATAGATACACCATCATATTCTTTTTCAAGAATCCTTCTTCTTTTATATAATTACTAAACCTTATTATAGGTAAACTCCTAATTCCTCAATTTCCTTAATCTTGTTTCATATTTTAACCTTCTTTAAAGTTAGACCAACCCAATATTTAAGTTCAATGGATGTGGTCAGGTTTATGAATAGAAAAAAGTAAAATACCTTCATTTTGTGAATAGAGAGTGTGGCCACCGATCAGGAACTGTACGGGTGGTTGGTGGCTTATCGGTAAATTACGAAGACGGACGACATTTATCCTTCTTTACAGTCACCAAAAAAATCGATCAGTTAAGAAGAGATAAGAGAAAGATGAATTCTTCGTAAGTTGTTAATTAATAAGAAAAAAATTAAAAATCAAAACAAATATGTAAAATGTCAAAAATATCCTTTAGTTAACGTTAGGGCTGTACACGAGCCGAGTCGAGCCGAGCCAGGCCCAGCTCGAGCTCGAGCTCGAACCTAAACCGAGCAAGCTTGGCTCGGCTCGTTTTTCTGATCGAGCTGAAAAGTCGAGCTCGAGCTCGGCTCGTAAATGTTCGAGCCGAGCTCGAGCTGGCTTGTAAATGTTCGAGCCGAGCTTGAGCTGGCTCGAGCCAGCTCGATATATTTTTTTTTATTTTTTATTTTTTTACAAATATTTATTAAATAAAAAACAATAAAATTAAATAAATTACACATAATCATGTATATTTTTTTTTATTTTTCTAAATTACACAAGCCTAAGTCGAGCCATATGTCGAGCCATCGAGCCGAGCCACGAGCCGAGCCATGAGCTGAAAACCCCTGGCTCGAGCTCGGCTCGATTACAAAACGAGCCAGCTCGGCTCGGCTCGAAAACAAAACGAGCCTCTTCGAGCCGAGCTTTTTTCGAGCGAGTTTCGAGCGAGCCTCGAGTCGCGAGCTTTTTGTACACCCCTAGTTAACGTTACTTTTTAACCTGGTTAGTTAAATGGATGGATCTAGCAAAAAAATGTAAATCTCAGTGGTTCACTTGAGAAAAAAACTATTTTGGATGGATATAGCAAAATTGGCCAAACATCAAGGACGATTTTAGCTATTCACTCTATTTTTTAATATAAAATACACCATAATAAAAACACTTTATTCTTTTGAATTTGCATACCATACTGCTATAGTTTAAAAAAACAACTGGGTTTATAACGTGCGTAATTATCAGGTATATACCTGCATCATTATGTTGTGCAAAAGCAGCAAAATGCGTAATCATAAAATATAACGTGCGTAATTATTTGGGTGCGTGATAACATGCGTAATTATGACGATGGACAAGAACACCCTTTAAATAGTGTCACGTGTCACGCTCTGAATCCTTCATAGCCTTCGTTATGTTAAGCTTTCTCAACAAGCTTAATAAACAAGTGTCATCGTACATTACGTATTACTATAGTAAACTCTTGGAGTAACTTGTTAATGTTTAGATATAGGATAAATGTCATTTACTTAACATAATCATATTTGTTTTACAAATTAATACTACTGATCTTTACTAAAAAACTAAAAATATAAACATATATTAATCCAATCATGAATAAGGATGAAATGTATGTTGATAGGAATATTGAGAAGCCTCCACTAGCAGGGACTCAATGAATGACTGATAGATCTAATATTATGGGATCCACATCAACCCTAACATGGAGAGATTCTTAATAATATTCATTGCCAATTTGTACCATGTTCTTCAATCACATTACCAATTATTTCAATGTCTCTTTGTCAATTATTTATATTGTTTTAATCTTAAAATGTTTATTAAATATATAACTGTTTTCATAATTTGCTACAAAGATTTTCTTCGTATATTCAAATAAAACTACACAGTTTCCCCCTAAAGATCTTTTTTCTCTTATTGTGATGTAAATACTACTAATGAAATTATTTTAATTTAAAGAGATAAAGTACATATTAACCTTTAGCGTGAGAAGGGTAGGAAGCATTATGGACCATTAGATTTAACAGTGGCAAGATCGTAATATACAACCCAATTAATCACGTTGAAAACAAACCCAAGGGTATATTAGTCAACGCGTTCAAAAACCCATTTAAATTTTTTTTAATTTGAACCGCCAAATCACCCAAATTTAGTGGACGGTTACTAAATTGAGAAACAAAAGCAAGTCGTCTCATTCAATTATGGTTTATCACAATAAAAAACACATATTACAGCAAATCATTTAGGGGAAACCATAAAAGCAAAAAAACATAGCATGTCGTCCAAACGAAAATCAGTATCCTTTTGAAGATTATCTTACTAAAATTTTGGTTTTTACACGCACTCAGTAGACTAACAAAACAATTTTTGAAAAATGAAACAGATAACGAAGCCGAGAGAAGAAGCAAAAACAACAATGACAGACTTGCAACAAAACAGAGTAAAGGTATGAAGAAGATTATCATATTTCATTAATTAAATGTGTATATTTGTTTTGTTTTCCATTATTGCCCATTAGTTGAAGGGACTCTTTTTCTCTCCGTACAAAATTTCAGCGTCTATTTTTAAATTGGCCGGCAACGGACATCACTCACCGGCGACCCTCCCTCTAGCCGGCAAATCCGCCCCTGTTTTTTCCTGTTCTTTGCAGGTACTTCTTCCTCCAAACCGGCGATTTCATTTCAACAAGGTATAGATTCCAACAAGGTTATCTCTCTGACAATTTCGAAGATGTTTTTCCAGCAAAGGCTCACCTTCTCCGTTCGCTTTTTCCGACGAAAGTTTTGTAGAGCAGAACCAATCTTCGACTTCTTCTCCGGTGTCAGATCCGTCTATTTTGACAACTCGCTTTTTCCGACGACAGTTTTCACCCATAACCCAGGTGCACTCGATCCTAAACATAGCTATTAATATACACAGATTGAGGTTTCATTAAGTGGTAATAGTTATTTTATGGTTGATTATATATATAGTTTGCTAGCATTTGATATAATCCTTTAAATATAATATATTAATATAGCCTACATATTCAACATGTTTCTGAGTAATTCTTGAATTCATATGTTTGATGTATTCTAGATACAGTGTTATTTAACATACATAGTTTTTATTCAGTGTCGCTATCGTATTTGGGTGCTTGTGTGTTCTTTTGTCTGATTGGGTGATTTGTTGCAACCATAGAAGATAGAAATCGTGATGTTTACTTGAGATCGTGTCCAAAGAAGAGAGGTGTAGGTAAGGGAAGGGATAGAAGGTATAGGTTGCGTGTTGCCTCTTGGAATGTAGGAACTCGTAGTTGTAAATTGTTGGAGGTGGTAGACGCACTCAAAAGTCATAGGGTAGGGATAACATGCCTCCAAGAGACTAGATGGAAGGGGCATAAAGGGGAAGAGTGTAATGGGTACAAATTATTGTATTCGGGGTCTGATAGGGCAAAGAATGGGGTAGGATTTCTAGTGGCGTTGGATTTGTATAAAAATGTGGTTGAGGTGGTGCGTCACAATGATAGGATTATGGTGTTAAGGTTGTTCTAGGGGAAGTAATGGCTTTGGTTTGTGCTTACACACCTCAAGTAGGACTAGGGGACCAGGAGAAGAGAGACTTTTGGGATTGTCTGGACGTAGTTGTGAGGGCTATACCGGTGGGGGAGAGAATTTGTATAGGAAGTTATTTTAATGGTCACATTGGCAAGGATAACGATGGTTTTCAGTCAGTGCATGGGGGTTTTGGGTTTGGTGTTAGGAACGACCCAGGTAGGGATCTTCTAGACTTTGTGGTGGCCCACAACTTAGGCATTTTAAACTCGTTCTTTAGGAAGAGAGAATCTTAATTAATTACTTTTAGCAGTGGAGGCCGTGGCACTCAGATCGACTATATTTTAATGAGGCAAGGAGATAGACGATGGTGGAAGGACTGCAAGGTTATACCAGGGGAGACCGCAGTGACCTAACACCGTTTACTAGTGGCAAATATAGCCATGAGTGAAAAACTAATTAAGAGGGAAGGAAGACTGCGACCTAGGACCCGTTGGGGTGATTTGAAGGGCGATAAGATTATAGTTTTTCAAGTTAAGGTCATCTCCAGAATATCAGCTCGACTGGATAGGGACACAAACCAGGTGTGGGAGGATATGGAGACCACAATTAATCAAGTGGCGCATGATACTCTAGGGGTTTCATCAGGAAAATTAGGCGAGCATAAGGAGTCCTGGTGTTGGAGTGAGGATGTGAAAAGCAACATAAGAGATAAGCATATAAGTTTTAGGGAGCTTTTGAGGTGCACTGATGAGGAGAATCGAGTGACTTTGAGGGAGGCATACAAAAAGGCCAAGATGGAGGCGAAGAAGTAAGTGACAGAGGCAAAGAACACGACATATAAAAGGATGTATGAGCGTCTGGAAACAAAGGAGGGGGAACATGATATATTTAGGATTGCTAAAGCTAGGGAGCGTAGGAGGCAGGATTTAGGGGTAGTGAAGTTTATAAAGGGAAAGGATGGGCGTGTTTTAGTCAAGGATGATGACATTAAACTGAGATGGAAAACGTACTTTCACGGTCTTTTCAATGACGGGATGGCTCACCACCAGGAAAGCGACAACCTAACTACCCAAACGCCACAGCAGAATCACTGTTACTGTCGTCGTATCACACAGGAAGAGGTGAGGACAGCTCTTAGGAAGATGGGAAAAGCTAAGGCAGTTGGTCCGGACAACTTCCTGATTGAGGTATGGAAGTGTTTGGGAGAGGAGGGAGTTCAATGGCTAACTACTTTCTTCAATATTATATTTAATTGAGCAAAAATGCCAGATCAGTGGAGGAGTAGTGTTGTAGTGCCTCTATATAAGAACAAAGGGGATGCACAATGTTGTGGGAATTATAGAGGAATTAAACTGTTGGGTCATACTATGAAATTATGGGACAAAGTTATTGAGACTAGGATTAGAAGAGAAACTCATGTTACAGTAAATCAATTTGGCTTCATGCCAGGGAGGTCAACTACGGAAGCGATATACATTCTGAGGAGTTTGATGGAAAAGTATAGGGAGAAGAAATAGGATCTTCATATTGTGACATCCGGCAAAAATCGATGCGTTTCCGTACGTAATTAGTATATGTAATTAACAATAATTAAGTGCAATTCTAAATTAATTCTATTAATTTAGCCTTTAGAAAATAGCAAATTCCCCATAGGTTGCATAGGAATGCATTTGTTTAATTAAAATCACGGCGCAATCTCGTGCAAATAAACTTGTCCGGTATGGACGTTGGTGATTACCCGGTAACAATTAAATGACCGAAAACGATCCCAGATATCCAGGATATAAAACAAAGGGTATTTTCATAAAATATAATGTATTTTGGAACTCCAAATATAAATCTTCCGCTAACGAACAAAGTGCGTGTACCGCACCCGGTACACGTATAACCTATAAAAAAACACCCAACGAAAGCCTAACCAACCAGCTACCACTTAAGCTAGACACTGTGTAAGGGTAGTTGAGGCTTAATTAAGTGTCTTGAATATCGCGTATTCACAACCAAACTATACCGCGCTTAAATCAATATATAATATAACATGTGTTAAAAAAAATGGTGGGACCCATATCTATAGCCTAACATCGTCCATCATCATCATATCCATGCTCCATATTTTTTTTCCTTCTATATTTGGTGAAAATTATTAGGAAGTTATGGCATTTTTTTTATAAAAAAATCTTGGAAAGGACCATGTGACCATTTAGTAAAAGCTATTAAACAAAAATTGCTCCACAACATCAAATCCAACCCCAATGCATCCTTTACGGCAGTAGCATTCAATCCCATCCCCATTTTAATTTTTAAACACTAAAACAACCTAAATAAAGCTTAAGGTTAAGGTTTAGGGTGTGTTCAAGTGCTTGGAGCTTAACTTTTAGAAGACACACCTAAACCCCATCCAAAATTATGTGTTTTAGTGAATCTTCCCTAGCCTCGTGCTAGTTGTAAGTTTTCTTGTGTTCTTGTTCTTGCTTAAACTTTATATTTTTTAGTGTTTTAAAGCAAGTTGTACATTGGTGTTTAAACAACTGTTTTAAACATAAGATTTTGTATGTTTTTACATAAGTAAAATGGGTGATTAAAAACTAGTATATGGGTCGTAGGTTTGAGTGGTGATGTTGTATTATTTTTGTAGTTAATAAAAGTTCACATACACATGTTATAAGGATGATCTAAGACATGGTTGATAAAAGTGACTTGGATACACTTAAATGGTATTGATCATCATAATATAATCATCTGAAACTAAATATCGTGTCGGATAAGTTGAAAAATGAAAAATATAAAAGTTGCATCTTCAAAGATTATGGGTAAAAAAAGGACACAAAGTTGGACACATGGAATTAATCACGCTAATACACCTATAATGGAAAAGTTGATGAAACTAAAGTTACTAGTTTAGTGGAAACTTGTTGCTTTTGAATGTTAGGGGGTGTAAAGTGTCGTTTTGGAAACTTAAGTCCAAAATCATGACTTGGTAAAGTTAAGTGTTAAAAATGGAAAGTTGTAACTTTCCAAGGGTTGTAAGTAAAATATCTACAAACTTACAAAAATGTATTTTTGTATAAAATGTATTTTTATAAAATAGGATCTTATAGAAATATGAAAATTACCAAAGATTTCGAGAAAAATAAAAACTAGAGTTTTTATTTCAAAATTGATAGTTGACTTGGTGAAAATTTTATAAAAATGAGCATTTTTATATCTATAGGAATATAAAAATGTTGGAGCATTTTATGTTAAAAGTAACCATTTCTTGGTTTTTGAAATTTAAGAAAAATAACTAAATATATATTTTGGAAGTAGGAAAAATAATATATGATGAGAAGTAATTATTCCTACAAAATATATATGTGTAACTTATATTATTCGAGAGGCGAAAGATATATAAGTTTAAATGATCGGTTATGGACGTGTTCGTATAATGATGATTATCGGACAAATGTAAAACGAACGAATAAGTATATATTGTATAACTTCCTACAAGATACGTATATATGTTATCGCGTCAAATGTGGACATGAAAAAAAATATTTTTTTTTTTGAACTAAAATACATAAGGTTACTTATGGGTGAAAAATGTGTAACACTTTCCTAAGTGTTGGAAAATATTCGTGGGAGAATTAACGTTACATAATCTATAATGATTACATGTATAAAACTAAGTTAAGTATGCAAACTTAACAAAGAGAAATATGTTGTCGAATCGGCAAGATCCTAGTATATTTATTTAATGGGAAAATAAATATACAGTAAAGTGAGTCGAGTCGAATGTTGAAATGAAACCTTGAATCGACAAGATCTCAGTATATTCATTTAATGGGAAAATAAATATACGGTAAAGTGAGTCGAGTCGAATGTTGAAAATGAAATCTCGATCGACAAGATCCTAGTATAACTATTTAATGGGAAAATAATTATACGGTAAAGTGAGTCGGGTCAGAGATAATGTTATTTCAAGTTAGTAAATATATATTGTAAATATATATTGAATAACAAGATCATGACGTGAGAAATCGGGCAATGATCAGCGTTCGCTGCGACAAACGAACTAACTTTGAAAATAACGGTTATTAAAATATAAGTTATGTGAAACTTATAACGAGGGCAATCCATCACCAACGGACCTAGGACATGTGTTTTAATTAAACGGGGAATGGTATGTAAATAGTGGTGTGGGGAGTTGAGTGTACAACTTGCCGGTAAAACACACACTAATGACCTAGTGTCTTATATGACTATAACACTTATGGGTGTTTGACTGTGGACTATAGCTATTCTCTATTGCAGCATGCACAGTGCTATTAAGGTGAGTTTCATGGTCCCATTTTACTATTTTTATTTTGGGGGAAAGATATGTTTTGTCAAAATGTTGTAAAATGTGAAAATGTGTTATGTGGCATGATGAGTACTTGGGTTTGTTGTACACTACTCGGGGTGAGTCCTCGCTACTGTAACCATTAATTCGTGTGTGTATGTGAGATCGAAACCGAAGGAATATTTGGATAGTACTATTGGTGTCTGACAAGGCCCACCCCTAATCGATAGCGTCGATTATGCAACTGTGTATGCCAGGGGTGCACATATTCTGAACTATGTTATTATTTACCGAGAAACAACTTTTGCTGGCGGGGCATTGCTTGTCTTGGTTTGGTTATGGGCTCAAGGGATTGCTCGTCATAATTTTTGTAGGAGCTAGCTACTCCTTACAATGGCCACTGCTGTATTTGTTCCGCAATGTTGTTGCTGTTAAAATGTTGTTGTTATGGAACTAAAACCTGTGAATTCACCAATATTTTATATATTGACGTCTTTTTAAACATATCTTTCAGGTAACTAAGTGCTGAATAGATATGGGCTAGTGCGGTGGAATATGGGATTGTTGGACACTTGTCGGGGGTTTCATCTATATAACCTGTTAGGATTTGAGTTTGATTGTTTTGATATATTTAGAATAAGATGAGAAATGAATGATGTAAGTATATATGGAAAGTGCAGCGTAATGATAAACTATAATCAAAACAAAGGAATAAATGTTTTCTTCAATCGAAAGCTTTCATTAATTGAAAGATTAAAATCAAATACAAGTACTCCCCCTCAGCCTGATCACACAGTGATTGTTTGTCTGAGAGAATGTTTGTGTGTGATGTAATAGAATAGTACAAGCACTGTTCTATTTATAGACAAACCTAAACCACTGGTGACCTGTGCTGACGTCACCTAAGATAGTGACCTCTAACGGAATAACAACATAAAACATCTGCCCTATACAAACTACTGTTGTATTACAAAACACTGTAAAGTAAACTACTGTTGAGGGAAAACTCTGATGGTCTTGCAACATCTGTTGGAGTCTAAGTGCTGTTGACTCCAACTGACCTTTAGTCTTCAGTACTTGATCAGCAGTTGTTTCTTCATCAGACCTTTGGTCAGCAGTTGTTCTCTATCAGTTGTTCTCTAGCAGTCCTTTGTATCAGCAGTTGTCATAGCAGTTGTTTGGATGGAACAATTGTTAGGGTCAGCAGTCTTTTGGGAAGAGTATGTTGTAAAGACTGTTTATTTGGGTGAATCAACTGTTAGAATATTTTGGCTTTTCAATCATCTGTTCTTCTCCAGGTCCGCAGACCCAACAATCTCCCCCTTAACATGACTGAATGTTTCATATTGTTGGTTAAGTATTTCACGATTGTTTTCAATAAACTCTTCAGTCCCACCAAATTGTTCTTTCAGTGCATCCCAAAACTCCTTTGCACTGTTACAGTGTAACAGCCCAGCATATATATCATTGGGTAGAGCCATAGCCACAATACTGAAGGCCTTAGCATACCAATTGTTAGGATCTGAGTTTGATTGTTTTGATTATGTTTAACTAAAATGATAAGAATGAAATGAATATAGAATGAAAGTGCAGCGGAATAACAAACTATTAATCAAAACATGAGAGTAATTGTTTTCTGATTGAATGCTTTCATTTATCTAAAAGATTACAATCATACAAGTACTCCCCCTCAGCCTGATCACACAGTGATTGTTTGTCTGAGAGAATGTTTGTGTGTGATGTAATAGAACAGTACAAGCACTGTTCTATTTATAGACAAACCTAAACCACTGGTGAACTGTGCTGACGTCACCTAAGATCGTGACCTCTAACAGAATAACAACATAAAACATCTACCCTATACAAACTACTGTTGTATTACAAAACACTTTAAAGTAAACTACTGTTGAGGGAAAACTCTAATGGTCTTGCAACATCTGTTGGAGTCTAAGTGCTGTTGACTCCAACAGACCTTTAGTCTTCAGTACTTGATCAGCAGTTGTTTCTTCATCAGACCTTTGGTCAGCAGTTGTTCTCTATCAGTTGTTCTCTATCAGTTGTTCTCTAGCAGTCCTTTGTATCAGCAGTTGTCATAGTAGTTGTTTGGATGGAACAGTTGTTAGGGTCAGTAGTCTTTTGGGAAGAGTATGTTGTAAAGACTGTTTATTTGTGAGAATCAACTGTTAGCATATTTTGGCTTTTCAATCATCTGTTCTTCTTCAGGTCAGCAGACCCAAATCTCCCCCTAGAACAGATGATGCCAAAACTAAGCTTTATTATTGATCTTTATTTCTCATCAGACTTTCTCTGATTTGTCCTTTGAATTGAAGTTCAAAGTCCAAGGCAAATAGGTCTTTTACATCTCTTTCAAGCTCAAGGTTCAGCAGTGTTTGGAGGTCATTTGCACACAGGCTATATGCATCATCCATGCTTAGCTTTTGAACTTTTCCATCTGACCTGAGCAAAGTCAATTCATGGTTGTCTTTATTGACCTTCCATTTTAGAATTTTTGAGTCAGAGGATTTGCTGAGATGCACTTTTATTCTTGATGAATTTGGTGATGGAGGTCTCCCAATGAGTTCTCTGAGCTTATCAGTAGTGGGATCTGAGAAAAAGTGTACTTGATTGAAGAGGCCCTCCTTTATGTAAGTATCAGCAAACTTCTTCTGATCTTCTTCAGACATTCTTTCTGTTTCTTGAATTGTTTTCTAGCAGCAGCTGATAGATCAGAAGTGTCCAGTAAGCTATCTAATGTAAAGGCCTGTTGAGGTCTCTTCATCAGTGGTTCATCAGAGTAGACAGGTTTTCTGGGTAGGCTAGGATCTTTCTTCCTGTTTTCTTCCAGTCTCTTGTATGTTTCAACCAACCTCAGCTCAGACCATCTTGCAACTGACATCATCTCCCCATAATCAGTAGCCACAATCTCTTGTCTCATCCTCTTAAACTTCAAGGCTCTGGCTGGATCTCTGCCTTGACTAAAATCAGGAGCAGAGATTTTAGCTGGGGGATTCTTGGCCAACTCTTCAATTCTCAAGAGTTCTTCTCTAAGTGCATGAGTGGTCCAGCCTGCAAACTGTTTCTTGTTTGCTTTATAAGGCATGGTTGCCAAGATCTGTTCAAGAAGTGATTCCCTAACCTCCTTTTCCATGTCACTGCTGAGAGGCATGGTAGACATGGAGTTGCTCAGGGTCTTAGCAAAATCTTCAATCCTTCTCAATTTGCTTAGCTCTGCTGAATGGATGCCCTGAGCAGTCCTGTCATCCTTCCCTTTGTATTTCTCTTTAATGATGGCATCTGCCTGTTCAGCCTTGTATTTTAGATATGTGTCAATGTTTAGGGGAACAGGGAAATGTGGAAGAGAAGGGAAAGATCTTTCAGATGGTTGTTCAGTATTATAGAAGGATTGCATTTCCCCCTTGAGTAGATCAAGTTCAAGGGGATACTGAACAGCCAATGGTGTAATGGTTGGTGGTGGTATATGGGATTTGAGTTGTGAAGTGTGTGGTGAAAATGATGAAAGTGGAATGGCTGGTATAGGTGTGGATTGTGTAGTTGAAGTAGTGAGTGGTGATGTGTGTATGTTTTCATCCTGTACAACAAAGGTTGATTTCCTCTTCCTTTTATACAAGATTTTTGGTGATGGTGGTGTGGAAGCAGTGGTTGTGTTAACATCTGTTGGCACCTTAGTAGGACCAGCAGATGTTTGGGATTTAGTTGGTGATGTGGTTGTAGGTTCAGATGTAGGTTTAGTGATAGTGATGACAGGTTCAGATGTTGTGGTTTTATCAGTGGTTTGGGTAGTAGCAGTGGTTTTGTCAGCAGTGGTTTTATCAGCAGTGGTTTTAATAGCAGTGGGTTTAATAGCCAGTTTGGATGGGGGTTGTCTGACATGTTTAGCAGGCATTTTCTTCCTTTTTGAGGAACCCACATCTTCAACTTCCTGCTGTTGTTCCCTTTTCTGTTTTACCAACAACTCTGCCTTGACTTCCAAAGTGTCAGCCTTCTTTTGCTTATCTTCAGCAGCTTTTTCAGCTTCTTCATTGGCAGAGTTGAGTTGTCCACTTCTTTATCTTTGCTGGTTTGTTGTTGTTGTTGTGGTGCTGTTTGAGTAGACCCTGGTTTGTTGGCAGACTTTGATTTACCTTTTTGTGAAGGTGGACAACCAAAGGGATCTAGCTTTGGCAATCTATCTCTGCCACTCTCCCCCTTTTTGGCATCATCAGCTGTGAATGCATCATCATCATCATCCCTGAGAATGGTGGTAGGGGCAGAGCCAGTGGTCTTCAGCAGATGGTCTTTGATGGCCTGAATGTCTGCATGGGTATCTTTGTACCTAGCATCTACCATGTTTCTGATTTCAGCCATGTAGGTTTCATGAGTCTGATCTGCTAGTTTTCTGTGAGCTATGATGATGGGAGAAACTGATTTCCATAGCTCACTAGCAATATCAGCTGTGGATGGTTGACTCTTGGAGAGAGTTGCCAAGGATTCCAATATTAACTTGACATCAGTTTTGATATCAGCAACAGAGGTTTCAATGGTTTGGACTCTGGCCGTCAATTCATGGTATTTTAACTCATCACCTAAGTTAATAGGATCATCTGAATTCCTACCAGTGGTAGTTTTAACTGATTCAGTCCTAGTAGGTGAATCCAAAGGATGAGAACCAGATGCCCCTTTTTCTTGGTTCTGGGGACTTCCAACTGATTTTGGGGACACTATAGTTGTCTCATCAGTTGTTGCCTTCAAGGGAGTCTTAGTTATGTAACCACTGTCCTGGTGTGAGACAATGGTCTCTACATCAGTAGTGGCTGCTGCACTTGAAAACTCACCTAGAGTTGCATTGAACTCTAGGAGTGTAACCTCCTCATCTGTTTGTGGGATGGCTAATTGAATTTCCTCAGTCCCAGTCACTTGTGGAGGTATACTCTCATTGACAGGTGAAAGAGAGGAACTGGGATTTTCCTGAGTTTTGTCAATAGCCTCAAACAGAGGTTGCATGGTCTGTTGAACATGTGATGGTGAAGGTGGAGGAGTAAAACGAGAATTAGCCCTGGGAGAGGGGCTTGTGACCATATGGCCAAGTGACTCAAATGTATCATGACGTGGTTCCCCTTGGCTTACAACATGATCCTTTTGTGAGGATGCATGAGGAGTTTGGTCAGGTTGAGATATTTCCAACTGTTGTGAGGAAGTACCAACAGTGGTTTCTAGTTGCTTTTGTGTTGCAACAGAGTTATCTTCTGGTATCTCATCTTCCAGAAGTCTCTTTTGTGGTTGAGTGATGGTTTTTGTGGATGGACGTTTTCTTTTGGAGATGGCTGGTGTGGGTTTCACAGCACTGGATGTAGTGCCATGATCACCAGGAGCAGTGGGCTCAACAACAGAGGTTTGGACAACAGTTGTTGTCTTAGTCCTCTTTGTTTGTGTTTTGAAAACTTTTGACACTTTTGATACTTTTTCTTGGGTGTTTGAACCCAGCATTCTTGTGAAAGTTTCATTAGTTAGACTCTTCATTTGCATAGACTCACCCTTTTTGAAAACTTTTTCTGGTAAAACCTTTTGAAGGATTACACTTAAGATTCTTGGGTAAATTAGAAAAGCATTATTAGACCCAGACTTTATGGCTTTCACATTTGACACTAAATCCATAAACAGTCCCTGGGAGAGATTGAAGTCAGAATCTGACAACACAGCATAACCCAAGTACTGAATCCTCAATGGGATTTCATTAAAAGAAGTGGACTTAGCGGAGACACAGAGAAGGAGGGTATGGATGAAAAATTTCATGACTGGTGGGAAAAACTTTTTGAAAACTGTTGACCCAGTCATTTGAGCATCATACCCCCTTTCCTGAAACTCTGTGTGAAGCTCTGCCTTAGGGAAAGAGTCTTTACCTGACAGGTCATTAAGTGAGAAGGTTGTGGATATGAGTTGAGGGGTAATGACGATACTTGTTTCACCAATTTTTGAGATAATGGAAGTAGGCTTTTTCTCTTGAAGTAGAAACTCAACATTCAACCAAAATTCTTGGAGAGTATCAAGATAGATAGGGGCGTCATCGGTTAGGATTGTCAGGTATTTGGATTTTAAGATGATGTTGATGGTGGAATGGAATGGAATATTTTCATCTGTTTTCACCAGATATGGGAGATAATTGTGGGTGGCTTTAGCTTGAAGATCCATTGTAATGGATTCCGAAGGTGAGAGTGAGTGGAATTTGATTAAGGGTTTGAGAATGAAGAAGGCGGTTTCAGTATTTTGAATACAATGAGACAGTGTAACGACTGTTGTGATAAAACAGGGGTTTTATAGGCTCTGGTGAAACTGCTGATGTGGCCAAAACTCTGCTTGTAGGAGCAGACGTGGCAAACATCTGATGGTTAAACATCTGGTGGAGGACAGCTGTTTTGGCAAACAGCTGATGCAAACAACTGTTGCAAACAGCTGTTTTATTATTATTATTATTATTATAGATATATGTAAATATATATATATATATATAGATATGGATAATAAAACAGTTGTTTTATTTGAACAGAGGTTTGAAACAGATTTTTTCAACCAACAGTGGATATAATGGATGAAACAGTGGTTGTTTTATCTTTAACAGATTTTTCAACAAAAAAGCTATTTTCAAGGATGAATTTTGATTTTCTGAAACATTTTAATGCTTTTATTGAAAACATTTGTGTTGTTTAATCCATGTTTAGCATACCAATTCTAGAAATCAAATTTGTAAAGGTAGATGTGTCTAAAGCTTTTGTCAGCACATCTGCCAACTGATCCTCTATTGGAACATGGTGCAGAGAAATCAAACCTTTTTCTTAGCTATGTCTGACAAAATGATGTCTGATGTCAATATGTTTGGTAGTGGAGTGAGAGACTGGATTTTTGATGATATTTTCAGCAGCTTGACTATCCAACATGAGTGGAGTCTGTAATGCAGTTATCCCAAAATCCAGCAGTTGATTTTGAAGCCACATGAGTTGGGCTGTATAGCTTGCAGCAGCAATGTATTCAGCCTCAGTTGTTGAGGTGGAAACAGCTGCCTGCTTTTTGCTTTGCCAAGAGACTAAGGCATTCCCAAGAAACTGGCACCCTCTTGATGTGGATTTTCTTGTTGTGTGACAGCCAGCAAAATCCCTATCTGAATAACCTGAAAGCTCAATGTTTCCATTAGCAGGATACCAGATACCAAGTGTGGGAGCACCTTTTAGGTATCTGAATATCCTTTGCACAGCAATAAGGTTTGACTTTCTAGGTGAAGCCTGGGATCTTGCACAGACACAAGTGGCAAACATAATGTCTGGCCTAGATGCAGTTAAGTACAATAAAGACCCAATCATGCATCTGTAATGTGTTTGATCAACCAGTTCATCCTTGTCATCAATAGTGAGTAGCTTGACTGTACTCATGGGTGTACTACATGGCTTACAGTCATTCATTTCAAATCTAGTTAACAAATTCTTTACATATTTATTTTGATGAATGAATGTGCCATTTTGCAGTTGTTTCACTTGGAGTCCAAGGAAACACTGAAGTTCACCCATAGCACTCATTTCAAACTCTGCTGTCATGAGTTCCCTAAACTCTTCACACATTTTGTTACATGTGGATCCAAAGATGATGTCATCCACATATATTTGAAAAATCATTAAGTCTTTCCCTCTCCATTTCAGAAATAAGGTTTTATCAACTTTACCTCTTGTGAAACCAATGGATAAGAGAAAAGCGGAAAGAGTTTCATACCAGGCCCTTGGTGCTTGTTTGAGTCCATACAAAGCTTTATTAAGCTTGTAGGCATGATCAGGATGGAATGTGTCTTCAAAACCAGGTGATAGACGGAAAAACCCCATGTCTGAACTTGTTGTTTGTTGTTTTGTGTAATGTTATGTCAAGGTACTCTTTTTTGACATCTTAATGATATGATCTTTTCTAATTAAATATGGTTTGTGTTAATCTTGACTTTGATATGCTTTCGAGCGTTGCGCCACGTGTTTCCACCATTTGCGTGGTGTGACACATATGGTGTTCATTGATCTAGAAAAGGCATATGATAGTGTACCTTGTAAACTGATTTGGGATAGTTTGGAGGTTAGAGGGATTCCTAGAAAGTATACAGACATAATTATAGATATGTATGATAGGACTGAAACCAGTGTCCGTGCGCCTTTAGGGGATACCGATTTCTTTCCCATGGAGGTAGGGCTCCACCAAGGGTCCGTGTTGAGCCCGTTTCTTTTTGCAGTTGTCTTAGATGAGATGTCTAAGTCCATCCATGAGACTTTACCGTGGTGCATGCTATTTGCAGATGATATTGTGTTAATCGCAGAAACTAATCAAATTCTGAATATGAGGTTAGAAGAGTGGCGATTAGCTTTAGAGAGAAATGGTTTAAGGATTAGTCGCTCTAAGACTGAGTACATGCACTGCGATTTCAGCGGGATAAACAACGCATATGACACTCAGATCACCAGCGAAGGTCATGTGGTTCCTTAAGTAACTAAGTTTAAGTACTTAGGATCATTTGTTCAAAGGGACAGGGAGATAGATAGTGATGTAGCACACCGCATACAGGCTGGATGGTGTAAGTGGAGAGCAGCCGCTGGAGTTTTGTGCGATAAGAGGTTCCCAATTAAATTAAAGGGTAAATTTTATAGAGTAGCAGTTCGACCTGCTATGTTATATGGGACAGACTGTTGGGCCATCAGAAAGACATAGGTACGAAAGATAGAAGTAGCATAGATGAGGATGTTGAGGTGTATGTGTGGCTACACAAGGTTAGATAGGATAAGAAATAAGGTTTATTAGGATAAGGTTAGAAGTGGCTAAGATATCGGATAAGATAAAGGAGGGGAGATTAAGATGGTTTGGAAATGTAAAGCGGAGACAAATGACAGCTCCTGTGAGATCAGTGGAACACCTCACGGTAGAGGGGAGGAGGAGTAGAGGCAGACCCAAATTGACTTGGGTTGATCGGATTAGGCAAGATTTGTTAGAATTGCACCTCTCTGAGGATATGGTCCAAGATAGGAATTCGTGGAGGCTTAGGATCAAAGTTAACGATTTTTAGGAATTAGGAGAAGAGTAATTTTGTGACGGTGCTTTATTTTTAGGGATGGTCTCTGTGCATTTATGTATATTTGTTATTCCATAAGGGTATTTATGTACTTACTCTTCTATGTTATTCATTCACTATATATAGTGTATGTTTGTTTTTCCGAGCCGGGGGTCTCTTTGGAAGCAGCCTCTCTATCTATTACGATGGGGGTAAGGTTTGCCTACATCTCACCCTCCCCAGACCCTACTAATAGCGTTGCTATTTGTGGGATTTCCTGGGTACGGTTGTTGTATTTGTTTTGTTTTCCACAGATTGCTTGTTTTTAATTAGAGTCAATATGTTGTTTAAACACAGAAAACAAACATGCGTTTGTATTGTTAATAAATTATAGAAGGTGCGTTTTAGGTTATTTGAAACATATAAAAGGTGCATTTATGATTACCTAAAAACTAAAGTGCCTTTGTTGTTGCTGTTGTTATTGTATAACGTGTGTCCAGTGTAGTTGTATATTTGTGAGTTTTTGTGTTGATGATCTTTAAAGTGCGTCTGAGTGTGAAAATCTAGTTGGTAAGGTGCATCTGTTGTATGTTTGGATAAAACACAATGTGCGTCTGAATTGTTTTATAAGTGCGTCTGTTTCAATATGAAGTATGTTTAGACCTATATTTTAATTGTTTTTTTATTAAGCAGAACCAAATAAAACTAATTTGAAAGAAGAAGATGATGATTTCCAGGAGCCTATAACAAATTTGATTAATAATAAAAAAAAAGGATTGAGAAAGTAAATAAAGATGCTGCTAAAAAGTTGGAGGTTGATGTTGAAAAGATGAAGCATAAGTTGAAGAAACGAAAACCAAATGTTGAGCCAAGGTCAGAATCAGATGAGGATTTCGAGAGGCCAAATAAGAAAGTAAAAAAAGGATGAACCTAAAAAGGTGAAGAAGATAAAGGAAAAGGAATTTGTGGAATAAAGAGATCAAAAATTAAGACTAAGATGCTCTCCTGCTGACTTTATTAACAGCATCAAGGAATACACAGATGATCAAAAGGAAGATGTGAGGAAAGTGGGATTTGGATCTGTGTTAGACATTAAGATTGATTCAATATCAACAGTTTTGGCTTATTGGTTATTTGTGAATTATGATGAGGGAAGAAATATAATTAATGTAGGGAATTGAAAAATAAAGATAACACTATCAATGGTTCATGAAGCTTTTGGCATACCAATGGGGAAGAAGCCAGTACTAGAGAAAAATAGGGCAATGAAAGGTTTTGACTCTACAATAGATGAGTTCAAAGCTCAATTCGCCAAAAATAAAGTTAGTGTTTCAATGATAACACCGGTGATTAAGGAACAACCAAGAGGTGGTCGGCTATTTAAGTTAAATTTTCTAGTGTTATGGAACACTGTTTTCGGGGAGATTACAAAATCAACAACAATCAATCAAAGATTTTTGTATGGTGTTGAAGATGAGGCTAAAATTATTAACATGGATTGGTGCTCATACCTGATAGAATGTTTAAGAAGAACTAGAGCATGATGGAAGGAGGACCAATTCAATGGGCCTATTGCATCACTGAGTGTGAGTATATAAACATAGTTATATTTCCTATTAAAAGCATTTGTATGTTATTAATTGCACTTATATTTTGTTTTAAATGCACTTTTATATATACATATACTAGGTGAAATCCCGTGTAAAAACATGGGAACACTAAATCCAACTAAAGCTGAAATTCCATTCATTGGTGGTTGTGCTTCTGCCTTTAGTAACCACTGATAAATGAAATAGCTGATTGGAAACCACTGATGAATCGGTAACAACTGATGAATGAATCAGCTGATGATTATCCACGGATGAAGCAAGCAAAAGAGGATGAAACAAACTTCTGATGACAGCAGTGGTTTGCATTCAACAGATGTTGTCATCAGAAGTTTGTTTCAGAGTAGACCCATTGAACAGAGTAGACCCATTGAACAGAGTAGACCCATTAGTAATAAAACGCTCGTTTTTTTCGTTCTTTGTATAGCACTATGGTACTCGTTGGAAAGATAATAAAACGCTCGTTAATTTGGTGTAATTTTTTTTCAAAAAAAGTGTCGTTTAAAAGAGTTATTAACATTTAAAAATCATAGGAAAAGTGCATGTACCATGCACATGATAGAGAAAAAATAATTTAATATTAGATGGAGTATCCATAACTCATTTAAATGACCCAGTAAAATGAGCGGGAAAAAATTAAAGGAAGCTCCCATAAGATGCATGTGTCCCTCATTAGCTTTCATTTATATATTATTGAAGATTTATATATATATATATAAATATATATATATATAGGGTAGGGATATTGTGGAAACCCTTCTTATATGGTAAACTCTCGAAACTTTGACTTCCCAATTTTTTTTTTTTGAAAAAAATAGGGCAAGTAATATACATGATTTTAAGCATTTTGGGCCAAAAAAATCCAAAAAAAGCGCCGAGTACTTTTTATTTTAAAAAAAAAATAAATAAACTTTCGACTAACACATGTTAAGCGAAACAAAACATGTGTTAACCATCTGTTAACAGAAGTCGTTTTTTTTAAAAAAAAACGTTCGGCGCTTTTTCGATTTTTTTGGCCCAAAATGCTTAAAAAAATGTGTATTACATACCCTAAAATTTTCATAAAAAAAAGTCGGGAAGTTAGAGTTTCCAGAGTTTACCATATAACAAGGGTTTTCTATATAACCTTATACTATATATATATATATATATATATATATATATATATATGGTGTTGCATGCAAGTTATCTACACACATGAATACAACAAAAGACATCCGTCTAAATTGAAAATTAGCACACCAGCAGTTTCTTTCATAATGTCCAGTTCATTGGCAGCAATGGAAAGTAATCTATACGAAAATGGCCCATTGACTGATATAGAAGAAGATGATGTGGGATATGGTGAATAAGAGAATGTAGATGGTGAATAAGACGAAGAAAGTGATGAAATACAAAAGGATCAAAATGTCAAGGCAAAGAGGCCGTTGATAAAACAACTTTGGATGAGGATGATTACACTCTGAATATGGTGAGGACTCCACAAAGAAGGATCCAAGTTAATGATGATAATGATTTAGAGAATGAAAATGTAGATTGGAGAGATTTTGAAATTAGTACTCAAACTAAACAAATGTTTGAATATTGCAACACTAAACCAAAACTAAGTTAGAATCTGGAGATTAGACATGCAGAGTATGATGCAACAATAAAAGCAAAGAAGGTACAAACTTCAAAGGCACGGTGAATTAAATTGAAAAGCACATGTAATTGATTTCAGACGCACATGTGTCAACTTTAAATGCACTTTATTAGTTTACTGAAACGCACGTGTATTTTACTTAAACGCATGTGGTATATTATACTCAAAATTTAAACGCACTTATGCTACTTCAAACGCACATATCATTTAACTATGTATTTTTCTACTATTGTCTCATATTTGGATTAAAACCATGGATAAGAACATAAAGAGGTATCAAGCAATACAAAAGGAGATGCAAGAAATGGTTGAGCAAGCACGAAGCAAGTATTTCTGGGTGCCTGAAATAATGGAGAGGTGTGCAAAGTGGGATGAAGTAAATAACAAACAATTAAAGAACAATGTTGAATTTGAGTTGGAACAAAATGTGGTTGAGATAGAAGACAATGTGGTAGGCCTTGAAGTTGAATGAAAATTTGAGGTTGAAGTTAATGAAAGTTCGAAAAGGAATGGGGCAGAAAAGGATGATCAGCATGAAGAGGCTGTTGAAAGTAATGAATTGGCTAAGGATGCAAACTTAAAAGATAATGCTGCTTCGGACAAGGCTGAATTGGCTAAGGATACAAACTTAGAAGTTGAAAATCAAGAAGAAGAGATAACGGACACAACAATAAACATGCTGCAAACCATTAAACCAGGTGTTTATGCGGTCAATGAGGTAAATGAAACACCAAATGCAAAAAGCCCGAAAAGGAAAATCCAACATAAAATGATAAAGGGAAAGACAAAGGGAAAGCAGTGGTTGAAGGTGGAAGGCCAAACAGGGACCAAAACCCTTCAAGGGCTTTAAGATCTCCATACACCGGGAAGACTGTGTGCATCATTGAACAACTAACAGAAGTGGAGATAAGAATAACAGAATACATGTTTGCACCAATTAGGGATAGATTGTAAGTGTCTTTTTCTTATTGTTTGTAAAATATTATCGGATGTATACTAATTTTTAATTTCGTGAAATCCTAGAAAATTTGTTTTCACTAAGAGGCTAGAACTGAGACACCGAAGATGATTTTTGAAAGTTTCCATCCAGGAATTTGGCTTCGCACAAATGCCCTAGATGCATGGATTGATATCCTAAATTATGAGGAGGCTGAGCGAAGGAAAGAGGGGTCTGTACATAGACTGTTTTTTAGTATAAAAATGATGATATGATTGTTAACCTTTAGATGCACACATATAATAACTTAGACGCACTCAAGAAAAAATAAGTATTTTGTGAACTGGAATAGAGTAAATTTAAACGCACATATAATACACTTTAGACGCACACTTTGAAGGATTATGTTTGTAAAATGCACACACACATTATATTAAACGCACGTTATTATTTTTATTAATTTTTAGTTTCCTGGCAATGCAGCCTGATAACTGTTGATGCACTTTATGTGGACGTCACTGTCGAATAGACTAGGGTTGAGTCTTGTATTGTATTACATGAGATTGTGGTGATCCATAAGGGCATTTTATGGATCTGATGCATTTTTTTAATATAGACCAAAACATAGTTGTTCATTCGAACCTTATGAAGGTCGAACCTGCAGGTTTGACCTCACTAAAGGGGCGAATGTGGCTTATGTTATTGGACTATAAATAGCAATCTCATGTGTTGGTTTTCATTTAAGATTTTGAGTTTGTGCTTAGAATGCTCTCAAGGGGGAGGTCATGCCCGACCTCCCCCGGCCTCGAGATAGATGTTTATCCTACTGATGACAGTGTCTGTAACCATTTCTGATGCAATACGAATCTGTGATGACTTTGTTATCATATATTTCTGTCTTGTCTCGAATCTTCCGTCTGAAACCGAGTTGTTCTCGCGTAATTGATCCATGGATTCGGTTTATAACCGGTTTCTCAACTGGTATCAGAGCCGTGGTACCGATTTGAACGATCTAACAGTCGTTTGAATCCATCACAGCTTGATTTCATGATTTCGGACGTTAAAAAATCAGTTTTTGATTGAAAGGTTGAAACCCTAGAAACCCTAGATTCTTAATTGACCCAAAATCAGGTGATTTTTCCATGTTTCTGTAAATTCGAGGGTTAGGTTTTCATTTCCGCACCTTTCTGTACAAGTTTCATCATCAAATTCGAACAATCAGAGTGTTTATGGGCTGATTTGCAGAAAATATTGAAGAAGAACATGTTTTTCTGCAAAAGGTCGAATGTGCAGTAGATTAGACCTTACAAGAGGTCGAACGTGGGTTGTAAACGGTCGAACGTAGGTTTTGGAGGTTGAATCTGCTAATTTGGGTTGATAACAAAGGTTGAACCTGGAAGTTTTCCACATTCGACCTCACGACAGGTCGAAAGTGGAATCTCAGTTTTAGTCAGGATTAAACAAACTTGGTTCGACCCAATCAATGTACATTCGACCTTACACATATAGAATGAAAAATTGCTATTTTAAGGGGTAAAAAATTTCAAAATTTTTCTATCAAAAATTTGGTTTATGGCAATTTTTGAAGATTTTTGGGAGAATGGTGATGATGTCTACACAAATTGTTGAAGAGATAACGATGATGAAACATTTTATTGTGGGGTAGTCATGAGAATCAACAGTATGATAATCAGATTCAAATGACTAGTATGGGCCAAAAAAAATAGACAAATTTTATTCCGCAAGTTGTGAACATTCAATCCAGTTCCAGTGTTATTGAGGGAACTTGTTAAAACAAAGTTGTTATTTACAAGTGAATCAGGACTGAGATCTCAATGTTCTGAAAGTAATGAGGGATCTCAGTAGGAGTCATGTGGCACGTAGATTCAACGAAAGTTTCAAGATTATAGTCTTGAAGAATTTCAAGAGCTATTGGTAGATATTGTTAGGCCCCATCGAAAACTTCAGTTTCTGAAGCATTTCAAGTCCACAATGGTATCGGTAGTTCCCGCTGAAAACTTCTGATTGCTTGATCCACTCGTCTACGGCTAGTATTCTGTCGAACAAATGAAGTTACTCTAGAACATTAAAAAAGAAGAAAGTGTTAATGCAATCATAGTCAGCACAGATGAAGAATTTCATAGATGTTACAGTGTCCGAGTGGATTGTTTTGCACATAGTCACATTTGAGAGGTTTAATTGGGTACTGACAGTTAGATTTCTTCAGTTGGTGTGAAGGGTGATGCAAAGGTTAAGTGCAGATAGGAGATGTAAATGAGTGGTGGTACCTACATGTTACATTGAATATCTGATCAGTCAGTATGGAATCTTTCTAGTAGGAGTCTTATTAGGCTGCAGGTCAGACTAGTTGGATTGCGCGTGATGTACTTGGTCAAGATGACATCCCTGGGTACTGATGCTACGACACTGCAGTGCATTACATTGTCGACTTCACATTGACGTAACTAAGTGATCTGGTTGCAATTCAGCTGAGCGTGCCGGTTGAGTTCGCAAATGATATACGTGGTCTAGCTGACTTCCTGCGTATTGATGCTGAGGGTCCGTAGTGCATTACTTGGTCGGTTCATGAAGGATAGTGTATTTCTAACTCAATGCAATAGTGCATGTATTGAGGGGGAGACCTGTGATCTTGACTGTTGATAGGCAAGAGATTTGTGGATTCGCCAGCAACGTCCAAGGGGGAGATTGTTGATGCACTTTATGTGGACGTCACTGTCGAATAGACTAGGGTTGAGTCTTGTATTGTATTACATGAGATTGTGGTGATCCATAAGGGCATTTTATGGATCTGATGCATTTGTTAATATAGACGAAAACATAGTTGTTCATTCGAACCTTATGAAGGTCGAACCTGCAGGTTCGACCTCACTAAAGGGGCGAATGTGGCTTATGTTATTGGACTATAAATACCAATCTCATGTGTTGGTTTTCATTTAAGATTTTGAGTTGTGCTTAGAATGCTCTCAAGGGGGAGGTCATGCCCGACCTCCCCCGGCCCCGAGATAGATGTTTATCCTACTGATGACAGTGTCTGTAACCATTTCTGATGCAATACGAATCTGTGATGACTTTGTTATCATATATTACTGTCTTGTCTCGAATCTTCCGTCTGAAACCGAGTTGTTTTCGCGTAATCGATCCATGGATTCGGTTTATAACCGGATTCTCAATAACTACTATGAAGAAGGGGTTAGTTGGTCAGATAGGCTTGAGGTTTTTAATAGCAATGTTCAAGATATCCTATGAAAGTTCAATGCAAACTTATTAGATGAGTTCAATGTGAGGAATGCATTTACAGAGTTGCTTGACAACTCTAAAGAGACAGAAGAATTTGGAAAGCGATATAAAGGGGTGCCTGAAATATTGGCATGTAACGATCTACTATAACAATTAACACAAAAACAAGAACAAATATTATGATAACCAACTATATTTTGCAAAAATATTTGTAGAGACACACATTGTCCCATTACTGGATGAGAACCTACCCTAGAAGGGCAGGGGTTGACAATCTTTGCGTAAATCTTATTATAAGATGAGAAATTCCATGGAGGACTCTAGATAACGCAGAAGACCGTGGCATATTCGCTATGAGGCACATGGAAACCTTTAGAGGGCAGAAATTTTGGAATTGTGGTTTTGCAGGTGAATCGGATTATCAAAGGAAGCAGTTGAGTGCATTACGGTTCAAGTACTTAGCGAAGATTGTACTCTCACCTTACAACCTGGTCAGAGATCATATTATTGACGAAGCTAACAAGTTCGCAAAAAGACCAATCAAGGCAAAGACAAAGATGATGGAGAATGTTGATGTGTCGTGATTTTAACATATAAAACATGCATAATTAGTCTCATAATAGGGCAGAATTAGGGCTTAAATTACTGACTTTGGCTACTTAATCATTCCTATTCGTATGTTTCAGGAAATGGAGCTCCACACCGAAAACAAGTGATTTTCGCGTAAAAACAGCTAAAACACATAGATTCCTGAAGATACGAGACTCGCAGCATGTTCTCTATATGTGTGAAGACCTTTTTGGGGCTTAAACGATGATAAAATTAGACACTAGAAGACAAAGCCGCAAACTTGGGAAGGAATTGAAGACTTAGATGTTGTTTTAGATGCAGCACGACCGTGCTTACGGCTGTGCACGGTCGTGCAACTATCCCGGGTCAACAAGTCAACATTTCCAAGTCAACGGAAGGCAAAAAGTCAGATTTCTAGGTGGCACGGGCGTGCCAATACCTTGTGCACGGCCATGCATGCTGAAACGTGTGCCCAAGGCTTAAACAGACAAGACTAACAACTTTTCTAAAGAGCACGGCCGTGCCAAGCCTTGGCATGGGCGTTCTTGTCCTGAAAACCGACAGATTCTGCTTGAAAGGACTCTGCAACAGTACTTGCTGTTGAGCATGGCCATGCTTCAACCTCTGGCATGCCCATGCTTACTCTGATTTGCCTATAAATAGCAAGCTCACCTCAACAATTTGGCATCCCTTCTAGTGCTTTATTTGGCCGACTACCAAGAGGCTTCCAGAGATCTTGGGGTCCTTTGGGAGGCCTTAGGGACCTCCTAACATCTCTCAATGGTTAGGCCTTGGCCTACCTTGATCAACCTTGCCATGCACGAAATCGTAGAGTAGTTTATGCAATAAAACATCAAGGGTAGTGAGGATCATACTAGATACATATCACTTGGAGATGGAGAGCTTGTCTATGAGCAGCCATGTTCATGTGTTGATCATTTCTTATGGTTGTATCTTTCTATTATTCCCGAACCCACTTCGATTTGAAGACTTTTATTATTAGTAGTAGTAGTTTATTTTTAGTTATTTGTTGTGTTATCTTCTTCTAATCCTTGTTTATTTATCTTATGACAGGTTCCAAATGATGATTAACTTAATAACTTAAATCAACCTAAACTTAATTAAGTAACTAGATGTTTAATCAGCTTCTGGTAGTCCCGAGCTACATCCAAGGAGAGGAAACCAGTAGTGAGACAGATCATTTGGGCTTCTGATTTCCAAACCGGGTTCTAAGCAATGGCTTCTGAAGTGGACCAGATCTGAGTGACACATTTCTGGTACTTATCAGATGACTGAATGATCTTCTTGGTAAAGGGCGGATTCCCTACGGGTGCACCAGTTATAGAGATGAGCATTTTTTCCCGAGTATCTATACCCGTACCCATACCGTACCTGTACCGGTACCCGCACAGATTTTGAGTACTCGGTATAGGTATCGGTACCCGCTTTTACTGATTTCGGTATTCGGTACTTTCGGTATTGGTACGGGTAAGAGTATGGGTAAAAATGGTACGGGTACCAAATTCTATATACTATTGAATTTGATTATATGTTTTTACTTCATATTATGGTATTTATGGTATTTGTATCAATTTTGCCTATTTGGTACATGTACCATATTGGTACACGTACCAAAATTTTTCAATTTGGTACCCGTATAGTACTGATACTCGTATTTTTTTTACCTACTTGGTACCCGTACGAGTGCTCAAAAAAGAAAAAAATAACAAAATGGTACCAAACGGGTACCGTACCGAATTACTGGCACCGATACCCGTATTCGTACCCGTACCGTACCTATATATTCGGTACGGTACCGATCTCATCCCTAACCAGTTATCTTCGGATTGCACACCTTTAGAATTACGTTCCACCTTTTTCAAGGGTGTCATTTAGCTCGGGAGGTTATGGGTTGGGTTTATTAAGTCATCAATCATTAAACCAACTTTATATTTACATGGCCTATAAAATTAAAGTGTTATAAAGATAAACAAAACAAGAATTCTATTTCTAGGTCTCGTTAGTACAAAGCCGTTAACCAATGGGGATACGAGTCACCTGAGTTGACTGGAAGAGAGATCCTTCGGTCTTCATGATCGTTAACCTACTTAGGGGATATGATGTTGCCAGGACTGATCCTAAGGAGAGATCCTTTGGTATAGAACGCGAGAGCTAAGGGAGGTGTACGGTGTTCGACGACGGAAGTGAAGCCTCCATTTCAAGAAGAAGATAAATATGAGGACCAGAGACTTGACCGCGATTTGAGGAGCCCGCTATATGCGAGGCCCTGGCGGAGTACCTTCATGCGGACGCACATCGGGAGGTTGTGCATTCTACTCAGTATTGGCCCCGCTTCTCTATGAAGGAGTCAACACTTCAAGATCACTCTCGTTCTCCTCACATTTAATTAATTTAAATTATTAATTTTAATAGTAAACTTAACTACTTATACAGAGGGCCCCGAGTTGTGCATATTAGTTTACTCTACTATTTTATCTTTTATTTTATAAAACCCAAAACCTTTTTAAAAACTATTTCTTTTAAGAACCCATCCGTTTTATTTTCTCTTTTAAAACCCGATCAGTTATCTGATGAACGGTTGAGTAGTGGAAAGTGTTTTCATTGGAATATGATACTCGGTATTTACCCTAGAAAGCTATGCTATATACGTCAGGTTCTCTGCCTATGTGTTGGTTTTAGTTTCTAAAGTAACTAGGTTATGCAATTTAAATTATATATATATATATATATATATATATATATTATAAATTTAAAAATATGATTAAGAAAAATGAGATTGCGTATTTTATTTAAAATTAAAAAAAGTTGTCTTTACAACCAAAAAAATATTAAAGATTCATTAGCCTTTACATAAAACTTTTTTCAAACATCCCAAAATATATCTTCCATATCGTGGTTGTTACCTTGTAGACTGCAGGTACAAAAAAAAAAAAAAAAATCAAAAGTAATAAGGGTAAATCTGTTTAGGTTAAGATATAAAAAAATGAAATTAATTTAAAAGTATCTCCTCATTCGTTAAATTATCCCAATCGAGTATCGTTCATTTTGAAATTTGACATCAAATTTCTTCCAAAGCCAAAGTATTTCTAACCTGACTCTATAATATTTTTTTCTAATATCAAGGTCCTTAAACAAAATGATATTTATTGGTTCAATTTGACTTTATTATAAAAAAAGAATGCGTGAAATAATAACATAAAAATAAAGATTGAAACGAAATAGTAATGATAGACTGTGGCCATTTACTTAAATAGTACATTTCTCTATTGAAGTAACTTGAAAAAATAAAGTCAATGAAGATTTCAAACAATGATTTTTCATATATAAAATGTATTTTATATATCAAGCTATAATAATATGAATATAGCCAAACATATTTAGTTTTGTATTAAATCAAATATCTAATTAATGTGGGTGGATTTGTTTTATTATGTTTGTTCAGAACATTGTAAAAAATATAGTTTTAGACTTAGAGTGAAAGACCAAATATTTAAAAATAGGTTAATTTAAGGTACACGGATTAAATTTAATAACATATATATACGCTATCTTAAAAAAATTGAATAATTTTTAATAAAGATTAAGTCTACTAGTTTATGAATAGTTTGAAATTATGTCTAATAGTGTTTTTCTAATTTTGTATTAAAATATAATTATATTAATTGACATGACCGAGGATAGGTGTTTGTGGAAGCATAAGTTTAAGGTTAAGGATTGTTAGGGGAGGGTTTGGTTGTATTGTAGCATGGTTCTAGGAGCTTAGACTTTTTCTAGCACTTGTAGGAGGTTTGTAAGGATGATTTGTATTTAGGTATGTGTGGGTTATGTTGTTCTTTGATGGAACATATACTTGTGTTTTACTACGTGACACTTTCAATGCGTCTCTAAATGCCAGTAGCTCTCTATTAATTTTTAGTGTTGTTTGCGTGTCGATCGTGTGTTGTGGAGCCGGGGGTCTCTCTGGAAGCAGCCTCTCTATCCGCAAGGATATGGGTAAGGTTTGCCTACATCTAATCCTCCCAGACCCCACTCTTAGCCTCGCTAATCGTGGGATTTACTGGGTAAGGTTGTTGTTGTTTGTTGTTGATTTACAAAAAACATAGAATATATATATATATATATATATATATATATATTAAACTGAATTTCAGTAATTTTATTAATAATTATAGTTGTAACAAATAAGAATTGAATAAGTAATAATTATTAAATAAAGAAACAAATTAAAATAAATGTATTGTTTTAAATAATTAAATGAGAGGCTTTATGAGGGAGTTCTATGTACTCCATATGTTGTCTTTTATTAGTATAGATAGATTAAGGTTGATTGGTTTATTTTATTTATTTGTTTTGAACAATATGGAAACTTAATATAAACATATTAAATTGAATTTTATGAATTATATTATTAATTATAGTTGTAACATGAATCGATAGAAACAGATTGAATGAGAATCTATTTATATTAATAAAAGAAATCATCCAATCTGTTTTTAATGATTTCCGTTACAACTATGATAATTAATATGATTACTAAAATTCAATTTAATATATTGATATTATACTTTCATAAATCTTCTATTTATATTAATAAAAGAAAACACATGAGGGACACATGGCACTCCCTCATGAATTATCTCATTTTATTATTTAATACTATAAATTCAAATTTAATTATAATAATTGATTTGCAAAAGCATATTATAAATTTATTAAATTAAATTAAATTTTATTAATTATATTAATAATCATAGTTGTACCTGAAATCATTATTTTGGTCATTGTTTTAGATGTTAAACTATGCTCAACAAATACATATTAACTATTAATTGTATATCATTTTATTACTTATTCAGTTTTTATTTGTTACAACTATAATTATTAGTATAATTATTGGAATGCAGTTTAATATATATATATATATATGTATATATATATATACACATTCTATGTTTTTGTAAATAAATTAATATAATTATATTATAATTATATTTTACAAATAAATTATTAGACATAATTTGAAAATGTCTATGAAATAATGTTGGGTCTGCTGACCTGGAGAAGAACAGACGATTGGAAAGCCAAAACATGCTAACAGTTGATCCACACAATAAATAGTCCTTACAACATACTTCTCCCAAAAGACTGCTGACTCTAACAACTGTTCTATCCAAACAACTGCTATGACAACTGCTGCTACAAAGGACTGCTGAATAAACACTGATGAAGAACAACTGCTGACCAAAGGTCTGATGAAGAACAACTGCTGATCCAAGTACTGAAGACTAAAGCACTGCTGGAGCCAACAACACTTAGGCTCCAGCAGAGGATACAAGACCAATAGAGTTTTCCTACAACAGTAGTTTACCTTCAGTGTTTTCAATGTAACAGTAGTTTGTAATAGGCAGATGTTTTATGTTTGTTATTCTGTTAGAGGTCACTGTCTTAGGTGACGTCAGCCTAGGTCATCAGTGGTTTAGGTTTGTCTATAAATAGAACAGTGCTTGTACTGTTCTATTGTATCACACACAAACATTCTCTCAGACAAACAATCACTGTGTGATCAGGCTGAGGGGGAGTACTTGTATGATTGTAATCTTTTAGATAAATGAAAGCATTCAATCAGAAAACAATTACTCTCATGTTTTGATTAATAGTTTGTTATTCCGCTGCACTTTCATTCTATATTCATTTCATTCTTATCATTTTAGTTAAACATAATCAAAACAATCAAACTCAGATCCTAACAATTGGTATCAGAGCTTGGTCAATTAAATTCGATCTAACAAATCAATTTAATATAAACAGATCAGCTCACAATTATTGATATCGTTTATCTGTTGGATTGAAAACAGAGTAATAGTTTAATTTCGTTTCAACCGTTTTTAAACAGACTTTGTTTTTTGAAAAATCAGAGAATGGCTTCAATCAATCACGATCCACATAACACTGGCACGAACAACAAGCCACCGATGCTTTTCAGATCTGAATACAATATCTGGCAACGTCGGATGAGCCATGTTCTAGCTCAACAGAACACTGGGTGTTGGAAGTCGGTTATCTTCGGACCACATGTTCCGACGGTACCGAGTACTGAAGATCCCAAGGTTCAAGAGCCAAAGAAACTTGAAAACTACTCCGACCAGGATTTTCAGAAAATTGAGTTAGATGCTAAGGCCTTCAGTATTGTGGCCATGGCTCTACCCAATGATATATATGCTGGGCTGTTACACTGTAACAGTGCAAAGGAGTTGTGGGATGCACTGAAAGAACAATTTGGTGGGACTGAGGAGGTTATTGAAAACAATCGTGAAATACTTAACCAACAATATGAAACATTCAGTCATGTCAAAGGAGAGTCATTAACTCAACAGTTTGAGAGGTTTAATTGTTTAATTATTGAACTAAAACTGGTTGGTCTTACTTACCCTCATTCAACCCTGAACCATAGGTTTTTAAGATCATTACCAGACAAATGGGACACTATTGCTATTGTGATGAGAAACTCGATTGGATTTAAGGACCTATCACTGACCCAGCTTCATGGTAAGCTCTTGACCTATGAGAGAGAGCTTAACCAGAAAAAGAAGCTCCAGGACTCTGGAAAAGTGTCTGATGATTATGTATTTGGGAATACAACACTTTTGGGTCATGATGAGGTGCCTGGAAATACTAAGGATCAGAGTTATGATCATTTCATTGACATAACTTCAGGTTTTAACTCAGGTTTTAACTCTGATTCTTATTCACCAAACTATGCTTTCACAGCAAGTGGTGGTGATATCCAGGCATCTGATAACATATCCTTTGAGTATGATGACCTGAAATACTTTGACCCTGATGATTTGGAAGAAATGGACATTATGCACCAATTGGCCCTTCTCAGTGTAAGAACTAACAATTTTTACAAGAAAACTGGGAGAAGGTTTCTAGGGTTAACTGGTAGATCAAAGGTTGGGTTGGATAAATCAAAGATAAAGTGTTACAAATGTCATAGACTTGGTCATTTTGCTAGGGAATGTAGGAATCAACATGGTACACCTATAATCACCTATCCAAATCAAAGACCTCAGACCAACACTTATCAGAATTCCTATAATACCCCTGGACCAAATGTGCAAAACACTTCTCATTTTGCACAGTCCTCAAACACTGTTCCTGTCCAGTATGTCCAAACCATTGTTCCTCAGATCCACTATGTGCAAACACCTGTTACTCAAGCACCTGTGCAAACGACTGTTGCTTCATCCTCTGCTCCTTCAGAGACCAGTCAACAGAGCTTCTTTACACAAGGCTTTGTTGATTGGAGCAGTCTACTAGATGAGTTAACAGATGAAAATTTTGCATTAGTTGCCAAAGCTGAAAATGAACCAGAAAACTTTTGTTTCATGGCTATGGTTGATGAGGTTGAATCTGAGGAGGTGGTGACTGAATCTGATGTTGTGACTAATGATGTTGTTGATGAAGTTGTTACAGGTGAAAAACCTGAAGAAGAGGTTGTGAATCTCTCAGATCCCTGGGGTGCATCTGATGATTGTGAATGCAAGTGTGATTGTGCATTGATGGCTGCTGCTAAGGTATCTCCTCAAATTCTTAAAGAGTTGTGTTCTGACAGATGTGTAATTGCATTTGCTAACATCAAAGAGGTGAATGAAAACCTTAGAAAGAAAATTTTAGATGATGAAGTTAAATTTGAGAAACTTTCAAAAGATTTAAAAACAAGTTTAACTGAAAAGGAATCTGAAATAAGCAGCTTAAAACATGAAGCAACCATAACCAAAGACCAGCTCCAAACTATGATAGCAAAATATCAGAGTTGTAAAAGTGAGCTTGAGTCCACCCAAGTTGAATGTGAGAAATGGGTGGAATCATGTAGAGGTTTTGAGATGCTACTCAACAAACAAACCAAAAGTCATGTGAAGTTTGGTTTTGGTTTTGAAACCACTGCTCCAGCTTTTGAAAACACTGACAAAAGGAGTCAAAAGTCTGTTGAGATAGTTCCAACAAACCTGCAGGGTCAAGAGATTAAAATCACTGAACCAAATGGTAAGAAAATTGTTCTTGAAAAACCAGAAGGTTCCTCATCATTCACTGAACTTGAAAAGTATGAATTTAAACCTACCTGGTCTAATGAGTGTGATACTCTTGAGAATTTTAAACCTGTTGATTTTAAAACACCTGAAGGAAAGACAGCTCCTCAGGCAAAAGTCATTCCCTTGAAAAACCTTCCAGCAGATGCTCAAACATCTGCTGAAAAGAAGGCTGAAAAAGGGAAGAAGAAAGAAAAGACTGTCCACTTGTTCTGTGATTTCTGTGAGAAGAAGAATCATGTCACTAAAAACTGTTTTCTTCTAAAAGCATATGACATTAACAAAGGAACAAGTGAATGTGATTCCAAAGCCACATGCTCAATATGTGGGAAAAAGAATCACAAGACTAAAGAGTGCTTGTATCTCAAAAATTTTGATGTAAAAATACAAGAATACAAAGCTAAAACTCTTGCAAATCCTGTGGTTAGTACTTCAAAAGGAAAGCCCAAACAGACTTTCACCCCTGTCCAAACATCTGTTACTAAAAGACTTGAAAAATCTGCTTCTAGGGATGTCCAAGTAACAGATGCTCCACCCACAAGCAAATACCCAAGAGGTTATGGACAACCACCATGTCATAGTCTGCCACATGTTTATGAGGAGCCAAAAAGACCCTCTAAACCAAGAGTGAACAGAAATCCATATGGGTATTATCATCTGTCTGGAAGTGATCAAACAACTGTTGCCCCAAGTGTTGACATTCAAGCACTGGCAAATGGTCAGCAGCAGTTGTTGAACTTAATTCAAAAATTAGTTCAAACCACTGATCACCTTCCAAAGCTTGAGTCTGAAAGGTCTGAGGACCCATCCAAAGCCAACTTGGCTTTGGACACTCACCAAAACTAATCCATTACTATGTGCAGGGAGCTTCTGCTTGTTTAGATAGTCTTTGGTATGTAGATAGTGGAGGCTCCAGGCACATGACAGGATGTAGAGCCCTTCTTCTGGACTTCTTGGCTCATGGAGGGGGTGATATATCCTTTGGTAATGATTCAAAAGGTAAGGTGTTGGGGTCAGGGACTGTACAAGCTGGAAAACTCAAGTTTGAAAATGTCAATCTTATTGATAATCTCAAGTTTAATCTTCTGAGTGTTTCACAAATGAGTGACAAAGGTTATGGCTCATTCTTCACAAAGAAAACTTGCAAGATTATTGGGCCAGAAGTGGTGAAAAAGATTGATACCATCATTGCTGAGAGCAAAGCACAACTTGTTTCTCATAGAAGTGGCAATGTGTATGTTGTTGATATGTTAAAGGACAATCCTATGGCAAATGTCTGTTTGTTTTCTGCTGCCTCCACAAAGGAGACAGAATTGTGGCATAGGAGATTGGGTCACACCAACCTTAACACTATCAACACACTCTCCAAACAAAGCCTTGTCCGAGGTCTACCATCAAAAGAATTCAAATGTGATGAGCATTGTGTTTCTTGTTTAAAAGGGAAACAACATAAAAGCTCTTACAAATCCATTGATGAGTCCAAAACCAGTCAATGTCTACAATTATTACACATGGACTTGTTTGGCCCTGTTAAAATCATCAGTCTAAGAAGAAAAAGATTTTGTCTTGTCATTGTTGATGATTTTTCTAGGTTTACATGGACTTACTTTTTATATTCTAAGGATGAGACTGCAGGTATATTGAAGGACTTTGTCACCAAAGTTGAAAAACAGTATGACTTGCCAGTAAAAGTCTTCAAGAGTGACAATGGAACAGAGTTTAAGAATAAGGAGTTGGATGATTTCTGTGTGTCAAAAGGGATTGTAAGGCAGTATAGCATCCCAAGAACACCTGAACAAAATGGGGTGGTTGAAAGGAAAAATAGAACTCTTATAGAAGCTGCAAGAACCATGCTAGCAGATTCTGGTTTGCCACTGTCCTTCTAGGCAGAAGCTGTAAACACTGCTTGCTATGTTCAAAACAGAGTTTTGATCAACCCCAGACATCAAAAAACTGCTTATGAAATTTTGTTCAAAATCAAACCATTAATTTCATTTTTCAAAATCTTTGGCTGCCCATGTTTCATTTTAAACCTCAAAGATTCCATTTCAAAATTTGCAGCCAAAGTAGATTGTGGTTACTTTCTGGGATATTCTTCTACTGCCAAGGCTTATAAAGTGTTTAACACAAAGACCAAGACAATAGAAGAAACTCTGAATGTAAAGTTCAATGAACTTTCATCTCTAAAAATCCCTGCAAATCCTGCTGAACTATTTGATTTAGATAAATTCAAATTTGAAGATATCACTGTTAAAACTAACAATGCAGGTATTCCACAGTCTCCACAACAAGATTACAGAACAGATGTTGTGATCCTCAGTCACTACAAAATCTATTCTGCCTCAGAGGAAGCAGCTGTTCAAAACTATTGTCAAAACTCTGCCACAGCTGTGTCAACCACTGTTGGCCAGTCTTATCCTCAAACCACTGTTTCACCTCTCACGACCACTGAACAATCATCTGTTGACAAAAGTCAGTCCAGTTTTACACCACTTGGACCCATTCCTCCATTACCATTTCAAACATCTGATGGCACTACAGAAGTGCAAACAGATGTTACACCAACAGAGTCACCAAACCTCTGTCCATCACCTCAAAATGCCATCATACCATATCAGGGAGATCTTATTTACTTAAGAGCTCATCCACCAGATCAGATCATTGGCAACATCAGAGAGGGTGTGCTCACAAGAAGCCAATCCTCCAATATCTGTCTTTTTGCAGGTTTCCTATCTCTCACACAACCTGTCAAGTACCAAGAGGCACTAAAAGACAACAGTTGGGTAGAAGCTATGCAAGAAGAACTCCTTCAATTTAAAAGACAACAAGTATGGGAGCTTGTACCACTACCTAAGGATGTTTGTCCTATAGGAAAAAAGTGGGTCTTCAAAAACAAAACTGATGAAAGGGGTATTGTTGTCAAGAATAAAGCCAGGCTTGTGGTTCAAGGCTTCAGACAAGAAGAAGGAATAGATTATGATGAAACTTTTGCTCCTGTAGCAAGACTAGAAGCCATCAGACTATTTTTAGCCTTTGCTGTCAACCACAACATAAGGGTGTATCAGATGGACATCAAATGTGCTTTCCTTTATGGCAAAATTCAGGAGGAGGTCTATGTATGTCAACCACCTGGTTTTGAAGACACATTCCATCCTGACTATGTCTACAAGCTCAACAAAGCTTTGTATGGTCTCAAACAAGCACCAAGGGCCTGGTATGAAACTCTTTCCACATTTCTCTTATCCATTGGTTTCACAAGAGGTAAAATAGACAAAACTTTATTTCTTAAATGGAAAGGGAAACACTTAATGATTGTTCAAATATATGTGGATGACATCATTTTTGGATCCACATGTAACCAAATGTGTGAAGAGTTCAGAAAACTCATGACAGCAGAGTTTGAGATGAGTGCCATGGGTGAGCTTCAGTGTTTCCTTGGTCTTCAAGTGAAACAACTGCAAAATGGCACATTCATTCACCAAAACAAATATGTAAAGAATTTATTAACCAGATTTGAGATGAATGATTGTAAGCCATGTAGTACACCCATGAGTACAGTCAAGCTGCTCACTATTGATGACAAGGATGAACTGGTTGATCAAACACATTATAGATGCATGATTGGGTCTTTACTGTACTTAACTGCATCTAGGCCAGACATTATGTTTGCTACCTGTGTCTGTGCAAGATCCCAGGCTTCACCCAGAAAGTCAAACCTTATTGCTGTGAAAAGGATATTCAGATACATCAAAGGTGCTCCCACACTTGGTATTTGGTATCCTGCTAATGGAAACATTGAGCTTTCAGGTTATTCAGATAGTGACGTTGCTGGCTGTCACACCACAAGAAAGTCCACATCAGGAGGGTGCCAATTTCTAGGGAATGCCTTAGTTTCCTGGCAAAGCAAAAAGTAGGCAGCTGTTTCAACCTCAACAGCTGAAGCTGAATACATTGCTGCTGCAAGCTGTACAGCCCAACTCATGTGGCTTCAAAATCAATTACTGGATTTTGGGATAACTGCACTACAGACTCCACTCATGTTGGATAGTCAAGCTGCTGAAAATATCATCAAGAATCCAGTCTCTCATTCCACTACCAAACACATTGACATCAGACATCATTTTGTCAGAGACAGCTATGAAAAAGGTTTGATTTCTCTGCACCATGTTCCAACAGAGGATCAGTTGGCAGATGTGTTAACAAAAGCTTTAGACACATCTACCTTTACAAATCTGATTTCCAGAATTGGTATGTTAAACATGGATTAAACAAATAAATTTTCTTTTAAAAAGGAATAATAATAAAATGTTTCAGAAAATCAAAATTTCTTCTAAATAGCTGTTTGGTTGAAAAATCTGTTTCCAACATCTGATCAGATAAAACAACCACTGTTAAATTCATATCCACTGTTGGTTGAAAAATCTGTTTCAAAACATCTGATCAGATAAAACAACTGTTTCGCTATATACCTATACTATATCTATATATAAAAAAAAATAGTTGGTTCCATCAGCTGTTTGTATCAGTTGTTTGCCAAAACAGCTGTTCTCCACCAGATGTTTCATTCATCAGATGATTGCCACGTCTGCTCATATAAGCAGAGGTTTGGCCACATCAGCGGTTTCTTTTGAGCCTATAAAAACCCTGTTTTACCACAACAGGTGTTACACTGTCTCATTGTATTCAAAATACTGAAACCGCCTTCTCCATTCTCAAACCCTCAATCAGATTTCATTCATCTTCACTTTCGGAATCCATCAAAATGGATCTTCAAGCCAAAGCCACCCACAATTGTCTCCCATATCTGGTTAAAACAGATGATAACATATCATTCCATTCCACCATCGACATTCTTCTAAAACCCAAATACCTACCCATCTTAACCGCTGACGCCCCCATCTATATTGATACTCTCCAAGAATTCTGGTTGAATGCTGAGTTTCTATTGCAAGACAAAAAGCCTACTTCCATTATTTCCAAAATTGGAGAAACAAGTATCGTCATTACCCCTGAAATCATATCCACAACCTTCTCACTAAATGACCTGGCAGGTAAGGATTCCTTCACAAAAACAGAGCTTCACACTGAGTTTCAAGAAAGAGGGTATGATGGTCAGATGACTGGATCAACTCTTTTCAAAAAGTTTTTCCCACCAGTCATGAAATTTTTCTTCCATACCCTTCTTCTATGTGTCTCCGCTAAGTCCACATCCTTTAATGAAATCCCATTAAGGATGCAATATCTGGGTTATGCCATGTTGTCAAACTCTGACTTCAATCTTTCTCAGGGATTGTTCATGGACTTAGTGTCAAATGTGAAAGCAATTAAGTCTGGGTCAAACAATGCTTTTCTAATTTACCCAAGAATTCTTAGTGTGATCCTACAAAAGGTCTTACCAGAAAAGGTTTTCAAAAAGGGTGAGGCAATGCAAATGAAAAGCTTAACTGATGAAACTTTCACTAGAATGCTGGGTGGAAGCACCCAAGAAAAAGTGTCAAAAGTGTCCAAAGTTTCTAAAACACAAACAAAGAGGACAAAGACAAAAAACTGTTGTCAAAACCTCTGTTGTTGAGCCCACTGCTCATGGTGATCATGGCACTACATCCAGTGCTGTGAAACCCACACCAGCCACTTCCAAAAGAAAACATCCATCCACAAAAACCACCACTCAACCACAAATGAGACTTCTGGATGATGAGGTACCAGAAGAAAACTCTGTTGCACCACCAAAGCAACCTGAAACCACTGTTTTTACTTCCTCACAACAGCTGGACATACCTCAACCTGACCAAACTCCTCATGAATCCTCCCAAAAGGATCATGTTGTAGGCCAAGGGGAAACACATCATGATACATTTGAGTCACTTGGCCAAATGTTCACAAGCCCCTCTCCCAGGGCTAATTCTCTTGTTACTCCTCCACTCTCACCATCACATCATGTTCCACAAACCATGCAACTTCTGTTTGAGGCAATTGAGAAATCTCAGGAAGATCCCAGTTCCTCTCTTCCACCTATCACTGAGAGCATACCCCCACAAGTGACTGGTCCTGAGAACATTCAATCTGCTATCCAACAAACAGTAGAGGAGGTTACACCACCTGAGTTCAATGCAACTCTAGGTGAGTTTTCAAGTGGAGCAGCCACTACTGATGTAGAGACCATTGTCTCACACCAGGACAGTGATTACATTACTAAGACTCCCTTGAAGGCAACAACTGATGAGGCCACTATAGTGTCCTCAAAATCAGTTGGAAGTCCCCAGTACCAAGAAAAAGGGGCATCTGATTCACCTATTAGGACTGAATCAGGTAGAACTAGCACTGGTAGGGACTCAGATGATCCTATTAACTTAGGAGATGGGTCAAAATACCAAGCATTGACGGACAGAGTTCATGCAATTGAAACCTCTGTAGCAGACATCAAATCTGATGTCAAGCTTATACTGGGCTCCATAGCAGACCTTTCCAAAAGTCAACCATCAACAGCTGATATAGCTAGTGAGCTATGGAAATCCGTTTCCCCCATCATCATAGCCCACAGAAAACTAGCTGATCAGACACATGAAACATATATGGCTGAGATCAGAAACATGGTGGATGCAAGGTACAAAGATACACATGCAGACATTAAAGCCATCAAAGATCACCTGCTGAAGACCACTGGCTCTGCCCCTACCACCATTCTCAGGGATGAAGATGATGATGTCTTCACGGCTGATGATGCCAAAAAGGGGGAGAGTGGCAGAGATAGGCTACCAAAGCTAGATCCCTTTGGTTGTCCACCTTCTAAAAAGGGCAAAGCTAAGTCTGCCAACAAACCAGAGGCTAGTCAAACAGCACCACAACAACAACAAGCAACACCAACAGCACCACAACAAACCACTGACAAAAGCAAAGCAGTAGACAACTCTGCAAACATAGAAGCTGAAAAGGCTGCTCAGGCCAAACAAAAAAGGGCTGACACCTTGGAAGCTAAAGCAGAGTTGCTGGTGAACCTCAAGAAAGAACAACAGCAAGAGATTGAAGATGTGGGATCCTCAAAAAGGATGAAAAGGCCTGCTAGACATGTCAGAAAACCACCATCTAAGCTAAACACCTCTGTTGACAAAACCACTGCTGCTGAAACCACTGCCACCCAAAACACTGAAATCACCCAAAACACTGCTTCCCAAACCACTGTACCTAAACCTAAAAGCACATCTGAACATACAACCACCAAACCTACACCCAAACCTACATCACCAACCAAATCCCAAACATCTGCTGGACCTACTAAAAGGCCAACAGATGTTAATCCAACCACTGCTACCAAATCACCATCCCCCAAAATCTTGTACACAAGGAAGAGAAAATCAACCTTTGTTGTACATGATGAAAACATATACACATCACCAAACACCACATCAACTGCACAATCCACTCCTATCACAGCTATTCCAATTTCATCATTCTCACCACACACATCCAAATTCAGTTCCCATAGACCACCACCAACCATTACACCATTGGTTGTTCAGTATCCCCTTGAACTTGATCTACTCAAGGGGGAATTACAATCCTTCTACAATACTGAACAACCATCTGACAGATCCTTCCCATCTCTCCCAAATTTCCCTGTTCCCTTAAACATTGATACATATCTTAAATACAAGGGTGAACAGGTAGATGCTATCATTAAGGAGAAATGCAAAGGGAAGGATGACAGGACTGCTCAGGGCATCCATTCAGTAGAGCTTAGCAAACTCAGAAGGATTGAGGACTTTGCTAAGACCCTGAGCAACTCCATGTCCTCCATGCCTCTCAGTGTTGACTTGGAAAAGGAGGTTAGGGATTCTCTTCTGGAACAGATCTTGGCAACTAAGCCATATAAAGCAACTAAAAAGCAGTTTAATGGTTGGACCACTCATGCACTAAGAGAAGAACTTCTCAGAATAGAAGAATTGGCCAAAGACCCCAAAGCTAAAGTCTCTACTCCTAATTTTGGCAGAGGCAGAGACCCAGTCAGAGCCTTAAAGTTTAAAAGAATGAGACAAGAGATAGTAGCTGCTAACTATGGGGAAATGAGGTCTGTCTCTAGATGGTCTGAGCTGAGGCTGGTTGAGACATACAAGAGTCTTGAAGAAAACAGAAAGAAGGATCCCAGCCTACCTAGAAAACCTGTCTATACTGATGAGCCACTGATGAAGAGACCCCAGCAGACTTTTACCTTGGACAGCTTACTTGAAACTTCTGATCTATCAGCTGCTGCAAGAAGACAGTTCAAGAAACAGAAGGAAATGTCAGAAGAAGATCAGAAGAAGTTTGATGATACATTTATCAAGGAAGGGCTCTTCAATCAGATACATTTTTTCTCTGATCCTACAACAGAGAAACTCAGGGAACTCATTGGACGACCTCCATCACCTAACTCATCCCAAATAAAAGTTCATCTCAGCAAATCCACTGACTCAAAAATTCTAAAATGGAAAGTCAACAAAGACAACCATGAATTGACTCTGCTCAGGTCAGATGGAAGAGTTCAGAAGATTAGCATGGATGATGCATACAGCCTATGTGCAGATGATCTTCAAACATTGCTAAATCTAGAGCTTGAAAGAGATGAAGAAGACTTATTTGCTCTGGACTTTGAACTACAATTCAAAGGTCAAATCAGAGAAAGTCTGATGAGGAATAAAGATCAGTAAATAAAGCTGAGTTTTGGCATCATCTGTTCTAGGGGGAGATTGTTGGGTCTGCTAACCTGGAGAAGAACAGATGATTGGAAAGCCAAAACATGCTAACAGTTGATCCACACAATAAACAGTCCTTACAACATACTTCTCCCAAAAGACTGCTGACTCTAACAACTGTTCTATCCAAACAACTGCTATGACAACTGCTGCTACAAAGGACTGCTGAATAAACACTGATGAAGAACAACTGCTGACCAAAGGTCTGATGAAGAACAACTGCTAATCCAAGTACTGAAGACAAAAGCACTGCTGGAGCCAACAACACTTAGGCTCCAGCAGAGGATACAAGACCAACAGAGTTTTCCTACAACAGTAGTTTACCTTCAGTGTTTTCAATGTAACAGTAGTTTGTAATAGGCAGATGTTTTATGTTTGTTATTCTGTTAGAGGTCACTGTCTTAGGTGACGTCAGCCTAGGTCATCAGTGGTTTAGGTTTGTCTATAAATAGAACAGTGCTTGTACTGTTCTATTGTATCACACACAAACATTCTCTCAGACAAACAATCACTGTGTGATCAGGCTGAGGGGGAGTACTTGTATGATTGTAATCTTTTAGATAAATGAATGCATTCGATCAGAAAACAATTACTCTCATGTTTTGATTAATAGTTTGTTATTCCGCTGCACTTTCATTCTATATTCATTTCATTCTTATCATTTTAGTTAAACATAATCAAAACAATCAAACTCAGATCCTAACAAATAACAAAAGTAATCTTTATTAAAAAAATATTTTTTAAGGTAACGTATTTATATGTTATTAAATCTAATCGTGTACGTTAAAAACATGTTTTTAATATGTAGTCTTTCACTCTAACTTTAAAACTATATTTCTTACAATGTTTTGAACAAACAAAATAAAACAAATCAATTCACATTAATTAAATATTTGATTTAATACAAAACTAAATATGGTTAGCTATTTTCGTATTATAATACCTTGACATATAAAATACATTTTATATATGAAAAATCATTATTTGAAATCTTCATTGACTTTGTTTTTTCAAGTTACTTCAATATAGAAATGCAATATCTAAACAGTCTTTTCATTACTAATTCGTTTCAATCTTTATTTTCATGCTATTAATTCACACATTCTTTTTTTTTTATAATACAGTAAAATGGAACCAATAAATGTCATTATGTCTTAAACCTTGATGTTAGAAAAAAATGATTACACACTCAAGGTTAGAAATACTTTGACTTTGGAAGAAACTTGATGTCAAATTCCAAAACGAACAATACTCGATTGGGTTGGTTTAATGGATGAGGAGATACTTTTAAGTTAATTTCAATTTTTATATCTTAGCCTAAACAGATTTACCCTTATTACTTTTTGATTTTTTTTTTGTTTTGTTGTACCTGAAGTCTTATAAGGTAATAGCCATGGTATGGAAGATATATTTTGGATTGTTTGAAAAAAGTTCTATGTGAATAAAAATGTTTTTTACAATAAATCATTTAGGGGCTGATGACTATTTAATATTTTTTCGGTTGTAAAGGCAACTTTTTTTTATTTTAAATAAAATATGTAATCTAATTTTTCTTAATTGTATTTTAAATTTATATATAATATATATAATTTAAATTGTTCAACCCGTGTATCACACGGGTACATAACCTAGTCAATTTTATTTGAATTTATTGTATTAAATGATAAAATGGGCGAATTCATGAGGGAATGCCACGTATCCCTCATGTGTTTTCTTTTATTATTATAGAGAATAGATAGATTAACGTTTACTTGTTAACAAAGGTTTAGTAAAAATCAGTCGTTTCCCCCAAACCAATGTTTTAGTATTGACACATTAAGTTTTTGGCACCGGGGAAATTGACATCTTTTTAATTTGCTAAAACCATACGCATCAAATGCCATGCCAAAATTACTAAAGCGGTTGGATAAAATATAAAGATGGTCATGGGGTTTTGTTTTTGGTTACTGATTTGAACATAATTTTAGATACTAAGTTTGGTTCTTAATGTTACTATTTTAAACACACTCATAGTTGAATGCATGTTCATTTTAAACGCAAATGTTAAAAAGCCTTGGTTATTCATATTGAACATAAACACATTTATAAAGAATGCATGCTTATTTCTTACAGACACTATAAAGACACATAAACAAGTAAAAAAAACATAAAAACAACACATATAAAAATAACCACTACATGGGCAGTTACTGAAGAGTTTACATAGATTTTTGAAACTGGATTTTAAATTCAATAGAACACCTCGATAGGGCTATGGATTTTGTAAGTTGTTCAACAAGATTGACATCCCCATTATTAGCATCAATCATAAACATGACTGCAAGTTTCATGAAGACTTGAGTTGGGCATACGCTTAAGAATCTTGGAAATCTCATCTCTCTTGCTCATGCCATCATTTATCCGGTTTAGATTATCGGCCAGCCGACTCTCACAAGCATAATCCTTTGCAATTTGCTCCTCAATCCTTTTTATCATTTGAGATTTTGATGTTGAAGATTGTGGTATGGAGGAAGACGTTGCTGGGAAAAAAAGAAGATAAGATGAGTTTCAATTGTGTGGTGTGAAAATGTTGCTATGGAGATAATTATATAGAGAAAACAATAATAACTACAAGACAAAAGATCATTCACGAGAAATACTATTATTATTGGTTTCCAATAATTGATCTTTAAACGCACATGAATAACATTATAAACGCACATATAAAGTTTTGATAGATGAACGTGTATGCTTCTGGAACGCACTTACAAAACAACAATGACACCAGATACTCATTTACATAAACGCATGTTGAAAAACACAAAAATCACTATAAACACACACTATGACTCTTCTTCTTCAACATACCATTACTGATAATCAAAATTCCATCATCTACATCTTTCTATCTGTACAATACATCCATGATTATTGATTTTGATTAAAAACATATAATCAAGATGTAAAACTAAATCAATCATATGATCTTAACTCGTAATCAATCTTTAAATTTATTTTGATCGAATAACAAAACAGAGCATCATTAAAATCGTATAAAATAATTGTTTATTGAATCATGAATTGAAAATATCGTTAATCGAAAATAGTTAATTGATCATGAATTGAATCCTGTATTAAAACTGAATAATTGTGGATTATAATTGAAACGTGAATTGAATCGTGAATAGAACTGGGATTGATTGGATCTGAGATTAAGGAAAAAATAAAAGGACTAACTTACCCTTTTAATCAACCAAGTTTAGGTTAGATAGACTTGACTATGGTTTTCCACATGTCATTACCTAGTGGCTTCCTACACTTCTCACGTTAAGGTTGATATGTATAGTATACTTTCTCTAATTTCATAGGACCTGCAATTTTACATATAGCGATATATTTTATTATTATATTATTATCTATATATATATTATTTGCTAGATCATAGTTCCACGTATTACATGAATTGAATAATAAAAACCGTTTTTTTTGTAGTCGCGGAGCGAAATAAGACAAGCGGGTGTATATGTAATAATTCTACAAGCTTGCAATCTTTTACTCATAGTAATCAATACCTAACCCGTTTCTAAGGTGTTTAATAACTCTCGTCATAGTTATCCATTCTCTAAGAAACTTCTTATTTGTTTTTAAATCATTAGCCAATGAAGTAATGAAATAGTTTTCATTAAATAAATCATAAAATTTGTTGTATATACGTACAATCATCAAGATATTTGTTTAGAAAATGAACTTCAATTGATTATTTGGTTAGTAAAACATGTATTAAACGGAGTTAGATTAATAACTATTAAATTGTTATTAATAAGCACAAAAATATAATTGAGAAAATAAATATTATATAAATAAAAAATAAATGAGAAAATTATGATTCAATATTATATTTAAGAAGAGAGGAAAAAAATGTAATTTAATATTATTATTTAAGAGGAGAGAAAAAATGTAATAAATTAATATTGTTATTTAATAGGATAGTAACAATAAAAAAAGATAAATATATTAAAAGTGAAAGATGAAATTTTATTGATGACACGTGACATTTTTTGGAATATGCTTTACTAGAAAATAAGTGAGGCGATAATGATTTTACTTTGTTTTTATTTATTATTTTGTTAAGAACATGTGTGTTATACGGGATGGATTAATAAATTTTAAATTGTTATTAACAAGTGAAGAAAATAAAATAAAATAAATTGCTAAAACATAAATATTAAATAGATAATGGATAAGGGCCAAAAAATTATGATTTAATATTATTATTGAGAAGAGATAAAAAAATGATTTAATAGAAGAGAGAAATGGGGAAGTTATAATGTAATATTATTATGTAATAGGATAGTAAAATTAAATAAAGATAATATAAATATACTAAAACTGAAAGGAGAAATTTTGTGCAAACCTGTGCCATTTTAAATTGTCTTCCGTCCATTCCCCCATAATAATTGCATCGTCCACATACAATAGATGAGAAATATTGGGTCTAACATTAGAGATCTTTACACCACTAAATTCCCCAACTTCATTAGCTTTACAAAAAATATGAGCGAACGTCTCCATGACAATTAAGAACAAGAATGGGGAAAGAGGATCACCCTGTCGAAGGCCTTTATGACATTGGAATTCAAAAGTTGGTGCACCATTAACCACGACTCGTCTGCTTAGAATCTCTCATTTGTGTTCCGGGCTCAAGATCAATATTAAAAAATCTCATTTATTTGGGATAGGGACAACTGAGGAAGAGATCGGTCACATGGTGGGTATCCTTGGATGCAAGGTCGGGGTATTACGTTTTGACTATCTTGGGATTAAGGTAGACGCTAATATGAATAGACTGCCAATTGAGAATTGGCTATTGAAACGGTTCGTACTCGCCTAGCGTCTTGGAAATCAAAGACTTTATCCATGGGTGGTAGATTGGTTCTTATCAAGTTGGTTCTATCTAGTCCACCAATATATTATTTATCTATGTATAAGGCATCTCAAGATGTTATCAATCAGCTTGAACGCATAACGAGGACCTTTTTATGGGTATGTTCTGAGAGTAAGAGAAGTTTACATTGGGTCCTTTGGGATGTTATTAACCGACATATCTTTGAGATATTATTTTGTATTTATGTTTTGTATATATCTCCAAATTATTAGGAGATCTTGCTTCCATTTTATCATCTCTGTAACTTGTATTTATACCCGATTCATATTATGAATGAGATTATAGAATTCTCTTAATCACATGGTATCAGAGCCCCTTGGCTCTTTACCCTAGCTGCCGCCTCCTGCAAGCTTTCGAGCTGCATCTGTGGATTTCGATCCAAAACCGGCCGACCACCATTCGATCCCTCACGTATTCCAGATGTCATCATGGCAGACAAAACCGACCCTTCAGCCACTGAAACACCTAAACCACACCCCACCCTTTACCCTGTATATACCGTGACCGACATCATAAAGAAAGTTCACGTGCTTGACGGTGTCAAGGTGTCCTATTCTTCGTGGGTCAAATTGTTCATCCTTCACGCACGCGGCTTTGATGTTGTTCACCACATCGACGACACACCCCCACCACTTGAAACTGATGAGTCCTATACCCAATGGAAAAAGATTGATGCAATCGTTCTCCAATGGATATATGGGATTCTATCCGATGATCTTCTCCGAAAAGTTCTCGACCTCGTAGCCACTGCCTTTCAAGCCTGGAATAGTGTTAAGAAGCAATTTCTCAACAACAAAGGGCCACACAGTGCTGCCCTTCAACAACACATTCACAATTTGAAACTGGCTGATATGCCTGATCTGCAATTTTACTGTCAAAAACTTAAGGAACTCACAGACCAACTCGCTGATTTGGATAACCCGGTTATCGACAATAGTCTTGTGTTTCAAATGGTCTGTGGTTTGACTCCTTAATTTGATTCAATAAGCGCCATTATCAATCAGACCCTACCTGATTGGGAGGAAGCCTGCAACATTCTTGACAATGAAAAACGCCGCCATCAGGCACGAGACTCGCTGCACCATCTCATGCCTTGGCTGTAGTGCAACCTTCAACGGTTGCTTCCAATGACTCCAATAGCACCTATCAACCCACCAGCCATGGGAATTATCGTGGGTCCAGAGGCTCATACCATGGGTCAGCCCATAGGCCAAGTTCAGGCCGAGGCGGCCCAACAGGTTCTTCCCAGGCGTACAGCCACAAACCTCTCGCAATGGACCATCCACTACACGCTCCAATCAGCGTCCACTATGGGCTGCTACACCTCCTGGTTGTCCACCGATCCCACCTTATTGGGCTTACTGGACACCACCTCCTTGCCCATATCCAACACAAGAAGGTTGGGCTTCACCGTGGGCTGCTGCTTCAGCCCAACATCAGTCCTCAAGGGCTGCTGCGCCAGCCCAAAAGCGGTCCCTATGGGCTCCTGCTCCGCATTCTGATCAGCCAAACAACAATCAGGCCAAGCAAACGTTGCTGAAGTTAACCTCTGGAACCAGTGAACTGGCTGCTGCATTCCAAGCTCTGGCTCTAGACCCAGGTGAACCGGACTGGGACATGGACACAGGTGCCTCAGATCATCTCACATCGAATGCAGGTATGATTTCTTCTCAAAGTGTTTCTACTATTAAAAATATACTGGTTGGAAATGGAAATCAAGTTCCAGTTGTCAGATCGGGTCACACCACCCTTCCCCACTCCTCGAAACCTCCCCACCTTAAAAACATCCTTCACACACCTTCAATTATTAAGAACCTTATTTCCGTGCGTAAATTTACTACTGATAATTGGGTTTCTGTTGATTTTGACCCCTTTGGTTTTTATGTGAAGGAGTACCCGACTGGGAAGATTTTGAGTCGCCACAATAGTACCGGTCCCCTCTGTCCGCTTACTGCACCTGCCCGTCTACAAGCATCTGCCTTTGTCACCCAAACTGAAACCGTTTCATGGCACAATCGTCTAGGACATCCTGGTTTACATGTTCTAGATTTTTTACATTCCAATAAGTTTATTTCTTGTAATAAACAAAGTACTTTATTTTCCCATTCGTGTCAAGTTGCAAAACACAAACATTTGCCATTTACTTTTTCTACCTCTTGTAATTTGTCACCTTTTGACATTTCGCATTGTGACCTATGGACATCACCTGTCACCAGTAAACAAGGGTACAAATATTACCTGGTTCTAATAGATGATTTTACACACTTTACTTGGGTGTTTCCATTACGTTACAAATTTGAAACCTTTGATAAATTTACCCAATTTTATAAATACATTCACACTCAATTCAATCAACAAATCAAAACCTTTCAATGTGACAATGGGGGCGAATTTGACAACTTAAATTTCAAGACCTTTGCATAACAACACGGGTTACAATTTCGCTTTTCCTAACCTCATACGTCACAAAAAAATGGGAAAGCTGAATGCATGATTCGTCTCCTTAACGAACTCATGCTTTCCCTTCTAACCCATACCTTTTTACCTCCACATTTTTGGGTCGAGGCTCTCCACACCGCTACATACTTACACAACATCCTACCCTCTAAACTACTACAATTTCAAACCCTTACCTCATTACTCTATCTTAAAAACCCATCCTATGAAAATCTCAAGATGTTTGAATATGTTTGTTACCCCAAACCAATCCGCTACTCGTCCTCACAAACTTTCCCTACGTTCTGTGCAATGTGTCTTCCTCGGGTATCCTTCTGACCATTGTGGCTACCGATGCCTCGACCGTGACTCAGGGAAGGTCTACATCTCTCGGCACGTTACCTTTAACGAGACCGAGTTCCCTTTTTCTACATCTTATACCCTGACCCCTTCATCCTATTCTTTTCTTGAGCCTGATGTGTCCCCTCTCCTTTTTCCAAATTTCACATCATCTCCACCTTCCGCTCCTAACGCCACTACTATGAACCCAATACCACCACCTACACCCCCACCTCCACCTATGCAGACCATACTATCCTTATCCCCGGACCCTGGTTCTCCAACACAACCTCCTCCATTACAAACTTACTTCCGCCGACCACCACAGCCCCCACCTCGACCCCCTTCGGCTTCACCACCCTAACCGGTTCCTTCCATCCCTACTACCACCACCACAACCCATAATACTACCACTACACCCACCGTTTCCACCCCTGCCCCAAGCCATCCCATACTTACTCGGTCCAAAATGGGTAACACTAAACCAAAATCTCCCCTAAACCTTCACACGTCCTCCATATCACCTCTATCTAAGTCCCACATTCAAGCCCTCTCCGATCCACCCTGGGCTCATGCTATGAAAACTGAGTATAATGCTTTAATTGAAAATAAAACTTGGGAATTTGTACCTCATCCACGTGATGCTCATATCATACGGTGCATTTGGCTTTTCAGTCACAAATTTCATGCTAATGGTACTCTTGAGCGTTACAAAGCCCGTCTAGTGGTCAATGGTAAATCTCAACAGGTTGGCGTTGATTGTGATGAAACATTCAGCTCTGTTGTAAAACCCGTTGCTATTCGCACCATGCTTAGTCCGGCCTTTTCCAAGTCTTGGACTATTCACCTGCTCGATGTAAAAACGTGTTCTTACATGGGAATCTAAATGAAACAGTTTACATGTTTTAACCACCTGGTTTTGTTAATTCTAATAACCCACATCATGTTTGTAAGTTGCTAAAATCTTTATATGGGTTAAAACAAGCACCGCGCGCTTGGTATCAAGGTTTGCTACATACATCATTAAATGCGGTTTTACAAGATCCACTTCGGATAATTCTCTTTTTATCTTTAAACGTGGTAATGATATGGCTTATCTATTATTGTACGTTAATGACATTATTCTTACAGCATCCAGCACTACTCTTCTTCCAAAATTTATACAGCTACACTCAAATGAGTTCAAAATGACAGATCTTGGAAGACTGCACAAGTTTCTTGGTATTGAAGTCGTTCATCAACATGGTGGGTTATTTATGACACAAAAATCATATGCGGCTGACATCTTGTCACGAGAAAATATGGCAAACTGCAAACCAGCCAATACACCCACGGATACGAACTCCAAGCTTAGCGCGAATACATGTCCTCTCTTACCTGGCGGGTCTACATATCGTAGCCTTGCTGGCGCATTACAGTATTTGACCTTTACACATCCGGACATTGCATATGTTGTTTAGCAAGTCTGTTTATTCATGCATGCACCCTGCGAGCCGCATTTCCCAGTTCCTCAAGTGCATTTTACAATACATCAAGGGAACCTTGGATTTTGGTATTCACCTCTCTCCCTCTAGATCTCTTAACCTCACTGCTTACTCTGATGCTGACTAGGGAGGGTGCCCGGATTCTCATCGATCTACATCCCGTTATTGTGTATTCCTAGGGGACAACTTGGTTTCTTGGTCTTCAAAACATCAACCCACTATTTCCAGATCAAGTGTTGAAGCTGAATACAGAGGAGTCGCGAACACAGCAGCTGAATTAACTTGGCTCCGAAATCTCTTGCTTGAATTACATGTCCCCATTCGACAGGCATCCATTATTTACTGCGATAACATCTCTGCTATGTACCTATCTCACAATCCAGTTCAGCACCAACGTACCAAACATGTGGAAATTGATATACACTTTGTACGGGAGAAAGTCTGCTTAGGTGTTGTTCGTGTTCTTCACATCCCTGCTGATTACCAATACGCAGACATATTCACTAAGGGGCTGTCGTGGCCATTGTTCACGAAGTTCAGATCCAGTCTATGCATCCGGCCTGCTACTCATTGACTGCGGGGGCGTATTAACCGACATATCATTGAGATATTATTTTGTATTAATTGTATTTATGTTTTGTATATATCTCCAAATTATTAGGAGATCTTGTTTCCTTTTTATCATCTTTGTAACTTGTATTTATACCCGATTCATATTATGATTGAGATCATCGAATTCTCTTAATTACAGTTGTCACGTTGTCAAAGAAGGATGGAGACATAGGTATATCTAAGCTTTCTGATGTGAACACCGCCAATCTTACCAAGTGTGCTTGGAGATTCTTTCTTATGCAAAACTCTTTATGGCGAAATGTTATTGAAGCGATACATGGGGGGCGGAATATATGGGATTTTCTTCCGGTAAACAAGACGATATGCGGCTGCTGGAAAAACACAGTTTCTTTTCTGAACAAGCTGAAGCTGCAAGGTCAGCCGGTTCATAGATGCATTCGGCCATCAATTGGTAACGACTTTAACATGAGTTTTTGGTATGATTATTGGTACGGATTAACTCGTTTAAAAGATAGGTGGCCTCGTTTATACACGTTGGAGAAGAAAAAAAGGAGATCCATTGTTGAACGGTATTGGTTGTTTTCAGAAAAAAAAAAAAAAAAAAAAAAAAAAGGATTGGGATCATAGCTGGATTAGAGGCCCCTCTACCGTTGACGAAATTTCAGAAATGCATGAACTTATGCATATCCTCGGTAACCTTAAGTTAACGGACAAAGCTGATTCTTGGAAGTGGTTTATTTTGGATTATGATGATTTTTCGGTGTCTAAAGTCAAGAAAATGCTGCGCCTTGGAAGGGATACCTGCTGCAACAGACTGTATACTTGGGAGGCTTGGATGCCGCTAAAGGTAAACTTGTGTATGTGGTGTGCTAATTTGGATCGTTTACCAACTAGGTGCTCTTTAATTCGAAGAAATATACAATTGAACGACAACGATTGTGTGCTATGTAACTTCGGAGACGAGGACATTGACCATATTTTCACAGGATGCGGTTTCACGATGGGTGTATGGGCTCGGATTAGTAACTGGTGCAAGATGAGACCGGTTTTCGCTTTCCACTTTTTTGACCTTCTGCAGCTTCATGAATCGGTTTGATCTTCTAAAGAGGGAAAGAGGATTATAAAAGGGATTGTCTTAACTACATGTTGGGCGATTGGATGGGTCGGAACAAAAAGGTTTTTGAAGGAAGCACGCAAACAGTTAGCCACTTAGTAGCTTCTATTAAGTCCCTATGGTTTTTATGGATTACGAATCGGTCTAAGTTTAGGTCCCTTAATTGGAAGGATTTGGTTGTATATCCGTCGCATAATATGTAATTTTGGTTGCTCAGCGGTTTTCGTTTTAATGGCGCGCCCATTTTAATAAAGTTTACAGTTAAAAAAAGTCCCATTTTTAACCGCTTTATTTGAATAGGGAAGGCATACAGATAGAAACGTCAAGAAAAAAAAAGGCTTACGTGTGAAAGTTGTTATTGAATAATAATTTTCGCATTTTCGTTGCTAAGCGCTACTGTAAACAAAGCTCTTCATCATGATGATGAAGAACGAAATATATGAATTGCATAATCCAATATCCTAATATTCGATTCATTATTGGTGATAAGAAAAACCGAATAACTGATAAACTACAATCATCTTTCGATTATCGTTTTTCTATAACAAGATTTGTGATTGATAATGATTATATGTGTATACGGCTCATTAAAATCCAAGTAAAATATTGATATTTAGTTATAACATTATATTAATTTAGATAAAAGTTTTCTTTGATAAAATTTGATAAATAATATATTCAATTTATTTATTTATAATTAAGAGATAGTGCAACCGAAAAATAATGGTAGTTAGGGTGAGTGGGGTGTTCTGTGATGGCCATGATCATTACGATCACCGCCTCTACCAATTTTATCACGGGCTGTGATGGAAATCCCGTGATCACCCTCACGGTGGAAAAGTAACTGGGTTCTGAAAAAAAAATCCCTCAGCTTACCACCAACATCATCCTCCTCAGCTTAATTTTTTTTTTGGCGGGAATTTTTTTTTAACCAGGGGACCATTTTGGTCGTCTTTGTTTATTGTGATGAAACCAGGGGACCATTCAGCTCACCATCATCATCCTCCTCAACTCCAACGATTCGTCATATGATTGTTCAGCTCCGTCTTTCCTTTTTTATGTGATGAAACAGAGGACCATTTTGGTCGTCTTCTACTTCGTCAACGATGGAACAATAAAAAAAATTGTGATGGGTGTGATGACCACCTCACAAAATTAGTGATGAAATGTGATGGAGTGACGTGAAATGAGGTGGTACAATTGGATTGGATATGATGGTGTGATAGTGTGAGGAAATCACTAACCACTCCATCCACCCTTAGGGAAAGCAGCAACCACTATGGCTTTTTCACCTTCAAAGCACCACATCTCCTCATCAGTTTCCCTTTGCCCCAAGCGAGATGGATGTTGATGGTGGCCGGCGAGATAGAGATGTGTCGGTAGAGATAGCTAGTGCGATGGAGGTGTGATGGTGTTGGTGGTGTCGGGTGGGAGTGGGGGCGAAGGTGGTGGTAATGGCCTTTGGAGCTTGGGATCACTCCCTAAATATTTAGATCCAGTGAGCCTTGAGAAAAGCCACACTAAATCACCCAAATACTACAAATCCTCCATCAAACCTCACCATGATTTCACACCAAATCAAACATAGTGAGCCTGTTGTAAAGCCATTATTTGGCTAGGATTATTAGAGTGTTGCTAGGTTGAAGACTTTCTTGGTATGGATTTATATAGTTCATGTTTATTTTGAGTGATGTTTTGTGTTCTTGTTAATTCTTTCCACTCTTTCTTTGTTTGACGAACTAATTAATCAATCAACTAGTATTTGGTCTTGTGGGTGTTTTGATAGGAAGTGGATGGATTTATGAGTGTACCCGTGGTGTGTAAAAACCCGCGCACTTGTAAGCTAACCTAATTCCACGCGTAGAGATCAATCCACTTGTGTTTGGAAACATTCACACTTTGTGGCTTAATCCTTGACTATCAAAATCTCATTTAGGGTCGGTACGTTCTTTATACTTAGTCCTAGTGATAGGCCAAGACTTGGTTTTGCGACTTAGCTTCATAGTCTATGTGTTAGCTTTGGCGCAAACTAAGAATTGGTGAACCCGTGTTAGAAGCAAACAGTCTCTTTTCTTTGATTATTATATTGCCGCACAGTTAATAATAGGCCAATCACTTTTTGAAAAGTTAATTAATTCAAGTAGGGGATAACTGTAAGCGGGAAAGCTATAACTCCTCTATGATGTTAAGTGGTAGCTTGTTCGGTCATGCTCCGGCCGCTGGCAAGTTATTCATAAAAGAATATAGTCGCTAGATGTCAATATCACAACTTCAGGGTGGTGGGTTCTTTAGGGTTGGGTGCGCACAATCTTAGGTGATCCGCCCCTCACTGTTGAGAGGTGAGCTTACCGGGGTGGGGAGACCCTCACAATGACTAAAACACAAATTGTTTTGTACAGTAATGCGGTAATGCGCATCTTGGACACATCACTCATTTAAACGTTTACTGTTAGTCTATACCAAGATAAGGCAAATCCTAAGCAATATTTCTGTTTGGTTCTTGGTTATCGTCTTGGGCACTTTCGTTATCTTTTACTTTTACTTTTATTTTTTATTTATTTTTAAAAGCAACTTAAAGCTGAGTAATAAAAGTCGTGTCCTTGGATTCGATACTCGGTACTTGCTCTTTTCTATACTACGCTCGATAGGTACACTTGCCTATTGTGTGACTTTTAGAAAGTTAAGCAACTATCGTTTTATTTTATAAATTTAAAACTTGAAAGTGCAACACACCAAAGTTTTTGACTTAAATATCTTCTTTATCAAGTTTTTGGCGCACGGGGACTTGTCTCTTTTAAAAGAAAAGTATTTTAAGTCACTAAAACCACATGCTATCAAGTTTTTGGCGCCATTGCCGGGGACTTGATATTTTTAGAGAAAGGTTTTAAGTTGCTAATATAGCCCGTTTGTCTAGTTTCTTTATTTTGCAGGATGGATCATTGAGTTCTAGAAAATGGATGTTATGTTCAACAAGAATGTGACTATTGTGGTGGACCTCCTTTTCCCCACAATTGTGAAGACTACCTATTTTGTATTCTTCCATGTAGCTATTGTGGTGGACCGTCTTACCCCCACAAATACGTAGAATACTTCTCTCCTTGTCTTCCCACTTTTGATTGTCCTAACTCTTACCTTTGTGAACCTTTTCCATATTCACCTTCATATGAACCTCCTCCACATTTACCTTCCTATGAACCACCCCCATATAACCCGTCACCATTTCCATACTCTCATATACCACCACTTTTTTTATTCTTCAACCTTTTGACCTTACCCTTTTGAAGAAAAATACTCCTTTGAAAATTCATCACCATTTTTTCCATCTCCATCATCAAACCCTTTTTTCGAGTCCGAACCCAAGCCTATTCTCGAGTCCGAGCCTCCACTCATCGACTTGGAAAAGTTTGCCAAAAATCTTGAGATAGTAAAAAAAATATCTCTTGAAGAAATTCGCAATGGAAAATGAAGCAAAAAGAAGGGCGTTGGAGGCAAAAAAAAAGGATGCTTATGAAGAATGTGAGATTGAAGAAAGCATGGGTAGAAGTGAGGTGGTAGACATAGAGGTGGAAGAAGGACGAAAAGAAACAGATTGCGGAAAGAAAGTGGTAATATCTCATTTGCCACTTTTCACGAGTGATAACCCCCAATGACTGAACTTGTTGACGACTCATGGGTAAAGCATATCACTCGGAAGATCACTTCACTAAGAAGAGGTGGCGTTATTTCGGCAAGCCACTTGTGGTGTGTCGGGATGACCGACTTCTTCACTACTTGCACATAGTGAAATTTGATCCAGGAAATTTCAAGTGGTGCTGGCGTGACTCATCATCATCTCTAGCATGTTCAACTATCAATCCCAAAATCTTAAATTGCGGGATTTAATTGGTAGTGTTTCTGGGACTAGCCCGATGAAGAATAAGTTGAGAGGTTGGTGCACGCGGTAAGAAAAGTCATTTGAGGACCCTCAGGTATGATCATTCACTTTTACTTCTTTCTAACCTTCAGGTATGCCCTCTCGGCACTAGGATCTAGTATTTTATTTTTTAGTAGTTTATTTTTCTTTTTAGTTTTCATTATTAAAATTCATGCCAAGTGATTTCTCTCAGAAAGGCTCAGTGGTCAGGCAGTTGTGGGTATCACCCGGACAGTTTTCTTCTAGAAAACTAATTAGGGGAGCGTTTGTTCTTGTCACACTTATTTCTTTAAGAATAAAATATATCATAAAATCTATAATTTTAAAATATGCTAAAGAACTAAGTGTGAGGTGTTAAAATTTTCCAAATTTTAACACCCTTTGAAATGAACAAACCAAAACCGTTTGAGGGCAAATTTTTCAAAAATGTTTTAAGTAAACAAAAAAACCGTTTTCAAACCCTTTGAGTCCATCCAAATATCAATTAGGGGATTCTGGGAAGTTTTGGTGAAGCCAAAAGAACCAACTTAAAGTGTCCTTACTTCATAAATGAAAGCATACCCTTTTCCATGTGAGTAATTTGAGCCTTATTGAGCAGATCCACTTTGATATATATTACACATGCTCATTCATTTAGTCATGAGAGATATTAACCCTTGATATGTTATAGTTAGAACTTGTGTGACTTATGCATTTCGAGACCACAACCAAGGTGAGAATGTTAAAATGATTAAGGCACCTAGTATCCACCCATTCCATCTTCATTAGTCTTCCACCAAATTTTCCCTCACCTAGTTAGCCATCTTGAGCCTTAGCCTTTTCATTTCTTCCATCATATCAAGCCCTGTCCTGGCTATGGTAAAGGAAGCGTCTTAAAGGAAAAGTGGGAAACTTTTGGGCCATCAATCTTGAAATACAAGCATAGACCATGCACCATGGTTTTTCAACAAAGAAAGTTTGGCAAAGAACAAGAAGATAGCCACAAAGAGACGTACCAAGAAATAAGCTTCACCAAAAGAAGCAATTTATGTTTAGTTAAAAAAATATTGAATAAGTTGAGAAAGCTCAAAAAATAAAGAGGGCTTATAGAAAACAACCCTAGTGAAGAACAATTTCTAGGACATTCCTAGCGAAGATTATTAGGAGGAAACCGCCAAACAGTTCGCAAATTAGGAGAGTTAAAGAAAGAAGTCATTTTAGAGAAGTCTTGAAAGCCCACCATCTAGAGTTTGACACCTTCCCATGATGCCTCGGCGGCTACTCGAGCTGACCAGGACACTAGACACCCTTCCTACCCATTTACCACACTCCATCATCATCACCCGTTAAAAGACCTTTTGATTCACACGTTCTACCTATATATATATATATATATATATATATATATATATATAACGGTGGAGATTTGATTTGCATACAAGCCTATGATTTATGCATGCCTTGGGGTGAATCCGAGCGATCACCCCCAAACAACACCCAAGTGAAAGAGAGAAATGGTGAGGAACAATGAAGTAAGGAACTTGAGGGACGTTTGACTAGGCACACCAAGGCTTATCCAAAACATCTTCTGAAAATGTATTTAGAATGTGGGACTCATAAGAGGTAGGTTTTGCTCGACACATCGAGTAGTCCTACATTTTTATCCACTAAAAATGCCTAAGGTTTGGTTTGCTTGAGAACAAGTGAACGTTAAAGTGTGAGGTGTTATGATGTGTCAAGAATTACACATGTTTTACATATGTATTTATACTCCTTTTTGCCCATTTATAATGCTTTTATCCATATAAAATATAGCTAAATCGTTCCTACAAGATAAATGCAAGTTTTTGGAAGTAACGAGCAAAAAGGAGCGAAAACTGGCACAAAGGAAAGGAAATTGAAGACTTTCCAAACTGCAGCAGATGGTGCACGGCCATGCTCATGCCCAAGTCAACCAGTCAACATTTCGAAGTCAAGCAGAATGAATAATTCAACGTGCATGGGCGTCATTATCACTTGGCACGGCCGTGCACCCTTCCAAATTAGCACCACGAGGCTCAGGAGGCCAAAACAGGCAAAACGAAGTGCTACGTGGACAAGCACGACTGTGCTCACCAATGAGAACGGCTGTGCTCCTCTGTTACTGTTACCAAATATTAAATATAACATCAATCTCAAGCACACAATCTTCATGTTACTATTACCAAATATTAAATATGTAACATGTATATATAAATATATACTAAAAGTTAGAATTATCCGAGCCAAACCGAGCAGACCTTGGCTCACTTTCTAACCGATCCGAGCGGTTGGCTCAGTTTCAAACCGAGCCATATCAAGCGAGCTTTTTTTGAGTTAAATTTGAGCGAGCTCCGAGCCATGAGCTTTTTGAACAATTAGGGTAATTAGAGGACATATCTTGGTGAGCAAGATGAATAGTGAAAGACTTGAATGAAAATATCATTATATTTTAGGATATTTTAGGATGATAATTAATGTCATTAAAGCATTTATTAATTTTTATTATAAAGAGTTTATATATATAGAATTATTTTGCACAAGATTAATAGTTTTTTTAACTCATAAACACCACCACCACCACCACAAAGAATCCCCGCCACCATTGAGGTGGCGACCTTCCTCTTCAATAGGCCACTTAAGGTGGTCATAGCCACCATTACATGGGGCAGCTAGCTCCGCCGTCTACCACCACCGTGTGCCACTACCGCGTTATGTTGTTTCGATTCAAGGAGTTGATTCAAGGGTCCGTCTCAAAGTGTTGATACGGGATTTGGTGATTTTGTGATGAAGCCGACTAGCCTGGCGATTGTAATATCCTCGATATTCTATCTTGGTTTTTCATCGAGGTATTCTTTAAAACACCCTATGGTTTGGTATTATATAATTATTTGAAACTTTGTAAATGGATTACTTGGATTGGGATATTGATTTGTATCATAATTATCTGACGCTTATTTTTCGCATTTATATATATATATATATATATATATATATATTTGTATCTTTATAAAATATGGTTTTATAAATTGTCAAGATGATACGACGGATTCCTAATAGGCGTATCAAAGCAACTTTTACAAGTATTCAGATATTATTTATTTAAACTGGTCTTGCATTTTATTTGTCAAAACTTTTGTTTGACAAAAAGATCAAGCGTTTTTCATTTTGATGATGATTGCGATTATGTGAATCGAGCCCTAGATCCCTTGTGGTTTGTTATGGTTGTCGTTGTGTTTGTTGTTTTTTGTAGTTTTCCAATTTTGTATTTTTGGGTTATTTGGAACCCTCGATGTAATAGATATGTTTTATTTTTTTTCGTATGAGTGTTATTGAAGAATGTATATAACCGCATTGAGACAAGATTGAAGACCAAAATCAAATAACAAACATGGAAGAAGATGGAGATCTTGGACTAAGTTGGAGCAAAACAAGACTTGTGATTTTTTGTCCCTGAGACCCATCTGGTTTATCGTTCATTGGCTCGAAGAAAACCGAACAATATACCACTAGCGACTCGATTTACTTTTTATATTTTTGTGTGGTTGTGTATGGATTTTTTATAATATATATTCAAACTAACAAAAATATATTTTTCAGTATCATACTACAAGAAAAATTAATGAAGTTTAATTTATTAATTCTTAGAAATGTAAGACATAATTAAAGGAGTTTTATTATATAGATGAAATCGCAAGTTTTGGAAACTAAAGAATTAATTTTGACAAAACAATAAATTAATAATTGTTTTATTAATTTAAAATTGAGTTTGAGACATGTCGACACGTATATATTTAGTTTTAAATAGGTGATTTAAAATGAAATCGTGTCGAGTGGTTGTAAGACGTTTCGAACTTATCAAGAACTAAGTAATATTAATTTTACTAAATTGCACGACTTGCCACATGCTACAAGTCGTCCAAAATATTTAAGCCTATTTGGTAAATAAATATTATAGCAAATCCAAATAGAAATCGATATTGTAAGTGCTATCCTAATGGTAACACTCGAGCTTATCATAACAATCATAGTGTTAGCGATTCACCCTGCATTTGGGCCGATGGATCAGCGTGAGGTAAAAGTTGTGTTTCCAACATCATTTGGGACGTCTTTACATGTTATTGTTGATGACCAATATCACTTAAAGAGTTAAGTGGTCACAGTTGGGGTTAAACGTACCAATGCTTGACTACACTTACTTGTCAATGACCAAAAATGGAAAGTTGTGTATAGACACAATCGGTAATCGTTACCCACCTATATAATGAAAATGAAGTGAAAAGTTGTGTAGCCATTTATCTTCATATTTATGAAAAAAGATCTCATTCCTAAAGATAATTTATGGGATTGGGTCATAAATTAATTAAGATAGGCATGAAAATACTAAATATTCTTGTTACATAATTTACAAATTTTAAATGTCTTCTTGAATTATAAAGTTTCTCTGAAATCTATATAGATGATAAAACTAGATAAATGTAAAACTTACATATCCTAAAGATTTCATTTTATGACAAAGCTTACAAGCATATTTTTTTCCAAAGCAGTTGGATAATAGTTGATAACATTATAAATGTTATTGCAAGACACGTTAAAGATGTCCATAGCACCATAAATTCAAAATATTTTGAATGGCATCAATGCTTTGGAGATGATGCAAGAGTTGATGATCTTTTATCTTTGACTTATGGACACGGGCCTTGATGTGTCATAGTGTGAGTTTATCTCTTATGCCCTAAGGAGTATCTTGTACTTGCTTAGAGGATTTAGAGTGGTTAAAATACAATCCATAAATGGCATGGGAATCCTTCTTACTCTGTTGTGTTTTCAACAAAGTTGCTGTTGATAATATATTTTGAATAAATTGCCAAAATGAAGTCAATAAAAAAAAGCAAGATAACAGTGTTCAAAGCAAGGACAAAGGCAAGTCTACTTTAGGAAGAATCCTAAGGTAGATTACCAAACCGAGAGTTTTGACTGTTGTGAGAATTAAGTTCTTTTATCTAATCATATGGATGATTACATGCAAAATGGTGTTTTTTTTTGGATAAAGAAGTCTAAAGATGAAAAAACTGAAATAAGACATTTGAAAATCACTTTGTTGTGAGAATTAAGTTCTTTTATCTAATCATATGGATGATTACATGGATACTATTTATGACATAGTAGTTTTAGTTTTTGTATGAACAAATATTTATAATATTTGATATTGATGGTGTTAAGTAAATCATGCATAGTTTATCTACTGTTCTTGAGTTATGAACTCTTGTGTTAGATAATATCTAAATGAACGGCATGAAATGCATACTTCCAATATATATAAGTTATACAAATTATGCAAGGTTCCGTATTCATGGACAACATGAAACATGTACTATCGAGATATGGAAGGTATGTGAATCATGCATGGCCCATTGGATAATTCATAAGAACAAGTTAGTTCTAATGAATGATAATATAAACACTATAAAATACCTACCTTGAGTAAGATATAGCTGGTTTGTTGAATTCAAGTTAACTTGTTAGTAAAATGGTTTTACTAAAGTTTCATGGATGTTTTCCAAGAACAAGTCAGTCGGTATTATCATGAAGTGCCTTGACGAACAATGTATTCTACTAGAAAATACAAATTAAACTGATGAATGTTACTGATGTGCGTAAGGTTTTAGTGACTTAAAGTTCCTTTCATAAAAATACCAAGTTCCTAGTGAATGTGCCAAAACTTGATGGTGAAAGAGTTTAAGTCAAAAACTTTGGTGTGTGACACTTTCAAGTTTTAACTTTGTAAACTAAAACGATAGTTGCTTAACATTCTAAATTCCACACATCAGGCAAGTGTACCTATCGAGAGTAGTATAGAAATGAGCAAGTACCGAGTATCGAATCCAAGGACACGACTTTTATTACTCAGTTTTAAGTTGCTTTAAAAAAAATAAAAGTAAAAGTAAAAGATAACGAAAGTGGCCGAGATGATAACCAATAATAAAAAAGAAGTGTTGCTTCGGGATCTGACTTGTCTTGTTATAGACTAATATTAAACGTTTAAATGAGTGATGCATTCAAGATGTGCATTACCACATTACTGTAAAAATGATTTGTGTTCTAGTTGTTATTGTGAGGGTCTCCATGCCCCGGTAAGCTCACCTCTCAATAGTGAGGGGTGGATCACCCAAAATTGTACATGTCCAACCCCGAATAACCTACCTCCCAATGTTGCGATATAGACATTTAACGACTCTAATATTTTATGAAAAACTTGCCGGTGGCCGGAGCATGGCCGAACAAGCTACCACTTGATACCATAGAGGATTTTTAGCTTTCTTCGTTTACGCTCATCCCCCACTAGATTTAATTAACTTTTTAAAAGTGATTGGCTTATTACTAATTGTGCGGCAATATAGTAATGGAAGAAAATATAGACCGTTCGCTTTCAACACGGGTTTACCAATTCTTGGTTTGCGCCAAAGCTAACACATAGACCATGAAGCAAAGTCGCACAACCAAGTCTTGGCTTATCACTAGAACCAAGGATAAAGACCGTACCGACCCTAAGTGAGATTTTGATAGTCGAGGATTAAGCCATAAAGTGTGAAAGTTTCCAAACACAAATAGGCTAATCACTACACGTGGAATTAGGATAGCTTGCAAGTGCGTGGGTTGTTACATGCCACGGGTACACTCATAAGTCCATCGGATTCCTATCAAAACACCCACAAGACCAAATACTTGTTAATTGATTAATTAATTCTTCAAACAAAGAAAGAGTAGAAAGAATTAACAAGAACACAAAACATCACTCAATAATAAACATAAACTATATAATCCAAACCAAGATAGTCTTCACCCTAGCGACACTCTACATATCTTAACCAAATAATGGCTTTACAACAGGCTCACTAAGGTTGATTTGATATGAAATCATGGTGAGGGTTGATAGAGGATTTGGAAAGTATTAGGGTTATTTTGTGTGGTTTCTCTCAAAGCTCACTTGATCTAAGTGTTTATTGAGTGATCCCAAGCTCCAAAGGTCACTTACAAGACCCTAAAACAACTCTCACGTGGGAGAGAATTAGCTGTAATGAGATAGGATGGGATGCCAAAATGAAGAGTGAAGGCATCCTTTTATAGAGCTGCCAGGAGGTGCACGAGCATGCTTTAGGGTGTTCATGCTCGTGCCAGACATCTGGCGTAGTCTGTAGTCCTTTTTGGCAAACTCTGTCGAGTTTACTGATGAGCACGTCCATGCTCATATGTGAGCACGCCCGTGCTTACCTACGTGCGTCTCCGTTTTGTCAGTTTTGGTCTCCTGAGCCTTGTTGTGCACGTTTAGAGGAGTGCATGACCGTGCCAAGTGATGAGCAGGCCAGTGCACGTTGATTTGTTCATTATGGTTGACTTGGAAATGTCGACTGGTTGACTTGGGCATGAGCACGACCGTGCACCATGGTGGGCACGCCTGTGCTTGCCGGTGCACTTGACTTTTTGCTTCCTACTGACTTGAAAGAGTTTTAGTCAAAAACTTTGCTTCAAGTTTTAAATTTCTAAACTAGAACGATAGTTTATTAACATTCTAAACCCTACACAATAGGCAAGTGTACCTATCGATAGTAGTATAGAAATGAGCAAGTACGGAGTATCGAATCCAAACACACGACTTTTATTACTTAGTTTTAAGTTGCTTTAAAAAAAAGTAAAAGTAAAAGATAATGAAAGTGTCCGAGACAATAACCAATAATCAAACAGAAGTGTTACTTCGGGATCCGACTTGTCTTGGTATAGACTAATAGTAAACGTTTAAATGAGTGATGTATTCAAGATGCGCATTACCGTATTACTGTAAAAACGATTTGTGTTCTAGTTGTTATTGTGAGGGTCGTCCTGCCTCGGTAAGTTCACCTCTTAATGGTGAGGGGCGGATCAACCAAACTTGTACATGTCCCACCCCGAATAACCTACCACCCAATGTGGTCATATAGACAAGTAAGGACTCTACTCTTTTATGAAAAACTTGCCGGCAGCCGGAGCATTGCCGAACAAGCTACCACATGACACCATAGCGGAGTCATAGCTTTCCCCGCTTACACTCATCCCTTAGTTGAATTAATTAACTTTTCAAAAAGTGATTGGCCTATTACTAATTCCGCGGAAATATATTAACGAAAGAAAATATATACCAATCGCTTCTAACACTAGTTCACCAATTCTTGGTTTGCGTGAAAGCTAAGACATAGACCATGAAGCAAAGTCGCACAACCAAGTCTTGGCTTATCAATAAGACCAAGTATAAAGACCGTATCGACCCTAAGTGAGATTTTGATAGTCGAGGATTAAGCCACAAAGTGTGAAAGTTTCCAAATACAAATGGGTAATCACTACACATGGAATAAGGTTAGCTTACAAGTACACGAGTTGTTACACACCACGCGTACACTCATAAGTCCATCCACTTCCTATCAAAACACCCAGAAAACCAAATACTAGTTGATTGATTAGTTAATTCGTCAAATAAAGAAAGAGTAAAAAGAATAAACAGGAACATCAAACATCACTCAATAATAAACATAAACTATGGCTTTACAATAGGCTCACTAAGGTTTATTTGATATGAAATCACGGTGAGGGTTGATAGAGGATTTGGAAAGTATTTGAGTGATTTTGTATGGTTTCTCGAAAAGCTCACTTGATCTAAGTGTTTATGGAGTGATCCTAAGCTCTAAAGGTTACTTACATGTGACAACCTGCACCCTTCACTTTTCATAAATGTGTATAATTGGTCCCTCAAGTATTTCAAAATTTTCATTTTTAACCCTCCTATTTTTAATAGGACCAAAAGTAACAATTTAATAAAACTTATAATTTTTTATAAGTAAAAGTATGCACGTTTTATACTGACATCTACACCCGAGCACGTATGTTTCAAACCTTGATACTCAAAACCCTTAATTTTCGGTCCTAAAACAACTTAGAATCCGAAGGAAACAAGTCCCAGTCAAACAGTCAAAGTCCTAGTCAAAGTCCTAGTCAAACAGTCAATTCATCTTAAAACCTTACTTTATGGTGTTGACAAATTTTAATGGCTAATTGAATCCAAAACTAGTATAAAAACCCACTTATGTGACCCATTCTCATTGCACCTCTAAATCGATTGTTTCAATTCAATTAAACCCTCCCTCATACCTTTCTTCTATAGTCTATTACTTCTGCAATTGAAGTTTTGATTATAAGCTCTTGTAATTGGCGAATTGGAAGCTTGGTATTCTTTCTTTTTTGGTTTTTATTTCGCCAAATTGGTCTAGCTACGTTGTAAGCTTGATATTCATTCATATTTGTAGATCAATAGCCCTCTGTTTAATTTGTTAATTATAGTCTCCAGGGGTTTCAACTGGAAAATCTTGGGTTTAGGGTGTTCTAGGTAATTTGGGGAATTTTGATTTAAATGTTTATAGAACCTTATCAATTCATAACTCACTCATTCTTATCCAAAAATTATGAAACTTGGTAGACTTGCCCCTACAACTAATTAGAAATTATGACAATTATTTTGGGATTTATTGAAGCCGATTAGTATTTTTTTTAATTATTTTATAATGCTTTAAACATGTTTAATTCATATAAAGTCGTATAAAATGTATTTTGACATAAAAACTGGTAGAAACATGTTTCATTATGTTAGTATATTTTTATGCCATTTTCCCTCTGTTTTGATTCGTTTTATATGTTATCTCATTTTTATTTGTAAAATTACTTTTAAGCAAATAATATTCATATAAACTAGATTTTTATAATAAAAACTATATAAAATTTATTGTGAGCCTTTTTAAGTCAATAAATTGAGTTTTCATAGAAATTCTTGTCTTTATGAGCATTTTGTATTTTATTTTGAATTTATGTGGTTTTTTAATCATATGTAAATCATATAAAATCGAAATATAATTATTTTAACATGAAAATTGTGTAAAAATATTTCATCATGTTTGAATCATGTTCACATCCGTTTTTCTCTGTTTTATATTGTCTTTATATGATATATCATTTTTATGTAATAAATTAACTTTGAAGCATATAATTTCATCAAAAAAAAATTTATAAATTATAAAATATTTTTTTGAGTTAAATTCGTTATTTTTTTAAGCTCAGAAAATATCTAGTTTGTAAACTCAAGTATTTATTATCTTTCACATCTTATTAATAATCAATATAATTATTTATATTTAATTTAATAAATATGAATAATTATAGTTTAAGATTATCAAATTTATTTCTTTCATCATGACCCTTATTATTTAACTTAGTTATATTTGAACTATGAACCGAAGTTATACTCTCGATTTACCTCATGGATTCGTGTATTGAGATTCTCATAAACTATTTAGTTGTTTTGGCACCTCATCCTTATATTAAACTTATAACCCCCAAATTTAGACTAGACATCCTAGATGCCTTAGATTAGGAACCCTAGAGTACTCTTTTGAAGTTTAGACAATTATGTTGGAAACTTGAAACTTTAGGTTGAGTCTTTGGGATTCACCCCACATACATTCACAACGCTTAGAGGATAATTCAGCTTAGCGAATGTGAGTATATCTAACCCCCTTTTACTGTTTTACTCTTTTGGGGTGAATGATGTACGATTATTATTAAACTTATGTATATTCTTTATAACACGATGTGCTTTATGAAATGCTTATGTGAATTGTATGAACGCTTGTCAAAATCATTAACCATTGTGCGCCGAACATAACAATGAGTAGTACTACGATTTATATCCCTTGATTGACTTATGTGAACGTATTGAGTCCTTGGTCATTGTTATGGTTTTTATGATCGATATCTGAATGCTTGTTGAACGCTGTTAGGCTTGATTTTGACCCTTTTACATATTGCAAATATCATAGCACATAAATTGTGAAATACTTTTTGAACGAAGCAGGGTATGCTCACCAATACATTATATGTGTTGACAAAATTATTTTTGTACACGTTTAAGGTTATTTATAAGACAACTTTTTAGCTTTTGGAATTTTTTTACTTAGATTTTGTATTCTTTGTATTTCAGTTTAGATTGTTAGTTTGACACTTTAGAATCATTGTATCTTTTTATTTCATTATTCAATTCAATGTATTCAAATTTAAACATTTAGTCCATGAGCTATTGAACAATCACCACTACGTGACACCTCAATGATTCCGCCATCGGTTGGGGTGCTACAGATTGGTATCAGAGTTGTGGTTATAGGGAATTTAGTTATTAGAATGCCTTTAGCCTAGTCTATAACTAAGCTGCCTCATATACGTATTTCTCTTTATCCTTGTATTTGTTTTCGATTTCATTTTCACTCCCTCTCCTTTTTCATAATCCTTTTTGGCATCATACTTGGAGAAGAAGACATTCGTATTTCACAAAAGAAACGATATCACCAAGTTAGGAGTGGTATCCATACCTTGGTGATTAGTGTCATCTCCCTATATGTTATACATCTTTAGAATATATCTTTGGGATATGAGTGACATCCACACCTCAAAGACTATTTCCTCCAAAAAGAAACTTAACCACTAAGCTGGGAGTGATATACTTAACTTAGTGACTGGTTTCACTCCACCTTAGTTTTCAATTTTGAAATACATCTTCGAGTTAGGAATGAAATCCGCATCTCAAGGATCTATTTCATCATCTCGTTTTTAATCTTGCTAAAGTTTTGGAATTCACTATTGATGGGGCACGTGCAATCTGGAAAGGTGAGCGCCTGTATCCTGATTTTTCTGTCTAGGCCTGGTATTTTGTATAAATCCCAATCAGACGAGGGACCCGCATACCTACCTGGGAACTCTTGGGATGAGCGTAGGCTAAAGCATGCCCCCACATAGTCACTAGGAAATTTCAAATACTTGAGTTAGTCAAAGTTTCCTATGGAAACAATCCCAACGTCTCATGTTATTGATATTTATGTCTTGTTTATCATTTGAAGTTTCAATTTCATCGCTTGTTGTTTATATGCTATTATTCATTAAAACATTTCTACCCATGACTCAAAATTTTATCGCATTAAAACTTTTGTTCACTATACTATTGCATTAAAATTTACATTATTTCATGTTTTGTGACTTTTACACTATAAAACATTTCTCCCTTAAGTTAAAACATTTCTACCCATGACTCAAAATTTTTAAACCTTACGTTTAACTTCGACCACATCCTGATTTTGGGAATGTTGCGTCATCACACAGTTAAAAATGAAAATGGTTTCCCAAGCTTATTAATCAACCTGTTTTATATCACCATGTTTATAAACTCAGTTGATCAATGTCACAGTATATCCCTAAACTATGACCATTTTTATCCGCTTGTGCATCCACAATACTCTCAACACAATATATCCTCATTTATCCTATACTGATTCACTATCATAACCATGCCCAGTCTCCTAAGCCATAGCCAACCATCTCTAGTTAACTCATTTTGGCCAGACTAAATTCATACATAAATGCCTATCTACACGATACACACCGGTACACTACTCTCTAAAACGATTGACTTAGCAACTTTTTACTGTGTTGACTTTTCACAAGAGCACAAAGTACCTAGTTTTAGAGGAGTCTATTCACCAAATTAGTACACCTGGTATACACCTTGTACCTTGAAGCAAATAGCAAACTATGAGCCCTAAAGAAATGCCTTAACGGTCTTTACAAACAAACGGTCTTTCAATGAATAAATTTCGTAAAATTTTTCCAAGGTTTCAAGCTTACCCAATCCTAACGGGTAACATTTGACATTTCATAAAAACCAAAAATTTTCAACTTTAATGAAATTTTAACTTACAAGTTAAAGAAATGTTTAAATACAGAAAAGCCTAATTCGTCAAGGCATCCGGGATCATTCACAACCTCATATCTGTCCTACCCACATTTTCCAAACATTATCAAGGAGAATCAACCCAAACCAAACGGAATTCCCCATTGTCTACAAAACAACTCATAAACTTCTACGTATTATCAAAAATACAGAGCTGATTCACTCAATCAACGCAGCACGAGAAATTTATACACCGTGGACTTTCAACGTTGATTTGGGTTTTGAAGCTAGTTTACCGGCTATAGTGGAGACTAGAAACTTACACGTTGTTCACAATCCTTATCATTTTCCTTGCTGTAACTCAATCTTCTTTTCAAAGCTTGAAATCTGTTTTCAGAAATGTTATGTAATTATAAGCTTTTTGTGTCATATACATTGGTTTTTATCATTCACGCCATTTTTAAATCTTGGTCTTTTGAAACGCATTTGATTTATATGGTTTCCTCTTACGTTTATAAACTTGTTTGCATATTTACAAGTCAAATGTAAACCTTCTTATTTTCATATAATGGATCCAATATATGTTTTCAGGAAAAGAAACTTGCGACTGATAATATGCCTTATAACACTTTTCAACTCGACTTCTCGTAAACACATGAAAGTGTGTACTTACGAAGTCTTTTCATGTGAACCTGTTTTGAATCTAAAACATTCTTCGATTTCTAAAAAGTTATTCTCATGCATTACTACTATTCTTTCAACTATATCACAAAATTCGAGTAAACTACGTCTTTTTTTATAAACGAAAATTTATCTTTTTACAGTTGCACTCTCTCAGTCGCAAAACTTCTGGCCTAACAAAATATTGGACATATTCTCATCGAAATGTTGCTAAATGCCTTTTATCGTATAGCGCATACGTCTGTTCTGCGCACTCTCATTTGTAAATTTCATTATTTTATGCTTACATCATTTTATTTATAGTTATGTTCGCGCATTATCTTATTTATGATTATCCTGACATTATTCTTTTATTGGTGGTTATTCTTACGCGTTATTTGCGGTTATTCTCGCACTATTTATTAGCAATTATTCTTACATAATTGATTTTGAGCATTAATTCAACTCGTTTACTCTCATTTTGTGCAAGTGTACGATTTACTCGATTTATGTTATATTGTTCTTTTAAATCAAAATTTTATACTATACTTATATATTTTGAACGCATGTTTTGTACGCATATTTTCCTGTTTTGACTAAGACCCTCTTGTACTTTCTCATTATTTGGTTCAGCACTATGGTCAATGAACATACCAATTGATAACTCGTATGAGATCTAAGTCAGTGCCTACGTATGACTTGGGTCAGGGTATTTCTCCAACCTGAGGGGAACAGTGAAATCCTCAGAGTCTATAAATGTGGGTGTTTAGAGCCTAACGATCTAAACATAAATTGACCGGTAACTTAAGGGAGAACCTGAAAGGGGAGGAACCCCTAACCGTGCCTTATACTTGCACATTATTATCATTTCAGTTAACAGGTGAACCCGAGAGGGGAACAACCTCTAACCATGTCATGCTTACACATTATTTCATCACAGTATCTATTATTTAACATGTTTTAGTTGCACACACTATTTTTTATATCACTTATGTTAGTGTCGTGAAAGAGCATAACACCCTAGTGTAAGGTAAACCGGTGATTACGGTCCGGAACGTAATTATGGGCTTACATGTACATGGGGGTGATGTGTAATTCCACTTAGGCTATTGGTAGACAATCAGTACGAGTACAAAGTATTGGTAGTGTGGTGGGTTAGCTGTGGTACACCCTATATATAAGCATGAACGATACTACGGGGGCGGACTAGGAGTCTGACCAAGAACCTACCCATTATTTTCTATTGCATTTTGGGAAATTTAATAGCGTTGGGTCCAACTTCTTTAATAGGTCGTTGAGCAATGCCTATCATTTTTGACAAAGTACGTTTTTTACACAGGCTTCAACTCGTCTTCCTGGAATCTTTCTTTTGACCACCCACACCGAACACTCAAATTTCGTATACACTTACATTCTATGTTACTTGGAATCTCATTGCATGTCCTTAGCAAAGTTTGATCAGAAACTTTTCTAAAGTACGGGAGACTGCAATATCAGCGCCCTGTCCTCACCAGTTACATACTTTCCCAAACCTTGTAAACTCTCAACTTCCTAGCCTCGGGTCAAATGTCAAAGATTTTAAACCTTTCGCTTTGAATAACTACATTAAACTTCGTCCGATTTATGACTGATGTATTGCTTAAAACTTACTTGCCCTTTTCAAACTCTTTTGTTTCATGGAAACTTTCACTAGAAAGTAATTTCGGGATGAAATTTTCTAAAGTAGGGGAGACTGTGACAACCTGCACCCTTCACTTTTCATAAATGTGCATAATTGGTCCCTCAACTATTTCAAAATTTATATTTTTAACCCTCGTATTTTTATATGACCAAAAGTCACTATTTAATAAAACTTATAATTTTTAAAAGTAAAAGTATGCACGTTTTATACTCATATCTACACCCGAGCATGTATATTTTAGACCTTTATAACCAAAACCCTTAATTTTTTGTTCGAAAAAAATTTGAAACCGAAGGAAAAAAGTCCTAGTCAAACAGTCAAAGCCCTAGCCAAAGTCCCAGTCAAACAATCAAAGTCCTAGTCAAACAGTCAATTCAACTCAAACAGTTAAACAGTCATTGCACCTCTAAATCGATTGTTTCAATTCGATTAAACCCTCCATCATACCTTTCATCTACAGTCTATTACTTCTGCAATTGAAGTTTTGATTATAAGCTCTTGTAATTGGCGAATTGGAAGCTTGATATTCTTTCTTTTTCGGTTTTTATTTCTCCAAATTGGTCTAGCTACGTTGTGAGTTTTTCTAATTATTTTTGCATGATATTTCATTCATATTTGTAGATCAATAGCCCTCTGTTTAATTTGTCAATTATAGTCTCTAAGGGTTTCAATTGGATAATCTAGGGTTTAGGGTATTCTAGGTGATTTGGGGATTTTTGATTTAAAAGTTTATAGAACCTTATAATTTCATAACTCACTCATTTCTTATCCAAAAATTATTAAACTTGGTAGACTTGCTCCTACAACTAATTATAAATTTAAAAAATTATTTCGGGATTAATTGAAGCCGATTAGTATTTTTTTTAATTATTTTAATGCTTTAATCATGTTTAATTCATATAAAATCGTATAAAGTATACTCTGACATAAAAATGGGTAGAAACATTTTTCATTATGTTAGAAAAATTTTCGTGCCATTTTCCCTCTGTTTTGATTCGGTTTTATATGTTATCTCATTTTTATTTCTAAAATTACTTTTAAGCAAATAATATTCATATAAACTAGATTTTTATCATAAAAACTATAAAAAATTTATTGTGAGCCTTTTTAAGTCAATAAATTGAGTTTTCACATAAACTCTTATCTTTAAGAGCATTTGTATTTTATTTTGAATTTATGTGGTTTTTATCATATTTAAATCATATAAAATCGAAATATAATTATTTTATCATGAAAATTGTGTATAAATATTTCATCATGTTTAAATCATGTTTACATCAGTTTTTCTCTGTTTTATAATGTCTTTATATGATATCTCATTTTTATGGAATAAATTAAATTTTAAGCATATAATTTCATCAAAAAATTTTATATAAATTATAAAATATTTTCTGAGTTAAATTAGTTATTTTTTAAGCTCGAATAATATCTAGTTTGTAAACTCAAATATTCATTACTTTCACATCTTATTAATAATTATACTATAAGATTATTAAATTTATTTCTTTAACATTGACCCTTATTATTTAACTTAGTTATATTTGTAATATGAACCTAAGTTATACTCTCGATTTACCTCATGGATTCGTGTATTGAGATTCTGATAAACTATTTAATTGTTTTGGCGCCTCATCCTTATATTTAACTTAAAACTCCTAAATGTAGACTAGACATCCTAGAAGCCTTAGATTAGGAACCCTAGACTCTTTTGAAGCTTAGACACTTATGTTGGAAACTTGAAACTTTAGGTTGAGTCTTTGGGATTCGCCTCACATACATTCAGCATAGCGAATGTGAGTATATCTAACCCCCTTTTGCGGTTTTACTCTTTTGGGGTGAATCATGTACCATTATTATTAAACTTATGTATATTCTTTATAACGCGATGTGCTTTATGAAATGCTTATCTGAATTGTATGAACGCTTGTCAAAATCATTAACCATTGTGCGCCGAACATAACAATGAGTAGTACTACGATTTATATCACTTGATTGACTTATGTGAACGTATTGAGTCCTTGATCATTGTTATGGTTTTTATGATCGATATCTGAACGCTTGTGGGAGAGAATCAAGTGGAATAAGATTAGATGTGATGTCAAAATTAAGGGTGAAGGCCTCCTTTTATAGAGATGCCAAGAGGCGCACGGGCGTGCTTAAGGGTGTGCACCCTTGTTCCATACATTTGGGGCATTCTGCAGTCCTTTTTGGCAGATTCTGTCGAGTTTGCTGATGAGCACACCCATGCTCATATGTGAGCACGCCCGTGCTTACCCACGCGTGTCTCTGTTTTGTCAGTTTTGGTCTCTTGAGCCTTGTTATGCACGTTTGGAGGGATGCACGGCCGTATCAATTGATGAGCACGCCCGTGCACGTTGATTTCTTCATTCTGGTTGACTTGGAAACGTCGACTGGTTGACTTAGGCATGAGCGCAGTCGTGCACCATGATGGACACGCCTATGCTTTCCGGTGCACTTGAGTTTTTGCTTCCTGCTAACCTGGAAATGTTGACTTGTTGACCCAGGACAGGTGCACGGCCGTGAAACATCTAAAACAACTCTCTATGTCTTCAATTCCTTGCCTTTTGTGCCGTTTTTCTTCTATTTTTGCTTCTCGACCTCAAAACCTGCAATTACTAACAAAGAAGGATAAATTTTATAAAACTAAAATAAAAGCATGATTTTGGGTGGAAAATGGGTGAAAATGTGTATGTAAAACGCGAGCAATTCTCGGCACATCAGTTATCATACATAAGATAAAGATTGTTCACGGAGAATGAGGAGATCTTCTAGATATCCAAATATGTGAAAAGTGTTATTCACATTAGAATTCTCACAAAAGGAAATGAATGTTGATCTTAAGAGTAAATAGAAATAATATTAATGGAATTATTCCAGTTTCCTTGAAACTTAATGATTGTACAATGAGTAGAGACTCAAAGGGTACAAGTAAGATCTGGAATAAGAACCAAAGTATGAGTCACACTACATATTATCAAAGCTTGGTAAGGAACTTTAAGATAAGATCAATGGTTGACCTACAAGAAGAACCACTTAACTTTGGTGAAACTGCTATCAGTTAAACACCGATTAAAGATGTGAATCAGATATAGAATCTGATTGAATTAAAATGGGTTTTGATTTGATGTGTTGTTAAGTGATGATCACTAAAAGAGAGAAATATTTCAAGGTATAGTGTTTAATTATTCAAAAGTCCACTTGGATTTTGAAAAGTGTTAAGAACATTAATTTGATGCAATCAAATTTCAATAGAACATGTTAAGGTTACGAAGGCTAGTGGGAACTTAACTGTCTTCTGAATTGTATTCAGTAAGAGTGTGTAGTGACACATTGCTTAACTATAAAGGACAATAAGAGTGTGTAGTGACACACTGTCACACCCCGCTTAGGCGGAAACACGGGATGTAACTTCGAAAGGTTTTCTAGCACACAAGTCACGCAAGCATTAAATTCATAATTTAAGAGATATTATAAAAGAGGTAATTGTTCACAAAGTAACAAAAAACATTGTCTTAAAACACCACTTTAAATGATATTTTTCAAATCATAAATATCCCAGAGATACCGGTGCACGACACCAAGTTCCATGATATCCATTTAATTACCTGAAAAACATGCAAATAAAATATATCAAAAATTTCATTGGTGAGGTCATGGGTTTTGGAATATATGTAAACCATAGGTGACTGGATTATTGACTAGCTAAGACAATAATCATTATGTGACTGTCATGAGCCTGTAACCAAACATTGAGGAATTTGTGCCTCACCCATTGTACACTAAAGATAATGATAAATGTGAAATACAAGCACTCTTTTGATATCTGTAATCCGGTTAGAGCGACTAACCAACAGCGGGGGTGTCAACCCATTAGATCTATCCCGGTGTTTCATGGTTAAGTCGATAGCTAATGTTTACAGTAATATGAATGACACAAGGGCTTATGAGTACTCTGAACCTTTTTGTCTCATGTTCACATAATAGTCCAATGTAATTGAACTTGTACGCATGTTTCCCCCCCAAAAGCAAGAAAAGAGTAAAAATGGGGATGTGAGAACTCATCTGATATCTGGATGCTAAAACTGGACTAAATCAGGTGTGGAAATGTCTAAACAAAGGTGCCCTAGTGATGTGTTGTGATACACACCTTGTTAATATGTTAGTTTTGTATATATTTTAGTCTTTTATTGTGTGTTTTTAGGCATTCTTAATTATTTATTGGTGTACATGTGTTTTGTAGGTGTTCGTGAGATACGAGCTTAATACGAACAAACTTTGGTCAAGTCGCAGGCACCCGGTATAAGAGCATAGCGTAATAATAATATATAATAATAATAATAATAATAATAATAATAATAATAATAATAATTATAATAATAATAATATGACAAAAAGGGCCAAAGCCCAATTCAAAAGAGAACATTGTGGAATCGCATAAGGTAGGTTTTATTATTAGTTTTTTTTACGGCTGCATTCTTAGAGGGCTCTCATCTTCTAGGAGAGGGACGAACAGGCACAGAGAAGCTTTAGATCGCACGAGAAGAAAAACAAAGAGAAGGCATGCACGCGACCAAGATGCTAGGCTAATTCTTTTGTGACTTCCTCTAGGGGAATGGTTCGATTAGGTGTCACACCCTCAAATTTCCACGTGCGGGGTTTTACCGCGAGGCGCGTGACACACCAGGATCCAAGTCAACGGTCACAATAAACAACACTATATGATACGTAAAAATGACATAATCAAACCATTAAGTTTTCATAATTGATTCAACGCTGCGGAAGCGTAAAACTTTATTACAACGTGAAATCAAAAGTACGAAAATCTGAAAATACTAAATGAGATGCACATGAATCCTAGACGCCGTTAGACTCCGTGCGCCTATCGTCAGCTGCTACCTTAGCGACCTGAGACAAACATGCTAAAAACGTCAGCAAATAATGCCGGTGAGTTCACAGGTTTTTAAGTAAAACGTTTCACGAACTTTTGAAAGACCGTCATGATACTACCGACCGATGAAAACACTCGTTAAATGTTTGAACTTCATAACGAACCTCCCAAATGAACTATCGCCCACCGAAGATAACGAACTACCATCCCATGGTCAACGAACTGCTTTACCATAGCTAACGAACTACCATCCCATGGCCAACGAACTACTATAACATAGCTAACGAACTACCACATAGAGGCTAACGAACTACCGCACCACGGCTAACGAACTGCCACAACATAGGCCATATAATACGGAACATAAATGAATACCTTGAACCCAAATGAACACTCCCAAAACGTAGCGAATACATGAGTACCCAAAACATAGTTGTCACGCTTTTTAGGAAAAACACATTTGATACACGTTTAAAGAACACAGCATGTTTTCTCCCCCGAAATTGTAAAACCAGTAAAAGAGTGGGGCCGTGAAACTCACCTTAGAGTGCGTCTTCTGGTAACTAGAATTCCAACACGTGTATGATAATCCCAACTAATGACAACCTATCAATGAGTTTACATAAGTGTGATGACTATTAACCCGAAGGCTAACTAGTCCCCGATTGTCCAGATCTTGACTACGTATGTTAAAAAGTGTGTTTAAACGTTAACCGGACATTCCAGACCGTCCCGACATCCCGTTGGTGACCCATTACCCTAACTAATCAAGTACACATAGATTATACACAAAGTTCAAGCATAAAACACTTAGTTCGTATCAAAAATCTCATTTTTGTTATCGTAGGGCCGAACGTGGCTTTGAGTGGTCGAAGGTGGCTTTAAACTTCCACCTTCGCCCCCTTTTTCCACCTTCGCCCCTTTTTATGGTTCATTCGCCCCTTGGTTTCCAGGTTCGACCCCTGGAATCCACCTTCGCCCGTTCGACTGGTCGAAGGTATTCCAGGTTCGCCCCTGATGTCAGATTTTTCCAAAAACGCGTCGAAAAACATCCGAAAACATCACGAAACATCATGAGTTACAGCAGTCAAGCATCATTAATATATTCCTACGAAACCCTACCAATTTTACCCCAAAATCTATCCGTTTGACAAGTTTCCTAAAATAGTAAATTATGGAGATGTCACATCATCATGCATGAAAATATTACCCAATTAGGAAACTTTCTGAAATCGATCAATAATCAGTTTATCATACTCGAACCATCATGAACAAGAAACCCCTATCATAACCTTATCATAATCATCCAACAACAAACCCTAAATCTAACTAAAAACCCCTTTAATCGCCAAAACACCATCAACAATCAAAGGTAACATGTTTCAATCATAATCCATCATTAATAACAGCCCTAGGTTGTTGTCATATCATCTATACAACAAGTAATCATCAAACAATGCATAATATCATACTAACACATGTTTATTTGCATAAAAACTAATTGTTTATGAATAGGTTTTGGTTAGGAAAGGTTTTTATTCATAAAATAGGTTGATATCAGATCTGGACCCTTGGGGTTTGGATTAAAACAAGTCAAAATTGTTTAAAAAGGATTTGTAATGAAGAACACACCTTAGATCTTCACTTGTAATGATTTAGAGAGTTAGGTTATGAAAAACAAGCTCAAAAACTCCTTCCCCAATGATAATAGCTGATAGAGAGTGTTTGGAGGCGTTTAGGGTTTGTGAAATGGTGAAAAATGGCTAAGGATGGTATTTATACCATCTGCACGTTCGCCCAGTTTATGTGGTCGAATGTGGAACTTTTCCACATTCGCCCCTTTTTAGTGGTCGAATGTGGAACTTTTCCACATTCGCCCACTTTGTTTCTACGTTCGCCCATTTTTCAAACCCCATTTCCACATTCGCCCAAAAGTTCCACATTCAGGTCATCAGCACATTTTTAACACATGTTAACAGCACTTTTAACACATGTTAACCTTTTTCCAGTTTGTCGTGTTTAACGCATTCTAACACATCTTAACACATAAGCATGCATCCATAGTCTATACTTAGCATGTTTAGGCACGTATAATCATTTGTACATCATTTAAGCAAGTATAAGCATACAATTCACCACACGACCCATAATCTACACATATACTTAATTAGTTCATGTAATGTCACCAACAACGAAACCCGGTACTAGTGTATTCCCCAAAATGACTCCCAATGATCCTCCAGATCATTGAACCCTGGACAATCCTAATCTGACCCGACTCAACTAACCCAGTTAAGTTTGTTTATAAACGTTTCTCGCTAAGGTAGACTTATGTGTTCATAAAGTGTTGACTCAGACATGCCGGGTGTCACATCATCCCCCTGTCGAAAGAATTTTCGTCCCGAAAATTTCCCGAAGTCAAAGAGAACGAAGCGATAAGAGAAAAATTTTCCCGGTCGTCACATCATCCCCCTGTTGAAAGGAATCTCGCCCCGAGATTCACTCTTCGACAGTAATGAGTGTCGACCTAACCCAAGTAACGTTTCCTAGAACACAAACGAAATGATAACCACGAACGAAAGATGATATCAACGAATACTCTATGCCGGGGAACCGCCCTCCCCAAAGTGAATACAAAACAATGAATCCTCCTGATCGAAGGCCTACTAGAGACTACTGTGATCGGTATAAATGACACACCGGTACCGTCCAAGTAGCATCTCCAAAGGACCCACATCAGACCCATGAATGCAAAACGATAACCAAATACCAGACTGAATGCACACAATGAATACGAATCGCCAAACAACGTGAATGAGAATGAGTACTAGCATAACGAAAATCAAGAAAAGAATACTCACCAGTAACAGTGTCAGGATCCTCCTGGTTCTCCCTAGCGCCAATGGCGTAGACATGACCACGAGTAGTTCGGCCGCCACCTTCGTTCCCTGCACCACCTGCAGTCCCTTGATTCAGCTTAGGACAATCACGTTTGAAGTGCCCAGTCTCCCCACAGTTATAACACCCTTGGTTCCCCTGAGGGACAGGGGCAGGGACAACCGCTTGGCCTGGAACTGTCTGTAGATTGACTCTACAGTTTTTAGCAACATGGCCCACACGCTTACAGCGGTTGCAACGAAACTTCTCACAGCTGCCATAATGATGGAACCCACATTGATTGCACTCCGGCAGTTTCCCCGTGTACCCGTCTTGCCTCTGACCCGAAGACGATCCCAAAGCCTCAGTCTTCCTTACCTGTTGCTGCGGTTGACCCGAACTTGCACTCTTCCCAGCACCATCCCACTTTCGCTTGTTGTCCGCAGGGGCTTTCACAGCAGCACCCCTTGGAGGTAGAACGCCCTCAGCAACCTTCATGTTGGTCAGCTTGTGAGCTGCCCGAACAGTGGCCAACATAGTAGTGTGATCAGCAGCGGCAACAAGTCCAGCAACCTCCGGCACTAACCCAGCAACGTAGTGCTCAATCCTCCGGTACTCCGGTGTAGCTAAACCGGGGCACATCACAGCCAACTCGTTGTGCCTAGCAGTAAACTCCTCGATCTCCGACCCAACCATCTTCAGATTCCAAAACTCATGCTCCAACTTCATAATCTCGTCTCTTGGGCAATACTCTGCCCTCAACATCTGAACAAACTCGGTCCACGGCATAGCATTGGCCTCACCCAGGCCAAGGTTCGCAGTGGTGGAGTTCCACCAGGTCAACGCATGTCCCTCCAGTGTAGCAGACGCATACTTGACGCGATCAGCGTCGGGACAGTTACACATAGCAAACACCGACTCAATCTTCTCCAACCACCTAAGTAGTCCCACCGCTCCTTCAGTCCCATTGAAGAAATGGGGCTTACAGTCCATAAACTTCTTGTAGGTGCACCCAGACTGTCCCTGATTAGTGTTTCCCAGGGTCTGCTGAGCAGCCTGGAAAGCGGCCAACGCAACGTTCAACTGTTGCTGTAGCATGTGCTCCAACTCTGCCTGAGTCATGGTGATGTTCCCACCACCTCGTCCACCACCATTGCGACCCCCACCGCCACCACGGCGTCCACCAGCACGTCCACCAGCGCGACCAGACATGTTCTGCCAAACATGAGACAAGACACTCAAAACCACCAACAGATCGAGCTACAAGTGACCCAAACGAATTTAGAACATGGTTCCAGCATGACCATTAGTCCGAACACGAAGTCCACCAAGATTTTCATGCATTTCGATTTATGATTTCGTGTGCACCCGAAATAACAAATCGCTCTACATGGTCCTCTAGGCGTGCTCCTAGCTAGAACTTCAAATCACCCGACACACACATTCCTAAAATAACGCGATACTGTGTGATGAGGACACCGACACCCCGACAAGGCTAGTATGTTTACCAAACGACACGACTCGTAATTATGTGTGACCGTCTAACGTGTGTGATACTCGGCTATAGACTAGACTCTACATGCAGTCCTAGTTCACTATAACCATTGGCTCTGATACCAATCTGTCACACCCTCAAATTTCCACGTGCGGGGTTTTACCGCGAGGCGCGTGACACACCAGGATCCAAGTCAACGGTCACAATAAACAACACTATATGATACGTAAAAATGACATAATCAAACCATTAAGTTTTCATAATTGATTCAACGCTGCGGAAGCGTAAAACTTTATTACAACGTGAAATCAAAAGTACGAAAATCTGAAAATACTAAATGAGATGCACATGAATCCTAGACGCCGTGAGACTCCGTGCGCCTATCGTCAGCTGCTACCTTAGCGACCTGAGACAAACATGCTAAAAACGTCAGCAAATAATGCCGGTGAGTTCACAGGTTTTTAAGTAAAACGTTTCACGAACTTTTGAAAGACCGTCATGATACTACCGACCGATGAAAACACTCGTTAAATGTTTGAACTTCATAACGAACCTCCCAAATGAACTATCGCCCACCGAAGATAACGAACTACCATCCCATGGTCAACGAACTGCTTTACCATAGCTAACGAACTACCATCCCATGGCCAACGAACTACTATAACATAGCTAACGAACTACCATATAGAGGCTAACGAACTACCGCACCACGGCTAACGAACTGCCACAACATAGGCCATATAATACGGAACATAAATGAATACCTTGAACCCAAATGAACACTCCCAAAACGTAGCGAATACATGAGTACCCAAAACATAGTTGTCACGCTTTTTAGGAAAAACACATTTGATACACGTTTAAAGAACACAGCATGTTTTCTCCCCCGAAATTGTAAAACCAGTAAAAGAGTGGGGCCGTGAAACTCACCTTAGAGTGCGTCTTCTGGTAACTAGAATTCCAACACGTGTATGATAATCCCAACTAATGACAACCTATCAATGAGTTTACATAAGTGTGATGACTATTAACCCGAAGGCTAACTAGTCCCCGATTGTCCAGATCTTGACTACGTATGTTAAAAAGTGTGTTTAAACGTTAACCGGACATTCCAGACCGTCCCGACATCCCGTTGGTGACCCATTACCCTAACTAATCAAGTACACATAGATTATACACAAAGTTCAAGCATAAAACACTTAGTTCGTATCAAAAATCTCATTTTTGTTATCGTAGGGCCGAACGTGGCTTTGAGTGGTCGAAGGTGGCTTTAAACTTCCACCTTCGCCCCTTTTTCCACCTTCGCCCCTTTTTATGGTTCATTCGCCCCTTGGTTTCCAGGTTCGACCCCTGGAATCCACCTTCGCCCGTTCGACTGGTCGAAGGTATTCCAGGTTCGCCCCTGATGTCAGATTTTTCCAAAAACGCGTCGAAAAACATCCGAAAACATCACGAAACATCATGAGTTACAGCAGTCAAGCATCATTAATATATTCCTACGAAACCCTACCAATTTTACCCCAAAATCTATCCGTTTGACAAGTTTCCTAAAATAGTAAATTATGGAGATGTCACATCATCATGCATGAAAATATTACCCAATTAGGAAACTTTCTGAAATCGATCAATAATCAGTTTATCATACTCGAACCATCATGAACAAGAAACCCCTATCATAACCTTATCATAATCATCCAACAACAAACCCTAAATCTAACTAAAAACCCCTTTAATCGCCAAAACAACATCAACAATCAAAGGTAACATGTTTCAATCATAATCCATCATTAATAACAGCCCTAGGTTGTTGTCATATCATCTATACAACAAGTAATCATCAAACAATGCATAATATCATACTAACACATGTTTATTTGCATAAAAACTCATTGTTTATGAATAGGTTTTGGTTAGGAAAGGTTTTTATTCATAAAATAGGTTGATATCAGATCTGGACCCTTGGGGTTTGGATTAAAACAAGTCAAAATTGTTTAAAAAGGATTTGTAATGAAGAACACACCTTAGATCTTCACTTGTAATGATTTAGAGAGTTAGGTTATGAAAAACAAGCTCAAAAACTCCTTCCCCAATGATAATAGCTGATAGAGAGTGTTTGGAGGCGTTTAGGGTTTGTGAAATGGTGAAAAATGGCTAAGGATGGTATTTTTACCATCTGCACGTTCGCCCAGTTTATGTGGTCGAATGTGGAACTTTTCCACATTCGCCCCTTTTTAGTGGTCGAATGTGGAACTTTTCCACATTCGCCCACTTTGTTTCTACGTTCGCCCATTTTTCAAACCCCATTTCCACATTCGCCCAAAAGTTCCACATTCAGGTCATCAGCACATTTTTAACACATGTTAACAGCACTTTTAACACATGTTAACCTTTTTCCAGTTTGTCGTGTTTAACGCATTCTAACACATCTTAACACATAAGCATGCATCCATAGTCTATACTTAGCATGTTTAGGCACATATAATCATTTGTACATCATTTAAGCAAGTATAAGCATACAATTCACCACACGACCCATAATCTACACATATACTTAATTAGTTCATGTAATGTCACCAACAACGAAACCCGGTACTAGTGTATTCCCCAAAATGACTCCCAATGATCCTCCAGATCATTGAACCCTGGACAATCCTAATCTGACCCGACTCAACTAACCCAGTTAAGTTTGTTTATAAACGTTTCTCGCTAAGGTAGACTTATGTGTTCATAAAGTGTTGACTCAGACATGCCGGGTGTCACATTAGGTTTCACAACTTTTATGTTTATTTAAGTATTGGATTTTGTTTTTGCTTGTGATGACAAACATCTTAAACATTATTGACGCATTAGTTAAGTAAACAATTGATTTGTGTTTTGAGTCCTTTCTTTACAACTTGTTCGGTTGATGACAAAACATAGTAGCGGGTTGGGTGACATAAAGAGGGTTGACTTGACGCTTACGATTGGGTAGATAATAGGGTTTGATGACAAGAACTTGTGCTACCACTTAATTAACTAATTTCCAGAACTATGTCTATGTGGTTCCCAATCTATAAACTGAGAATTGTGTGAAACCTAGAACCTGAAGGTTAGAGGGAGTTACTTCTTTATTATTATTTTCTTTATTCAAATCACTTCAACTCAACTTTTGCAAGCACCGCAATATTTTACTTCATAAAATATTATTTTAATTAATTAATTTAATTAATAAAATTGCTATTAACACTAACCACATATTCCTCGTGGTTCGAAAACTCTACTCCCTATACTGCAGTCCTTGTAGCTAAGGAGTTGTTCTTAAAATAGTTTTGGATTAGCACTCGACACGCGACCAAAATGGCGCCGTTGCTTGGGAGTTCGTGCGCTTAGTGTTTTTTTAGTTTAATTATTATTTTTTTAATTAAAAAAATAAACAAAAAAATATTTTTTTCTCTTGTCTTGTATTTTTCTCTATTTTGTTCAGTATTACGCTAGGTATGTTAGTTTTGCAGGCAAATTGAATTCATGATGAATTGGGTGGATTATGATGCATGTGGGTGTTGCGAGAGCCCATATCATGTGATGCAAGATTGTCCAATTTCCCGTCAGAGAGTTGCAGCATATAATGCATGAAAAGATCGTATTATCTTTGGGCTAGAAAAATATGAAGACTCATACTTATCATCCTCTTATTATTGGCCACAATATCAGAACTGTCAACAAAGATACTACAAGCCAAACATTTATCAATCCAGGGAACAAACTACAAGTTACTACATGAATCCTGATCCGGTTGTTAATGGAGGCCAAAGTGTTGACTACGGTTATCAGCAGCAACAAAACAATGAAGAGGTAAGCAATGATCAGCTGAGTAAGATCCTAGAGGCCATAAAGGCTGTCCAGGAAGATGTAAAGGCGATCCAGGAAGATTTTAAGAGAATTCGGAAGGATAATGAAGTTCGGGACCACACCGTTGAGGCATTGTTTAAGCAAGTTGGTCAACTAGCAGCATATTTAGAACTTGAAGATTTGACTGTTGAACCAGATATGGTTAATGTTGATGCGGCTGAAAAAGTTGTTGAAGAGGCATATGTGAAGCAGGATGTGATGGAGGAAGCCTTAGAAGAGGAAGCTACAAGCCTTAAGGTAGACGTGACTTTGTACGTACAACCACTTGTAGACACACCTGCTGAAGAACCAGTGAACCGGGTAACCTTGGTGTACCCTAACCATCCTTCCATATTTATGAGCAAAATAGACAAAGTTGAAGATGATGGCTTGAGTGGGCAAAAAAGGAAGGTGAGCATTGAAGACATTGGACAAAGTATAGTGAAATGGCCCAACAATGATCTTACAAACATGTCAAAGATAAGAAAGAAGATGAAGACTCGACATGTTCGTTACCGAACATACATTGGGAATTCGGTAGGAAAATGTTCTTTGAGACCACCATGAATGAACATCATGTATGATTCTTGTACATTTTGTATATTTATTTATTTTGTTTTTTTTCTTTTATTTTTAGTTGTATTTTGAGTCTCTTTTGATTTCTGGGAATGCTTGGAGTTTAACTTGTAATCAGATAACTTCGCATGTACTCAATCTCCATTCAGGCATGGTAAATCTGTACACCATCAGTGTATAAGGCATCCCAGAATTTTATGTTTTTATTTTTCTTTTGAGTCTTAGTTTCAGGTTTGTTTATCGGCCGCAAATGAAATGCTATACGGTTCGATTGGGAGGAACTCTAGAGACTCATACGCGCACTGCCTATATCGAGGGGAGTCTGTTCCTTTTTATTGTTGTTATGTTTTTTTTTTCTGTTTTCTTTTATTTCGTATCTTACATTGAGGATAATGTGTCGTTCAAGTGTGGGGGTGGGGAAATTTCATTTTTATTTATTTTTGAGTCTTTAAAAAAATAAAAAAAATAGAAAACCTTGAAAATGTCTTGAAAATTGTTCCTAAAAAGCATTCTAATCAGACATAAATCAGCTTTTTCGGTACATACCAGTCGTTTCTTGATTGTTTTGGCAGTAGATCCTCAGTCATGGTCTAATTTGTGGAAAAGTAATATAAACCGTTTTCAGCAAGTGTTTTAAAAAATATGTTTAGAATTGCCTGACTAGATTTAACAAGCTTTTCGTAATAAATACATGCACACATTGGTAACCCATTTCCCCACTTTTGTGAGATCTTGAGCCTACTAGTTGATATATTGATTTATATACATTTTCGTTTGTTGAGAGTAGGACAAATGTTTCTCTGTTGCAGAACTTGTGTGATTTGATACATGCTGAGGTTGTAGACTAGATATACACGTAGATGATAAAGGCAATCTAGGATTTCCCTTTTTTTCTTTTGATACCCACTTATTTGTTATGTGTTTACCCGTTTAACCAAAATATTACCATTAGTAGCCAACTTTGAGCCTTATACCCTTTCATTTGCTAAACCACATAATCACCCAAATAAACCAGTACCTTTACCAATTATTGATGACATCCAAAGTATTAACTGATTGTGTCTTTATCTTAGAAAAGAAAAATATAGTTGTGAAGAAAAAAAAGAAAAAAAAAGAAAAAGAAAAAAAATAAAAGTATGTGTTATAGGTCGAATATGACCGAAGTTGTGATTATTAGCAGTATCGTGAATAAGAATTGTCATTCAAGTTGTTTCATCATTTTATTTTAGCCACCTTTAGCCAAATTTATCATACCTTTACCCTAAGCCCAAAACTCGTAAATCCTTTAGATATGTGTATTGTTTACAGTTGAGGTGTCATTGTTATACAAGCCTATGATAACAGAGTTACATACTTGGTTTTTGAGTGATTAATACTAGCGCATTACATGCTAGTCCAGATATTAAACCGGGTGGAGTGAAAAATTGTGAGGGGTGTGTTGCATGAGAATAAAAACCGAAAGCATGTTAGATTCAGTCGAGTTAATTCTGTTTTTAAATGGAAATCAATTTGACTTGCTGAATTAACACATCTAATGTTGATCTGTAAATGGTGTATGACTCTGGACCTTAGCTAAGGTATGATGGGCGACTGAGGTGCTAGTCTGTGATAATGTCTTGAGCAGAGTATATATATAATTTTTTCGAGACGAAAAAAGATAAGTGTGGGGGTGTGATGTGTTGTGATACACACCATGTTAATATGTTAGTTTTGTATATATTTTAGTCTTTTATTGTGTGTTTTTAGGCGTTCCTAATTATTTATTGGTGTACACGTGTTTTGTAGGTGTTCGTGAGATACGAGCTTAATACGAACAAACTTTGGTCAAGTCGCAGGCACCCGGTATAAGAGCATAGCGTAACAATAATATATAATAATAATAATAATAATAATAATAATAATAATAATAATAATAATATGACAAAAAGGGCCAAAGCCCAATTCAAAAGAGAACATTGTGGAATCGCAGAAGGTAGGTTTTATTATTAGTTTTTTTTTTTTACGGCTGCATTCTTGGAGGGCTCTCATCTTCTAGGAGATGGACGAACAGCCACAGAGAAGCTTTAGATCGCACGAGAAGAAAAACAAAGAGAAGGCATGCACACGACCAAAATGCTAGGCTATTTCTTTTGTGACTTCTTCTAGGCGAATGGTTCGATTAGGTGTCACATTTTTTATGTTTATTTAAGTATTGGATTTTGTTTTTGCTTGTGATGACAAACATCTTAAACATTATTGACGCATTAGTTAAGTAAACAATTGATTTGTGTTTTGAGTCCTTTCTTTACAACTTGTTCGGTTGATGACAAAACATAGTAGCGGGTTGGGTGACATAAAGAGGGTTGACTTGACGCTTACGATTGGGTAGATAATAGGGTTTGATGACAAGAACTTGTGCTACCACTTAATTAACTAATTTCCAGAACTATGTCTATGTGGTTCCCAATCTATAAACTGAGAACTGTGTGAAACCTAGAACCTGAAGGTTAGAGGGAGTTACTTCTTTATTATTATTGTCTTTATTCAAATCACTTCAACTCAACTTTTGCAAGCACCGCAATATTTTACTTCATAAAATATTATTTTAATTAATTAATTTAATTAATAAAATTGCTATTAACACTAACCACATACTCCTCATGGTTCGACAACCCTACTCCCTATACTGCAGTCCTTGTAGCTAAGGAGTTGTTCTTAAAATAGTTTTTGATTAGCACTCGACACGCGATCACCTAGATTTCAACAAGGGCAACTTAGGTTTATGTGTTGTACTATACCTCATGAAATTGTTCACCTGAATTGTACGTCTATGGACTGTGTATTTTTATATATTTGTCCATTTGTGTCATATGTTGAACGTGTTAGAAATTTCCCTTCTTGTCCTTATTTGTGACAATATCAATCTGTTTGTAGCAAAACTAGTGTCTTGGTTTTCTTATATATAACCATACCATTTCTAGGTTAGAGTTTTGTACAAAAATGGCATGTTACCAACTGTTTAGGTCTTTTGATTAGAAAATGTTATTTTCACATGTTTTTATCTTAGTTAACACACATTCATAGGTCATTAACACGTGTTTTTCTAAAATCTTTATATTTAAGCTTGATTACCATTTGTTTTGACCCCTTTAACATATGTTTATGATATTACCACTTTTTGTATGCTTATGAATTGAGTTCAACATGACATGTGTGGTTCGTGTTCGGCCCAAATCACACTCGTACATACTCCTGGGTGTGTGAGTGAGTGTTTTCGAAGGTTTGATCATGCACATATGCGTGAATTCATTCAAATGGTGCGTATGTGTACTCTTGTATATACATGGACCTTTCGATACATATATAAGTGTTCACCCGATTGTTTACATGTTTATTAATGTATATATGTGTGTGATCATGAGTAAAATGTTCGGGTGACGAAATGCTAGCCGAAAACAATAGATAGAAAGCAAATGAGTTTGAGACACCATACTACAACTTATATAGTGAGACACCGGAAGAAATTGAATTGTTGCAGCTGCTTCCTTCGAATCTACGACCCTTGAGTTCGATCTAAGCTAGGTGGGAGTCGGTCGAAGTGATATATGATCAAGAACTAGTCAATTCGGTTGTGTTATGGTTCGGCCGAGGGTTATAGTGCAATGTGCAAGTGTTTGGCTTTGTTTTCTGTGGCTTTTGATGTGAGGGTCCTTCGGTCGGTTTAATTAGTGTCGAGATAGAGAGAGAGAGAGAGAGAGAGAGAGAGAGAGAGGGGGGAAGAGGAGTGTGAATGGCCTTGTGTAGTTGTGGTAAGTCAACTCAAATGAAATATAGTGATGAAACGGTGTTTTCCATAAGTGTGAAAGGTGTTGACCTAGAAACAAGTGAAGTTAATCTTGGGAATGGGAGGATCGACTTTGAGAGCATGTTTGGGAGTTTTGGAAGTCAATCATCCTTGATCCAAGTGATTTGTTAAAGTCTGTTGCCATTTGGTGTGTGTTTTAGGTGTTAGTACACATGGTTGAAGGTGTTGGTGTTTGTTTGTGTAGGTCGGCAATAGCCGATGGTTTTGGGAAGGTGATGGGTGGTTTTAGGACAATCCAACATATGTAGAATGAAGTTTATGAGGGACTTGCTTCCATATTAGTGTAATGTCTTGGTTATGGATTGAATTGATGTGAGTTTGATGGATGTGTGCCTTGTTCTTTGTGTGAGCTGCTAGATGTGGGTGTGTGTGTATGAACCATGTGTGTGTTTATGTATATATGATTGTTTAGTGTGTAGTTCATATGCATATTCATGTTTGATTCATATGTGTAGCCGTGTGTTTGTATGTAGGTATATATATTTAGTTTGGTTAGTTATTAAGTCTTTACAACATAAATAGACATATATATGTGTGTGTAATCGTGTGTGTATATGTGGTAACATAACTTTGTATCTTTTAACATATATAGTTACATATACATATAGTTTCTTATTTAAAACATATAGGCAAACATATATGTGATATCTTGGTCGATTGAATGTGCATGATCATATGCATTTAAAGTGTTTAAGGTAGAACCTCTAGTGACTTTATATAAAATATCCATAAAATGCCTTAGGAATTGTTTGGCTTGATTATAGAATAGAATAAATTCCCAAATTAGGTATACTCTGTGGTGATTCTGTTTTACTAGTACGCTGTAATTGTAGACTTGACTGCTCTCTCTGTTGAGCGTGTGATTGTCTTGACTGTCATTATCAATTATTCTGTATTGGTCGGGTGTTACATGCTTAAATGGAAAAATGTAATGTATCCTGATCTATCTTGGGCCTTACTAACCTAGTGGTGATACATTTGTTGTACAATGTCTAATGCATAACTAAAAATGATGTGATAGTGAGAGTGTACGGATCTTGACCTGGAAATTTGGCGGGTGCCATACACACTACTTAGCTTTAAGGGAGAATAAGAGTGTGTAGTGATGCACTGCTTATCTTCAAAGCACATACAAATCAAGAGATATGTAGAGACATAAATCTCTTGAAGTCATCGAGTTGTAATAATCTCAACAGGATAATGTATCTAACAAGATTCCCCCAAGTCTGACAGAACTTTTAGGTATATGAAATATACAGTAAATCTTTCAAAGATTCAAATCAGTTCATCCGCCTATATCTACATATAATATTTGTTAATGGAAGGTTTTTGGGTAAACCTATGATATGGTGTTATCTATTAGTCATGTTGAGAGATCGACATAAATGAAGTATGAGAAAGAGTTTTCATTGACTTCAAGATAATTTAGGTAAACATGGTGAGTTTGCAGCCTGAATTCACAAAGCATTGTGAATGGTCAGATTGTAGTTTCATTATTACTTAGTGTATATGAAACAGAAAATTATCAAAGAGTATGATAATTTAATGGATTATTTATTTGACATTTCAAGAATAGTTCTTGAACTTAGAAATATGATCGTTGATTCCTTAATATGTCAAAACAGAGAAAATCTATTCAAGGCATAGCGGTTATTGTACTAGTTGTCCAATAAGTGAAATGAAAATTACTTACAAAGATGTTGTGAAAGTAATTAAATATGAAAAGAGTTGTATACGAATGTATGAAATCATACTGTAAGGACAATAATGAAAAAACTTGTAGAAATCAGAATCATGGATTGGTTGTTATATATCCATATTAACATTTGAAGTTGTCAAATGAGAATTATACTAAGTTTTGAAGAAGACGTGAAAGCATTCATTCTAAATGATGAAGCCTTTTATGGAAAGAGTTCCAACTCAATCCATCATTGAATTGGAATACATTGCGACATTGGATGTTGCAGGGAGAGTTTCTTAGATGATGGGATCAATGCTAATTCTTATATTAAGATTAACACATTGTAATCACACTAAAATTAATATTATGAAGTCTAAAGAGTAAATGTCACAAGATTAGCATGAAGCACTGCACTGAAATTAATATTTGTAACTACTGCTTTCCAAGAAAAGTAAGAATTAGGCCAACATTAACATGTAACACCCTTTTATGTACCTTGAACAAATGACTTTCGTACTACCAAAAATACCGGCACTCACAAAGCCTTGAAACCTATATTGTAATTACTAGTGCCAGGAAACCCACATATTTTCTCTATTAAGTCAGTAGAACATGCATACACTCGTGCAACACACGAGTATGAATACCACCAGTTTATTACATTCATTAACTTAAAAATCCAAATACAAAGCTAGTATTTAAAATCAATTATCCAACAAAAATCAACTCTCCTCTTCAGTAGTAATTTTTTTTTACCTCAAATATTATTTTTTTTCAACACTATTTTATTTACCATTTAATTTAATTCTTTTAATAACCTTTATTTGTTAGTGGCACCATCTCTTTGTATGTATAGGTGTATGTAAAGATTACCTAACTTATTAATTTTTTTGAACAACCAACGAAAGCCCGGTCACCCTGGTAAACCCAATGGCAAAAGATCACCCACGCCTGTGAACGCAGACGATGCTAGTTACCCGCTCACTACTATTCTAGAGGAAACCTACCACCCGAAGGTCCATTGTGATAAAACCTCATACTCGACCTAGAATAAATTTGTTTTAGGTGAAACTCCAACCCATAACCTCTATATTGGAAGGTCATGCCAACGCTGCCACACCATCAGAAGGTGATTAGCGATTACCAACTTAATAATAGTACTATCTCACAACATTAGTTTGTATGTATAGGGTATGTAACGTTTTTTTTTTTTTTTGTTTTTTATTATGATTAACTATTATCATATTTCTTATTTTATTTTATTACTTTTAAGTATAACATTTAAATGCATGTTGTTTTATAAATTCCAAGTATGTCAATGTGTCTGCTTGGTCTTGATATATTTTTTTAATAACCGAGTTTTGAGTACTGTACAAATAATCGAAGTACAAATGTACATGTTATCAAATCTATCCTAACTTTTTTTTTAATTTGAGGTTGTGTACCCTTATTCTTTATTTTAATAATATAATGTAATGCGTTATAAAATTCCAAATATAATGTATGTTATGTCGTTCTTATTTTTATTTACGTTCTGATAAAAGTTTTGTTTTAATACCATATTATTATGTATACATATTATGACTATATTAGTTCAAAAAAATGTTACAAATATTTTTTTAAAACATGATAAAACATCGAGATTCAACGATTTTACCAAATAATTATTAGTATAAGGTGTTTAAAACATATATTGTTTAAAACAAACATTTTTTTTACTTAATAATTTGGGGAAAATATACGATGTTACAATAATACTCTCCACTTCTATGAAGCTCAACCTCTTGTTTATAAACTTTAAATTTATCAGGAGCTTCATCCCTTGAATGCAATAGATAGACATGACAAAATCTAGTTACATCATCAATAAAGGTAACAACATACTTTTTATTTCCTAGAGAAGGAGTACTATGAATGTCACATAAATTAGAATGAATCAATTCTAATACATTAGAATTCCTTTTGACATCTTTAAATGGTTTTCTTGTAATTTTAGTCAATTTGCAAGTATGAAAATCATTACCTTCTTGTATGTCAACAGCGGGTATAAGACTCATTTTAGACATATCTTTCATTATGCGATAATTCACATGACCTAATCTAACATGCCATAATTCTGATTACTAAAATCATTGCTAGAACTAGTAGAAGCCATACAAACAGAATTATTAACAAAAGGGACATCCAAATTCAACTTAAACATGCCATTCAAATAACCAAATCCAATAAAGGTTCCATGTCTTGATAAGATATGCTTGTCACTTTCCAAGACCTGCTTATAATCACAATTATTCAATATAATACGAGATACTAAATTCTTATGAATCCCATTTACATATAGAACATTATTTAATATAAAGAGTTTCCAGAAGTAAAGACTAAAAGAACAGATCCTATTCCTTTAATTGGTTCAGTAGTAACATTGCCCATCTTTAGTAAAGATCCATCTTCAACTGGCTTGAAATCCTTGAACCATAGAAGATTTTTGCAAACATGACATGTTGCTCCCGAATCCACCCACCCTGAAATATCATCATCCTGCACATAAAATGCTTTAGATATTATTGATACATAATAATGATCACATGGTAAATAAAATGCTTTAGAAATTATTTGTACCAGCCACATTTTTTCCTTTTCCTTCACTCTTACCAGACCTTCAGTGTTTCTTGAAGTGTCCAGGTTTATTACACTTCCATCAAACCCTTTTAGGCTTCTTATCAGAACCCTTATAGTTGTTCCCTTTAAACTTTCGTTTCCTTTTCCAAGCCTCGGAGGATTCACCCTCCTCCATCATGTTCACAGAAGAACAACCAGCCATGGTTTTAGTACCAACAACAGAACCCTTTTCCATATCACGTATGGATTGTTCAATTTGGAAATGACTTCCCAATTCAGCCAGATTCAATTCCTCTTTCTTACGTTTCAGATTATTCTTAAAATCTTTCCAAGAGGGGGGCTGGTTATCAATAATCTAGAGACATAAATATATTCATCCATCTTCATTCCATATTGTGCAAACTGCCCTAGTATTCGTCGCAATTCATGATACTGTTCCATGGCAGGCCTAGTGTCTACCATTTTATAGTTAATAAAATTACTAACCATAAATTTCTTACTAGACGTTTCTTCTGCCATGTATTTGGCTTCAAGGGTATCCCATAATTCTTTTTCCGACTCTACGTTTTGATAAACATCAAATAAAGAATCAGACATACTGTTAAAAATATGACCACGACAGATGTAGTCTGCATTTTCCCACTTTGAACGTGTTCTGGTTTGTTCCAGAGTTTTATTCACAACAATCTCGAGACAAGGAGTGCTCAGAACATACACAACTTCCAGACTCGTGAGATAGAAGTGCATCTTCTTTTGCCAGTGTCGGAAATCCTATCCAGAAAACTTGTCCAGTTTCGTAAAGTTCTTCGTCATATTTTTCACAGATTCATTGTTCGTCATCTTCGAAAATTGATTCAATCTTTGTTGGGGAAATTCAGTAATAACAAACAAACAACCGGATAATTGAGATCTCCAAAGTTACGTAATCGCTTTCATATTGAATCAATTCGACGGTTCAATCGGATACAATCAGAGATTGGGAATTTTCTGTATGATTTGATTGAGAGAAGAACCAGAAAGATTTTTGACCACGATTATGAAATTCGTAGTGAATGAAAGGCCCATTAACCGCCTTTTAGGCAGTTTTTCCAAGGGTTTCAAATTGCTAAATTTAGTACCTCTATTTCCGAAAATTAATTTTCCGAGACATTTTACCATAGCAATTTTAATGGAAATAAAATTTTTCCAAGCTGACCTGGCAGTTCAACCCCAGCCAGGGGCTCTTTATCGTTACAACAAAGTCCAAACAATGTCGGTACTAGTAACAATATTCATTTTTTTCTTTTAGTTGTTATACCAAGTGCTAGTATTGAATAATGCAAGTAACAAATTGAGCTAAAACCGACCGTAAGCCCATCATGAACTTGATTACTTTTTCCTCAATATTTGTTGAAAACAGAGTTGTAATTAAAATATAGTCCTTTTGTATTGTAAGCTATATAAGTGTCACTGTCATATCAAACCGTGACAAACTGAACTGATTGCAGCCAAACAACTTTACTACCAGTATCGGTAATTGATAATTTTGTAGTTTTCGATAGACTTTATTTTGGCACCTTCCAAGGTTATTGCTTACTGTAGGAAGCCGCCATCAGTGTTGCAAGTTGGTTTAATTCATGGTTTGATAATTACATGAGTTTAAGATGAGTTGAGTCTAAATTATGGTTTGATTAGAAGGATCGAGTTCGAAACCAGTTACAATGCTTACCGATAACCGAGGAAAACGAAAGGGATCTATGTGGGTCAATAAGGATGAGGGCAGTTTTTAAAATTCATGGGTACAGGAGGTTGTTGAACCTAGCATGAGAGTGGATGCCTGGAAAAATAATTTGGCAATCACCTTGTTATTTCATTTTATACCTAAAGAATTTATTTTGGAAGCTGGTGTTGGGAAAATTCAATAATAACAAACAGATAACCGGATAATTGAGATCTTTGAAGGCACGTAATCGCTTTCAGATTGAATCAATTCGACGGTTCAATCAAAATATTAAATCGGATACAATCAGCTCGACCCCAGCCATGGGCTACCGCCCCTTGGACCCCGCTCACAGGGGCGCTTCTCCCGGTCCCCCGTCCCTTAGAGGTTTTGCCTCTAAGTTCATAATAAATTCATATAGGTGTGCACTCCGCACCTCCATACCTATATGATGTCTTATTATGAAGATATTGGTCAAACAGTCAATCCAATTACGCTAAACTATCCAACATCTGGCAATCTAATGACAACTAAGGAGCTGTATGATGCAATTAAAGCCGACATTTAAGTGCAAATTGTGCCAAGGAAACAAGACTTCAAATTCCAAAGTCACAATTTAAATATTTGAAGATGAAGGACCCAAGTTCAACTTATGATTTCGCATGGATGGTGTGACACCCCGCATTTTCAGGTTAATACTTTTACTGAACTCTAGTTAACTTGCATGTTCATACGTGGTTAAACACTTAACTAGGGTTAGTTAAGGAGGTCTAACATATGTTAGAGGATATTAACGTACGTTATAATTAAGAAAATCCTTGTTCCGACACACACACACGAGTCCTGTATCCGGAACGTTGGTGATTTGTCTAGCATACATGATAATGTGTACAATTGAAATATGATGAACGTGAAGTAACATGTTTATATGAATTACATGTTTATGCGAATTACTGCTTGACTGATAGTCAGTACGTGAACTATGCAAATTATGTGCACTCTATGATTAATATGTATTGAGAAGATAAAAACAATAATTTTTATGTAAGTTGGGGTGGCTAATATTATCGGGTTCAGTATTGGATTAAAACATAATTGACGGGTCCGGTTAACAAGCTAAAAAGCCATAATACCCAATTACTTGGGCAACAAACCAAAATTCTCTTATAAATACTGATAAAAAAATAAGAAACCCTAATCCCAACCCCTTGCGCCGTGCGCTACCCCCACCCCTCTCTCTGAATTTTCAACAAACATCAATCTTCTTCACTTGTTCAAGCTAGTTTGGGTATAATCTCTAGGCTTTGAGGACTCTTGCATTGGAAGGTATAATCTTTGTGTGTTTTATGATGATAAGTAATGTTTTAAAAAGTTTTTAAAAATCCTAGAAACTACATGTATAGAATCGCACATAGGGTTTTGATATGAGTTCTTGAATGTTTGTTATGAGTAATGATAAGAATTATTGTTAGTAATCATAATTAGGGTTTTCATATGTTAATACATGGGTTTGATTATGATAATATGGATTGTGCATATGTTATAGATTTTTATGCATGATTAGGGTTAATGAATAACTTGTTGTTCAAGTTTCAGTTTCGGGCAGATTTGTTTTGATAGTTTGTAGGGCTGTTATATGGGGTGTAACTTGATTGTTTTGATTTTTACTTCTATTCTAGAACCTTATTTATGATGTTAGGTTTTCAAAAAGCCCAAGATCATGCGTTTTTTTACTTGTTTTGATATTTTTCCATGATTTTATGAGTTTAGAGGTATAAGCTGATTTTCGGATGTGAAAAATCAGCCGACTTTAAAGGGCTGTAACTTGATTTTACAAGTGCGTTGGTCGCAATTTTTGGAAACTAGATGCGTATATGAAGTAAGGATCTTTTCCCACTGGATTCACCTCGTTTGGATAAAACTACGATTTTTAATGAAATTTTGACTAAGTTGCTGTCAACAGCACGTTTTTCTGGAGGAGGCTGAACTAAATTATTTTTCATAAAATCTTGAAGGGCTTTTGTGATAAATTAAAAATGGTGACATGCATGGGAAACCTATAGGAACTTCCAGTAAAGGTTTAAGGACCTGAAGAGTTGATTTGATATTTTATAAAAATTCGTTTTCATAAGTTAAATTCTGTCAAGAAATCGCAAACATGAGAAACAATGATTTGTTGATATGTTGTAGGTATTAATGAGTTATTAACTGTGAAACCCCATATGGGAACATGTTTACGTGCTAAGTGGATGTTGTAGATGACATGACAGGTTGATTATGCGAAAATGTGTAATGGGGACTTATCGTGTTAGAAGTTTTGACATGCTCTGTTGATGCACTTTCTGTGGACGTCACTGTCGAATAAGACTAGGGTTGAGTCTTAGTATAGTGTTACATGAGATTGTGGTGATCCATAAGGGCATTTTATGGATCTGACGCATTTGTAAATATAGGACAATACACTGAGCCAAGTTCGACCAATATAAACCGGGCGAATGTGGAAGTTTTCCACATTCGACCATCACAAATGGGCGAATGTGGAAATACTCCACATTCGACCATCATAAAGGGGCGAACGTGGAACTGGTGTATTGGACTATAAATAGCAATCTCATGTGTTATTGTTCATTTGGTGATTTGAGTTTGTATTTTGAATGCTCTCAAGGGGGAGGTCATGCCCGACCTCCCCCGGCCTCGAGATAGATGTTTATCCTACTGATGACAGTGTCTGTAACCGTTTCTGTAGTAATACGAATCTGTGATGACGTTGTTATCGTGTATTTCTGTCTCGTCTCGAATTCCCCGTCTGAAATCGAGTTGTTTATGCATATTCGATCCACGAGTTCGGTCCATAACCGGATTCTCAATTGGTATCAGAGCCTAGAGGATCATACAACAACAAATTTGATAAGATCAGAACTGATTTGGACATGTTTTTGACATAAAATCATCTGTTTTTACAAAAACTCTTAAAAAACATAGTTTTTGATCGATTTAAAGGTGAATTTGTGGTCGAATTCAAGTTTTCCAAGACTTAAAGTTGTTCCAAATCAATTCCGAAACATAACCTGATTAAGATCATTCAAATCCACAAACTTTTGATAATCAGAGATCAAAATAACCGTTTTTCAAAGTGTAACCGTTTTTCAAAATCTGAAATGAACTGAACTGAGCGAACCTGGACCTTATGGGCGAACCTGGAATCTTCATCTGATAAACTGGGCGAACCTGGAACTAAACTGGGCGAACCTGGAACTAAACTGGGCGAACCTGGAATTTTCTGGGCGAATCTGGAAAATTTTTGGGCGAACGTAGAGTTTGAATTTTGATATTCTACATTCTGGTGTTTATTCTACATTCGGCTGATACTTTTGGGCGAACGTGGAATCAAAAGGGGCGAACGTAGAATTACCAGGGGCGAACGTAGAATTTAGTGCCTAAAAATTTCGAAAGTAAGGCAATTTTTGAAGATTTTTGTTGGAAAAATGATTAATTACATGGCCGTATGTAGAACGGATGAGGAGATCAAAGCTCTAGTAGAAGCTGAAAGAAAGCAACAAAAATTACAGAGACAAAATTCTCAAGCTGACTACAGTTGGAGATTTCCAATGACACCAAAATCAACTGATGAAATGGGACATGTTAACAAGTGTGTTAACAGAGAAGGTGTTCTTTGGAATGGTGTATGTTTAGTCAAACAAATGAGACATGATGATTCCAGTGAAGTGTCAAAGAGTGATTTGAGTTCTGATACGAGTTCAGAACAATGTACATCAGAACAGAGTGATAGTTCAAATGGTGATGCAAAATCTGATAATGGTAATAAATCAGATGATGAGGTAAGTGCTAGTTGTTTTAAATGTGTCAAGTTGAATTGTGAATTGATGACACTTATTGAGGACAAACAGAAACTAGCAAATGAACTAGAAAATTGTAAAAACAAAATTAAAGTTTTTGAAAAGAATGAAAAAGATTTGTTAAATAAAATTGAATCTTTAAATAAAATGTTAGAAATGAATAAAAGTGTTTCAAAGAATACTTCCACATCAGAGTTGGAAATCACAACACCTTGCGTTGTTAATTCTGATTCTGAAGTGAAACAAGTGTTTGAACAGAAAACTGCAAATGTTGAAACAACTTCAGAATCTGAATCTGAAGAAAAACCCATATTCAGTTTTCCTGAAGGAGTTGAAGGATCCTACATGTTGGAAGGAAATGACAAATTGATTTTAAACAAAGATTTTCTAATCGAGAATATCGAACAATCTCTACTTAAATGTATTTTTGTTGATAATCTTGATTTGTTAAATCAATTTAGAAATCAATTTGATCATCTTCATTTTGAACTCAGTCCTAACCAACATGAGAATAAAGAGGATCAAAAGAAAAATGTTGAAAATAAGAATGGTCCTAAAGTAAAGGGATCAAAACCAAACAAATCGAAAGGAAATGATCAGGTGAAAAATTCTCATCAAAAGAATTCAAGAAATTTTTCATCTAGATCATATGACTGTTATGATTATTCATATAAATCTCGATTTGATGGTTATTGGGGAAACAACTCACCACAGTATTCTCATGGTTATGTTGAATGGAGAAACTGTTTTGAATGTGGTGAAGTTGGACATATTGCTGCTCATTGTCCCTATTGGTATTGGGATGACGGGTATGCATGTGATTTTGAAGAGTATAGGTCTTGTTATAACTGCGGAGAGTGTGGGCATTTAGTTGCTTACTGTCCGTATGTTAAACAGAAAAAGACAGAAGTGAAATTTGCTAGAAATTCAGGCAATGTCAGAAAGCCTGTATTCCCAAAACCAATCAAGAAGCAAAAGGGGAAACAGGTTGTGTATGACAATCGTAACAAAATTGCCTTGAATAAAAATGGAGATTGTGATAAGGTTGCTAAGGTAAGGGGGAGTTCTCAGGCTAAGTCTAAGAATAACTCTAAACCTGGGTCTTCATCAGTTAAGTCTGAGAAGATTCCAAACAAAGTTCAGAAGCAGGTGTCAAACATGAAACCTGAAAAGTCAAAAATCAAAACGATTTCAACAAAATCTAAAATAAACTCTGAACGTGTTTGGAAACCCAAATCACTTTCTAAGTCAATAGCAATTTCTACTTCAAATCAATCCATTGAAAAACCAATTGATTTTTCAAAAGGAGAATGGATTGATGTTCCAAGAATTGATGACCTTGGACGACCCATCATTGTGAAGGGATGGGTGCCTCTCTCATGCTAATTGTTTAATAAGTGTGCAGATTGTTTCAGACAGACCTATTAGCTATTCTCTGATAGTTGATAGTGGAGCATCTGTAAACACACTATTTATTGGAGAGGTGAAGGTCAAAGAAGGGTTATTGAAGAAGGAAAACATGATTTCAATAGAGAGGAGAGTGTTTGTAGTTTGACTCCAACCTGTGAAGCCGGAAAAAGTTGCAATCTCTTGCAATTGCTCTCAGGTGTTGGATTTCAATGACGATTACGACAAAATGGTTTGCTAATTTGAAAAATCTTAATGATTTTAGTAATCTGAGTGGTAAATGGTTTTTAAAACCCAGTGGGTAAACCGCATCGGATATTATTTTTTTTTTTTTGTTTTTTTCTTCAAAAGTTTAAAAAAATCCAAAAATATGCTTATTTTTAGATTTTTAGGGGGAGAAAATTTCAGAAAAATCAAAATAAAAAATTAGAAAATCAAAAATGAGTTTTTCCTGGAGAAAAAGAGGAGATGATAGTACATCAGTGGACTGTCATACTACTCTAAAAACAAAAATAATTTGATAAACATTGAGTAGCCACTACAATTATATATTGGTAGGCTTGAAATCAAAGTTTAAAGTTCAGCATGGTGATATAAATTTAAAATCAATAACTGATAATCATGTGGATCAACGTATCGTTGGCATATGGTCTTAGTACCGAAATTTCGTTTGATAGATTGCCAAAATCGGAGGTTTCGGGTCGTTATATTGAAAGTTATCTGGGGATAGCCTAACTGATCTTTTGTCGTATTGATTTACGGACCTAGATCAGTCAGGGTATCTTATTAAAAGATCTTTAATGACAAAACCTTAAGTTACCGAATGAGGAACTTAACATGTGTGATGATAATCAAAGATTATCTAATGCATCGTATCCAATCATTGATGCAAATCATGATTGATATTAGTCCTCACCCTGGTTGAGTGCATAAGTCGCTTTGAAGCATTAATTTGCTGACCTGTCACCACTGTGCCTCATACCTTGTAACTAACAGATAACTACAGTATAATCACGCGTTACAATGAAACTTTGCGCAATTCTTGATACGGGAATGTGTCGCGAATGCGGGGACCATAGATTTTTCAGTATCTAATATTACCATAATGTATCTAAAGTGCTGAGCAATGAATGATGATTTTGAGTTTAAATGGACAAACATACTGGTAATGGTTGTAGGATGCTCAATGACAAAAACAGAAATTTGATCAAAAAGAGTTATGACTGACTGTTTCAATACTGATATGATCCTCTTAACCGGAAAAATTCACAAAAATATGTTGAATTTACCTTTATGCAATTACATTGGAAAATTCAAAAAGATTTTTGGTGTGTTTTAGCTTAAACTTTGAAAAATCAAAAAGTTTTGTTTCAACTTTATTTTCGATAACCGATGTTGGGATACTGAATGAGAATGCTCAGATATTTAAAAAGTTGAAAAAGATTTCAAATTTTCAAGTTTCTGGTACATATTGAAAATGTTGTATAGTTCAGGGGGAGAACTATTGAGGGTCAAAAGGAATGTGAAGAGTACTTCCGAGATTTTTGTTGTGTCTAACGCCGGTTGTAGTTTGTGCAGTTTTTAGTAAATTTTTTCTGCAGAATCAAATACAACAGGTGCACTACTTATGACTCATCGACAAATTGTGTAACCAAACAAGACCCATACCTGAACATCAAGATTACCAGAACAACAGAAGTTAGTAAGAAGTTAAAGAAATGATGAAGATTGAAGAAATCAAGATTATCATCTATTGTCATCTCTGAGTGAACAAATGACAAAGCCAAGATTTCTTGAGTCTGTCTGAGATTTCAAAAGCTTACTGGAGAGATAGATAGGAACTTCGACACAAACGTGCATGAAAGATGGAAAGTTTTCAATCAAGACTTGAAGAATTGATAACTTTCTGCTTTGGTACATCACTAGCTAGGTCCAAGGGGGAGATTGTTAGTGCATTATTCATGTATGTCCCTAGCTAGTGATTCGGTACAGAATGTCGAAGGTTCAGATAATCAGAAAACGATCAAGACTTTAACATGTGTTAAAAAGTGCTGATTACATGTGTTAAAAGTGCTGATGACCTGAATGTGGACAAAATGGGCGAAGGTGGAAATACATTGGACAAAATGGGCGAATGTAGAGTGAAAAGGGGCGAATGTGGAATGTTTCCACATTCGACCAGTCACACTGGGCGAATGTGGAATCAGTCCACATTCGCACCATGAAAAGGGGCGAACCTGCAGACATTATAAATAGATTTTGAGTATTTGTGATGAAAAAAGGAGTTGTCATTTGTGTCCAGGTTCACATCAGGTTTAGAAGTGTTTTTGAGAGATTATCTGTGTGTTTCTAGATTAACATAAACAGTTTGTTAATGCGTATTGAATGAGTTAATCTATGAAAATGATATTGAAAATGATCTTGATTGTGTCGTGATTTGTGTTTTATCAATTTGTTCAGATCTAGGGTTTCCGCACCTAGATTTGTGACTTGTATGATCATATAATCCTGTTTTAGATAAAATCCAACGCTCACATGCTCCTTTATGAATTAATCACCAACGATTTGCACGGGTCATACATGGTCTACTTGTGTCGAGTCTATTTGCTTAAGGTGTCACCTAGGTCATTGTAGAGTACAATGGTTTGGGATAATCAATATGTGTAACCGCACTCAGACACTCGCAAATTTGTGTTCGATAGGTTGTCGATAGGCGAGTAGTCTACCACGTTTCAGTCTCTGCGGTTTATATTAGCTTTTGCAACCTAAGGTGAGTTTCAATACTTTTTCTCAAAAGCATGCGTCTTGGGGAGACAACTTACTTAACTTTTTCATAGTCCGGTTTGGGACTACTTTTACACATCCCAGGTTTTGGGGTGCTATGATTCACAGGGTGAATCCGCTTTTACTAATTAATGTTTTATGTCCTTTGTGAACTAAACACACTCTATCACTTTAAAGTCATTATATTATTAGGTTAATCGCTGGAGGCAAATGGGGTATTAGTTGATAGTGCTATTAGGTTGTGCAGCAACCTCATGCTTGCGGTGCTGGGAGCATGGGCATGAACTTTTTACCACGCTCTTGAGGAGCTGACTAGTGTTGATAGACACTAGTACTAAGGAATCTTAACGTAAGTTAACACACTATATGTTCCCAATAATTAGCTGTTTACTTACAATGAGTGGGTTAGCTACCCCTGGCATGTGAATTAGCTGTTACGTGGTTTGGGAGGCCTACGCTTTTACTCGGTTACGTGGTTTTGGAAACCCGCGCGTTTACTTACTCACCTTCTTTACCTTGTGAACTCACCAACTTTATGTTGACACACGATATACATGCTTTTGCAGGTAGTTAGCTTCCGATGTCACGATTAGGAAGCACTGCACGTTCACTGCATTTGGGGTCTTGGGCATACACCTAAATTACATATCATGCTTTCATATGGTTTTAATTTGGGCGTGTTGTTTTACGCATGGTTTTAAAATGTCTAAATTTGGTTTACGCTTTCGCAGCCTAACTAAACTTGGTTTTTGAAAATGAACTAAATTGTTTGGGCATTTAGAGTCATTCTTATAACTTATGGCTATGGGATCCTAGTATGTCACGTGCCTCACGGTATAAACCCCGCAGTGGAAATTTGAGGGTGTGACAGATTGGTATCAGAGCCATTGGTTATAGTGAACTAGGACTGCATATTGATTCTAGTCTATAATCATCATAGCATAGGTATTAGTACACTCACAGCTTAAGTGCACAACTAGCTTTTAGCTACATATATCTACAACACATGATTTCAGGAGATATGTTATCTTCTAGTTCTAAACCTGATTCTAAACACGTCACTGGTGGGGACCAGGGTTACACTAAGTGGCGCATTACTAGGATTGGTATCCTAACAAACCTCATGGATGAGGAAATGACAATAGTACAGGGGAGAGAGCCCTTGCGAGTGTTGAGGCGCACATACACGGAAAGCTGCACGACGCCTATGACGTGGTACCACTAAACTGAATCAAACTCGAAGGAATCAAATACTGAGACTTATCATTTTCCTCACTAAGCAAGGAGACAATTAGTTCCTGTTCCTTGTCGTTTGATCATTCTTACTTCCATTCGAGACTCAGACGAGACTGGGTTACTTATAGAGAATTTTATTCTTACTCTAGTATATTTACGCCAAGTACAAGCGAACGATTGTATTACATGCATATCCCTGTTCCTCGTGAGTATATAGTAGATTCATGGGAACACATCAGATCGAGGCTTGTTACACACACTCTTGGGGAGTTATGTAAAGCCTACGATGCAGTGCAATATCTCAAGGGAAGACGAAACCTACCAATGACTGACAGTCACGATTGGAGGAACGAGTGGTGCTGCTGACCACTGAACTGACTTACACAGGACCGGAGTAGGAGACTATACACGACAAGATCCATATAACACTGATATCCACGAAGAAGGAAGAATAAGGGATGGAAGGAAAACCTGAGCAGGACGAACACACGGAAAGTGAGGATGAAGGCTCTACTACCTCGACAGATCATGGCGACGATTTCCTCCTACCTTTCCTTGCTAGTATTATCTTTTCTTTTCCCTCGTGAACTTAGATAAGAGTGAATTATTATGATCAACAAAAGGGTGGTAGAGGCCCTCGCATCTTTTCAAACTAGTAAGGATCTGTTCAGCTAAATCATTCTTTTCCCTTGACTTCCGCATGTGAACTTTCTTATCCCTTGAACGCACATGCCAAAACAACAACCCGCCAGCATATTTCCAAGGCTTTTATGGGTTGTAAGCCTCAATAACTCCAACGGGACTGAAGGAGACTGTTGGACTACTTCGATAGTCTAGACAAGCCAAAGGCAGTCTTTGCCATGTACATCTGCCCCAGGCAGAACTGGTAATGTATGCTACATGCACCCTAGATGAGTTACAGATACTTGGGTAGAGAACGTAACACCCGGTGTCGAAATTTAGAAATTTGAAACCAAACACTATTACCTAGAGACGGTTGGGCCTGAGATTGACACATACACTACCAAGCCACATGAATCAGCTACTACATTAATCTACCTTACTAGCAGATTGAGCTTTACACTAAAAGGGTTGGTCGCACAGATTCGTGGCATGGTCACTGCAGCTCACCTACCCAGAACCTAACAAATCTTTCACCTGGCTCGGAAACACACCGACGAGGCTGTTGAGCATGATACTTTTCCGAAGCATGGTGCTTCATCTTCTTCTTTTGGTGATAGCAAGAGAACGTGGAATGGTGGGAGATATAGGTTCTCCAAGAACAGCAGCTAGCATAGCAATAACAACGAGGTGCTAGGAAGGGTGTTCCTAGTGTGGGAGTGAGACCCACTTCAAGAGAAATTGTCCCAGCCCAACCACAATAGCAACAATGGTAACAACAACCTCCATGGTACTCGGGGAATAACATGTGTAATTGGCTCGGGAGAAGCCAAGAGCGACGTCAATGAGTTGAGAAGTACGTTTTATGTGAAAGACAATCTTTTTGCTGTTCTTTTCGATTCCGGTGCGAATATCAGTTTTGTGTCTTTAAAACTTAGCAAAAACCTAGGGATGGTTCCTACTCTTATTGATACCCTGCATTCTATAGAACTAGCTGATGGGAAACCTATTGAGGTAACCCACATTCATCGTGACTGCAAGCTCGAGCTAGATGGTCAAGTATTTACCATCGATCTTATGCCTATCACCCTAGGAAGCTTTGATATCGTGATTGGCATGGACTGGTTGTCCAAGCATCGCGCTGAAATTCTCTGTCAGGAGAAGATTGTTCGTATCCCTCTCCCTAGTGGAGAACTGTTATCTATACAGGGTGATCGTGGTGGTGCCACAGTGAGCATCATCTAATTCATGAAAGCCCAGAAGTGTATTCGAAAGGGCTATCCAACTATTCTGGCTAACATTTCTGATACTCGAGCTGAAGTTGAAACAAAGATTGAGGACATCCCAGTGGTCCATGACTTCCCAGATGTATTCCCACAGGAATTACCTGGACTTCCACCTGTTTGTCAAGTGGAGTTTCAAATTGATCTAGCACCTGGAGCGGCCCTAGTTGCACGCGCACCATATCGCTTAGCACCCGGCGAATTTTAAGAACTATCTACCTAACTCCAAGATCTATTGGTTAGGGGCTTTATTAGACCTAGTTCTTCACCCTGGGGAGCCCCAGTTCTGTTTGTTAAGAAGAAGGATGGGAGCTTCCGCATGTGTATTGATTATCGGGAGTTGAACAAGGTGGCGGTTAAGAATCGCTACCCTTTGCCTCATATTGATGACTTCTTCGATCAACTTCAATGGTCGAGTTTCTATTCCAAGATTGACTTGAGGTCAGGGTATCATCAGCTGAGAGTCCGAGAGGAGGATGTGGCGAAGACAGCCTTTCCAACTCGTTATGGACATTTTGAGTTTTTTTGTAATGCCATTCGGGCTAACCAATGCACCAGCTGTGTTCATGGATCTTATGAACCGCGTGTGTAAGCCTTATTTGGAAAAATTCATCATAGTGTTCATAGATGACATATTGATTTATTCCAAGAGCAAGGAAGAGCATGAGCAACACCTGCAGCTGATCTTGGAACTCTTGAGAAATGAGCAGTTGTATTCAAAATTCTCTAAATGTGACTTCTGGATTCGAGAGGGCCAATTTTTAGGGCATGTGGTTAACAAGGCAGGAATACATGTCGATCCCGCCAATATTGATGCTATTAAAAAGTGGTAGGCCCTTAAGACTCCTAAAGAGGTGCGCCAGTTTCTTGGTCTTGCGGGATACTATCGCATATTCATTAACGGATTCTCTAAGATCGCTCAACCCCTCAGTGCTTTGACGCAAAAGAGTATTTCTTACAAGTGGGGAGATGCCCAGGAATCTGCTTTTCAATTGTTAAAGGCAAAGCTTTGCAATGCACCTATACTATCACTACCTGAGGGTACAGAGGACTTTGTGGTGTACTGTGATGCGTCTATCCAAGGTTTAGGGTGTGTGCTGATGCAGCGTGATAAGGGGATCGCGTATGCTTCACGACAATTAAAGGTTCATGAGAAAAATTACACCACCCATGACTTGGAACTAGGAGAGGTGGTTTTTGCTCTAAAGATTAGGACGCATTATCTCTATGGAACGAAGTGTACGATCTTCACTGATCACAAGAGCCTCCAACACATATTCGATCAGAAGGAGCTGAACATGCGACAAAGTCGATGGGTCGAGCTTCTGAATGATTATGGCTGTGCCATCAAATATCATCCAGGGAAAGCTAATGTAGTAGCGGATTCATTTAGTCGTAATGAAACAAAACCCAAACGAGTGCGAGCTTTACAACTTACCATACATTCTAATCTTCCTAATAAGATACGTGAAGCCCAGGGCAAGGCTTTGAAAGAAGAAAACACCGGGCTTGAAACTTTACATGGTGCTGATAAGCACCTAGAACTGAGGACAGATGGTCTTCAATACTTCATGAATCAAATCTGGATACCACGTTTTGGGGATCTCAGACAACTAGTGCTCGAAGAAGCTCACACCTCTTGTTATTCGGTACACCCTGGTTCGGATAAAATGTACCAAGATCTTCAAACTCTGTACTGGTGGCCAAACATGAAAGCTTAGATAGCCACTTATGTTAGTAAGTGCTTGACTTGTGCAAAGGCTAAGATTGAATATCGGAAACCTTCAGGCTTACTCCAGCAACCAGAAATCCCTATGTGGAAATGGGACGGAATTTCTATGGACTTTATCACAAAACTCCGTAGAACGCCAAGTGGGCATAACATGATTTGGGTTATCGTCAATCGTTTAACCAAATCGGCACATTTCCTGGCAATAAAGGAAAGCGACACGCTGGAGAAACTAGCCAACATCTATATCAAGGAGGTCGTCTCTAGGCCCGGGGTGCCTACTTCTATCATATCAGATCGCGACGCACGATTTACTTCTCACTTTTGGACTACTATCCAAGATGCCTTGGGGACTAGTTTAGACATGAGCACGGCCTATCAACCTCAGACGGATGGGCAAAGTGAACGTACCATCCAAACACTAAAAGATCTACGACGAGTATGCGTGGTGGACTTTGGCAACAGTTGGGACAAGCACTTGCCTTTGATTGAATTCTCATATAACAATAGTTATCACACTTCGATTCAGTGTGCGCCTTTTGAGGCACTTTATGGATGCAAGTGTAGATCTCTCATCTGCTCGACTGAAGTTGGGGATAGCCAGCTAACAGGTCCCGAACTTGTGCACGAAACTTCCAAGAAGATAGTGCAAATCAGAAACCGGATGGCTGCTACTCGTGATCGACAGAAAAGTTACGATGGCAAGCGTAGGAAACCGTTGGAGTTACAGGTTGGGGACAAGGTACTATTGAAAGTGTCACCTTGGAAGGGTGTGATACGCATCGAAAAACAGGGAAAGTTGAACCCACGATACGTTGGACCATTCGAGATTATTGAAAGGATTGGTCCGGTAGCTTACAGATTAAACATGCCTGATGAACTCAGCTGAGTGCACAATGTATTCCACATATCCAATCTAAAGAAATGCCTCATTGAAACAACACTGGTGGTGCCACCGGAGGAGATCCAGGTGGACGATCAGCTACGGTTCGTGGAAGAACCAGTGGAGATTCTTGAGCAGGTCATCAAGAAACTCAAACAAAGCACCATACCTATTGTTAAGGTTTGATGGAATTCCCGTCTAGGACCGGAATATACGTGGGAACGCAGGGATCAAATGCGGCTTAAATACCCACATCTCTTTACTGAACCTGAAACTATACATAGATCAAACGCGAAACATAAACCAACTCTTTCAAAGTGAATTTCGGGGCGAAATTCCTTTCAACTTGGGGATGATGTGACATCCGGGAACCAAGCACACATTTTCTAGCTGGCTTTACTGTTTACTTGCTGAATTTCGGGACGAAATTCATTTCAACTTGGGGATGATGTGACACCCCGCATTTTCAAGTTAATACTTTTACTGAACTCTAATTAACTTGCATGTTCATACGTGGTTAAACACTTAACTAGGGTTAGTTAAGGAGGTCTAACATATGTTAGAGGATATTAACGTACATTATAATTAAGAAAATCCTTGTTCCGACACACACACACGAGTCATGTATCCGGAACGTTGGTGATTTGTCTAGTATACATGATAATGTGTACAATTGAAATATGATGAACGTGAAGTAACATGTTTATATGAATTACATGTTTATGCGAATTACTGCTTGACTGATAGTCAGTACGTGAACTATGCAAATTATATGCACTCTATGATTAATATGTATTGAGAAGATAAAAACAGTAGTTTTTATGTAAGTTGGGGTGGCTAATATTATCGGGTTCAGTATTGGGTTAAAACATAATTGACGGGTCCAGTTAACAAGCTAAAAAGCTATAATACCCAATTACTTGGGCAACAAGCCAAAATTCTCTTATAAATACTGATAAAAAAAAATAAGAAACCCTAATCCCAACCCTTGCGCCGTGCGCTACCCCCACTCCCTCTCTCTCAATTTTCAACAAACATCAATCTTCTTCACTTGTTCAAGCTAGTTTGGGTATAATCTCTAGGCTTTGAGGACTCTTGCATTGGAAGGTATAATCTTTGTGTGTTTTATAATGATTAGTAATGTTTTAAAAAGTTTTTAAAAATCCTAGAAACTACATTTATAGAATCGCACATAGGGTTTTGATGTGAGTTCTTGAGTGTTTGTTATGAGTAATGATAAAAATTATTGTTAGTAATCATAATTAGGGTTTTCATATGTTAATACATGGGTTTGATTATGATAATATGGATTGTGCATATGTTATAGATTTTTATGCATGATTAGGGTTCATGAATAACTTGTTGTGCAAGTTTTAGTTTCTGGCAGATTCGTTTTGATAGTTTGTAGGGCTGTTATAATATGGGGGTGTAAATTGATTGTTTTGATTTTTACTTCTATGCTAGAACCTTATTTATGATGTTAGGTTTTCAAAAAGTCCAAGATCATGCGTTTTTGACTTGTTTTGATATTTTTCCATGATTTTATGAGTTTAGAGGTATAAGCTGATTTTCGGATGTGAAAAATCAGCCGACTTTAAAGGGCTGTAACTTGAGTTTTACAAGTCTGTTAGTCGCAAGTTCTGGACAGTAGTTGCGTATATGAAGTACGGATCTTTTCCCACTGGATTCACCTCGTTTGGATAATACACTAGTTTAATATGTATTAATTTAAAATGAGAATTCACTATTCATGAATAGTGAATTCCATTATTTTATATTTTTTTTTCCTTTTTCACATCTTATTTTATATATATATATATATATATATATATATATATATATATCATTTGGTTCACCTTAAAACACAAGTTGTGTTGGTGGTGGAGTGGTTTGTGATGAACTTCTATTGCCTATGGTAACAAGTTTGATCCTTAGGAGAGGCAATTTATTTATTTTTTTCACTTTAACAGATTTACTTAATAATAAATACAATTGGTTTAATATTTAAGCATCAATTATGTTAGTGGTGTAGTGGATTGTGGTCCATTTTGTTAACTAGAAGATTGCAAGTTTGATCTTGGTAAGTTGTATTTTTTTTTTCATTTTAATAGCCATATTTGATATTAAGTATAATCTATTTCATATTAAAACACAAATGGGTTTGGTAGTGTAGTGGTATGAGATGCATTTTTTCAATAGGAGGCTTGGGTTCGAAACCAGGCGGTCGCGATTAATTTTTTTTATTTCAACAGGCTTATTTGATGTTCTTAATTAGTTTTGCGCATACAGTAATTGAGTAAAGAAAAAGTTCAAGATGAAGCAGACATCACCGCGGCGCGCCGCAACGCGCGCGGTAAAAATCCTAGTTTTTATGAATTTAGAATAATTACTTTAAACCATCAACATGACTTCACGACTTTATTTATTTTAGTGTACTTAGTTTTATTCCAAATGTCCACTCGTTTTTCTCGTATAGTTAACTTTATATTTTATTTCAACAACTTAACACTTCAAAATGTAGTTAACTATCACTTTTGTTTTTCAACAAAAATAATCCATTCAAAAAATATTTTATATTTTTCTCCGCATTTTATGAAAGTTACATTTTTAACCTAAGACTCCTAAAAATCATCTTTCCATCCTTTTTGTTTGTAAAATATCTCTACAATACTTATATTTTATAAATACTTTCTTCCAACATTTTTTAAAAAAATGAGAAGTTTTATACTATCTTGTAAACTTTATTGAGTCAAAATTCATCTTAAGTGTTCTTAAAGCTTGTTGTCACCTTTAATAGTTTTCTTTACTTAAAACAAATCATCTCTGTGTTGTTCTCTTGTCCAAACTTGAGTCTTTAAAGTCCAATTATTTAGTCTTTATACAAGATCTACTCCATATTTTAAAGATTACAAGTTTAACTTGTTAGTTAGATCTTTACATTTTCAACATTATTTTTAAAACCATGTTTATGTTTAATGTTCTTGTCTTTGTGATTAACATTCAACAAAAACAACTAATGTACAAAGATTAAAAAACTTTAGAAAAATATAACTTCATTACCATCACCACCCACCTTCACTGCCCAAACCACACACACCCCATCTGTTGTGTCTTATGAAAACAATAAAACCCTTCATTTAAACTTTCCCATACAACTTGCTAAATTAAACTTTTATAAAAAAAAAAAACACTTGATTAAGTAGAGAGTTGGAGACCTACTGGTACTAGGCTAGGGAAGATCACAAAAATCACAATGGAAATGTGGTCCTTAGGTTTGTTCTTCCTACTTTTAAGCTCCAACTCTTAACACACACTTGATCAAGGATAGAATGGGGGTTGTGTAGTAGCATTGGATTTTTGAAAAATGAAATAGTGGTGGTGTATGGGTGTTCGGCCAAGTGGAGGATCAAAATCTATCACATACAATAAGATCTCAAGGATATATAAGCCTTCAGGTGCAGAATTCTCTTGGGTCTAGCAAAATGATATGTAATATATGTAAAAACGCACGCGAAATCCATCAAAACGCTTAGCTTTGTTATTATAATCAACTTATAACAATTACAGGACTCAATAACTCAGATATAGCAAAACTAGGGTTTTGAACAGAGAATTGGCGCTAAAACTCTCAAAGGATAATTGACAATAACTGCCTCGACTCATTCCCAACCCATATATATATATATATATATATACTGATTTCTGATTCGCCCTATCGAAGGCACAAACGGCTTCATTCGCCGTAACAAAAACATGAATGAAAAATGAGATTTCCCGTTTGCCCTAATGACCACAAATACAAAGACTTTGAACATGACACATTACAACTAACAATGAGATTTCTCATTCTCCCTGACAAACAAATGAATGACAAATAATATTTCTCATTCGCTCTAATGACTACAAATACAAAGACTTTGAACATGACACATTACAACTAACAACCAAATATGCCTCGATCGACCAAAAAACTACAGACACATATAAATATGCATCTACACCAAGGTTAGCTTAACTCTTAAGCCAAGGATTCTTGGAATCTTGGAGACAAAATCAAATCAAGGAGACAAGATAGAGGGGAGGGTGACGACACCTAGGGGACACACTAGGGGTGTAAGGTCCTAAACCAATTTACAGAAACTTGCAGCGGAAAAGCCAACCCAAAAATTCTTTTCTTTAATAACAACCTTGAACGTTTAGAAACCGATTCTAATATGTATTTTTGGTGTTACATCTTAAAATATTTCTTAATACATTCTACGTGACTCCTCTCCATTTGATTATGTGACCGTGACCACGTACAATCCGCCTTCTCGCTCGATCTCCATCCTTCCTTACTTCTCAAGATAGACAAGACATCCTGCATTCACCACAAAACCATTTCGTTAGTTCAATAGGTAACCTCATGTAATCTACTCATGACGCGGAAGTAACATCCAACAATACTCTGTGATCTTGTCCAACAGCCTTCATTCGAGTTCGGGTGGGTTACCCCGATCCGAACCTCCACGTCTCCTGCAATCATACGTACATACCTACGTTTCCTATCATTCACATAACAAAGGTTAATAACCCCACAACGCGTCCAACATACACTTCCCCTCCATAAAATTTTACAATACATACAAGCATACACTTTGTATAATTCTACAATACATACAAGCATACACTTTTTATAATTCTACAATACATACAAGCATACACTCCCTTCGTATAATTCTACAATGCATACAAGCATACACTTTGTATAATTCTACAATACATACAAGCATACACTTTGTATAATTCTACAATACATACAAGCATACACTCCCTTCGTATAATTCTACAATACATACAAGCATAACAAAACCTCACTTTCTTTCCAATCTATTAACCAATTTAACTAAGAATGACCATGGGTTATACTAATAGCAACATCCACTTTCCACTCTACACATATCCTTCAATTTATTAAATTTATATACAATTAACACATATACAACTTTCAATCATTCATAAATTGCCACATACATGTCACCAACTACACATTATTCTTATTATTACATGGGTTTACCCCTACCAAAGCCAATATCAAAGCTCTAATGGAAACCCAATATCATCATCACAAATAAGCAACTCCTAGTGATTAGCTCATCTCTAAACTATTAGAGATGGTCAATACCACTTACAATCAAGCCATAATACGAATTTAACATGTTTTCCTCAAAACCCACATGTGGGGTTCGAACCCTACACGAATTATACATCAAATTCTACCAAACAAGAGGTACCTTTAGGTTCAATCGACCATAAACGGCCTTTTCTGGTTAATGCATCAAATTCCCCTTTGAATCCTTGCTAGATTGAGTTGGTAGTTGGACTAGGGTTGGAGCCCCTTGCTTCTTCCTGATAATCGACCAAAACACACACAAGTGTGTGTGTTTTTGGTGTTTGCCCCATTATTAATAATAATAACATGGACTTTGGGTATTTGGCAATTTCCACCCTCCAACTTATAGTCCCTTGACCCAATATCATTTTATTAATCCCGCCTATCAACGTTTTTAAATGAAGCGGGTTTTCAGGGTGTTACAAGGGGTCTTTGCACAATGGTCGTTAGTACTAAATATCTAGTTAAGACTAGTTGCACCGGGTTAGGGTTTTCAAGTTTTATCAGGTCTTTAAGCGCAATCATTCAAGAAAACAAAAAGGCCTCAAATAATATTTTTAGGTGTTGATAAATAATTTGGTCTTGCATTGAATTAATTGGCAAGTTATACGCGTACAAGTTACACTACATGTACTTTATTAATTACCGAGAGATTTAAGTTTTGAGGTTCCAATTATAGTTTTGGGACTTCAACCTAATTATTATAAATTGTAATGCCATTTATTTAACATCACGGGCACTGAGGACTAATTAGGTTATTAATGTTTACAGGGTATCACGAAAGTAATGGTACCGGACTAGTTTGATTTCTCACAACTACGGAACTTTTCTAATCAAACTCATGCAATATCATGCATCAAATGGGAACTTTGCTATTCTCTAATGATTAATCTAACACAATTAAATTCAAATTTTAGTTAGTTTAGTTAATTATGCATATTAATATTGTACAAATTTTCCTCGTTTTTGTACCAGTTGTCACCACGTGGTTGCATCAATTAAACAAGTTGTGGACCTAAAATCCATCATGTTTGGTGATGCCATGGGCTGACTAAAATCATACGAATGGATAATAGATGAGGAGACTCAAGATAACAACAAGCTTATGAAAGGTTTACTAAAGTCGAATCCTCTACTAATAATTGGAACCATAATTCATATAATGGGGGAGGTAGGGTTAGTTCTAAAAATAGAAACTGTTAAAAAGAAACTTAGTTGAAATAGTTTGTAAATCACCACATCACGCTAAGAATTACTCTTGTAGATCACGCACATAAAACTCGATTCTCTAGTTGTTCAAGATTTATTTCTCATTCCATATTAAAACACTTATTCATTGTATTACTGAAATCATTTATTGAGTCTAACATGCACATAATGAATATGGGAACAAAACAAAGGGACCAATATGGAGGTCTAGACTTAGATGATTGTTCAAGATGATGGTCAAGATAATGGATCAATGAACATGGGTCAAAGGAAACCCAATGATTGCCAAAGGGTGAAAAAAGATAGATTATAGGTTCAGTGTTATCAGAGTGATAAATTCGGTTACTATGCATCAATTTGTATAAAGCTTAAGAATAGATAGAAAGAAACTAACTTAATCGAAATGAATGATGTGGATCCAACTTTGTTAATCATGAAAGGTGATCAAAAACGGTTTTTCAAATGAAGAAGGGTTAAATTAAAAGAATTTTAAGATTGATCTAATAGAGAAAAACACTTGAAATATAAAGAACAAAGCATCGAATCACATGACCGGTAAACCAGCTTATTTCTTTGAACTTAATAAATGGGTCACAAGAATGGTGAAAATCGGATATGGATCTTGTATTGACATATGAGGAAAAGGGTCAATATTACTTAAAGGGGATATTGGGGAACAACACTTATTGACCGATGTTTACTACATACCGCTTATACAAAGCAACATCATAAGTCTAGGTTAAGCAACCAAAGGTGGATGCAATATTTACATGAAACACAATTTGCTAACCATTCATGATGAAACAAGTAAGCTTATGATAAATGTAATAAGGACCAAGAACCTTTTGCATAAGATATTCCTCAAGATAACTCGTTTTGGTACCGAAGCGAACATGATTGTAATGAAGAATTTATTATGTAGGAATCTACAAAGAGTTGGACTGAAAGATGAAAAGCCAAGTATGTGTCAGAATCCACTCAATGATCCAAGTTCAACCACTAAACCCAAATATAAGCGTCTAAGGAAGAAGGTCCATGATTAAAAGGAACATCCAAAAATGGGATTCAGAGTTCAGACCAGAGGATGAACGTTTAATGATAGTAATAAACATGTGTTTGTACAAGCTATGTAGAACCCAAAGAACATTATAAGATATCAATAAGAGATTTATGGGAATGAAGACAATGAGAACAAGTTTGGAGATAAAGACCTCTTAATTTTATTTCAAAAATTGGCAAATTAGGAGAGGGGGGATATGGTAGTGCATGTTGTTGGTTTCAGCCCCAAGATAACTCAAATAAACACTCACAAGTATTTAAAAGAAAAGATCTGAACTAGTTTTGTAGAGAGAAAACAAATAAAAAACTGCACTTTATTCAATGAAATAACATGCCTTAAATAGGCTAAACATCCAACGTACAAATGAAAAGTTCAAAACTACTTTACTGAAAATTTGCTACCTATCCCTAAGACTCGGACAAAACAACCAACTACAAAACAAACTCTCTAAACTTGCATACTAAATCAACTAAGACTTACTGTGCATATGCCCAACACATGACCTTTATTATTTGGCCCATTTTAGGCAAGATTAACCCAACATTCACCCCCTTAATCTTGACCCGTTTTGTCTTTCTACTTTCTCGTTACTTGCTCGCTTCTTCCTATATCACTTGCTTGGTTGTTCTCTTACTCAACCTTAATAGCAGCCCACACTCCTCGAAATATTGGTCACTACTTGGCTTAATCAAAAGAAAATAGGAAATGGTGCTTGACTTCTTCCACAAGCAAACTCACTTCAAAGTTACCATTTGGGAGTTGACCATTTAGCTTGTTGGACCCAATCCATGAGCCATAAAAAAACAACCGTTCATTCCCAATAAACTCGGTCGACCTTAGACACCAAACCATGACCCGTAGTCCTTTACCAACTTGGTTGCTTCTTTCCTTTTGTTTAAACCACAATAATAACCACCTCTCGCTGCCTCGTTACTGCTATACGGGTTGATTACCTATCACCATTCACCTGCCATTGCTGACATTCTCCACCGAAAGCCGTCGCCATAAAATTTTGGTATGTCGCGGGTTGCTGTTGTGACACCGTCTCAACCACCACCCCTAGTTCTTTCCTTTCTTGCGACAAGACGCCGATTCGATCTTTCTTTCTTCTACCTTACTGGCTACGGTCTTCCTTTCTAGCAACTCAAGACATGAAGTCACTCCTTCTTCTTCGTCTTCTGCCCTTGCTCTTCTTTCGGTTTCAACTAAATGCATCACAACTTTCACTTTTTTATTCTCCACGGTAATTATCGCGACCCAACGTTGTTCCGAGTATATCTCTTTCTACTGTAATAAAACAGCCCCTTCATAACAGAAACTTGTTCCTCCTACTACTGCATTATGCCCTCCAGCAAAGGGCTTCAAAACTTTCTCTTTCTTTTCTTGCTTTAACCGTACCGGCAACGGTTAATCAGTAAACATGCTACTTTCTTGATTCGAACCCTTTCTTACTTCGAATCTTCTTGTTTGCTCTTGCTCTTGTTTTCTTGCTCTTGTTTCTGGCTCTTTCTTCTTGTTACATAACGACCAGTTTTCACCAATCGATTCCCTTGCTTCTTGCTTGCTTTCTTATGAACTGAATGCATAGAGTCAGTGTTGCACTTGCTTCTTGCGAACCACTTCTTCTACTTCTTCAGCCCTGCAGCCACGGGCTGCTTTCTTCTCTCGCCACCGACTCTCAAAACAGCCCTCCAATCTCACCTTGCTCTGATACCAAATGTTGGTTTCAGCCCCAAGATAACTCAAATACACACTCACAAGTATTTAAAAGAAAAGAACTGCACTAGTTTTGTAGAGAGAAAACACATAAAAAACTGCAGTTTATTCAATGAAATAACATGCCTTAAATAGGCTAAACATCCAATGTACAAATGAAAAGTTCAAAACAACTTTACTGAAAATTCGCTACATATCCCTAAGACTCGGACAAAACAACCAACAACAAAACAAACTCTCATAACTTGCATACTAAATCAACTAAGACTTACTGTGCATGGGCCCAACGCATGACTTTTTTTATTTGACCCATTTTAGTCAAGATTAACCCAACATTCACCCCCTTAATCTTGACCCATTCCGTCTTTCTAATTTCTCGTTTCTTGCTCGCTTCTTCCTATATCACTTGCTTGGCTGTTCTCTTACTCAACCTTTATAGCAGCCCACACTCCTCGAAATATTGGTCACTACTTGGCTTAATTAAAAGAAAATAGGAAATGATGCTTGACTTCTTCCATGTGCAAACTGACTTCAAAGTTACCATTTGGGAGTTGACCATTTAGCTTGCTGGAACCAATCCATGAGCCATAAACAAACAACCGTTCATTCCCAATAAACTCGATCGACCTTAGGCACCACACCATGACCCGTAGTCCTTTATCAACTTGGTTGCTTCTTTCCTTTTGCTTAAACCACAATGATAACCACCGCTCGCTACCTCGTTACTGTTATACGGGTTGATTACCTGTCACCATTCACCTGCCATTGCTGACGTTCTCCACCGAAAGCCGTCGCCATAGAATTTTGGTATGCCGCGGGCTGTTGTTGTGACACCGTCTCAACCGCCACCCCTAGTTCTTTCGTTTCTTGCGATGAGACGCCGATCCAATCTTTCTTTCTTCTACCTCGCTGGCTACGGTCTTCTTTTCTAGTAACTCAAGACATGAAGTCACTCCTTCTTCTTCGTCTTCTGCCCTCGCTCTTCTTTCAGTTTCAAACAAATGCATCAAAACTTTCACTTTCTTATTCTCCATGGTAATTATCGCGACCCAACGCTGTTCCGAATATATCTCCTTCTACTGTAATAAAACAGCCCTTTTATAACAGAAACTTGTTCCTCCTACTACTGCATTCTGCCCTACAGCAAAGGGCTTCAAAACTTTCTATTTCTTTTCTTGCATTAACCGTACCGGAAACGGTTAATCAGTAAACATGCTACTTTCTTGATTCGAACCCATTCTAGCTTGCTTGATTCGAATCTTCTTGCTTGCTCTTGCTCTTGCTCTTGCTTTCTTGCTCTTGTTTCTTACTCTTTCTTCTTGCTACATAACGACCAGTTTTCACCAATCAATTCCCTTGCTTCTTGCTTGCTTTCTTACGGACTAAATACATAGAATCAGTGCTGCACTTGCTTCTTGCGTACCACTGCTTGTACTTCTTCGGCCCTGCAGCCACGGGTTGCTTTCTTCTCTCGCCACCGACTCTCAAAACAGCCCTCCAATCTCACCTTGCTCTGATACCAAATGTTGGTTTCAGCCCCAAGATAACTCAAATAAACACTCACAAGTATTTAAAAGAAAAGATCTGCACTAGTTTTGTAGAGAGAAAACAAATAAAAAACTGCACTTTATTCAATGAAATAACATGCCTTAAATAGGCTAATCATCCAACGTACAAATGAAAAGTTCAAAACTACTTTACTGAAAATTTGCTACCTATCCCTAAGACTCGGACAAAACAACCAACTACAAAATAAACTCGCTAAACTTGCATACTAAATTAACTAAGACTTACTATGCATGTGCCCAACACATGACTCTTATTATTTGACCCATTTTAGTCAAGATTAACCCAACACATGTGTATCTTTTATAACAAGTACTGGTTATTAGTTTGTTTGGTAGCCTTGTTGGATTAACAGTTTAAATATGCATTACTAAGGGTTTCGTATGAAAGTATTATAATTGACGTTGTTGAGATATGCATCCTTGATTATAATATAGTAAGTTCTATGAATATTTTGCTAGTTTGTTATTATTGACTGCATCTGGACTTGGAAAATAACATGTTAATCTATTCTAGTGTAAGCTACTACAACTGAAGACATACCATATGATGTAAAAGAAACCTATATATTAGCTATTATTTTTCAGAAGCAACTGATAAAATATGAAATAATTTCTCACAAAAAGTGACAATAGTAAAGGTTGCATGGAGTGGAATAGAGCACTTAGGCAGGATGGTGCAGAATGAAGCCTATAGCCTCCATTCTGCCACCTAAGCACCATATACATGTCACGTTAAAATAGAGCTTTACCTCCTCTTTTAATAACTTCCAGAAAATAGAATAAAGTCCATCAATAATTACCCAATCACTTCTTTATTTGTTTTAATTTGTTTTCTTATTTAAATTCCACAAAATAAAGTAACTTAAACAAATAAAATTAAATAACATTAAAAATAAAAATACATAACATTAAAATAAAAAATGTATAGCACTAAAAATACATAAAATAGAAATTCTAAATATGCCAATTTAATCAACAGTGGCATCGACTATAAGTTTCCAAAGTTCTAACTTAATAAACGGCATTCCATTAACGCATGTGTATTCGGCACAAGATTCTTCAACAACATGGTCATCATTTTCATCTTCTTTCAAGTTGTCTACCTGCCTTTGTAGATTCGATGAAATCTTTCAAGCAATACCGATATACTCTCCTGCTTTGATGATATTTCATCACTTGTACGCGCGGTTGCATGACCCATTTCCTCGTCAAATTTATCCTAAACCGAATCCTAAAATTCAGTACCAAACCCATGCGTTGTAAACAAGTCAGACTTTTTAATGTGTAGAACCGAAAAGGTCAACGCGAACTCCTCGTCGTTGTGGTAAAAGAGAAGAAATGGAGGATTAGTGTCGAAGCTTGGAGATCAAATCGGTGGGGGCCAGACTCAATTCATATAAACATTACCTACGAAATTCGCAAAACTCAATCACTGCTCCAAAAAACGGTGGGGGCCTCCACTGTGCTTCGCCCCTGTGGAGGATTGTGTGTTAAAAATATGAGAGACAAAAGGGTTTATATAGAGTTAAAAAAAAAAATAGATTAATTTTTTTAGAATATAACCGATGAAAAAACAGAATAAAAAAGATAAATGGTCTCACATTTGTCTCGTTGGTCTTCGTTATTGTCATGGCGAGGGGAGAATAGCGCCTCCCAAATGGCACTGGGAGAGAGGGGGGGGTATTCTATGAATTTTGGCTAGGTGGCAAAGGCATAGTGCTTTACACCGTGTAGCCCTAAGGGCTTTAATTTGCCCTAGTATCACTTTAAAAGGGAGCTTCATTGTCTGTTTCAATAACACTTGGGAAATAAAATAGAGCTCTCTTAATCATTAATTTATTTTTTTTATTGTGTTTCTTTATTTTCTTTTTTATTTAATTCAACAAAATAATATACATAACATCAAATTTTATTAGTTTTTTTTATTATAAACATTATTAACAAAAACTCATTTTTAACCAACCCATTTTTAGATACCCTAAACCTATTCTTCTTCCTCTGTTTTTCTTCCTCTCATCATCAAAGAAAATGAAAACAGAAAAACAAAGACATCAAACAACAGCAACAACACATACAAAAACACATTAGGCCCCCTTCTTTAGTTGTGAACCTTCGTCATTGTGCTAACGGGTTTCAATGACACAAGGAAAATGGTGGAAGGGGGTTACTAAAAAAGAAAACACTGCGATGCAAGGGATGCACCCCGCACCAGTCAGCCTAATCATGTATGATCAAAAATATATTTCATTCAGGCATTTTCGCCTAGGTCCTTACTTTTTATAATAATTCTAGCTCAAAGTCCTTCAAGCTTCTTCAGATTGTTCTATGCTCCTTAGGTTTCCTTCAAGTGTCAGTTTTATCCTTGGGCCTAGCAAATAATTTCATAATAAATCCAAACATAAAATGTAATTTTCCAAATGTATAATCATTGTACGGGTATTTTAACATGTACCGTACGAATAAAAGAATTAAGTTAAAACTAAAGTTGCTACTTTTAACTAATTACCTATCAAAACAATTCTAATGTAACAAATTAAACAAGTTTTTAAAGTAAGGTGTAAACGAGCCAAGTTACTTATGAATAACTCAAGATCAACAAAAAAAAAAAAAAAACTCAAATCGAACCAAGCTTAAACGATGCCAAGCCAAAGCTCGAGTCTAAAAATTAGTTTGTTTAATAAACGAGTCCAAAGTGAAACTTATCTTAGAGCATCCACAATTCAAAGGTTTGTTTGGAATTTCAAATCGCCACAAACATCTTTAGAACTTACTAATAAATGTATATATAAAAAAAAGTCATAAATAAGCTAGTCATGCATGAGCTCTCATAAGTTAAATGTACCAAATATAATCTAGACTCAGCTTGTTTAAACTACTTATATGGAATATTATTTCATTTCCAATGGTGTGAATAAGTAAGTACTTTTGTATTTTTAAGAAAAATTAATTTTCACCACTCGAGACTAAACGGTGTGGGGGCGGCGATGGCCTGTCGAATCCGTCTTGGGCCGGTCAACACCGCCCCGACTGACCCACACCCGGCCAAAACGGCTGAAAAGAGACGACTTGGACGGGCCATTTTGATTGGTGGGTTGGAGTGTAACGGACATATGACCGTTAATAATAAAAAAAACAAAAAAAAACAAAAAAAAAATAAAAAACAAAACCTTTTCTCTATTTAACAATCTACAACTTACATTTTTTTAGAAAAAACAACCTACAATCAATCCAAATTATCTTCTACTCTTCTCATTTTCTCTCAAATTTTATAAAAAAACAATATGAATCCCTTCAACCAATATAAAACAAATAACTCGAACACCCCGAACCAAACTCCTAATCTAAACGCGAATCAAAACTCGAACTTCCCGATAACTTTTAGTGGGTGTTATCAGCCCGAAGTGCCATCCTCATTTGCGAACTACAAACAATCATCCTCAAACGTGTTTCAATAACTAAGTCAAATGCAAATGCAACAACTTTTGCAATCTAACATGTTCAATCAAATGTAAATGCAACAACCTATATTTACTACTACTTTTACACCAACTCAACCACCTCAACCAAGCCTTACAATACCATGAGTACCTCGTCCTATGGGGCTCATAGACGAGGAAGATGATGATGAGGTCGAAATTGTTCCGGAAACGCAACCATCACCACCACATAACAAAGACTAAGGAAAGGCAAGTGCGAAGGATTGTGACAAATTGCCTAAGAAACCATGGACGGAAACCGAAGTTGAGACGTTGGTTCTAGCGTGGCTAGAAACATCCACGTGCTCCATTGTCGGTAATTAATTAACTTCATTTTTTTTATTACATTTGTATCTTGGTATGGCTTCGGTGCTTCCTTTCTTTTGTGGAAGTTCTCTGTGCATTTCTTCCAAAAGCCGGTGCCATTTTAGTTGGTGCATAATTTTTTACGAAAAGTAAATTTATTAAATTTTATTATTAGTAGTAAAGTAATACTTAAATAATATGCAAAAACAATTGTAACAAACAAGGCGTGTACGTTATTTGCCGATTTCTATAATCAAATCAAGTCGCGCCCTCCTAGCGGATACAAAGAAAGTATGATTTTTAATAATGCTATGAAGAAGTGGAGTGATACACAAGCGGGGGGATTCAAATTTGTTCAGGCTTGGGAACTTTTGAGGAACAAACCTGAAGAAACACCAGTTTAACAATCAGATATAACAATGATAATGAACTAATAATGCAAAGGGACGAGTTTTGTATATTTATCAAGACAAGTTACAAGACACTGTTATATGATTATTACAGAGTTTCGACTATAATCTATCTCTCACAGCTTGCTATATGAATTCTTTGTAATGGTATTCGATCCCCTCTTCTGATGACGAAGGGAGGTATTTATAGGCTACTCAGGTGGCCTATGATTGGCTGTGAGGAGAATGGCAGTTGTCTTGTACGATCGTTGCCGTTGTCATTTCCTGCGTTGTCTTCCCTTGATTGGTCCACGTGTCCTGACGTCGTCCTTTTTGTCCTTTCCTGTACCTCGTACTGGCAGGTGATCATGGAGCAGGGTGTTTTGGCCTGTGATTGGCTATTGGCTCTGCTCCTTTCGGGTGACACCTGTCCTTTTTTGTGGTCGCATGCGCCGTCTTCTAGAATGCCACGTCACACTGCTGCGTTGACGTGTACGCGGGCTTCTTTCCTGCGCATGCGCGGGTACATATCTCTTCAAGTCCCCCTAGTCCAGTGTGTTGTATGTGTAGCATGCGAGACGCTGGACTCAGCTTATTGACGTAGGCCGTGCGAGGTGTTTTGCGCGTTGATTAGGCGGGGGGAGCTCCTGCGCGGTACTGTGCAAGTGGGGTAGGTGCGGACGTCTCGTAATTAATGTGCACATCAGTTTTGTCAGTCCGCGTGTGCGACGCGACTGGTTGGTAGCCGAAAAGTCTCTGACGGTTGTACAAATGTCAGAGACGTGGTGGGCCCGAGTCGCTTTTTCTCTCTCTTGTTGTGACGTGTCATTCGCTGGTTGGTGGGCTTTTTGAATTCGAAAAACCGTCAGGCCACGTGTCTTCCACGTGTGGCTTCCCTATTTAAACCCTCTCTCCTCTCTAATCCCTTCACTTTCCTCATAATCTAACCTCAAATCCTCCGGATTTCTTCTTAAGGCGATTCCTTCTTCTTTTATTATTTTTCAGAGCATCCGTTGTTTTGTGAGCCATGGATCATATTTCCAACATTCCGAAGAAGAAACGTGGATCCAAGAGGGGGGATGATGGTTCGAAGAAGAGGCCGCCCCATGCTGGGGAGGTCACAGCAGTTTGGAGTAAGGGGGAGTTCAGGAAGTTTAGGAAGGAAGTTGGGTTCCCTTCTTCATATGGGGTGGAGGCTCCTGCTCCGGATAAAACTATATTGGAGCCCCCTGTTGGGAAGGTGGGATTGTATGCTTGCTATTTCCGAGATTGTAATTTTAGGGTTCCGATTACTCAGTTTCTTGGTACCTTTATTCGGGCGATTGGTGTGCATATTAACCAGATCCACCCCGGTTTGATGTCCAGGCTTATGTTCTTCGAGTTTTGTTGCCGTGCCAACAAAATCGAGCCTTTGGTGGACATGTTTCTGGTATTCTATAGCTTAAGCTTTGTGGAGAGTTGGCTTTCATGTAGGCCGCGCCCTGGGGTCTCTCCTTGTGCGGGGGCTGGAGTTAAGAGCTTCAGGGAGTGGAAGCCAAGATTTTTCTGGATCAACCAGGGGGTGATCCCTATTGAGATGGGTAGGTTAGACCCGGCAAAAGGATTGGGCAAGATGGTGCTTATCGAGCATAAGGATCAGGAGTGGTTTAAAACATTGACTAGCCACCCGGTTGACGTGTGCGAAATCCCGGAGACCGGCCTGGTAATGGCGGGGATGAGCATAAAGTACGACGTCAAGGGGCGCAACCCGCATCTTACTGACAATGGCAAAGGTTTGTAATTATTTGTATTCCCTTTCTTTTTCTGTTCCGCGCGAGTTGTGTTGGATAATCGCGAATTTACATTTGTTATGTTTGTTTTTTGCAGAGGTCGCATGTTTGTACTCCATGCTTCTTGGCGGGGATGACATGGGCTTTGCCTTCAAGGAGTTGGCGGACAATGAGCTGTATATTTTGGAGAAAGCATGGGACACGCTTATCCGTCCAAAGTTGGATGACGCGTCACAGGAGCCTTCCCTCGCGCAGCTGTTGATTACTGAAGCAGGTGAGTCTTCACCGCTTTATGAGAATCCTTCGCCCGTCAACATGTTCATGCGGACGTGTTTCCCTTTAATTGTATTATCTAGTGATGAGTCCTCTGACGCGTCTATGCTTTCGCCACTTCCCTCGTCTGCAGGCGTTCAGGACCCGCAGCCATCTCCCGCGCATGCGGAGGGTGGCTCTGGTGAAGAGACGGAAGAAGACGACTCCCTTGTACATCGCATCGCGCGTTCGCAAGCGGGTGCGGTTGAAGGTGAAGATTACTCCTTTGTTTTAAACCACGAAGTGGTGAATAGGTATTTTCGAAATTATCAACCTTTTGAACGAAGCTACGTTGAACTTTCAGATGCGTTCGTGCAAGGGGAGTCGGTGGAGAAGTTGGCGAAGGAGACTGTGAGCGGGGTGGTAACTAAACCCGTTTCCGCAGGGGTGTCCGAATCTGGGCCTATTGTTGCTGACGCGCCCCACTCTAAGAAACGGTCCAAGCGCTCGGGTGGGAAAAGGAAGAAGGTTGCTGAGGAGCCGTCATCTCCTGCTGGGAAAAGGGTGAAGTTGGGCGACCTTGTTCATTCCGCGGAGGAGGATTTATTGGGTAAGTGTTCCATCTTCTCTTGTTTATGCATTTTAATGCTTTACCTCGCTACTGACCCTTGGTGTTTTGTTTCTGCAGCGGCTTTATTGGGTGTTAGCGCAGTGGAAGATGTAACAGCTGCCCCTCTTGCTGAGAGTTTTAACATCGAACCTGCGAGGCCAGCGTCTCCCGCTATGCAGACTGAAGAACCACCGCACGTGGAGTTGCAGGGTGGAGTGTTAGCGGTTTCTTCTCCAGCGCGCCAGCCATCTCCCGTGCATCAACCCTCGCCAGTGCGGATATCCACACCCACGCCTTTACCTACCCCTCCGCGGTCGCCGACACCTGTGCGACTCCCCACCCCTGCTCAGGATGTTCCTGAGGGTGGTGAAGGGCCGGTGTCACCGCCGGATATCAGTGAGGGGTACGGTCATGGTGTGGACATGACCGTGGATGACGATGAAGAGAGTGAGAGGCGGGTTGTGACGGAGCCTGAGCCTAGTTCTTCCGGTGCTCTTCCTGCTGGGGGTGGTGAGTCGGCTGTTGGCATTTTCGCGCCCAGCTGGACCTTGACACCGGCCACCCGGTTTTTGAATGTGGAGGAATGTCGCCAATTTTTGGCGAACGTTGTTCCTCCCGCTGAACGTGACTTTCAAGCCACGCGTCCGCGCGGCGAGCTTATGGATGACCACATTCTCAGTGTGGCTAACATGTTATCCACTTCGGCTGAGATTGTGCGCGAGTGGGGGCTGATGGCGCACGACCGTCATAGGTTTCATCAGGAGTTGCAGCAGTCCCATCAAACTTTGCAGCAAGTTACTGAGGAGCGCGACCGTATGCACTCTGAGTTAAAACGCGCTAAATGGGATGCTGCCACATTCCGTGAGGAGCGCGATAAGCTGCAGGCGCACATTTCCGAGCGGGAGGAGCAATGGAAGATTGCTTGTGATAAGACCAATGCAAAGATGGAAGCGTCGAAGAAACGCGTTGCGGAGGTCGAGGTAGAGAAGGAAGAGCTCCAGAAGGAGTTAGATGTGAAGGGCAGACTCGTGAAGCAGCATTATGATAAGCTGATTGAAGCCCGCGACTTGCTGCGAGAGAAGGATAAAGATATTAAGCAGTGGCAGGAGTCGCATGACGCGGTGGATAAGGAGAATCTGTCCTTGCACCAAAAGATCCTTTCTTTGGAGACTCAGTTGCTGGAGGCGCAGAATGAGAAGGAGTGTGCTGAAGAGGATCGTGCATGGGTGCTTAGCCACTGCGTCCCTGAGGTTTGTCCTTATATTATTGTTTTTGTCTGTTTTTGTGCGCGTGCGTTTATCAATCATGCCTTCTGAATGTTTGCGCAGGTTGCTCATCATGTGAAGAATTGCGCCCAGACACGCCAAGCCGTGGCATCTGTGAATGCTGCCGCCAAGCTGGTTGGGCGTAAAGCTAGATTTATTGAGGGTTATGAGCATGCGCAGGCTGGCAAGCCGCTGGAGCAGTTCGCGCTATACAAGCAAGATTTAGATGTTGTGCTTGCCAAGAAAGCCGCCGAGTTTGACGAGCTGAAGTATGAGCTTGTTGACTTCGTTTTCAGCCATCGCGACCGGCCAAGCTGTTTCGAGCTCAAGGAGTCGTTTGATAAACAGGGCTTGACACATACGCGGCGCGAGTATGCCATGAAGAAGCTGACTGCGGCTGATTTGGGGCTTGGGGAGCAACCCGAAGGCAGTGAAAGATTGGAGCTGTCAGGGTCGGATGAAGACGATGACTTCTCCGATTCATCTTCAGAGCATAAGAAGTGAAGCTGGACGTCGCTTCTTTATTTTATTTTTGTTTGTATTTGTAACTCCACCTTTGACTTGTTTAATCAATATGAATGTTTTTACTTTTGTAAGTATGTTTGTGCATTTTGATTTTGTCAATGGTAGTTTAATTGATTCCCGTTTGGTGCGAATGTTTGTATGTCTCATCGAGGTTTTATAGTTTTACCCTGCGCGTGACATCTTTATCCATGCGTCCGCGCAGGAGTTTAATAAAGCTGCAAATTGATGGTGCAACTGCAGATTAGACATAGGATTTTGAACATATCATGTTTGATCCTGTGCGGTGTATCTTAGCCATACGACCACGCAGTATTGTAAGGGAATCACAAATTAGTAGTGCAACTTCGGTTTATGACATTGCATCTTACCCATTCATTGTTTAGGGTGCGTGTTGCATCTTAACTATGCGACGCGCATTTTTAGGGAAATTGCAGATTTTCTCAATGCAATTTCGAAGTTTGTGAGAGTAAGCGTATGCAAAATAAAGGAACTGCTATATTTCATTTCATTTAGACGGCGCAGTGGCCTTTGTTACATTGTGCTTTGGGATTACATATAACATTTTCTCAATTGTGCCGCGTTCCATGTTCGGGGAACCGGTTTTTCTTCTAACGTTGATAGCTTGTAGGCTCCTTTACCGAGGACTTCTTGTATGCGGTATGGTCCTTCCCAGGTTGGGGTTAACTTTCCTTTGGGGAGGGCGCCGCTAGCCTCATTGTTTCTCAAGACAAAATCTCCTGCTCTGAACGTTTGGGGTTTGACCTTCGCATTGTAATAGCGCTCGAGCTGTTGCTTGTAATTTGCCTCTCTTATTGCTGCTCCCTCGCGGCGTATTTCTGCTAGGTTAAGGTTTGTGCGCAGCTCTCGATCGTTGTGTGTTGTGGTTGCTGAAAGGACTCTTGGAGATGGGCATCCAATTTCCGCAGGTATCATGGCTTCGGAGCCGTATGTGAGGCTGAACGGGGTTTCACCGGTGCTCGTTTTGGTTAATGTGCGATTGGCCCATAGCACGCTCGGTAATTCCTCCGCCCAAGCCTTTCCTTTTGTTCCCAACCTGGATTTGATGCCCTCTACGATGCTGCGGTTTGCACGCTCGACCTGTCCGTTACCCTGTGGGTGCGCGACCGAGGTGAAGATTGGTTGGATGTGCAAATCCGCGTACCATTTCAGCAACGCCTTGTCCGCAAATTGAGTCCCATTATCTGTGACGATCGACATGGGCAGCCCAAAGCGGCAAATGATGAATTCCCAAATGAACTTCTTCACGTGGTTGGCCGTGATTTCAGCGAGCGGCTTGGCTTCGACCCATTTGGTGAAGTAGTCAATGGCGACTATCAGGAATTTCCTTTTGCCCGTTGTCATTGGGAATGGTCCCACTAGGTCGATGGCCCATTTCTGAAATGGCCATGCTGAAGTCACTGGGATGAGCTCGTTCTTGGGACGCAGGGTGTTGGGGGCGTGTCGCTGGCATGAGTCGCATTTGCGGATGATTTTTAAGGCGTCTAAGTGCATGCCTGGCCAATAATATCCCGCATTCATGATTTTTGCGACCACCATGTGTGGCCCCGCGTGTATCCCACATATTCCTTCGTGTATCTCGCGCACCAAATAATCCGCGTCAACTGCATCCACGCATCGCAGCAATGGCCCTAGGTATGACTTCCGATAGAGCACTCCGTCTTGGATTTGGTACTGCAGGGCTTTGTGTTGTATCTTTCTGGCCTCAGCGCGTTGTTCGGGCAGGGCGCCAGTGGTCAGATAGGATGTTATCGGAGTCATCCAGCTGTCAGCACCCGTTTGGATAACGTTGACCTCTTTGGGTGGCACAGACGGTTCGCTTAGCGTTTCGATTCGGACCTCTTTTGCTAGATGGCTGAAGGATGTAGAAGCCATTTTGCTTAGAGCGTCCGCCGGCTTGTTCTGACTGCGTTTGATGTGGTCGATGGTGCAGCTGGGGAAGGTAGCCATGAGCTCTTTGGCGCGTTGAAGATACATGATCATTGAAGGCTCTTTTGCTTCATATTTTCCGGTGATTTGACCGGCAACCAACATTGAGTCGACATGTGCGAAGATGTGCTTTGCGCCCAGCTTGTGCGCGATGCGTAGTCCGGCGAGGAATGCCTCATATTCGGCCTCATTGTTGGTGGCCTTGAATTCGAGCCGTAACGCGTACGTGAATTCTGCTCCTTCCGGACTAACCAAACATATCCCCGCGCCGACGCCATCTTCGTTTGAGGCCCCATCTGTGTAGAGGTTCCAGATGGCCTTTTCATCGTCTGTTGGTTGCGGGTCTTGTTCGGCTTTGCATTCTTCGATTTTTTCTTTTGGTACCTCCGCTATGAAGTCAGCTAGTATTTGTCCTTTGATTGCTGGGCGTGTCTTGTAGTTGATGGTGTGTTCGCCCAGCTCAATCGCCCATTTGGCTAATCTCCCAGAGACTTCTGGCTTTGATAGGACATTGTTTAGCTTGTAATCGCTCAGCACGTTGATGGGGTGGCCCTGGAAAAAGCGGCGCAACCTTCTTGATGCGTGAACGAGGGCTAAAACTAACTTCTCCATGGTGGTGTACCTAGACTCTGCGTCTGTTAGCACCCTGCTGACGTAGTAGATGGGCGTTTGGACCAGCTTCCTGTCTACCATTAGTACCGCGCTCACCGCCTGCTCTGTGGCGCAAAGATACATCGTTAAGGGCTCCCTAGGGAGTGGAGCGGTGAGCGTTGGTAAGTCCATCAAGCATTCTTTCATCTCTTGAAAAGCCTTTTCTGCCTCTGTCGTCCATTTAAACTGGTTCTTTTTCAAACAGCTTTTCAGTGTTTCGATGAATGGAATGGATTTGCTTGCATGGTGTGACAGAAAACGATTGATTGCTACAAGGCGCTCGTTCAGGGTTTGAACTTCTTTCAGGGTGGATGGAGAGGGCATTTGCGCGATGGCTTGTATCTTTTCAGGATTTGGTCTGAATCCATCTTTGGTGACTACAACCCCAAGAAACTTGCCTTCTTCCATCCCAAAAGCACATTTGCCCGGGTTTAGCTTCATGCGGATTGCTTTTAAGTGCTTGAAGGTTTCTTCAATGTCTTTCAGCATCTGATCCTCCTCTTTGCTCTTGATGACTAGGTCATCCACATAGACTTCTAGATTCCTCCCTAGCTGCTTGGCGAACGCGCGGTCCATCAGTCGTTGATACGTGGCCCCAGCGTTCTTTAGGCCAAATGGCATCTTTGTGTAGCAGAAAACTCCCTTATCTGTGCGGAAGGCAGTTTTGTCTTCATCTTCAAGTGCCATCTGGATTTGGTGGTAGCCTTTGTAGGCGTCCAGAAAGCACTTGAAGCGGAATGGGGCTAGAGAGTCTATCTTCAAATCAATTTCTAGCAGAGGATAGCAAGCTTTCGGGCATGCTTTGTTGAGGTCGGTGTAATCTACACACATCCTCCAGCCACCATTGCTTTTCTTTACCATCACCGGGTTAGCCACCCAGGTCTGGTATCGCGTCTCTCTCAAGATTCCTGCTTTCAACAGTTCTCCGACTTGCTCATTCATCGCTTGAGTTTTTTCAGCACCCATGCTTCTGCGCTTCTGCGCGATGGGCTCTACAGAGCGGTATGTGTTAAGCTTGTGCTGGGCGAGTTCGCGTGGAACGCCGATCATATCTGACGGTTGCCATGCGAAAACGTCGATGTTTTTGCGGAGGAGCTGTTTCAAATGGTCCCTGATGTTTTCGGAAATTTCTGGCCCTATTGTGATGGGCTGTTTAGGGAACTTTGGGTTTAAGGTCCACTTTTCTGGTTCTGTGCGTGGGCATGGCTTCAACATTTTGGCTGGGTGGGGCTCTGTGGTCATGGCGCACTCCCTGTTAGCCCATACGATTGCCACCCCGTTTGGGGTGGGAAAACCGATCGCGCTGTGTACTGTGGAGGTGACCATGTTGTATGAAGCCATAGAGTCCCTGCCCAGGATGATATCATATTTGGACTTGGATGGAATGACGAGAAAGGTAACTTCTTCTGTTCGCGACCGCCCTTGCGCGCCCAGAGTGAGAGGGAAAGATATTTCTCCGAGGGGTGTTACAATCTCGTTGGAGAATCCCATAATCGGAGAGTTGATGGGGCGCAGGCGCTGCCTGTCTTCTTCGTCCAGAAGGTCAAAGCACTGACCATACATGATGTCCGAATTACTGCCCGTGTCCATGAATGCTATAGTGGTTCTGTAGTGGTCAAAGACGGCTGTGACAATGATTGCCTTTGTGGCCGATGGGCCGCCTTTGACTACGGGGAAACACACTTGTTGTTCCCTCCATTCTGCTGTTGATTCTGTTTTTCTCTTTTGGGTCCGGTGCCCGCTGCTATGTATCATCATGCTTATGTTCTTTATCTTTTTTGGCGGAGGACCCCCCGCTTGCTTGCGTTCGACGTTTTGTAGCAGGTGGCCAAGCTTGCCGGACTTTAGTGTGTCTTCAATGGCTTGCCTTAGCTGATAACATTTATCGGTGTCATGACCGATGTCTTGATGGTACGCGCAAAACTTGTTATGGTCCAACCCTTCGCGCCGTTTGATGACCTTAGGTTCAGGGAAGTCAACGTTTTCCGTTGCTAGAACTTGCGCTGGTGTTTTAGTTAAGGGGGTCCAATTGTTGTGACTCCTTCTGTTGGGCATGTGCACGAGTGAGGTGTTGCGCTGATAATCTTGTGATGCGGAGGGCTTTGGGGTTGTCTGGTCGGCTCCTTGAAGCCTCGTCCAGACATTGCCCTTCGCCTTCCTGTCATGCCTATTGTTTCGGTTGCGCACTGCTTGCGCTTGTGTATCTGTGTACTGTGGTGCTTGAATTCTGCTCCAGACGGATAGCTCTCTTTCGGTCTTCGCATAATTTTTAGCTCCGCGCATGATCTCTTCCCATGTGTTTGGCATACCTGTGCATCCGGCCAGTGTGCGGATCAACGAGTCGCATCTTACGCCTTGTGTAAATGCTGCTTTCATAAGCTCAAATCCGATTGGACCAATTTGTAAAGCTTCGCGATTGAACCTGGTGATATAATCCTCGATGGACTCGTTATCGCGCCTTTTAACTTGCAGAATGTCAGTGGAGTCACGCTCGATTCTTTTGTTTTGACTAAAGTGGTCTGAGAATTTGTCAGTTAACTCTTTCAGATTATCTATTTTTCCGTTTGGCAGGCTGTCAAACCATACTCGTGCTGCGCCCGTAAGCGTCTGCGCGAACATGTGACACCATGCTGGCAGGGTCCACCGTGCGCATTTTCCTGCGACCTCGAAACTTCGTAGATGGTCATCAGGGTCGCCGGTGCCGTCGAACTTTCCCAAGGCGCTTGGCATTTTGGTCCCGGCGGGTAATGTGGCGAGTGCGATGCGCGGTGTAAACTTTGATTTTTCACTGAATGAGGGAGGGTAGTATGGTTTTGTGAGGTCGTCTTCTCCGGACAACAAGTGTGCTCGATCAACGGTGTTGGTCAAGTACTGGCTTGTGTCACGTTGAAAACGACTCTGTGACTCGTCGGAGTCTTCCCTCTATGTTGGGTCAGTGTCGTGATTGCTTCCGCCGGCTTGTCCCGCAGCTCTAGATGGCCCTTCTGAGATAGTGACGGGCCTTCCTTCGCTGAAGGACAGGGCGCGGGATGCTTCTCTCAGGTGTTGTTCTTTAAGTTTGTTCATAAATGCTTGCTTCAGAGCTTCTTTCTGCTGCGCATACCACACCTCTGGGCTAACCATCGGCGCAGTGTGACCAGCAGGTGAAGTTTGAAGGTTATCAGTGGCAAAATGGAATGACGGGGTTTGCCTCGTCCCGGAGGACGGGGTACGGCCCACGTCTGTGCCATGAACTTGCTCCTCCATGTGGCTGTCGGGCTGGCTGGTGGTTGCCGGAGCAGCACCAGTGCCAGACGTGCCTGTTGGAGAGTTTGTTGTCATCGGTAAAGAACTCATCACTGGTTTTTTTGAGAGATAGAAGTTTTTAGGTTGCTGTTCTTGATAACTCAATAGACGGATGGCGCCAATGAAGAAACACCAGTTTAACAATCAGATATAACAACGATAATGAACTAATAATGCAAAGGGACGAGTTTTGTATATTTATCAAGACAAGTTACAAGACACTGTTATATGATTATTACAGAGTTTCGACTATAATCTATCTCTCACGGCTTGCTATATGAATTCTTTGTAATGGTATTCGATCCCCTCTTCTGATGACGAAGGGAGGTATTTATAGGCTACTCAGGTGGCCTATGATTGGCTGTGAGGAGAATGGCAGCTGTCTTGTACGATCGTGGCCGTTGTCATTTCCTGCGTTGTCTTCCCTTGATTGGTCCACGTGTCCTGACGTCGTCCTTTTTGTCCTTTCCTGTACCTCGTACTGGCAGGTGATCATGGAGCAGGGTGTTTTGGCCTGTGATTGGCTATTGGCTCTGCTCCTTTCGGGTGACACCTGTCCTTTTTTGTGGTCGCATGCGCCGTCTTCTAGAATGCCACGTCACACTGCTGCGTTGACGTGTACGCGGGCTTCTTTCCTGCGCATGCGCGGGTACATATCTCTTCAAAACTAAAGTGGGCGACGGTCTCAAACCCCGTTGTAAAAGCAAAGGGTGGAAAGAGTACAAACGCTAAAGCTTCACAAGAGGGAATAGCTCGACTCATCATGTGGACATCGACATCAATGTGGAAGCGGAGTTTGATATCCCGATCGAGGAGGCTCATCGTCCCATGGGTTTGTCCTTTTTTAAAATTTGTTCTACTTGTTAATTAAAAGTTATTATATTCTTATTTCGGTTGATTAAATAGGTCGGGATAAAGCGAATAGGGAAGCGGCCGCCAAAAGACAAAGCGGGTCTGGGAGCGGTAGCGCAACGAAGATTGACGTTTTGACGGCTCAGATCGAAGCTTTCAACCGAGTCAACGAGGAAAAGCTAAAGGTGTAGAATGAAAAGCTCAAAATCGAAGAGGCGAAGGTTTTAGCAATCGACACAAATTCCAAGTCCGAAGCGAGGCATCGAGTTATTGAAAAATTACAAGAGGATATCATTAGCAAGTATAGCTAGACGCTTGTATTTGTAATGTCAACTTTAGTATTATTCGAATTTGTTTTATTTGTAACGTTTTTTTAATATTATGTCATTTTTATTTTATTTATTTTAATTATCTATGTACTTATTTAAAAATTATAAAATAAAAAATAATTGGTGATTAATAGGAGTGGAGTACTACCCAAGAAGGATTACCCCCACACCCTTAGTCCTCAATTTGTCTAAAACTAAAGAGGGCTCACTTTTTATTAACGTGACGACAAGGCTTCCCAAGCCTTACCAAAATAAACCACACCACATAGTCTGATTACTAAACGAATATACCCACTAGGCCACTAAAAATCTCTAGCATGAGTAGGTTCTGTGAAGTGTGAAGGATAAAATGAGACCAAATATTCTAGAAGAAAAAGAGACTGACCCTGCTAGGACTCCAAGTTTCAAAAATCGTATGAAAATTTTTAAATACAAATTATAACAATACAAAAACATATAGTATGGCAATGGAAGAAAACAACAAAAATCACTGAAGCTACTAATAATTGTAATAGACTACTGATGATAAAAAGAAAAACAATTATACGGATAATAATAATAATAAAAGGATAAAAAATTATAACCGAAAAATACAAGTTTTAGGGCTTAGGGCTATTCTTTTTTATCCGTAACCCGAAACTGTAGCCATTGCAGTAATCGGTATGAGAAAGTGAAAAGCCATGAGACACCCATCTATTGGTTGAGGATAGAGCCCTTTTTTGCACCCCCTACACAAGGGTGTAGGTTCCAAAGTATAGCATAACTTAAGAATTTAATTCCTTTGAATATTTTCTCACTTATAAACCAATTAATATTTCAACCCTTCGTCCAACACTTGTAGCCTAGTTGGTTGAGGGCTTAAGTTTTCCTATGGGAGGCTTGGGTTCAATTCCCACTAGCTACATTTGGAGGACATTGGTGGATGGGAAATGAGGGATGACCCGGCCATTGGCTTGGGTTCGAGTCCTGATCCCGACCGGTTTTACCGACTAATTCACCGTCGTGCCTTCGGGCGGGTGAGTGGTCGGGTTTTCCCGGGAATTGGTGGCAATTGGTGGCCCGGGTACTCTCGAGTACCTGATTCGCCAAATGGTGCCCGAGAGTGCTCGGAATTGATTCGTTGGCCGTTCAAAAAAAAATATTTCAACCCTTCATCAATGTGGGATAAGCAACATTGAGTACATTTATTCCAACACTAGAGTGACTCTTATTCACACATAAATTCTAACACCCGTAACCGATTAAAGTAATACCCGAACCCGAATCATAATAAGGGGGCCGGTCTTTGGATTGGAATGGGATTCATTCGGAAACCCGATGTAATTAATAGTTTTAGTTCCCAAATTTTATAGAATATCCATTAGCTTGTAGTTTTTTTTTTATCGGCGAACAACTGTGTGGCAACTACCCTTGCGGGGCGCCGTGCTCAAGAATCGACTACTCAACCTCTAGCAGCCCCCGCCTTCTCCCGATGCGCGGAAACCCGAGCCCCACCCGCCCGAAGGCACGACAGTGTTATAGAACTCGGTAAAACCTCGTCACCCGTCAGAATCGAACCGACGCCACCCGTAGCTTGTAGTTAGACCACCCGGTACGGGGCTCGGCATGGGGCCGGCATTGCCACGCCGGGCCGGGCTACACCGCCCCCCTGGCTCGGCAACGGCATGCCCGGCATCCCAAAGCCGTTCAAGCCGGGCCATGTGATTGCCTTGGGAAGCGTGATTTGACCGTTGGGCTTGTGGACCGTTTGAATAAAAAAAAAAAAAAAAAAAATCAACCAAATAAATTTTTAAAAAACCTATTTAAACCACACAAATCCAACCTTTTTCACCACAACTTTTATAAACTCTCTCACACTTTTATAAACTCTCTCCCACTTTTATAAAATCTCTCAACCTTCTTCACCACAACCATGTCGTTATCATCTTCTACGACGTCTTCGTCTTCTTCGGGTTCGTCGTCTACAAACGAAGCCGTAAATTTTGTTATAAACATCGTGGGGCAAGCGGCGCAGATTATTGCCGAGGATCTAGGAGATGAAGGCGATTCAGCACCTCGAACTAGGAAAGCGGCTATAAATAGAGACCGAGAGGGTAAGTATTATATTTATTTTGTAATTTTAATTTGTTTATATTTTTGTATATATATAGTATAATTTATTTGTGTTTATATTTTTGTAAATATATTGTAGATTTTTTGTGTGTTTATATTTTTGTAAATATGTGTAGGTGCCCATGATAGATTGGTGGCCGATTATTTTGCCGACGAACCGTTATACTCGGCGGAATTATTTAGGCGTCGGTTCCGAATGAGTAAAAGATTGTTCACCCGTATAGCCGATGATATGGCTAACTTCGAGCCATTTTTTACCTTACGATACGATGCAAGAGGGAAAAGGGGGTTCACCACCCTACAAAAATGCACGGCGGCACTTCGGCAACTAGCGTACGGGACCACGGCGGATGCGTGGGACGAGTATTTAAAAATGTCGGAAAGAACTGCACGAGAGTGTCTGTACAAGTTTAGCAAGTGTGTGGTGAAGCTTTACAGCAAAAAAATATTTGCGAAAACCAAACTCCAGTGAGGTCCAACAATTGTATCAGTTTCACCACCAACAACATTGTTTTCCAGGAATGCTCGGTAGCATTGATTGCTACCATTGGCCTTGGAAAAACTGCCCCGTAGCATGGCGCGGAATGTTCAAACGAGGGGATCAAGATTATCCATCAATAATATTGGAGGCGGCGTGTTCACAAGATCTATGGGTTTGGCATGCTTTCTTTGGCATTCCTGGTTCGAATAACGACATTAATGTTATTAACCAGTCGCATATTTTTGACGATGTCATAAAAGGCACCGGTGCGGAAACTAGCTTTACAGTATCGGGGGTGGAGTATAGGCGCGGTTATTATCTTGCTGATGGAATCTACCCACCTTACTCGACGATCGTTAAAACTATTCACCACCCGTTCGATGAAAAAAGAAAGAAATTTGCCAAGTATCAAGAGGCGGCAAGAAAGGACATTGAACGATTTTTTGGTGTTCTACAAGCAAGATGGCACATCATTTCACACCCGGCACGTATGTTCACCCCTAAAAAATTACGTTACTGTATGTATGCCTGTATCTTGTTGCATAACATGATACTTGAAGACGAAGGCGCCGCCATTTGTGTGTATGACGAGAATGCCCCGCCGGAGAATACGGTGCCTGTCAACCCACATCAACAAGATTTAAACCAGTTCTCGTTACATAACGAGTTCACGCATAAAAATCTTCAAGCAGACTTGGTTGAATATATTTGGAACAACGGGCAAGAGTAGATTATTTGTATTTTTTTTTTTATGTCGAGTATGTTACTTTAGTTTTAGTTATTTTTTTTTAATTATTTTTAATGGTTTTATGTAATATTTACTTTTTAATATTAATATTAGAATATTTACTTTTTATTGTAACATTAATATTATTTAATTAAAAAAAAAGAAAAAAAAATGAAATAGCATTAATGGATGTTGGGCCTCCTCCACACCCCTAGGAGCATCATCCTAAGGATGCTCCTACCCCACGCTGACGTGGCAGGTGAGGTGGAGGCAAGGCATGGATGATGGGCCTCTACCACACCTAATGGTCTTAGTAGTTGATAGTTGTGATTCCTGATGTAATTAATAGTTGTAATTTTCGATATCAAGTTCATTTCGTCTCTTCACTAACCTACACACAACAGTTTATACAAATTTAAAACTACTTCAATTCATATGGGCTACATAGAATGCTATGATAATATGTTTTTGCAGTAAACATGGTTTTGTTAATTTAATATGTTTATGCAGATTTTAGTAAGCATGGTTTTTATCAAAACATATAGATAAAACAATAAACATACATATGTTATAGCAATATGCATATACTGCCGTGGATGGATATGGATTTATCAAAATATATGCATTTCGTTTACTCTCCGTGCATAGAAATTTATTTTGTACATAATAGTTTATAACAATATCACTTAGCGTACCATATTCTTATATAATGTTTCATTTTGATGATAATTTACGAATAAACTTGACCCGAATTAATCCAAACCTGATGTACTCCAACCCGACAGTTAAATGAAAATATGCGGCCTAAATGGCTAGAAACATGCAACTCAAACACCCAAATCATTTAACCGATAACCATTTAACCCGACCCAATATACCCAAACTCGATTAACCTCATAACTGATAACCATTTAACTTGATTGGATTGGTTATCGGGTAATATTTTCACCATTAAAAACCCGAATTACCCGATAACCGAAAACCAAACCCGATGAACACCTCTAGTTAACACAAACTATGTTAAAGCTATTAAATATATGCGTATTTCTCCTTTATCTTTGACATAAATTCCTAATTGTGATAAAAATTCCTAATGGCCTGCTTGTAGTGACAAGTGCATATAGTAACACAATAATTTACTGAATTTGATACCTTCATTAATAACCTGCAAAGGCTTTTATAGCCAAATAACTACAACGGTCATAAAAAAACTACTACTAGAAAACAGGAAACAACTGAAAATAAGGAAGACTCAAACAAACCACAAGACTCGGCCCTCTCCCAACGTTAACATGCTGAAGAATCGGGCCTAGAATAATAAAGACTTAAAACATTTAGTAGACATCCATGCATGCATATGCATGAATATTTTCCACGTAGGCCCAATAAATCCTCCCCTTAAACAAGACTTTCTTCAATTGTCTTGTTTAATTTCTTGAACTCCCATAGCATCTCTAATTGAATTGAATGTTTCCTCCTTAACTGCTTTAGTCATGCCATCTACAATTTGCCTCTTAGTCCCACATAACTCCAATTCAACAATTCCCTTTTTCAATCAACTCCCTCATATATTGATAACGAATGTCTATGTGTTTGGTCCTTCTATGCATTACTGGATTATGTGACAACTTAATAGTGGAAGTACCTAATAGATAGTTACAGTTCCAATGTCTTCTTCCATTTCCATCAGCAATCCTCTCATCCAAACACAATGACAAGCACAAATCCCAGCTACCATATACTCAACTTCAGTTGAAGATAGAGGTACTATTTCTTGCTTGCTTGAACACCAACACACAACAGTTCCACTTAACAAACAAACATAACCTGAGGTGCTCCTTCTATCCTCTAAGTCCCTTGCATAATTACAATTAGTGTAGACCACCAGTTCTTCCTTCTTCCTTTTGTTATACTTCAATCCATAACATAAAGTGCCTTTAATGTACCTCATGACCCTTTTAGCAGCATAGTAGTGATCTTCTCTTGGTTTTGCCATGTATCTAGAGATTAGACTAACCACATACATGATGTCTGGTCTGGTAATTGTAAGATACATTAGACTACCAACCAGACTCTTGTACATGTATTCATCAACCTCCTCCCCTAATCCAACTTTGGTAAGCACAGCTCCTAGCACCATAGGTAAATGAATAGCATTTGCTTTTTCCATTCCAAACCTTTTCAGAACTTCATTTGCATACTTCTTTTGACTCATTTCTATAGTATCTTGTGTTTTCTTGACTTCCACACCTAAGAAGTACCTCATTTGGCCCTAATCAGTCATACTAAACTCCTTCTTCATTGATTCCTTGAACTCTTCATAGATGACTTTGTCACTTCTGCATATATCAAGTTATCTACATACAAACTCACCATTAAGAACTTACTTCATACCTTCTTTGTAAACAAAGTGTGATCATGATTGCTCTTCTTGAACCCTTCTTTCTTAAAGTAAGCCTCAATTCTGTGGTATCAGGCTCTTGGAGTCTGTTTGAGCCCATAAAGTGCCTTCTTCAACCTGTACACCATTGCTTCTTTACCCCTTTTGACAAAACCCTTAGGTTGCTCAACATACACAGTCTCTGTTAGTTCACCATGCAAGAAAGCACTTTTTACATCTAGCTGGTACACTATCTAGTTCCTCTTGGCTGTAATAGCCAAAAACAACCTGATAGTGTCCTACCTAGCAACTAGAGCAAAAACTTCATTGTAATCAACACCCTGTCTTTGTGCATAGCCCTTAACAGCCAGTCTGGCCTTGTACTTTTCCACTTCTCCCTTTTCATTTAACTTGGTCTTGTACAACCATTTTACCCCAATACGTTTCACACCTGAAACTGCGTTCACTAACTACCAAGTTTGGTTGCTTTCAATTGCCTCTATCTCAGTCTTCATGGTAGATACTCAATTCTCTTCTTTACAGCCTCCTCATAACTGATAGGAACATCTAATGCACTATATAGGGCCATCATATCTTCTTCTGCAAAATTGGTGTAATAGTCTTTCATCCATGCAGGTTGTTTCTTGATCCTGCTCGAACCTTGTCTAATTGGTGAGACAGCAGCCCTTTCATCATGCTCTACTTCACTTTCATAAGTAGAATCTGTTTGCTTATCTATTATTTCAACAAGCTCTTCTTCTTCAATAATAAGCTCTTGATCTTTTCCTAGTAAATCATTCCAGTTCCACTTGCCTTCTTCATCAAAAGTAACATCTCTACTTATCACAAGCTTCTTGGTGATAGGATCATAAAGCTTGTAAGCCTTTGATTCTATACTAACTTCAAGAAATATGCACTTATGACTTTTATCATTCAGTTTGGTCCTTAAGTGTTTTGGTATATGAGTATAACCAATACAGCCAAAAACTCTAAAATGATTCACACTTGGTTTAACTCTTGTCCACAATTCCTCAGGAACCTTTTTATCTAGACTTCTACATATTGTTCTATTTAAAACATGACAGGCCCATACAACTACTTCTACCCATAGAAACTTAGGCAAATCCGTCTCTTTCAACAAACACCTCACCATATTTATCAAGGTTCTCTTTCTCCTCTCAGCTACCCTATTCTGCTGAGGAGTATAGGCAGCAGTTAACTGCCTCTTAATCCTTTCTTTTTCACAGAAAAACTTAAACTCTTGTTAGGTAAACTCCCCACCCCTATCACTTCTTAAAAACTTGAGATTAAGACCAGTCTCTTTCTCAACTTCTGCCTTAAATTTCTTAAAGCATTCAAATGCTTCACTCTTAAGAACCAATAAATAAACCCAAGTCTTCCTAGTATAATCACCAATAAATACCAAAACATACATCTTTCCTCCTTGAGATATGGGATTGATTGGTCCACAGATGTCTGTGTGAACCAGCTAAAGTCTTTCAACAACATGGCACTTGCTTTTCTTAGGTATCTCTACCGTATTTTGTTTTCCAACTGCACACACTTCACACACCTTTGTCTTCTCAACAACTTTTGGAAGTCCTTCTACCATGCTGTTGAACTGCATTGTTCTAAGGGCCTTATGATTTGTATGGGCAAATCTCCTATGCCATAACTCCTTTTCCAGTGGTAACTTGCATACACCTGTAAGTTTCTTCTTGAGCAGCAAATATAGGGAACAACCTGTTCTTGGTCATCTTGGATGCCAAGATTAAACCCTTCACAGGATGGTACATCTTCCCAATTCCATCCTTAAAAATGAATGCAACTCCTTTCTCCTGTAATTGCCCAACACTTATGAGGTTTGAGGTCAGTTCAGGTGTATAGTACACCTTTGTGATAATCTGTGTTACCCCATCTACTGTCAACCTCACATCACCTATTCCCTGAACCTCCAACCTCTTGTCATTTCCCAGCTTAACTAAGTGTGTAAAACTCAGGTCAAGCCTTAAGAAACAATTCTTGTTCATTGTCATATGATTAGAGCATGCTGAGTCTAAAAACCAAATACTCTTTTTACCTTCCTTTTGAAGTTCAGTTGCAGCCAAGATAGCCTTTTCTTCCTGCTTGTACATCTCTTCATCAATTGTTGCCATCAGAACTAATTCTTCATTTTCATCATACTCAGCATAGTTTGCTCTTCTTTCTTCAGAAGGACATTCATACTGGAAGTGGCCCAGTTTTCTACACTTGTAACACTCAATGGTACTTTTGTCAAATGAAGCACGACCTCTTCCTCTACCTCTTCCTCTACCATAGCCTGATCTTCCTCTACCACTTCCTCTACCATAAGAGTTGTTTTGTTCCACCTTAAGGACCTGCTCCTCAGTGGATCCTTTCAACAGTTTTTGTTCATGAACAAGTATAGAGCTTTGGAGCTGATCTACCGTCATTTCATCAAGATTCTTTGATTCTTCAATTGTGCATACAACAAAATTGAAAATTCTCAGTAAGGGTTCTTAGTACCTTTTTAACAATCTTCACATCTGACATGTCGTCTCCACAGTTCCTCATATCATTAGCAACCGCCATAACTCTACCAAGGTAATCATTCACACCTTCCCCAATTTTCATCTCAAGCATCTCAAAGATTCTTCTTAATCTTTGCAATTGTGCTCTTTTGACTCTAGCACTCCCTTGATATTTGTTTTTCATTGCATCCCATATCTGCTTGGACGTCTCCTTCTTTCTGATGGTTTTCAGAACTGACTTGTCTATAGACTAAAACAAGTAATTCAGAACCTTCAGGTCCTTCAGTTTGTTTTCATCATAATTCTTTCTCTAAGTTGTTGTGGCTTGCTCTCTTGGCTGGATCTCTACATACCCATTCTCTATCACACTCCAACACTCTTTGGATTTGATGAGATTCTTCATGACCATACTCCAATGATCAGAATCACCATCAAACTTTGGCACATGGGTCGCCTGGAAATTGCTTGACTCTTCTGTCATCCTGAACAGCAGCTCGAACACTCTCATCACTCAATAACAGATCTCACTCAGCTCTCTAAAGGATCTCACAATTGTGCTCTGATACCACTTGTAGTGACAAGTGCATATGGTAACATAATAATTTAATGAATTCGATACCTTCATTAATAAACTGCAAAGGCTTTTATAGCCAAATAACTACAACGGTCATTAACAAACTACTACTAGAAAACAGGAAACAACTGAAAATAAGGAAGACTCAAACAAACCACAAGACTCAACCCTCTCCTAACGTTAACATGCTGAAGAATCAGGCCTTATTCAAACTACCTAGAATAATAAAGACTTAAAACATTTATTAGACTTCTATGCATGCATATGCATGAATATTTTCCACGTAGGCCCAATAACGCTTACGATTGTGCGCATATAATGTATATTTGTGTGGCTCCCGGGGGGCAAAAGTAAAGTTGCACTAATTTTAACGTTATTTTACTAATTTTGTGAAAATAACATTAAAAATGACGGACGGTTAATCATGCATCAGGTGGTGGCGTTGATAGCCAAAAGACAAGGGGGTAGATGCACTAGTCGGGTTTGTCCCGATTGCTAGGTGTTATGTGCCTTATGTCTAAGGCTTAATACAAAATCACTATTGAGCTGGGAGTCTCACTGTAAACATCCTCTCTGTTCCCACCTGGTAGAGGTAAGGCTGTTTACATATTACCCTCATCAGACCCTAACTTACCTTTTGCTATTAGTGGGATTAACTAAGTATGATGATGATGATGATGATAAAAAAAACACATTAAAAAAAAGCAGCGAAATCAGTAAACCCGTTCAATTGAACTAAACACTACTCCTTAGTCATTAGCTAAACATGTTTGAACTAAAACTACCCATCAGCTAAACATGTTTATCGGTTTGCCAATTAAATTTGACAAAGTTTACAGTACAAAAGTATTTAGCGTATAAAACGTAAGAAGGAATGATAGTCGTCCACGTGGAAGCGGTTACCAAATTACCTCGTATTTTAATTTTCTAGAAGGTGAGGGTATTATAGACTTTTTATCTTTTTATGTTCTTTTTTTTTTACTCTTCCCCAAAATCAAATAAAGGGAAACCCTAAACACCATGATCATTCTTTAATTTCTTCTTGAGTATTTGTCTAACTCGATCGATCGGTTATTACGTACAAATTATAATCATTAATCGTTTTATTCAGTTTTATCATTTTTTAATAGTTTTTAGTAATTCTTTTCTTTTTCTCCACATTTTTTCAGATTTATCTTTTTCTGAATTTTGCATCGACAACTTTGGATGAAGAAGCTGATGTTACAGTCAAGCCAAAAGCTAACGAAGATTAAGATTACATCTCTTGGATAACAAGTGTTGGGTTTTATGTTTGATTTTTTGTAGTCACGTAATTGTGTTTTTAAAATTAAATTTTTGTACATATGTAGTTGTGCGTTTATGCTTTGAGATAGTTGTTTGAAAATTAAATTTTGTACATATGTAGTTGTGTATTTATTCCTATCATTCTGTTTATATATATAATTGTTTTTTACAATTTGCGTCTGAATTTGTATGTATTTGCGTTTTTAGACTGAAGAATATTAAACCTTTTTTAAGAAGGTGATTTATATTTCAGACCAGTATTTGCGTATTATTTTATTGCTATCATTTTGTTTTTATTTATAGTTGGTTTTTTACATTTTGCGTCTTAAGTTGTATGGAATTGCGTTTTTAGACTGAAGACTATTAAACCTTTTTTTAAGATAGGTAATTTATATTTTCAGACCAGTAGTTGCATATTATTTATTGCTATCATTCTGTTTTTATTTATAGTTGTTTTTTTTTTTTACATTTTGCGTCTTAAGTTGTATGTATTTGCGTTTTTAGACTGAAGACTATTAAACCTTTTTTAAGATTTTTTTTTTGTATATATGTTACTTGCGTGTAAATTTTGTTTATACTTATTTTTTATATATGTTTATATTTATGAAACATAGGTTTCTCATTCAAAAACACCATATTACAAGAAAAATAGATTTAAAATATTTTCTTAGAAAAAAAGATTGAAACTAATATTTATGGAGAATATTAATATACTTCTAAATTTTGCACCTGCGTGTAAGTCTGTTCTGTTAAAATATATTTGTATTTTTTGCACCTGCGTGTAAGTTGCTTATGTATTTGCATTTAATGATTTCCATAATAATTTATAATTGCGTTTATTAATAATTGTTGTTGCGTCCTTTTTTAGCAAAAATGTTTGTATTTGTCTTTGTTTTGTTTTTATATCTTAAACTGCATTTAAATTGTTGTGCATTTGCGTTTATTTATTTATGTATTTTTTATGACACTTCATATAAGTTATTTGAAATTCAATCATAAAGCATGCCAATAAAACATAAATATTAATATTACTAAGAAAATTGTTCCATTACATTATAATTAAAAGTAAACATTTAAAAAAACTTAAAAAAAACTAAGGAGAGAAATTAGTCATGTGCTGATGAAGAACCTCCATGTACTCTGGATCATCCAATTTGTTCTCATCAAGGTCTCTTTCTTCCTCTTCATAGTCTGATTCTGGGTCCATACCAGACCACAATTCAACCTGTGCTCTGACCATCGTCCCAAGTTTTGAAGCAAACTTTGAACCAATTTGGTTTATCAGTGGCTTATCAGACAGGTTTTTAAGAAAACCCATATCAGTGGAGAAAGATATATCCTTAGGATGGAATTCTTCAACATTCCCATCCTCAAAAGTCACATCCACTTCAAATCTTTCTTTAAAAAATTCCCATTTGATCATTCCCCTCACCTCAGTATGTTTAAACATCTTCTTCAACACATCAAAAAGCTTGTCCACCTGTGTTGATTGGCTTAGATATGGAATACCTAAAGCCAACATTTTTTTCAGTACCTGCTTGCTAAAATTTCGTAGCACGCTTTCTTTACATTTGTAAACAAGTACTTCGTTGTTACTCATGAGCAGATTGAATTTACTCTTCTCATACCACCATAAGCTTAGGGTTATGTTGGCTGCCCTAAAATGTTTACAATTTATGTTATTTTATAGTGGTTTTCATAGTACATAAAAGGACTTTTGCCGTTTCAAAAAATTAATTTTTATTAGTTCAACAGTCTACAGTGTCATCATGACTATCCAAATTTCTCTCTCTTTTTTTGTCAGTTGTGATATGACATGTATTTGATGGTCTATGGTATTTTTGTCATTTTTAAACCGTCACTTTTTATAATACATTAACTTATTCTTACCTTTTTTTTACAAACTTTTCATATTTTTTCAAATGTAATTTACATTTTAAAAAAATAAGTTTTAGATTATGTTAACGTTATTTAACTTGCGTTTAAAAAAAATAATTTTAGCGTTTTATTATAAATAAACGTTGGTAATTTCATTATTTGCGTTTGGAGTTCAATGTATTTTGCGTTTATAGATTGATGAAAAAGAAACACAATTTCAATATTTTTGAAGTTCAATGTCTTTGAATATAATGTAGACCAATTATTGAATCATATGATGTTTTGTACACTTTTGTATATGTTGCTGAATCAAGTGAATAAACATAAGTTGCTTTTGATAATTTGAATATTTTGCGTTTGAAGTTCAATGTATTTGCGTTTATAGATTGATGAAAAAGAAAACACAATTTCATTATTTTTGCGTTTGAAGTTGAATGTATTTGCGTTTTACAATAATCATTGAACATTCTGTATATATAACAAAGAATATTCAAAATATGAAGAAAACCTCTGAAAAAACATCAACCATGCAGATTTTTTGTATAATGTTTAATAGAAAAAAAAAATATGTTTTTTTTACAACGTTATAATTTTTTTGAACTATTTGTTTAACATTTGCGTTTAATTAGAATACCATTTGCGTATTAAAAAAAAAGACCCAATTGACATAACAAATGTTAAACACATATTAAAGACAATAGATAAAAATGTATTTTTTGTTCAAAAACAAAAGATGTATGTTGTTTTTCATCATTGTTTTTTCTTCGTTTCACCAATGATAAGTTCATCTTGTCTTTCTTGCAGTTTTTCCTTGATATTTTTTAGCACCTTTTTCTTCTAGGGGAATTTGTCAAATTTTTTTGCCATTTGTAGAATCTTTTCCCTTTCTGTGTTGTATTCATTAAGGATAATCTTCCCGTAGTATTTACGTCTCAAATCAGTAATTTGCTTATCTTGCTTACGCCCTTCTTCCTTAAAACCAGATGACCATTTTTCTTCTCCTTTATATGTTTCCATGTGGCGCATTACAAACACACCGCAATCCACATCGTTGTTTGTTGTTCTCCACCCCATTGCTCTGCGCTCTATTTTTGATTTTTCCAGCTTAGGGAAGTCTTTGTTTTCTGGGCATGCTTGTGTCAGGAAGGTGCATAATAGTTTACGCTGCAAATATTGTGAATAATATATCAGTGAATTTTTAAGAATAATCACATTTGTATTTAAAAAATTTACTGTTTGTACGTTTTTACCAGTTTCGCTGGCACTCCTTTGTATATTTCGATTGTTTGACCTCCAACTACAGAGTTGTCAATTAGCTCAATGCTTAAATCGTTCAGATTGAAGCATACCATGTAGAAATGTCGATGTATCAGCAGTGGGCAGATGATTATATCAACTTCATCTATTTTTCTTACATCTGCTCTATCCATTATGGTTACCGGAGAAAATATCAAATGTTTCTTTTATTGATTTTATGCTGGTTTAGTATTTCTCGGGCTGCATGTGTTTCAATAAATCAAACATACTTGCGTTTATATGTTAATATTAATTGCGTTTAATTACATCATTTAGTCTATAAGTTGCGTTATAAAAATAATAATACCTGCGTCTAAATAAAAAAAGACATACCAGGGTTTGTGTGTTGAGGAACAACCTATGAATAGAGCTTTTTTACTTTATTATTTACTTCCTCATAATTCAAAATCTCTACCCATGTGTCAACTACACCTTGGTGTAGCCATATCCCATCGTACAAACTTTCCATCAGTATCTTCGGTGCATCCAACCATATCGACTTGTATACCTGAGTGCTGCATTTTTTAGAATAAAAAGTCAAATAAGATCATTTAAGATGCAAACAAAACATGTTTATTTTATTTTTTTCAACTTACTAATGGTCTGTTGTTGGCGTCATGATGTATTGAAAGACTACGAGCTCCTCCCGCGTTAACTACTCCACTATGCTAACTTGTTTGTTAACGTATGGGGAAAGCAATGGTAGTGCAGGGAATTTCTCTCTTTTCCCTCGACCCTGTTCATCCTCTTCCTTACTCTTACCCTTATCTTGCTTAATTTCCAGAGATGTAGGTTTTGGGATTGGTTGAGACCTTGGGGTCTCAACATTTTCCTGTGCATCATCAACTTGACAAATTGGATTTTTGGTGATAACATCATAAACCCCCGTATCATCATCCCCGCAAATCATCAAGTGTATCATTGAAAACATTTTCTTCTTCTGGATCAACCCCTTCAGGTTCAACATTTTGACCTTCTTTCAGATTCAACATGTCAGCTTTTTCTTCAACCCCAACCCCACCAGCTTTATCATCATCTTTATCAATATCATCTCCATTTTGACATTCTTTATCTCCTTCAATTTTATTCTTCTCAACATCTATTCCATCTCCACCCATAAACTCACTTTATATGGTGTCGTCCTTGCCCATATCAGATGTTTTGTTAATCATATCATCAATGACATGGTCTTAAACCAAATCATTTTTGTTCAAGCTGATGTTATCAACTTTCTCACCCTCACCATCATCACATCTGGTATTATCATCTGCTTGGTTACCATTATCAGTTTGTAACTGATCTTCAAAATAGTCCATGTTATCAACAGATTTGTTTTTTCAACCTCATAATTATTTTCAGTTGTAGTTGCAACCTTCTTTGAAACTTCAACCCATTTTTCGCACCTTTCCATCAAAGATGGAATCCAAGAGTATTTATTCCTTATTACTCCAACCATTACATTCATTTCTTTTTCAATTTGTTGGTACCTTTTAATGTTTCTATCAATCAATGACACCAATTCCTGAAATGAAGGGAAACAAAATGTTAAAAAACACACTTGCGTATAAAGTTTTTTTAAGTTGCGTCTAAAGCACTTTAACAATAGACACATTAAACATAACTTGCATTTTAATTAATCTTATTTGAGCCTTACCTCTCTGGTTTTTTTGCTTTCATTATCTTCCTCACCCTCCTTTCCCAAATCCATCTCATTCCAATTCCTGTAAATCTCATCTTCAACACACGATAACTCAAATGCATCATCGAAGTCATGCAAACCTATTCTTTTTGGACTTTCAGCTCGATATATTTTGTAATCTTCATCAAGGTTCATTTGTTGTTTTTTTCCTGTTCCGGTAAGAGTATCAATGCATTGGCAACTTCATTTGTAGTACCCGGGCTAACTTCAGTCACATCATGTTTTTCTGCTGTAGCTTCATTTATATGAGCTGTAAATGGACCGTTGTCCTGTACATACTCTTCCATTTCAGCCACTAAAGATGAGCTTATGTAACTGATGGCCGGTCTTCTCAACGCAACTTCTAATTGTTTATGTTTATGGAACTCATGTGTGTAAAGAATCTGTGTCAAACAACATAACATTTTTTTTTGTATTTAGAATGTATTTTGAATTTATAACATATATGTTTTTTTATTAGTTACTTATTGTTAGCTAAGCTATTGGACCATTATACAGCTCCTTATACCCACTCCATTCAGATTTCGTCCTTTTCAAACATTCAACAATATATGCACACCAATTCATGTTCGGAATTTCATCTTCACTGTCAATTGATTCCAAAAACATTTGGTTTATTGTAGTCGACTTTGTTATTTGTCCTGTTCAAGAGCACCAAAAAATTTAATTTAAACAAACGACCACCGTCTTAAGTTGCTTTCAACTTTTACCTTGCTTGTCGGGAACTGATTTTTAAATTCATCAAATGGTTTTGCAGACCCTTTTCTTGGTCTATTCTTCTCTGTTACGGGTATTTTACCCATTGGGATTCCGAACAGCTCATGCACAGTTTCGGCGGTTATGTTGTAACATTACGCATTTACACTTGTACGTTACCATCATTTTGAATAAAAACGTCAAGTTTCTCATCATTATTTATCTTTTAAAAATATTATTGCAATACATTTGGAGCCCTAATACTATATTACTTATATATAATATGTATATATATATATATAGAAAATTTCAAAAAAAAATAATGCTTGGGCCGGGAATCGAACCCGCGCCCAAGCCGGCCCAAACAAACACACTTAACCAGCTGATCCATCCATCTTATTTGTTCTAATTCTGTTCGTTTATTCTTTTAACCCGACCTGGATTGATCACAGTTGACCTACAAAGTCAACTGTGACAACCCATACCATTAACCATCCATTCAAACGCGAAATTGAATCCAGGAATGGAAAGGATTGATGATTTTCGGCCTGGCATGACTCGGACACACATCAATCACGATTAATCGTTGCCAAAATTAAACCCAAGACGCGTCCCTCATAATTACACGGTCAATACTTACCAAAAACATCAAACCAGTGCTCAGCACTATAAATTGACCTTCTGCGATCCTTCACAACTCGCTCACACATCTCTCTTAACCTCCAATTGCTCTGAAACACCCTCTGATATAACCACGCTAACACAGTTTGACTTTTAAGTTGACTGTCCAATCGAGTATCGAAACAACACTGTAAGTCCAATTTTTTTTTGAGGGTTTTGTTAGTCGGCGTCCATACAACGAAAACCCTAACAATAATCGGGTTAAAGATGTATGGATTGTTTGATTGGAAAAGCTAGGGCTCGTAATTCGATTTGGGGATAAAACTAGATCGACACAGTATATTTATATTATTAAAACAGAGGATTATCACAACCACAGGCCTAGGCCAAGTGGTTGTGATCGTTGTTGGTGAACAAGGGCACCCGGGTTCGATTCCTGCTTGGGCGTCCCTTTTTCCACTCCTTTTTACTTCTCTTTTTTTTATAAAAAACCAAATTATATATATATTACATTTAAATTTGTAAATTCACTTTTAATTATTAAAACCTTTTTATAAATTCTAAAAAAAATTATCTTTAACAAAACAGATGTCAAAGTTTTATTTACAATTTTTATTTTTCTGAAATTCATTTATTTAATATTTATAATAATTAAATCAATTTTATACTATTATATTTATAAAAATCCATTAAAATATCAAAACAATTTTATTAATTTCTACAAAAATTATCCTATGTTTGTACAATGTTAAACTTTACTGAAATGATTTTTAATTCAGAAAAATCATTTATTTTACATTTTTAATCAATTTTTGTTAGATTTAATCATAATTAAATCATAATAAATTCAATTTTTATTATTTTTGCACCAAAATTTTATACAATTTATTTTTAAATATTTAGAACAGAAAAATGATTTTTAAAATAATAATTCTTTAATTTTAGTATTTTTGAATATTAAAGTTAAATTTTGGCAATTTGTAATAAATATATTTAAAAATCTGTTTTAAAGGAAATAATTTTATAAAAATTATTTTTATACTTCAAACACATTATTGTGAGCATTCTAAATTCAAATTTTATAAAAAAGACTTTCTTTTATTTAATTATCAAATTTTCCCTTTATTTAATTAACATTTTATTTTAAATTCAACAATTGGATATCCCCAAATCGAAACCCTAGGATACATTTACAAACTAGTTAGACTTAGACTTATTTATTACCTTATTATAGGGTGATATTTGGCATTATTTGGGCAACACTATTATTTCATCTTTTCAAGAAGTATAACATTTGCTAAGGTGAGTTTTACATAGCCCCTTTTATTTATCACCATTTTTGGGGTGAAACATGTTATAACGTCATCATTGCAATTCAATCATCAATGTGTCTATGTGTTTTCTATGTTGCATTATGTCTTGAGCATGATTAGAGTAAGCACCATTCTAGCATAATCATTAACTCCGTACAAGCCGACGGTATACATTGATAGATCTATTGGACTGACAATCCCACCCGGATACGTGCCTCCTACAAAGGTAGCGTGGGTGTTTGTTATCGTATAACATATTTAGGTGAACCATGGGCGTATGGGAGGTACCACATTATAACAGTCACCAGGGTTGGTTATGCACTCGATTTATTTCTAGTATGTTCTCACATATGGACTAGATTGACATGACACATGAATTGCACAACATTTTTATTCAATTATCAAAAACCTATGTAATTCTCACCAACTTTTGTTGACCCAAAATATTTTCAAAATTAACATGTTTCAGGTAACAATGAAGCTGAGGCTTGAGTTAGCATGAGGATTTAACATGAAGTTTTATTTGAAGCTATTGAAGTTTTGTTATTTGATATTATGTATCGAATTCCTAGACATCATTTTATATTTGGATATTATGTTTTGAATAAATTATTTAAAATTTAAATTATACCATGTGCTACTGAAACAATCATCAATACGTGGCACCCCGATGTTTCCGCCATCGGTTGGGGTGTTACAGATTGGTATCAGAGCCTTGGTTATAGGGAATTAGGTTATTAGAAATAATCTAGACTATAACCTTAGGGACTTAAACAGTACTTGCTCCTCTTACTTGTAACCCTAATTGCTTCCCAAATCTTATCCTTATCCTATACCTCATATAACCTTAAGCCTACAAGTGACTACTCTTATTCGTCTGCTGCAATCCTGATCCACCCTTAGAATAATAGGACAAAATCCTCAGGTTTAACCTGAACCCCCTTGAGATCTCGTCGAAGTTCTAAATTTTAATAATGAACACGTGCAATCTGGAAGGGTGAACGCCTGTATTCTGAGTCTTCTGTCTAGGCTGGCATTGCGCATATATCCCAATCAGACGAGGGACCCGGATGCCTACCTGGGAATTCTTGGGATGAGTGTTCACTTATAGGCTAAAGCATGTCTTCATATGTTATTAAAATTTAGAATCTTTGATAAGTCAACGTTTTCGTTTATTCGTTTTAATTAATGAATAAATGATTACATTCCTTATATAATCTCATTCATTTCATTGTGTCTATTACAGATCATGCCTCCACGTCGCAGCACTCGCAACAGCAATGGTGAGAACCACGAAGAAGGTGGTGATAACCATAACCATGACAAGTTCCTAACCACAACAACAATGGTGTCGATGCTCAACTGGCTGCGATCATTTCTCAACAAATGGCGCAGCAAATCGCAACTCTGGTTCCCAATTTACTCGCTCAGGTCATCCAAATGAACGGCAACGGGAATGGTCACGGCAACGGGAACGGGAACGGGAACGGCAATGGCAATGGTAATGGACCCCAGCCTGCACCCTTAAGCATTTCAACTCTTGTAACCCTCCAAAGTTTAGTGGTGAAGAAGGAGCTACAGGACTCCTCCAATGGTTTGAGGGTATTGAGAATACCTTCATCAACAGTGAATGCCCCGACAACTTCAAAGTTCGTTACGCCATGAGTGTTCTCCATAAACGAGCACTCACTTGGTGGAATGAAGAAAAGCGTACTCGTGGGGCCGAAGTTGCTCTTGCTATGACATGGGACCAAGTCAAGGAGGTCATGAAGGAAGAGTTTTGTCCTCGCAATGAAGTTAAGAAGCTTGAGGATGAGTTCCACACCTTAGCTCAAGATAGTGGGGAAAACCTTGCCTACAACACCCGCTTTCATGAGCTTAGCTTATTGTTGCCTCACAAAGTTACTCCTCTGCCGGTAGCCATCGAGAAGTACATCGGTGGTCTGCCCATGCAAATCCAGGACACCGTTTGGGGTAGAAATCCTGCAACTTTGGAAGAGGCCAAACGTCTAGCGGCCACTCTTACTGATAATCACGTGAAGAACGGTACTCTCTTCCGCAAGGGCACTAAGAAGACGGTTGCCAAAGACACTCCACAGCCTGCAATTGAAGTCAAGCCTGAAACCTCAAGCAACAAAAAGCGCAAGGCTAGAAACTATATGGTTGCTGCTACTCCACCTGCTGCCCAGAACCCAGCCAAGAAACCATACACCGGACCTCACCCTTTGTGCAACACTTGCAAGTACCATCATCCAGCACAGGTGCCATGTCGTTTTTGTACTAAGTGTCAATGATATGGTCACCTGGTGAACGTCTGTCGAGCCCCTCCTACTGCCCAAAACAACAATACCCCAGCTCCCAACCAACAAAACAACAGGCCTGCTCGTGGTCAATGCTACGAGTGTGGCAGCCCTAATCACTACATCAACAATTGCCCTAATCGTAACCAAAACCAGAACCAGAACCAAAACCGCAACCAAAACCAAAACCAGAACCGCAACCAGAACCAAGGTGCTCGAGGTCGCGCCTACAATCTCAACGCTAACCAGGCTCGTGACAACAACGAGGTGGTGAATGGTACGTTCCTCATTAATAACCACTATGCATCCATATTATTTGATTCGGGAGCTGATAAGTCATTTGTGTCACTGAAGTTTGAACCTTTACTTAACTTACCCCACACTAATCTAGAAGAGCCTTTAGTGGTAGAGGTAGCTAACGGGAAGTCTATTTCGATCGACTCTATTATTCGTAACTGCTTGTTGAACCTCGACAATCATATCTTCCCTATCGATCTCATCCCCATGCATCATGGAAGTTTTGATGTTATAGTAGGCATGGACTGGTTGTCAACTCATCGTGCCGAAATTCTGTGCTTCGAGAAAGTTATACGCATTCCTCTCGAATCTGGTGAGATTTTGAAGATCTATGGTGAGAAACCCTGTGGCGAGCTTAAGCTTATGTCTTGTACTACTGCCCAAAAGTACTTACGAAAGGGGTATACAGCCTTCTTAGCTAACGTGATAGAGAAGAAGGACAAAGGCAAAAGTATCCAAGACATTCCTATTATTCGAGACTATCCTGAAGTCTTCCCAGAGGATTTACCTGGTTTGCCTCCTGCTCGACAAGTTGAATTTCGAATTGATCTTGTTCCTGGTGCTAATCCTGTCGCTAAAGCTCCTTATCGTCTTGCACCCTCTGAGATGCAAGAACTTGCCAGTCAATTATAGGAACTTTCTGATAAAGGGTTCATTCGCCCTAGTTCTTCTCCATGGGGAGCCCCTGTCTTGTTCGTTAAAAAGAAGGATGGTTCTCTTAGGATGTGTATTGACTACCGTGAACTCAACAAACTCACCATCAAGAATCGTTATCCACTTCCTAGGATTGACGATCTCTTCGATCAACTTCAAGGAGCAACCCACTTCTCGAAGATTGATCTCCGTTCTGGTTATCATCAGCTTAGAGTCCACGATGAAGATATTCCCAAGACAGCTTTTCGCACACGCTATGGTCACTATGAATTCATGGTTATGCCTTTTGGGTTGACCAATGCTCCCGCAGTATTTATGGATTTGATGAATCGGGTTTGTAGACCCTATCTCGACAAATTCGTGATCGTTTTCATCGATGATATTTTGATTTACTCTAAATCAAAATCCGATCACGAGCAACATCTTCACTCTATCTTGAATCTCCTAAAGAAAGAACAACTGTATGCCAAGTTCTCAAAATGTGAATTTTGGCTTAAGGAAGTTCAATTTTGGGACATGTCATTGATATGAACGGAATTCATGTTGATCCTGCAAAGATCGAAGCTGTGAAGAATTGGAGTGTTCCTACCACTCCAATGGAAGTCCGTTCTTTCCTTGGTTTGGCTGGTTATTATCGTCGATTCATCGCCAATTTCTCCAAGATCGCTGTTCCTCTCACTACCCTAACTCATAAGGGTAAACCTTACGAGTGGGGACCAAAGCAAGAGGAAGCATTTGAAACTCTTAAGCTGAAACTCTGTGAAGCTCCTATCTTGTCTCTGCCTGATGGTAATGATGATATCGTGGTCTACTGTGATGCATCGAACCTAGGTCTTGGTTGTGTTCTCATGCAACGAGGAAAGGTGATTGCTTATGCATCCCGACAACTCAAGACTCACGAAAAGAATTATACCACCCATGATCTTGAATTGGGCGCTGTTGTCTTTGCCCTTAAGATTTGGAGACATTATCTTTATGGTACCAAATGTGTGGTGTTCACAGACCACAAGAGCCTCCAACATGTCTTCGATCAGAAGAATCTTAACATGAGGCAACGACGTTGGGTTGAGTTACTTAACGACTATGATTGCGAAATTCGCTACCATCCTGGTAAGGCGAATGTTGTGGCTGACGCACTTAGTCGTAAAGAGCGTATCAAACTTCAATGTGCGAGAGTTCGTACTGATCTTCAAGATCGCATTCTTCAGGCTCAACATACTTCAGTCACCCAAGGTAACATGTATGAAGAAATGTCTTGTGGTGCTGAGACTCAACTTGAAACCAAACCTGATGGTCTTCTTTACTTTCTTAATCGACTATGGATTCCCGACCGAGATGATCTTACTTTCCTCATGAACGAGGCTCATAAGTCTCGTTATTCTATTCATCCTGGAGCTGACAAGATGTACCAAGATCTCCGTTACTCTTATTGGTGGCCTGGTATGAAGAAAGACATTGGTCTTTTCGTTGCAAATGCCTCACTTGTTCTAAGGTCAAGGCTGAACATCAACGACCATCTGGTATGCTCGAACAACCAGAAATTCCTGTATGGAAATTGGAGAGCATAGCTATGGATTTCATCACCAAACTTCCTCGCACACCCAAAGGTTTTGACAGTATTTGGGTAATCATCGATCGTTTGACCAAGTCAGCTCACTTCTTGCCCATTCGTGAGAAGTATTCTGTGGAAAGGCTGGCAAGGATGTACGTAAGTGAAATCGTATGTCGTCATGGTATACCCTTGGATATTATCTCTGATCGCGATGGTCGTTTCACCTCTCACTTTTGGGATTCTCTACAAGATGCTTTGGGTACCAAGTTGAACCTGAGCACTGCTTATCACCCTCAAACTGATGGTCAGACTGAACGAACCATCCAGACACTTGAGGATATGCTCAGGGCATGTGTCATCGATTTTGGTGGCGCATGGGATTCTCATCTTCCTTTGGTTGAGTTTTCATACAACAACAGTTATCACGCCAGCATTAACATGGCTCCTTTCGAGACACTCTATGGTCGTAAATGTCGTTCACCTGTCTGTTGGACTGAGGTTGGTGAAGCCCGTATCACAGGACCTGAACTAATCCAGGAAACCACAGACAAAATCCAACTTATTCAGGATAATCTTCTCAAGGCTAGAAGTCGTCAGAAGAGTTATGCTGATAAACGTCGTAAACCCTTGGAATTTCAAGTTGGAGACCTTGTACTACTTAAGGTATCCCCTTGGAAAGGAGTAATTCGTTTCGGTAGAAAGGGAAAACTAGCTCCTCGATACGTAGGCCCATTCAAAATTCTTGACAGAGTTGGAAAAGTGGCTTACAAACTTGATCTTCCACCTGAGCTAAGCAATGTTCACCCGACTTTCCATGTCTCGAATCTCAAGAAATGCTTAGCGGACGAGAACCTTCATGTTCCTCTAGAAGATGTGCAAATTGATGAAAGCATGCACATTATCGAGAAACCAGTCGAGATTGTAGATACAGGAGTCAAGAAACTCAAGCGCAGTCGCATCCGATCGTTAAGGTTCGTTGGGAATCTAAACGAGGCCCAGAGTTCACTTGGGAACGTAAAGGCCAGATGAAGTCGAAGTACCCACATCTTTTTCCACCAGACTCTCCAACTCCAACTTCGGGACGAAGTTCCTAAAAGTAGGGGAGACTGTAACATTACGCATTTACACTTGTACGTTACCATCATTTTGAATAAAAACGTCAAGTTTCTCATCATTATTTATCTTTTAAAAATATTATTGCAATACATTTGGAGCCCTAATACTATATTACTTATATATAATATGTATATATATATAGAAATTTTCAAAAAAAAATAATGCTTGGGCCGGGAATCGAACCCACGCCCAAGCCGGCCCAAACAAACACACTTAACCAGCTGATCCATCCATCTTATTTGTTCTAATTCTGTTCGTTTATTCTTTTAACCCGACCTGGATTGATCACAGTTGACCTAGAAAGTCAACTGTGACAACCCATACCATTAACCATCCATTCAAACGCGAAATTGAATCCAGGAATGGAAAGGATTGATGATTTTCGGCCTGGCATGACTCGGACACACATCAATCACGATTAATCGTTGCCAAAATTAAACCAAGACGCGTCCCTCATAATTACACGGTCAATACTTACCAAAAACATCAAACCAGTGCTTAGCACTATAAATTGACCTTCTGCGATCCTTCACAACTCGCTCACACATCTCTCTTAACCTCCAATTGCTCTGAAACACCCTCTGATATAACCACGCTAACACAGTTTGACTTTTAAGTTGACTGTCCAATCGAGTATCGAAACAACACTGTAAGTCCAATTTTTTTTTGAGGGTTTTGTTAGTCGGCGTCCATACAACGAAAACCCTAACAATAATCGGGTTAAAGATGTATGGATTGTTTGATTGGAAAAGCTAGGGCTCGTAATTCGATTTGGGGATAAAACTAGATCGACACAGTATATTTATATTATTAAAACAGAGGATTATCACAACCACAGGCCTAGGCCAAGTGGTTGTGATCGTTGTTGGTGAACAAGGGCACCCGGGTTCGATTCCTGCTTGGGCGTCCCTTTTTCCACTCCTTTTTACTTCTCTTTTTTTTATAAAAAACCAAATTATATATATATTACATTTAAATTTGTAAATTCACTTTTAATTATTAAAACCTTTTTATAAATTCTAAAAAAAATTATCTTTAACAAAACAGATGTCAAAGTTTTATTTACAATTTTTATTTTTCTGAAATTCATTTATTTAATATTTATAATAATTAAATCAATTTTATACTATTATATTTATAAAAATCCATTAAAATATCAAAACAATTTTATTAATTTCTACAAAAATTATCCTATGTTTGTACAATGTTAAACTTTACTGAAATGATTTTTAATTCAGAAAAATCATTTATTTTACATTTTTAATCAATTTTTGTTAGATTTAATCATAATTAAATCATAATAAATTCAATTTTTATTATTTTTGCACCAAAATTTTATACAATTTATTTTTAAATATTTAGAACAGAAAAATGATTTTTAAAATAATAATTCTTTATTTTTAGTATTTTTGAATATTAAAGTTAAATTTTGGCAATTTGTAATAAATAGATTTAAAAATCTATTTTAAAGGAAATAATTTTATAAAAATTATTTTTATACTTCACATTATTGTGAGCATTCTAAATTCAAATTTTATAAAAAGACTTTCTTTTATTTAATTATCAAATTTTCCCTTTATTTAATTAACATTTTATTTTAAATTCAACAATTGGATATCCCCAAATCGAAACCCTAGGATACATTTACAAACTAGTTAGATTTAGACTTATTTATTACCTTATTATAGGGTGATATTTGGCATTATTTGGGCAAAACTATTATTTCATCTTTTCAAGAAGTATAACATTTGCTAAGGTGAGTTTTACATAGCCCCTTTTATTTATCACCATTTTTGGGGTGAAACATGTTATAACGTCATCATTGCAATTCAATCATCAATGTGTCTATGTGTTTTCTATGTTGCATTATGTCTTGAGCATGATTAGAGTAAGCACCATTCTAGCATAATCATTAACTCCGTACAAGCCGACGGTATACATTGATAGATCTATTGGACTGACAATCCCACCCGGATACGTGCCTCCTACAAAGGTAGTGTGGGTGTTTGTTATCGTATAACATATTTAGGTGAACCATGAGCGTATGGGAGGTACCACATTATAACAGTCACCAGGGTTGGTTATGCACTCGATTTATTTCTAGTATGTTCTCACATATGGACTAGATTGACATGACACATGAATTGCACAACATTTTTATTCAATTATCAAAAACCTATGTAATTCTCACCAACTTTTGTTGACCCAAAATATTTTCAAAATTAACATGTTTCAGGTAACAATGAAGCTGAGGCTTGAGTTAGCATGAGGATTTAACATGAAGTTTTATTTGAAGCTATTGAAGTTTTGTTATTTGATATTATGTATTGAATTCCTAGACATCATTTTATATTTGGATATTATGTTTTGAATAAATTATTTAAATTTAAATTATACCATGTGCTACTGAAACAATCATCAATACGTGGCACCCCGATGTTTCCGCCATCGGTTGGGGTGTTACATATGTTTAGTTTACGATCACCATCATTCACCTCGCAATTTTTATCATCAAAGTTCATGATCAACCAGAATCCCAAACCCGTTGCAGTTGAATCATAATCAAATGTTAAAATTGATCCGAAGCCTATTTTCCTTATGTCTTCCTTCTGTTCATCCGACAAGATTGTTGACATAAACTCTGGTAGTGAGCATCTCATGCTTATTCTTCTATTAATGTACTCAAGATATTGTCCGCTCTTACTCTTTTCATGAAGCTTCTTCTTTTTTGCAGTTTTTTAAGATTTTTGTCTTTCTTCTTTTTCTTACCGTCATCTCCGGATGAGGAAGAATCAATAACCATATGTTTTTGTTTCTTTTGGTTTTTGGACTTTTTCTTTTTCTCCACTTCTTCATCGGATGATGATTCATCAACAAGAATATCCTTCTTTTTTCTGGTGTTTTTTTTATTTTTTCTTTACTACCACAACTTCCTCGGATGATGACTCATCCTCGGATGATGATTCATCCTCTGATGATGATTCACCAATAAGCACACGTTTCCTCTTGTGTTGGTTTTTTGTTTCTTCTTTATCTCAACTTGTTCATCAGATGATGTTGACCCAACAACTTTTTCTATTTTCCTCTTAACAGGCTTGTTTTTTAATCAATGTGCTGATAGGTTGCTTATCTTCATTATCAGGGGCAAATTGAACACTTGCATACCTTGAAGTATCTATATTTTTAAAAGGAACATATTAAAAACGCAATTTTATTTTGTAAACATGCATGTAAAAAATAAAATAAACATGTTTAAAACAACTTGCTTTTGAAACAAATAACATTTGCGTTACTTATTTTGTGGCACATTCAATGCTTGTATATATCAAGAGAAATACTGTATAGTCAAACAATATCATACGCAAGTTCATTTTACATTAAAACGCAAATTATATTCAAAGTAAAAAACTAAACATGTATTTCATTTTGCGTCTTAATATGGCTTACACATTACCATATCTAACTTCATATATATATATATATATATATATCATGTTTAAACAACTTGCGGCTGAATCAAATAACATTTTGCGTTACTTATTTGTGGCACATTCAATGCTTGTATATATCAAGAGGAATACTGTATAGTCAAACAAAATCATACGCAAGTTAATTTTACATTAAAACGCAACTTATATTTAAAGCAAAAAACCAAACATGGAATTCATTTTGCGTCTTACAAAATATTTCATCATCCCAAAATATTTCTTCTTTTTAATACACCGAAAAAATAACAAACATGGTTTTTGCATAATCGCTCGCAAAGGATTGCTAACACATCTTGTGGAGTGTACCACACATCATTGTTTATGTAGTTGTCCACATCTTGTTGATCTGCTATATTCACGTCTTGTTGTTCTTCTTCTGGAACATTATTATTGATTTTCATTTCAGCTTCATTTTGTAAATCCCCTGCACCTTCAACATTTTCTATTGGAGCAGGGACTACATTGTTTCTATTCTACGTTGATACACCAAACCATAACGTCTCTGACCTTGGTTTTGGATGTCTAATACATCAATAACTACTGCTTGTAGTTCAGGATCATCAACACTTCCTTTTAATAAAAGTAGGGCATCAGCAACATCTAGTTCATCTAGGTATTCTTTAAGAGAGACATAATTTTTTGACATTGTAGTTTTTACTTTTTAAAGTTGAGTGATAAAATTAATAAATTCAAGTAATCTTTATATAGAAGACGCAAGTGGAGTTTGACTTATCGTTTCACATTCTCATTATAATATAAGGGTTAATTTGTGGTAGATATAATATAGGGTTTTTGATTAGTGTATATAGATTTTTTTTTTATTTTTTACTGACACAACCTATTGATATTAAATGCCAGTAAATCATGTCAGTTTTCTAATTATTACTTTTATATTATGTTATTGTAGAATAATTTTTTAATTACATCTTATATAAATATATAACGCAAGTACATATAACATTTACACGCAAATACATTGTTTATTAAACTTATTGTAGAAGAATCAAACGCAAATACAAATAACTTTTTACGCAAATAGTAGAAAAAAACCCTAAATATTTAATACATTACATGGACGTAAATAAACATGTATTTGTTAAAAAAAAACAAACTATAACATCATAATTTGAATACTTATTAACAGCTTTTAATTGTTTAGCAAACTGATTTTGAAGTTTTAGCAGGCCTATCTTGGTTTCCCCTTGCTCGCCTTTCATATTCTATTCCTGTATAGTTTCATATTGATTTGTTAACTCTAACAACTAATTACATGCAATAATATGACAAATAGTGTATATAAATACCTGATTTTGACTTCGACGCCATTGTTTTTGTCTTTGATCGTTTTGGTTTTCTGATTTCAGAGAGTAAAAAAAAATCCTAATTGTGTTTTGATTTGAATTGAGCAGACGATTTTTGTTTTGTAATTTTAGAAACTAAATGTCAGTTGGGTGATGTTTGTAATTTGTCCGCTCTTTTAGTTTTTTGTCCAATTACTATTTTGCCCTTTTGATTGTTTTCGACGAATTTAAGGACACGTGTTTTTTACCATCGTGCCTCTCATTAACTGCTTGATCATACGATCAACATTTCTTCTTACATTAACTACCTTAACATACTTTGTACGTTAGCCTCTCCCATTAAATTTAACCTTGAGTCGTGAATGAAGTAAAAGAAAAAAGAAAAGAAGTCGCAAGTTTTTTTCCCGTCTTTTATCTTTTTAACGATAAGCTTATGGATATCTTTAATTATCACTAAATTTTAATTTATCGAAATAAAAAAGAAAATGTTTGAATTATTTTTTTTGTAAAAAAAAAAAAAGTAAAAGGCATAAAAGCATGTTACGAGCCACTTGGAAACACATTCCTTCCATGTTTGAATGTCGGGAAAACCTCATGTAAAATCAAATTCAATTATGAGTTTACAGAGTAATTGCCATTTCCAAGACTTCACAAATTTCCATTATTTTAACATTTTAAATATTACTACCTCATCAATCAGATGATCATGATTCCAATAATAATTTTTTAAATTAAAAAACTAAATTTGCGTTATTATCCAATATATTCAGATAGATAGATACAACACCAAGCATAATACAAGAACACCCTGGACATAGACCCACTTTGTAAATAATTGAATCCCTCTTATTAATCATTCACCACTCCCCTCCATCACTCCCATGATATTATCATCCTCACTTTTTTCGAAATCTAAATCAACATGAAACTTTTCATGTGAAATTGCTATTATTATTATTATTATTATTATTATTATTTTCATCCAGCTTTTTATTTGTTTGATGAAATGGAAGCTCATATTATCACATTTGTTGCCACCCTTCTACTCCTTCCTCTTGTTTCTAGTGACGAAATCTCGTCACTGATGTCTGTTAAATCCGCCATTGTTGATTCTTTAAACTATTTGAGCGACTGGAACACGTCATCATCTGTAACGCATTGTAAGTGGAGAGGTGTTACATGCAATGAACATGGGCTTGTTGAAAAACTTGATCTGTCAAACATGAATCTCACGGGAAACATCACCGACGACTTTCAAAACTTCTATCATCTTTCGTTCCTCAACATTTCGTCGAACGGGTTTTCGTCGACTCTGCCGAAGTCATTCGCGAATCTGACGTCGCTCGAGACGATCGACGTCAGTCAGAACGAGTTCGTTGGAGAGTTTCCAGCGGGATTTGGGACGGGAGCTACCCGGCTGAAAAGTGTTAATGTTTCTAGCAACAATTTCGCCGGGTACCTCCCTGACTCCCTCGGGAATGCCACGTCTCTCGAGGCGATTGATTTCCGAGGGAGTTTCTTCGTGGGATCGATCCCAAAGAGTTTTAAGAACCTTCAAAATTTGAAGTTTCTTGGACTCTCGGGAAACAATCTCACTGGACCGATCCCACCAGAGATCGGTCAGCTTTCGTCTTTGGAGGTTATGATTATTGGTTACAACGAGTTTGAAGGCCCAGTCCCGCAAGAGATTGGAAACCTCACGAATCTACAATATCTAGATTTGGCTGTCGGGACACTCAGTGGAAGTCTCCCGACAGAACTAGGTGAGTTAAAAAAACTCACCACAATTTACATTTACCAAAACAGTTTTGAAGGAGAGATTCCCGCAGAAATCGGGAATCTCTCCTCTTTGGTCTATCTAGATCTCTCCGATAACCAGTTTATCGGAGAGATCCCAAAACAAATAGGCAACCTCAAGAGCATAAAGCTACTCAATCTTATGTGCAATCAGCTCACCGGTCCAATTCCGACTACTATAGGCGAGTTACCGAATTTAGAAATACTTGAATTATGGAAGAACTCGTTAACTGGATCATTACCAGCCAATCTTGGAACAAATTCACCATTACAATGGTTGGATGTTTCTTCAAACTCATTTTCCGGCGATATTCCGGCAGGTTTGTGTGATTCCGGCAACCTCACTAAACTCATCATGTTCAATAACTCGTTTTCGGGTTCGATCCCGATTGGTGTTTCGGCTTGTTCTTCGTTGGTTCGAGTTCGGTTACAGAATAACCGAATTTCGGGTCAAATTCCGGCAGGACTTGGAAGCTTGCCGGATTTGCAACGGTTAGAATTGTCACATAATAATTTAAGTGGCAAAATTCCTCATGATCTCACTTTATCGAGTTCTCTTTCGTTTATTGATGTTTCTTCAAATCATCTTGTTTCGAGTCTACCGTTTGATATACTTTCAATGCCTAATCTCCAAACGTTGGTAGTTTCGGATAACGAATTGTCTGGTGATATCCCGACTCGGTTTCAGGATTCGCCAGCGTTATCCGTGCTAGATTTGTCGTTCAATGGGCTCTCCGGTGAGATACCGGAGAGCCTAGCTTCATGCCAGAAGCTTGTGAATTTGAATTTAAGTCACAATCAGTTGACCGGTGAAATCCCTAAATCGATCGCAAGAATGTCGATGTTATCGGTTCTTGATTTGTCGAATAACTCGTTTGTCGGAAAGATTCCCGACAGTTTCGGAAGCTCGCCGGCTTTAGAAACGGTTAATCTTTCGTACAACAAGTTAGAAGGACCGGTCCCCGACAACGGGATGTTACGAACGATAAACGCGAATGATTTGGTCGGTAATGACGGGTTGTGCGGGGGCGTGCTTAAGCCGTGTTCAAATGGTCGATCCATTAGTTCGGAGCGAAAGAGACTTCACATTCTTCATGTTCTCTACGGGTTCCTTTTCGGGGTTTGTGTGATTCTAACGATTGGGATCGCGGCGTTGACGGGGCGGTGGTTGTACCAAAGATGGTTTCTTTACGGGTTCTTCGATGGGTGGCTTATAAAGCGCGGTTTGGAATGGCCGTGGCGACTCATAGCGTTCCAACGACTTAGTTTCACAAGTGCGGATATCATGGCTAGCATCAAGGAGTCAAATGTGATCGGAATGGGCGGAAGCGGGATTGTTTACAAGGCTACGGTCCACCACCCGACCCATTCCGTGGTGGCTGTGAAGAAACTATGGCGGTCCGAGCCGGATATTGAAAACGGGGATGACTTATTTGTAGAAGTGAACCTTCTAGGGCGATTACGACATCGAAACATCGTGAGATTATTAGGTTATCTCCATAACGAAGCCGATGTTATGATGGTTTACGAGTACATGCCTAACGGGAACCTTGCCGAGGCGTTACACGGGAAAAAGTCAGGAAGAATGCTGGTTGATTGGGTGTCGAGGTATAATGTCGCGCTAGGTGTTGCGCACGGTCTGGCTTACCTTCACCATGACTGCCATCCGCCCGTTATTCACCGTGACGTAAAATCGAACAACATTCTTCTCGATGCTGATTTTGAGGCGCGGATCGCGGACTTCGGTTTGGCACGCACCATGGTTCGAAAGAACGAGACCGTCTCAATGGTGGCCGGATCTTACGGATATATAGCTCCTGGTGAGTTCCTTCGTTACATACATTCTTTCATATTAGATTAATAACGTATTATATAATAAATGTGCCCAATTAAATATTAAATATTTAGTTTAAAAACATGTGACTGTCTACGCTTCAAAACGTTTATAAGCTTATTTTTATTATAGGGACGCCTAGGTAATATCTTTATTGAAAAGACTAAAGTGATATCTTAGCAATATAGTATTTTTGTGATGACTTTTAATGTAATATTTTTTTATACAAAAAGGTAGTACTTGAGATAAGAACTATTTTAGCTTATTGTATATTTGTTACCTGTTTGACTTTTGATTAAACATGTTTACCAACCTATTTTGAAAACCGTTTGTTATTCTAATGAATTCGGTAAATAACGCTTGTAATGATGAAATCTTTGACATATATGCAACAGAATACGGCTATACGTTAAAGGTGGATGAAAAAAGTGACATTTACAGTTTTGGAGTGGTACTTTTGGAGTTGTTAACCGGAAAACAGCCGTTGGACCCGTCATTTGGTAACTCGGTAGATATTGTAGAATGGATTCGGACTCGAATGAACAAAAGAGAATTGGAAGGTACATTGGATCTTGAAATAGGAGGGGAATGCAAATATGTGCAAGAAGAAATGCTTTTGGTTCTAAGAATTGCACTTTTATGCACTAATAAGCTACCAAAAGAGAGACCTTCAATGAGGGATGTGATCACAATGCTTGGAGAGGCAAAACCACGTAGGAAAAGCGTGTGTAATGATATCGGCGCCAAAGAGAAGCCCATTTTCAATAACTCGCGGTTGTTGGACTTTTATAATACACATTATTCTCATATAAGCATGCTCATTAACCGTTCTATTCAGATGATCAAGATATAAATAAATAATGCATCGATAGATGAGTGACTACGTGTTGAAATGCATCAGAGATGGGTGGCTACGTGTTCTAGCTTTGTTGTAACGTTTAAATCTTGTAATTTTAGAATTTCGAGTTAACGGATCGTTGTAAATTTGTTATCATGTATAATTTCAATTCTAAATCCCCTTTTAGATTTTGGGGAAATGCGATTGTTAAAAACATAAATAACCATTTATAGTGGTTTTCAAGTTTGTTCTATCCAATAGAAACTAGAATTTCTGTAAGCAGATTTTTCTGGTTTAGTGAAATAAAATAGATAAAAGAAAATCAAAATATGCAGGTAAAAATTAGCCGATTAATGTTGCTATTTAAATTTAGGAAAAATGGAATTTATTAATTCCACCTTTTTACAGTTGGTCGATAATAATCCCACCTGAATTTATTCTTCCCACCAGTCCCACTTTTCTGACATTTTGCTCTTAATGCACCCCACATTAACTCACACTAACGCCGTTAGCTGAAATCCACAATTCTTGGTGATTATTCGCCGGACTTTAAAAATGGAATCGAGACGAAGATGGTATATTCAATTGCAGAAATAAGCACGGTTCGATGGTTTAATCGTCGATTCTGGTCATCCCATCTGAGGAGAACATCAACCTACAACCGATGAACCATGCTTATTTCTATAATTGAACATACCAATATCTTCGTCTCGATTCCCTCATTCAAATCCGGTGAATAATCGCCTAGAATTGTGAGTTTCAGCTAACGACGTTAGTGTGAGTTAACGGGGATGCATTGAGAGTAAAATGTCTGAAAGGTGGGACTGGTGGGAAGAATAAACCCAGGTGAGATTATTATCAGCCAACTGCAAAAATGTGGGATTAATAAATTCCATTTTGCCTTATAATAATTAACATAATAGCAATATAAAAGAATTCTAATAAAAAAAAACTCCAATATCGATACAAAAGTGAAATAATACCAACAAACACCTTTCCTCTATCAAACCACAAATTACATAGAAAATACAAAAAAAAAAAAAAAAAACACAAAACAAAACAAAATAAGACAAAACTCAACACAAAACAAAAGCTGTGACAACCGGCAAAATTCGGTCAACCGTTGACTGGATCTTGATCATGATCCCTATATGCTTCGCATATACTAAGGTTGATTTTGGTTAAGTTGAGTTGTTACAAGTCCAACAAATGGCTGTCGTGAAGTTCGTGGACGTCTAGATGTTCTAAAGAAAGATTGCGCATCTTAACGCTAACGAACTGATATCGATAAGAATTCGTCAGAATGGACAAACTTAGAGTTATTGCGTATAAATACGGCACGTATTTGTTGTTGAAGCGATCGGATGTGGAATCGGCTTGAAGAACGGATGAAAACGTAGCGTTTGGAGAACGCGGAGAGTAACTGATATGAGAACCAGATATCGAAATGCGTGGTTTTAACCGCATTTATGATTTCGAAATAATTATTTAGTTTAAATAATATTAGTTATAAAGTGTCGAAAGCTATCGGGTCGTTTAAATGGAGGAAACGGTAACCGGTTAGGATAACGCGATTCTAACGGACGCTCCGAAAGAACGCGTGGGATACCGATATTAATTATATTTTTGCTCGGTTTAACGTTATTTAATATTACGAATAAAACCGACTAATTCTTATAATTAATTATCGAACCTAGATATGAACCGAGACGTTTCGCGAGATTACGGGTTCGAAACACGGTATTTACCCACCTAACCCTTAACCCTACTATATAAAGGGCTCAATCCCTTCTTCTTCTTCATTTCTCATCCTATAACACAAAAATCAAACCCACAAAACACTCTCAAGCTCTCTCTCTAGAAATCCTCCCAAACCTCTCTCTCTACCTTTATCTCTCCCTCATCTCTCTCGCATCCCTTTCCCTCCTCCTCTGTAATAATAATCCGGCCGACCACCTCTCCTTGGTGGCGGCGGCGTGGCATTGCAGCAGCCCCGAAGGGGCAGCAGCAAAAGGGGCGGCGACGTGGTGCAGACGAGGCTCAAGACGGGGCAGAAACAGAGAGGTAACGGCAGTGTTAGGTGATGTTCGAGGCTGATTAGTGGTGGTTCGGTTCAGGAGGTGGCCGATGGTGGCTTGCATGGTGGTGCTTGGCTGTGGTGACTCAATGGTTGCAGGATTGGGTCCGATTAAGGTTGTTGTTGCTGGTGACTGAGCCGAAGGCGATGGTGGCTGTGGTTGCCGCAGGCGGCGGCGGCAACTGGCTCGGGTCCAGGTCAGTTATGGTTATTGTTGTTGGGTTTTGGTTCTGATCCGATTATGGCCAAGGAAGGTTGATGGTTTATGGGGCTCGGTTTCGGTTGTGGTCTGCATGTTGGTTTCGAGTGGTGCTCGGTCAGATCCGTGTCTGATAGGGCTCGAGTTCGGGTTAGATCTTGGTTATGTTAATAGATCTTGGTCTGCATGTTGCTTGTTGATGATGATAAGGATGTTCGGGTTCAGTTTGGGTGCTCGGGTTTGGGTCCCGAGTGTAAAGGATTAAAAGATGGTTTAAGTTGTGGTTTGGATCCCGGTTAGAAGCGAGTTCGGTCAGATCTGGTCAACAAGCAATGCATGCATATATTATATGGTATATTTCCTTGATTTGTTGTTATTATTATATATATATATATATATAAGTGTGTATATATATTATCGATACGAAACTATGGTGACTCACGAAACGAACCGACATTGATTATATATTAAGTAAATATTAAAGACGGATTTGAAATATTGTATATTGGACTGGACCGTTGGACTATATTATATAATTATATATATATACATAGATATAAATTATGATGTATATAATTATACAAGTATAATTTATATAAAATGGCGAAATGTATAAAGTCTCGTTTGATGGAAATACGGATAAATATATTGAATATTATGTATTTGTAATTAATATTTGGATAACTATAGACAACTTGTGTTGTCTGGATTGTATAAAAATAGAGGAAACTCTGCCAAAATTTTATAAGATCCAGAGCACAACAAGGGCAATATACTTTCCTAAAAACAAATATATTTATCCGATTCTATGATTAAATATGAGCTATACGTTTCGTAGCACTAAGTCCAACGTAGGTTGCACACGAGTGGTAACAAGTGCGCAACTTGAGTACTACGTCGTATGTTAACACCTAAATAAGTCGTAATTGGTTCGTTGAGTCACACCACTTTCTAGACTCGGATTCGTACATACGAATCTAGATAGCTGGATAATATGTTTTTCGTGTTAGATCTTAAGGTGTTTTTGTTGATAATTAGGACACAAAGATGTGAATAATGATTCGAGCGTTGATAGCTAACTTAGCAGGAATGTTCAGGTGAGTTCATGCCCCACTTTTACTGTTTTATAACTGTTTTCGGGGTGGAAGACATACTTGTTTTATGAAAATCTGTTTACTATAAAACGTAACAAAGATTTGATTATACGGATTGGTAAAAAAGGAGATAAATTGCATTGAATTGTACATATTGGTACAAAAAGGGATAATTTGTACGGGAAGATACAAATTGGTATTAAATGGATAAATGGTATTATATGTTTTTCTCGACCCTTTTCATTTAAATGTTTTTCAGACATCTTAACAATCAGGGGGGATTAACATGCGGGTATGATAAATAAACTGGAAATATAGAATATATGATGCCCTTAGGATAAGTGCACGGTGGGTACGTAGAGTAAACGTGACACCAGTGACGACCGACGGGTTGCCACCTCTCCCAGCATACCTTAAATCTTTAGCCTTCAGAAAAGGCCGTTGTTTATGTTATAGTACTATTGGGTTGACGCCCCCATTTTCATGATTTGACCGAATCGAAATCTGCTTGAAAAATGAACATAACCTCCAAAAAGTACCTCTTGCGGAAGAGGCCACCACACGGGAACAAAGTTATGGATTGATTAAGAGCCTTTGGATTACATCATATACTTGTGAGACCTAGCTAGTCTACATAATTCTATTCTAATAATACGGAAATCATACGTACTTTGTTTTAAAAAGCTAAAGAAATATGAGTAGTTGCTTTAAAACCTGTAAATGCGACAATCGCTTTTTATTTTATTAAAAACATGTTGGCATCGAATGTTTTGTTTTACTACTTCTGCTTTTAAATACATTTTAAACTATGGGAAGAAATCTCATTATTGAACAGGATGGTTCAGGTGGGTGATTTATGGGAAGAAATCACGTCATTGAATATGGGTTTACAAAGTACAAACATAAAACCATGAACTCACCAACTTTATGTTGACGTCTTTAAGTATGTCTTTCAGGTTTAGATTTTGGCAATGGCATGGTTGGAATAGGCAAACATCTTGGAACTGGAAACCTTAGAGTTTAAGAAATGGCATTTGGAGTTCAACGAGTCTTAGAAGTATATATTCCGCCGCGTAGTATTAAAGAGTTCAACCCACAAGGATTTTCGGGGTGTGACAAAAGCCAGACGATAATATGTCTCTAACGCCTGAATGAGTCGAAGACATATTATTTCCCTATACACCTATCTCTGTTTAGACAGGCTCTACTTGTGCTAATGATACAAATAATATTTTTGTTTGATTGTAAGAATCTTCGGAGAACACAAATTCAAACTTCATTATGAAAGGTTTATTGGTAATAGATTTTCTTTAATTGGAACAATTTTGAAGAAAAGTGAGGATAGGAAATTTGAAGGAAATAAGATTATGATGGAAATATTGAAAGTTGATTTATTTTTTCAAATGGTTCAACGGCTTTAAAGTTGCAAGTTGAAATGACGATTTCCTTCCTTTTATAGAGTGAATATATAGATGTTGTAGAAACAAAACATGTAAAAAGATTAAAGAAAGATACAAGCAAATGTTTATACAGACTTCGTAATACTTAAAAGTATTATAATATAATTTATAATTATAATTAACATTGAAACATTATACAGATGTTTATAAATTTGAACGAAAAATTTTCAAAATTGTAATGATTAACTTTGATACTTAATGCTAACATCTGTTATTGGTTGTGCTAATAATATAAATAAATCTAAATTATATTAGTCTTTTCATGTTCATAATTACAAACAATTAAGACACATAAAAGTCTATGATGTCAAATATACACATGATAAATCTAAATGTAAATTTCCTCTATTTAAATTAAAATAAGTATATATCTTTAAAAATATAAATTTACATAAAGATAAGTCAATAAAATTAATATTTTGAAGAAATAAATCAATTAATTACATATAAATCACTTCAGTTTTCATAACAATAACATTTCTTCTTTCAAACAACAAACTACATACCGTATTCGGTAACATCTGTTCAAAACACCGTAAAAAGTCTCAGTGTAACATCTTTTATGAGAAGATTAAATTTGTTATTAAAGTATCACTAAATAGTTAAATAAATTACAATCGCGCCTAATGGCGAACTTAAGCAAAAATGGATTTTTGGGGCGTTACAATGACCTAAAAAGTGCTCATATACAAATAAACATAACAGATTTGAATGTCTACTGAAAATAAATGCTTATTACAAAATAATTAGAATAAATATCTCGCCAGAATTATAATGTACATTCTCATATCCATCAACCAACTCTTCAATTATAACAGGATCATCACAAATCTTGACGACAGTGTATACATGGTACTCATTTGTAAGGTTGTAATCAGAAACATCCATGTTGAAAGCCAGTTTCTTTTCAACAATTCGAGACAACTCATGTGGCAAATTTTTTGTATCGCTTTCCTTCAACTGCCTTTCCCTAATATCACATGCAACAACTCCAATGATCCTCATGACATCTTTATCAAACATCACAAATGATACACTGCCAGATTCATCCTGTACCCTTATCTACAACTTGAACCTAAAACAAATAAAAACACACTTTATCTAAAAAACCTGCATGAAATGAAATGAAAAATCTGGAAACAAAAAAAAGTGTATTTACTGATTTACATACTTTGTGGTAATGGAAGTACATTCACACTCGTATTTTCGACAAACCAACGCAGTAGCAGGCAATTTGAGAATTGCTTCACACACTTTTTTCAGCATTTTGCAAATACTCCGATTTACTTAAAAATTTCTTGTTACACTTGCGGCAGGCAGCATAAAACCAACCATAGCTTTCTTCAACACTTTTTATGGTGGCAACCACAACAAAAGACATCGGCTGCAAACACAATGTATATTCAACATACACTTTTAAAGAATAGAAACATATAGTAAACTGAACACATATAAAAGGTACGTATAAAATATTGAAACCTCTTGAATTCCTGACACAATGAGTTCATCAACCCGCTTCTTCTGTGTTCCAACTATGAATTCCTGACGCAATGGATAAATTACAGTCTGGGAAGAAAGAACGGTTTGAGAAGTAGAACCAGACTCTTGTTCTTGTTTCAACATCAAACTACGCAATGGATAAGCTGTCTTTCACTTTCTTATGACTCAAGCCTTCATGTGCCACATGTCTTTGGCTGGATTCAGATCACAATGGTTTTCTTCATTGTCCAATGACGTCGACATTGTTTTAAATTTTAAGAGGGAAATTTGAAAATCTTTGTTTAGAAAATTCAAAGCAGATATTAGAAATGGCTAGATTCGTTATGTGCTTATATATAAGGAGCTAATGAGGCACGTTTCCCTACGTCAATTTAAAATTTCCCCCTTAAAATTCAAACTTAGGGCCTAAACAGCTGCAACATATGTGCATAACATCTGTTGATTAACGATAGACCTAATGATTCAGGACCGCTGTTGAGAACAACAGCGGTACTTTCACGTGGCCCACATCTTTTTTTGAATATTTTAAGCTGATTCATGACGTCACTTTTTGCATCATACAGCCATTGGTGGACAGTCTCTTTGGTTGACACATCAGCTTTGTGATGTGACTCACGCTTCTCTTATTATGGAAAGTATAGATATATATATATATATATATATATATATAATAGATGTTTTTTAAATGTTTAACTTCTACTACTGGGTAAGGTTCCTGTAGGAAAATTGATTTGTGTAGGAAGTGTTTTCAACCATTGGATATAGAAATGGATGGTTGAGATTAAAAGTTTGGGTTTGTTAAGATTCTACTTATTATATTTTAATAATTAAGGGTAGGATGGTCCAATATGTGTTTTAAATGAGGGTAGTATGTCATTTCTTGTATTTTGATATAGAAACCATTTGACTCTCACCCTTAAATCATGCCCCCTCTCTCTCATCTTAATTTTAATCTTAAATATTATTAGTGATTATAATCTCTCTCATATATTCAAACTTGTTTATCCTCCAAAAAGAAAAAAAAAAACAAATAGAACCATAAAACCTTTTTTGCACCGGTTATTTTTCATCTTCTATAATAGTGGGTTTAAAGTAATAGTGTTTTATTTTTTTCTTTTTCTTTTTTTTGCTGATCTAATCGAATAATAGTGTTTTTTTTACTAAACATGATTCATATCTGTTAAAACACTTCTACTGTGTTTAGTTTCAATATAAAACACTATTGATGTTATTATAAAACACTCCCGATGATATTATAAAACACTCCTTATTAATGCATACTAGTTTCTCTTTCATTATAAAACACTCCCGATGTTAACCTTCTGCCATGGCTTGAATAATCAAAAAAATGATAGAGATGGGTTATATGTTTGAAGAATCGAACAAGTTTTTGGGTATTGATCAACTTATTTGATATGAATATTTTACGATTCTTATGAAAAATAATGAATAATTAGTTAATTTAGGATGATTAATCCTCATAAATATCTAGATGTTAGTTGCTAATTTAGTGGGTTTGTAATAAATAAAAAATGGATAAAAAGTCTATAATGCCCTTCATCTAAAGTTTTAATCAGATTTGATCTAATGGGTGAAAATACTTACTACAGTTCCTACACAAAACAATTTTCTTACCGGATCCTCTACCTCTACAACTAATAAATAAAAAACAAGAGTAAATTACCAAAACCGTCTCTGTAGTTTGGCCTAATTTGACACTCTAGCCCAATTTTTGAAAAATTGCTTAAACAGTCCCTAACTTTTGAATAATTAGGCCAAAAACAGTCCAAAGACTTAACCCAGTTAAGTTTTTGAGGTTAAGTTAGGGGCAATTTGGTCAACTCACGTATAAATTCATCTTCTTCCCCTTTGTCTTCTTCCCTAATCAGACCCACCACCTACCACCATCTTCCCCTTTGTCTTCTTCCCTAATCAGACCCTGACTTAACGTCAAGATCACATTCATCGGTTGAATTTATATGCGGTTCACTGCAAGGAGCTGCTTGGGTTTATGTACCGACATGACTGGGTTCGGGACGTTCTTTGGGACATTTTAAGAAGAGCGAGGATATCAGCCAAGAAGGTTACTCTTGTGAACTTTCTGACAGACCCCGCGGAAGGGAGATCCACCTTGCGACCAACAGATTTCCTTGTCTTTGGGTGGGCGGGGAAAAACACTCTTGTGTTGACTTAACATGAGTATCCCCTCTAGCTGGTTTGAGAGACAATGGGTTTATAGCAGGGCATGCGGTTTGAAAGGCAGAGACGAAGAATGCGGAAAAAAAAACATGCTAAATCCTGTGAAGATAACCAACACGCCTTCGTCCCCCTGGCTTTTGATACCTTTGGATCTCTGGCATCGGAAGCTATTCGTTTTTTTACCAGTGTCCAACGGGTTATACATACTAATGTCACTACTCCAGAGGGCAAGGGTTTGTTTTCAGTAGACTAGGGTTCGACATACAAAAAAGGGTGGCGACGCAACTTGTTGCCGTATGCTTGCTATCTTAATGTAATTTTCTTAATATACTATCAATATGACAAAAGTTGTGTGATTCGCCAAATCACATCTAAAAAAGTAAAATAATAATAATAATAGTGTGGTGGCAGTGGCAGTGGCGGTGGTGGTGGCGGCGGCGGCAGCGACAGCAGCAATCTAAAGGAAGATTTTTCGTTTAAATCTTGGTTAACAAAATTGTTATATAATTTATGATTTATGTAACATTGTTTGTGTTGTAGTATCACCCTCTCTTTTGATTGGGTTCTAGGATTCATAAACAATGTGACGTCATATTTGGGAGTTATGACATTACATTCTGAGTATGTGACAGCTTTCTGTTAGTCTGTGATGTGGGCCAGAGTGTATGAATCCTAATTATAGGGTATATGGTTCCTAAATACCCTTTTGATTTTATCAGTGTTATTATCACCTGTCACGTAGTCTCTCTTTGTCAAGTTGTCATGATCTCTCATCCTGACATGCGACATTCATTATTTTGGAATTTATTGATAATTTAGCTGATTTCAAACATGTGAATTCCCTTTTTTGAACAGCGAAAACGAACTTATATTAAAGTGATGGCAACGAAAGCAGTAAAAACAAATTTAAATTTTCAAATAATTTACAATTTGAAGTTTAAACCAACGAATAAAAATCGAAAAAGATATATATGTCATTGCTTTTTCGTTTGAGGTATGTTATTTACACAAGAACAAAAATTAGGTTTGCACAATTCTCTACGAGTCGTAGAGGTCTCTACGGGCCGTAGAGGGTGTCAGTGTAATAAATGAGGGTAGCCTCTACGGCCCGTAGAGGCCTCTACGGTCCGTAGAGGTGAGTTGGTGGAGTGCATTTAAACCCTAGACGGCCCGTAGATGTCTCTACGGCCCGTAGGGAATACGAGGTACGAGGACATTCAATGAACAGACTGACTTGCAGTGTGTGAGTCTGAAAAAGCAATTTTTCTACGGGCCGTATAGGCCTCTATGGCCCGTAGAAAACTGGGTTGTTTGGAGCATTAAACCTCTACGGTCCGTAGAGGTCCAGATATATTCTTCTTCCTTGTCTTCTTTCCTCAGTCGACGAAACATTTCAAAACAACCGGAGCACGAAAAATCCGATCGATTCCAAGCTACCGAGATGTCTTTGGGCCACTTCTATAATGTTTCGGATGAATGGGGGCATTCGTTTAGCATATCTCACATCTCAGAAAGCCTTTTCGGACTCGTGGTGGAACATGGTGAGGAGGAGGTTAGATCCGTTGTTCACTGTGGTGACGGGAAGGCGCTACCCGATTTGAACCTGCTGCCCGATTTGAACCAAGAGTACGTAGAAGAACCGGAGTCATTTTATGTGCCGCCGCCAAGTCATCTACAATACGAATACGGGACTTATCATTCGCACGAGGAGGGTCATGGCAAGCTTCAAGGAATCGTACGAGGGAGGTGATAACGGTGGCGACGACCTGTCCCGGATGTTTCGTATGAAACAAGTCAGGTGTGTTTTTGTATTTACACTTGTTTATAATTAGGGGATGTGTACATATGTATATATGTATGTATGTATGAATAGTTATTTATGTACATGTCCCCCTACTAACATTGGGAAATCATGATTAGGGGATGTGTACGTATGTATATATGTATGTATGTATGAATAGTTATTTATGTACCTGTCCCCTACTAACAGTGGAAAATGTTTATCACACACACTCTCATTGTATCTTTACTCGGATCTGATGGCCTACGTTTTCTAACAGGCTCGTCCTCCTACAATGGATAACAATAAATAATAATAATAATAATAATAATAATAATATCATTACTCGGATCTGATGGCCTACGTTTTCTAACAGGCTCGTCCTCCTACAATGGATAACAATAAATAATAATAATAATAATCAAAGATTTTATAAAAAAAAATTGGGCATAGTTTCCCCTGTTCTCGTTCAAACCAGACAACACAAGTTGTCTACAAGTTTCCCAAATAATAATAATATTTATAATAATAATAATAATAATAATAATAATAATAATAACAACAACAACAACAACAACAACAACATCTTCTTTCGCATCCTCCTGCTGTTTTTTTTCTGTGATTTTGTAGTTGGGCGCCCGTGAGTATTCTTTTGTACATCAGGAGGTTGAGTGTCAGTCATACTTGGATTTACCACCGACTTTATTTTGACAACATATTTCTTTGAATGCGTGGTGATTGAGACAGCAGTGTCTCTTTGACTATTTCCCACTCACTCGCAAGGTCACGTTCCCGCCCCCCACTACTTCCGGTTCGTAATTCAGTCGTGTCCAGAAGACGTCAACTTCAGACAACTGTATTTTTATTTCTGTATTCAATAATAATAATAATAATAATAATAATAATAATAATAATAATAATAATAATAATAATAATAATAATAATTAATAAAGTAATGGTATTACCTTTATGTGACACCCCGCATTTTCAGGTTAATACTTTTACTGACCTCTAGTTAACTTACATGATATACTTTAGTTAACTTACGTGTTGTGCATGGTTAGATACTTAACCAGGGTTAGTTAAGTAGGCCTAACACATGTTAGATGATATTAACATATGTGTTAAATAGGAAAAGCATTGTTTAACACACACATGAGTCCTGTATCCCGAACGTTGGTGAATTATGTGCATGTATAAACTATAATATGTGCAATTAAATCATGATGGATGTGAAAGTGCCTACTTATATGAATTATGTGAATTATGTGAATTGTCACTTGACTGACGATTAATATGTAAACCATGCAAATTACGTACACTTGATGGTTAATATCTCATGTAATAATAAAAACAATGTTTTTATACAATTTAGAGGGATTAATATTATCGGGTCCGGTATTGGGCTAGTATAGGGTTAACGGGTCAAGATATTGTGCAAGAGGGGCCCTAATACCCAACTACTTGGGGAACAAGCAAACTTATCCTATAATTATAGTTTAAAAATAAAAATAAAACCCTAACCCCATTACCCTACTTGCGCCGTGGATCCCCTCCCCCTCAACCCTCTCAATTTTCCAAACAACCAATCAATCTTTCACTTAATCAAGCTAGTTCGGGTTTAATCTCAAGGCTCTAGGGAGTTTTAGCATTGCAAGGTATGCGTTTTATACGTTCTTTGATGAATTATGATAATTGAAAAACTTTAAAAAACTCTAAAAACAACATACATATAATCGCATATATATATATAATATATATATATATGAGTTCTTGAATGTTTTTGATGATTTAATGATGATGACTGTTGTTAGTTGCCATGATTAGGGTTTTTACATGATAATATATGTGTTTGATCATGAGAGTGTGGATTATGCATGTGTTAGAGATTTTTGAGCATGATTAGGGTTTGTGAATAACTTGGGCTGCAAGTTTAAATTCTGGCAGATTCGTTGGACGTTTTGTAGAGGCTGTAATGGGTTGGTAAATTGATAGTTTTGATGATTTCTTTGCATGATTGTGATGTACATAGTCTTAGCTTTTCATAATGGGCAAAACCATCAGATTTGGACGTCGGTTGAATCGTTTTTGGAATTTTAATTGATTAGAGGTCATATCAGATTTTCGGAACTGAAAATTGGGTCAACTTTAAATGGTCATAACTGGAGATTTACAAAGAATTAAGTTATGAAATTTTTACAGTATGTCAACATTGGAAAAACTCGGCTTTTCCAAGTGGATTCATCCCGTTTGGATAAATACACAATTTTTGGGAATTTTTTCTACTAAACTGACCTGTTGTGGAAATTTTCTGGACACAGCTGTGATGTACGAATTTTTATAATTTTTGTGTTTGGTTTTAGGACAAAATAAAAATAGGGGTTTACAACTGAATCCCCATGAACACTCAGTAAAAATTGGGATTTTAATTCATTCGTTAAGTGGGTTAAAAGATGCGTTTTTCACAGTGCACAATCTGTCCTAAAAACGCAGATTGTGTACGAAGTCCTTATGTGGACTATTTGAAGTTGTTTATGGTATGCAATTGACATATATTTGTGTGGAAACTTGCATGGGATGTGTTTGATGTGTTAAACTCATAATAGTCACCATGATCACCAACGGGATTACGTAGGACATACTTGTGCATGTAGAGTCACTAGGTGTCACTACACGGTTTGAACTTTTAGATGAATCGAATAAACGTACTATGTGGTATATTGGTTATGCACGTGTACTCACATAATGACACATATAATAGGGAGTCGGTAGCGAGTCTCTATTACGTTGAAGTTTGGAATATTTTTGCTTGCAACCTAAGGTGAGTTTCACTACTCTCTTTTCTCAAAAGCATGTGTCTCGGGTCGAGAAAACTTACGTAACGTTTCTAGTCCGGTTTGGGACTACTTTTACACATCCCGGGTTTCGGGGTGCATGATTCACCGGGGTGAATCTACTTTTTACTAATTCATGCTATATGTCCTTGATGAACTAAACCAACCCTATCATTTAAGTCCTTCAAAATACCGAATCAATTGCCGGTTGGCAAGCGGGTTACTAGTTGATAGCGCTATTAGGTCTAACAAACCTCACATCGTGCTGGGAGCATGGGTGTGAACTAAATAACTTAAAACATATGTCATTGTTGATGGGCAATGACGCAAGGCATTTTTCTCCCGGTTATGGGAACTTGTTCATTAGTAGTTCGGTATTCGCCGGTATTAGTTATCATGAGTGGGTTAGCTACCCCTGGCATGTGAATTAGCTGTTTACTTGTGGTCTGGGAGACCGACGTTTTTACTTGTGGTTATGTGGTCTGGGAGACCGGTGCTTGTACTTGGTTACATGGTTTGGGAAACCTACACTTTTACTTACTCACCTATTTTACTTTGTGAACTCACCAACATTGTTTGTTGACCCACCATTTACATGCTTTTGCAGGTAGTTAGCTTCCGGTGCCAGGATTAGAAAGCACTGTACACTTCACTGCATTTGGGCTCTCGGGCATACACATAAATTATATATTATGCTTTCGTATGGTTTTAATTTGGGCGCATTGTTTTGCGCATAGTTTTTTTAAAAAGGTTTAAATTTGGTTTACGCTTCCGCAGCTTAACTAAACTTGGTTTTTGAAAACGAACTAAATGGTTTGGGCATTTAGAGTTCGTTCATATGACTTATGGCTATGGATCCTGGTATGTCATGCGCCTCGCGGTAAAACCCCGCAGTTGAAATTTGAGGGTGTGACAGATTGGTATCAGAGCCATTGGTTATAGTGGAACTAGGACTGCATGTTGAGTCTAGTCTATAATCATCATAGCATAAGTACACTCACAACCTAAGTGCACAACTAGCTTTTAGCTACATATATCTACAACATATGACTTCGGGAGATATGTTATCTTCTAGTTCTAGACCTAATTCTGAACACGTCAATGGTGGGAACCCAGGTTACACCAGTGGCGCATTATTGGGAGTAGTATCTTAACAAACCTCATGGATAGGGAAACAACAATAGTACAAGGGAGGGAGCCCTAGCGAGCGTTGTGGCGCACGTACACAGGAAGCTGCACGATGCGCATGACGTGGTACCATTAAATCGAACCAACTGTGAAGCAATTCAAATACTGAGACTTATCCTTTTTTCACTGAGCAAGGAGACAATTAGTTTCTGTTCCTTTTTGCTTGATCTTTCTTACTTCCATTCGAAACTCAGACGGGACTGGGTTACACATAATAGAACTTATTTCTTACTTTAGTACCTTACGCCTAGTATGAGCGGGCGGACGTATGACTGCATATCCCTGTTACCCATAGTATATGGTAGATCCATGGGAACACATTAGATCGGGCTTATTACACACACTTTTGGGGAGTTACGTAAGGCCTGCGATGCAGTGCAACATCTCAAAGGAAGATGAAACCTACCAGTGACTGACAGTCACGATTGGAGAAACGAATGGTGCTGTTGACCATTGAGTTGACTTACACAGGACCGAAGAAGGAGGCTGTACGTGATGAGAACCATATAACACTGACATCGCGAAAGAGGAAGGATAAGGGAAGGAAAGGGAACCTGAGCAGGACGAGCACATGGAAAGTGAGGATAGGCTCTACTATCTAGACAGAGCATGGCGACGATTGGCTCTTACCCTTTTCTTACCTATCTTTTCTTTCATTTCCCTTGGCTAACTTAGATAAGACTGAGTTCTTATGATTAACGATAGGGTGGTTGAGGCCCTCGCATCTTTCCAAGCTAGTAAAGATCTATTTTGCTAAATCATTCTTTTCCCCTGACTTCCACATTTGAACTTTCTTATACTTGAACGCACATCGTATTTTCAAGCCTTTTATTGGTTGTAAACCTCGATAACTCCAACGGAACTGAAGGAGACCGTCTGATTGCTTCGATGGTATAAGTCTTTACCATATGCATTTGCCCCAGGCAGGATGGGGTAATGTATGCTACATGCACACTCGATGAGTTACAAATACTTGGATGGAGAACGCAACACCCTGTGGTGAAATCTAGAAATTTTGTTATATAAGGACGGATGGGTCTGAGATCGACGCCTACACTACCAAGCTACAGGAGATAGCCACTATAGGCTCAAATCTATTTAACCTACCTTACAAATACCGAAAGGGTGGGCCCCTCAGATTCATGGCTTGGCCACTGCAGCTCACCTACAAATCTTTCACTTGACTCGCAAACTCACAGATGAGACTGCCGATCATGGTACTTTTCCTGAAGCATGGTGTTTCATTTTCTACTGTTGGTGATAGCAAGAGAACGTGGGATAGTGTGAGGTATAAGTCCTGCAACAACAACAACCGTAACGGTAGCAACAACAACGGGCTCGGGGAAGAGCATTTGTGATTGGCCTGGGGAAAGCTAGGACTGATAACAATGTCGTGATGGGTATGTGCTCCTTGAACGACACTCTTGCTTCTATTTTATATGATACTGGTGCGGACTATAGTTTTGTTTCATCAAAACTTAGTAAACAATTAGGGATGGTTCCTACTCTTCGAGATACCCCACACTCGATTGAACTGGCTGATAGGAAGCCTGTCGAGGTAACCCATGTAACACCCCAAACCGATGGCGGAAACATCGGAGTGCCACGTATTGATGATTGTTCAGTAGCTCATGGTGAATAATAGATTCCATTAAATGATTTATATGAATTACATACAATAGTTCTAGAATTTGTACATCAAATTGAATGAAACTATACACATATCTTCAAGCATCAATACAAATCTTCAAGCAAATAGAACCTGAAACATGTTAAGTTGAAAATGTTTTGGGTCAACAAAAGTTGGTGAGAATTACATAGGTTTTTGATAATTGAGTAAGAATGATGTGCAATTTCATGTGTCATGTCAATCTAGTCCATATGTGAGAACATACTAGAAATAAATCGAGTGCATAATCAACCCTGATGACTGTTATAAAATGATACATAACCATACGCTCATGGTCCAATATGTTATACGATAACAAACACCCACGCTACCTTTGTAGGAGGCACGTATCCGGGTGGGATTGTCAGTCCAATAGATCTATTAATGTATACCGCCGGCTGATCAATGTTAATGATTATGCTAGAATGGTGCTTACTCTAATCATGCTCAAGACATAATGCATCATAGAAAACACATAGACACATTGATGATTGAATTGCATAAAATGATGTTGTAACATGTTTCACCCCAAAAATGGTGATAAATAGAAAAGGGGCTATGTAAAACTCACCTTGGTAAAATGTTATATCTGTTGAGAAATGTGTTGACCAAATGTATCAAGTATCACCCTAAAATGAGGTAATAAATATGTCTAAGTCTATCAAATCTACAATTGTATAAGTTTTCTAGGGCTTCGAATTGGGATGATTGCTCGTTTGATTAATATTAAAAATATTCGCCAATTGAGAGAAATTTAGTAAATAAATAACCAAAAATCTTTTTATGAAATTTAAATTTAAGATGGGTCACAATAATGTGTTTAAAGTATAAAAATAATTTTTACAAAATTATTTTCTTTAAAATTGATTTTTAAATCTATTTATTATAAATAGCCAATATTTAACTTTAATATTCAAAAATACTAAAATTAAAGAATTTCTATTTAAAAATCATATTTCTGTTCTAAATGATTAAAAATAATTTGTATAAAATTTTGGTGCAAAAATGATGAAAATTGGATTTATTATGATTTAATTATGATTAAATCTAACAAAAATTGATTAAAAATATGAAATAAGTGATTTTACTGAATTAAAAATTATTTCAGTAAAGTTTATTTTTATAAAAAGTCAGGATAATTTTTTGGAGAATTTAATAAAATTGTTTTGATGTATAAATGGATTTTTATAAATAAAATAGAATAACTTGATTTATTTATTATATATATTAAATAAATAAATTTTTGAAAACTAAAAATTGTAGGTAACATTTTTACATCAGATTTGTTAAAAATAATTTTTTAGAATTTATAAAAAGGTTTGATATTTAAAAAGGAATTTACAAGATTTAAAGGTAATTTATATATATATAATGGTTTGAGTTTGTTTGTCAAGTAAAAAAAACAACAAATAAAAGAAAACTGTGGCCGCTGGGATTCGAACCCGCGCCTGTTCAGTGACCAAGCAACAACACAACCACTTGATCTACATCAGTGGTTGTGTTTGATTCCAGTTTGTTTAATATATACATCCTACGCTGAGACAATGTTCTTCCCCCAAATTCATCATTACGAGCCCTAGATTTATAATCGTTCAATTTACCCAATGTTAATCTAATTAACCATAGGGTAAACGTTGTGTTTATGCCGATTAATGTTTCCCATAGCAGAAATTAAACTTACAATGCAGGAACAAGCTCGATTGGCGAGTCAACGGCTTGGTCAAAGATACGAACGAAAACCAACGAACAGAGGATTTTAAGAATAATTGGGGATTTAGAGAGATGTATTGGCGAGTTGGGATTGTTCTACAATGATCAATTTATAGTATTACGCTCTGGATCAGTGAATGGTAAGGTTGACTCGTTTAATAACTATGACGCGATGATTGGTATATTATTGGAATGTTTTGGCCGATAATTATGTATAATACGCGTATACACAGTCACTTACATGTCACGAAAGAATTTAGTCAAATATTTCCATGAATTGGGTTCAAAATTAAAGTCAATTAAGGGTAAAGAAGCTGTTTCGCGTGTCTGTTGCAAACAGCGAGCAACAACAGCATTTTAAGGAGTGCTTATATAAATTAAGAGTTGGATATAAAACAAAAGAACAACATAGCTTAGCTGGTGTGGGCGAGTGTCTGCATATGAAGGGTCCCCGGTTCGAATCCGGCTGGGATCCCTTTTTTTTTGGATTAAAACGGAGAAAAGGAGGGGAATGATTGGGCCAAATGTTTGGGCTGGTTTGTTGGGCCGGTTGGTAACAAGGACAAAGGGAGAAGGTGCTTGGGTGTTGGGCCAAGTCTAGATTGGGCTTAGGATTAATATGGTTTGGTTAAAATTTTTTTTTTTTTTTTTTACATATAAAATCTGAGATTTATTTTTAATATTATTATTATTATTATTATTATCATATATATATGTATGTATATATATATATATATAAGTTGTGTAGTCGTGAAAAAAAACTTAGGCACGTTATGTAAATAATATACTTTTATAAATTTGAAATTTTTGGCGATGTTACAGTCTCCCCTACTTTTAGGAACTTCGTCCCGAAGTTAAGAGAAACACTAGGTTTACAATTGGTCAACTACTGGAAACCTTGATAAAATTTTCACACTACCTTAATGTACCTGTAAATTCATGATTACGTTCCGGACCGTAATTACCAATTTACCTTACATTAGGGTTTTGCGTCCTTTTATGACTCTATCGATTGTTGAGCAGGTCTGATAGTCTCCACCAGTCATCGAGCAGGTGGTAGGGCCTCTCCCGACTGTTGGAAAGACATGATGACCTCTACCAATCGTTAAGTAGGTTGTTTGGTAGTCAACTAACTGTCGTACAAGTAAGCAAGTATGATCATAGATATAGCAATTAGTTCACATTCAAACAAGCATGCACACAGATGTTATAATAATACTCGAATTTTATTACTTGAATCAAATAGCGTCATTACATAGAATTAAAAGCAAACAACATTTAAATGATGGAACTTGCTGTTAAGTAGCTGGAGGGTCTTGATCTCGGTTTAGTTTAGGGCATCAGTTACGGTAGCGATTTGGGTTATAGCATTGACCATAGTTGTAATTACCAAGATGTTTAGGATTAGTAACCTGAGCAGGGGTGTGGATAATCGCAGCCAGTCGGGCATCAACACCTTTGTTGTTTTTGTTGTTGTCGTGGTTGGTGTTGTGGTTGTTGTTACTTTCCTCTTGGTTTTCACCATTGTTATTGCGAGTGCTACGACGTGGAGACATGATCCGTAAGGACACAATGAGGGCATGAAATGAATGAGGTGATACAAGGAATGTAATCATTTATTCATTAATTAAAACGAATAAACGAAAACGTTGACTTATCAAGGATTCCAGATTCTAATAACATATGAAGACATGCTTTAGCCTATAAGTGAACACTCATCCCGAGAATTCCCAGGTAGGCATCCGGGTCCCTCGTCTGATTGGGATATATGCGCAATGCCAGCCTAGACAGAAGACTCAGAATACAGGCGTTCACCCTTCCAGATTGCACGTGTTCGTTATTAAGATCTAGAACTTCGACGAGATCTCAAGGGGGTTCAGGTTAAACCTGAGGATTTTTATCCTATTAGTCTAAGAGTAGATCCAGTGATGGAGAGTAACTTTCTTGTAGGGATGATAGTAGGGATAAGAAGTAGGAGATAGAGAATAGCAAGCAAAAGAAGCAAGTACTTGTTAAATCCTATGGTTATAGACTAGATTATTTTTCTAATAACCTAATTCCCTATAACCATGGCTCTGATACCAATCTGTAACACCCCAACCGATGGCGGAAACATCGGAGTGCCACGTATTGATGATTGTTCAGTAGCTCATGGTGAATAATAGATTCCATTAAATGATTTATATGAATTACATACAATAGTTCTAGAATTTGTACATCAAATTGAATGAAACTATACACATATCTTCAAGCATCAATACAAATCTTCAAGCAAATAGAACCTGAAACATGTTAAGTTGAAAATGTTTTGGGTCAACAAAAGTTGGTGAGAATTACATAGGTTTTTGATAATTGAGTAAGAATGATGTGCAATTCATGTGTCATGTCAATCTAGTCCATATGTGAGAACATACTAGAAATAAATCGAGTGCATAATCAACCCTGATGACTGTTATAAAATGATACATACCATACGCTCATGGTCCAATATGTTATACGATAACAAACACCCACGCTACCTTTGTAGGAGGCACGTATCCGGGTGGGATTGTCAGTTCCAATAGATCTATCAATGTATACCGCCGGCTGATCAATGTTAATGATTATGCTAGAATGGTGCTTACTCTAATCATGCTCAAGACATAATGCAACATAGAAAACACATAGACACATTGATGATTGAATTGCATAAAATGATGTTGTAACATGTTTCACCCCAAAAATGGTGATAAATAGAAAAGGGGCTATGTAAAACTCACCTTGGTAAAATGTTATATCTGTTGAGAAATGTGTTGACCAAATGTATCAAGTATCACCCTAAAAATGAGGTAATAAATATGTCTAAGTCTATCAAATCTACAATTGTATAAGTTTCTAGGGCTTTGAATTGGGGATGATTGCTCGTTTGATTAATATTAAAAATATTCGCCAATTGAGAGAAATTTAGTAAATAAATAACCAAAAATCTTTTTATGAAATTTAAATTAAGATGGTCACAATAATGTGTTTAAAGTATAAAAATAATTTTTTACAAAATTGTTTTCTTTAAAATAGATTTTTAAATCTATTTATTATAAATAGCCAATATTTAACTTTAATATTCAAAAATACTAAAATTAAAGAATTTCTATTTTAAAAATCATATTTCTGTTCTAAATGATTAAAAATAATTTGTATAAAATTTTGGTGCAAAAATGATGAAAATTGGATTTATTATGATTTAATTATGATTAAATCTAACAAAAATTGATTAAAAATATGAAATAAGTGATTTTACTGAATTAAAAATTATTTCAGTAAAGTTTATTTTTATAAAAAGTCAGGATAATTTTTGGAGAATTTTAATAAAATTGTTTTGATGTATAAATGGATTTTTATAAAATAAAATAGAATAAACTTGATTTATTTATTATATATATTAAATAAATAAATTTTTGAAAACTAAAAATTGTAGGTAACATTTTTACATCAGATTTGTTAAAAATAAATTTTTTTTAGAATTTATAAAAAGGTTTTGATATTTAAAAAGGAATTTACAAGATTTAAAGGTAATTTATATATATATAATGGTTTGAGTTTGTTTGTCAAGTAAAAAAACAACAAATAAAAGAAAACTGTGGCCGCTGGGATTCGAACCCGCGCCTGTTCAGTGACCAAGCAACAACACAACCACTTGATCTACATCAGTGGTTGTGTTTGATTCCAGTTTGTTTAATATATACTCCTAACGCTGAGACAATGTTCTTCCCCAAATTCATCACTACGAGCCTTAGATTTATAATCGTTCAATTTACCCAATGTTAATCTAATTAACCATAGGGTAAACGTTGTGTTTATGCCGATTAATGTTTCCCATAGCAGAAATTAAACTTACAATGCAGAACAAGCTCGATTGGCGAGTCAACGGCTTGGTCAAAGATACGAACGAAAACCAACGAACAGAGGATTTTAAGAATAATTGGGGATTTAGAGAGATGTATTGGCGAGTTGGGATTGTTCTACAATGATCAATTTATAGTATTACGCTCTGGATCAGTGGAATGGTAAGGTTGACTCGTTTAATAACTATGACGCGATGATTGGTATATTATTGGAATGTTTTTGGCCGATTATTATGTATAATACGCGTATACACAGTCACTTACATGTCACGAAAGAATTTAGTCAAATATTTCCATGAATTGGGTTCAAAATTAAAGTCAATTAAGGGTAAAGAAGCTGTTTCGCGTGTCTGTTGCAAACAGCGAGCAACAACAGCATTTTAAGGAGTGCTTATATAAATTAAGAGTTGGATATAAAACAAAAGAACAACATAGCTTAGCTGGTGTGGGCGAGTGTCTGCATATGAAGGGTCCCCGGTTCGAATCCGGCTGGGATCCCTTTTTTTTTGGATTAAAACGGAGAAAAGGAGGGGAATGATTGGGCCAAATGTTTGGGCTGGTTTGTTGGGCCGGTTGGTAACAAGGACAAAGGGAGAAGGTGCTTGGGTGTTGGGCCAAGTCTAGATTGGGCTTAGGATTAATATGGTTTGGTTAAAATTTTTTTTTTTTTTTTTTTTTTTACATATAAAATCTGAGATTTATTTTTAATATTATTATTATTATTATTATTATTATTATTATTATTATTATCATATATATATGTATGTATATATATATATAAGTTGTGTAGTCGTGAAAAAAAACTTAGGCACGTTATGTAAATAATATACGTTTTATAAATTTGAAATTTTTGGCGATGTTACAACCCATATACATCGTGACTGTAAGCTCGAGTTGCATGGGCAATTATTTGCCATCAACCTCTTACCTATCACCCTAGGTAGCTTTGATCTCGTGGTTGGCATGGACTGGTTGTCCAAGCAACACGCTGAAATTCTCTGTCAGGAGAAGATTGTTCGTATTCCCCCTCCCAAGTGGAGAACTTTTATCTATACAGGGTGATCGTGGTGGTGCCATGGTAGGCATCATCTCCTATCTGAAGGCCCAGAAGTGTATTCGTAAGGGCTGTCCAGCCATTTTGGCTAACATATCAGGTACTTGAGCTGGAACTGAAATCAAGATTGAGGACATCCCAGTGGTCCGAGATTTCCCAGATGTCTTCCTAGGAATTTCCTGGACTTCCACCCGTTCGTCAAGTGGAGTTCTAGATTGACCTTGCACCTGGAGAAGCGCCAGTTGCATGCGCACCCTACCGTTTAGCACCAGGTGAACTTCAAGAACTATCTACCCAACTCCAAGAGCTATTGGATAGGGGTTTCATTAGACCTAGTTCTTCGCCATGGGGAGCTCCAGTTCTGTTTGTTAAGAAGAAAGACGGGAGCTTTTGCATGTGCATAGATTATCGGGAGTTGAACAAGGTAACGATTAAGAACCGATATCCTTTGCCTCGTATTGATGATTTGTTCGACCAACTGCAAGGGTCGAGCTTCTACTCTAAGATTGATTTGAGGTCGGGGTACCATCAGCTGAGAGTCCGAGAAGAGGATGTGGCGAAAACGGCGTTTCGAACCCGTTATGGACATTATGAGTTTTTGGTTATGCCATTTGGGCTAACTAATGCACCTGCGGTGTTCATGGATCTAATGAACCGTGTGTGCAAGCCTTACTTGGAGAAATTCGTCATAGTGTTCATAGATGACATATTGATCTATTCGAAGAGCAGGGAGGAGCACGAGCAGCACCTGCGGTTAATCTTGGAACTACTGAGGAATGAGCAGCTGTATGCAAAGTTTTCTAAATGTGATTTTTGGATTCAAGAGGTCCAATTCCTTGGGCATGTGGTCAACGAGGCAGGAATACATGTGGACCCAGCCAAGATTGACGCTATCAAAAAGTGGGAGGCTCCTAGGACCCCTACTGAAGTGCGCCAATTTCTTGGTCTCGCGGGATATTATCGCAGGTTTATTGAGGGATTTTCTAAGATCGCTCAACCTCTCACCGCCCTAACGCAGAAAGGTATTACGTATAAGTGGGGAGATGCCCAAGAATCTGCCTTTCAGCTACTAAAGTCCAAACATTGCAGTGCACCGATATTATCGTTGCCTGAGGGTACAGAGGACTTTGTAGTATATTGTGATGCGTCTATCCAAGGTTTAGGGTGCGTACTGATCCAACGTGATAAGGTAATTGCATATGCATCGCGGCAACTGAAGGTCCATGAGAAGAATTACCCCACTCATGATTTGAAACTGGGAGCGGTGGTTTTCGCTCTCAAAATCTGGAGACACTACCTCTATGGAACAAAGTGCATAATTTTCACTGATCACAAGAGCCTTCAGCATATATTCGATCAGAAAGTGCTGAACATACGACAACGTCGCTGGGTTGAACTTTTGAACGATTATGACTATGCCATCAAGTATCATCCAAGGAAAGCTAACGTAGTAGCTGATGCCCTCAGTCGAAAGGAAACGAAACCCAAAAGAGCGCGAGCCTTACAACTCACCATTCATTCTAATCTTCCTGATAAGATACGTGAAGCACAGGGTGAGTCATTGAAGGAAGAAAACATCGGGCTTGAGACCCTACATGGTGCTGATAAGCACTTGGAACTGAGGACAGACGGTCTGCAGTACTTCATGAATCGAGTCTGGATACCACGATTTGGGGATCTCAGACAACTGGTGCTCGATGAAGCACATACCTCTCGCTATTCGGTACATCGTGGTTCGGACAAGATGTACCAAGATCTTAAGACACTATACTGGTGGCCAAACATGAAAGCCGAGATAGCCACTTATGTTAGTAAGTGCTTGACTTGTGCGAAGGTTAAGATTGAATATCAAAAACCTTCAGGCTTACTCCAACAACCGGAAAATCCCATGTGGAGATGGGATGGTATTTCCATGGACTTTATTACCAAACTTCCTAAAACGCCCAGCGGGCACGATATGATTTGGGTCATTATTGACCGTTTGACCAAATCATCGCATTTCTTGGCAATTAAAGAGACGGACAAGTCGGAACGTCTAGCTGCCTTTGTATTACGAAAATTGTCCCTAGGCATGGGGTGCCTACTCCTATTATATCTGATCGCGATGCGCGATTCACTTCTCATTTTTGGACTACTCTCCAAAACACTTTGGGGACTCTCTTAGATATGAGCACAGCCTATCACCCTCAGACGGATGGACAGAGTGAACGTACCATCCAAACATTGGAGGATCTGCTACGAGCGTGCGTGGTGGATTTTTGCAACAGTTGGGATAAGCACTTGCCTTTGATTGAATTCTCGTATAACAACAGCTACCACACTCCGATACAGTGTGCGCCTTTTGAGGCACTTATGGACGCAAGTGTAGGTCTCCCATGTGCTGGACTGAAGTTGGGGATAGCCAGCTAACAGGTCCCGAACTCGTGCACGAGACTTCTGAGAAGATAGTGCAAACCAGAAATCGAATGGCTGCTGCTCGTGATCGACAGAAAAGTTGCGCTGATAAGCGTAGGAAACCTTTGGAGTTCCAAGTTGGGGACAAGGTTCTGTTGAAGGTGTCACCTTGGAAGGGGGTGATACACTTTGTAAAACGGGGAAGGCTAACCCACGATACATTGGACCATTCGAGATTGTCGAAAGGATTGGTCTGGTAGCTTACATGTTAAACCTGCTTAACAAACTTGGTAGGGTACACGATGTATCCCACATATCGTACTGAATCTATAGAAATTCCTGTTGGATACAACACTGATGGTGCCACTGGAAGAGATCCAGATGGACGATCGGCTACGGTTCATGGAAGAACCAGTGGAGATTCTTGAGCGGGGCGTCAAGAAACTCAAACAAAACACTATACCTATTATTAACGTACAACGGAATTCCCGTCTAGGACCGGAATACACGTGGGAACGCATGGATCAAATACGGCTTAAATACCCACACCTCTTTTCTAAACCTGAACCTGAACATAGATCGAACGCTAAACAAAAAGCAGCTCTTTCAAAGTGAATTTCGGGGTGAAATTCCTTTCAACTTGGGGATGATGTGACATCCGGGAACCAAGAACACATTTTTATAGCTGGCTTTATTGTTTACTTGCTGAATTTCGGGACGAAATTCTTTTCAACTTGGGGATGATGTGACACCCGCATTTTCAGGTTAATACTTTTACTGACCTCTAGTTAACTTACATGATATACTTTAGTTAACTTACGTGTTGTGCATGGTTAGATACTTAACCAGGGTTAGTTAAGTAGGCCTAACACATGTTAGATGATATTAACATATGTGTTAAATAGGAAAAGCATTGTTTAACACACACATGAGTCCTGTATCCCGAACGTTGGTGAATTATGTGGCATGTATAACTATAATATGTGCAATTAAATCATGATGGATGTGAAGTGCCTGCTTATATGAATTATGTGAATTATGTGAATTGTCACTTGACTGACGATTAATATGTAAACCATGCAAATTACGTACACTTGATGGTTAATATCTCATGTAATAATAAAAACAATGGTTTTTATACAATTTAGAGGGATTAATATTATCGGGTCCGGTATTGGGCTAGTATAGGGTTAATGGGTCAAGATACTGTGCAAGAGGGGCCCTAATACCCAACTACTTGGGGAACAAGCAAACTTATCCTATAATTATAGTTTAAAAAATAAAAATAAAACCCTAACCCCATTACCCTACTTGCGCCGTGGATCCCCTCCCCCTCAACCCTCTCAATTTTCCAAACAACCAATCAATCTTTCACTTAATCAAGCTAGTTCGGGTTTAATCTCAAGGCTCTAGGGAGTTTTAGCATTGCAAGGTATGCGTTTATACGTTCTTTGATGAATTATGATAATTGAAAAACTTTAAAAACTCTAAAAACAACATACATATAATCGCATATATATATATATATATATATATATATATATATATATATATATATATTATATGAGTTCTTGAATGTTTTTGATGATTTAATGATGATGATTGTTGTTAGTTGCCATGATTAGGGTTTTTACATGATAATATATGTGTTTGATCATGAGAGTGTGGATTATGCATGTGTTAGAGATTTTTGAGCATGATTAGGGTTTGTGAATAACTTGGGCTGCAAGTTTTAAATTCTGGCAGATTCGTTGGACGTTTTGTAGAGGCTGTAATGGGTTGGTAAATTGATAGTTTTGATGATTTCTTTGCATGATTGTGATGTACATAGTCTTAGCTTTTCATAATGGGCAAAACCATCAGATTTGGACGTCGGTTGAATCGTTTTTGGAATTTTAATTGATTAGAGGTCATATCAGATTTTCGGAACTGAAAATTGGGTCAACTTTAAATGGTCATAACTGGAGATTTACAAAGAATTAAGTTATGAAATTTTTACAGTATGTCAACATTGGAAAAACTCGGCTTTTCCAAGTGGATTCATCCCGTTTGGATAAATACACAATTTTTGGGAATTTTTCTACTAAACTGACCTGTTGTGGAAATTTTCTGGACACAGCTGTGATGTACGAATTTTTATAATTTTTGTGTTTGGTTTTAGGACAAAATAAAAATAGGGGTTTACAACTGAATCCCCATGAACACTCAGTAAAAATTTGGGATTTTAATTCATTCGTTAAGTGGGTTAAAAGATGCGTTTTTCACAGTGCACAATCTGTCCTAAAAACGCAGATTGTGTACGAAGTCCTTATGTGACTATTTGAAGTTGTTTATGGTATGCAATTGACATATATTTGTGTGGAAACTTGCATGGGATGTGTTTGATGTGTTAAACTCATAATAGTCACCATGATCACCAACGGGATACGTAGGACATACTTGTGCATGTAGAGTCACTAGGTGTCACTACACGGTTTTGAACTTTTAGATGAATCGAATAAACGTACTATGTGGTATATTGGTTATGCACGTGTACTCACATAATGACACATATAATAGGGAGTCGGTAGCGAGTCTCTATTACGTTGAAGTTTGGATATTTTTGCTTGCAACCTAAGGTGAGTTTCACTACTCTTTTCTCAAAAGCATGTGTCTCGGGTCGAGACAACTTACGTAACGTTTCTAGTCCGGGTTGGGACTACTTTTACACATCTCAGGTTTCGGGGTGCATGATTCACGGGGTGAATCTACTTTTACTAATTCATGCTATATGTCCTTGATGAACTAAACCAACCCTATCATTTAAGTCCTTCAAAATACCGAATCAATTGCCGGTTGGGCAAGCGGGTTACTAGTTGATAGCGCTATTAGGTCTAACAAACCTCACATCGTGCTGGGAGCATGGGTGTGAACTAATAACTTAAAACATATGTCATTGTTGATGGGCAATGACGCAAGGCATTTTTCTCCGGTTATGGGAACTTGTTCATTAGTAGTTCGGTATTCGCCGGTATTAGTTATCATGAGTGGGTTAGCTACCCCTGGCATGTGAATTAGCTGTTTACTTGTGGTCTGGGAGACCGACGTTTTTACTTGTGGTTATGTGGTCTGGGAGACCGGTGCTTGTACTTGGTTACATGGTTTGGGAAACCTACACTTTTACTTACTCACCTATTTTACTTTGTGAACTCACCAACATTGTTTGTTGACACACCATTTACATGCTTTTGCAGGTAGTTAGCTTCCGGTGCCAGGATTAGAAAGCACTATACACTTCACTGCATTTGGGCTCTCGGGCATAAACATAAATTATATATTATGCTTTCGTATGGTTTTAATTTGGGCGCATTGTTTTGCGCATAGTTTTTTTAAAAAGGTTTAAATTTGGTTTACGCTTCCGCAGCTTAACTAAACTTGGTTTTTGAAAACGAACTAAATGGTTTGGGCATTTAGAGTTCGTTCATATGACTTATGGCTATGGGATCCTGGTATGTCATGCGCCTCGCGGTAAAACCCCGCAGTTGAAATTTGAGGGTGTGACACTTTATTTATATACGAATCTAATCGACATGCACACGGCAACCGAGAACTCCTAAAAAGCTGGTGACCACAACTCATTTTTTGTTTCCTCAACTTCTCTATATTTTTTATCTCAGTTATCAACTTCTCGATCGTTGCATCGGAAACTTTACCGAGTAGGTCCTCAAAAATCGGTATGTCATGGTGCACCTTTTTCACCGACAGACTCTCTTCAAACGAGTGGTTTATTGCCATCTCTTGTGACGTTACCACATCGTCTGCAATCATCACAAGTTTGTGGAGCGAGTTGTTAGGCCCCTTAATGGGCATCTTAAACCTTGAATGCTGGCTCTCAACTCTGTTGGTCGTATACTGACCAAAGTTGTAGTTTGTGTCTGTCCATGCAGAAACAAAGCTTTCTTTGTACTCACAGAGCCAGACCCGATCTATATATTCAAAAACATCTGTAAAAATAGAACAAAGATATTTGTTAATGTGTGTATGCGTTTTAAACTAAATTAATATAATATGTACCAGCTCGTTCTTCCTGACATAGTCGTTTGTAGAATCGGTCTAACCAGTGCCGGTAAAATGCTGGAGATGAAGATCTACATAGTCGCTTAAAAGATTTCACAAATATTTTCCAATCTGCATCTCCAAAGGCTTGTCTGCAGTGCTTCAATATATTTCGTTGAATGTGATACCTCCTAAACCCTAATAGGGGAGTTAAGATTTTCGCCACCACATAATATTATTAGTTAATAGTATCAAAACCCACAGCCATAACCCACCTCCACCGACGCTAGCCCTCCACCCTCTCAGACCACCACCACCGTTGGCCAACTCCACCTGTCGCTGCCATCACCCACGCATAACAACCACCATCCACGGCCTAGTGGCCGTCGACCCTCGGCCCATCCCTTCTCGTCCACGCACAAACCACGAGCCGCGGATGGCTACGCACCACCGCCACGGGCCGTGTGCAAGTTTGTATGGGCATCTCGTTTTGGTTCCTAGTGTTCATGTTGATAGGGATGCACATCAGGTTATTTTGGGTGTTTGGGTGATTTCGAAGTTCGGTGATTTTCGGGCTAACTAGCGAAGTGTTCATAGTTCATCGTGCGGTTGCTTTGGTGTTCCGTCAAGGTAGTTTTCTAAACACCCTATGGTTGTGTATATATATATATATATATATATATATATTATTTGTCGTGTTATCATATTCGGATCACTTTGACGAGATCGTGTATTTGGTTGATATATATATATATATATATATAGGATTTTATAATTATCTGGGTAATCGGGTTCATGTCGGTTTTGGCCCGACTGGTCACATGATTCTCAACAAAAACTTCAATTGCTAAGACTTCAACTTCAAAAGAATTAAATGAAAGTTGTTGAATAGTTCAAGGACAAAGCTTATGTTACCCCTGGTGGTTGTCTGATTCCTGAATTTCTTCTACTAACACCGAGGAACACGTTTAACATGAAGAAGAATCAGTTATTAACAAAGTTGTTATGTTGACAAAGGGGTTGGTTATACTAGTAGCAAAGGTGCTAGTTATACTAGTAGTAAAGCGTCCTAAACAGGCGGAGCAAGCAAAAGCTTCTGAACATGTACCCTCTACAAGTAGGAAAGCTTCCTATGTTGATAAAGGTGTTGGTTATATTGAAGGCCGAATGGTTTGCTAGATGTATGATAAGAACATGTTTCATAGTTTGACGAGCGGGTGGGCTACTATATTTTCAAGGGTTGATATGTGACTACCGGCAAATTCTGGTAAACATTTGACTGGATCTTAATCACATTTCTGATGCAATTAACGTGTTTTAAAGTTGATTTTGAATAAATAAGCCCTTACGACTCCTACGATGTCATTCTCGAAGTTCGTAGACGCCTTGATGCTTTTGAAAGGAGATCTACGCTAATTTAGCTTTAACGAACTAACATCCATAAAAAATTGTCAAATTGAACTAACATAAGGTTAATATATGTAAATACGATACGTAAATGCAATTGGAGAGATCGAAGGAGAAATTGACACATGAAACGGCAAAAAACGCAGCGTTTTGTAAATGGGGAATGGAACTGATGTGGGAATCAAACATCGATGTGCGTGGTTTTAACCATAATCAAAATTTCGGAATAATTACCTATTATAAATAATATTATTTTGTAAAGTTTAGGAAGTGGACGAATTGTTAAACAAAAAAACTAAATAATGCCTGGATCACGAAAATAATACTTAACTTCCCCAGTTTTGTTGGGTTTTTAATTTTGAACAATTCCGTCTAAGTTTTGTGATTTATTTTATGAGCTAAATATAAACCGAGGCACATACATTAATACTGGTGTGTATACGTGATACCAACTCACCTACCCCAAACCCTAGCTATTTAAACTTTCATTTCCCCTAAACCTCAAACCCTATATCTCTCTTCCCCTCTGTACGATCTCTCTCTCCTTGATCCCACCCTCCATCTTCCCTTTTCTTGGAAAACCAGTCGGCCACCACCAACCTAGTGGTGGAGCTCGGTAGCAACACTTGTATAGTGCTGCGGGAATGTTGTTTGTGAGACGGTTGTGGCTCGGTAGTCGTGCAACGGAGGCAAAGAAGGGTAGTGAAGGTTTAGTGGTGGTCTATTTTGTTTCCGGTGGTCGTTTCAGGTAAATAAGGTGGCGGCGAGCAGGGGTATCGAATTGATGGTCTTAGGTGATGGTTAGAGTTAGGTTCATTGTTGGTAAGAAATTTCCATATCTGGTCACGAGGGGTCCGGTCAGTTGGGATGGCTCACGGCTCGTTTGTGGTGGTTTGTTGTGAGTTGTGGTCCAGTGGTTTTTGAGCGGTCAGTAGTGGTGGATGTACGGGTGGAGCTGGTACCAGGGATGGTGATGTCTGGTTATGGTGGTCCGGTTGTAGGGATGGTGTCGGTCCATTAAGTGTCGACTGTGATGGTTTTGTTCACGGGACTGAGTGACACCCGTCGAATTTCTAGGTCAAGATCCGTACACACTCTCACATTTATGTCATTTTCAGTCATGCATTAGACATTTTATAACATTAAATGTGCCACCTCGAGTCTAGCAGCACCTAGGATAGTTCAGGAATTCATTACATTACCCCATTTACGCATGCAACACCCGATCAATCTGACACACAAGATTGTGGAATCTTACAATTTATGGATTGGAAATGTAACATCCGGCCCCTCTCACCACCAATATTGTCCGCTTTGCCCCGATGGGTTGCCCATCCAGAGCTCACGGATTTGTTTTTGGTCGCCTCGGTGGAGACTTCCCAGGAGGTCACCCATCCTGATACTACTCCCACCTGAGCACGCTTAACTTTGGAGTTCTCCTCTCATCCACTAGCATCAAGCCCAAAACGCGTTGGTGATTTAAGAGGCAAAACATTACTTATGAACCAAGGATCTCTCCTGGCTACGGCCGATGTGGGATTTTCCCGGGGTGTCACATTCACCCCTGTTAGAGTCTCATCGTCCCTGATGAGGTATGCACCCACCATCCCGAATGGCACAGGAGTGGCTCTGATACCATCTGTAACATCCGGCCCCTCTCACCACCAATATTGTCCGCTTTGCCCTGATGGGTTGCCCATCCAGAGCTCACGGATTTGTTTTTGGTCGCCCCGGTGGAGACTTCCCAGGAGGTCACCCATCCTGATACTATTCCCACCTGAGCACGCTTAACTGTGGAGTTCTCCTCTCATCCACTAGCATTAAGCCCAAAACGCGTTGGTAATTTAAGAGGCAAAACATTACTTATGAACCAAGGATCTGTCTTGGCCACGACCGATGTGGGATTTTCCCGGGGTGTCACAGGAAACTCAAAACATGTGTACCACACGTTAAAAATATGGACCCAACATATGTTTGAACAAAATTAACACATGACATTATATGTGTTTAACACCATGTTGATTTTCAATTAACAATCCATACATATAGTACCAATGATTTAACACAACATTATGAACATATCATCACTAATCAATGAATTTTAATGGATTCATCACATGATCACACAATTTTCGGCCATATTTAAATATATACACATTTGTGAGACTTAATCATAATTAACATAACATATCCCCATACCAATCAATATATAAATGTATGTATACATTTACACACATGGACAAGCATGTTAATCAAGTTTCAAGAGCACAAGTGTATAGATATAACATATATGCCATCCATATAGACATATGTGAGTATTAGAACCAAACCAACACATCTCCATGCATATATGTATACATACGGCTATTCTATCACACACACACATGATGGTACCTTGATTTGATAAATCATCTATATGCATACATACAAATATCCGAATACACACACATACACACTTCACAAATCACACAAAACCAAGACCTATTGCCACAATTGGAACATAAGCGACCCTACACTCCTAAACTTACACATGTTGACTAGCCAAAATCACCTTGTTCTTTCCCTATGCATTTCAGCTCACACATTCCCAAGGAGAAGCATGTTTACATTAATTTTGGACACTTCCTAACTTACACAAGATACACACACTATGTGTGTGTATATATATATATATATATCTACACGGTTACACACACGAACACATGCTTGAATTTTGACAAACAATCCACCCACACACTCATACATACAATCACATACACACATACACTCATCATCTACTCACCAAATCTATCCAATGCACACCCAAATACACTAACATGGAGCCTAAATCCTTCGACCATTAATCTCCATGCATGTTGACCTTCCCATTGTGTCCATTTACCTTCCCCATTATCGGCCTATAGCCACCCTACATAAACAATCCAAAGTCTAAGTCAAACACATGTTTGAAAATGGAAACTAACTTTACAAACACAAGGATCCATGAGTGTTGATGATGCGTTGGGTTTTAGTAATTAGAAAAGATATCATTTTCCAGGTGCCAAAACTTGATGTGTTAATTTCAAAACCTTGGTTTTGAAAAAAAAAAGATTAATTTTTACTAAACCGTTAAACAAGTTTTAAATTTATAAGTAAACGATAAATACTTAGAAACTAAAACCAACACTTAGGTAGATAACCTGACGTGTATAGTATAGATTTCTAAGGTAAATACCGAGTATCATATTCCGGAGAACACACTTTCCCCTTCTCAACCTTTCATCGCGTTAACTAATCATGTTTGAAAAAGAAAATACAACGGATGGGTTCTAAAAGAAAAAAAAATGGTTTTTTGAAAATCGTTTGGTATTAAAAATTAAAAGATAAAAATAGTAGGGATAGCAAATACGCACATCTCGGGGACCCTCCGTATAAGTAAATAGTTTATTATAAAAGCAGTATTAAGTTTAATTATCAGTGAGAAGAACATGGGTGAACGGTCCATTCACAGTTGGGGATGAGAAAAGAAATAAACAAGGGATTATGTTCTGGAAACTCTATGGGTCATGAACAGGGGATGTCTAAGATTCCCCATAAAGGTGTCTTCAAACTGCTGGACCGTAAGCCGGTCTTCTACTGGTTGGGAATGTGGTGTTACCTAACTCACACTAGCCGTGTAGCTTTTTGGAAAGCTTGAGTCCTGCTTTTTAGGCACTTCCCAAACCACCGCCAAGCCACTCGTTTAAGCATTGGGTTCTCTAATTTATCTTCCTAAATTTGTGTAGAGGCTTAATTCCGATCGGGAATCCATTCCACCTCTCTCAACTCTCGCTTTCCATACCGAAAAATCTCACATGCCATCAGGTTTTGTGACTGGGAACCCTCTAAGAAGTTAATGGCATTGTACTAACGAGAGCTGGGTAAAGTATCCTTGTTTAATTTATCTTTTCAAAGTGACAACTTAATAATTTATTGATCAGATAAATTTAAGTTTGGTTTAGTGATCATGTGACTTAACAAACCCAACCCTTAACCTCCCGGGACTTATGAATGAAATCCTTAACACAGGTGGAACATAACCCTAAAGGTGTGCAATTCGAAGATCACTGGTTCACCCGTAGGGAATCATCCTTTTGACAAGAAAGTCACTCACACCTCTAGTAAGAACCAGAAACTTATCACCCAGATCTGGTCCACTTTAAAAGCCATTGCTTAGAGCCCGGTTTGGATATCAAAAACCCGAAGGACCGATCTCACTATCGGTTTCCTTGCCTTGGATCTAGCTCGGGACTACCCAAGCCGTACGAAGCCCATGATAGTTAATTTTGTTATTTAAGTTAGGGTTGGTTTTAAAGGTTTATCAAGTTAATTAGTAATTGAACCTGTCACAATGATAAACAAACAAGAATTAGTTAAGAAGATAAACACACAGAATAATTAAAAATAAACTACTACTACTACTAATAAAAGTCTAGAAATCAAAATAGGTACGGAAGATACTAGATGGATACAACCATAAATGATAACCAACACAAGAACATGGATGCTTCCAACTCATAGACAAGCCTTCTACTTCCTTGATCCTAAATATCTAATGTGATCCTCACGACCCTTGATGTTTTGTTGCATGTAACTACTCCTACGGTTCCATTCTCGGCCAAGATAATCAAGGTAGGATGAATCCTAACCTTGGTGGTGTGTTAGGATGGCCCTAAGGCCTCCCACAAGACCCCAAGAACTCTAGAAGAGGCTTGGAAGTCGACCTAAGAAGGCACCAGAAGGAACACTAAAGAAGGCACCAGAAGGAACACCAAGGTGGTGCATGTCCGTGCAGCTGCCCCACGTACGTTCTGTTGCTGCAGGATCTGTCTTGTCTGTCCTTTTTGTTGGGCACGGGCGTCCACCTTGAAGAGCACGAGCGTGCAAGTTGACAAACTTGCTTTTCTTGTCTCCCAAGTTGGCTGCTTTGTCTTCTAGTGCGCGGGGCTCTTGTGCAAGGGAGCATGCACGTGCTTGGTCAACCCCGGGCCAATTTGATCATCGTTTAAGCCCCGGGAAGGTCTTTACATATACTTGGAACATGCTTCGGGTCTTGTATTCTCAGGATTCTCCGGTTTCAGTTGTTTTTACCCGAAAATCATGTATTTTCATGTTGGAGCTCTAATTTCCTGATAAACACAAATAGGAATAATTAAGTAGCTATAATTATCAATTTAAGCTCAATTTTGCTCTATTATGAGACTAACTATGCATGTTTTATATGTGTAATTTATAGCACATCACAATACCCCTCACTTAGACAATTTCTTGTCCTCAAGCAATCAAACCTACCTAAGGCAAACAACAATATGCAAATCCTCAATGCACTTGGTTATTTTATGTGAGAAAAATAAAACCTGCATGACATGCCTAGTTAACTATTGGATTATGCTCAAACCTATACCTGCTCATCGTGTTCACTCAACACTAGGGTTTATTATTTTGGTGAGTTTTGGGGGTGAACACTCAAGTCTGTAGGTGCACATATGTGACTATCGCTTTGGATTTACACGAAATGGCATTTATTATGAAGACTTTTGATGTTTTGAAGAGCCATTCGACCTAAACTGGGGTCGAAGGGACTTTTGGATGGTCGAATGAAGATTATCTATGTTTATATGTTTGGTTCAAGCTTGGTACAAGGTCGAAAGGAATCCATTCGACCTCTGCAAAGGGTCGAATGGGACTGCCTATATATAGTTTATGTTTTGTTTTGAATGTAATCAATTGGTCATTTTGTCTAGTGCGTGTGTGTGTTTTCCAAGGTGTATCTAGAACCTTCTGAAAGTCGTTTTTCATTGTAAACCTAATCGTTATTGAGTGTAATTCAATGTTTATCAATGAAAATGTGTATTGAAAAGGATTTAATTGTGTTCTGATTTGTTTTCTATCATTTTGCATGTGATTTAGGGATTACGCACCTAAATTACTTCACTTGTATGATTACGTAGTTGATTTCTTACAATCCAATCCTCTACAAAGTGGTATCGGAGCTTTGCTCAATCATACAATTGCAAATTGATAGATTTCGAACAGATTTTGAGTCAAAAACACCTAAAAACTTTCTGTTTTGCATGAACTTTGAATGATAAATGAGATTGATTGATTTAGAGTTGTTTTCACGGATAACATCAAAAGTTCTTTCACAAAACTTGATCTCCATCAATTCCGAAGAAAAACCTGATTAACATCATTGAAATCCATCAACTTTTGAAAAATTTGGATCAAAATAACTGATTTTTGAAGAATAACCATTTTTTAAATGGGTCAGGTCGAACCAAAAGGTATTATGTTGAACCAGTGAGTTTTTGGGTCAAATCAGTGAGTTCTTGGTCGAATCAGAGGATTTTTAGGCCGAATCAAGTATTTCTGAGTGTGTTGTGTTTCCATTCGAACATTTCTTTCTCATTCGACCTTACGGGAGGTCGAACTAGAGTTTTATCTAGGTCGAATCAGAGTCTTTGTGTCACAGTTCTTCATTCGAGTCAATTGTCAGGGTCGAAACAACCAGATTTGTTCATTCGAACCCACGAATGTTGATATTAGGTCGAACCAGAATTTTGTTTTACAAGATTTTCTAAGTGTTGATACTTCGAGCATTATGGACAACATTGGGGATTTTCGACGACACCTAGACCTGCTACAACACAACAACAACAACATGTTCCTATGAATCCTTGGGCAGTTGCATCTCAAAAGATGAACACAAAACCGACACAATCGATCAATTACCTTGCAATGACAAGTTCAACACCACCAACTGTTACTCATTCTCCACAACAAGTGCATGATTTTTGGGGAGTGGCTGCAGCAGCGGTGTAGAATCAGACTTCGAATGCGATTACTACTTTGATCAATGACTTATCATCGAGTAGTGGTAATCGTCCTCCAAAGCTGTTGAACATGTCTGAATACTATCAATGGCAGAAGAAGTTCAAGATTAATTTGGAAGGTATGGATTGGAAGGAGGAGAGGCGTAGCAAATGATCATGAAGGGATATAATCCTCCAATGGTTGAGAATACAAACATCCCAATTCCTCTTGAAGACTTAAAAGATGACGAGAAGAAGAAGTTTGCTGTTCAGAAGAAGGCGTTTTCTTAATTATCTCAAGCATTAATCACAGATCTTCTACATCAGTTTGGGATCGTGCACTACTTCAAAACAGTTATGGAATATTTTGAAGACCATGCATGATGGTAATGACAAGACTAGAAGATTGCGCATGGAAGAGTTGAAGAAGGAGAGTTCGAGAATTTTAGTTATGTGGGTAATGAAACATTGAAGGAACTTGTTCCTAGATATTATCATTTGTTGTCTGGATTTTTGAACTATGATATTAATCTTCCGATGACAGAATTGGTGGATAAGTTTGCTGATTTGTTGCCTCCATATTGGGGACAACATGTTGAAGTATTGAAGGAAACGGATGCATATCAGTACTGGACTATCCATGAGTTCATACAAAAGTTGGAGAATAAGGAAATGGAGGAGAAGAGGAAAGCCAAAAAAGCACAGTTCCCACAAAATCCGGAATTGTATCATGCTACATCATCTTCCTCTATGTCTACTCCATCAGGAGGAGCGAGTGTTGCGCCTCAAATTGCTTGTGTTTCAAATGTTCTTGAACCGCAAAGAAATCCAATCAACTATCTTGCTCCAGGACCAACTTACACACCAACTTCTTTCATACCAACTCAACCTCAAATCTCTGCTGCTTGTTATACATCATCTATGAGCATACCACAACAACAACAACAATATGTTGCTCCAATGATGACACAAGCTTCCTCAAGCGAAAGTCCAATCGTGTTGGAAACCTCCAACATGAATAATGTGACTGTAGAAGTGGCACAACAACACATTGCTCTAGTTTCAGCAATGGTCGCTTCGTACAACGGGCTAGTGGTAAGTCAGATAGGAAACAACAATCTGACAAATGAGGATTATGCCCAGATCGACAAGGAAGAGATAGAACTGATCGACATTCAGTGGGCATTTGCAAGTGTAAAGAGGGAGAGCTACTGAGTTTATAGAGAAAACTGGAAGAACTGATCTCTCTACGTCACCGAATACTACCTATGGTTTCAATAAAGCCAAGGTAACTTGCTTTAACTGTGGAACTCGAGGTCACTTCAAGAGAGAATGTACTGAACCAATGCAACAAGGTAACCGAAACCCTTTTAACTCCAACTATCAAAATCGCCAATCACAAAACCAAGTCACTTACTAAAGCCAAAACAACAACAACTATCCATAACAAAACAATTACCAAAACCGACAAAACAACTCTCAAAATACCATACCAAGACAAACATCTACAACCAACCAAACCCAAACTACACCTAACCCAACCAGAACCATTGTTCCTATTTCTACACCAAACACTCAACCTCAAATGAGAACCAGGCATTGGTGATACAAAAAGATGATGGTTTTGATTGGAATTGCATGCAAAATATGCAATTGGGTGTTGAAGAGGTTACCAGTGGTAATGTAGCATGCTTTGCACATGAGATGGTATTGGAGGAGCCAGTGATAGCTGATAAAGATTTGGTTTCTGAGAAAGTTTCCGAGGTTGTGATTAAGAAAGTTTCTGAAGTTGTGATTGAAGATATCATTGAAGAGGTTCCAGAAAGTGTTGCTGAGAAGGTTGAGGAACCGGTTGCTGAAACAGTTTCATGGACGATTATCGATTCCGTTTCTGATGTTTCTGATGAACCAGAATTTGTCTATTCGGATTCAGAAAGTGAATCTGATTCAGAAGCTAGCGTTAATTCTCTTGATGACGATATTGATCAGTTGCTAGCTGAAGCAGATTTTCTGAAGACGAAGAGGTCATGCATGGTGGATGATGCTTTCATGAAGATCGATTATTCAAAGTTCTTTGCAGGAAAGGAAGCTCACTTTGCATTGATGGCCATGACAGACCCGCCTAAACGGTAAGTGCTAACTCGTCTACTAGTGATAAATATTGTGGTACTTGTGATAGATTAAATGATGAGGTTAAGCAACTTAAGCATCATCTTGAGAGTGCAAAAATTGTCATTCGATCTTATCGCAAGGACGAGCATGATTTCCACAAAACACTTAAAGGTTATAAAAAGAATGTTTCAGAATTGACTAAAACTTTATCTTTGAAATAAATAGGCATTAACAATTATATTAATGAAATTGAAGAAACTAAACTTGAAATGGCTAAAATCAAGTGTTTTGCTTAGAAAATCAACAAAAAGTTGGAGAGTTACAAGCATGTGGCGTATGTTTTGGATCACATCGTTGAGGAACCATCACAATCCAGTAGTGCAAACTACAAGGCTGTTCCTGCTCTAGTGTTATTTGTAAATCACAATCTAAATTCAGTAACACCGGAGAGTTCAGTAAAATCGGATTCCTCATCGGAAAACGAATCTAACACTTTAAGTGTTGCTGATCCGAACTCCAATGAGAGACCAATACTTGAATTGAATGATGAAGGAGTAGTTGCAGTAATTGATGATTCAGATACTGAAGATGAGGAACCTAAGAAGAGTGTTGAGATTCCATTGGAAAATCACATTCGAACACATGAGATAGTTTTACCTTCTCAGGTTCCACATCCTTAGAAGAATGCCAACAAAATGAATCAGCCAGTTTAGAAAGTAGAAAAGAATGAGTTAGTTGACAAACCTGTGAAGGTTTTCTATCGGATGGAAGGATCTGATAAGATAATCTCGGATGATGAATATCCCATACAGTTTGCCAATTATTCTAAAATTGAGAAAATCTGGCAAGAGAGTACCATTTGGTTTCCTAAACACGAAAGGACAAATGATATTCCTCCCAAACTAATTCGGAGACTGTATTGTGATGATTCTAAACAAAAAAAGGTTCATGTCACTGAGTTTGTGAAGCCAAAAGAGAAGGTTGGCGGATTTTATGAACCAGCTTACTCGATGGAGCCCGCTCCAGAGAGTTTAAGGCGATAGTGTGTTGATGACCAACACCCGGTTAAATCATTCGCTAAACCTAACTCTAAGAATGTTTTGAGGAGTATCGTGCATGTTTCAAATGTGGGGAGAGATGGCATTTACTCGCTCACTGCCCATATGTGAGACACAAGAGGAACGAAGTTGAGCGAACGCAGACTTTTAGGAATTCGGTTGATGACCATAGACAGTGTTTTTCACAAAAACCGTTTTTCCCTCAAAGACAACAGTCTTTTAATCAAAATTGTATTTATCAAAAGAGGGAAAACCACCCAATTGTCTATGATAACTGAAACCGAATTGCCATGGAGAAGAAGCTGAAGAAACCTATGGTGAACTCGGCCAATGACAAACAAAAGGTTTATCTAAAACCTGTTGTGAAGTCATCGGTTGGAACTGTATTTGTTAAATTGGATAAGGTAGCCAAGAAAGTTTCTTTTTCGAACGATACAAAGAAACCTATTGAGGTTAAACAATCTCAAATAAGGATTCTTAAACGTTCTGAACAGACTTGGACACCAAAGGGTTCTCCAAGTGCTTCAACATCATCTGCTAGAGTTGAGAATAAAAGTGAGAAAGTTTTGAACAACCAGAAACAGGTTGATTCAAACTTGAAAGTCTATGTGAAGGATTCTTTGAAAGCTAACATTCAAAGACCCAAGACCAAAAAGGCTTGGGTCCCTGTTAAAAATTAATCTTGTTATTTTAATTGTGCAGGGAGCTCCAGCTAGCCCTATTACCAGTCTCTGGATTGTCGACAGTGGAGCTTTCTGGGCACATGACCGGTGATTTGACGCTACTCTTTGATACCAAGAATATTAATGGAGGTTATGTAGCGTATTCTTGGAACAAGGGATGATATATAACAATGGAGGGCAGTGTTAGTAATGGTATAGTGAGTTTTGAATGGATATCGTATGTGAAGTAGATTGATTATAATTTGTTGAGTGTGAGTTAGATATGTAATAAGAAGTTTTCTATTCACTTTGATGACAAATCTAGCTACATTCAGAAACCTGGTTTCGTTATTCCAGAAAGAGTGGATCATGCTAAAAACTCCAAGAGTGAACAATCTGTACATTCTTGACATGAGCAAGGCAACCACAACTCAGGGCCAAGTCACGTGTTTTCTGTCCAAAGCTACTGAAAAAGAATCTATTATGTGGCACAGAAGGATGGGGCATAGTCACCTTAAAAAAATGAATCATTTGGTGAAGAACGGACTTGTTGAAGGAGTAAATGTGAAGAATTTTCATCTGAATGACAAATGTGTGAGTTGCAAAAAGGGAAACCAGAACAAATAGTCCCACAAACCCAAAAAAATAAACTCGGTTAAATTTCAACTTGAACGATTACACATGGATCTATTCAGACCTGTTAAGCGTAAGAGTATCAACGGAGAGCTTTATTGTCTTGTGATTACTGATGACTATTCAAGATTTTCGTGGGTGATGTGCATGCGACAGAAGAGTGAAATGTTTAATAATCTGAACGTTCTGTTTACCCATTTGGAGAACATGTATGGTTTAAAGATCAAACGAATTCGAAGTGATAACGGGACGGAGTTTAAGAATTCTCAAATGGATGCATTGTGCGACACAAAAGGTATTCATCATGAGTACAGTGCACCATATACTCCACAACAGAACGGTGTTGCAGAAAGAAAGAACATGACTCTATTGAAGCGGCACGAACTATGATTGCAGATTCTATCCTTCCAGATATGTTCTGGAGTGAAGCAATTCATGCAGCATGTTACACCTTGAATCGTGTCTTGACGGTGAAGAAGTTTGGCAAAATTTCTTATGAACTACTTAACAGATGAAAACCGAACTTGGAGTTTCTAGAACCTTTCGGGGCACCATGTACTATGTTAAATCCTAATGAGAAATTTGGACTAAAAGCTGAAGAAGGTTATTTTGTTGGATACGCGACACCACTTAAACGTGTATTTAACAAAAGAACTAAACAGGTTGAAGAGTGGGCGAATGTTGATGTTCAACGCTACACTGAGAATGTCCAAGGAAGTGGGCCCGATTGGATGTTTGACTATAGGGAATTATTCGAGTCATTCAATCTAGAAAGTATGGTTAAAGAAGCTGTTTTACGATTATATTATGAGTGTGAGAATGCAGTAACTTCACCGTTAGTGCGTTCGATCACCGTAACTCCTCTAGCAGCAGCTTCTAATGATACTAATGCTCCTGTCAATGAAGAAGAGATTTTCCAAGAGGCTTCAATAACTCTTGATTCATCTGAGTCAGAAGACAATAATGAAGTTTTCAGTGAAGCTATTTTAGATCATGCTACGGTATCACCTCCAGTGAACCCAAATCCAGACGTTGCATCTTCATCTAATACGGGTAATGATCTAGAGACAACAGAGAATCTGAATGTTCATGCAGTGATTCCAGTTCCTGATCGTCTGGAATCTTGGATTCATCAGATTTATCCGCTTGAACAGGTTATAGGTGATTCGGGAAGCAGTGTGATGATAAGAGATCAACTCAGACGTGCAACTTCACATGACAACATTAGAGCCCTTGCCCTGTATGCTAAGATACAGAAATCAGGTTGTCAAAATGATTGGTCCTTTGCTTGTTATGTTTCATAGGTTGAACCAAGAACATACAAGGATGCATTACTAGACGAATCATGGGTGGAAGCAATGCAGCAAGAACTACTACAATTTCAGAAACTCGGACTCTGGACGCTGATAGATTTACCACCAGACCGAAAGAAAATTGGCACTAAGTGGGTATTCAAGTGTAAGAAGGATGTTCGAGGCGTTATTTTCAAAGACAAAGCTTGATTGGTCGTTCAAGGTTTTTGTCAAACAGAAGGGATTTATTACAATGAAGTCTATGCATCGGTTGCGCGCATTGAAGCAATTCGAATGTCTCTTACGTATGCATCTTACAAGAAATTTAAGGTGTATCAGATGGATGTAAAGAGCGCTTTTCTGTATGGTGTGGTCAAGGAAGAAGTATAAGTTGGGCAACCACCAGGTTTTGAGGATCCTATCCACCGGGATAAGGTCTACAAGTTGAACAAAGCTTTGTATGGTTTGCACCACGCTCCTAGACAATGGTATAAGGAGCTTAGCACATATCTTCTTTCCAATGGATTCAAACGAGGTTTTGGTATACTGTACCCTATTCACAAAATGAATAGAGGGTGACTTGCTTCTTGTTCAAATATATGTTGAAGACATTATATTTGGTTATACTACTGAACTTTTATGCAGATATTTTGAACGAGTGATGCAGGAAAAGTTTGAGATGAGCGCTATGGGAGAAATGCAATTATTTTTAGGCTTGCAGGTGGATCAATTGCCAATGGGCATCTTTATTCACCAGACGAAATATGTTTCTGATGTCTTGAGCCGATTCCAGGTGGATGATTGAAAGCCTATGGATACTCCCATTCCAACCAATCACAGGATTGGGGTTGATGCTAAGGGGGAGCTCACAGATCTCTTTACATATAAAGCCATCATCGGATCTTTGATGTATTTGACAACATCTCGCCCGGATATAATGTTCACAACATGTCTCTGTGCTAGATTTCAATCGAAGCCGAAACAGAGTCATCTTACAGCTGTCAAGCGAATCCTACGATATCTGAAGGGTTGTCCCTCGCGTGGACTGTGGTACCCTAATGATGATAATTTTGACTTTATTGCTTTTAGTGATGCAGATTTTGGCAGATGCGATATTGACGCTAAATCCACAACGGCTGGATGCCAATTTCTGGGGAGCAAGCTCGTGACATGGCAATGCAAAAAGCAGACAATAGTTGCATTATCTACTTGTGAAGCCGAATATGTGTCAGCCTCGAGTTGCTATTCACAGGTTTTATGGATACAACAGCAGATGCGCGACTACGGTTTGCAATTTCTTAAAACCCCCATTCATTGCGATAATGAAGCAGCCATCACACTCACTAAAGACACTGTTAATCATTCTAAGGCTAAGCATATACAAGTTAAGTATCATTTTATTCGTGACTGCTATGCTAAAGGATTGATTGACATGGTCAAAATCTACACTGACTATCAGAGAGCTGATCTTTTTACCAAAGCTTTTGAAAAATCATGATTTGAATTTTTATTAAAAGCTAATGGTATTAAAGAGAAACAAGTCTGATCGTCACCTCGGTTTATCATTTTATTTTTGCTTTTATGTTTTTAGAAAAATTAAAAATCCAAAAATATGCTTTTAATTTTCGGGAGAGCATTTTATTCAGAAAAACAAAAAACATTGAAAATTTTTGAAAAACCATAAAATCAGAAAACCCAAAATGATTTTTTCCTGGAGAAAAAGAGGAAATGATAGTACATCAGTGAGGATCTATCGCATGCTAAAGATTTGAAAAGTCAAATGCTTGATCAGTGATGACTTCGTGTGATGTGTTGATAGGCTTAGTAGGCTTATTATTGCGTGCCTGATACATACGTATCGACTATTTACTATGTGGTTGAACACCTCATGGGCATATGGTCTTGGTACCGTAATTTCGTTTGATAGGGTATTGTACAAAATCAGAGGTTTCGGTGTAACACCCCAACCGATGGCGGAAACATCGAGGTGTCACGTATTGATGAGTATACAGTAGCACATGGTAAACCAAATTTTAATTGAAATAAATATTTAATTGTAAATATCCAAAACTTGAAATACATAAGAGTTTGAATGTGGAAATCTAATACATCACACAAGAATCAAGCATGCATAGACTTCTTATTTTCTTCATAAGTACTCTAATCTTCAAGCATCATTATCACCTGTTGAGTTGTAAAAATGGGGGGGGGGGTCAACTAGAAGTTGGTGAGAATACATAATCCATGTTAAGCATATAGTTTAAGTATAAAAGTCTAGCAATTCGTACGTCTATCGTAAATTTAAGTCTACATGCATAGTATAATATGTTGACATAATCAAACCTCCGACTAGTTTAGGTCCATCCCGTCATCTACGGTTCACCTTAGTAATATGTTGAACGATAACAATCACCCACGTGACCTATGTAGGAGGTACACGTATCCGGGTGGGGTTGTCAATCCAATAGATCTATTATTGAGTATCGCCGGCTTGGCCATAGCTAATGATTATGTAAATGTTGAAACTCGTTGAAACTCGTTGAAACTGTTGACTAATACATGAGGCAATAAAGTTTACTACTAGACATATATGTTGAATTGCTTAAAATTGTTGCAAGTATAAAGAGTCGCATAAACAGGATTACGTAAACTCACCTTGGTATAGTTTTTGGTATTGAGATATAGTATTAGTGTAGCCCAATAGTTTGCCAAGTGTTACCCTATGTATAAGGCAACAAATAAGTCTAAGTCTAACTAGTTTATAAGTATATCCTAGGGTTTCGATTTGGGGATAACCAATTGTTGAATTTAAAATAACATGTTAATAATAAGGGAAATATGATAATTAAATAAAAGAAAATCTTTTTATAACATTTGAATATAGAATGTTCACAATAATGCATTTGAAGTATAAAAATAATTTTTATAAAATTATTTCCTTTAAAATAGATTTTTAAATCTATTTATTACAAATTGCCAATATTTAACTTTAATATTCAAAAATACTAAAATTAAAGAATTATTATCTTAAAAATCATATTTCAGTTCTGAATATCTAAAAATAAATTGTATAAAATTTTGGTGCAAAAACAATGAAATTGAATTTATTATGATTAAATCTAACAAAAATTGATTAAAAATATAAAATAAATGATTTTACTGAATTAAAAATTATTTCAGTAAAGTTTAACATTGTATAAACCTTGGATAATTTTTGTAGAATTTAATAAAGTTGTTTTGATATTTTAATGGATTTTTATAAATATAATAGTATAAAATTGATTTAATTATTATAAATATTAAATAAATGAATTTTTGAAAAATAAAAATTGTGAATAACACTTTTAACTCAGATTTAATAAATGTAATTTTTTTAGAATTTATAAAATAGTTTTAATATTTAAAAATGAATTTATAAGTTTTAAATGAATTAAATATATAAAATACTTTATTGTTTTCAAAACAGAAAAAAAAGAAAGAAAAAGAGAGTCAGAGCCGGGACTCGAACCCGGGTGACTGCTGTTGCAACCCTTGGTCACAACCACTTGGCCTAGGTCAGTGGTTGTGATGAAAGCCGTTTAATAATAATTATATACACAGAGGCCAATTCAGTTTATCCCCAAATTCGTTCACACGAACCCTAATTTCTGCAATAATGCAATTCACTCATCATTGGCCCAATTGATGCTAGGGCTTTTGATGAGTGAACGCCGGTGATCAAAACCCATATAAAAACATCAACTTATAGTGATGATTCGTAGATAATTGCCGGGTCAAAGATAAAAGTCAAACGGCGTTCAAAATCGTAATAACAGAGGTGTTTCAGAAGAATTGGAGGTTAAGAGAGATAAGTGAGCGAGTTGTTAAGGTTCGTAGCACATCTATTTATACTGAGGATCAATGGTGGGTTTAATTGGAAGGTTTGACCTAAGTTAAATGTCATACGCGTATGATTTTGAAATTGGTCCACGATTAGCTGTTAATTGACGTGTAATTGAGTCACACAGGGCCGATAATCACAATAGTTTGCCAGAATTAGATCAATCAAGAGTTAATCTTGATTGATCAGTAAACGCGTTCACCCAGTTGACTTTCCAAAGTCAAGCTGGAGGGTTTAAAACGCGTATAAATTTAATTAGTGTCCGGGTTTATTCCAAGTAAATGGCTAGCCCAGTTGGTTGGATGGTGTTGTTGTGTGTGACCCGGTCTTGGCGCGGGTTCGATTCCCGGCCAAGACATATAATTTTTTTTGATATTATTTCAATGTTATAACATATATAATATATATCTATATAGTATTAGGGTTCCACAAACGCGACAAAAATAATTAATGCACCCGAGATAAACGAAACTTGACATTTTATTAAATGTGATGGTGTAACGTACAAGAATAAATGTGAAATGTTACAGTCTCCCCTACTTTTAGGAACTTCGTCCCGAAGTTGGAGTTGGAGAGTCTGGTGGGAAAAGATGTGGATACTTCGACTTCATCTGGTCTTTGCGTTCCCAAGTGAACTCTGGGCCTCGTTTAGATTCCCAACGAACCTTAACGATCGGAATGCGACTGCGCTTGAGTTTCTTGACTCCAGTATCAACAATCTCGACGGGTTTCTCGATAATGTGCATGCTTTCATCAATTTGCACATCCTCAAGAGGAACATGAAGGTTCTCATCCGCTAAGCATTTCTTGAGATTCGAAACATTGAAGGTCGGATGAACATTGCTTAGCTCAGGTGGAAGTGCAAGTTTGTAAGCCACTTTTCCAATTCTGTCAAGAATTTTGAAGGGGCCTACGTATCGAGGAGCTAGTTTTCCCTTTCTACCGAAACGAATTACTCCTTTCCAAGGGGATACCTTAAGTAGTACAAGGTCCCCAACTTGAAATTCCAAGGGTTTACGACGTCTGTCAGCATAACTCTTCTGGCGACTTCTAGCCTTGAGAAGATTATCCTGAATAAGCTGGATTTTGTCTGTGGTTTCCTGGATTAGTTCGGGTCCAGTAATACGAGCTTCACCAACCTCAGTCCAACAGACAGGTGAACGACATTTCCGACCATAGAGTGCTTCGAAAGGAGCCATGTTAATGCTGGCGTGATAACTGTTGTTGTATGAAAACTCAACCAAAGGAAGATGAGAATCCCATGCGCCACCAAAATCGATGATACATGCTCTGAGCATATCCTCAAGTGTTTGGGTGGTCCGTTCAGTCTGACCATCTGTTTGAGGGTGATAAGCAGTACTCAGGTTCAACTTGGTACCCAAAGCATCTTGTAGAGACTCCCAAAAGTGAGAGGTGAAACGACCATCGTGATCAGAAATAATGTCCAAAGGTATACCGTGACGACATACGATTTCACTTACGTACATCTTTGCCAACCTTTCCACAGAATACTTCTCACGAATAGGTAAGAAGTGAGCTGACATGGTCAAACGATCGACGATTACCCAAATACTGTCGAAACCTTTGGGTGTACGAGGGAGTTTGGTGATGAAATCCATAGCTATGCTCTCCCATTTCCAGACAGGAATCTCTGGTTGTTCAAGCATACCAGATGGTCTTTGGTGTTCAGCCTTGACCTTGGAACAAGTGAGGCATTTGGCAACGAAAAGAGCAATATCTTTCTTCATACCAGGCCACCAATAAGAATAACGAAGATCTTGGTACATCTTGTCGGCTCCAGGATGAATAGAATAACGAGACTTATGAGCCTCGTTCATGAGAACAGTACGAAGATCATCACGGTCGGGAATCCACAGTCGATTAAGGAAATAAAGAAGACCATCGGGTTTGGTTTCAAGTTGAGTTTCAGCACCACAAGACATTTCATCGTACATGTTACCTTGGGTGACTGATGTGTGTTGAGCCTGGAGAATGCGATCCTGAAGATCAGTACGAACTCTCGCACATTGGAGTTTGACACGCTCTTTACGACTAAGTGCGTCAGCAACAACATTCGCCTTGCCAGGATGGTAGCGAATTTCGCAATCATAGTCGTTAAGTAACTCAACCCAACGTCGTTGCCTCATATTAAGATTCTTTTGATCGAAGACATGTTGGAGACTTTTGTGGTCTGTGAACACCACACATTTTGTCCCATAAAGATAATGTCTCCAAATCTTGAGTGCAAAGACAACAGCGCCCAATTCAAGATCATGGGTGGTATAATTCTTTTCGTGAGTCTTGAGTTGTCGAGACGCATAAGCAATAACCTTTCCTCGTTGCATGAGAACACAACCAAGACCCTGGTTCGATGCATCACAGTAGACCACGAAGTCATCATTACCATCAGGTAGAGACAAGATAGGAGCTTCACAGAGTTTCAGCTTAAGAGTTTCGAATGCTTCCTCTTGCTTAGGTCCCCACTCATAGGGTTTACCCTTGTGAGTTAGGGTGGTGAGAGGAACAACGATTTTGGAGAAATTGGCGATGAATCGACGATAATAACCAGCCAAACCAAGGAAAGAACGGACTTTGGTTGGAGTTTTAGGAACACTCCAATTTTTCACAGCTCCGATCTTTGCGGGATCAACATGAATTCCATTCATATCAATGACGTGTCCCAAAAAATTGAACTTCCTTAAGCCAAAATTCACATTTCGAGAACTTGGCGTACAGTTGCTCTTTCTTTAGGAGACCCAAGATGGAGTGAAGATGTTGTTCGTGATCGGATTTTGATTTAGAGTAAATCAAAATATCATCGATGAAGACGATCACGAATTTGTCGAGATAGGGTCTACAAACCCGATTCATCAAATCCATAAACACTGCGGGAGCATTGGTCAATCCAAAAGGCATAACCATGAATTCATAGTGACCATAGCGTGTGCGAAAAGCTGTCTTGGGAATATCTTCATCGTGGACTCTAAGCTGATGATAACCAGAACGGAGATCAATCTTCGAGAAGTGGGTTGCTCCTTGAAGTTGATCGAAGAGATCGTCAATCCTAGGAAGTGGATAACGATTCTTGATGGTGAGTTTGTTGAGTTCACGATAGTCAATACACATCCTAAGAGAACCATCCTTCTTTTTAACGAACAAGACAGGGGCTCCCCATGGAGAAGAACTAGGGCGAATGAACCCTTTATCAGAAAGTTCCTGTAATTGACTGGCAAGTTCTTGCATCTCAGAGGGTGCAAGACGATAAGGAGCTTTAGCGACAGGATTAGCACCAGGAACAAGATCAATACGAAATTCCACTTGTCGAGCAGGAGGCAAACCAGGTAAATCCTCTAGGAAAACTTCAGGATAGTCTCGAATAATAGGAATGTCTTGGATACTTTTGCCTTTGTCCTTCTTCTCTATCACATTAGCTAAGAAGGCTGTATACCCCTTTCGTAAGTACTTTTGGGCAGTAGTACAAGACATAAGCTTAAGCTCACCACAGGGTTTCTCACCATAGATCTTCAAAATCTCACCAGATTCGAGAGGAATGCGTATGACTTTCTCGAAGCACATAATTTCGGCACGATGAGTTGACAACCAGTCCATGCCTACTATAACATCAAAACTACCAAGATGCATGGGGATGAGATCGATAGAGAAGGTATGATCGTCGAGGTTCAACAAGCAGTTACGAATAATAGAGTTGATCGAAATAGACTTCCCGTTAGCTACTTCTACCACTAAAGGTTCCTCTAGATTAGTGTGGGGTAAGTTAAGTAAAGGTTCAAACTTCAATGACACAAATGACTTATCAGCTCCCGAATCAAATAATATGGATGCATAGTGGTTATTAATGAGGAATGTACCATTCACCACTTCGTTGTTGTCACGAGCCTGGTTAGCGTTGAGATTGTAGGCGCGACCTCGAGCACCTTGGTTCTGGTTGCGGTTCTGGTTTTGGTTTTGGTTTCGGTTTTGGTTACGATTAGGGCAGTTGTTGATGTAGTGATCGGGGCTGCCACACTCGTAGCATTGACCACGAGTAGGCCTGTTGTTTTGTTGGTTGGGAGCAGGGTTGTTTCTGGCAGGGTTGTTTTGGTTGTTTTGGTTGTTTTGGGCAGCAGGGGCTTGACAAGCATTGGTGTAGTGCCCATACCGTTTACAGTTATTACACTGGCGGCATGGTCTACCAGGAAGATGATGGAACTGGCAGGTGTTGCAAAGAGGGTGTGTTCCACCATAGGGTTTCTTGGCTGGGTTTTGGGTAGCAGGTGGAGTAGCAGCAACCATATAGTTTCTAGCCTTGCGCTTTTTGTTGCTTGAGGTCTCAGGCTTGACTTCAATGGCAGGCTGTGGAGTGTCTTTAGCAACCGTCTTCTTAGTGCCTTTGCGGAAGAGAGTACCGTTCTTCACGTGATTATCAGTAAGAGTGGCCGCTAGACGTTTGGCCTCTTCCAAAGTTGCGGGATTCCTACCCCAAACGGTGTCTTGGATTTGCATGGGCAGACCACCGATGTACTTCTCGATGGCTACCGGCAGAGGAGTAACTTTGTGAGGCAACAATAAGCTAAGCTCATGAAAGCGGGTGTTGTAGGCAAGGTTTTCCCCACTATCTTGAGCTAAGGTGTGGAACTCATCCTCAAGCTTCTTAACTTCATTGCGAGGACAAAACTCTTCCTTCATGACCTCCTTGACTTGATCCCATGTCATAGCAAGAGCAACTTCGGCCCCACGAGTACGCTTTTCTTCATTCCACCAAGTGAGTGCTCGTTTATGGAGAACACTCATGGCGTAACGAACCTTGAAGTTGTCGGGGCACTCACTGTTGATGAAGGTATTCTCAATACCCTCAAACCATTGGAGGAGTCCAGTAGCTCCTTCTTCACCACTAAACTTTGGAGGGTTACAAGAGTTGAAATGCTTAAGGGTGCAGGCTTGGGGTCCATTTCCATTGCCATTGCCGTTCCCGTTCCCGTTGTTGTGACCATTCCCGTTGCCGTTCAATTGGATGACCTGAGCGAGTAAATTGGGAACCAGAGTTGCGATTTGCTGCGCCATTTGTTGAGAAATGATCGCAGCCAGTTGAGCATCGACCCCATTGTTGTTGTGGTTAGGAACTTGGTCATGGTTGTGGTTGTCACCACCTTCTTCGTGGTTCTCACCATTGTTGTTGCGAGTGCTGCGACGAGGAGGCATGATCTGTAATAGACACAATGAAATGAATGAGAGTTTATATAAGGAATGTAATCATTTATTCATTAATTAAAACGAATAAACGAAAACGTTGACTTATCAAAGATTCTAAATTCTAATAACATATGAAGACATGCTTTAGCCTATAAGTGAACACTCATCCCGAGAATTCCCAGGTAGGCATCCGGGTCCCTCGTCTGATTGGGATATATGCGCCATGCCAGCCTAGACAGAAGACTCAGAATACAGGCGTTCACCCTTCCAGATTGCACGTGTTCGTTATTAAAATCTAGAACTTCGACGAGATCTCAAGGGGGTTCAGGTTAAACCTGAGGATTTTGTCCTATTAATCTAATGGTGGATCAGGATTGCAGCAGACGAATAAGAGTAGTCACATGTAGGTTTAGGGTTATATAAGGCATAGGATAAGGATAGGATTAGGGAAGCAATTAGGGTTACAAGTAGGAGAAGCAAGTACTGTTTAAGTCCCTAAGGTTATAGTCTAGATTATTTCTAATAACCTAATTCCCTATAACCAAGGCTCTGATACCAATCTGTAACACCCCAACCGATGGCGGAAACATCGAGGTGTCACGTATTGATGAGTATACAGTAGCACATGGTAAACCAAATTTTAATTGAAATAAATATTAAATTGTAAATATCCAAAAATTGAAATACATAAGAGTTTGAATGTGGAAATCTAATACATCACACAAGAATCAAGCATGCATAGACTTCTTATTTTCTTCATAAGTACTCTAATCTTCAAGCATCATTATCACCTGTTGAGTTGTAAAAATGGGGGGGGGGGGTCAACTAGAAGTTGGTGAGAATACATAATCCATGTTAAGCATATAGTTTAAGTATAAAAGTCTAGCAATTCGTACGTCTATCGTAAATTTAAGTCTACATGCATAGTATAATATGTTGACATAATCAAACCTCCGACTAGTTTAGGTCCATCCCGTCATCTACGGTTCACCTTAGTAATATGTTGAACGATAACAATCACCCACGTGACCTATGTAGGAGGTACACGTATCCGGGTGGGGTTGTCAATCCAATAGATCTATTATTGAGTATCGCCGGCTTGGCCATAGCTAATGATTATGTAAATGTTGAAACTCGTTGAAACTGTTGACTAATACATGAGGCAATAAAGTTTACTACTAGACATATATGTTGAATTGCTTAAAATTGTTGCAAGTATAAAGAATCGCATAAACAGGATTACGTAAACTCACCTTGGTATAGTTTTTGGTATTGAGATATAGTATAAGTGTAGCCCAATAGTTTGCCAAGTGTTACCCTATGTATAAGGCAACAAATAAGTCTAAGTCTAACTAGTTTATAAGTATATCCTAGGGTTTCGATTTGGGGATAACCAATTGTTGAATTTAAAATAACATGTTAATTAAATAAGGGAAATATGATAATTAAATAAAAGAAAATCTTTTTATAACATTTGAATATAGAATGTTCACAATAATGCATTTGAAGTATAAAAATAATTTTTATAAAATTATTTCCTTTAAAATAGATTTTTAAATCTATTTATTACAAATTGCCAATATTTAACTTTAATATTCAAAAATACTAAAATTAAAGAATTATTATCTTAAAAATCATATTTCAGTTCTGAATATCTAAAAATAAATTGTATAAAATTTTGGTGCAAAAACAATGAAAATTGAATTTATTATGATTTAATTATGATTAAATCTAACAAAAATTGATTAAAAATATAAAATAAATGATTTTACTGAATTAAAAATTATTTCAGTAAAGTTTAACATTGTATAAACCTTGGATAATTTTTGTAGAATTTAATAAAGTTGTTTTGATATTTTAATGGATTTTTATAAATATAATAGTATAAAATTGATTTAATTATTATAAATATTAAATAAATGAATTTTTGAAAAATAAAAATTGTGAATAACACTTTTAACTCAGATTTAATAAATGTAATTTTTTTAGAATTTATAAAATAGTTTTAATATTTAAAAATGAATTTATAAGTTTTAAATGAATTAAATATATAAAATACTTTATTGTTTTCAAAACAGAAAAAAAAGAAAGAAAAAGAGAGTCAGAGCCGGGACTCGAACCCGGGTGACTGCTGTTGCAACCCTTGGTCACAACCACTTGGCCTAGGCCAGTGGTTGTGATGAAAGCCGTTTAATAATAATTATATACACAGAGGCCAATTCAGTTTATCCCCAAATTCGTTCATACGAACCCTAATTTCTGCAATAATGCAATTCACTCATCATTGGCCCAATTGATGCTAGGGCTTTTGATGAGTAAACGCCGGTGATCAAAACCCATATAAAAACATCAACTTACAGTGATGATTCGTAGATAATTGCCGGGTCAAAGATAAAAGTCAAACGGCGTTCAAAATCGTAATAACAGAGGTGTTTCAGAAGAATTGGAGGTTAAGAGAGATAAGTGAGCGAGTTGTTAAGGTTCGTAGCACATCTATTTATACTGAGGATCAATGGTGGGTTTAATTGGAAGGTTTGACCTAAGTTAAATGTCATACGCGTATGATTTTGAAATTGGTCCACGATTAGCTGTTAATTGACGTGTAATTAAGTCACACAGGGCCGATAATCACAATAGTTTGCCAGAATTAGATCAATCAAGAGTTAATCTTGATTGATCAGTAAACGCGTTCACCCAGTTGACTTTCCAAAGTCAAGCTGGAGGGTTTAAAACGCGTATAAATTTAATTAGTGTCCGGGTTTATTCCAAGTAAATGGCTAGCCCAGTTGGTTGGATGGTGGTGTTGTGTGTGACCCGGTCTTGGCGCGGGTTCGATTCCCGGCCAAGACATATAATTTTTTTTGATATTATTTCAATGTTCTAACATATATAATATATATCTATATAGTATTAGGGTTCCATAAACGCGACAAAAATAATTAATGCACCCGAGATAAACGAAACTTGACATTTTATTAAATGTGATGGTGTAACGTACAAGAATAAATGTGAAATGTTACATTCGGGTTGTTATGTTATTTGTTATCTGGGGATAGCCTGTCTGATCTATTGTCGTATTGATTTACGGAGCTAGATCAGACAGGGTATCTTAATAAAAGAGCTTTAATGCCAAAACCCAAAGTTACCGAATTGAGGAACTTTGAATGTGTGATGATAATCAAAGATTATCTAATGCATCGTATCTAATCACTAATGCAAATCATGATTGATATCAGACCTCAAACTAGTAGAGTGCACATGTTACTCTGTAGCATTGATTTGCTAACCTGTACACCTCTATGCCTCATAACTTGTAATTACGGATAACAATAGCATAATCACGCGTTACAATGAACCTTTGTGCGGTATTTATTGATACGGGAGTATGTCGTGTGTGTGTGGGAACCACAGGTGAATTAGTTTATACTATACATAGCAGTATTGGTCTAAAGCATTGCAAAACGGTCTGCATGTGAGGTTATGTGGACAACAATATCAGTAATTGCCAAAGTTATGTTGTCAGTATAGTTAAAATGAAATAGAACAACAGTGTGATGTGATCTCTCATAAACTGATATGATCCTCTTACCAGAAAATCACAAAAGGTTTACTGCTTTTTGTTGATTAAGTTCATATGTACAAAAACTCAAAAAGATTTTTGGTATGTTTTAACATAAATTTCAGAAAATTCTAAAAATTTTACATTTCTGCGTTATTTTTTATTACCGTTGGTGAATGATGATCATTTTCTGAAGTTTGACAGACCAAATTGAGTTTTGTATCATTTAAATGAGAAATGATGAATGGTTGAAAGTTTAAATTGTTTAAAATGACAAAACGGGATTCAAATTTGATATTTGGTAAAAAAATTCATTTTTCCAGTTTCTCATTCGACCTTTCGTTAGGTCGAATGGAATTTTGAGGCTTTGATTCGAACCTTATTCAGAGGTCGAATGGGAGAGTTTGACTGATTATTTTCATTTAAGCATTTTCATTTTCATTCGAACCTTTAACTAGGTCGAATGGACATGGAACTTTCTCATTCAAACCCCTTCAAGGGTCGAACGAAGGAGTCTATATATTAAAGCCTAGCCATTCGAACCCCCATTCCAATTTTTTTTTTCAAAATCTGATCATACCCACCCCTTGTTGCTCGTTTCTTTTACACCTTCGTTTATTGATCTCTGTGCTATTGTGATCATTTTAACACCAAATTTGTAGGTAATCATCCATTAAACAGTGCAGAATCGATGTTTAAAGTTCATGAACTCTAGACAGTCAATATGTGCTTATTAACTGGTTTTGAATAGCAATTGATCATTGATTAACAAGTATCGATGGTTTTAGGAGGAGAATAATAAAAAAATCCAGTGTTTAAACATGATAATGAACAAAATCAATTATTAAACCCTAGATTTTGAGAGAAAACCATCAATAACTATTTAATTGGGAACAATTGATCATTGTTAAAAGTTATTCGGCCATGTTAGGGTTTGTTGCAACCAAAATGGGTTGTTTATCATGATCAGATTGCATTTTGGTCATTTCAAAATGTATCAGTGGCCATTCGACCATCTGGTAAGGTCGAATGAACAAATATGAGGTCGAATGGAACATTTGTTCTTCATTTGACATTTTAAATTCTCATTCGAACCCCCAATGACGTCGAATGGACAATGTTTTTGACCAAAATTTCAAATTTATCCGAACTGACGAATTTTCATGTTTGTTTGATTGTTTTTGCATGATATTATGGTTGAACAACCAATACAGGAAATTCCAGAGCAGGAAGCACCAGTTGCAGAATAGCCAGCACCACCAAAGCAGTTGAATTTTGAACAAGTTCACAATTGCTGTGCATACATTGGAGAAGTCGGGAAGTATGAAGAGTTCTCTGGCATAACTGATTTTCTGAAAAGATGCAGAGTAGTTTACGCTCTTGCTACACCAGTGACTATTTATAGAGATCATCAAGTCAACTTCTGGGAAAAAGCATCGATTACATTCTGGGAGAATAAGTCCGTGATTGCAAGCATAATACAAGGCCATCAGGTGCTTGTTAGTGAACAAGACATCAGAGAGGCATTGCAGCTTAGAGATTCTCCTACTGATCCTACAGAACTTTCATGGACTGAGCAGAGGAAATGTTTTCTGAGGATGAAATACAATGGTCCTATCACAGATTTTCTATTACACAAAGCTAAGCCGTGTCCGCATTTCAAATATCTACTACATGTGATTTTACATGTATTCGGACCGGTGAGTGGAGGATATGATGTATTAAGAAAGAGTTTGTGTTCCTTGTTGGTTGCTTTATCTCTTAACAAATCATTCAATGTCTCTGGAATGATTTTTCAGCACATATTTGAGGTGTTACAAGGTTTAAAGAAAGACAAGTTTCTGATATAACCAAGATTTTTACAGATGGTGTTTGACAATAAATATCTAGATTTGATAAGGGATCCAGTACAGTTAGTTAATCAAGTTCATATGAACCAGACTACTCTGAACAGAATGAGGAGTTACAAAGGTGTTCCTGATGATCAAAAGCCACCATATAAGAACTTATTTGGACACTGGAGATCTATTGCTTATGAAGATCCAGGAAAAAGACAAAGTAAGACATGATGATAGTAACTCAGATTCTGATAGCCCTTTACTTCCTGTCGATAAAACTACTAAACGGAAGCGTTAGGTTATAAATAAGGGTGCTAAATCTGGAAAGGGAAAGCAACAAGTGGTTGAGGTTAAGAAGAAAAAGAAAGCCGTGAAAGGTAAGGGTAAAGCAAAGACCTTACTTGTTGATGGGGAGTCTATTGATTTAGAAGAGACTCAAGATGATGCTGAAATAGCCAAAGTCACCAAACCCAATGCCACTGTGGTTGGTGAAGTTGAAGGAATGGATAAGATTGTAGAAGAACAGAGAACTAGAGTGTTAGAAGATGAAGATTATGATTTGACTTGTGATAAACTTGACTTTCAAGGTTCTCTGTTACGGGTCCTAAACCTAAGGGTAGAGGAAAGACAATGGCAAAGAAAGTAGCTCCTAAAAAGAAAATAGATAGAGAGATTGATTTGCTACTTGTTGGGAAGAAAGTACCAGTTATTAGTAGTTCTAATGCTACAATACCAGTCACATCCCCGATTGCTAAGAAAAAAAAAGTTGTCCAGGAGGTTATCACAACTGATCCATCATCTAATGTTGATCTTGAAAACTTTTCTGCATTATTGAAGAATGTTTTGGAAGAAGTTCAAAAGAAAACATCTAAACCAGCTGCTAAACCAATTGCTGAATCATCTACAGCACAGGTTACAGTTTTGAATGAAGTAATGGAAGCTGTGAATCGTCAGATTGCTAGTGTGATGAAAGCGTTTAATCAACAACAAGCTGAGATTAAACAAATGAAAGAAGATGAAATGACTATGTTGAAGATTGTTTAATCTTCCAAAGCTAATCAAGAAGAATTGGAAGCAAAAGTGAAACAACTTGAAACAGAAAACAAGATGTTGATTACTCGTGGAAAAAGAAACACAAAGAAGATCAAGCTACTTCAGATAGAAAACAAAGGAATAAAGGCTGAGAACAAAGATATGAGGAAGCTGATTGATGATCTATACTCTAATGTACCGCAGTTGAAAGGAAATTAGGAGGAAGAGGAGGATAAAGAAGAAGAGAAGGTTTATGAAGAGTCTGATGAGGAGGGTTAAGATGATGATGATTTTGATGATACTTCTTATGATGATGTGACACCCGTCGAAATCACAGGTCATATCCATACATTAGTTACATGTACACATTGTGCATGACATTTCATTTTGAATGTTTCATTACATTTGGGCCATACACGGTTCCGACATGACAATTTCGATGCTTACAGACTAGCATTAGGACTACTAGTTGATACAAATTCAGGACTAAACAGATAGTTATCATGACTATAGAGAGATCCCACCAAAACCCTAGTTTGGGAAACCCACACAATGATACATAACATTTCAATGGTGATTCCATTAAGGACAAAATCAAACAATGTCCATACACAGAAATCACCCGAACACAACGCCCACATACGACTAGTAATACGACTAGTAAAATTATATATATTGAACTCAATTATATATATATATATATATATATATATATATATATATATATATATATTTGAGGCACTTGAACTTGTACAAAGATCACACTTAACATCTAATTACAACCTACGTGTATACACTTGTACCAGACATGAGTTATAAATGTTCAAAAAAAATATATAATATATACATGTGTGTATATATGCGACGACACACACACACACACACATATATATATATATATATATATATATATATATATATGCGTGTATGTGCTTCCCAATACTTGAACACTTCCACCTTAATGATCAATCATTACATCTAAGATTCCCACATATTTAGTAAAAGCTTTATCACTTATCCATTCCATAACCTTTGACTTGCTACATATATCCATCTCCACCCATACATACACATCGATAGATACACACATACACATTACACAAAACACTAAGATTCTTGATAACAACTTTCACCAACATGGAAATAAGACTTTGATCAAAGTATGATGACTTACCCTATTCAACCTACACAATCTTTCACCAAGATTCACCCAACACATGTATAGTCTTTTCCATCACATTCCTAGACTTTTACCAAAGAGGAAAGATTCTTATGGCAACCAAGAAAACACAATGTTGGCTTACCCTTTTGAGCATCCATCACCTCCATCAAATCTTCCACTTTATCTTTCCATAATCTTTGACAATTAGTTACACTAACATGGAAGTTAAACTTTAACCAAGCCATGATGACCTTCCTCATTTGTCATCCAACACAAATCTTAAGCAAGATCTTACCATATCCTTCCTAGAACACCTTTAAACACCATCATTACCCTACATCAAATCTTAAGTGAGTTGACTAAACAATAACCTCCCAACACCCTCTAATTTTTGGCCCCCATATCCCAAGGAAACAAGCATACATCAAGTCCATAATCTCCCACAATCCAAGACTTACACTAGAGTGGTAATATTCCTTTACTTCCACATCCAAGGAGAGTTGACTTACTTCAAATAGCATGGCACTAGTAGTATAAATTGAGGACTTAGATGTACCAAAGTAAATCACACCTCCCTTCGCCTCTCACTCTCTCCCTCTCGGCACATCACCACCACCGCCGGACCCTCATCACCACTCGGCCAACCACCACTCGGCCAACCAACACTCCAAACCACCACTCACACCCAAGCCCTTACACATAAACACTAACTTTCAAGGGAACATTAGGGGTACAAGGAGCATAACTAAGGTTGTACAAGGCCCCTAACTCCCTCTTTTTCTTAAGACACTAGGGGGTAGAACACTAATTTCTTAAACTTATGCTTTTATTTTTACATAATCTTTAAAATACAAAGTTGTTCACTAGTGTGTTACTCTTGTAACTTAATCAAGCAAGTGGGTGAAACCATGTTTTAAATACACTATGTTGACTAGCAAATATATGTATTTTACACCCCTAAGGGCCAAAATATATATGTAAACATATATATATATAGCCGAAATTTTGATAAAGAAAAGGATACATTTTCTAAACTCAATAACACAAGGCATAATATTAAGAGTTGTTAGTCATAACAAAGCTTACAAAATCCATGTGTTTTTCAAGAAAAAGTAACATTTTGACAAGTAATATATTTTCACAAAAGATGTCAAGTATGAAAATAATAAGTTATGCAAACTTAAACATGGTAGACCTACACACTTGACAAAATAAAGGTGTGAAACCTTCAACACGTGAGTACATCAAAGTATATAAAACACTTGTTGGGTCTGCTGACCCGAAGAAGAACAAATGATTGAAAAGCCAAAATATACTAACAGTTGATCCACATAAATAAACAGCCTTTACAACATACTCTTCCCAAAAGACTGTTGACCCTAACAACTGATCCACCCAAACAACTGCTATGACAACTGCTGCTACAAGGGACTGCTGGATAACAACTGATAGAGAACAACTGCTGACCAAAGGTCTGATAAAGAACAACTGCTGATCAAGTGCTAAAGACTAAAGGTCTGTTGGAGCCAACAGCACTTAGGCTCCAACAGATGATACAAGACCATCAGAGTTTTCCTCAACAGTAGTTTACCTTACAGTATTTTGTAATATAACAGTAGTTTGCATAGGGCAGATGTTTTATGTTGTTATTCTGTTAGAGGTCACTATCTTAGGTGACGTCAGCCTAGGTCACCAGTGGTTTAGATTTGTCTATAAATAGAACAGTGCTTGTACTGTTCTATTGGTCACTCACAACATTCTCTCAGATAAACAATCACAGAGTGATCAGGCTGAGGGGGAGTACTTGTAATTGATTGTAATTTTTCAATATAATGAAAGCATTCAATTAAGAAAACATTTATTCCTTTTGTTTTGATTATAGTTTATTATTCCGCTGCACTTACCATATATATTCACTTCATTCATTTCTCATTCTACTTAAAACAAATCAAAACAATCAAACTCAGATCCTAACAATTGGTATCAGAGCTTGGTCAATTAAATTCGATCTAATCAATCAATTTAATATAAACAGATCAGCTCACAATTATTGATATCATTTGTTTGTCGGATTGAAAACAGAGTAATAGTTTATTTTTGATTCAACCGCTTATAAACAGACTTTGTTTTCGAAAAAAAATCAGAGAATGGCTTCAATCAATCACGATCCACACAACACTGGCACGAACAACAAACCACCGATGCTTGTCAGATTTGAATACAATATCTGGAAACATCGGATGGGCCATGTTCTTGCTCAAAAGAACACTGGGTGTTGGAAGTCGGTTATCTTCAGACCACATGTTCCGATGGTGCCGAGTACCAAAGATCCCAAGGTTCAGGAGCCTAAGAAACTTCAAAACTACTCCGACCAGGATTTTCAGAAAATTGAGTTAGATGCTAAGGCCTTCAGTATTGTGGCCATGGCTCTACCCAATGATATATATGCTGGGCTGTTACATTGTAACAATGCAAAGGAGTTGTGGGATGCACTGAAAGAACAATTTGGTGGGACTGAAGAGGTTATTGAAAATAATCATGAAATACTTAACCAACAATATGAAACATTCAGTCATGTTAAGGGAGAGCAATTAACTCAACAATTTAAGAGGTTTAACTATCTCATTAGTGAACTAAAACTGGTTGGTCTAACTTGCCCTCATTCAACCTTGAACCATAGGTTTTTAAGATCATTACCAGATAAATGGGACACTATTGCTATAGTTATGAGAAACTCAATTGGATTCAAGGACCTATCACTGACCCAGCTTCATTGTAACACCCCAAAATTTCGTTTTAGTCTAAATACGCCTTTAGGCGTAATTGATAAAATAACAAGCGAGTTAGATGGTGGATGTTTTTAACAACCAAATAACAACAAACCCGTTTCATTTAATTACGCTAATAGGTGGGATCAATATATATACAATATTGAGCCCATTATCAAAAAGGAATATTTTGCGGATAATAAAACGAGACATTGACAAGTCCCGTAAATTGCAAACACACGTGGGAACATTATGAGAACTAACTTAATTAGTAAAGATCACATACTTGTACTAAACCGGAGGGGCTGAACTTGATAACTAGGCAAAGTTGGAATAAAATGGGGGTTAAGAGTGAAAATGTGTGATAACACACACTAAAATCGTTCTTCACACCATCAAAAACACACACACAAGAACCTCCACCAATTCAGCCCCAAATCATGCCAAAATCGATGGCTTTTCTAAATGCATGATGGAATTCATGATCATCTAGTGTTCTAAACGTCATAAGGTAACTCTAGATCCTTTTAAATCATCCAAATCCATGGTATATTGAAGATGATGGTTCTAGGGTTTTATAAAAATGTGGAATTGATGGTTAATATAGGTTGCCCTAGCCTTGGGGAGCCTTAAACATGTATAATTTGGTTACAAATCACATTTAATATGTGTGTTTGATTATGTTCATATGAATATGTTAACTTATGAAATTGGGGTTTTAACCTCTAGGTTGAAACCACACATGGTTAGTAGTTTTGGTGACTCTTAGGAGTTGTTATAATGATCAAATTTAGTTAAAATGCCTAAATATCTTGTTATGATAATAATTAGATACATGGCTATATTTTGGATAAACTTAAACTCATGAAAATCAAGTGAATTTGGTGGGTGCACACCAAGTGTTTGATGAAATGCCTCAATAGTCTTGTTTGCAAATTGAGGTGATAACTTGATTTGGGTAATCATGGAATTACCCGCATATAAAACGCGAAACACATGTTTAAAAGATGAATCACGCCATACATGAAAAGTTTAGCCAAATGATAATTGGGAAAACAAAATAATGGTGTGAATAAACTCATGAGATGTGTTAGTTATTGGATATAATGACTAACTTAATTAATCTTATGAGTATAGTGAAGGTTGATCTTGTCAAGCTAGGTGCAAGCTTGGATGGAATGGATCAACGAACTAAACGGGTCAAGCGGATATGAGCCTTTAGTGCAAGTTAATGGGAATGAATACAAGTAAGTTCTACTTACACTACTAGACTATGACATGGATTAAGTGTTATATATATTGGTATTGAGTGTGTACTAAAGACAAATCCCAACGGGTGAAATTCATTAAGTGGGTCAATTTATGTGGATTCACAATAAATCAAGGTTTATGAGATTAATTGAAACCATGAGTGGTGACCGAATGGTGAAATTCATCAAACGAGTCAATTAATAATGATATGTAAGAAATGATGTTTTAACCCAAGATGGGTCACTTAAATCATTTGAATGAAATTGTTAAGCTTGTTGTTAAATGGGTCAAGTTTGTAACACTTGAACCATATATAAAAACTTGGATAACTTAGTATTATGAACTACGAGTCTAAACGGGTCAAATGGTGATATCCTCACCATGTGAGTCCAATACTTGATGCTTGTATTTCAAGCATTAAGATTCATAAAGTTAAACGGGTCAAATGGCAAGTTATTGCCATTTGAGTTCCGAGAAATTAACGTTGTCTATTTAGAAAGCATACAGGTAGATGCAATTGCGCGTGCATTCTTGATGTTAAGAATCATGGAGGATAAACACAAGGTATGGATATGGGTCAAGGCCACCCGGTAAGTCCGTAGTCAAATAAACGCCTTCGGCGAAGCAACATAGGTGATAAAGTACCCACATGAAGTGTGGGTGCAAATCAAGTAAGTTATTTCCATAACTATGTCTAATGCGCGCTAAGGCGCTTAGAATCGACCACATTAGAACAATCTTGAGAAATGTTGAAAATCTAAGTCCGTGTGGACTTAGAAGTTTTTAAACAAGTCATTGAGTCAAAAACATTGGATTTGAAACAAGAATTTTCGCCACGAATGGCTAAATTGAAAGATTTGGTCATGAGGGGCATTTTGGGGATTTAAAGGATTAATAAAGGTTGATTCTAAGAATCTAAGTCGTAATGAAACAAATCGGACAAACGCTTTTGTTGATCAAGTGTCTAATGACTTGACAACTCAAACGGTATGCAATTTAAGTGGTCAAAAGTGCCTTGTTTGAATTAAGGCCTTAATGGGTCAAATTGGGTAAAAGTCGCCATAAACATTCAAAACTAAGAACCGGATCATGGCGACATAAACCGGACCATAATTTCAGTCAAACAAAGGTTTAATTAGTCGGCAAGTCATTACTTAGGCTTCGGGAATCATCAAATGCGGTTGCGACATGATTCCCACGCTTAAAAGCCACCAAAATTACATCAGAAGCTTCGAGCGGCCGCGCGAATAAACCGAGCGGCCGCGCGCTTTGACCTGCACGTCAGCACGAACTTTAAAATTGCGTATAAAATCGTAGAAAAATCGTTAGGATGTGTTCTTTATATGCCTGGAAAGCTCTCGGAGCGTAGAACAATTCTCATTTGAAAGTCGAAGTCAGATTTTGGGTTTTAGAAGGGGTAAAAGCGATCCGAACAGCTGCTGCGCATAAGTTGCAGCAGTTTGTTCTCCTGATAAAGGGCCGTTTGGCCTGGTTCGTTCCGTATCAACGTGTAACGAATACCGTACTAGTTTAAATGTATCATTGACAACCCACTAACCATTTTTGTGAAATGGTGCTAGGTAAACAAGTGAAGGAAGTCCCGGAGCAAGGATCAAGTCGCGAGAAGAACCGAACACGCCCGAACACTCATCAAGCTTCCGCACTAGAATCTAAGAACTCCCGTTAAAACGCAACATCTTAAAATATGTTTCAACTATTAAAAAGTAAAAATTTGTGTGAATCAAACATGTATTTGATCTTAATGGGTTGACTTATAAAGAAAATTTCAAAGTTTTAATCGGGAGTGGTTTTTAGTTAAGGTCAAAACCCGTAAGATTAGGCAATAATCGCGTGATTACGGGTTAGGGTCTTACAAGTGGTATCAGAGCCATAGGTTTGAGGGATCCGAGTGTCGTGAAGGATACTTAGACTCAAACCGTGCGCTCGAAGTGTTGAAGGGTGTTCGGTTCGAGAGTTGATCGAGGAATCCGGTAAGTAATATCTGCAATAACAATCCGGTTTGATCAGAGATTGTTATATGTAATCAATAAGGATATTATGTATACACATGGCATCTCAAAAGCTTGGTAAGGAAATGGTTAGGTGACATGGGGCCTATCCAAAGTTTAATTCGGACAACGACATTCTTGTATAACAAGAATTCTAGCACTACTATTGCAACGATGCACACTAATACTGAAATGTCATATTACTAATTAATTGATTTTGTAAATGTGACAGGGATGAGAACATTTATTCGATCGAGATAGGATCGAATGAATCACCAAATGAGGTGGTAGATGGTTCGGGAGCACGACTGATAACATGCTCACTAAGGACCAAGTCAAGTAATGACTCGGATTAACGGATATTTAGCAAAAAGGGAATACAAGGGCAAGTATTAATCAGTCAGGTACATGCTCTAAATTATATTAAGCGTATTAGTATGCAAGCATCACATGAGGGATGGTACTTGCATACGCAAGCAAGAAGCTAAATGGGAAATGTGCATTGTTCACACTAGTGAACAATCAATACACAAACGTAACTTGAACATCGAGACCGGGTTGGGGGTAATCATCCAAAACTGACGTTTAAAAATCAAAGGATGCTAGAAAGGCGTTGTGATCATACCAATGAGTGTGATCACACAAAGCTTTACAAAACGAAAACACAACGTTTATTCTTAATGGATGAAGGTAAAACCTAACATTGAATAATTTATCAAGGAAGGGTTTTACCAAATAAAATAAGGGACACAAGCATGAGCTGAAGCCTTGCTTACATAGGATGTGATGTACTAATTATAACAAGTCCATGTGTACCATATGCGGATTGCTTACCCTGGCCAGGTAAGTGTTAAACGTATGATACTATGGGTTTCTTACAATTGATACATATACAACCTATGTAACAAGGACTAAGTAAGTGTGAGGTGTCGGGACAATCATGGATTAGTCAAATATGGCCAGAAGGCCATGATAAACAAAGAGGCAAGGAAAAAAACCAAGGTATAAGCGACCCGTGGGGATCGTAGAGGCCGAGGTATTGCTTCAGTAAATCAATCATAACTACGGTTTCGGTTGATAAATCATAAACAACGGACATGGGCCGTGATAAACCCATGGGTCAACTGGACTTTCGAGTCAGTGACAAAATTATAAACTAATAAGCCAAGGTATAAGCAATCCTGAGCGGGTTGTAGAGACCAAGGCAGTTGCACTCTCAATCAAAGTCATGAACTTGGTTGAATAAAAGTGCAAAAACATGATCGTAAACAGCGGTCTTGGGCCGTGACAAATCAGTAAATCATTCAACCCTCGGGTTAAAGATGAAAAAGTGTAAACTGCAATAACATTAGATTGTATCGTTGGTACAATTTAATGCAAATTATAATACCAGTTGGATTGTATAGTTATTACAATCGGATGCAAACCGTGATAACAGGAGATTAGTCGATACAATAAGTTGTAATGACTAATCTACACTGTATTTTATGAAAAGAAAACCGAACTCAATTTATATTGAGATCGGTAATCAGAAAAAGGACTTTTAGAAACTAAGCGTTCTAAATATATAAACGATTTGAAATCCAAAACTCAAAAGTCATTAAACGGGTCGATTGGGGCAATGACCACCAATCGAGTTAGCAAAACGGGAACTTGGGTAAACCAAATAAATGGCAAATTCTTAAAATAAGGATTAGCCAAATAAAGGAAAATGTTAGTGTAAAGCAAGGTTTGTTGATAACATTATAGCAAACCAAGAAGAAACGAGGGTTGGATTCGGGGATGAATCCAAAAAGCTAGAAAACGGCTATATTAAAAAGCCGGGTTAGTCTTGGAAACCAAGACAAATTACTTGTTAGAAATAGACGCATAGACATGTATGCCTATGCATGCTACAATCGAGTATTGCAGCAGATACCCTAAGGTGCATGATAGTATGGCCCCTTAATCATTACATCCTTCAAAAAAAAAAAAGTAGTAGACGGAAAATAGACTACGGTTCTGAGTCGGGTCTATGAAAAATACATGAGTAACTAGAATACCCTGTAAGGGTATGAAAATAGATGTTATGCAATGAAATAACGCCTAGTTAAACAAAAGAGTAGCGTAACATAGGTTGCGTTATGGAAACTAAGGTATTAGAATACAATCGAAAGGGTGAAGTCGAACAAAGGGAAAATCGCCCTAAGTATATAGTACTAGTTGTTTAGACTATAGAATGACAAATGAATGAGCAGTTCTCAAATCGGTTTAGAGAACCAAGGTACTTTAGGGTAACCAAAGCAAATATAAGAGAAAGGTTTCGGGGACGAAACCTCTTTAAGGGGGGTAGAGTTGTAACACCCCAAAATTTCGTTTTAGTCTAAATACGCCTTTAGGCGTAATTGATAAAATAACAAGCGAGTTAAATGGTGGATGTTTTTAACAACCAAATAACAACAAACCCGTTTCATTTAATTACGCTAATAGGTGGGATCAATATATATACAATATTGAGCCCATTATCAAAAAGGAATATTTTGCGGATAATAAAACGAGACATTGACAAGTCCCGTAAATTGCAAACACACGTGGGAACATTATGAGAACTAACTTAATTAGTAAAGATCACATACTTGTACTAAACCGGAGGGGCTGAACTTGACAACTAGGCAAAGTTGGAATAAAATGGAGGTTAAGAGTGAAAATGTGTGATAACACACACTAAAATCGTTCTTCACACCATCAAAAACACACACACAAGAACCTCCACCAATTCAGCCCCAAATCATGCCAAAATCGATGGCTTTTCTAAATGCATGATGGAATTCATGATCATCTAGTGTTCTAAACGTCATAAGGTAACTCTAGATCCTTTTAAATCATCCAAATCCATGGTATATTGAAGATGATGGTTCTAGGGTTTTATAAAAATGTGGAATTGATGGTTAATATAGGTTGCCCTAGCCTTGGGGAGCCTTAAACATGTATAATTTGGTTACAAATCACATTTAATATGTGTGTTTGATTATGTTCATATGAATATGTTAACTTATGAAATTGGGGTTTTAACCTCTAGGTTGAAACCACACATGGTTAGTAGTTTTGGTGACTCTTAGGAGTTGTTATAATGATCAAATTTAGTTAAAATGCCTAAATATCTTGTTATGATAATAATTAGATACATGGCTATATTTTGGATAAACTTAAACTCATGAAAATCAAGTGAATTTGGTGGGTGCACACCAAGTGTTTGATGAAATGCCTCAATAGTCTTGTTTGCAAATTGAGGTGATAACTTGATTTGGGTAATCATGGAATTACCCGCATATAAAACGCGAAACACATGTTTAAAAGATGAATCACGCCATACATGAAAAGTTTAGCCAAATGATAATTGGGAAAACAAAATAATGGTGTGAATAAACTCATGAGATGTGTTAGTTATTGGATATAATGACTAACTTAATTAATCTTATGAGTATAGTGAAGGTTGATCTTGTCAAGCTAGGTGCAAGCTTGGATGGAATGGATCAACGAACTAAACGGGTCAAGCGGATATGAGCCTTTAGTGCAAGTTAATGGGAATGAATACAAGTAAGTTCTACTTACACTACTAGACTATGACATGGATTAAGTGTTATATATATTGGTATTGAGTGTGTACTAAAGACAAATCCCAACGGGTGAAATTCATTAAGTGGGTCAATTTATGTGGATTCACAATAAATCAAGGTTTATGAGATTAATTGAAACCATGAGTGGTGACCGAATGGTGAAATTCATCAAACGAGTCAATTAATAATGATATGTAAGAAATGATGTTTTAACCCAAGATGGGTCACTTAAATCATTTGAATGAAATTGTTAAGCTTGTTGTTATATGGGTCAAGTTTGTAACACTTGAACCATATATAAAAACTTGGATAACTTAGTATTATGAACTACGAGTCTAAACGGGTCAAATGGTGATATCCTCACCATGTGAGTCCAATACTTGATGCTTGTATTTCAAGCATTAAGATTCATAAAGTTAAACGGGTCAAATGGCAAGTTATTGCCATTTGAGTTCCGAGAAATTAACGTTGTCTATTTAGAAAGCATACAGGTAGATGCAATTGCGCGTGCATTCTTGATGTTAAGAATCATGGAGGATAAACACAAGGTATGGATATGGGTCAAGGCCACCCGGTAAGTCCGTAGTCAAATAAACGCCTTCGGCGAAGCAACATAGGTGATAAAGTACCCACATGAAGTGTGGGTGCAAATCAAGTAAGTTATTTCCATAACTATGTCTAATGCGCGCTAAGGCGCTTAGAATCGACCACATTAGAACAATCTTGAAAAATGTTGAAAATCTAAGTCCGTGTGGACTTAGAAGTTTTTAAACAAGTCATTGAGTCAAAAACATTGGATTTGAAACAAGAATTTTCGCCACGAATGGCTAAATTGAAAGATTTGGTCATGAGGGGCATTTTGGGGATTTAAAGGATTAATAAAGGTTGATTCTAAGAATCTAAGTCGTAATGAAACAAATCGGACAAACGCTTTTGTTGATCAAGTGTCTAATGACTTGACAACTCAAACGGTATGCAATTTAAGTGGTCAAAAGTGCCTTGTTTGAATTAAGGCCTTAATGGGTCAAATTGGGTAAAAGTCGCCATAAACATTCAAAACTAAGAACCGGATCATGGCGACATAAACCGGACCATAATTTCAGTCAAACAAAGGTTTAATTAGTCGGCAAGTCATTACTTAGGCTTCGGGAATCATCAAATGCGGTTGCGACATGATTCCCACGCTTAAAAGCCACCAAAATTACATCAGAAGCTTCGAGCGGCCGCGCGAATAAACCGAGCGGCCGCGCGCTTTGACCTGCACGTCAGCACGAACTTTAAAATTGCGTATAAAATCGTAGAAAAATCGTTAGGATGTGTTCTTTATATGCCTGGAAAGCTCTCGGAGCGTAGAACAATTCTCATTTGAAAGTCGAAGTCAGATTTTGGGTTTTAGAAGGGGTAAAAGCGATCCGAACAGCTGCTGCGCATAAGTTGCAGCAGTTTGTTCTCCTGATAAAGGGCCGTTTGGCCTGGTTCGTTCCGTATCAACGTGTAACGAATACCGTACTAGTTTAAATGTATCATTGACAACCCACTAACCATTTTTGTGAAATGGTGCTAGGTAAACAAGTGAAGGAAGTCCCGGAGCAAGGATCAAGTCGCGAGAAGAACCGAACACGCCCGAACACTCATCAAGCTTCCGCACTAGAATCTAAGAACTCCCGTTAAAACGCAACATCTTAAAATATGTTTCAACTATTAAAAAGTAATAATTTGTGTGAATCAAACATGTATTTGATCTTAATGGGTTGACTTATAAAGAAAATTTCAAAGTTTTAATCGGGAGTGGTTTTTAGTTAAGGTCAAAACCCGTAAGATTAGGCAATAATCGCGTGATTACGGGTTAGGGTCTTACATTCATGTTAAGCTCTTGACCTATGAGAGAGAGCTTAACCAGAAAAAGATTTTGGATCTGTATTGCTCTTTGTATGAACTTGCTAGTGAACACTTAAGTGTCTAGCCAGTTCTTTATCAGTAATAGCACAGCGGAATGATATAAGTTAAAGCTACACTTATCAACATGAGTTATTACTCCCCTGGATGTTTGATAAAACTAAAGACAAGTATTTAATGAGAATCTAAGCATTGAATGAGAATGAATACTTAAACAGATTCTAAGTAAATGAAATGGAAAATAACAATGATAAGCTTTGAAGGATTTCTGTATTAAAAATCAATGTCTAAAACAGAGGGATGAACCCATCTATTTATAGACTTTACAAATACATGAACCTTGCCGAAAAGCAAGTTCAGAGGCAAGTTGCAACAAGTTGCAATCTTGGAACTTGTACAAAAAGTTAAAGTAATACTAAACTAATAAACTACTGAAACATAAGGCGGTGGAAAGATTCTTGAACAAGTTCTAATGAATGACAAACTACTGATGAGTAGTTTGTCTTCAGTAGTTCTTCAGTGAACTGTCTGGTTTGGACTTCAGAACTTATGATGCATTTCTTCTTCCGTACTTGTAGAATCCTTCTTCAGTACTTTAGTCTTCTTTCTTCAGTAGTTCTATACTTAGAATATTTCAGACAGAAGTGAATTAGACTTAGGTTTCCAAAAGTGGTTTCACCAATCCTCTTTGTCCTAACAATCTCCCCCTGGATTGATGAAGCCAAAACCTTTCTAATTCCTTATTGTTTTCTTCTGTCATTCACAATCTTCTATATTCCATTGAACATGGAATTCTTTAATTGATTAAGCTGTTCATCAGTAAGAGATCCCCTTTGAGGTTCCAGATGTTGAATTGTAAGCAAGTCCTGAGTTGATAATTTCTTCAGTTCATTTAAGGACTTGTAGGTCTTGCTTGTAAGATCTCTCCTTGTCACTAATACTGAGTTGTCATCAGTAAAGGACCATCTGATGATCAGCACTTTAGACTTGTCAAAGTCTGAAGTATAGGGAACCATGCTGGTCCCTTGGGAAGTTCCTGAGTGTTGAATATTTTCAATTTCAGTGACTCTCAGGTGGGATTCACTTCTTTCTTCTTGTTGCACCACATCAGGTAGTTTGAAAGTTGGCAAGTGATGTTCAGTAACTACCTTAGTGTGCAGTTTGTCTTTGATGGTCTTCTGGATTTGGTAGGCAAATTTAGAAGGATCCCTGAACTGTGTTATCCGAGGTTTTTCTTCAATATCAAAGTCTGAATGGACTACTGTGTTTCCTTCTAGTAGTACCATCTTGAAGTCAGTCTTTGTATTGTCCTATGTCTTCTTCTTCTTGGTAGCACTTCTTGTAACACCAGAAGTTCTAACTACTGAAGTTGATACTTCAGAAGTTTTGAACTTCTCTGGATTAGCAGCCTTTGCAGCTTTGTACTTCTTGTATGTGTCTAGTAGTCTTTCTTCTTTCCATCTTGACACAGAAGCTTTTGAACCATAGCTGTTTGCTACCAGTTCTTCAATCATCTCAGCTCTCTTAGCTTTGCCATCTTTATTTGTTGCAAGTTTATCTGCAACAATTTGAGCTCTTCTTGTTAGCTCATCTATGGAGAGTCCTTTCAGTGAATAGGCTTTAGTCTTGCTGTTCTTTGTAATGTAAGACATCAGTTGTTGTCTTTTGTCTTCTTCAGCAACTTCTTCAAGGTTAGCCTGCCTTTGTAACTCAGCTTCATAAGCTTGTAATTTTTCATTGTAGCTCAAGTCATCCCTTTCTTCCAAAGCATTCCAGATCTCATCTTCCTTAGCCTTTCTTTCGGCTGCAATTAAACTCTTCTCAAGTAGTTCTTTGGACATTGATAGAGGAGAAGGGTTCAGCACCGTCATTGTTGTAGTTGTAGTAGGCTTTGGAATAGGAGTTGGTTGTTGTTCAGTTGGTTTGGAAGGCTATTCTGTTGGTTGTATATTGGAAGTGTTAACTTCTGATGTGTTGACAACTGCTGAAGGTTTGTCAACTACTGAATGATTGTCTTCAGTACTTTTTGAATCATCATCAGAACTTTCAGCATCAGAAGTTTCTTCATTATGGCCTTGGGATGTTTCAGCTTCTTCTATTTCTTTCTCAGAGACACCAAATTGTTGAGCCAGTTTTTTTCTTCTGGCTTTGTCTTTGAGTTCTCTTTCTTGGAAAGCCACTCTTGCTTTTACTCTAGCTTTGAATGACTCCTTTGGTTTCCTAATTTTTTCCCCCTTTATGGATTCATCAAGTTTGGAAGGTTTGGAGAAAGTACCAGTAAGAATGTTGATCTGTTTTGAGTTGGGGTCAATTTTGTTTGACAGATCATTGACTTTTGTTTTGATCACTTCAAGTTGGTTCTTGACAGACAGCTCCAAAGCAGCTGTGTAGGTTCTGAAGTGATTGGTGATGAGTGTGTTCATCATATGGTATAAGGGACCATCTGGGCTGCATAGTTGGTTCAAGTCTATGCTTGTTGACCCAGGGAATAGGGTAGGCATTTGTAGTGAGGGGTGTGTTTTGGGTTGATCTTCTTGTTGTACAGAAGATGCCACTTTAGGGGAATCAGGGATCAATTGGACTTTAACCTGATCTGGTGTGACCAGCTCTTTGAGCTTAGATACACCAGGTGCAGGACCTTCACTAGCAGCCGTCAATTCAATGTTTGGTTATGAAACATCATCCAAATCAATGGAATCATCTGAATCCCTGATTACATCCTCAATGAGGACAGTATCAGTTACATCATGAGCTGAGCCCAACTCAGTAGTCTCATGTACCTCTTTTTCTTGTTTCAGAGGATTTCCTACCTCAGGCATTAAACCTTCATCAGTAGTTGCCACAAATGAGGTCTTAGAAATGTTACTTCTTTCCTCAAATCCACCACTGGGTGGTATGTGAGTAGTAGCAGCCTCAAATGTACCTAGAGTATCTAAGTTTGGGCTTAGAGACCCTGGTTCATCCTCATCTCTTTGGTTAGGGCTTTGAGTGTCCACATCCATGTATCCATGTCTAGTTCTGAGGCTATGTCCCCTGTTTGATGTGGTTGTTGGGGATTGACATGTTCGGATGGGATTCTCTCTTTTAGCCCGGAGAGAAGCTTGGCAATTTCAATTTCTGGTTCAGAAGTTTGGGGTGCTGGTTCAGTAGTTTGGTCTATGGATTCAGCAGTTTCAAAAGAAGGGTCTATTGGGATTGTTTTCTTGAATTTCTTTCTTTTGAAAAGGATTGTTATTGGTGCTCTTGGTGGGGTTTGAGATGGATGAGACTGAGAGGATGTTTCAGTCACATCTTTATCAAGTGCAGATTGCACATTAGCTAGTTCAGGCATCTCAACCTCCTGAACTGCCTTTCTTTTTGGGTTGGTGGGTTTTTGTTTTTGTTGCTTGGGTTTCTTGGCCTTTGGGGGTGTAGGTTTGGAAGATAAGGGTTCCATGGGGACTGTTTCTGGTTCCCCTTGGTCATCTTCTGGCCAGGCAGCTGGTTTGTTGTGCCTTGAGTATGGTTGTGAGGACAAAGGGTTTATAATTGTAGTTTTACCCACAAGCACCTCTTCTCCAAGTTCCTTTATTATGCAATGCATAAAAATCTTGGGTACAACAAAAACTTCTTTTTAGTATTGAGATGATGTAACACCAACTCATTAAAGAAAAGTGATGATGCCCTGAATTTTGTTTCATTCACTATGGAATGAAAAATAGGTTGAAAAGTTGAGGGCATCTGATCATAAGATCCAGTTTTTGGACTCAAACACATAATAAAATAATGAAAAAGCAGTTTATACTTTGGTTCAAAATATTTCTTAAAAATTGTAGCATGTGAGAGAGTACCTTGGTAACCACACTCTGTCATGGTTAAGTGAATCTGAGAGTTTGGAAATTGGTCTGGGGCGTTTACATCATCCAAACCCAGCCTAATTGCCAAAGTAGCAGGTGTGATTGCCATTCTTCTCCCTTGGATGGTTGAATTGAGGGAGATCACTTTGTTGTTCACCGTCACCGTCTCTGCGTTTGCCCAAAACTCATTTAGAGTTTCAGTGTGGATTGGAGGGTCGATGGTGAGGGCGGTGAAGTATTGGTATTTGACGTCCAAATCAATGATTTCGTCGTATTGGGACCAGGCTTCTTGTTTTTCGAAGTAGCCTCTTTGATTGTGTCCCTGTTTCAGTACTAGAGCCATGTGGTCTGTGTGTGTGTGGACCGAACAATGTTTTTGTAGGTTTAGGTCTTGAGAGTGTTTTGAGAGAGAAGGAGGGAATTTTTGCTTTTTGAAAGGATAAGTGTTGGAAAAGGTATTTATCAGAAGTTTTTAACCGCCTAGGTCAAACTTCTGATGTGGGAAAAGTCTGATTTACCCTTTTTGACCAAACTGCTGATGAAGAACAGATATCATCAGTAGTTCCCACTTTCTCTTCAGTAGTTTTGAACAGCTGATGAGAATGTTTTTATAAATACTTTATTCATAACTTCTGAAGTTTATTTTATCAGAAGTTAATCATTTTTCAGAAAAATATTCCCATACTGACGTTTTGTTCATCAGTAGTTTCTCTCTTGTTTGTTTTTCAGAAGTTTTCAGACTTAAGTGAAAAATGAAAATATGTGCAGAAAAATAAAAAGAAACACTTACAAATTTAGCATCCCAAGCATGGATACTAACTTCTGAAATGTTGATGTGTCAAGGGGTTTAGTGAATATGTCAGCTATTTGATTAGCTGTTGCTACATGTTTCACTTCAATCTTGCCTTTTTCATAGCAATCTCTTATGAAATGATACCTGATTTCAATATGTTTGGTTTTTGAAAACTGAACAGGATTCTGAATGATGCTAATGGCAGATTTGCTGTCTACAAGCAATGGTGTCTTGGTCTCTTTGATTCCATAATCAAGAAGTTGATACTGGAGCCATTGTATCTATGATGTACAACTTGCAGCTGCAATGTATTCAGCTTCAGCAGTTGAAGTTGCAACAGATGTTTGTTTCTTTGATTGCGAGGACACTAGACAGTTTCCCAAGAATTGACAACCACCAGATGTTGATTTTCTTGACATTTTACTCCCTGCATAGTCACTATCTGAAAAAGCTGATAACTTGGTATTGCTTGAAGCAGGATACCAAATTCCAAGTGTTGGAGTTCCTTTCAGATATCTGAATATTCTTTTGACTGCAATGAGGTGTGATTCCCTAGGAGCTGATTGATATCTGATGGCTTCAAGCCTTGCAACTGGAGCAAAGGTTTCATCATAATCAATTCCTTCTTCTTGAGAGTAACCTTGTATTACCAGTCTTGCCTTGTTCTTTATAATCATACCAGCCTCATCTTGTTTGTTCCTAAAAACCCATCTTGTGCCAATTGGTTGCTTGTTTGGTGGTAAGGGACAGATTTTCCAAACCTGTTGCTTTTTGAATTGAAGCAACTCATCCTGCATGGCTTGCACCCAATTGTTGTCTTTGAGGGCTTCTTCGTATTTCTTAGGTTCCAACTGAGAAATAAATGCTGAGAAGAAGCAAAAGTTGGAAAGCTGGTTTCTTGTAAGAACACCTGATGCAATATCACCCATGATTTGTTCAAGTGGATGATCTTTGTGTTCAATCAGTTGTTGTAAACCACTGACAGGTGTAGGTGGCTCTTGTACTTCATCAAACAAACCACTGAGGTTTATAATGTCTGGTTCAGCAGTTCCAGTGTCTTCAGTAGTTTTAGGTGCTGAAGCAGATGTTTGAGTTTGTATATCAGCAGTTCTTGAATCAGAAGTTTGTGAAACTTCTTTTGGTTTGGAAGTTGACTTAATGACTGTTTGAGGAGTCCATGGTGCTGGATCCTCATCATCAAACCTTTGATCACCATAATAAGTAGGTTTAGATGAAGTAACAGTCTTTTCAGGTCCAAAATGAAAGCTGTCAAGGTCAAAAAGTTCAGCAGGATGTGCTGGAATAAGAGTGTGTTTTGACTCATTGAACTTGACATTCAGTGTTTCTTCTACTATCCTGGTTCTGGAGTTAAAAACCTTGTAGGCTTTTCTAGTGGAAGAGTAACCAAGAAAGTAACCTGAATCAACTTTGGCAGCAAACTTTGAAATAGAGTCTTTGATGTTTAGAATGAAACATTGACATCCAAAAGCCCTGAAAAGGGAGATAAGGGGCTTTATGCCATGAAGAACTTCATAGGCAGTCTTGGAGTGTCTCTTGTTGACAAGGACTCTATTTTGAACATAACATGCAGTGTTAACTGCTTCAGCCCAGAAATATAATGGTAGGCCTGAATCAGCTAACATTGTCCTTGCTCCTTCAATTAAGGTTCTGTTCTTCCTTTCTACTATACCATTTTGTTCAGGAGTTCTGGGAACACAGTATTGTCTAATAATCCCTTTAGACAAACAGAATTCATCCAGAGTTTTGTTCCTGAACTCTGTCCCATTGTCACTTCTAATGGCTTTGACAGACAGAGAATATTGTTTCTCTACTTGTAGAATGAAGAACTTGATGATTTCAGCAGCCTCATCCTTGGAGAATAAGAAGAATACCCATGTAAATCTTGAATAGTCATCAATGATGACCAAGCAGTACTTCTTCTTACCAAGGCTCATGATTTTTACAGGCCCAAATAAGTCCATATGGAGTAGTTGAAGACATGCAGTTGTTTTTTATTATTCAATAGACTTATAGGAGGACTTATGCTGTTTTCCCTTCAAACAGGATACACAGTGTTCTTGACACTGGTATACCTTTAAAGGTAGACCTCTGACCAAGCCCATTTTTGTGACTTTATTTATGGTTTTAAAGTTCACATGGCTAAGTCTCCTGTGCCAGAGATCAGTCTCTGAAGTTGATGCCTTTGAGAAGAAACAGGCAGTGTTGTTCAGTACTTTGTCCTTTACAATGTCCACTGCATAGACATTGCCACATCTTTTGGCTATCAACAAAGTATGATCTTCAATGATCTTCTCTATCAACTTCTGGTCTTCTGGTGATATGATCTTGCATGCTGTCTTTGTGAAAAAGGATGAATATCCTTTATCACACATTTGTGACACACTCAGCAAGTTGTACTCAAGGTTTTCAACCAGATTGACCTTGTCAAACTGTATTTTGCCAGAGGAGACATTGCCATGTCCTAGCACATATCTCTTAGCATTGTTCCCAAAGGATACAGATCCTTCTCTTTGACTGATAAAATTGTTTATCAGGTATTTGCATCTAGTCATGTGCATTGAGCCTCCACTGTCAACATACCAAATGCTATTTAAGCCTCTGGAAAATCTCTGCACAAGATAGCAAATTAGTTAGATTTGGGAACCCTAGCCAGTCTGGCTTTGGGTTTGCTCTTGAGAACATTTACAGTTTGTTCTTGACCAAGTTGAGGAATCCATGTCTTTTTAGCAATGGATTTTTCATTAAGAGCAATGGTGGTATCCTTTTGAGGACCACCATCAACATTGGTCATCAGTAGTTGTACCATGTTCATGAGATCTTTAATCTTAGCAGTTTGTGAAACTGCTGATGATTTAGGTCTAACTACTGAAAGAGAATTTTGAGAAAAAGATTTTTGTTGAGATTTTGTCTTTTTCTGAGAAAAGGTGTTTACTGGTTGTTGTTTCCTGGGAGAAAAAGTTTCTACAAAATCATTTCTGATTTGTTTTCCCACAACCAGTTGTTTAATTTTCTTGTTATACTGAATACCTTTTCTGTATCTGCAAAATTCTGTCTTGTGGTTGAACAGACCACAGATTTCACATTCTTTTGTCTTTTCTTTCAAAGACAAGTTTCTGACTGTATTGATTGGTTTTAGGTCATCAGTAGTTTTCAGATTCTCAACTCCTGATGTAGTTGAAACTCCTGATGGCTTAATGTCAGATTTTATCAGTACTTCTGAAGAACTTTCTTTGTGATTTTTTAGAAAGTTTTCATGAAAAGATGTGCATTCTTTCTCTTCAGAAGTTTCACCTGAAACAATTTTTCTCCCTTCTTCAGTAGTTTTGGGGGAAAAATCTGTTGGTGTTTCAGTGTGATTGTACCCTATGACAAACCTAACATTTGAAGCACTTTGTTTGTTTAGCAATAGTTGGTACCCCTTACAAGATTCAACCCATTTTTCACAAGTGACCTTGGTGTCAGCAAGCTCTTGTCTGACATTTTCTAGGTCATTTATCATGATTTTAATTTGTGCTTGGGTTTCAATAGCAGTGTTAGTTAATTTAGAAACTTCTTTTGTTTTTGCAGAAAGTTTTCTTTCTAAATCACATTTCATCTGAGTGAATTTTCTCTCAGAGTCATTTGCTTTACCTTGTAAGTGCACATTAGTCTCTCCTATGAGAGCAAAAGATTCTTTACAAGAAGTTGAGCAAAGTTTTGTCAAAGATTCTTTTGATACCTGTGACAAGGCAGATTTTGAGGTGCATCCATCAAATGCCATCAAGGCAAATTTCTTTTTGCCATTGTCGGGCTCTCCCCAGTTGATGTCAAACATCTTGTTGTCTGCATCAGGGTTACACTCAGTAGTGTCAAAAGGAAGACTACTCCAGTCAACATACCCTGAAGTAAATAAACTTTGTTGTGAGGGTTGCTGAGTCTGTGGAGGTGGTTGAGCAGCTGGAAAGGGAGGGATTGATTGTTGGCTCTGCATCTGTTGAGCAGGCATCTGTACATATTGTACTTGTGGCACATATTGGTATTGTGGAGCTTGTGCCTGTACAAAATGTGCACTGCCTTGTGTTCCATTATTCCTGTTATAACTGGGGTTAAAATTATTTCCAGACTGAGATTGGTTAAAGCTAGAGCTTCTACACTCTCTAGCAAAGTGTCCCAACTTTTGACACTTGTGACATCTAAGTTTAGATTTGTCAAAACCAATTTTTGTTGAGCTGTTGAGTCCTAGAAACTTCCTTCCTGACCTTTTGTAAAATTTGTTTGTTTTTAAACTTAACATGGCCAGTTGGTGTAGAATATCCATTTCTTCCAAGTCATCACTGCTAAAAATTTTTAAATCATCCATGATAAAACACATGTTATCAGCAGTTTGACTAAAATCATTATTGTCATAACCTGGGAATGATCTTTCAGATGAGATCCGAGCAGTTATGTCAATATGGTCAAAAGATCCAAAACTATTTGAACAAGTTGGTGAGTCTTGTCCCAATAGTGCTGTACTACCTGGTAGATAGTCATCAGCAGTTTTACCAGAACTTTGTAACTTTTTCTTTTAATCAATTTCTCTTTCAAAAGTAAGTAATCTCCCATGAAGTTTTGTAAGAGTGAGGGAGCTAAAGTCTGGTGAAGATCTTAAGACTATAGAGTATGTTTCCCATTTTTCAGGTAAAGACCTTAAAAATCTATGAAGCATAGATACAGTTGTGTAGGTCTGACCATTTAATTTTAGCTCAGATATTAATGAGAAGAATGTTTCAAATTGTTGTGTTGAAGTTTCCCCATTAATGTGAGAAAAAGTTTCATATTGTTGAGCAAGTATTTCTCAGGTGTTGGCAATCACCTCTTCAGTTCCTCCAAACTGTTCTTTGAGGCAGTCCCAAAGCTCTTTGGCACTATCACAATGTAATAGGCCAGAGTAGATTTCATTTGGGAGTGCCATTGCCAACATAGAGAAAGCTTTAGCATCAAGCTCAAGTTTTAGGAAATCATCATCTGTATAGTCTTTTGGGTCTTTTGGTATTTCTTCTTTAGTTTCAAGATTGATATTTACTGGTTTATGAGGACCATATATCACAGATTTCTAGCAACCTGTGTTGGTCTGTGATAAGGTATGTGCCATTCTCCTTTGCCAGATATTATATTCATTTCTTACTAGCATAGCAGGTTTATTGGCAGAACCAGTATTATGAGGATCCATTTTAAAGAGTATTGATTTGTCAAATATCTCTTAAAGTGATGGATGTTGATACAAGTGAACTTTTAATCCTTTATTGAATATCAATAAGAGCCTGTGTCTGATTCTCAATGTGTTAGATTGATATGTGATCAGATAAACCAGTGCTCTGATATCAAATTTTGGATCTGTATTGCTCTTTGTATGAACTTGCTAGTGAACACTTAAGTGTCTAGCCAGTTCTTTATCAGTAATAGCACAAACGGAATGATATAAGTTAAAGCTACACTTATCAACAGGAGTTATTACTCCCCCTGGATGTTTGATAAAACTAAAGACAAGTATTTAATGAGAATCTAAGCATTGAATGAGAATGAATACTTAAACAGATTCTCAGTAAATGAAATGGAAAATAACAATGATAAGCTTTGAAGGATTTCTGTATTAAAAATCAATGTCTAAAACAGAGGGATGAACCCATCTATTTATAGACTTTACAAATACATGAACCTTGCCGAAAAGCAAGTTCAGAGGCAAGTTGCTTGCAATCTTGGAACTTGTACAAAAAGTTAAAGTAATACTAAACTAATAAACTACTGAAACATAAGGCGGTCGAAAGATTCTTGAACAATTGCTGATGAATGACAAACTACTGATGAGTAGTTTGTCCTCAGTAGTTCTTCAGTGAACTGTCTGGTTTGGACTTCAGAACTTCTGATGCATTTCTTCTTCAGTACTTGTAGAATCCTTCTTCAGTACTTTAGTCTTCTTTCTTCAGTAGTTCTATACTTAGAATATTTCAGACAGAAGTGAATTAGACTTAGGTTTCCAAAAGTGGTTTCACCAATCCTCTTTGTCCTAACAAAAGAAGCTCCAGGACTCTGGAAAAGTGTCTGATGATTATGTATTTGGTAATACAACACTTTTGGGTCATGATGAGGTGCCTGGAAATAGTAAGGATCAGAGTTATGATCATTTCATTGACATAACTTCAGGTTTTAACTCAGGTTTTAACTCTGATTCTTATTCACCAAACTATGCTTTTACAGCAAGTGGTGGTGATATCTAGGCATTTGATAACATATCCTTTGAGTATGATGACCTAAAATACTTTGACCCTGATGATTTGGAAGAAATGGACATTATGCACCAATTGGCCCTTCTCAGTGTAAGAACTAACAATTTTTACAAGAAAACTGGAAGAAGGTTTCCAGGGTTAACTGGTAGATCAAAGGTGGGGTAGGATAAATCAAAGATAAAGTGTTATAAATGTCATAGACTTGGTCATTTTGCTAGGGAATGTAGGAGTCAACATGGTACACCTATGATTACCTATCCAAATCAAAGGCCTCAAACCAACACTTATCAAATTCCTATAATACCCTTAGACCCAATGTGCAAAACACTGCTCATTTTGCACAGTCCTCAAACACTGTTCCTGTCCAGTTTGTCCAAACCACCGTTCCTCAGATCCACTATGTGCAAACACCTATTGCTCAGGCACCTGTGTCAATGACTGCTGTTTCATCCTCTGCTCCTGTAGAGACCAGTCAACAGAGTTTCTTCACACAAGGCTTTGTTGATTGGAGCAGTCTACCAGATGAGTTAACAGATGAAAATTTTGCATTAGTTGCCAAAGCTGAAAATGAACCAGAAAATTTTTGTTTCATGGCTATGGTAAAAGAAGTTGAATCTGAGGAGGTGGTGACTGAATCTATAGTTGTGACTGATGATGTTGTTCATGAAGTAGTTGCAGGTGAAAAACCTGAAGAAGAGGTTGTGAATCTCTCAGATCCCTGGGGTGTATCTGATGATTGTGAGTGCAAGTGTGATTGTGCATTGATGGCTGCTGCTAAGGTATCTCCTCAAATTCTTAAAGATTTGTGTTCTGACAAATGTGTAATAGCATTTGCTAACATCAAAGAGGTGAATGAAAACCTTAGAAAGAAAATTTTAGATGATGAAGTTAAATTTGAGAAACTTTCAAAAGAGTTAAAAACAAATTTAACTGAAAAAGAATCTGAAATAAGCAGCTTAAAACATGAAGCAACCATAACCAAAGACCAGCTCCAAAACTATGATAACTAAATATCAGAGTTGCAAAAGTGAGCTTGAGTGCACCCAAGCTGAATGTCAGAAATGGGTGGAATCATGTAGAGGTTTTGAAATGCTACTCAACAAACAAACCAAAAGTCATGTGTAGTTTGGTTTTGGTTTTGAAACCACTGCTCCAGCTTTTGAAAACACTGACAAAAGGGATCAAAAGTTAGTTGAGGTAGTACCAACAAATTTGAAGGGTCAAGAGATTAAAATCACTGAACCTAATGGTAAGAAAATTGTTCTAGAAAAACCAGAAAGCTCCTCATCATTCACTGAACTTGAAAATTATGAATTTAAACCTACTTAGTCTGATGAGTGTGGTACTCTTAAGAACTTTAAACCAGTTGATTTCAAAACTCCTGAGGGGAATACAGCACCACAGGCCAAGATCATTCCCTTGAAAAACCCTCCAGCAGATGCTCAAACATCTGTTGAAAAGAAGGTTGAAAAAGGGAAAAAGAAATTCTAAAAGCATATGATATAAACAAAGGAACAACTACATGTGATTCCAAGGCCACATGTTCAATATGTGGTAAAAAGAATCATAAAACAAAAGAGTGTCTGTATCTCAAAAATTTTGATGTCAAAATACAAGAGTACAAGGCTAAAACTCTTGCAAGTCAGGTGGTGAGTACTTCAAAAGGAAAGCCCAAACAGACTTTTACACCAGTCCAAACATCTGTTACCAAAAGTCTTGACATATCTGCTCCCAGGGATGTCCAAGTAACAGATGCTCCACCCACAAGCAAGTACCCAAGAGGATATGGACAACCACCATGTCATAATCTGTCACATATTTATGAGGAACCAAAAAGACCTTCTAAACCAAGAGTGAACAGAAATCCCTATGGGTATTATCATCTGTCTGGAAGTGATCAAATAACTGTTGCCCAAGTGTTGACATTCAAGCACTTGCAAATGGTCAGCAACAGTTGTTGAACTTGATTCAAAAACTAGTTCAAACCACTGATCACCTTCCCAAGCTTGAGACTGAAAAGTCTGTGGACCCATCCAAAGCCAACTTGGCTTTGGACACTCACCAAAACTAATTCATTACTGCTGTGTAGGGAGCTTCTGCTTGATTAGATAGTCTTTGGTATGTAGATAGTGGAGGCTCCAGGCACATGACAGGATGTAGAGCCCTTCTTCTGGACTTCTTAGCTCATGGAGGGGGTGATATATCCTTTGGTAATGATTCAAAAGGTAAGGTGTTGGGTTCAGGGACTGTTCAGGCTGGGAAACTCAAGTTTGAAAATGTCAATCTTATTGATAATCTTAAATTTAATCTTCTTAGTGTTTCACAAATGAGTGACAAAGGTTATGGCTCATTCTTCACTAAGAAAACTTGTAAGATTATTGGGCCAGAAGTGGTGAAAAAGATTGATACCATCATTGCTGAGAGCAAAGCATAACTTGTTGCTCATAGAAGTGGCAATGTGAATGTAGTTGATATGTTGAAGGACAATCCTATGGCAAATGTCTGTTTGTTTTCTGCTACCTCCACAAAGGAAACAGAATTGTGGCATAGGAGACTGGGTCATACCAACCTTCAAACTATCAACTCTCTCTCCAAACAAAGCCTTGTCAGAGGTTTACCATCAAAAGAATTCAAATGTGATGAGCATTGTGTTTCCTGTTTAAAAGGAAAACAACATAAAAGCTCTTACAAATCCATTGATGAGTCCAAAACAAGTCAATGTCTACAACTGTTGCACATGGACTTGTTTGGCCCAGTTAAAATCATGAGTCTAAGAAGAAAAAGATTTTGTCTTGTCATAGTTGATGATTTTTCTAGGTTTACATGGACTTACTTTTTACACTCTAAGGATGAGACTGCAGGTATCTTGAAGGACTTTGTCACCAAAGTTGAAAAACAATATGACTTGCCAGTAAAAGTCTTTAGAAGTGACAATGGAACAGAGTTTAAAAATAAGGAGTTGTATGACTTCTGTGTGTCAAAAGGGATTGTGAGGCAGTACATCATCCCAAGAACACCAGAGCAAAATGGGGTGGTTGAGAGGAAAAATAGAACTTTTATTGAAGCTGCAAGAACCATGCTAGCAGATTCTGGTTTGCCACTGTCCTTTTGGGCAGAAGCTGTAAACACTGCTTGCTATGTTCAAAACAGAGTTTTGATCAACCCAAGACATCAAAAGACTGCTTATGAAATTTTGTTCAAAATCAAACCATTAATCTCATTTTTTAAAATCTTTGGCTGCCTATGTTTCATTTTAAATCTCAAAGATTCTATTTCAAAATTTGCAGCCAAAGTAGATTGTGGATACTTTCTAGGATATTCTTCTACTGCCAAGGCCCATAAAGTGTTTAACACAAGGACCAGGACAATAGAAGAAACTCTGAATGTAAAGTTCAATGAACTTTCATCCCTAAAAATCCCAGCAAATCCTGCTGAGTTGTTTGATTTAGATAAATTCAAATTTGAAGATATTACTATTAAAACTAACAATGCAGGTACTCCACAATCTCCACAACAAGATTACAGAACAGATGTTGTGATCCCAAGTCACGATAAAATCTATTCTGCATCAGAGGAAGTAGCTGTTCAAAACAACTGTCAATGCTCTGTCACAGCTGAGTCAGCCACTGTTGGCCAGTCTTACCCTCAAACCACTGCTTCACCCTTCACATCCACTGCTCAATCATCTGTTGACAAAAGTCAAACATCTGTTGACAAAAGTCAGTCCAGTTTTACACCACTTGGACCCATTCCTCCACTTCCATTTCAAACATCTGATGGCACTACAGAAGTGCAAACAGATGTTACACCAACAGAGTCACCAAACCTCTGTCCTTCACCTCAAAATTCCATCATACCATATCAGGGAGATCTAATCTACCTAAGAGCTCATCCACCAGATCAAATCATTGGCAACATCAGAGAGGGTGTGCTAACAAGAAGCCAATCCTCAAATATCTGTCTTTTTGGAGGTTTTCTATCTCTCACACAACCTGTTAAGTACCAAGAGGCACTAAAAGACAACAGTTGGGTAGAAGCTATGCAAGAAGAGATCCTTCAGTTTAAAAGACAACAAGTATGGGAACTTGTACCACTGCCTAAGGATGTTTGTCCAATAGGTACAAAGTGGGTCTTCAAAAACAAAACTGATGAAAGGGGTATAGTTGTCAAAAATAAAGCCAGGCTTGTGGTTCAAGGCTTCAGACAAGAAGAAGGAATAGATTATGATGAAACCTTTGCTCCTGTAGCAAGGTTTGAAGCTATCAGACTCTTTCTAGCCTTTGCTGTCAACCACAACATCAAGGTGTATCAGATGGATATCAATTGTGCCTTCCTATATGGCAAAATTCAGGAGGAGGTCTATGTATGTCAACCACCTGGTTTTGAAGACACTTTCCATCCTGATCATGTCTACAAGCTAAATAAATCTTTGTATGGACTCAAGCAAGCACCTAGGGCTTGGTATGAAACTCTTTCCACCTTTCTCTTATCCATTGGTTTCACAAGAGGTAAAATTGATAAAACCTTATTTTTTGAAATGGAGAGGGAAAGATTTAATGATTGTTCAAATATATGTGGATGACATCATTTTTGGATCCACATGTAACAACATGTGTGAAGAGTTTAGGGAACTCATGACAGCAGAGTTTGAAATGAGTGCTATGGGTGAACTTCAGTGTTTCCTTGGTCTCCAAGTGAAACAACTGCAAAATGGCACATTCATTCATCAAAATAAATATGTAAAAAAATTGTTAACTAGATTTGAGATGAATGACTGTAAGCCATGTAGTACACCCATGAGTACAGTCAAGCCACTCACTATTGATGACAAGGATGAACTGGTTGACCAAACACACTACAGATGCATGATTGGGTCTTTATTGTACTTAACTGCATCTAGGCCAGACATTATGTTTTCCACTTGTGTTTGTGCAAGATCCCAGGCTTCACCCTGAAAGTCAAACCTTATTGCTGTGAAAAGGATATTCAGATACCTAAAAGGTGCTCCCACACTTGGTATCTGGTATCCTGCTAATGGAAATATTGAGATTTCAGGTTATTCAAATAGTGATTTTGCTGGCTGCCACACCACAAGGAAGTCTACTTCAGGAGGGTGCCAGTTTCTAGGGAATGCCTTAGTCGCTTGGCAAAGAAAAAGCAAGCAGCTGTTTCAACCTGAACAGCTGAGGCTGAATATATTGCTGCTGCAAGCTGTATAGCCCAACTCATGTGGCTTCAAAATCAATTGCTGGATTTTGGGATAACTGCAATAAAGACTCCACTCATGTTGGACAGTCAAGCTGCTGAAAATATCATCAAGAATCCAGTTTCTCACTCAACCACCAAGCACATAGACATCAGACATCATTTTGTCAGGGATAGCTATGAAAAAGGTTTGATTTCTCTGCACCATGTTCCAACAGAGGATCAGTTGGCAGATGTGTTGACAAAAGCTTTAGACACATCTACCTTTACAAATCTGATTTCTAGAGTTGGTATGCTAAACATGGATTAAACAACACAAATATTTTTAATAAAAGCATTAAAATGTTTCAGAAAATAAAAATACATCCTTAAAAATAGCCTTTAAGTTGAAAAATCTGTTTCAAACATCTTATCAGATAAAACAACCACTGCTTGGTTGAAAAATCTGTTTCAAACCTCTGATCAGATAAAACAACTGTTTCATTATCTATATATAGATATATACATATATCGATTAAAAAAGAAAAAAAACCAAGGTCTGTTGGCTTCAGCACTTTGGTAACACAATAGTTGTTTGCATCAAATCTTTGGCAACAGTTGTATACCACCAGTTGTTTCACCATCAGATGTTTACCACGTCTGCTCCTACAAGCAGCCTTTTGGCCACATCAGTGGTTTCACCAGAGCCTATAAAAACCCTGTTTTATCACAACAGTCGTTACACTGTCTCATTGTATTCAAAATACTGAAACCGCCTTCTTCGTTCTCAAACCCTTACTCCAATTCCACTCACTCTCTCACTCGGAATCCATTAAAATGGATCTTCAAGCAAAAGCTACCCACAATTATCTTCCATATCTGGTAAAAACAGATGAAAACACTCCATTCCATTCCACCATTGACATCATATTACAATCCAAATACCTGACAATCCTAACCGCTGATGCCCCTATCTATCTTGATACCCTCCAAGAATTCTAGTTAAACGCTGAGTTTCTTCTTCAAGACAAAAAGCCTACATCTATTATCTCAAAAATTGGAGAGACAAGTATCGTCATTACCCCTGAACTCATATCCACAACCTTCTCACTAAATGATCTGTCAGGTAAAGATTCTTTCCCTAAGGCAGAGCTTCACACAGAATTTCAGGAAAGAGGTTATGATGCACAGATGACTGGGTCAACACTTTTCAAAAAGTTTTTCCCACCAGTCATGAATATTTTCTTTCATACCCTCCTTCTCTATGTCTCTGCTAAGTCCACTTCCTTTAATGAAATCCCATTGAGGATTCAGTATTTGGGCTATGCTATGTTGTCAGATTCTGACTTCAATCTATCCTAGAGACTGTTTATGGACTTAGTGTCAAATGTGAAAGCCATAAAGTCTGGGTCTAATAATGCTTTTTTGATTTACCCAAGAATTTTGAGTGTAATCCTTCAAAAGGTTTTACCTGAAAAAGATTTTAAAAGGGGTGAGTCTATTCAAATGAAGAGTCTAACTAATGAAACTTTCACAAGAATGTTGGGTTCAACCACCCAAGAAAAAGTATTAAAAGTGTCAAAAGTTTCCAGAACACAAACAAAGAGGACAAAGACAACAACTGTTATCCAAACCTCTGTTGTTGAGCCCACTGCTCCTGGTGATCATGGCACTACATCCAGTGCTGTGAAACCCACACCAGCCACTTCCAAAAGAAAACGTTCATCCACAAAAACCACCACTCAACCAAAAAGGGGACTTCTGGAAGATGAGATACCAGAAGATAACCCTGTTGCAACACAAAAGCAACAAGAAACCACTGCTGTTACTTCCTCACAACAGTTGGTTATATCTCAGCCTGACCAAACTCCTCATGCATCCTAACAAAAGGATCATGTTGTAAGCCAAAGGGAAACACATCATGATACATTTGAGTCACTTGGCCATATGTTCACAAGCCCCTCTCCCAGGGCTAATTCTCTTTTTACTCATCCACCTTCACCAACACATGTTTCTCAAACCATGCAACCTTTATTTCAGGCTATTGAGAAAACTCAGGAAAATCCCAGTTCCTCTCTTTCACCTATTAATGAGAGTATACCTCCACAAGTGACTGGGACTGAGGAAATTCAATCAGCCATCCCACAAACAGATGAGGAGGTTACACCCCTAGAGTTCAATGAAACTCTAGGTGAGTTTTCAAGTGGAGCAGCCACTACTGATGTAGAGACCATTGTCTCACAATAGGACAGTGGTTACATAACTAAGCCTCCCTTGAAGGCAACAACTGATGAGGCCACTATGGTGTCCCCAAAATCAGTTGGAAGTCCCCAGAACCAAGAAAAAGGGGCATCTGGTTCTCATCCCTTGGACTCACCTCTTAGGACTGAACCAGTTACAACTACCAATGGTAGGAATTCAGATGATCCTATTAACTTAGGTGATGAGTTAAAATACAAAGAATTGACGGCCAGAGTACAGTCCATTGAAACCTCTGTTGCTGATATCAAATCAGATATCAAGACAATATTGGGATCATTGGCTACTCTCACCAAGAGTAAACGATCCACAGCTCATATTGCTAGTGAGCTATGGAAATCTGTTTCTCCTATCATCATAGCTCACTGAAAACTAGCAGATCAGACTCATGAAACCTACATGGCTGAAATCAGAAATATGGTAGATGCTAGGTACAAAGATACCCATGCAGACATTCAAGCCATTAAAGACCGTCTGCTGAAGACCACTGGCTCTGCCCCTACCACAATTCTCAGAGATGAAGATGATGATGACTTCACAGTTGATGATGCCAAAAAGGGGGAGAGTGGCAGAGATAGATTGCCAAAGCTAGATCCCTTTGGTTGTCCACCTTCACAAAAAGGTCAATCAAAGTCTGCCAACAAACCAGGGTCTACCCAAACAACACCACGACAACAACAATCAAATGTCCAAACCAGCAAAGCTAAAGAAGTGGACAACTCTGCAAATACAGAAGCTGAAAAAGCTGCTGAAGAAAAGCAAAAGAGGGCTGACACTTTGGAAGTCAAGGCAGAGACTTTGATACAAAAGAAAAGGGAACAACAGCAGGAAGTTGAAGATGTGGGTTCCTCTAAAAGGAAGAAAATGCCTGCCAAACATGTCAGAAAACCACCATCTAAACTGGCTGTTAAAACCACTGCTGCCACCCAAACCACTGATACCACCACAACATCTGAACCTATCACCATTACCATCAAACCAACATCTGAACCTATCACCACTACCATCAAACCAACATCTGAACTTATCACCACAGCTACCAAACCAATCATTGAACCTACAACCACTTCACCACCTAAAACCCAAATATCTGTTGGTCCTACAAAAGTGCTAACAGATGATAACACAACCACTGTCTCTACACCACCATCACCAAAAATCTTGTACAAAAGGAAGAGAAAATCTACCTTTGTTGTACAGGATGAAAACATTCACACATCACCACCTACTACTTCAACCACACAATCTACACCCATATCTGCCATTCCACTTTCATCATTCTCACCACACACATCACAATTCACATCCCATAGACCACCACCAACCATCACACCATTGGTTGTTCAGTATCCCCTTGAACTTGATCTACTCAATGGGGAAATGCAATGTGACACTGTGAAAAATTTCCTGATTATTTAATTATTTTTCCAAGGTAATTTTCCCATAATTGTTATAAAAAAAACATGGATTACTAACTTGATTATTTTCCACAAGTTACATATATACACACACAAATATACATATCATTTTTTTTAGATAATTAACTACACTTGATGTTTACACCAAAGCTTTTTGAAGCTGTTTCAAATAAAATTAAAAAAAAAAAAAAACACATTTTAGAAAGTATACAAGGTTCATTGTTTTTAAAAAAAAAAATATTAGTCTAAAAAAAAATATAATAACAAGCCATAGGGTCTGTTGTAATATACCCAACACAAATGCCACCTCTTGCATTGTCACCTTCATCCTTGTCAATGAACTTAATTAGTTAATTCAAAAAAATTAGGCCGACAATTTTGAAAGTCCTTTCCACTCAAAATTGAACTAAATTCAACGCAATTAATTGCCGTTCAACCTTACCATGTTTATCAACACGTTTTGATTATCATTTAGCAATCAATTTGGCCGGTAATCTAGAGCCGCTAATCATGTTTCATAACACCCAATCGAACCACCACCTTGCAACAGTTATAAATTTAACGTTGTATCAAACTATTATAGAAGAAAAAAAATCACAGTAAGACAAAATTATAGTTGCCATCTTCACCAAGTTTCAAATGCCCCATCTTTATGCAAACCCGGTGAAAACGATGAAGAAATCTGACAAACCAAAACCGACCAATCAATCACTCAAACTTTTCCATATTAAACTTCAATTATTGACTGTGATTCACGCAATCAAAGCTCACAAGTTTAGCTGGCAAAATCATTCCCATGCGAGTGCAAATCGCCACCCTAAATCAAGGAGTTACTCAAACGAGTGACACGCATTGCAACCTATATATAACTAAGTTCCGCTCAGCTTTGAAAGGGCATCTCACCTTTTTACTTCTCACTAAAAAAAAATCGCTCCATAATTTCACCGACGCCGCAACCCTGTTTTCCGACCAACACAACCCCGACTACTACAACCATCGTTTGCCGCCACTATGAACCAGCATACTTTCGCCCCGCGCCACCCATTCGGATAGGACCTAACGAACCATCGGCTTCCGCCTTATCCCGTGACGCAGCGACTTATCGTAGATTTAAGGTAACAATATTAACTTTTATACATACTGCGCAAATGTTAGATGGGATTTCTAGAACTTGAAGTTGGGGTAGGGTGCAACCCATTTATCAGTTTTTCTCAAATGCTAGAGTTAGACGGTTATAGGCCAATGCTTCTTCAATACTCTTGGCTTCAAGGCTTTCTAACAAAACTCAACCTAACCTTATTTCAAAACCTACAAATAAAGTAGCTTCGTTGGGTGATGTTTTATCGTAATTTAAATATGTCAAGTAAACAAATAATCTAAACAATGGAATGGGTTGAAGTTCTACTCAAGTATTAAAGTATCTGGATAATAATTTTTTTGGTAATTATATTTAAACATAAATTTGATTTTTTTTTTATTATTATTATTATTTCGAGATTCAGAAATGATCAAAAAAACAAAAGGAGAAAGTTTAGTTGGTTTTTTTTTATTTAAACTTATAAATATGGGATTCTTTCAACCAACTTTTATATATTTAGGTTAATCAAAAGTTATATATATTTTGTGCAAATAACTACAAAATAACATTTATACATACTAAACCATCATCTAAATTTATTTAGGTGCAAACATAATTCATTAATATTCGTTGATTTCTTGCAAGTTAATCATCACAAATCAAGGTGAGTTTTACATAGCCCCTTTTCTATTTATCACCGTTTTTGGGGTGAAACATGTTACAACATTCTATATGCAATTCAATCATCAAAGTGTCTATGTGTTTTTCTATGTTGCATTATGTCTTGAACATGACTAGGGTAAGCACAATTCTAGCATAATCATTAACATTGATCAGCCGACGGTATACAATGATAGATCTATTGGACTGACAATCCCACCCGGATACGTGCCTCCTACAAAGGTAGCGTGGGTGTTTGTTATCGCATAACATATTCGAGTGAACCATGAGCGTATGGGATGTACCACATTATAACAGTCACAAGGGTTGATTATGCACTCGATTTACTTCTAGTATGTTTTCACATATGGACTAGACTTGCCATGACACTTGAATTGTACAAGTTTTATTCAATTATCAAAACCTATGTAATTCTCACCAACTTTTGTTGACCCAAAATATTTTCAAACTTAACATGTTTCAGGTTATAACATGCTCGAAGATTAGAGTTAATGCTTGAAGATGCGTAGCTAGTATTTTTCATTTTGATGTACAAATTCTTAGAACAATTGTATGTAATTTATTTAAATCATTTATTGAAACTTATTATTTACCATGAGCTACTGAACAATCATCAATACGTGACATCCCGATGTTTCCGCCATCGGTTGGGGTGTTACAGATTGGTATCAGAGCCTTGGTTATAGGGAATTAGGTTATTAGAAAAATAATCTAGTCTATAACCATAGGATTTAAACCAGTACTTGCTTCTCTTACTTGTAACCCTATTTGCTACCTTATCCTTATCCTTATCGCTATCTCTATCCTCATCCTTATTCTTAGCCTAACCTAGTCTTGCCTACTCTCTTTCACTTACTTGCTACAATCCTAACGTACTTCTAGGTTATTAGGGCAAATTCCTTGAGCTTAGATCTGACCTGTTTTGATAAGCCAACATTTTCGTTTATTCGTGATTAAATATTTACAATCTTCGTGTTTCATTTCCATTTATATCATCTCCCTCTCATTCAAATTATAAGATTTAAATCTCAAAATTTTCGCAATTCAAATCTATTTTCTTCCTCATATAATCCCCTCGTTAGCCTAAATTCCATGAATCATTTGTGGATCTCAAAATCATATTTCATTTTACAAACTTGTAATATTACCCTCTTGTTTAATTATTTTCAACATCCAATTCAAATCGTATATTTCTCTTTACAACATATTACATATTTTACTTCTTAAATCATATTACATTCGGGCCAATTTTATTTTAAACCTCCTCCTTACATTTTTTTTAAAGGCACCCTCAACCATAAAAGTTCATCATATTCAAGATTTTAAAATCCTTGTTTATACTATAACCTCATAACCTGTTTATAAGAGATATTCTAACACCAACACTGAAGAGTACTAAATTTTGTCAAAAATTCATCACCTGAGAAATTGACAAAGTATAACAAATAAATATTTTTGTCAAAAAGCCTTTTATTCCACACACTTATTTTCTAAATATCAAATGTTTCTGTAACAATTTACTGGCGTAACAAATGATCTTAAAAAAAAATGTTTTAATATATTAGGAATCACTTCTTTTTTTATGGAATAATCCAAGTCAATTATACATAACACCTCAACAAATTCTTGAAATTTTTTTTTTGAAATCCGACATCGTGTTTAAAACCTATGACTCATCGAAATATTTTGATCTAAATCAATTTAGTTGTACTATTTAATGACTTTTGCTTTATATACAAAACCAAATTTTGAAAATAAAATATTTCCATCCACAGGGACAAAATTTACTCTACAATTTTTCCATTGACACCTACTTATTTTAAACTTGTTCGAATTATTACAAATTTTTGGCAAATACCACGATCATGTTTTCTCATACGCTTGATTCTAACCGTTAAACCCCACAATTTGCACTGCCACATAATCTCCTTACTATAAAATAAACTCCTTATCAACTATTTTCACATTCACTATCTCTCACAACTTTAATTCTGCTTCAAGATTTTTCACCATCCCCTCAAGAATTAGACTCATATCCTTCACCTTCTCAAACATGAACTAGTTACCTATGATAACGAAACTATTGAAACTTGATTGTGTGTTGCATCAAATTTAATCCTTAGTTATACATGAGGATTCGATTATCTACCATATTTGAACATTTGATACTTGAACTATTTGCTATAGACACACCTAGAGTCATTAACCTTGTCTAGGGCAACTCTATTACAACTCGCATGCTATACTTGATACTTGATTGCTTACATGTACATATTATCAATTTGAAACTTATGTGATAAACCAAAAACAATTGTTACACTTAATCAAACAACTAATAGAGGATGAAGTACTTGCTCAACAGTTAGTAGAGTACCAAATAACCTACTCAACGATTGGTAGAGGTCATCATGCCTGCTCAACAGTCGGTAGAGGCCCTACAACTTGCTCAACGACTGTTAGAGGCTATCGCACCTGCTCAACAATCGATAGAGGTTCTTACTCACTGACTGGTAGAAGTCTTTTTCCTGCTCAACAGTTGGACTCATTTTTTGATACATTGTATACGATTCAATCACAAGGTTATTTTGCATTACTTACATGTGTGTTTAGAGTCATAGAAGGACACAAAACCCTAATGTAAGGTAAATTGGTGATTGCGGTCCGGAACGTAATCATGAATTTACAGGTACGTTAAGGTGGTGTGAAATTCTATTAGGGCTTGGTAAGAAACCTAGTACGTTTTCGAAGTATCAGAGGTGTGGTGGGTTAGCTGCGATACACCCTAAATATAAACACTAACGATACATCGGAAATGACGTTGGGGGTCGAGCTAAAAACAAACCCTAGTTATTTGATAGTTCATTTAGCCCCTCCATAGTCTATTATCTCATGCAACTTAAGTTTGGTGTTTATTCCCCCTCGTTATTTTAGACTATAGTAATCCAACCCTCATAACTCATACGTAACACTTTATCCTAGTATCCATAAAACTTCTGTCATACTTTAAACTAAATGATAGACGTCCAAGCATTTACCTAAACCATGTGTTTTTAATAACTTCGGGACGAAGTTTCCTAAAGTTGGGGAGACTGTGACACTGTGAAAAATTTCCTGATTATTTAATTATTTTTCCAAGGTAATTTTCCCATAATTGTTATAAAAAAACATGGATTACTAACTTGATTATTTTCCACAAGTTACATATATACACACACAAATATACATATCATTTTTTTTAGATAATTAACTACACTTGATGTTTACACCAAAGCTTTTTGAAGCTGTTTCAAATAAAATTAAAAAAAAAAAAACACATTTTAGAAAGTATACAAGGTTCATTGTTTTTAAAAAAAAAATATTAGTCTAAAAAAAAATATAATAACAAGCCATAGGGTCTGTTGTAATATACCCAACACAAATGCCACCTCTTGCATTGTCACCTTCATCCTTGTCAATGAACTTAATTAGTTAATTCAAAAAAATTAGGCCGACAATTTTGAAAGTCCTTTCCACTCAAAATTGAACTAAATTCAACGCAATTAATTGCCGTTCAACCTTACCATGTTTATCAACACGTTTTGATTATCATTTAGCAATCAATTTGGCCGGTAATCTAGAGCCGCTAATCATGTTTCATAACACCCAATCGAACCACCACCTTGCAACAGTTATAAATTTAACGTTGTATCAAACTATTATAGAAGAAAAAAAATCACAGTAAGACAAAATTATAGTTGCCATCTTCACCAAGTTTCAAATGCCCCATCTTTATGCAAACCCGGTGAAAACGATGAAGAAATCTGACAAACCAAAACCGACCAATCAATCACTCAAACTTTTCCATATTAAACTTCAATTATTGACTGTGATTCACGCAATCAAAGCTCACAAGTTTAGCTGGCAAAATCATTCCCATGCGAGTGCAAATCGCCACCCTAAATCAAGGAGTTACTCAAACGAGTGACACGCATTGCAACCTATATATAACTAAGTTCCGCTCAGCTTTGAAAGGGCATCTCACCTTTTTACTTCTCACTAAAAAAAAATCGCTCCATAATTTCACCGACGCCGCAACCCTGTTTTCCGACCAACACAACCCCGACTACTACAACCATCGTTTGCCGCCACTATGAACCAGCATACTTTCGCCCCGCGCCACCCATTCGGATAGGACCTAACGAACCATCGGCTTCCGCCTTATCCCGTGACGCAGCGACTTATCGTAGATTTAAGGTAACAATATTAACTTTTATACATACTGCGCAAATGTTAGATGGGATTTCTAGAACTTGAAGTTGGGGTAGGGTGCAACCCATTTATCAGTTTTTCTCAAATGCTAGAGTTAGACGGTTATAGGCCAATGCTTCTTCAATACTCTTGGCTTCAAGGCTTTCTAACAAAACTCAACCTAACCTTATTTCAAAACCTACAAATAAAGTAGCTTCGTTGGGTGATGTTTTATCGTAATTTAAATATGTCAAGTAAACAAATAATCTAAACAATGGAATGGGTTGAAGTTCTACTCAAGTATTAAAGTATCTGGATAATAATTTTTTTGGTAATTATATTTAAACATAAATTTGATTTTTTTTTTATTATTATTATTATTTCGAGATTCAGAAATGATCAAAAAAACAAAAGGAGAAAGTTTAGTTGGTTTTTTTTTTATTTAAACTTATAAATATGGGATTCTTTCAACCAACTTTTATATATTTAGGTTAATCAAAAGTTATATATATTTTGTGCAAATAACTACAAAATAACATTTATACATACTAAACCATCATCTAAATTTATTTAGGTGCAAACATAATTCATTAATATTCGTTGATTTCTTGCAAGTTAATCATCACAAATCAAGGTGAGTTTTACATAGCCCCTTTTCTATTTATCACCGTTTTTGGGGTGAAACCTGTTACAACATTCTATATGCAATTCAATCATCAAAGTGTCTATGTGTTTTTCTATGTTGCATTATGTCTTGAACATGACTAGGGTAAGCACAATTCTAGCATAATCATTAACATTGATCAGCCGACGGTATACAATGATAGATCTATTGGACTGACAATCCCACCCGGATACGTGCCTCCTACAAAGGTAGCGTGGGTGTTTGTTATCGCATAACATATTCGAGTGAACCATGAGCGTATGGGATGTACCACATTATAACAGTCACAAGGGTTGATTATGCACTCGATTTACTTCTAGTATGTTTTCACATATGGACTAGACTTGCCATGACACTTGAATTGTACAAGTTTTATTCAATTATCAAAACCTATGTAATTCTCACCAACTTTTGTTGACCCAAAATATTTTCAAACTTAACATGTGTCAGGTTATAACATGCTCGAAGATTAGAGTTAATGCTTGAAGATGCGTAGCTAGTATTTTTCATTTTGATGTACAAATTCTTAGAACAATTGTATGTAATTTATTTAAATCATTTATTGAAACTTATTATTTACCATGAGCTACTGAACAATCATCAATACGTGACATCCCGATGTTTCCGCCATCGGTTGGGGTGTTACATGCAATCCTTCTATAATGCTGACAAGCCATCTGATAGATCTTTCCCTTCTCTTCCACATTTTCCTATTCCCCTAAACATAGACACATATCTAAAATACAAGGCTGAACAGGCAGATGCCATCATAAAAGAGAAATGCAAAGGGAAAGATGAAAGGACTGCTTAGGGCATCCATTCAGCAGAGCTTAGCAAATTGAGAAGGATTGAAGATTTTGCTAAGACCCTGAGCAACTCCATGTCTACCATGCCTCTCAGCAGTGACATGGAAAGGGAGGTTAGGGAATCACTTCTTGAACAGATCTTGGCAACCATGCCTTATAAAGCAAACAAGAAACAGTTTGCAGGCTGGACCACTCATGCTCTCAGAGAAGAACTCTTAAGAATTGAAGAGATGACCAAGAATCCCCCAGCTAAGGTCTTTGTCACTGATTTCAGTAAAGGCAGAGATCCAGCCAGAGCCTTGAAATTCAAAAGAATGAGACAAGAAATTGTGGCTGCTGACTATGGGGAGATGAAGTCTGTTGCAAGATGGTCAGAGCTGAGGTTGGTTGAAACTTATAAGAAACTGGAAGATAACAGGAAGAAAGACCCTAACTTGCCCAGAAAACCTGTCTACTCTGATGAACCACTAATGAAGAGACCTCAACAGGCTTTTACATTAGACAGCCTACTTAATACTTCTGATCTATCAACTGCTGCTAGAAGACAATTCAAGAAAAAGAAAGAAATGTCTGAAGAGGATCAGAAGAAGTTTGCTGATACTTATATAAAAGAGGGCCTCTTCAATCAAGTACACTTTTTCTCAGATCCCATTACTTAAAAACTCAGAGAACTCATTGGGAGACCTCCATCACTAAACTCATCCAGAATAAAAGTGCATCTCAGCAAATCCTCTGATTCAAAAATTCTAAAATGGAAGGTCAACAAAGACACCCATGAATTGACTTTGCTCAGATCAGATGGAGAAGCTCAAAATCTAAGCATGGATGATGCATATAGCCTGTGTGCAGATGACCTCCAAACACTGCTGAACCTTGAGCTTGAAAGAGATGCAGAAGACCTATACTCTTTGAACTTTCAGTTACAATTCAAAGGTCAAATCAGAGAAAGTCTGATGAGGAATAAAGATCAAGAATAAAGTCTAGTTTTGGCATCATCTGTTCTAGGGGGAGATTGTTGGGTCTGCTGACTTAAAGAAGAACAGATGATTGAAAAGCCAAAATATACTAACAGTTGATCCACATAAATAAACAGCCTTTACAACATACTCTTCCCAAAAGACTGTTGACCCTAACAACTGATCCACCCAAACAACTGCTATGACAACTGCTGCTACAAAGGACTGTTGGATAACAACTGATAGAGAACAACTGCTGACCAAAGGTCTGATAAATAACAACTGCTGATCAAGTGCTAAAGACTAAAGGTCTGTTGGAGCCAACAGCACTTAGGCTCCAACAGATGATACAAGACCATCAGAGTTTTCCTCAACAGTAGTTTACCTTACAGTGTTTTGTAATATAACAGTAGTTTGCATAGGGCAAATGTTTTATGTTGTTATTCTGTTAAAGGTCACTATCTTAGGTGACGTCAGCCTAGGTCACCAGTGGTTTAGATTTGTCTATAAATAGAACAGTGCTTGTACTGTTCTATTGGTCACTCACAACATTGTCTCAGACAAACTATCACAGAGTGATCAGGCTGAGGGGGAGTACTTGTAATTGATTGTAATCTTTCAATATAATGAAAGCATTCGATTAAGAAAACATTTATTCCTTTTGTTTTGATTATAGTTTATTATTCCGCTGCACTTACCATATATATTCACTTCATTCATTTCTCATTCTACTTAAAACAAATCAAAACAATCAAACTCAGATCCTAACAACACTTGCTTTTCATAAATAAAAGTGATGTTTTTCCAAGAAACTAAGCTATATTTTATAATAGATCGCAAGCTTACAAGTCTTTCCATAAAAGACACATTTAACTTAAAGAGTTAAGTTACAAAGACAAGCATAACGAGAGAACAACTTGTAGACAGTACAAGTAACATAGACCTAAAATGTCCCTTTTACATAGGACACGTAGGTCGATCTCTCTAGCCCAGACTCATTAGTTCATTCACAAGACATACCATACGGTGAGTTTCACTGCCCCTTTTTCACTGTTTTTACATTTTTCCCGGGGGAAAAACATGCGTACAAAGTTCCGTTTTCAGTTACATACATGACTATATGTGAACATGAGACATCAAGGTTCATGATCCATTAAGCCCTCGTGTCATACATCATACCATAACCATTAGCTATGGACTTAGCCATGAAACACCGGGATAGATCTATTGGGTTGACACCCCCACACTTGGTCAGTTGCTCTGACCGATGACAGATATCAAAAGAGTGCTAGTATTTCACATTTATTTGTTGTCTTAAGTAACAATGGGCGAGGCACAACACGTCAAGGTTTGGTTATGGGCTCATGTCAGATCACATATTAATTATTGCCCTAGCTAGGCAGTAATTTAGTCGGATTTGGGATTACAGGTCCAACATACAAAACCAGTGAACTCACCAACTTTATGTTGACCCATTTATTTTCATGCATGTTTTTTAGGAAATTAGCATGGAGCATGGAACTTGGGAAGGCCGCGTGCGAGCATTTTGTGGGGGGATACCATCTTTTGATCCGTTGTTGTGATGTTTTGGTCTAAACACTTTTGACAATGGTGTCTAGTTAAACAATTAACATTATGTTTTGTAAAACTTGAATGTTTTAAATGGTATTTCCTGTTTTCTTAAATGATGCTCGTGTGCTAATCAAGGCAAGAAATACTAAAAACACAATACGACCACCTAAACTAGCATAAAGTAGAGCATATGTAACACCCCAACCGATGGCGGAATCATCGAGGTGTCACGTAGTGACGATTGTTCAAAAGCACATGGTACTAAAATTTAAATATTATTGAATAAGCCAAATTGTCTTACATGGAAATGGAAAATACAAAGTCTAAATGAAACATAAATATTGAAATAACTGAATAAAATAAAGCACTAAAAGACCCATGCTAAAGCACTAGATCAAACTGCACCTGAAACATGTACAAAATATGTTTGGTCAACATATGAAATGTTGGTGAGCATTCCTAGTTCTAATATATATAGTAAGTTGAAAAAGATATACAATTCAAGTGCAAGCTACAGTGCAAATATGTAAACTATGTATCATACAAATGAGCGAAATCAATCCTGTGACTGTATAATGTACTAAATGAACGGCGGTGTACTTATCCAATAAATGGATAAAAACTTAACAATGACCACAGATTTTCCGATGAAAAAGGGGGAGAATCAACCTAGGCGGGTTGTCAATCCAATAGCGCTATCCAATGTTAAGGTCGGCTTGTACAATGTTAATGATTTCACTAAGTACAAATGTATCCTACATGTAATGTCTAAGCATAAAGCACGTTTGTAAGCAAATGCACATAGTACTAGAATTGTATTGTAAAAATGTAGACTTGTATTTGTAATTTGTATAAGCGTACATGTAACACCCCAAAAATGATTAAAAACAAAAAGGGGATAGGAAATACTCACTGTTCACGTAGTAGCTTGAAATTCAACCGGACAACGTAATTTGAATTGAGATTACCCCAAAGGATTAACCTAAAGAATTTGATAATGTGTAAGGGAAATAATTCTAGGATACATGTATTTCCAAGGTTTCGAATTGGGGATAAGTATTTATTTGATTAATAATCAAATTGTTTATTAAATATAAGAAATTTAATAAATAAACAAACAAAATTCTTTTTTGTAAATTTTTAAGTTAAAGATGGTTACAATATAAAGTTTTAAGTTTGAAAATAATTTTTATAAAATTATTTTCTTGAAAATAGAATATTTAATCTATTTATTTCAAATTGTCAAAATATAACTTTAATATCTAAAAATATTAATATTAAAGAATTTTTGAATTAAAAATTGTATTTCAGTTCTAAATAAATAGAAATAATTTATATAAAATTTTGGTGCAAAAATATCAAAAAATGAATTTATTATGATTTGTTTATGATTAAAACTAACAAAAATTAATTAAAAATATAAAATGAACGGTTTTTCTGAAATAAAAATTATTTCTGAAATGTTTATTGCTATACAAGTTTAGAATAATTTTTGTGGAATCTTATAAAATCGTTTAGATATTTTTATTGAATTTTACAATTATAAATGATTAAACTTGTAATATTTATAATTTCTATTAAATAAATTATTTTTGAAAAACTAAAAATTGTATGATGAACTTTACCATTAGGAGGTCATACAGTAATTTTTATAGAATTTATAAACCACTTTTAGTATTTAAAAGCTATTTTAAAAGATTAATATATTAAATATATATATAACAGGGTAAAAAAAAATTGTTGTTGGTTATGGGAGTCGAACCCGGGCCTCTGGCCGGTTCGAAGCTTATCACAAGTGTGGCCACCAACTGAGCCACACCCTGAGAACGAGTTAAGCTGGATTCAAATTAATTATATAGGTTAATTGTGTTAATTGATAATTGATTAAAATGAGAGAAAAAAAGAAACCGTTTGTGGGGTTCGAACCTTGGCCGAAGGCCGGTTCTGACCTCATTACAATGTGGGTAAACCAACTGATCTAGATTAGTTGGTTGTTGTTTTTCTGTTTCAAAAAAATTTTATAAGTTGTCTGCAAATCGTGTTCTTCCCCAATCGATCCAACCGAGCCCTAATTTTCCAATCACAACAATTAGTGATCAATAGCCCCTGGATCTTTGGGGCTATTGTTTGTAATGTGCCGATGAATAAAACCCAACAAAAAGAATGAACTTACAAAACCGTAATCGTGTATAAGGCTTGGTCAAACAGAAAGTCAAACGTTCGATCAAGAAGCCTTGAAAGCAGATTTGAAGCAGAAATTGGAGGTTTAGAGAGTGTTATCGGCGAGTGTAGAGTTTATTAGGAGGTTCAATTTATAGTGTGAGGGTCCGGATAACGATTTGGTAAGGTTTGACTCACAATGATGATGACGACGCGTGAATGGCCGAAAATTGGAAAGTTTGGACGATAATCATGCATGTAAATGGTGCGACTCAGTCAATGCAATCAACACCATTCCATATCCGGATCAAAAAATGCGTAAGAGGAATTGATTATGAGGATCGATTGTGCAGTTGACTTTTCTAGGTCAACCTGTTTCGAACTCAAGCATGCTATATAATTAATACGCGTGGGTTTCAAAACAGAAAAATGGTGTAGCTCAATTGGTTGTGTGTTGTGTGTACTCGAACCGGCTATGGGCTCGGATTCGAATCTCGACCAAGCCTTTTATTTTTTTAGACGATTTTTCATCTATTTTTATATCGTTATAAGCTTATAGTATGATTATGTAAACCCGAATGTGTCATAGAATATTTTTTTTGAACGTTCGTAAATGATGAAAATGCAACGTCGTATTTATTGAGGTTTCAACGTACATAGAAATGTTAAAATAAATAAGAAAAGTGACGGATGTCACAGCATCCCCTACTTTTAGAAATTTCGTCCCGAAATTCCTTCAAGTGGTAGTCTCTGGAAAAAGATGAGGATACTTTGACATCATTTGGTCCTCACGCTCCCAAGTAAACTCTGGGCCTCGTTTGGATTCCCAACGAACTTTGACAATTGGAATTCGGCTTCGCTTAAGTGTCTTGACATCTCGATCCATAATCTCCACAGGTTTTTCTATGAAGCGCATCGACACGTCAATCTGGATATCCTCTAAAGGAACATGGAGGTTATCTTCAGCCAAACACTTCTTAAGATTAGAAACGTGAAACGTTGGATGGACATTACTGAGCTCTGGTGGTAAATCGAGCTTGTAAGCCACCTTCCCAATTCGCTCAAGGATCTTAAAAGGGCCTACAAACCGTGGTGCAAGTTTCCCTTTCTTTCCAAATCGAAATATACCCTTCCAAGGTGAAACCTTGAGAAGTACCATGTCTCCGACTTGAAATTCTAGAGGCTTGCGCCTTTGATCGGCATAACTTTTCTGTCTGCTTCGAGCAACTTGCAAATTCTCACGAATGCGAAGAATTTTGTCTGTCGTTTCCTGTATTAGCTCGGGACTGGTGATTTGTGTTTCGCCAATCTCGCTCCAACAAACAGGGGAACGACATTTGCGGCCATAAAGTGCCTCGAATGGTGCCATGTTAATACTGGAATGGTAGCTGTTATTATACGAGAACTCAACCAAGGGTAAGTGCGTGTCCCATATGCCACCAAGGTCAACGATGCACGCTCTAAGCATATCCTCCAATGTTTGGATGGTTTGTTCAGTTTGACCATCCGTCTGTGGGTGATAAGCTGTGCTAAGATTTAGTTGAGTACCAAATGCGGATTGAAATGTTTGCCAAAAGCGAGAAGTAAACCAACTATCACGATCGGAGATAATCTCCAGAGGAATACCATGACGGCTGACAATCTCATTGATGTAGATTTTAGCCAGTTTCTCAGCGGTGTAGGTCTCACGAATGGGTAGAAAGTGAGCAGATTTGGTCAATCGATCGACGATGACCCAGATACTGTCATGCCCACGAGTGGTGCGTGGAAGTTTCGTAATGAAGTCCATAGCAATGTTCTCCTACTTCCATACTGGAATTTCTGGTTGCACAAGTAAACCCGATGGACGTTGGTGCTCAGCTTTGACCTTGGAGCAAGTAAGGCATTTAGCCACATATAGAGCTATGTCCTTTTTCATACCGGGCCACCAATACAAGGTACGCAGATCCTGATACATCTTATCTGCACCAGGGTGAATGGAGTAACGAGACTTATGAGACTCGTCCATGAGGAAGGTACGCAGGTTGTCACGATCAGAGATCCAAAGACGGTTCATGAAGTAAAGTAAACCATTTTTGGTTTCCAACTGATTTTCGGCTCCACACGACATTTCATCGTACATGTTGCCTTCAGTAACAGAGACATTTTGGGCTTCCATGATGCGGAGTTTGATATCAGACTGGACCTGGGCACACTAGAGCTGGGCATGATCTTTATGACTGAGAGCATCGGCTACAACATTCGCCTTGCCAGGATGGTAGCGAATCTCGCAGTCGTAGTCGTTTAACAACTCGACCCATCGTCGTTGACGTATATTCAGATCTTTCTGGTTGAAAATGTGTTGAAGACTCTTGTGGTCAGTGAAAATCACACATTTTGTACCGTATAAATAGTGCCTCCAAATCTTAAGTGCGAAAACGACCGCTCCGAGTTCAAGATCATGGGTAGTATAATTTTTCTCATGGTTTTTCAGTTGTCGCGATGCATATGCTATAACCTTGCCTCGTTGCATGAGAACACAACCAAGACCTTGGTTAGAGGCATCACAATAAACCACGAAATCCTCATTGCCGCCAGGTAAAGTGAGGATTGGAGCATCACACAGTTTCTGCTTCAATGTCTGGAATGCTTCTTCTTGACTGGGTCCCCATACATATGGTTTATCTTTATGGGTCAAGGAAGTGAGAGGTAAGGCAATCTTGGAGAAGTTGAGAATAAAACGACGATAATAACCCGCTAAGCCAAGAAAAGAGCGAACTTCCGTGGGAGACTTGGGTGTAATCCAATTTTTAACGGCCTCAATCTTAGCTGGATCCACGTGTATTTCCTTATCACTGATAATGTGTCCCAAAAATTGAACTTTCTTAAGCCAAAATTCGCACTTGGAGAATTTGGCATACAGTTGTTCATTCTTCAAAAGACTCAAAATTTGTCTAAGGTGTTGTTCGTGAGCTGATTTGGTTTTGGAGTAAATGAGAATATCATCAATGAAAACGATTACGAATTTATCCAAGAAGGGTTTGCACACGCGATTCATGAGATCCATGAAGACAGCGGGTGCATTCGTTAGTCCAAAAGGCATAACCATGAACTCGTAATGACCATAGCGTGTACGAAAAGCTGTCTTTGGAATATCGTCTTCATGAACTCGAAGTTGGTGATATCCAGAACGAAGGTCAATCTTTGAGAAACATGTCGATCCTTGAAGTTGGTCAAAGAGATCATCAATGCGGGGTAAAGGGTACCGGTTTTTAATGGTGAGTTTATTAAGCTCACGATAATCGATACACATTCGGAAAGATCCATCCTTCTTTTTTACAAATAAGACTGGAGCTCCCCAAGGTGATGAACTGGGACGAATGAAACCCTTGTCTGCCAACTCTTGAAGTTGACTCGCAAGTTCTTGCATCTCGGAAGGTGCAAGACGATATGTTGATTTTGCAACGGGCGTGGCACCAGGTACAAGGTCAATACGAAATTCAACAGGACGCACCGGTGGAAGTCCAGGTAAGTCATCAGGAAAGACTTTTGGAAACTCACGAACAACAGGAACATCTTGGATACTCTTGTCGTTACCTTTCTTTTCCACGACTTGGGTGCAGGACATGAGTTTAAGACCACTGGACGGTTTTTCACCATAAACCCGTAAAAAGTCACCTGATGTGAGAGGAAACCGGATAAATTTTTCAAAGCAGACAACTTCAGCATGGTGTTTAGAAAGCCAATCCATACCCACGATGACATCAAAGCTTCCCAATTTCATGGGTATGAGATCATTGGTGAAGTCATGTTCGTTAAGGCTAAGAGTACAACCCTGGATGATGGAATCGATTGAGATGGGTTTACTATCCGCGACCTCGACAGTGAAAGGCGCTCCTAATCTAGAGCGAGTGTGGGATAGTAAAGGTTCGAATGCTAATGACACAAAACTTTTATCCGCACCAGTATCAAATAAAATCGAAGCATAATGACTATCAAGTAAAAACGTACCATTCACCACATCATTTGTTTCTTGGGCTTCTGCTGCATTGATGTTGAAAGCCCTACCACGAGCCACTGGGTTTGTTGCACGGTTTGCTGGGACAAGTGCTGGTCACTGATTTCTGAGGTGGTTTGGATCACCACAGTTGAAGCAAGCTCGACCATATGCTATGGGTTGTGGGTTTTGGCGAGCTGGTTGAGGGTTGGCTGGCTGAGGGTTAACTGGTTGAGCGTTAATTGGTTGAGGTCTAAGCACTGAACGACATGTGGTAGCTACATGACCGTACCTACCACAGGTGGTACAGTGGCGACAAGGAAAATTTGAGGGGTGATGGTACTGACAGGTAGCACATTTGGGTAAGTTTCCAATATAAACCGTCTTAACAGGAGGAGCCTGGGCCATTGGAGCCTGGGTTACTGGCGCTACAACGGCGTAGTTTCTACCTCTGGACTTCCGCTTCCTAGTGTTGGAACCGGTATTGTCTACAGCAACTCTTGATGATTCAGTAGTAGGGGCGGGGGTCTTCTCAGCTGGTTTCTTGGTTCCTTTCCTAACCAGATTTCCCTTTTTCATGTGCTTGTCAGTCAAGGAGGCTGCAAGCTGGATGGCTTCTTCCACCGTAGTGGGTCTGCTTCCAGTGACTACGTCTTGAATTAGGTCAGGCAATCCCTTGATATATTTCTCGATTGCTCGAGAGACCGGGTAACCATGTGTGGAACCAATATGCTGAGTTCATTATATCGAGTGTTGTACGCAAGATTTTCACCACTGTCTTGTTTCAACCCATGGAACTCTTCCTCTAGTTTCCTGATTTCGTTCCTAGGGCAGAATTTGGCGATCATGAGTTCCTTAACCTCAGCCCAAGACAAAGATAAAGCAACATCAGCGCCCCGATTACGCTTTTCGCCATTCCACCAAGTTAGCGCCCCCTTTTGAAGGACACTGGTAGCATAGCGAACGCGGAGGTCATCAGGACACTCGCTGTTCACAAAGGTACTCTCCATACTTTCAAACCATTGGAGGAGGCCAGTAGCACCCTCCTCACCAGTAAATTTTGTGGGGTTGCAGGAGTTGAAGTGTTTGAAAGTGCACCGAAATTGAGTCGCACCCTCTGTGTTGGCACTGTTACTATTCTGGGTTAACTCACTGACAAGATTTGAGATCACTGCAGCAGTTTGCTCAGCGACTAGAGAGGCGAGGCGACGGTCAGAACGTTGTCCAGAAGCACGAACAGTGCGTTGGCTAGCATCACGGAGCATGCGGCGAGCAGACATCTACAAGGCAGTTAATGAAAAATTATGAGATTATAAAATGTAAGTGTATAATTGTACAAATGATTATGAATACAAAATATTGTATGTGAAATAAGAGTGTATCATTGAAAAACTTGCATAGAATGCTTGGATTGCCCTTGTCTAGCTGTAAAGCCCAACAAGAACGTTGACTTTTCAAAGGAATTGAACCCAATGGTGATCAAAGAAGACATGCTTTAGCCTATAAGTGGACACTCACTCCAGGAATCCCCAGGTAAGCATAACAGGTCCGTAAATGGATTTATGCGCTATGCTTGCCTATGCCAGAAAACCCAGTGTACAGGCATCCACCCTTCCAGATTGCACGTGTTCCCATCACACTCATTAAGTCTTCATGAAAGGTACTGCTCCCGCTCCATGATGATGTAGTCTTTCCACTCCTTGTAGGACACCATCTCTATACACCATGATGAAAGATGAGGAGGAATGGAGAAGAAGGGGAAAGATGGAGGGAGGAAACTGGAGGGAAATGAGGGGAATGATAAATTAGGAAATGTTGTACCTGAAAGTTGAAATTCGGTTATAGTCTAGGCCAATTCGTCTAATAACCTAGTTCCCTATAACCATGGCTCTGATACCAATCTGTAACACCCCAACCGATGGCGGAATCATCGAGGTGTCACGTAGTGACGATTGTTTAAAAGCACATGGTACTAAAATGTAAATATTATTGAATAAGCCAAATTGTCTTACATGGAAATGGAAAATACAAAGTCTAAATGAAACATAAATATTGAAATAACTGATTAAAATAAAGCACTAAAAGTCCCATGCTAAAGCACTAGATCAAACTGCACCTGAAACATGTACAAAATAGGTTTGGTCAACATATGAAATGTTGGTGAGCATTCCTAGTTTTAATATATATAGTAAGTTGAAAAAGATATACAATTCAAGTGCAAGCTACAGTGCAAATATGTAAACTATGTATCATACAAATGAGCGAAATCAATCTTGTGACTGTATAATGTACTAAATGAACGGCGGTGTACTTATCCAATAAATGGATAAAAACTTAACAATGACCACGGATTCTCCGATGAAAAAGGGGGAGAATCAACCTAGGCGGGTTGTCAATCCAATAGCGCTATCCAATGTTAAGGTCGGCTTGTACAATGTTAATGATTTCACTAAGTACAAATGTATTCTACATGTAATGTCTAAGCATAAAGCACGTTTGTAAGCAAATGCACATAGTACTAGAATTGTATTGAAAAAATGTAGACTTGTTTTTGTAATTTGTATAAGTGTACATATAACACCCCAAAAATGAATAAAAACAAAAAGGGGATAGGAAATACTCACTGTTCACGTAATAGCTTGAAATTCAACCGGACAACGTAATTTGAATTGAGATTACCCCAAAGGATTAACCTAAAGAATTTGATAATGTGTAAGGGAAATAATTCTAGGATACATGTATTTCTAAGGTTTCGAATTGGGGATAAGTATTTATTTGATTAATAATCAAATTGTTTATTAAATATAAGAAATTTAATAAATAAACAAACAAAAGTCTTTTTTGTAAATTTTTAAGTTAAAGATGGTTACAAGATAAAGTTTTAAGTATGAAAATAATTTTTATAAAATTGTTTTCTTGAAAATAGAATATTTAATCTATTTATTTCAAATTGTCAAAATATAACTTTAATATCTAAAAATATTAAAATTAAAGAATTTTTGAATTAAAAATTGTATTTCAGTTCTAAATAAATAGAAATAATTTATATAAAATTTTGGTGCAAAAATATCGAAAAATGAATTTATTATGATTTGTTTATGATTAAAACTAACAAAAATTAATTAAAAATATAAAATGAACGGTTTTCTGAAATAAAAATTATTTCTGAAATGTTTATTGCTATACAAGTTTAGAATAATTTTTGTGGAATCTTATAAAATTGTTTAGATATTTTTATTGAATTTTACAATTATAAATGAATAAACTTGTAATATTTATAATATATATTAAATAAATTATTTTTGAAAAACTAAAAATTGTATGATGAACTTTACCATTAGGAGGTCATACAGTAATTTTTATAGAATTTATAAACCACTTTTAGTATTTAAAAACTATTTTAAAAGATTAATATATTAAATATATATAAAAGGGTAAAAAAAATTGTTGTTGGTTATGGGAGTCGAACCCGGGCCTCTGGCCGGTTCGAAGCTTATCACAACTGTGGCCACCAACTGAGCCACACCCTGAGAACGAGTTAAACTGGATTCAAATTAATTATATAGGTTAATTGTGTTAATTGATAATTGTTAGGACAAAAAGGATTGGTGAAACCACTTTTGCAAACCTTAGTCTAATTCATTTCTGTCAAAATATTCTAAGTATAGAACTGCTGAAGAAGAAGGATCAAACTACTGAAGAAGAGATTCAGAAGTACTGAAGAAGAAAGTCATCAGAAGTTCTGAAGTTCAAACCAGACACTTCTACTGAAGAACTACTGAAGACAAACTATTCATCAGTAGTTTGTCATTCATCAGTACTTACAGGAGATCTTTTCCACCGCCTTTGTATATCAGTAGTTTATTACTTTAATGTTTCTTTTTGCTTTATGTACATGTTCCAAGACTGCAACTTGTTTCTGAACTTGCTTTTGGCAAGGTTCATGTATTTGTAAAGTCTATAAATAGAAGGGTTCATCCCTCTGTTTTAGACATTGATTTTAATACAAGAAATCCTTCAACACTTATTATTGTTATTTCCATTTCGTGTTTACTGAGAATCTGTCAAAGTATTTCATTCTCATTCAATACTTAGATTCTCAATAAACACTTTTCATTTATTAGTTCTTGAATCCAGGGGGAGTAATAACTCCTGTTGATAAGTGTAGCTTTAAACTTATAAACATTCCGCTATGCTATCACACATCAAGAACTTGCTAAACACTTAAGTGTCAACTAGCAAGTTCGACTAAAAGAGCAGCATACTGATCCAACAATTGGTATCAGAGCACTGGTTTATCTGATCACATATCAATCTAACACATTGAGAATCAGACACAGGCTCTTATTGATATTCAATAAAGGATTATAAGCTCACTTTTATCAACATCCATCATTTTAAGAGATATTTGACAAATCAATACTCTTTAAAATGGATCCTCATAATACTGGTTCTGCCACTAAACCTGCCATGCTTGTAAGAAATGAATATAACATATGGCAAAAGAGAATGGCACATACCTTGTCACAGACCAACACAGGTTGTTGGAGATCTGTGATATATGGTCCTCATAAACCAGTAAATATAAATCTTGAAACTAAGGAAGAGATTCCAAAAGAACCAAAAGACTATACTGATGATGATTTCCTAAAACTTGAGCTTGATACAAATGCTTTTTCTATGTTGGCAATGACACTCCCAAATGAAATCTATTATGGCCTATTACATTGTGATAGTGCCAAAGAGCTTTGGGACTGCCTAAAAGAACAGTTTGGAGGAACTGAAGAGGTGATTGCCAACACCAGAGAAATCTTGGCTCAACAGTATGAAACTTTTGCTCACATTAATGGGGAAACTTTAACTCAACAATTTGAAAGATTTTCCTCATTAATATCTGAGCTAAAACTAAATGGTCAGACCTATACAACTGTATCTATGCTTCATAGATTTTTAAGGTCTTTACCTGATAAATGGGAAGCATACTCAATAGTCTTAAGATCTTCACCAGATTTTAGCTCCCTCACTCTTACAAAACTTCATGGGAGATTACTTACTTTTGAGAGAGAAATTGATCAAAAGAAAAGGTTACAAAATTCTGGTAAAACTGCTGATGACTATCTACCTGGTAGTACAACACTATTGGGACAAGACTCACCAACTTGTTCAAATAGTTTTGGATCTTTTGACCACATTGACATAACTGCTGGGATCTCATCTGAAAGATCATTCCCAGGTTATGACAATAATGACTTTGGTCAAACTGTTGATAACATGTGTTTTATCATGGATGACTTAAATAGTTTCAGCAGTGATGACCTTGAAGAAATGGATATTTTGCACCAACTGGCCATGTTAAGTTTAAAAGCAAATAAATTTTACAAAAGGTCAGGAAGGAAGTTTCCAGGACTTAACAGTTCTACAAAAATTGGTTTTGACAAATCTAAACTTAGATGTCAAAAGTTGGGACACTTTGCTAGAGAATGTAGAAGCTCTGGCTTTAACCAATCTCAGTCTGGAAACAATTTTAACCCCAATTATAACAGGAATAATGGAACACAAGGGAGTGCACATTTTGTACAGGCACAAGCTCCACAACACCAATATATGCCACAAGTACAATATGTACAGATGCCTGCTCAACAGATGCAGAGCCAACAATCAATCCCTCCCTTTCCAGCTGCTCAACAACCTCCACAGCAACAACCACCCTCTCAACAAAGTCTATTTACCTCAGGGTATGTTGACTGGAGCAGTCTTCCTTTTGACACCACAGAGTGCAATCCTGATGCAGACAACAAAATATTTGACATCAACTGGGGAGAGCCTGACAATGGCAGAAAGAACTTTACCTTAATGGCATTTGAGGGATGCTCCTCAAAATCTGCTTTGTCACAGGTATCAAAAGAATCTTTGACAAAACTATGTTCAAATTCATGCAAAGAATCTTTTGCTCTCATAAGAGAGACAAATGTGCACTTACAAGGAAACGCTAATGATTCTGAGAGAAAACTCACTCAGATAAAATGTGATTTAGAAAGAAAACTTTCTGCAAAAACAAAAGAAGTTTCTAAATTGACTAACTCTGCCATTGAAACCCAAGCACAAATTAAAATCATGATTAATGACCTAGGGAATGTCAGACAAGAGCTTGCTGACACCAAGGTCACATGTGAAAAATGGGTGGAATCTTGTAAGGGGTACCAATTATTGCTAAACAAACAAAGTGCTTCAAATGTTAGGTTTGGCATAGGGTACAATCACACTGAAACACCAACAGATTTCTCTCCCAAAACTACTGAAGATGGGAGAAAAATTGTTTCAGGTGAAACTTCTGAAGAGGAAGAATGCACATCTTTCCATGAAAACTTTCTAAAATCACACAAAGAAAGTTCTTTAGAAGTACTGATTAAATCTGACTTTAAGCCATCAGTAGTTTCAACTACATCAGGAGTTGAGAACCTGAAAACTACTGATGACCTAAAACCAATCAAAACAGTCAGAGATTTGTCTTTGAAAGAAAAGACAAAAGAATGTGAAATTTGTGGTCTGTTCAACCACAAAACAGAATTTTGCAGATATAGAAAGGGTATTCAGTTCAATAAGAAAAATCAACAACTGGTTGTGGGGAAACAAATCAAAAATGATTATGTAAAAACTTTTTCTCCCAAGAAACAACAACCAGCAAAAACCCTTTCTCAAAAAAAAGACAAAATCTCAACAAAAGTCTTTTTTTCAAAATTCTCTTTCAGTAGTTAGACCTAAATCATCAGCAGTTTCACAAACTGCTGAGATTAAAGATCTTATGAACATGGTACAACTACTGATGACCAAAGTTGATGGTGGTCCTCAAAAGGATACCACCATTGTACTTAATGCAAAATCCATTGCCAAAAAGACATGGATTTCTAAACTTGGTCATGAACAAACTGTAAATGTTCTCAAGAGCAAACCCAAAGCCAAACTGGCTTGGGTTCCTAAATCTAACTAATTTGCTATCTTGTTCAGAGAGTTTCCAGAGGCTTAAATAGCATTTGGTATGTAGATAGTGGAGGCTCAATGCACATGACAGGATGCAGATACTTGATAAACAATTTTATCAGTCAAAGAGATGGATCTGTATCCTTTGGGAACAATGCTAAGGGATATGTGCTAGGACATGGCAATGTCTCCTCTGGAAAAATACAGTTTGACAAGGTCAATCTGGTTGAAAACCTTGAGTACAACTTGCTAAGTGTGTCACAAATGTGTGATAAAGGATATTCTTCCTTTTTCACAAAGACAGCATGCAAGATCATATCACCAGAAGGCCAGAAGTTGATAGAGAAGATTATTGAAGATCATACTTTGTTAATTGCCAAAAGATGTGGCAATGTCTATGCAGTGGACATTGAAAAAGACAAAGTACTGAACAACACTGCCTGTTTCTTCTCAAGGGCATCAACTTCAGAAACTGATCTCTAGCACAGGAGACTTGGCCATGTGAACTTTAAAACCATAAATAAAGTCACAAAAATGGGCTTGGTTAGAGGTCTACCCTTAAAAGTATACCAGTGTCAAGAACACTGTGTATCTTGTTTAAAAAGAAAACAACATAAGTCCTCTTATAAGTCTATTGAAGAATCAAAAACAACTACATGTCTTCAACTACTCCATGTGGACTTATTTGGGCCTGTAAAGATCATGAGCCTTGGCAAAAAGAAGTACTGCTTAGTCATCATTGATGACTACTCAAGATTTACATGGGTATTCTTCTTATTTTCCAAGTATGAGGCTGCTGAAATCATCAAGTTCTTCATTCTACAAGTAGAGAAGCAATACTCTATACCTGTCAAAACCATTAGAAGTGATAATGGGACAGAGTTCAGGAACAAAACTCTGGATGAATTCTGTTTGTCTAAAGGGATTATTAGACAATTCAGTGTTGCTAGAACTCCTGAACAAAATGGTGTGGTAGAAAGGAAGAACAGAACTTTAATAGAAGGAGCAAGAACAATGTTAGCGGATTCTGGCCTACCTTTATACTTCTGGGCAGAAGCAGTTAACACATCATGTTATGTTCAAAATAGAGTTCTTGTTGTCAAGAGACATTCAAAAACTGCCTATGAAGTTCTTCATGGCATGAAGCCCCTTATCTCCTTTTTCAGGGCTTTTGGGTGTCAATGTTTCATCTTGAACATCAAGGAATCTATTTCAAAGTTTGCTGCCAAAGTTGACTCAGGTTACTTTCTTGGTTACTCCTCAACTAGAAAAGCCTACAAGGTTTTTAACTCTAAGACCCGGATAGTAGAAGAAACTCTGAATGTCAAGTTCAATGAGTCAAAACACACTCTCATTCCAGCACATCCTGCTGAACTCTTTGACCTTGACAACTTTCATTTTGAACCTGAAAAGACTGTCACTTCATCCAAACCTACTTATTATGGTGATCAAAGGTTTGATGATGAGGATCCAGCACCATGGACTCCTCAAACAGTCATTAAGTCAACTTCAAAACCATCAGAAGTTTCACAAACTTCTGATTCAACAAATACTGAAGGACAAACTCAAACATCTGCTTCAGCACCTACAACTACTGAAGACACTGAAACTGCTGAACCAGATATAATAGACCTCAGTAGTTTGTTTGAAGAACATGAGCCACCAACACCTGTCAGTGGTTTACAACAACTGATCGAACACAAAGACCATCCACTTGATCAAATCATGGGTGATATTGCATCAGGTGTTCTTACAAGAAACCAGCTTTCCAACTTTTGTCTATTCTCAGCATTTATTTCACAGTTGGAACCAAAGAAGTACCAGGAAGCCCTCAAAGACAACAATTGGGTACAGGCAATGCAAGATGAATTGCTTCAATTCAACAAGCAACAGGTTTGGGAAATCTGTCCCTTACCACCAAACAAGCAACCAATTGGCACAAGATGGGTTTTCAGGAACAAGCAAGATGAAGCTGGTATGATAATAAAGAACAAGGCAAGACTGGTAGTACAAGGTTACTCTCAAGAAGAAGGCATTGACTATGATGAAACCTTTGCTCCAGTTGCAAGGCTTGAAGCCATCAGGTTATTTCTGGCCTATGCCATTTCCAACAAAATAAAAGTTTATCAAATGGATGTCAAGAGTGCATTTTTGTATGGAAAAATAAAAGAGGAAGTGTATGTTTGTCAGCCACCTGGGTTTGAGGATCCTTCTCATCCTGAGTGGGTGTACAAACTAGACAAAGCTCTTTATGGGCTCAAACAGGCTCCAAGAGCCTGGTATGATACACTTTCAACCTTTTTACTCAAAAATAACTTCATAAGAGGTGCCATTGATAAAACTCTTTTCATAAAACATGTTGGAAATCATGTCTTACTTGTTCAAATATATGTTGATGATATCATTTTTGGTTCAACAAACACAAAATTGTGTGATGAATTTAAGAAACTCATGCAATCAAAATTTGAGATGAGTACAATGGGAGAACTGCAGTACTTTTTGGGACTGCAGATTAAACAACAAACAAATGGAACTTTTATACATCAATCAAAATATGTTAAAGAATTATTAAACGAATTTTATTTACAAGACTGTAAATCATGTTCCACTCCCATGACACCAACCACACAAGTTGAACCAGATGATCAAGGAAAACAGGTTGATCAAACCATGTATTGATGTATGATAGGTTCCCTTTTATATCTAACTGCTTCTAGACCAGATATTATGTTCTCAACATGTGTCTGTGCTAGATATCAATCAGCTCCTAGGGAATCACACCTTATTGCAGTCAAAAGAATTTTCAGATATCTGAAAGGAACTCCCACACTTGGAATTTGGTATCCTGCTTCAAGCAATACCAAGTTATCAGCTTTTTCAGATATTGACTATGCAGGGTGTAAAATGTCAAGAAAATCAACATCTGGTGGTTGTCAATTCTTGGGAAACTGTCTAGTGTCCTGGCAATCAAAGAAACAAACATCTGTTGCAACTTCAACTGCTGAAGCTGAATACATTTCAGCTGCAAGTTGTACATCACAGATACAATGGCTCCAATATTAACTTCTTGATTATGGAATCAAAAGAGACAAAGACACCATTGCTTGTAGACAGCAAATCTGCCATTAGCATCATTCAAAATCCTGTTCAGTTTTCAAAGACTAAACACATTGAAATCAGGTATCATTTCATAAGAGATTGCTATGAAAAAGGCAAGATTGAAGTGAAACATGTAGCAACAGCTAATCAAATAGCTGACATTTTCACTAAACCCCTTGACACATCAACATTTCAGAAGTTAGTATCCATGCTAGGAATGCTAAATTTGTAAGTGTTTCTCTTTATTTTTCTGCACAAATTTTTTATTTTTCACTTACATCTGTTTTCAAAAAAAAAACTTGAAAAACTTCTGAAAAGAGAGAAACTACTGATGAACAAAACATCAGTATGGGGATATTTTCTGAAAAGTGATTAACTTCTGATAAAACAACCTTCAGAAGTTATGAATAAAGTATTTATAAAGTATTTCTCATCAGCTGTTCAAAACCGCTGAAGAGAAAATGGGAACTACTGATGAAGATAATCCTTCATCAGCAATTTAGTCAAACAGGGCAAATCTGACTTTTCCCATCATCAGAAGTTTGACCTAGTCGGTTTAAAACTTCTGATAAAGAGATTTTTAACCTAGGCGCTTTAAAACTTCTAATAAAGAAGATCCAAGCGGTTAAAAACTTCTGATAAATATCTTTTTTCAACACTTATCCTTTCAAACACAAAAATTCCCTCCTTCTCTCTCAAGAAAGCTCTCAAACCCCTGAACCTGCAACACAAAAACACTGTTCGATTCATCAACACACACAAACCACATGGCTTTAGTTCTTAAACAGGGACACAATCTTAGAGCCTACTTAGAAAAACAAGAAGGCTGGTCCCAATACGATGAGATCAGTGATCTCGTCGTCAAATCCCAATATTTCACCGCTCTCACCATAGACCCACCAATACATCCTGAAACTCTCAATGAGTTCTGGGCTAATGCTGAGACAGTGATGGTGGATGATGAAGTTATCTCCCTCAACTCAACAATTAAAGGGAGACAAATGGCCATAACACCGGCCATACTCTCAAACAGACTGGGGTTTAATGATGTGAATGCCCCTGAGAAGTTTGACAACTCTGCAATCCACCTAACCATGACTAAGTGTGGTTATCAAGGTACTCTCTCACAAGCTACTATCTTTAAAAAGTATTTTGAACCAAAATATAAACTTTTGTTTCATTATATTATTATGTGCTTGAGTCCTAAAACTGGGTCTTATGACCAGATGCCCTCAACCTTTCAACCAATCTTTCATTCTATTGTGAATGAAACAAATTTCAGGGCATCAAAACTTTTCTTTAATGAGTTGGTGTTACATCACAATAACACTAAGAAAAAGTTTCTGTTATATCCAAGGTTCATTATGCAATGCATAATATCTGAACTGGGTAATGAGGTGCTTGTGGGTAAAACTGAAATTTTGAAACCCTTAACCTCACAAGCATACTCAAGGCACAACAAACAGGCTGCCTGGCCAGAAGATGACCAAGGGGAACCAGAACCAGTCCCCATGGAACCCTCATCTTCCAAACCTACTCCACCAAAGGCTAAGAAACCCAAGATAACAAAACAAAAACCCACCAAACCTAAAAGAAAAGATGTTCAAGAGGTTGAGATGCCTGAACAACCTATTGTGCAATCTGCACTTGTTAAAGATGTGACTGAAACATTCTCTCAGTCTCATCCATCTCAAACCCCACCAAGAGCACCAATAACAATCCTTTTCAAAAGAAAAAGACTTAAGAAAACTATTCCAATAGATTCCTCTTTTGAAACTGCTGAACCCACTGCCCAAACTACTGAACCAGCACCCCAAATTTCTGAACCGGACATTGAAATAGCCAAACTTCTCTCTGGGCTAGAAGAGAAAGTCCCATCTACACATGTCAGTCCCCATCAACCACATCAAACAGGGGACATAGCCTCAGAAAGTGACATGGATGTGGACACTCAAAGCCCTAACCAAAGAGATGAGGATGAACTAGAGTCTCTAAGCCCAAACTTAGAAACTTTTGGTACTTTTGAGGCTGCTACTACTCATTTACCACCCAGTGGTGGACCTGAGGACAGAAGTAACATAGCTAAGACCTCAACTGTGGCAACTACTGATGAAGGCTTAATGCCTGAGGTAGGAAATCCTCTGAACCAAGAACAAGAGGTACATGAGACAACTGAGTTGGGCTCAGCTCATGATGTAACTGATACAGTCCTCATTGAGGATGTAATCAGGGATTCAGATGATTCCATTGATTTGGATGATGTTTCAAAACACCAAACTACTGAATTGACGGCTACAAGTGAAGGTCCTGTAGCTGGTGTCTCTAAGCTCAAGAAGCTAGTCACACCATCTCAGGTTAAAGCCCACTCAATCCATGATTCCCCTAGAGTGGCATCTTCTGTACAACAAGAAGATCAACCAAAAACACACCCCTCACTACAAATGCCTACCCAATTCCCTGGGCACACAGGCATAGACATGAACCAGCTATGCAGCCCAGATGGTCCCCTGTACCACATGATGAACACTCTCATCAAGAATCACTTCCAAACTTACACAGCTAACTTGGAGCTGTCAATCAAGAACCAATTTGGAGTGATCAAGACAAAGATGAATGATCTGTCCAACAAAATTGACTTCAACAGCAGACAGAGTACTACTCTTACAGGTCAATTCTCCCAACCCTCAACTTCTAAACTTGATGAATCCAAAAAGGGGGAGAAAATTAGGGAACCTAAGGAGTCATTCGAAGCCAGGATAAGGGCAAGAGTGGCTATCCTTGAAAGAGATCAGAAGAATCATGCCAGAAAAGAAAAACTGGCCCAACAATTTGGTGTCTCTATTCAAGAAATAGAAGATGCTGAAAAGTCTGATGAATCCCAAGGGCACAATGAAGAAACCTCTGATGGCCAAAGTTCTGATGAAGAATCAGAAAGTACTGAAGACAATCCTTCAGTAGTTGACAAACCTTCAGAAGTTGTCAACCCATCAGAAGTTAACACTTCCAAGACTCAAACTGCTGACCCTTCCAGATCAACTGCTCCTATTCAACCAACCTCTGTTCCTATCAGGCCTACTATAATAGTTACCACAATGACTGTGCTAAACCCTTCTCCAATCTCTCAATCAGCAGAATTACTTGAGAAGAGTTTAGTGGCAGCCCAAAAGAAGGCCAGAGAAGATCAGATCTGGAAAACACTGGAAGAAAGGGATGACCTAGATCTAAGCCATGAAGAAAAACTTTAGGCTTATGAAGCTGAACTCCAAAGGCAGGCTAGCCTAGATGAAATTGCTGAACAAGATAAAAGACATCAACTGATGTCTTACATTACAAAGAACAGCAAAATCAAAGCCCACAAAATTGACTTCAACAGCAGACAGAGTGCTACTCTTACAGGTCAATTCTCCCAACCCTCAACTTCTAAACTTGATGAATCCAAAAAGGGGGAGAAAATTAGGGAACCTAAGGAGTCATTCGAAGCCAGGATAAGGGCAAGAGTGGCTATCCTTGAAAGAGATCAGAAGAATCATGCCAGAAAAGAAAAACTGGCCCAACAATTTGGTGTCTCTATTCAAGAAATAGAAGATGCTGAAAAGTCTGATGAATCCCAAGGGCACAATGAAGAAACCTCTGATGGCCAAAGTTCTGATGAAGAATCAGAAAGTACTGAAGACAATCCTTCAGTAGTTGACAAACCTTCAGAAGTTGTCAACCCATCAGAAGTTAACACTTCCAAGACTCAAACTGCTGACCCTTCCAGATCAACTGCTCCTATTCAACCAACCTCTGTTCCTATCAGGCCTACTATAATAGTTACCACAATGACTGTGCTAAACCCTTCTCCAATCTCTCAATCAGCAGAATTACTTGAGAAGAGTTTAGTGGCAGCCCAAAAGAAGGCCAGAGAAGATCAGATCTGGAAAACACTGGAAGAAAGGGATGACCTAGATCTAAGCCATGAAGAAAAACTTTAGGCTTATGAAGCTGAACTCCAAAGGCAGGCTAGCCTAGATGAAATTGCTGAACAAGATAAAAGACATCAACTGATGTCTTACATTACAAAGAACAGCAAAATCAAAGCCCACACATTGAAGAGACTCTCTGTGGAAGAGCTGACAAGAAGAGCTCAACTTATTGCAGATAAACTTGCAACAAGCAAAGACACAAAGGCCAAGAGAGCTCAGATGATAGAAGAACTAGTAGCAAATGGTTATGGTTCAAAATCCTCAGTGTCCAAATGGAAAGAAGAAAGATTGGTGGACACATATAGAAAATACAAGGCTGCAAGGGCTGCTAATCCAGAGAAGTTTCAAACTGCTGAAGCTTCAACTTCAGTAGTAAGAACTTCTGGTGTTCAAAGAAGACCAGCTACACAAAGAAAGAAGTCAGAGGAGAAGGTAAAGACTGATTTCAGAATGGTACTACTAGAAGGTAGTACAGTAGTACATTCTGATTTTGACATAGAAGAGAAGCCTCTGCTCACACAATTTAGGGATCCTTCCACCTTTGCATATCAAATCCAGAAGACCATCACAGACAAACTGCACACTAAGGTAGTAACTGAACATCATTTACCAACATTTCAGATACCTAATGTGATGCAACAAGAACAAGGAAGTGAGTCCCACCTGAGAGTCACTGAAGTTGAAAACATTCAACACTCAGGAGAAACCCAGGGTACCACCATGGTTCCCTACACTGCAGACTTTGACAAGTCTAAAGTACCAATCATCAGATGGTCCTTTACTGATAACAACTCAGTACTTGTGACAAGAAGAGATCAAACAAGCAGGGCATATAGGTCGATGAATGAACTGAAGAAACTATCAACCAAAGACCTGCTTACAATCCAACACTTAGAACCACAGAAAGGGTCTCTTACTGATGATCAACTGAACCAGCTCAAGAATTCCATGTTCAAAGGAATATGGAAAATTGTGAAGGACAGAAAAGAACAATAAGGAATTAGTAAGGTTTTGGCTTCATCAATCCAGGGGGAGATTGTTAGGACAAAAAGGATTGGTGAAACCACTTTTGCAAACCTTAGTCTAATTCACTTCTGTCAAAATATTCTAAGTATAGAACTGCTGAAGAAGAAGGATCAAACTGCTGAAGAAGAGATTCAGAAGTACTGAAGAAGAAAGTCATCAGAAGTTCTGAAGTTCAAACCAGACACTTCTACTGTAGAACTACTGAAGACAAACTACTCATCAGTAGTTTGTCATTCATCAGTACTTACAGGAGATCTTTTCCACCGCCTTTGTATATCAGTAGTTTATTACTTTATTGTTTCTTTTTGCTTTATGTACATGTTCCAAGACTGCAACTTGATTCTGAACTTGCTTTTGGCAAGGTTCATGTATTTGTAAAGTCTATAAATAGAAGGGTTCATCCCTCTGTTTTAGACATTGATTTTAATACAAGAAATCCTTCAACACTTATTATTGTTATTTCCATTTCGTGTTTACTGAGAATCTGTCAAAGTATTTCATTCTCATTCAATACTTAGATTCTCAATAAACACTTTTCATTTATTAGTTCTTGAATCCAGGGGGAGTAATAACTCCTGTTGATAAGTGTAGCTTTAAACTTATAAACATTCCGTTGTGCTATCACTCATCAAGAACTTGCTAAACACTTAAGTGTCAACTAGCAAGTTCGACTAAAAGAGCAGCATACTGATCCAACAATAATTGATTTAAATGAGAGAAAAAAGAAACCGTTTGTGGGGTTCGAACCTTGGCCGAAGGCCGGTTCTGACCTCATTGCAATGTGGGTAAACCAACTGATCTAGATCAGTTGGTTATTGTTTTTCTTTTTCAAAAAAAATTTATAAGTTTTCTGCAAATCGTGTTCTTCCCCAATCGATCCAACCGAGCCCTAATTTTCCAATCACAACAATTAGTGATCAATAGCCCCTGGATCTTTGGGGCTATTGTTTGTAATGTGCCGATGAATAAAACCCAACTAAAAGAATGAACTTACAAAACCGTAATCGTGTATAAGGCTTGGTCAAACAGAAAGTCAAACGTTCGATCAAGAAGCCTTGAAAGCAGATTTGAAGCAGAAATTGGAGGTTTAGAGAGTGTTATCGGCGAGTGTAGAGTGTATTAGGAGGTTCAATTTATAGTGTGAGGGTCCGGATAATGATTTGGTAAGGTTTGACTCACAATGATGATGATGACGCGTGAATGGCCGAAAATTGGAAAGTTTGGACGATAATAATGCGTGTAAATGGTGCGACTCAGTCAATGCAATCAACACCATTCCATATCCAGATCAAAAAACGCGTAAGAGGAATTGATTATGAGGATCGATTGTGCAGTTGACTTTTCTAGGTCAACCTGTTTCGAACTCAAGCATGCTATATAATTAATACGCGTGGGTTTCAAAACAGAAAAATGGTGTAGCTCAATTGGTTATGTGTTGTATGTACTCGAACCGGCTATGGGCTCGGGTTCGAATCCCGGCCAAGCCTTTTATTTTTTTTAGCCGATTTTCCATCTATTTTTATATCGTTATAAGCTTATAGTATGATTATGTAAACCCGAATGTGTCATAGAATATTTTTTTTTAAACGTTCGTAAATGATTAAAATACAACGTCGTATTTATTGAGGTTTCAACGTACATAGAAATGTTAAAATAAATAAGAAAAGTGACGGATGTCACAGCATATCACAAATTATTCCATTTTAACAACTTTGAACACAAATCTACTAAGATCACCATTTTCACCAAAATAACTAGCAAAGATCAATAACTGTGTCAAAGATCAGTAACGATACCATTAAGCTTTTAAAACCCTTTTACGTGCCGACAAGCATTTCCAATACCAGTTTCCAGTTTCATGGTGTAAATAAATTAACAAGTTAACTAGTCTACTACCGATCGATTAACCAGATGGTTTCTTCAACAAGTATCCGACTAACACGAAACGATAATCATCAAAGTCATCCAAACATAACAAGAAATCCAACAACAATGAAACATGTTTGCAATATGATCATCAAGATTCAAACATGAAAAACGACAAAATCATCCAAAACAAGATTAAACATACAAACGATTGTTCTACTACTAGATACTAATGTTTTTACCCGTAGGTTACAATCTATAACATAAACATCACGAATATATATAACAAAATCAGATTTAAATTGACTTGTATTAACTTTTATGTTTTATTCAATAGAGCTTTAATCCGTCTGTATATTTATATGTGTTATCTCAACACAGCTTTAATCCGCATGTAGATTTATATTTTCCTTTGTTATAATAGTTCCAGTTATTAAACCTCTGATCAGTATTATTAACTGGTATCGTGAAAGGGACAGAGGTTACGAAATACAGTTTTTCTTTTTAACAATAGACCGGCTGTTTAATTTTGGTTTTACTAAACAGAGCATAACAGTTGGTCTGTTTATGTTTTTTTGTATTTTGAGTAGTAATAATAATTGTTTATAAAGAAATAAACAGATGGTACTAAACAGCTGTTCTTCGGAGCAGATGAATGGGTTCTTAATGTTGTCTTCACTAAACAGTGGTTAAGGTGGGATTTTTTTCTTCCCGTGTGTTTCACACGGGATTCCACCTAGTATTATATATATATTTGAAAAGGCGGTGTCATACATGGCATTCTCTTCTTAGACCCACCATAGTGGGGCTCTATTGGGCGCCATTTTTGTAAAATAAATCCTCCCACACCGTTACGGGGGGCTTTATATTGAAAAAAAAACCTTCTAAGTGTTATATATATAACGCCACAACCCATTTGAGCCAACCAATCAATTGTTGCCACGTGTATGATTGTGTTTTATCAGTTTTTTTTTTTTTTTTTATAAATAGCGCCCATTTTTTTTCTTCCCCCACTACACACCCCCTTTTCACTTTATCTCTCCATGCTGACATAGATACCACGTGGACCAATTAGAAACAGGGGCTTTATAAATAAAGCCCCCCACTACACATGGTCTTAGAGAGAGCTATGTAGGATGACAAGTGGACTAATAAAAAAACAAAAGAAATTGAGTTATTTTAGGAAAAAAAGAATTTAAAAATAAATTAAATTTTTTCTTTCTCATGTTTGCTCCCATAATTTTGTTTTCATCTTTTATATACGAGATTTTTTAAAAAAAAAATTACACCAAATTAACGAGCGTTTTATTATCTTTCTAACGAGTACCATAGTGCTATATAAAAAACAGAGAATAAATCGACTATTTTTTGTGAGGTTTCGTTCATACAGGAAAAAAAACACAAAGTGTTCAGGTGATTCATTAATCGTGTTTTTTCTTTTAAACCAGGTTCTTATCTACGATGTTGAAATTCAGCCCAATCGCATGCTATCATTGGAATTTTACTTTTCTAAAGATGGATAGGTATACTTCATCAAGAGAAGTTAGGAGAAAGAATCGCGCAACACTGCAACACATGATGTCACCTTATAGCAAGGTTATTTTTTATTTACTTAATTACAAGAGTAATAATTATTACTATTAGTATTAGTATTATTAGGATTGTTATATTTTACAACCCGGGACGCTTCCAAGATAAAAACTAGTAACTTTGTAAGTCTCACGATTCATTTAAATAGATAAATTAGATGAATTTGACACAATACTTTGTTTTGTTTATTGTTATCACATTTAGTGTTGTATTATTGACTTTTTATACATTACTTGTTGAGTGTTATAAATAAGTTATATTATGGTGACTATCAATATTCTAACTCCCACCTCTTCATTTCTATTGTATTAATGTATAAGCCCTATAAATAGTGGTATGTTAGGCCGAAAATATTATATGACTTGGACATATAACTACTTCTCCATGGATGTTATGTGAAGAAAAGTTTATATATGACGGAAATTGGATAAAACAAATTTTGTTTGTTTGTCAAAATTCAAATATGCCCTTGAAGTAGCAATGCCATTAAAAATGGGTGAAAGGTTTGAAGTGACTTTATATCTGTCCAAAAAGGAATGAGTATCCATGAATGTTTTCGGATTCTATCTCATTCCCTGAAGTGAATGTGATGAAAAATGATCGGTATAAAGGTTAAAGATCATGTACATAACTAAGGAAGTTGTAATGATTCCACCATGGAAGTTTTGTGGGTATAATCCATTCCTTGAAGTGAATGTGATGATATAATGATCAGTGTAGAGTCCATGATCATGGTAATGGAGGAAATATAATTACTTCTCAATTTTATATGGGAAAATTGGATAGAACGAATTTTACTTATCATACCTCAAATACGCTTCTGAAGTAGCATTACCATTAAAAGGGTATGAAAAGTTTGAAATGACTTTATATTCTTATGTTCAAGAAAGTAATAAAGCTTGGTTGGTTTTACTCCATTTCTTGAAGTGAATGAAATTATATAATAATAATTGAAATTGTCATGATCATGGAGATAATTGAGAAAGTTGCAATGATGGTCATAATGTGATCAACCATCAAAGATTATAATAATAGCCAAGTTAAATAATGAGATTGATCATCAAAAATGCAATAATGATCATGTTACTAATGAGATTGACCACCACATGTGGTAAATAAAATGAGTGATTATATAACATGATGGTTTGAACATTGAAGTTACAATACATCCTTTCATATCATATGTTTTGTATTACATACGTGCAAGTAATACATATTCGATCATAAACTAGAAGTTTAGTTTATGGATCATAAATATTTAATTAATTGGCGTGACCGGTAAGACCACACCGAGTCGATCATGATGTGAACATAATGATGAACTTAAAGATTCTTCAATCTGGTACATAGCATGTAATGTTTGCTCTTAAGCAAAATTATATATTTGCCATATAAAGTAGGGTGAGTATCACTATATATTTTGGAATTGATTAAAGGATACGCATATCCTAACATGATACCATTTAGTATTTAAAATCGATGCATCGTCTAAATGGTTATCAAGTTTGCAACCTGAAGTTTGCTTGATTTATGGCTTAGCTAATAAGATAACAAGCATATTATTCTAGATTGGCATATTTAATTAATTCCCAAGATAATAATGATCATTGGAATAAGTGTTGAACTTCTTATGGCTTATGTTCATACACATATTGCTTTCATTGAGATGATCACTAAAACGTCTACTATTGATTGCATTGTCAATGATCATGAAAGCAAAAGTTTATGTTTACATTTGATTTTACATGCAGTAACATTTATTCACATCAAGCCAATACATGGTAATAGTTTCTCCCCATTATAGTTAGTTTTTGGTCAGGAACCAAATATTGCCCATCTAAGATTTTTGTTGTGCGACAAATATTGAAATTGATCCATCATGACGCACGGAGATGGGACCCTAAAAGGTGATTGGGAATATATGATGATTTATAGAGCCTTCAACAAGAGATTTATTTACATCTCAGTTAATTGATATCCATCTTAATGGAATAACATTCCCAACATCAGGGGGAGATAAAAGGCAGTTGGAAATAGAAATGAGTTAGAATTAAATATCATTGATCCTTGTACTAAACAATGTGAACCGAAAGTTCAAAGGATAATTCATTCACAAAGATTAGCGAATTAATTACCAGACACATTAACTGACCTAAATATGATGAATAGCTAATCAAGTCACATATACCAACTGCCCATGCTCCATTTAAGATGAGTGTCCAGGAAGGATAATCCTATATTGGCAATAAGCCTACTGCACGCCTAAAGCGTGGTAGACTAGTCGATTCCAATGAATAAAAATCCTCGAGAAATTGGAGCAAGTAAGAAAGATGGTCAAGTCGAGGTTATAGTAAAAAGGTCTCCTGAAGAGACATTAGACATGATGGTTCCAGAAGAACCTCAGGTACCTGAAAATAAACATATCTCGTTATATAGTATCATGTCTATGAAATGTATGGAATCGAAATAAAATCGACGTCGTCATAAATTTTATGTAATGTAGCGCTTGAAATGAGGATCAAGATTTAAGATCTGCCTATGAATGAATACAAAGAAATGATTGGCCAAAATGGAAAGACGCATAAGACAGAGTTGAATTTTCTATTGAAAAAGAAAGTTTTGGACCAGTAGTCCATACAACAAAAGTTGTAAAACATACATATATGAAAAGGTCTTTTGTGCGAATCAACATTTTAAAAGAAATTGATATAAGGTAAAATTGGTGGCACAAGAATTTCACAAAGACCCATAATTGATTATGAGGAGACACATTCTCCAGTGGTGGGTATAATGATTGTTCATTATGTTATTAGTCTGGTAATGCAAATAGAGAATTGAAATGCGTCTAATAAATACCATGATTTACTTGACACTGAAAGTTTACATGAAAATACCTGATAAAGGATTTAATGTGTCAAAATCTCATAACGTAAGTTCTCAAGAACGTTATGATCGGAATGAATAGATTCAATTCTGAATACGTTATGTTTGTTATATGATTGAATTGAATATACGTGGAACTCCTCATGAGTATCCTAAAGCAACTGAGTGCTTAAAAGGTAATATGAAACATCGTAGAATATAATTATTGTGCACCAATACACCACAGGTAATAAACTGAACATGGTGATTATGATACTTTAATGTATAATAATGGTATAATATATATTGGAGAAATAGATCTTAATGTTCTTCCAATTGAAGAGTTAATTCACTTGCGTAATTGGTCAAGATGGAAAAGTCCTTGATGGATTGATGATGCCTGCAGCATTGATATCAATACCTTAAGAAGTATTATGTAAAGGTAATATAATATGTATGGAATAATATTAGGGGGTTGAGTGTTTTAAAACTCATGAGATATCCCTATAAAGAGCAACATAAGTTTGATTGTATTATCCAGCTTCTATCAAAAGATTCTTTTAAAAGTTCACTCGCAGTTGTAACACCCCAACCGATGGCGGAAACATCGAGGTGTCACGTAGTGACGATTGTTCAATAGCTCATGGACTAAAAGTGTAAATTTTGATATATTGATTAAGTAGTTTATTACATTGAAAGAAAAATACAAGATACAATAATTCTAAAGTGACAACTAAAACTGAAATACAATGAATCCAAAATCTAAGTAAAAATTCCAAAAGCTTAAAAGTTATCTCATAAATAACCTGAAACATGTACGAAAATAGTATATGTCAATACAAAAATGTATTGGTGAGCATACCCTGTTTGAATACATATAGTAGAAAAAGAGTTTCGCAATTCACGTGTTGTATACTGTTTGCAATTATGTAATAAGTAATATCCGTTCAAAATCAACCCTATGAATGTATCAAGAATCAAGAATCAAAACATTTTTAAGTAATATGAATCACAAGACAATGACCAAGGTCTCTCAACAGAGTCACAAGGGGTATACACCATAGTACTATTCATTGAAATGTCAGGCCCTCAAAGGTTAATGATTTTGACAAGTCATAGACACACAAATTAACATAAAGCAAACACACATGAGAATTGCATTTAGTAAAAGAAATAGAAACTTGATTGTAAGTACATGAGTCACCCCAAAATGTAAAACAGTAAAAAGGGGAAAGATATACTCACTTGATAGGATGCTAAAATAATCCACGCGAAAGTTGCTATCTGTCACACCCTCAAATTCCACGTGCGGGGTTTTACCGCGAGGCGCATGACAAACCAGGATCTAAGTCAACGGTCACAATAAACGACACTATATGATACGTAAAACGAAATAAACAACCATCAAGTTTCATAAATCCATTCGCTGCGGAAGCGTAACTTTTATTACAACCCAAAAAGTAAAAGTGCGTAAGTCTGAAAAAGATATGATAATGCATATGAAGCCTAGACGTCGTGTGACTCCGTGCGCCTATAGTAAGCTGCTACCTCAACGACCTGAGACAAACATGCTAAAAACGTCAGCAAATAATGCCGGTGAGTTCACAGGTTTTTAATTAAATGTTTAAAGTAATGAAAGCCATCATGTTATCACTATGTCAGAAGTAATAGCGTTAGCTAGACGCATGAGTTATACTACAACGACCGGAAACCATTACAGACAACGATATATGATTTTTTTTTGCCCGAAATGATTTAGCGTACGACCGAGACAATATGCACCCGCCCGGCTCCCAGCCGACGGGTGGGGTCTGTCAATCCCAATAGATCTATCCACATTTCCCCGTTATGCTATCCAGCATATTCATGGTTTCCCCGGGACTTTACGTATCGTATAGTATGTAAATGAATCAACCACTAGCATAACATGATAATTTATGTAATAAGTATAAGCATGTGTCTCCCCCAAAATGTAAAGCATAAGACGGGGCCGTGAAACTCACCTGATGCTGCTCTTCGCACTACGACAAGTAAACCTGCTCAATAGACGGCCCCTAATACCGGTGACCTATCATGACGAGCATATAAGGTGTTAGACTAACAACCCGTAGGTTGATTAGTCCCTAGTAGTCCAGACCATAACCGTGTACATATGAAATGATGTTTCAACGTTTAACCGACCGCACCAGGCAAGGCCCGACATCCCATCGGTGACTCGACATCTCATGTGTTAGACAATACAAGACATCATGCCACATATGCAATTAAACACTTAATACGCGCAACAGTTCACCTAGTCTAGCATAATGTCCGTTTAACGCATAAACAGGTCCGAATACGTGTTACTAAGTCATTGGGTGAATCCCGGGGTTCCTATCATGTTCCTAGGCGTCAAATCATGTTCCGGGATGTTAAAATATACATACAACAGCATTACACGCGATTAGGAATCAAACTAGCATTTAGGAAAGTCAACATGTGATTAGGGTTAGTCAACAGGTGATTACAAGGGCTAATCGCCCCTAAGGATGGGCGATTAGGGCTACTCGTGTGATTTAGGGGCGAGTAGGGTCATAAGGTATGCAATTCAGGGCTTAACTAGTGATTAGGATCGTAATCGCATGAAATGGAGGCGAGTATGACTCCAATCGCCCATATATATGCGATTAGGCTTCCCATTCAGGCGATTAGGCCTCTAATCGCCTATAACATAGGCGATTAGGATGCCCAATCGCCTATAGTGCAGCTGAAGTGGTTTTTCGCGCGTTTAATCCTCCAAATCAGATCCGAAACGTGTAGAAACACTCAATAATCATCCTAACACATTAACAAACATATTTCAAGCAAAACCCCTAAGTTTTCATCATTATAACAGTTCCGAGTGCGAGCGTTTTCCTAAAATGGCAACTTAGCATGTAAACATCACATCAACATGCAAGAACTTGCCCTAAATAGCAAATATCCAGATTAAATCACATAACCACGTTGTCCGATAGCATCCTACTGTTCTAGCATCATTCTATAACAAACCCTAACATCATACAATCAATAACATGCCTCATATCATCCTTAATCATCAAAATCCTTCAAATGGGTCAAAACATCAAGTATCACAATACACCACCAAAACCATTCAAACTCCTAGGATATCATCATACTAACTTGTATCAGCAATAAACATCATAATAACACAAGGACAACCATGAACCAATCCTAAAAATCCTATCTTTAAACACATATAACACATATAACACATGTAAAGGTGTGGGTTTGTTTAAAAAGGGTTTTAAATGGATTTTCAAAGATAAAAACATTTATAAGTCAGGTCTGGACGTTTAGGGAGTAAAACATAATCATTTAAAGGTTTGGGTTTGAAGAACACACCTTGTAATAAAGAGGTGATGATGGAATAAGCTTGAAAATGGTGGTTTTGATGCAAAAACGAGTTCCAGAGGGTGTTTGTGTGTTGGGTTATGTTATGGGACGGCTAGGGTTGCACAAATAATGTTTTGGAGGTCAAGGGTGGTATTTATAGGCGTTTTTAGTCGTCCAGCACGTTACACGCGAGTATGCAGACTTATACGCGATTAGGGAGCCTAATCGCATGACTGTTCATGCGATTGGGGCCTAATCGCATGAACAGTTGTGTGATTAGCCCCTAATCGCCAATACACACCCTCCAATCGCCCCTATATAGGCGATTAGGCAAGCCTAATCGCCTGTAACCCCTGTGTTGGTGTGTTTTGCGCGTTAAACCCCGTTTTAACACATGTTAGCACATATTCACATACCGACAAGTCACATAATGATTGTAAACATATAATGCATGATAAATAACACGTTCCCGCCCGATCACCAATTCCCGGGACCCGAGACTTGCGTGAGTGCGTTAAACCCGGCGATTCCACGAATCACCAATTCTCGTACACATAGTTATGGACCGACACCCAATGGTTTCTCGAACCATTGTAACGACTCCCGATGATTCCCGAATCATCAATACGACTTAATTGACCCTAGTTAAGTATGATATTAAGTAGTTATTTGAAATGTTTTCGTTGGGATAGACTCGTATGCATGTAAAGTACGAAACGCATGTATGTAAGGTATAAAAGTATTGACCTGAATATGCCGGGTGTCACATCATCCCCCAGTTGAAAGAATTTTCGTCCCGAAAATTAAATGAAGTCCGTAGATGAAGAGACGAAAGGAAGAAAGAAAAGAAAAATTTTCCCCGTTGTCACATCATCCCCCAGTTGAAAGGAATCTCGACCCGAGATTCATTTCTCTTTGGAGGCCACATAGTTCGATTCAAACGCACGCTTAGGAAATAGATGAGGGTACTTAGCCTTCATCTGATCTTCTCGTTCCCACGTGAACTCCGGTCCACGATTAGAATTCCAACGAACCTTAACGATACGGATTTTACTCCGACGAAGGCTACGAATCTTATAATCTAAGATTTCAACTGGTTCCTCCACAATACGTAAACGATCATCAACCCTGATTTCTTCGAGAGGAACTACGAGAGATTCGTCTGCCAAACACTTCTTAAGATTCGAGACATGGAAGACGTTATGCACGCCACTAAGCTCGGCTGGTAAGTCAAGTCTGTATGCCACCGGCCCAATACGTTCCAAGATGGGGAACGGTCCGACATAACGAGGGTTAAGTTTGCCGCGCTTCCCGAAGCGTATAACGCCCTTCCATGGAGATACCTTCAATAAAACCCTGTCGCCAACCTGGAACTCCAAAGGTTTGCGACGACGATCAGCGTAGCTCTTCTGACGATCACGAGCTGCCGCCATACGATTACGAATTTGTACGATCTTTTCGGAAGTTTCGTACACCATTTCTGGGCCGGTGAGTTGGCTTTCGCCCACCTCGGCCCAACAAAGAGGGGACCGACACTTCCGTCCATACAGGGCCTCGAACGGTGCCGCCTTAATGCTGGAGTGGTAACTATTGTTGTAAGAGAACTCCACCAACGGTAGGTGAATCTCCCAACTCTTACCGAAATCGATGACGCAGGCTCGTAGCATGTCCTCAAGCGTCTGAATCGTCCGCTCACTCTGACCATCAGTTTGCGGATGATATGCAGTGCTCATGTCCAGTTGAGTACCCAACGCTTTATGTAATTGTTTCCAGAAACGGGAGGCGAAACGAGGGTCACGGTCGGAGATGATAGAGACGGGCACCCCGTGCCTGGAAACCACTTCCTTAAGATAGATACGAGACAACCGCTCCAGACTGTCGGTTTCCTTAATAGCGAGGAAATGTGCGGACTTTGTCAACCGGTCGACAATCACCCAGATCATGTCACAACCACTGGGCGACTTTGGAAGTTTGGTCACAAAATCCATGGTAATCCGCTCCCATTTCCATTCAGGAATTTCAGGTTGCTGTAGAAGACCAGACGGCTTCTGGTACTCCACCTTGACCTTAGCACAGGTCAGACACTTGCTGACATACGAAGCTATGTCAGCCTTCATATTGGGCCACCAATAGAGTATCTTTAAGTCCTGATACATTTTATCGGAACCCGGATGAATAGAATACCGGGATTTGTGAGCTTCGTCCAAGACAAGCTCCCGCAAACCCCCAAATAAAGGAACCCAAACGCGCTCGGCAAAGTAATGCAGGCCATCAGACCCAAGCTCGAGGTGTTTATCAGCACCGTGCATGGTTTCAGCTTTAAGGTTTTCCTCCTTCAAAGCTTCCAATTGAGCCGAACGAATTTGGTCAGGCAACGAAGAATGAATAGTGAGCTGTAAGGCTCGAACACGACGAGGTTTGACAGACTCCTTTCTGCTCAAGGCGTCTGCCACAACGTTCGCCTTACCAGGATGGTACTTAATGGCGCAGTCATAGTCGTTCAGGAGTTCGACCCAACGTCGTTGCCGCATGTTCAATACTTTCTGGTCGAAAATATGCTGGAGACTCTTGTGATCGGTGTATACGTCGCACTTGGTACCGTACAAGTAATGTCTCCAGATCTTCAACGCAAAGATCACCGCACCCAACTCTAAATCATGAGTGGTGTAGTTCTTTTCATGGACCTTAAGTTGGCGAGAGGCGTAGGCAATAACCTTCCCACGTTGCATTAACACACAACCGAGACCACGAATGGAAGCGTCACAGTACACAACAAAATCATCTGTGCCCTCAGGCAAGGATAAGATGGGCGCAGAGCAAAGTTTAAGTTTCAGCATCTGAAATGCTGATTCCTGCGGTTCACCCCAGTCAAACTTGCGGTCTTTCTGGGTAAGAGTGGTGAGGGGTTGAGCGATCTTCGAAAATCCCTCAATGAAACGACGATAGTAACCCGCAAGGCCTAGGAACTGCCGCACCTCAGATGGCGTCTTTGGTGCTTCCCATTCCTTAATAGCTTCAATCTTTGCCGGATCGACATGAATTCCCAGTTCATTAACCACATGCCCTAGGAATTGTACTTCACGTAACCAGAAATCACACTTTGAGAACTTAGCGTACAACTGCTCCCGTCTCAAAAGTTCCAAAACCAATCGTAAGTGCTCCTCATGATCCGTCTCGTTCTTAGAATAAACCAAAATGTCGTCGATAAACACGATAACGAATTTATCGAGATAGGGCTTGCAAACGCGGTTCATTAAGTCCATGAAAACGGCAGGTGCATTTGTAAGACCGAAGGGCATGACCAAAAACTCGAAGTGGCCATAACGTGTACGAAAAGCGGTCTTTGGAATGTCAGCTTCTTGTACCCGCAGTTGATGATACCCAGACCTCAGATCTATCTTGGAATAAAAACTGGAGCCTTGGAGCTGATCGAATAAATCATCAATTCGAGGAAGCGGGTAACGATTCTTGATGGTTACCTTATTCAGTTCCCGATAGTCAATACACATACGAAGGCTCCCATCTTTCTTTTTGACAAATAGGATAGGAGCTCCCCACGGGGATGAACTAGGTCTAATGAACCCTTTTTCTAACAACTCCTGCAGCTGGTTAGATAATTCTTGCATCTCAGGAGGTGCAAGGCGGTAAGGAGCTCGGGCAATAGGCGCCGCGCCGGGCGCAAGATCAATGCTAAATTCAACCTGACGGTGAGGTGGAAGGCCAGGCAAATCATCGGGAAACACGTCGGGAAAATCACGAACGACAGGAATGTCCTCGATCTTCTTCTCATCGTTGGATGAAACCGAAACAAGAGCTAAGATCGCGGAATACCCCTTACGTAAATACTTATACGCCTTCATGCATGAAATGATGCTCAAGGGAACTCCACTTTTCTCGCCATGAACCAAAAGAGTCTCTCCATCCGGGAGAGGGAGGCGAATGATTTTATCGTAGCAAACGATCTCTGCGCGATATAAGGACAACCAATCCATACCCACTACAACGTCGAAACTACCCAATGACACCGGCATGAGGTCGATAGGAAAAGATAACCCTGATAGTTCCAACTGGCATCCTTTAAGAATATGAGTCGCCTCAATATTCTTACCATCAGCCAATTCTATAATATACTTGACCTCTAAGGGAGTCGGTACAATGTCTAACAGTCGGCTAAACTCAACAGATATAAAACTCTTGTCGGCACCCGAATCAAATAAAACGGAGGCATAACGATCACAAAGAAGAAACGTACCAGTAACAGTATCCGGATCCTGACGGGCCTCGCCCGACCCGATGACGAAGGCGCGCGCGTTCCTGCCGCCACCCCCGTTGCCCCTGTCATTTCTCCCAGCATTCCCTTGCTTCAGCTTGGGGCAGTCCTTCTTAAAGTGCCCCGTCTCCCCACAATTAAAACATCCCTGGTTACCCCTAGGTGCAGCAGTGGTAGTAGTAGTAGGGGCAACCACCTGTTGCTGAGTCTGAAGATTTACCCTGCACGTCTGGGCCAGATGCCCGTTCTTCTTGCAACGGGTACAAAAACTACAATTTCCCACATGATGATACCCACAACGATCACACCTAGGCAGCCTACCAGTATAACCACCCTGCTTTTGCCCAGAAGACGAACCCGTAGTCTCAAACTTCTTATGCTGCTGCTGCTGCTGAGGCTGCGCTGTACCCTTACCCGTGTTATCCCATTTCCTCTTGTTGCTGTCAGAGGTCTTCACCACAGTACCCTTAGGAGGCAAAAGACCCTCCTGAACCTTCTGTTTAGTCAACCTGTGAGCCAATCGAATGGTATCCCGAAGTGTAGTAGCATCATTAGCGGTCACCAACCCACGAATCTCAGGCACCAACCCACTGATGTAGAACTCAATAGCCTTATATTCAGGCGTCACAGAATCCGGGCACAAAAGTGCCAGCTCATGGTAGCGAGTGGTATACTCCTCTATCTCAGATCCCACCATCTGATGATTCCACAGCTCATGTTCCAAACTCTTGATTTCATCCCTGGGACAATACTCCATCTTCAAACGAAACACAAATTCGGTCCATGGCAACGCATGGGCCTCCAGTAAACCAATAGTCTGAACAGTCGAATTCCACCAAGTCAAAGCACGTCCCTCAAACGTCCTCAAACGTCCCCACAGCCCCCTCAGTCCCACTGAAGTTATGGGGCTTGCAATCCTGGAACATCTTATAAGTACAGTGGACTGGAGGAGGTGGAGGTGGTGGAGGAGGAAAAGCATCCCCTAATACCAACAAAAACAACACGGTCAGAAAACGATCACCACACGATAAAAGATAAGGAATGAGGGTAGGAGTAATTAAATTACCACCATGGCCCTGATGGGCGGTCTGCTGCGCAGCAATAGCAGCTGCCACGTGCTCCTGGATCAGATGGTTCAGCTCCGCCTGGGTCATGCTGATGTTGCCACGACCCCCATTACGTCCACCGCCATTCCGGCCACCAACACGACCACCAACGCGACCACCACGACGTCCTGCCATCTTCTGTCAAGATCAAAGACAAGACATCAGATTCCAGAACAGATAACAAAGAATCACGAAGAAACCATAAGTAATAAGGTGAATCAAAGGATTGGATTCCATCATAGTTATTAGATCAAACACAGAGTCCACCAGGATTTCCATGCATCTCAACTTATTATTTCGTGTGCACCCGAAATGATAAGTCGCTCTACATGGTCCCCGAGGCGTGCTCCTAGCCTGACCTTCAAACCACTAGGCACCCATGTCCAAAATATAAACAGCAAGTACAAGTGTGTGATAATGTGTGCAAGCAGGTGTGTCCGTTGGAGTATAGAAATGGGAGACGTCCGAATCTTGGACGAATCTCCGCAGGATGCCGAAGCCACTCCAACGTACGCCACCGCCTGTGCAAAGGTAATAAGGATCCTCGTTTCCAACGCGAAGTTGAAGTACAAGAGATAGGAGATAAGAGTAATAGATAGATGATGTAAGCATAAGTAATAATAACGAATGTAATACGAACACCCCGGCAAATTCCCGTATGACATGACTTTTATGAATGTGACCGTCTAGTGTGTGCGACTCGGCTATAGACTTGACTCAACATGCAGTCCTAGTTCACTATAACCATTGGCTCTGATACCAATCTGTCACACCCTCAAATTCCACGTGCGGGGTTTTACCGCGAGGCGCATGACAAACCAGGATCTAAGTCAACGGTCACAATAAACGACACTATATGATACGTAAAACGAAATAAACAACCATCAAGTTTCATAAATCCATTCGCTGCGGAAGCGTAACTTTTATTACAACCCAAAAAGTAAAAGTGCGTAAGTCTGAAAAAGATATGATAATGCATATGAAGCCTAGACGCCGTGTGACTCCGTGCGCCTATAGTAAGCTGCTACCTCAACGACCTGAGACAAACATGCTAAAAACGTCAGCAAATAATGCCGGTGAGTTCACAGGTTTTTAATTACATGTTTAAAGTAATGAAAGCCATCATGTTATCACTATGTCAGAAGTAATAGCGTTAGCTAGACGCATGAGTTATACTACAACGACCGGAAACCATTACAGACAACGATATATGATTTTTTTTTGCCCGAAATGATTTAGCGTACGACCGAGACAATATGCACCCGCCCGGCTCCCAGCCGACGGGTGGGGTCTGTCAATCCCAATAGATCTATCCACATTTCCCCCGTTATGCTATCCAACATATTCATGGTTTCCCCGGGACTTTACGTATCGTATAGTATGTAAATGAATCAACCACTAGCATAACATGATAATTTATGTAATAAGTATAAGCATGTGTCTCCCCCAAAATGTAAAGCATAAGACGGGGCCGTGAAACTCACCTGATGCTGCTCTTCGCACTACGACAAGTAAACCTGCTCAATAGACGGCCCCTAATACCGGTGACCTATCATGACGAGCATATAAGGTGTTAGACTAACAACCCGTAGGTTGATTAGTCCTTAGTAGTCCAGACCATAACCGTGTACATATGAAATGATGTTTCAACGTTTAACCGACCGCACCAGGCAAGGCCCGACATCCCATCGGTGACTCGACATCTCATGTGTTAGACAATACAAGACATCATGCCACATATGCAATTAAACACTTAATACGCGCAACAGTTCACCTAGTCTAGCATAATGTCCGTTTAACGCATAAACAGGTCCGAATACGTGTTACTAAGTCATTGGGTGAATCCCGGGGTTCCTATCATGTTCCTAGGCGTCAAATCATGTTCCGGGATGTTAAAATATACATACAACAGCATTACACGCGATTAGGAATCAAACTAGCATTTAGGAAAGTCAACATGTGATTAGGGTTAGTCAACAGGTGATTACAAGGGCTAATCGCCCCTAAGGATGGGCGATTAGGGCTACTCGTGTGATTTAGGGGCGAGTAGGGTCATAAGGTATGCAATTCAGGGCTTAACTAGTGATTAGGATCGTAATCGCATGAAATGGAGGCGAGTATGACTCCAATCGCCCATATATATGCGATTAGGCTTCCCATTCAGGCGATTAGGCCTCTAATCGCCTATAACATAGGCGATTAGGATGCCCAATCGCCTATAGTGCAGCTGAAGTGGTTTTTCGCGCGTTTAATCCTCCAAATCAGATCCGAAACGTGTAGAAACACTCAATAATCATCCTAACACATTAACAAACATATTTCAAGCAAAACCCCTAAGTTTTCATCATTATAACAGTTCCGAGTGCGAGCGTTTTCCTAAAATGGCAACTTAGCATGTAAACATCACATCAACATGCAAGAACTTGCCCTAAATAGCAAATATCCAGATTAAATCACATAACCACGTTGTCCGATAGCATCCTACTGTTCTAGCATCATTCTATAACAAACCCTAACATCATACAATCAATAACATGCCTCATATCATCCTTAATCATCAAAATCCTTCAAATGGGTCAAAACATCAAGTATCACAATACACCACCAAAACCATTCAAACTCCTAGGATATCATCATACTAACTTGTATCAGCAATAAACATCATAATAACACAAGGACAACCATGAACCAATCCTAAAAATCCTATCTTTAAACACATATAACACATATAACACATGTAAAGGTGTGGGTTTGTTTAAAAAGGGTTTTAAATGGATTTTCAAAGATAAAAACATTTATAAGTCAGGTCTGGACGTTTAGGGAGTAAAACATAATCATTTAAAGGTTTGGGTTTGAAGAACACACCTTGTAATAAAGAGGTGATGATGGAATAAGCTTGAAAATGGTGGTTTTGATGCAAAAACGAGTTCCAGAGGGTGTTTGTGTGTTGGGTTATGTTATGGGACGGCTAGGGTTGCACAAATAATGTTTTGGAGGTCAAGGGTGGTATTTATAGGCGTTTTTAGTCGTCCAGCACGTTACACGCGAGTATGCAGACTTATACGCGATTAGGGAGCCTAATCGCATGACTGTTCATGCGATTGGGGCCTAATCGCATGAACAGTTGTGTGATTAGCCCCTAATCGCCAATACACACCCTCCAATCGCCCCTATATAGGCGATTAGGCAAGCCTAATCGCCTGTAACCCCTGTGTTGGTGTGTTTTGCGCGTTAAACCCCGTTTTAACACATGTTAGCACATATTCACATACCGACAAGTCACATAATGATTGTAAACATATAATGCATGATAAATAACACGTTCCCGCCCGATCACCAATTCCCGGGACCCGAGACTTGCGTGAGTGCGTTAAACCCGGCGATTCCACGAATCACCAATTCTCGTACACATAGTTATGGACCGACACCCAATGGTTTCTCGAACCATTGTAACGACTCCCGATGATTCCCGAATCATCAATATGACTTAATTGACCCTAGTTAAGTATGATATTAAGTAGTTATTTGAAATGTTTTCGTTGGGATAGACTCGTATGCATGTAAAGTACGAAACGCATGTATGTAAGGTATAAAAGTATTGACCTGAATATGCCGGGTGTCACACTATAAGATGAAAAAGTCGTCTACACGAATGCTACAAAGTAAATACCACATATGAAGACTAGCTTTGATGAATTGGTAAGAGTTATGTTTTATGCCGACGTTTAAAGATGTTTTATGAATTTGGTGACTCGAGATAAGAAACACAAACTAATATACTGGTTCATAAAATTTAATTGGTAAAAAAAAACATATTTTATTCTATTAAATGGCAAAACAAATTTCCATAGAACTACTAATCTACTAAAAGTTGAAAGCAAAGTTCTGTTGGTTATTAGATTTAAGAAGATAATAAAGATTTATTGTTACCATAGTTATGGAAAGAGACGAGCATAATCGGTTGTCCAACATAGTTGCCAATCACGACATGCCAAACCGGGAGTTTTGGTGTATGTTGTCTTCTTGATGGAAACAAAATAGGATAGTATGAAAACAATGAGTAGCGATTTCTACACCCAACAAAGAACCAATGAAGTGCAACGGTTCAAGTGACGGTGGCAAAAAAAATATAGAGAAAAAGCCATGAGGGAAATATGTGTTGTATGGTGAACTCCTTTCGATTTTTGTTATGCTTATATCACTATGTAGCCAATGCTATTACCATTTAATGAAATTGATTTTGACTAAATGATTTGTCGGTTACTTGCAGGTTATAAAAATAAAAATAAAAACTGAAATGAGGTTTGGTGAAAGTGAAGCATGCATTTATTAAATTTGCATGTTGTCTTATTTTTTTTAACTGACATTATTATTGTTATTAGGATTACTATTAGTTTCTTTATTATATTACAATAAAAATAATAATTTAAGGAAAAAATATGTTTAGTATGTGTCGCAAAAAAAAATGACCTATCATACAATGAATTATAATCCTTTAAGATAATCTGATAAAACAAATCGATTATTCGTTGTTTCAAATTTTGGGTATTACAACTCTATCCAACTGTTACATTAGATTGCGGTCTATGGGAGTTTTCAATCTTGGTTTATTGCCACTTTAGGTCCTCAAAGTTATGATTAACTTATAAGAAAAGTTGCGAATGTTACAGCAGTTTACAGTGATAATGTCTGAGCATTATCGAGAGACTCTGTAGAACTTTTAAAAGGGGGATTTTTAAAAGTCCTTGACATGGTGCACTTGTTGCTTGACCTACGATTCGAGTATATATGTAATGATATGTTTACCAATCCATCAAAGTATATCTTGAAAAGATAGTGGGGCATTTTACAATTGACATAGCTCATACTTAAAGTGCATTAAAGGTTGTCCAATTACTTGATATGGAATATTATTCATTTCATCTCCTACCAAAGTAGAGATTTTCACTCTAGAAGTACCATAGTTAGATATATATATATATATATATATATATATATATATATATATATATATATATATATATGCATGTTAGTATATGTCTTGCTAGTTATGCATGATTATAATATCTTTCACTTGAACTTATCGCCACGATATAGCCTTTGACAAGCAAGCAAGACATTGGAATGAGTCAAAACAAATATTACAGGTGTGAATGATGTTTGATTTTATTTTTCTAACACATGGAAACAAGTTTGATTAGTCTTGTAGATGTTGGGAATGTAACACAACAATAGTGGATCATATGATATTTATTTTTGAGAGGAGGTACCAGAAAATCTCATATGAAAATTATACACTATTGCTCAACATAAAGGATTGTACTTCAAGGGATCGCGCGACATTTCATTGGCTACGGAAGCTTTAAGCAACTGTCATGGAAGATTGACACATGTTACTGAAAGACTACATGTTCAAATGAGGGGGAGTATGATACAAGTTGCACTCTTTTTCCCTTAACTAAGTTTTGTCCCATTGGATTTTCTTAGTAAGGTTTTTAATGAGGCAACATACATGATCCAAAAGTATCAGGAAGAGTAATACGCCCTGCACTCTTTTTCCCTTAGCTGAGGTTTTGTCCTACTGGTTTTCCTGGCAAGGTTTTTAACGAGGCAGCATCACCAAGCGTATACTACATTATTTTCATTTGTCACATGGATAGTCAAGGAGGAGTGTTATAAATAAGTTATATTATGGTGACTATCCATATTCCAACTCCCACCTCTTCATTTCTATTGTATTAATGTAAAATCAATATAAATAGAGGCTTCATGTAATTGTTATGGGATATACTCAATGAAAGAATTCTCTATTCTCCATCCTATCTTTACCTCTTTGTTCTTATACTTCGTGCATAGGTTGCTAGTAGATCGTTGTTTTACAACATTGAGTTTATATTTTAAGAGCCCATTTTTTATCTTGTCCCAGACTTCAGAAACTTTTGGCATTCTTAGCGACGACCATGCTTATGTATTCTTAAAGGATTATACAAAATTCATGTAATGGCAACCGATTTTTAAAACATCCTAATAAAGTCATTCAAACTTTGTTTCTCTAATTTTTATTAGGTGTTCTAATCTAACTAGAAATGTTAATTTATTTAGAATTAAACTATCTGAATGGATCATATAACTATCCTAGTTAATATTTAGTGATTATTAAACAAAATCAAGTAGACTTAAATATATGATTTTTTTTGAAAGTTAGTTATTATTGTTGTTGTTATCATTATTATCTTCGTCGTTACACATAAAAATGAATTTAAAGATAATACAACTTTGCAAACAAAAAATACCTTTTAATACACAAATCACAAATGGTAAAAGAGATGGGCCGACCCATCACTTTAGTAACGAGGCTCAGTGTTGTGGATCCTCACCTCGTATTCCTTGAAAGGGGGGAGTTGGATCACCAACCATGACTTCTCGTATCAACCCTACACCACCCACTATGCATACTTGATTACTTGATCATATCGTTTGGGACAATCTTCATTGACCATATGCAATTGACTTTTTGCTATCATGCAGTTTGGTGCAAATATAGATAACTTGTATAACTTAATTTTGTTTATCTATAAAAAAACAAGTTAATTTCTCAACTACTTGGATTTCTATTCTATACGATAAGATAAAACAAATATCTTATCCATACTTGAATATCAAACGAAATATTGTCAATAATATTTGCTAACTTAATGAATGACCTCTCATATTATAAGTACTTATGAAGTTTTTCTTTATGTCGTTTTTATAAAATCTTGAGTGTTGAACTAATGTCTATGCATAAATTGTGGATGAAATATCACTAAAGCGAAAATTAATAGGCTATGTTACAAGAAACAACAAAGACCGAGATGAGGAATATATTTTCTCTGAAAACCGAAATTAAAAAGGAATGCATCAAGAGGCAAAGATGATACCGCTTACTCAATGAGTTTTTTGTCTTGACTACAAACAGCAATGAGTTTTTGTCGGTTTATTTGTGAGTGAAATGAAAACCACAAGGTTAAACCTGATTGACTGAGAGAAATTGCTAGTCAAGTAACATTAACAAATGTCGATACCTCGCGGTAGATAGCAGAGGCAACTAGTATTGATTATTTTGTGAACGACTAACTCACACAACCACTAAACCAACTCCTAAATATACGTATATGTCTACTAGAAGACTAGAATGCTGAAACACCTTAGGAGAAGCAAATTTACTAGACTCCTAAAGGTTAAATGGTGCAATATAATACATCAAAATTTAGGGCCAACTCACTAGGTTTACCCAACAGACCTATTTTTGCATATATTAAGGATGATCCTTCTTTCTTTCACTTCTACACGAGGATCCTTTAAATTATTGATGTTTCATTATACCACTCTCGTACCATATATACCAATGCAAGAATATTACGGTACTTCTTCCAAATACTTTGATAAAAAATGAGACAATTTTGGTCACAACACTATGGCCTCATTTGTACATATAAAAATGCGGTTTATAGTACATCAAAATCAAGAACAAGAAAATCAGACATGTCTCAACACAGAACATAGGAAGATTACCATATTAAGAAACCAAAAGTTCTACGCAGTTTTGGAAATCATTGAAAGAATGTAGACCATGTTTCGTTTACACCAAAATGGAAAACTTTGGCATGTGATAACTATCTACATACAGTAAACCCTACAAAAACATTTATCTACAACGCTTATTAAGAATTCTAAATTTGATCCACTAATTCATAACTTGTTAACATATACATTAATTAGAATATATGTGGGCAAAATGACAACTATAATAACTTTAGATAGAACAGCAAGTACTTTAAGTGAACTAAATACATGAAATCATACTATATTTATCAGTGTCATACATTAATAAAAGAAAACTATGTTAATTTTCATTTATGTGGATCTATAATGATTGCATTACAATAAACTAATAATACAAATGGTTTCTTAAGTATAAGATGAAGAAGGGATAAAAAGCGTTCACTAAGATTGTGTTAATCGTCTTTGTTTTTTTATTATTATGATAAATAATCTGAAATGAAATAAAATTAATGATTGTCATGAGGCAATAAATATTTTCATTATAATATGCAAACCGAAAATGGTAAAGGCATAATATATTACGCTGAAATCAGTGAAAATATAAGTAGCTAGCAAGTTTTATATATATATATTGCACTCTTCCAAAGCTTTAGCACGTTCCCCATAACACAAATACAACCAAAATATACATATTCAGGAGATGTGATTAATCGTTTATGTTTCCATTACATCCTGATCATCATTAACATTACTGATACATAATTAACATCACACTAAACTTTATTAATGTTTAAATATAGCAATTATATTGAGATTATTCTTGCGCAAATTTACCTCTAATATGGAGGCCGGCCATGAACCCAACCAAATGCTTCAGGGTTCATTTGACCTCCACCGTTGGGGATCAAATTACCCTGCAAGTTATACCCTGACATCGGATCACCCAACCCACCACCACTTCCCATCCCAAGTGGTGGCGGTGGTGATCCACCACCGCCACCACTTCCCATCCCAGCCTGTACCACACTATCTCCTTCCTCTTCTTCCTCAATAGGGAGTCTTTCATATGTAGCGTTGGAAAATGTAGATGCTATTACCATCACCGGTCCTGACGCCACCAACGCGCCTACCACGCTCCCACCAACCACCTGACCTTGACCACCCGCGACATAGATAGTCAAGCCAGTTGATCCAGGTGGTGCAGGACCGGGTAAAAAGGCTCCAGTTAGAGATAAAATCTCGAATCGGCCTTGTAAGGCCATCACCGAGCCCGGAGCTGTAGGTTGTCTTAGGGTTACATTCATGACTGTCCCACTTGCACTCATAACACATACCCCTCTTTGTCTTCTCCTACTAAACTGAGCTATACACTCAGCTACATCTGTCCCACTCTCCACCTCCATGACATGGCTGCGGAGCGCGTTGGGACTGTCCCTAGTAACAAAAATTGGCGGTTTTGGCTTGTTTTTGGAGCCAGGCGGACGGCCTCTGGGCCGCCTGTTTGATGTCTCGATACCCCTTCCCTTGGATCGTCGCTGTTGTTGTCTCTCTCGTCTTCTTCGCTTCCTGTATGGTTCTCGTTCACTGATATTCCCAGATCTGGCTTCTTTAGCGCCATAGAACCGCCTGATGACGGCTCCATTCCGCCTAGGTTAGCTTGCCCGGTCCACCAATGATTCGACATGCTCTTTGCTGGAATATAATTTGGAATAAATTCTTCACAGATCAAAGATGATTAGTAGAAATTGGAAAGATACAAAGAAACAGTGGTGTAGATGAAAACAACTGCTTGTTAATCTTAAAATAGACTTTGGGGACCATTTGGAGCTATGTGTGATTTGGTTGCCTTGTCTTTAGGTTTTAGTAGGTGGGGATGTATTCAACAAAGGTTAATCTTTTTGTATTAGTAGGTGGTTTACTAAAAAGACAAGTATTTCTAGCTTGTTTTTTTTTTTTTTTTTTTAACTTTCTGGTACGTGTAGCCTATTCGCTGCCATGTAAGCGAACCCTGCAAGTTCGATTGTAGGGGAAAAAATCTAAATAGTTTGTTCGTCAACGAATCAAACTTGGATAATTCACGTAAAATAGTAGCAAACTGACTGGTCTCTAGAGTATAATAAGTTAAAAAACAATTAGAAGTAAAAAAGAAAAAAAAAAAAAACTAGTTCTTAAACAAATATAATATAATAACAAGGGTTTTACGATTTCTTTCTTAATATTTCATATATTAGTTACATTTTACATGGTCTTTTAATTTTACAACTTCTGGTAAAGATAATATTCTGTTTAATTTGGTATATTATTATCTTAACATATAAGTTTAGTATAAGATGAGTCATGTGACCCATATCCCACTCATATCAGCCATCGAAAAAAAGAAAAACTAGAGAGAAGAGAAAGGGTCTTTGGAATTAGGGTTTGGAGGGATGTGGGGTAGCGTGCGCATGAGGTAGTGGGTGCCCTCTTTTGTTTTCTCCTGTGTTTGGTGAGTTGATGCATGTTTTGTCCTTCATAAAATATATAATAATAATTTATAGCCGAACAGAAGTTTGACTTAGATCCATGGTTGATTCCTCTTTCAAATGCACATAGAAGAGTTCACAATAGGTTTGACTGTTAAATGAGATGTTATGTTAACAACAAAAAAAATAATCTTTGATGACGCTACTTCCATTTTCATTTATGAAATTTGTTTCGATGTAGTGGTCAATAATTCAAACCACCGTTGGCTCTATAGAGTTATATAAATCAAATATGATACGATTGGTATAATATTGTCATTTAGAACAACTCAATGATTACTTTTCTATGTATATTGATTTTGAACACTATACTTGTTTCACAAACCGTAATTAAGCTTACCAACTTTCTCATTCATTGCTTTTTATACATCACAAGAACTAAGTTAATCATATATGCGTATTTATGCATGGCGATCATGAGCGTTCTACCCACATGATCTAAAATTGAGTTTCATTTCATACTCTCTTTATTCCACCATAACCATAAAACAATCCGGTGTAATACACGTGTGTATGACCTAGTTGAATAATACATTTAATTAAGTGCATTTATATATGTTTCACTATCATCTATCATACACATAAATCATACATTTCAAGCACATGTATCATTAAGATGTATAAAATGGATATACTGTAATGCATCATCTAGATGTGATTATATAGGTAAAGCACCATTAATATTGATTTAGTATCGTAATGTACTACAACTACTGTTGTAGGTGGCCATATCTACGCATATAAGAGTGACTTGAGCAAAATATATTTTAGGCAAAAATGGGCTTGAAAAGGAATGAATGGCAATAAGCCTAGGATAATATCAGCGCTGACAAAGATCATCTATTGCACACACACAATATATAGGTGAGATATGAAATCAACGTTATGGATGGGTGATGAGAGGGTGTTTTACCATGTTAAGATGTAGTTAATTATGTGATTTTAAGTGATTTATATCATAAAACATGGTTACTTTGAGTTTAATTTGAATTGAAGGTAACTGGAGCGAATTGAATGCATTTTTGGGAAAATCAAATGGATTTGAATTGAAGATATTAAATGATGATGTGATAAAGCTCTGGAATACGAAGACGTGGCCGCAAGAATCGAAGAAAACGGAGTTATAACGAAGTTTTTACGAAGAAAACAAGTTTGGCGGGTCGTTTGGGAATTTCAGCGCCAGGTGGCGCCAAAATGGGTGAAAACTGGCTCCAGGTGGCGCCAGTTACTGATCATATACGAAAATTTTGGGTTTTCACCATATTAAAAGATAAACCATCCCAAAAACGAATATCTCTTGAACCCTAGCTGTTTTTCACCTCCCAAACACACTTTTCATCATCCCAAACCTCAATCCAATCAATCCTTTCATGCAATCATTATTCCAATTATCCATTGAAGATCCTATGATGAAGATGAGCGGCTAGTTTCTTTATGTAACCACCTCCGGGTGCACGGTTCGTTTGTGAAACCTTTAAACTTGTTTGATTTGGTTCTTGGATTGTTTTTCATTCACTTGAAGAATATTTGTGGTTTTAATCATTTAAACAATTTATGTGTGTTTCAATTACTTATCTTTTAATCATTCGCATTCGGTTTTCTTGCATTGTGAGCAGTTTGATTATTGGGAGGGTAATTGATACATGTGGGTTGGTAATTGAATTGTACAGGTTATTATTAAAAACTTGTGTTCGGTTATCACTTGATTTAAAATCGTTTAACAAAGCCATGTCTATGTGGTATCCTATCATTTAACCAGGTTTGTGTGAATCATTGAACCGGAAAGTCGGAGGGGGTTACTTCTTTATTATTATTGTTTACAACTTTTCAAATCCGTTTTCTTAATTCAAAGCAAAAGCAAAGTAATTAGGTTTTAGTTTAATAGTTAAATTTACAAAACTACTATTTCCACCAATTCCCTGTGGGGACGACTCGACTTCCATATATTACTTAATCTTTTCTTTTGACCGACCAAACGACATCGATCAAAATGGCGTCGTTGCTGGGGAATCGGTGCGCTTAGTTAGATAGTTTTGTTTTAGTTTTTATTTATTTTCTTAAAAATCTAAAAAAAAATTAAAAAAAAAACCAAAAATATTTTCTTTTTCTAGTCTTTTAGTTTAAGTTTTGTTTTGTTTTGTTTAGTTCAGTATTACGCATGGTTTGCTTGTTTGTGTCTGTGCAGGTACTTTAGTTGCATGCATCATACACGTTATTCGGGCAAGACTTCACCGCTAATTTACGATCCGGAAATTGAAAAGACAGCTAGAAAGAACAGAGCCATTCATCAAACCCGACCAACACCAAACATGAGCCATCATAGTAACCAAGATAACCAACCTGACCCAATACCACAACAACAAAACCCATTGGGCGATATGCCTTCACGACCATTGCAAACAGCACCAACTCCAAGACAACAACAACCATTCCCACAATTTAACCCATTGGGCGATATGCCTTCACGACCATTGCAGTCGTGACTTTCCATATTTAGGAGACAATGTTTTATTTTCATGTATGTTATTTTCTATTAGAACACTGGTACTTAGCGGACTGATATGGAAGTTGTCAGTTTTTATGGTTTATTGTTAGGTTTAGTTCTTAGGTTTTAAGGTATACTGTCAGTTTTTATGGTATATTTGCAGTTTTATGAGTCATGCAGTTGACTGTTGGTATAAGTTTAAGTCAAATGGTTCAATACAGGTTTGATAGATGTGTTAATGCCCATGCAGTTGACTGTTAACAGTCAAATGTGTGAATACAGGTTTGATAGAACTGTTAATGTCCATGCAGTCTACGGGATCTTGTAATGGTCATACTTTAAGTTGAATCCAAATTGAAAATAATCACATTTACATTAAGTAGTATTCGAAAACATGAAACTAACAAAACTGTCTCGGCGAGCACACACCGTTTTACCTTATAGATTAGATGATTCCAATCTTGTTTGCAACATCCAAAGCATCATAGTCTAGAGTTAACCTAACGTAGGCCTTCTTCGTTCCATCAGGTCTGCATCACACCAACAAACAGAATACATATCAAACGGGTCAATAAAGGTTGAGTTTTAGCACTAGCGTGTGTAATGAAAATTCAAAACTCTTAAAAGAACACAGTTATACAGATCAAACAGATCAGATGCACAGGTTGAGTTTTAAAAGCATACAAATTAGATAAAAACGGTCTATATAAGCATGACGAGAATTTCAAAAACAAATTATAAGAATCCGAATCAAACGGGTTGAGAATTTCAACATATGTCTGTCTGTTTATTTATTTACATTGTTTAACACCAATATCAATGTAAAACCAATTTAATTTTCATATGGTTAAACTTTCTTTAACAAACGAACATGAACCAATACAACTAACCGTTCACTTAATCAGTTTGACCAGTTTAAATCCCTAATAGCAATTTAGCAACCACAAACAAACACAATGACAGTAAAACAAAATTCAACAATGCTAAATTAATAAACATACCTGATCAAAGTATTAACCTTTTTAGTCTGAATATCATACATCTTCTTAACAGCAGCTTTAATCTTCTTCTTATCAGCCTGAATATCAACAATAAACACCAAAGTATTATTATCCTCAATCGGTCAGATAACTCATAGGGGTCGCAGCCTGCGCTGCTGGTGCGGTCACAGCCAGTAAATTGCTGGTGCAGTCGCAGCCTGTAGGGGTAAAATCGATTATCAATGATTGTTGATGCACTATTATGTGGACGTCACTGTCGAATAGACTAGGGTTGAGTCTTGTATTATGTTACATGAGATTTTGGTGATCCATAAGGGCATTTTATAGATCTGATGCATTTGTGAATATAGACCAAAATCTAAGCTAGATTCGACCATTCTAAAGGGTCGAATGTGGAAAAGTTCCACATTCGACCTCCTTAAATGGGCGAAGGTGGTTTATTATTTTGGACTATAAATAGCAATCTCATGTGTTGTTTTCATTTGTAGATTTAAGTTTATGCTTTGAATGCTCTCAAAGGGGAGGTCATGCCCGACCTCCCCCCGGCCCCGAGATAGATGTTTATCCTACTGATGACAGTGTCTGTAACCATTTCTGAATTAATACGAATCTGTGATGACTTTGTTATCGTATGTTTCTGTCTCGTCTCGAATCTCCCGTATGAAACCGAGTTGTTTTCTCTTAATCGATCCTTGAATTCGGTTTTTTAACCGGATTCTCAACGATCACAGTCACAGCCTGTAAACTGTTGTTGCAGTCGCTGCCTGGTACACACTTATCAAATAAGAAAGGACGCGTATGACTAATATAGTGCAAAAAAATAGAAAAAAACAGAACAAACAGAACAAACAGCTGAATCAATCGGTCAGATAACTCATAGGGGTAAAATCATCATTCAGCGTTTATTTCTTTAATCAGTTAGCGAAATATAGTTTCTGTGTTCTGGTGCAGTTCAGTCGTAAAAACTTGTTATACAAAATGTTATGTCTGATCAGAACTAAGAATTCGACGACAAAATATAGTTTGAGCCGAAAAGGATATGCCAGACTGAATTAATTTAATGGTGTGTGCTTCTAATCCAGGAGAAAAGTAAAAAAGCTAAGGAAGTTCATGCACTTAATATATACAATCATCATTTGAGCCGAAAAGGATATGCCAGACTTCAAGCTGAGCTGGTATGAATTAAATTAATTAAATAGTTTACTTGTTGAAATTTTTGTTAACTCACTTTTGTTATTCTTGATTATATAGATGGCAGAAACTGGGAAGACAGAAGAGGAGATTGATAGGGCAATGCTGTGGAAAAAAGCAAGAGAGCGAAAATTAGGAGGTTTCGACAAACATGTCCAAGTAGTAGTTGATAAAATTATAAGTTTTTTCTCACATTCAATTTGAATTATTTGATGTGTTCTTGGCTGATATGAGGGTAATAGATCAGTTTATCAGCTTAGTATATATTGTTACTAAATGTTTCATGAATTGGTTTCACATTGTAGGACAAGATGCTAAATGATGAAGGTTTTGGAGAGGTCACATGCGGTACAAATGATGTGCTTACATAGACCCTAGGTACTAAGGAACAGAGGGGGCATGTGCGTGAAATGGGTAGATTTGTAAGGCCACATCAGTATTTTTACCTACCCAAGACTGTTAAACAGTACATGGAGAATGAGAAGAAGAAATATGAAGAACGGTTCAATAAACTTGAAGACGAGTTGGATAAAATGAGAAGGGGTATGAATAATTTGTCTAAAGCCGGAAGTTGCCAAATGTGGGGCAATGAAGATTTTAAAGACCACTCATTTGAAGAACCAGTTGTAAATATCTATGTACAAGTGTTTTTTAAATAGTTTCTATGTTATTTCTAAGAAAGAATTCTTTATAATTTATATATATTTGTAGGATAATGCGTGTTTTCTGGTGGTTGACTTTCCATCAAATATTGTCGCCAAAGGAATCATAATGAAGGATACATATAAAGAGGAGAATGTTGAAGTGAATGTTGAAATAGCTTTACAAACAGAAGCCGAAGTACCTAATCCAATTGTTGAGGAGTTTGTTGTGACGGTTGCAGATGATGTTGGGCACGTACTAAGTTGGCCGAGTGATCTTGTCATTCGTTGCTCTGACTTGGTAATAATATTTACTTATTTTAAATACATATATACACACAATGTCTAATTTAAAGAAGTTATTTATATATATTTACAGGAAAAAGTGGTGGCGAAACCAAAGAAAAAACCAACTGAGAAAACGAGAAAAGAAATAGAAATTAAGAAACGGCCTAGGAAAGATGATGACACTACTAGAAAATAAGGCTAATGCAACTTTTTAAAAGCAACCATTTTTTATAAAAAATTTGCAATAGTATATTGAACTTGCAACCTTTTTATTTAAAAGTTGCAAAATTTACTAAATAATACACCTTTTGTTATAAAGGTTGCATAGTGTAAAACATAAAATGCAACTCTTATTTTAAAGGTTGCATTGTTAAAAGTTAAATGCATTTTAAAAGTTGCATACAGGATACACGGAGCGAAAAATGTTCGGTTGAGAAATTCTACAAAGACGAAAAAAGTATATAAGAAGTTTTAATTTGTAAGGAGTAAAAACATATCTAAATTTTGTTATAATAATAAAATAACATTGAAAAAGAAAAAAGATAATTTTGTCACAGGGATATGTTTTTTATTTTTATGTTTTTGAGATTAAATTTATATGATAACAATATGTTAAGCCAAATTATTATTTCAGTGATTTGTTTACTAGTTTTGACAGTGATAAGTTGATAACTATCATCAAAATCTACATGAAATTTAAAATATTTTGTTTCTTTATAATTGATTTTATTAACAATATATGGAGTTAAGTTTGCCTCGTTAATAAAAATAAAAAATATCCTTCAATTTGTTTCCCCCAATATTGGCGCTTTAATCCAAACTAAAAGTTTTAAAACCTAATTGTTGTAAAAACCGTCTCTGCCTCTTCTCCACTGCTGGATATCTAAACCTCCCTTGCATCTACTCTGCTATTTGCTCTAAATCACTTTGTAATCCGTCAATCGGCTGTTATACCCCCGTTGCTCATCTAATCTACTCTGCTAAACCACCCGCCACTCGCCAGTACTGCCCATCGCCACTCGTCAATCGTCTGCTATTCTCCTTCAGTTCTCCGGATCACGTCGTAAGTTTCTTGTATCATATGTTTTTTGTCTATTAGCAAAAAAGATCCGTCAACTGCATGCTTTTGGAATGGTTACCAATATTGATAGGTATCCGTCAATGGTCTATTGACTTGAGTTTATGGAATTGAGACATCTTGGTTTCTCTAAAGGATTAGACTTCAATTATGTCAACTTGTTAAAAAAAATATGTATTGTACCTGCTTGATAAATTATATAAAGAGGGGGATTTTTATGATTTCGAAGATATGATGTTAATATTTGTTTTGTTGACTTTAAGGGCCTCTTGGGTTTTTTTTCCAGCATTCTTAAGACACTTTCAATAATATACAGTATCTGTATATGCATAATTTACAATTGAATGAGTATAGTTGGTTTGTGTATTTGAGCATATTTAGTTTGAAAACCTTGATTCTACATTTTTGGTGGCATACAGAAAAATAAATAATTAGTAAAACAAACAAATTGATCATTGAGGATTAAGTGCAGAGAGATCTTATATATAAAGAAAGATAACCATATCACAACTACTTTTCATTTTGTACCAGATTGTATAGCTTTATCATAAGATTTCATATTTAAAGTTTCTTAAGACTGTTGGGTGGGGGCGGTGGTTGAGACGGGGACGGGGGCGAGAGATGGGGGTGGTGGCGAAAGTTGATTGGTGCTGGATGGTGATTGGTGCATCCCTGGCATTATTGGGGAGACGGGCGAGATGAGGAACGGGGATGGGGGCGGTGGTTGGTACAAATGATTAAGAATTTGTATAGCATAGATAATTTAAAAGATAATACTGAATTTAAAAGATCTATTTATTTCAAAATTTCCATATTACATATAAGATAATCTTCTCATAAACATGATATAAAATTTAGCCTATGATTGCATTATTTTTTACCTTAAACAGGTCTAATGGCAACAAAGCAATGAAAATCAAAGCGTACAAGGAAAGGAAAATAAGTATTTGAAAGCTAGTGTAAGTGCATGATGTCCCTAGGCTAGTATATAAATTGATTGGACGTGTCACGGGGTGTTTGGAGATGTTGATACGCGTTTCGGGGCGTTTGGGACACTTCAAGCGAGTACGGAGTGGCTTTAGGCATTTACGGCCTATACCACATCAGTTACATGTGTGATAGGGCCTATTCGCCTATAGTTACATGTGTGATAGGCTCTACTCGCCTGAACATACTAGTGTGATAGGCCCTACTCGCTAGTAGTTCATGTGTGATAGCTTCCTACTCGCCTAAAGGGGTCTGTACGAGTATGGGAGGTATAAATAGTCCCAATCATTGCCCTAATCTTTAGTTCTTGCCTCACACACTCTCCAAACACCCTCCCATGGTCTGTAAGGTCTGATTTGGTCTCTGTAAACACTCGAGCTCTGTTTTAGTGATTAATCTATAATCTTTTGACCCGTGTGTGTGTTGTGATTACTCGTTTATCATTGTTTCATCTTTGTTTCTGTTATTAGAACATATTTAGAGGATTCCGCACTCTAAATATCAAGCTCGTGATTGTCGGGTGACACGTTAGTCGATCCTACAAGTGGTATCAGAGCCGAGGCTCTTATCACGAGTGTTTTGATAGCAAAAACGAGCAAAAACAGGTAGGTTTTTATGGGAAAGTTGTGATTTTTAAGAAAAAACCTGTTTTGAAGTTTGAAACTTTGAGTTTTTGATAAAAAACCCTTATTTTCAAATTCTTGGTGTGTGTTTATGGATTAAAACGTGTGTTTTTGATTAGGTTTTGTTCTAAAAGTGTTTTGGAAACTTTTCCAATCATTTGGGGTATAAACACATTGTTTTAGATAAGATTTTGAGGCAAAAACGGCTGTTTTTGAGCAAAAGTGGGGTTACAGATCAGATCTAGCGATTACGCAGACATTCTAGCATTTAGGAAACCCTACTCGCCTATATTCAGGCGATTAAAAGAGAGTTTGAGCGATTAGCATGTATTCGCCTATATAATAGGCGATTACAGCTCCTATCTCACATCTCAATTCCTAATCGCCTATACCTTAGGCGATTACAAGGTTTCTTCTAGCATTTAGCTCCTATTCGCCTTTACTTCTAGCGAGTAGAGGCCTACTCGCCTAAATTAGGTGTGGTATAGCTCCTACTCGCGTGAAAGGTCTCCATACACTAGCATTTACACCCTAATCGCATATAATCACACAAATAGAGTTCCTATTCGCCTAAAAGGACCTGAAACTGAAAAATTTGACTAAGTATCGGACTTTTGACAAATATTAACATATGGCAAACCCGTGGGGTCATCTAAACCAACCAAGGCAACATAATAACCAACAATTGAACAATCAAGCGAACGCACCCACAAACCCTTGGCAATACTCAGCCGAGCGAAACGCGCAACGGACGCAACAAGCGCAGATGCAAGCGAATGTTGTCGGAATCAATCCGTGGGCGCTAGCGGCTCAACAACAAGCAATGAACGCGAATCCTTGGGCACTCGCGGCTGCTGCAAACTCACAGACAAATCATCTGTCTTCCGTTCTCATGAGTGACTTAGAGACGAGTAGTTCGAATAGGGCGCCGAAATTGCAATACATGTCAGACTACCATGGTTGGAAAGGCAGATTTCAAACTTATGTTGAGGGTATTGATGGTCTCGTGTGGTCAGCGATAGAGACTGTGTATAGTAGGCCTATGGTTGAGAACTCCACAACTCCGATCTCAATTGAAGACATGAATGAAGATCAGAGGAAGAAGTATAATTATGAGAAGAAGGCGATGGCGGCATTGAAGCAAGCACTTCCCAAGGATATCCTTCATCAATTCGCTCAGTGCACAACATCACAGATGCTTTGGTTAGCACTGGCTGAGCGAAATGAGGGTAATCTGAAGACGCGAAAGGTTAAAATGGATCAACTCAAGAAGGAGTTCGAGAACTTCAATGCTATTGGGAACGAATCTCTGAGGGACTTGACTGCTAGATACTACCATCTGATGTCTGAAATGTATCAGTACGGGGTCTTATATTCATCTGCGGACCTTGTTGAAAGATTTGCTGAGGCGCTACCTCCTCACTGGCATCAATGGTTGGATATTCTAAAGTCAAGCAATGCATATCAGACTCTCTCCATCAACGAGTTCATTACCGAGCTGGAGAACAAGGAGATAGAGGAAATCAGGAGAGCAAACAAGGTGCTCATTCCACAGAATCCCAGCATCTATTATGGGAATCCTCTTCAGGACACCAGTGTGGGTGGCACCAAACCACAAACTGCTTTTGTGGTTAACCCGGACCCAGTTTATGCTTTCGACAATTATGGTCCCCCAGCTGATGTTCCTCCTCCTACATATCCTTTTGGACCAAACCCGTATCCTTTGAATTTTAATACTAACCAGTTTGGTGTTAACCCGTTTTCTCATCTTGCAGCACCAGCGCAGGCAACTGTAAACTTTAGTGGACCTTCTTCTTCAGGTTTTGGCGGGGCTCCAACTACAAGTTATGGTGGATATGGAGGTGCTTCTACTTCTAATCAAGGTGGCTATCGGACCAATACAGTCCCAGAGCAGCTGAACACCGCGGGTTTAGAAAAGGTGACTGTAGAGCTAGCTCAAGAACATATGGCTCTACTGTCGACCTTGGTAAACTCCTATAGTGGACTGGTTGCTGGACAGATCGGGAATCCTCATCTTACATAGGAGGATTACTCGCAGATTGATAAGGACGACATGGATCTGATAGACATACAATGGCACTTCGCAAGCGTGGTGAGAAGGGCAAAGGAATACATGGACAGGACGGGAAAGAGAGATGTCTTGATCAATAACAACACCAAGTTTGGGTTCGACAAAACAAAGGTCACATGCTACAACTGTGGCACAAAAGGGCATTTTGCAAGGGAATGTGACCGACCTAAGCAGCAAGGACATCAGAATCCCTTCAACAACAACAGAGCTAATCAGAATCAGAGGCAGCAAGCTCAGGCTCAACCTAATACTGAGCGTGCTATTGTCCCAGTCAACAACTAGAATCAGAACCAGAGGCCGCCTGCAAACAACAATCAAGGTCAAGCCATGGTTATTCAAGCTAATGAAGGCTATAACTGGAACCATCTGATCATTGGAGAAGAAGCTCCTCAAGGTGGTGCAGCCTGTTTTGCTCAACAAGCGTCTGAGGCACCAGCCGAAGTTGAAGAAACTTCGAGTCAGTCTGACATCATCACTTCTGAAACCGAAGCGTCTGACTGTGACTCGGAGTGCGATTCTGATAGTGGAGAAGATTTGGAGGATCTGTTAGCTGAAGCAGATGCATTGATCGGTAAAAGATCGTTTCTTGTGGATGCTGACTGCACAGAGAAGAACTACGGCGAATTCTTTGGAGCTCAGAAGACAGCAGCTCATTATGCATTGATGGCCATTACTGAATCGTCGAACAAGGTAAGTTCTTCTTCTGATTCAAAATTAGATTGTGTAGAGTGTAATCAGTTAAAATTCAGAATTAAAGAATTAACTGAAGAAAATCTGAATTTAAAAGCTGATGTTGGTCCGTTACAAAGGTCAATTGATTCCTTGAGACAAAAGGAGAAAAATTTTCTTAGTACAATTGAAAATTATAAAAAGGATGTTTCTGAACTGTCAAAAACCTTAGCTAACAAACAAATTGCTATAAATAATTACATCAATGAGGTCGAAGACACTAAGAAGCAATTGGCCATTGTTAACTGTGACTATGAAAAGATCAGGAAGAAGCTTGAGAGTTATTTAAACTGCAAGTATGTCCTTGATCACATAGTAGAACACTCTGACAAGGAAGGCTTCTCCACCAGTCCCAAATACTCTCAATGTCCACCTCCGGTGAGATTCGAAAATCATAATTTTGATGTCTTGCCGAAGGAGGAACTTGTGGACGTGGCAGCTGAGGCAGCAAAAGCTGCAGAGGCGGCCAAGGTTACTGAAGCAGCTAAACCTGCTGAGGTCACTAAGGTTGCTACTCCTGTTAAAGCTGTCAATCTGTGTGAGAAAGCTGATGATATCAGTGTATATGACACTGACACTTCGGATGATGAGCTCGATGAACCTCCTAGGTATGCATCGGTCAAAACTAAAGATGTTCCTCTTGAGAATCATATCATTACCACTGAAACCTTGAGTGAACTGGAACCGAAAGTGCAAACCGAGGATGGTAGGAGGATTAAGGTGTTTTATAAATTAAAAGGGTCTGAAAGGGTGCATGCTGATGAGGAAGTCCCTCTCAGATGTATCGCCCCTGGTCTTGTTGCCAAAATTTGGCAAGAATCTGTCATTACCGTAGAAAAGGAAACCTGGAATAAAAGGAAGGGTAAGGGTAAGGGTAGAAAGGATCAGGGTAATCAGCCTAATGAAAATAACAAGAAAAATCAAAAGTCGAACACCGTTAATCCTCAAAATCAAGCTCAAAGAAAAAGTCCGAAGAAGCATGTAACTGAGTTCATTAGATCGAGCGGCACTGAAAGAAACGACGATCCTCAAGTCGATCAGCAAAGAAGATGTCTTGAGGATCTAAAACATAAAAACTCATTTGCCGGCCCATCTAACAAAAGGAACAAAAAGGACACCAAACCCGAATCTCCTAGGTTTGAAGAATATAGATCCTGTCACAAGTGTGGGGAACGTGGGAATTTAGTTGCTGCGTGCCCTGAATTGAGACGAGAAAGGATCAAGGTGGATGATCCTCCCAGTTCTAGCAAATCCAAGCAACCTGTTTCCCCTAAACTCTCAGAGAAACAAAAGGGAAAGTAGGTCGTTTATGATAACCGCAACAAGATTGCTATGAACCAAAAGCCAGTTGATGGCAAGGGTCCACAGCTGAGGGGGAGCACTGTTCCTCCAAAGGTTGAAGCAGCGCCTAAGCCACCAGCAAAGGCTGCAGCTAAACCGCAGGGCAACCCCAAAGCTGCTCCACGTACAGTTAATTCTGAAGTGGATCCAAAATCTGTTCCTCCAAAGGAATCCAAGGCTGGACCTTCTAGCCCACAGGCGAAGAAGAAGCCCAAGCCAAAGAAACCTGAACAGATTTGGAGACCCAAGTCACCAACCAAAGGAGGAGAATCATCTGCTGGTGAAAGCACTGCTGTACCATCGGAAACAACGCCAACACCAAATGGAAGATGGGTTGACTTTCCGATGTTAGATGAAGATGGTAGACCCAAGACCGTGAAGGCTTGGGTCCCCCTTAACCACTAAACTTTGAATGTTTGTGTAGGGAGTTCCACAGGGCCTTATCAGCAGCCTATGGATTGTTGATAGTGGAGCTTCAGGGCACATGACAGGCGATTTATCCCTGCTTTTTGACATAAAGAATATCAACGGGGGGTATGTTGCCTTTGCTGGTAATAAAGGGGGTTATATTACAAAAGAAGGAAGTATGAGCAACGGTATTGTAAGCTTTGAAAAGATAAGCTTTGTCAAACAGATAGACCACAACTTGCTGAGCGTTTCGCATATATGTGACAAGAAGTTCACCGTGTTCTTTGACGACAACGCATGTTTCATTCTGAAGCCTGGATTCAAAATACCGAAAGAGTGGGTCATGATCTCAGCTCCCAGGGTCAACAACTTATACGTCCTGGACATGAGCCAAGCAATGACAGCAAAAGGTCAGGTCACTTGTTTTCTGTCAAAGGCGACAGAGAAGGAATCGATCATGTGGCACAGACGAATGGGGCACATCCACTTGAGGAAAATGAACCATCTGGTTCAGAATCAACTGGTGGAAGGTGTTTCTGTTAAGAATTTTCATTTAAACGACGTCTGTGTCTCATGTAAGAAAGGGAAGCAGAAAAGAAAGTCTCACAAGCCTAAGAAGACAAACTCAGTTAGTCTACCACTCAAACGACTGCACATGGACCTGTTTGGCCCAGTCAATCGAAAGAGCAAGAACGGTGACTCATACTGCTTAGTGGTTACGGATGATTATTCTAGGTTTTTTTGGGTTGTGTGCATGAAGCACAAGAGTGAAACTTTTGATTACTTGAAGAATCTGTTTACTAAACTGGAAAACATATATCAGCTAAAGATCCGTAGGATCAGAAGCGATAACGGAACAGAGTTCAAGAATCACGCTATGGAGGCGTTATGTGCAGAAAAAGGTATTCATCATGAATTCACAGCGCCATACACTCCTCAGCAAAACGGGGTTGCAGAAAGAAAGAATCGGACTCTTATTGAGGCAGCCAGAACTATGCTCGCAGACTCGAACTTACCTGTGATCTTCTGGAACGAGGCAGTTCACTGTGCGTGTTATACTCTGAATAGGGTTCTAACGGTAAAGAAGCTTGGAAAAACCTCTTACGAGCTTCTGAACCGAAGGAAACCGAACTTAGAGTTTCTGGAACCTTTCGGAGCTCCATGCACCATGATACATCCCGATGGGAAGTTTGGTGCAAAGGTAGAAGAAGGTTTCTTTGTTGGTTACAACACTCCCAACAAAAGAGTGTACAACAAAAGAACCAACAACGTTGAAGATTGGCTTAATGTCGATGTTCAGCGTTATACTGCCAATGCACCTGGTGTTGGACCTGATTGGTTGTTCGATTATAAGAGTCTATTTGATTCTTTCAACGTGGAGAATTTGGTGGATGATGCTGTAGCGCAAATGTATTACGAATGTGAAAACGCAGCTAGCTCTCCGCTAATGCGTCCGATCGTGGTTAATGCACCTGCGCCTGCTCCATCTGATGCCTCTGCATCCACGGGTCCCCCTGATAAAACCGCAGCAGCAGAAGTTGAGGAGGTTTTTTAGGAAGCGTCAGCAGAGGTTCTCGAATCTTCATCTTCCGACGACGATTTTGCAGAGTCTCATGAAACTCTCACTGAGGAACAAGCTGGAAATGGTGAATCTACCACTACAGCTCCAGTTAATCCGACAGGAAACAATCAAACTGGTCCTTCTTCTTCAGCAGCTCCAGGGATAGGTCTTCGGATCGATCTCTCCGGTTTTATTATGCAACCCGCTGCTCCCTCTAGTTCAAGCGCAGCAGAGACAAATCTATCTCAAGGTTTGGAGAACCTTAATCTGCATTCGGATGATCCAGTGCCGGCACATCCGGAATCTCGGATTCACGACACTCATCCGATGCAAAATGTGATTGGTAATCCGACTAGCAGAGTCATGACGCGCAGTCAGCTCAGAAATGCTAGTTCAAGTGACAATACAGGTACTCTGGCACTCTACTCGGAAATCAGAAAAGCAGGTCATCAGAACGATTGGTCCTTCTCCTTGTATGTTTCTCAAACTGAACCAAGAACTGTGCAAGAGGCACTAAGGGAAGAACCATGGATTGAAGCAATGCAAGCCGAACTTCAGCAGTTCCAAAAGCTAGGAGTGTGGGACCTAGTTTACTTACCTCCAGGCTCGAAAAAGATTGGAACAAAGTGGGTCTACAAATGTAAACGGGATGACCGCGAGGTGATTATAAGGAACAAGGCTCGATTAGTTGTCCTCGGCTTCCGTCAAATCGAAGGAATAGATTACAACGAAGTATACGCTCCAGTTGCACGCCTTGAAGCTATCCGGATGTTCTTAGCTTACGCTTCGTACAAACGGTTTAAGGTGTATCAAATGGACGTGAAAAGTGCTTTTCTGTATGGTGTCGTGAAGGAAGAGGTGTATGTTGCTCAGCCACCGGGTTTTGAGGATCCGCTGCATCGCGAAAAAGTCTACAAATTGAACAAAGCGTTGTACGGACTCCATCAAACACCGCGTGAATGGTACCAAATGCTTAGCAACTATCTGATATCCAACGGGTTCAAACGTGGACTCGTGGACTGCACCTTATTCACCAAGGAAAAGGGTGGTGATCGTCTTCTGGTACAGGTTTATGTTGATGATATTATTTTTGGGTCTACTAATGATGTCATGTGCAGGGAATTTGAAAAGCTTATGCAGGACAAATTTGAGATGAGCTTGATGGGGGAGATGCAATTCTTCCTCGGTCTACAAGTAGAACAACAAGAGTCGAGGATCTTCATCCACCAGACAAAATACGTTGCTGACATCTTGAGCCGGTTCCAGATGGAAGACTCTACTCCAGTAGGCACACCGATTCAGACCAATCACGGGATTGGGCCTGACGAGAAAGGACAAACCGTTGATCCTTTTCTCTATCGAGCTATGATAGGCTCACTCATGTACCTCACTGCATCAAGACCTGATATAATGTTCGCGACATGCTTACTATCAAGATACCAGTCAAGGCCGAAACAGTCACACCTGGTTGCTGTGAAGAGGATCTTACGTTATCTAAAGGGTTGTCCGACCAAAGGTCTTTGGTACCCTAATGACGATAAGTTTGACCTCATCGCATTTAGTGATGCTGACTATGGCGGATGCAAGACAGACTTAAAATCCACATCGGCTGGATGCCAGTTTTTGGGACCAAGACTAGTCTCATGGCAGTGCAAGAAGCAAGCCTCAGTCGCCTTATCCACCTGCGAGTCGGAATATGTAGCAGCATCGAGCTGCTGCTCCCAGGTTCTTTGGATACAGCAACAAATGAGAGACTACGGTTTGAAATTTCTTAATACTCCCATTCACTATGATAATGAGTCCGCTATAGCTCTTGCTAAAGACTCAGTTAACCATTCCAGGGCGAAACATATCTTGGTTAAGTATCATTTCATACGCGATTGCTATGAAAAGAAACTTATCGATATGGTAAAAATCCACACAGACTACCAACGTGCCGATTTATTCACCAAAGCTTTTGACGGTCCTCGTTTTGAGTACTTGTTAATCTTAAACGGCATTAAAGTTAAGCAGGATTAGATCCTCATCGGTAATCGTTTTTGTAAATATTTTTCTTTCAAAAATCAGAAAAATCCAAAAATATTGTCTTTTCGCAAATTTTAGATTTTTAGGGGGAGAAAATTTCAGAAAAATACAAAAACATTCAGAAAATGCAAAAAATGGAAAAAAAAAATTGAAAAATGCAAAAATGAGTTTCTTTGGTGAAAACAGGAAGATGATATTAACCAATCAGTCGGACTGTCTGGACCCTTATCATCTTAAAAATATTGGAACTGATAGGTAGCCTCTACAATGATGTGTCGGTAGGCTCAAAATCATTTCCAAGTTCGGCACGGTGATATAAACCTAAATCATCTGAATCATGTGTGGATCAACGTGCGTTGGCATATGGTCTTGGTACCGAAATCTCGTTTGATAGCATGCCAAAATCCGAGGTTTCATGGTCTTTAAGAGGTTGGTACATCCGGGGTGAACTGGACGTCTCTCAGAATAAATAGGAGTGGCACACGTGTCGTACGTTGGGGTCGCAGCCTACGACTGAGACACCCCTATGTCATTTCCGAAAAAAAAAAACAAAAAAAAAAACAACAAAAAAAAATAGAATAAATTCTGATCAGGAGACGTCTGGGAATCCTAAAAGAGCAAAAAGATTCATATATGCCAAAACCCTATTCTCAATAAGAATTCGCTCTAAGGTATCAAATCATATACCTAAAGCATCGTACCGTGAAAAATCAAATATACGGTATTTGACTTGTACCCTGGTTTGGATCTCACTGGTCTCTCTGTTGCAGTGTTTCTGCAGACCTGATCACCACTGAGTCCACTCCTTGTAAAATACGGATGACAACAGCTTACTCACCGGTTACGAGGAAGCTTTGTGCATGACTTGATACGGGAATGTTTCGCATGGCGGGGAACACCTTGTATCTCAGCCTTAATATTATCTTAAACGTATCTAAAGTGCCTAGCGATAAAACTTGATTTTGAGTTTAGGTGGACAACAATATCGACAGTTGTTGTAGGATGCTTATTGGTAATTTAAGTGAAAACTGAAAATATAAGGGTTCTAGTGATGTCCGTACACTGATATGATTCCCTAACTGTTGAAACTCGCAAAAATATGTTAGTGTACAGTTAGTTGATCTCCCGTTTTATCTTATTTACGCTTAGTTTAGCTTATTTAATCATTCTTGATTGCCGATGATGGAATCCTAATCCATTGTAATCTTACTTCTTCAAGAATAAAACGCCGAAAAATAAAAAGGACAACTAATTGGAAACTTGTGCTTTTGCCGGGTCAAAACCGTATGTTTTATCAAGTACAAGGGTCGAAAATGAAAGTTTTTCCAAAGTCATGAGTCGTCATCGGTGTTATGTGTTTAAACTTGGTGAAAACGCATGTTTTGAACCTTAACGGGTCAAAAATGCGAGAAATGGTGTTGCAGGGGCAAATTGGTAATTCTGGTGAAAGTTTGGACACATTTAGATTGCACTCGCTAGTGTAATTAGGCGAGTATGGGTAATCGCCCTGTCTTTAGAGACGATTGGGGATACTCGCTTGATAACTTCGACGAATAGGTTTTCTACTCGTTTACATGTGTCCCAAACGTGGGTTATCTTTCTACTCGTGTGGATGTATTGGCGAGTAGCCATACTCGTGAGACTTATCAAGCGAATAGAACTTCATTTGTCCTCTACTCGCTTATCTTCACACGAATAGAACAAGGATACATCACTAACTGTTAAGACTTTTAGTCATTATTTCAAAAAACTACTTTGTTCCCTCTCGTCCCTCCTACCCTACCTCAATCCAAATCCTTTTGCCCAAGTCTTTTGATCCGTGATTCTTGTTCTACATCATACAGGTAACAATTCCTCTTAATGTCAGATCCTAACAACATGTTCTTGAGGGTTAAATCAGTGTTTCTTTGGGCAAAACCCTATGTGTCTTGTTCTTGATCTTTGGGCATTAAAATGGGTTTATTGATGTTGTTTCTTGATGGAGGTTTGTTAATCGGCCCCCCTAGGATGCTTTTCAACCAACACTTTAACCCAAATCATTCCGAATTAGAAAGCCCCAATTTTGAACCCTTAGAACCCTAATTTTTGAAATGCTTAATTATACCCGATTTTTGTTCTGAAAATGATAATTGTCATAGGGGTTTTATTGTTGGGTTGTTATAGGCGAGTATAACTCTACTCGCATGAACAGGTAGCGAATAGGATGGGTTCTGCTGATAATCGCGTATATTATACGCGAATAAACTCATAATCGCGTATAGAGTTAGTGTGAAGCCCTACTCGCGTATTAAGCTTTCTACTCGCGTTTTAAGCTTTCTACTCGCGTTTTAAGCTTTCTACTCGCGTATTAAGCTCTCTACTCGCGTATCTTGTTTCTATTCGCGTCTGATGATATGTTTCATGTATACTCGCGTATAAACATGTGTACTCGCGTATTAAGGTCTACACTCGCGTGTTAAGCTTTGTACTCGCGTATTAAGCTTTGTACTCGCGTATTAAGCTTTGTACTCGCGTGTAATGGTCTATCTCATGTCTAATCGCGTATAAACAGCCCTATTCGCATGTCTTGTATGCAATTACAACCTGTAATCGCTTGATACAAGCTGAACACCAAAAATTTGTCAAAGTCTTGTCCGTTTTTGTCCGTTTTAGTCCGTTTATGCTTGTTTATGAATATATGATCAATGTATGATTCTTATTACGCGCTTTTAGTGTACAGGATGGAGAATTGGAAGACATCGCCAAAGCACAACTGTTGTGCTTTTCTCGGACCGATTACTTTGGATAAAGGCAGAATTTTTCAAGGCGTCATCGACTTCTTAAAGCGATCAAGAATACACTATGCGATATCCAAGCAGCACGCTGCTTACAAGGATATCTTGCTAGAATTCTATCGAAACGCCAAGGTTGATCCCAAGGCTGATCCGATCGTGATTACTAGTTCGGTTCAAGGAAAAGATGTTATTATCACCGAACAGATAATTCGAGAAGTGCTACAGTTTGGAGATTCTGATGCTGATTCTATAGTGTTTGACGCTATTCTGATACGTGGCGGCTTTCTTAAGATGAAGTATCTGGGTAAAGTCAACAAACAGACGATGCTGATGAAAGGATTACTTCCGCCGGAGTTTAAATATCTTACTCACGTGGTCTTGAAGTGCCTTGGTCCGAGAAAAGGTGCTTTTGATGCGATAAGGGATACATTGGCCTCTGCGATTGTCGCTCTGACTCTCAACAAGCCATTTAACTTCTCCAAGATGATTCTGCACCAATTAAAGGAGATCATATTATTGCCACCGACAAAGAAGTCTTTTATTGTCTATCACCGATTCTTGCAGTTAATCATTGATAATCAAGTACCTGATTTGGTGAAGCATCCTGCTGAGTACATAGGGACTGATGATATTACTCAGGCTGAAATGAACAGGATGAGAAGTTACAAGGGGCGACCGAAGTCTGAATATCCTCCGAATAGACGACTATATGGGCACTTGAAGAAAGAAGACTATGCGTCACCACCAGGCAACAGGTGGAGACACGAAGATAGTGATTCGGAGGATGACTTTCGTATCCACAGGTTAGTGTTTAAAGAAGGGGACAATATAGGGCGTAGCACAGATGAGTTGGGAGAAAACGCCCCAGGCAGGATTTCTGACACCGCTGAAGGTGATGATGAGGAGTTTGATCCGAATGTTATAGGTTTCTCTGAACACTCGGGAGCTGCACAAGAACCCGATACCTCTCAGTCTTATAGAGGTAAGGCACATATTGATGAAGACGCACCAGTTGACATAACTGATGCAGATGACGACTCTGAAGCCACAGAAGATGATTCACCCGATGTACTTTCTTTAGAAGAGGATAGAGCTCTCACAGCCGAGGCGAGAGACCTTGCAAGAGATCCCACTTTCTCTCCAGGAAGTGGTGATCTTGTTGCAGATATCGATGCAGAGCTTGCCTCTTCGCCTCCTGCAAAGAGACAAAAGACAACTGCCAAGAAGGACAAGGTTCGAGGTCAGAAGACGATGTCTGTTAAACCTCAAGCGGAGAAAACCTCAAGAAGAAGACGATTCACCCTTCCTGAAGCTTTTGGGGATCCAGTGACTCAATCCTCTCAAGCGGCAACAACAGCAACTACAACAACAGCAACAACAACAACAGCAACAACAACAGCAGCAATGACTTCTTCGGGTCCTATTTCAGTTAGCGCAGCGATGCCTGCCAGTGTCACTATGTCAATGCCTGCTTCGGTAATCTTCACTGAGCAAGTCTCAGTTACCGAGGCAGCGACGAGCTCACAGATTGTTTCCAATCCTATTAGTGACAGGATTCGGAGTATTAGACAGAAAGTCCGACCCACGGCTACCGGGTCAACCGATCAGACCTCTTCGTCTGCTTCTGCTATAAATGAACAGCTTCAAAGAAAATATAGCGAGCTAACTGCCATAGTAGCTGCGCAAGCACGTGATATAGCAGAACTGCGAACAAAGAATGCAAGCATAGAAGAAAATGAGAACTCAATGCTTGAGCTGATCGAAGAATCTATCCAGTCTAACACAGAGTTGAGAACGACTGTAGATGCGCTCACATTATCGAACCAGCAGGTCATAGAGTCAAATAGGCTAATGATGGAATCTCATCAGCAGCTGATACAGTCGAACCAAAGTACTTTGGAGAGACTTGCAGGTGTAGAGGCCTCAAATAGCGAACTTCGCCTGATCAATGTGAACAATGAGCGAAGGATCACGAAAGCTGAAAAAGAAAATGCCGAGCTGAGGGCTAGGATAAACGAGTTGACTGGAACTCAACCTAGACTCACCGGTGGTCCTAGTTCAGAGGCTGGTGCTGGTGATGATGATGATGATGAGGATAATGATGATGAAGAAGATGATGATGAGGATGACGATGATGATGAATTAGATGGTGATGATGATGCTGGAAAGGGTGGTGGTGGTGATCCTGGAGCCACAGGTGGTGGCGGATCATCAACTGGATCTGGAGCTCAGCGAACAAAGAGGAGTCATGACAAATCAGGCAAGGATCCTGCAGCAGGTTCTTCTGCTCAGGGGGAGCCTGATCAAAGGAAAAGCAAGATTCGGGAACTCAAAGACAAACTGAAGCGTGCTATAGTTCCTGTTGAAATTGTCGAGCCTCTAAACAGTTATTTCGACTATGATGATGATGGCAACCTGTGTGTTCCTCCTGTGTCCTCTGATTATGATCTGGAAGAAGGTGAAATACCTCCTGAGGTTACACCTGAGGACTTGGAAAAGATTTTTGGCTTGGCACCTGGGAATCTTCCAGTGCTGGCCACTTCGCTCCAGAACTGCATCCAGACAATCATGAAGTGGAGATGGAAGATGGAACCAATATTACTACACCTGAGTATGTGGTTGATGAGTCGAGCAGCGGGATACCTAAGATCTCTGAGGAGATGCTTAAACAGTCTGAAGAAAAGCTAAAGTCTGATCCTACACCTGTCCCAGACAAAGTGAAAGAACGACATGACAAGATCAGACAAAAGTATCCTGAGTGGTTTCCATCTGGAGGCGAGTCTGAGAAGAAAAAGGAACTTGTACACGCTTCTATATTCAAGAAACAGTTGGTAAAGATGTCAGGAAGCGTGATCAGCTGGGCTTACATTAAGCATGCTAAGATGTTGGGAGTAAAGTGGCAGGATGGCCTTCTCTACTTTCAACCGTACACGAAAGTACTCAGTCTGCCCTTCTGGCATATACGTGATTTGGTTAGATTGCAGCCTCCATTGTATCATGAGTCTCGCTATGAGCTTCAAGGGTTCTACAACATTATGAGAAGAGAAAGTGTTGATGGATGGGACCAGTTCCAACCACAGTACCCAAAATCCATTGTGACAAACAAGATTCATCCCATCACAAAGAATCCTATTTGGAAGCACATCATCAAACCACCCGAAACCGCGTCGAAGATTCCATTAGTTCCGATTGAGCAAGACTTCGCTTCTAAGTTGTATTACTGGCACTATGACGCAGAGACTACAGAAGCCGTAATAGTCTTGAGCAACTCACCAAAACCGTGCAGGAAGATTAGAATATGGGATCCAATGTGGCTGATTAACTGCTCGGAGAAAGACGTGGAAACATTGTTCTTATATCCAATACAACATCTGAAGGCCGAAGCCGATCAAGCATTGAAGTTTCAACGGGTGATTCGTTTCTGTCACGCTAACAAAGTTCATGCGGGATGCGACTGGTCAAGACTTTCCAGGATCGAGACAATGTCGATTTGATGAAGACTGAAGATGCTGCATGTTTGTTTATGTTATGTTTGCTTTGTATGTTTTCAATTTTGAGTCTGTAAAGTTGCTAGTAGTTGCTATAAACGTTGTCTTAAGTAATTTTTGTACGTATACTAGCCTGGTCCAAGGGGGAGTCTGTAAGTGCATGACGTCCCTAGGCTAGTATATAAGTTGATTGGACGTGTCACGGGGTGTTTGGAGATGTTGATACGCGTTTCGGGGCGTTTGGGACACTTCAAGCGAGTACGGAGTGGCTTTAGGCATTTACGGCCTATACCACATCAGTTACATGTGTGATAGGGCCTATTCGCCTATAGTTACATGTGTGATAGGCTCTACTCGCCTGAACATACTAGTGTGATAGGCCCTACTCGCTAGTAGTTCATGTGTGATAGCTTCCTACTCGCCTAAAGGGGTCTGTACGAGTATGGGAGGTATAAATAGTCCCAATCATTGCCCTAATCTTTAGTTCTTGCCTCACACACTCTCCAAACACCCTCCCATGGTCTGTAAGGTCTGATTTGGTCTCTGTAAACACTCGAGCTCTGTTTTAGTGATTAATTAATAATCTTTTGACCCGTGTGTGTGTTGTGATTACTCGTTTATCATTGTTTCATCTTTGTTTCTGTTATTAGAACATATTTAGAGGATTCCGCACTCTAAATATCAAGCTCGTGATTGTCGGGTGACACGTTAGTCGATCCTACAGCTAGGCATGTCGTAATGTGAGAGAGGCAGACTATATCCATGGTAATGGTGATGGCAGTAAGGAAGAATACCAAGAAGTTGGTACAAATGAGAAGTATCCAAAAAGGTAAATTGATTATTATTTTTTATTTGTTTTATAAACACTCGTTTCTAATAAAGACGATATTTGTTGTAGCAACATTGTTCACCATATGTTGCACCAATGTCCTGAATAAAATTGCTAAATTATCAATGCAGCATTGAGTGATTGCTCCAAAAGTATGAGGTTCAAACATAGTAAAAGAGAACCATTCTAAAGCAACACTTAGCATGGGTGAATTAATTTCACGTAATAAAGGGACAAGGAAAATGGATGTATTCAAATATATATTTTTTTTTTTTTTGGAAAAGCCTACTTGTATTAAATGCAGATTAAAGAAAGTTTGGTTTAGGTTGATAAGGATTGTGATAATGAGGAGTTTGATGATGATGAGGATGATGACACATATCAAGGTATCATTTTTGCAATCTGAAGTTCATCTAATTGATGAGTAATGACAAATTCAGTCATATAACACCCTTAGTCATGTAACTACTTTTTATATAAAGTTCTCTTATATGTTTTTTTAATGCTAATGAAGTATACATGGAACCATCAGGTTTAGTGGAAGATGGAAATGAGGAGTTAATTACGAGATCTCAAGGTAAATATGTTTAGTGATTAAGCCTATTCACTTTTGTTTTTGTGATTTTTATTTGCCGACAGTGTTGTATTTAACAATGACAATGTTATGTTGACCAAGATGAATATGATGACATAGACCATACTATATCTACAAATAATGATGTTGGGATACAAGAGGATGATAGCCATGACGATTGGAAGACGAGGACGATGCATTCGTTGAAGATCAATTACCCCATCCTGAATTAGAAAAAGCAATAGGTCTAGTTTACATATTATACCATGTGTTTGGATTGATATTAGTTATATATATACCATGACTATTAGAAATGCTTATAAGGGTTACAAATGTAGGTTCAAGAGAAAGCACTTTTTTAGTATAAGCACCACAAAACAAGATTGATGAACCAACCTAAAAACATTTTGGTTGATTTCTCATAGTTGAGGTTGTGGAGCAATAAAGATGTGGAGGTATTTTTTTTGGCAACTTATCTATCACTAGTATTTTTTATTTAGAGTTTTCTATTAGCTGAGTCAATTATGTTAATTTGTATCCAGAAGTGTTGTATGTGGTCTAAGGAAATTCACATGTCTCAAAAGAATTTGATAGCCAACGAGCAAACTTTGAAGCTATGATGCGAAGTATTTTGGAAAAGCTACCTATTGGAGTGTTTCAAGATCTTAGATATAAATAGGAGGTTTTCTTTACTTTTTATCATTGTAATTAGTAACACTTTATATTACATTGTTATCTTGAGTTTGAACATGTGTTAGATTATGATATAAAATTATCTATTATATTTATGTTGTATAAAAGGTCGCGTTTGTTGTAACTAAAATTTTAGAAAAGCATTGCATTTGATTTAAAAAGAGGTTGCAAATTTCTACTAAATATATAATAATGGTTGCATCTTAATCTAACAAAGGTTGCATTTGAGCGTAGTTAAGGTTGCATTTGAGCTAGAAAAAGTTGCATTTGAATATTAGAAAAGTCGTATTTAAAATAAAAAAAGTTTCATTACCATATAAAAAGGGTTGCATTATAAAAAGGTTGCATTTGAATAGTAAATGCAACCTTTTCAAAAAAGTTGCATTATCTAATAAAAAGGTCGCATTAGGTCTAATGCAACTTCACCTAATGCAGCCTTTGATAAAAGGTTGCATTAGGCCTAATGCAACCTTTTCAAGGCCTAATGCAACTTTTTGTCGGGGTTGCATTAGGCTCATTTTGTTGTAGTGTGAGGAAAACAAAAAAGAAGATGAAAAAGAACTTGATGAGGAATACAAAATAGAAGATGAAAAAAGAGAAAGCAAGAAACAAATAAAAGGCAAAATGCAAGTTGTTGAGAATGTAAGAAAAAGAAGGATGACTAGAGCACAAAGGAATCAAAGGGTTAGAATGGATACAAGTGGGACTTTATTGATGGCTGCCCACGTAGTTGATGGACAACTTAAAAATGTGGTGTCTTTGAGACTGCCATTGGATGAGGATGTATTTGGGCATGAGAGTTTCACGTATGTACATTGGGATGATTTTGAATCCGTTTTTACAATGAATGAGCTGAGCGGTGGTGTAATCAGTTCTTATATTATGTAAGTGTTTAAGTTTAGTCTAAATAACTGTTCGCAAAACACATTTTATTTTATGGATTTTGTTTTGTATGTTAAACAAGTTACTGGATTCGCAAATAAAGAGTGGCCAAAAACTCGATCATGGAATTTGTTTTGCGAACCCGGCTATAATCTCACCGGCTGACCGCAAACCCAAATCCCAACATCATATTGAGCAAGCAAGTAGAACGGTTGTAGATCGTTTATTAAACAGAAATGGCAAGGACATCATCTTATTGCCTTACAACCCCGGGTATGATACTGATCTAATCTGATCATCTTAGTGCATTTTCATTTTAGTGCATTTTCATTTATGATACTGATCTGATCTGATCATCTTAGTGCATTTTCATTTTTGATAATGATCTGATCTGATCATCTTAGTGCATTTTCATTTTTGTTTTTTTTGTAGAAACCATTGGGTGTTGGCTGTGCTTAACATGAAAGGAGCCACTTCATGAGGGAGATCGTTACGGACGGACTAGGTAATAATTTAGGAGATACAAAACTGAAGAATACGATTTGAATGCTTTGACTTATAATTTGAATGCTTTGACTTGGTTTAATACCCCCCATCAATGCAAGCTGGAGGCGGTCCAAGGCGAAGCATTGTGCGAAATTTTTCAAAAAGAGGCTTCGGGAGACTTTTTGTGAAGATATCTGCAACTTGTTGTTCTGTGGAGATGAATTTTGTGTGAAGACGACCAGCAGCTACCGGTTCTCGGACAAAATGATAATCAATGTCAATGTGTTTTGCTCGTTTGTGAGAGATTGGATTTTGACTTATGAACAAGGCACTTTTGTTGTTACATAAATGTGTTGGTCGTCCGAGTGGTAATGCATGAAGCTCCCGTAACAAATGTGTTATCCAAATGATTTCCGCTGCCGTATTTGTCATAGCTCGATATTCCTACTCACAACTCGATCTAGAAATATTGGGTTGTTTCTTAGCACTCCAGAGACCAGATTTCCACCTAAATAAATATAGTAACCATAGGTAGACCTTCGAGTATCAATGCATTTTGCCCAATTTGCATCAGAAAAACCTAATACAACAATGTTATGATGCCTATCAAAAGTTAATCTATAGGCGAGTGTTCCTTTAACATAACGAATGATTCTTTTGACAAGTTGAAAATGAGTGGTGGTGGGTTTTTAAAGGTATTGGCTAGCTTGGTTTATGGCATAAGAGAGATCGGGTCTGGTTATGGTGAGATATTGGAGCGCCCCAATGAGAGATCGGTAGAGAGTAGGATCATGAAAAAGTTGGCCAGAGGAATGGAAAACATCTTTCGATGTGAGAGGAGTAGAGACGGGTTTAGAGTCGAGAAGATCGGCTTTTGAAAGTATGTCATAGGCATACTTAGATTGGTTTAGGAATAGACCGGTTTTGGTATTGGTGACTTGTAATCCGAGAAAGAAACTGAGACCACCAAGATCTTTGATTTTGAAGTCCTTGTGTAGATGTTTGGTAAATTCGTTGATGAATTTGTCATTATTCCCAATTAGGATGATATCGTCTACGTATACAAGGAGGTAAACTAAAATCCCATTTTGGTTATAAACGAACAAGGAAGGATCGGCACGGCTACATTGGAAGCTGAGAGTGACAAGAATGGCACTTAAGCGTTGAAGCCAACCACGTGGTGCTTGTTTTAGACCGTAGTGGGCTCGATTTAGTTTACACACATGAGTTGGATGTTTCCGATCATCAAAACCCGAAGGTTGTTCCATAAACACCTTTCATTGAGGTGTCCGTTCAAAAAGGCATTCTTAACATCGAGTTGCCGTAGGTTCCATTTTTGAGTGATAGAAAGACTAAGAACCACACGGATTGTTGATGCTTTTACAACGGGGCTAAAGGTGTTCGAGAAATCAATGCCTGGAACTTGTGTAAAACCTTGAGCCACGAGACGGGCCTTGTAGCGGTCAAGTGATCCATCGGATTTATATTTTATTTGATGAATCCATTTTGAACCAATGATGTTGGTGTTGGACGGACGAGGAACTAGTTGCCATGTGTGATTGTTATGCAATGCGGTAAGTTCTTCATTCATAGCATGGACCCATTTAGGGGTGAGTTGATAATAGGGAATGATGAAGTTGGCTGGTGGAAAAATGTGAAAGGTTGGCATAGTGTTTTGGTTCAAAGATTCCTGATTTGGATCTTGTTGTCATGGGATGAGACAATTGAACAGGAGCGGGTTTGGGAGGTGGGTTTGGATTGGGTTCATGTTGGTGTGCATGTGATAGGTTTGGGTCCGAGGAAGGGGAAGGATGTTCGGAGTGTGCAGGATAGGGTCTGGCCGAAGAGTTGTGACCGGTTTGTGGGCTTGATGTCAAAGGGCTATTAGGTGGTGTTATCGTGTCTGTAGATGGGATTGGGATATGAGCAGTTTGGTCTGGAATGGTGTGAGGGCAGTAGGTACAAGTGTTAGATGGAGGCGGTTGTTTGGTTTTTCGTGAAGTTGTGTTTATAGCCGATGGGGAGGGTAAGGTGTCCTCAAAATTTGACATTTGAAGAGTGTATGTATTTCCTGATGAGGAATTTTCTTTAAAAGGTAGAGTGTCTTCATCAAATTTTGCGTGTCTAGTGGTATAGATATGATCGGAAGTTGGATCGAGACATCGAAAACCTTTGTATCTAGGATTATATCCAATAAAAATACATGGAGCACTTCGCGGAAGAAGTTTTTTTTTGGTATAGTCTCTTAGATATGGAAAAACTCTACGTCCAAAAATTCGAAGATTTGAGTGGGTAGATGGTTGGTGAAAAAGAACTTCAAAAGGAGATTTATTTTCAAGTTGAGTTGGTAGACGATTTATTATGTAAGTAGCGGAAGTGAAGGCATCGATCCATAACTTTGGAGGTGCATTAGCATTAAACATCATAGCTAAGCCGGTTTCGGTGATGTGCCGGTGTTTTCTTTCAGCCCGTCCATTTTGTTGAGGAGTATGTGGACAAGATAATCTATGATGTATGCCATGTTGTTGAAAACATTGTTGTACACGATTATTAGTAAATTCGGTTCCACCATCGCTTTGAAAAACTTTAACATTGCAAGAAAATTGATTTTGAACAAAATTTAAAAAGGCGATGAGGATGGTGTAGAAATCGGACTTGTCTTTGAGAGGGTAAAACCAAGTGAATCGAGAGTAATCATCAACAAATATGACATAGTATAAGTACCCATCTGAGGACATGACGGGTGCGGGTCCCCAAAGATCACAATGAATGAGATCTAAAACATGGTCGGCACGTTTTGTGTTTTCATTAAAAGGTAAATGCTTTGCTTTTGATAATTCACAAGAAGTGCATAAGCCAGACTTGGGTAATAAAGAAGTAACAAAAACATGTCCAAGTTTATTCAATTTTGAAATAGTATCAAAAGAAACATGTCCTAGACGACTATGCCATTTATCGAATGAAGTACGAAGGTGCGAAATAGAAAGAGCAACAACAAAAGACTTGTGACTATGACTGATGATATAGAAGCCGTTTTCACATGTGCCTCTAGCAAGGACCTCTGTTGTTTTTCGATCTTGAATATGAAAATAATTGTTAGAAAAAAGAACATCAACCGGTGAGTCATTTGTTAATCTACTAATAGAAAGTAGATTTTTCGTGAGATTTGGAACGACTAAAACGTTTTGTAAAGTGACAGAATTGGTTAAGTCAGTTTTTCTGATGTGAGTTACCGGTTAAGACTGACCATTTCCAAAGGTTACACGAATATTACCGGATTGAGGATGATATTCTTTTAACCCGTGTGAGTTGGGAAGCATGTGAGTAGTAGCGTCGGAATCGGCAATCCAATCTGGAGTGTCCGAGGAAACATTGCAATGAGCATGAAAAGCTTGTGCAAGGTTGGCGTCAAGAGGAGTGGCTCTTTGGGCATATGACGCCAAGGATGGGCGCCTAGCATAATGACCTTTTTTCTTGCAAAGTTGGCAATGTGGTGATCATTTGGTGTAGGTTTTATGACCACGAGAAGATGTATTGGTGTGACCACAGTCATTGGAAGGGCCATGGGTCGGAAAGAAAAAAAATAGGAGGCACGCTGGAAAAAAAAAAAAAAAAAAAAGCGGAGAAGAAGACAGAAGGAAAGAGAATGAGTACCGGAAGAAAGGGAAGAACACAGGAAAGGGATCTCAAGCTCTTGATACCATGAGATAATGTTTAAAATTGATTGTTTGCATTACTTACAATAGGAGTGAGTATAAATATATAAAGAATGGCTAATATCATGGAGAGAATATCTCCTACTAAAAGCTATGAGTTACAATATTGACTAGGTAATAATTTAGGAGATACAAAACTGAAGATTACGATTTGAATGCTTTGACTTATAATTTGAATGCTTTGACTTGGTCTAATAGCTTGATTTTGATGACTAAAAATTGTGTATTTACATAGCTTTATTACATAAAATTGTATGATGTGACCCAAAAAATAAATCTGTGTTTACTTCAATCATAAAACATAAAAACAAACATTGATACAGATTCTGATAACACTTTAGTTGGTACTGAATAGGTTCTCCACCTTACCGTTATTTCGAATAGTGCTCCATTTCAACAATATTTATGGAAAAGATTTATACGAAACCGCATAAAAAAAAGTTTGTTTGCAATGGTATATATTATTGAAGAAAACTTGTATCATGTACCACACTATATAAAGTCCTATTTTACAATACCGATACAAGTAATGATATCGTTGTTCAATCGGTAATGGCTCGATTCGTCACCGAATCACCATTTCAAATACAACTTTGTTTTTAATAAATTTGTATAGGAATGCCGAGAAAAAAGAAACACAAACACATATTGTGTTTAAAACCTAACGAACCAAATTATAAGAGAAAAATAAAACTATTAAATATAATGGGTAAATTATTTATAGTATAATGTGTGAAAATATTTCAAGTTTCTAAAGGACAGAGTAATCATAGAGGGTAATTGTCTGAATGATCTTTTCATAAACATTGTGGTCAATATATAATTACAAGTGCTGACCGTGAGAATGGAAATACAATAATGTGTCCTATAATTTGTCCTATAATTAAGCAATCTATTTAATGTACAATATATTGCTATTACACCCCCGCAGTCGAATCGGGAGGTTGTCGGACGTTAAGACTGGAGCGAAAATCATCAAACAATAGTCGAGGCAAGCCTTTGGTGAAGACATCCGCTACCTGGTAGCGAGATGGGACATGTAAGACACGAACGCACCCCCGTTGTACCTGCTCTCGCACAAAGTGAATATCCAATTCAATGTGTTTGGTCCGTTGGTGCTGAACCGGGTTACCAGATAAATAAATAGCGCTAACGTTGTCACAGTAAACAAGAGTAGCTTTGAGAAGTGGCCGGTTCAACTCGAGCATCAGATTACGAATCCAACAGATTTCACAAACGACATTAGCAACGCCGCGGTATTCAGCTTCTGCACTTGATCGGGAAACTGTGGGTTGCCGTTTGGACGACCAAGAGATTAAGTTGTCGCCGAGATATACGCAGTAGCCTGAAGTCGAACGGCGAGTGTCGGGGCAACCTGCCCAGTCAGCATCGGTGTATGCACGGAGAGAAATATTGGGAGCAGGATGGAGATAGAGACCGTAGTCAGAAGTGCCCTGTATATATCGGATGATGCGCTTAAGAGCGTTCCAAAGAGCATCAGATGGAGAGTGCATGTGCATGCATATCTGCTGAACAGCATAGGATATATCTGGTCGTGTAAAGGTGAGATACTGAAGAGCACCTGCCAGACTGCGATAGGTAGTAGGATCATCAAATGGGGCGGATGAGTGGGCACTGAGCTTTGATCCGGTGTCAACAGGAGTAGCCACCGGATTGCAGGAGTCCATGGCGGCCCGGTGTATGATGTCTCTGGCATAAGATCGCTGGGATAGGAACATGGTGTCCCCTGTGCGAACTACAGAGATGCCCAGAAAATGAGATAATGGACCCAAGTCTTTCATTGCAAATTCCCCAGATAAGGAGTGCATAATGCTTCTGTGAAGTGCGTCAGACGAGGTGGTGAGAATGATGTCGTCAACGTAGAGAAGGAGGTAAGCAGTGTCCGGACCCTTATGATAGATAAATAAGGAGTTGTCAGACTTGCTTTGTGTGAAGCCCTGCAATAAGACAAAATCAGTAAATCGTTGGTACCAGGCTCTTGGAGCCTGCTTAAGACCATATAAAGATTTCTTCAGTCGGCAAACATGACCCGGAAAACGTGAGTCCCGGAAGCCCATGGGCTGATGCATAAATACCGTCTCCTCCAAATTACCATGTAGAAAAGCATTGGTGACATCCAGTTGGTTAATGGCCCACGAACGTGAGAGAGCCAGTGTGAGAATAAGACGAATCGTCGCTGGTTTTACAACTGGACTGAAGGTGTCACCGCAATCTATGCCCACCTGTTGACTACGACCATCACAGACAAGTCGAGCCTTATACCTTTCCAAGCTACCATCGGAACGAAACTTATGTTTGAAAAGCCACATACACCTGATAATATTCATATCCGGTTGACGAGGAACTAGCTCCCAAGTCTCATTTTTAATAAGTGCACTAAACTCGTTGGTCATGGCTTGAAGCCATTCGGGTGAGGACAAGGAAACCTGTGGGGACTTAGGGATAGGAATAATAGTGGTGGTGTGGAGGTTGAAATGGCGCTTGGGTTTGGTGATACCGTCCATGGCGCGAGTGCGCATAGAACGAGTGGGTGGAGGAATAGTGTCCATGTGGGGCGGTGGTGTGGGAGCTGAAGACGGACCAGCTGTTGGGCCTGTTTGGGGCCGCGGCCGTCGAGAATATGTAAGAGGTGGGGCTGGGTTAGAGGGTGGTATGGGCTGACTAGGCGGTGATGGGCTCGGAGGAATGGGCCGGTCATTGGATGGTGGGGAGGTAGGAGGTTGGATTTGATTCCATAAAAGTGGGTGTAGACCACTGTCTAGGAAAGTATAGGAGTCGGGCTTGGGTGGTTGGGTGGTTGAAAATGGAAAGATTGTCTCCTCGAATTGAACGTGACGAGAGACAAAGAGGGAGTTGGTGGTGAGGTCTAAACAGCGGTAACCACGATGGTTCGGAGGGTAACCGAGAAAGACACACGGTTTGGACCGGTTGGCTAGTTTGTTTATGGTGGTGGAGGGGAGTAAAGGGTAGCATAAACACCCGAACACGCGAAGGTGCTCATAGGTGGGATCGCATTTGTATAGAAGAGAGGTGGGGGAAAGAAATTGAGTGTGTTTGTTTGGAATTATATTGAGAAGGTAGGTGGCGGTTTCAAGGGCGTGATGCCAAAAAGATGGTGGTAAAGCGGATTGGGCGAGTAAGGAGCGAACCATATTATTGATTGTTCTAATTTTGCGTTCGGCCTTACCGTTTTGGGAGGACGTGTAAGGGCAAGAAAACCGGAAGTGCATTCCGTGGAGACGACAAAAGTTGTGAAACGCGTTGTTGTCGTATTCCTTGCCATTATCACATTGGAATTGTTTTATTTTACGGCCAAATTGGGTGTGGATGTAGTTGTTAAAAATGGTGAAAATAGAGAACACATTTGATTTGTTTGTTAAGGGAAAAGTCCAAAGAAAATTGGTAAAATCATCTAAAAACAAAACATAATATCGGTGACCCCCGGTGCTAGGCACCGGAGAGGTCCACAGATCACTGTGAATTATATCAAACGGTAAACTAGTACGATTACAAGAATCAAAAAATGGCATGCGCACACTTTTGCCAAAAACACAAGCTTGACATAATGTTTTGTCATGTTTATTAGATGAATTTGAAACAGATAACGGTAAGGAATGTAAAGTAGAGAAGCTCGGGTGCCCAAGGCGTTGGTGCCAACGGTCTTGAGTGGTAGCCACAAAAGCAGTGGAGGTTGTGGTGGAAGGAATTGGTGCTGTCAGTGGGTAGAGGTCTCCCGAGCTATTGCATCGCAGGAGGTGTGCCTTGGTCTTGAGATCCTTCACAGTAAAACCGAAAGGGTCAAATTCAATGGATAATAAGTTGTCAGTGGTAAGTTTGCGGACAGAGATAAGGTTCTTTATAAGGTTCGGGGCAAACATGACGTTGTTTAATTTAAAGGGTGGGAAAGGTGGCGGTAGGGTGAGGTTGCCTTGGCCAATTACGGGAATGGTCGTACCATTTCCAACGACAATAAATTTGTTAGTGCAAGTATTAAAAGAAGACGGGAAGTTGTTACCTTGAGGAGTTTTCATGTGGCCCGAAGCCCCGGTGTCCATGACTCCGTGCGGATCCTGCTGGTTGAGGGACAAGGCGTAAAGGGCCTATTGGATGTCCGTGGGAGACAAGGTAGCTGTGTATGCCTGATCAGGGGCTGCACCCAGAATACCAGCGGCTGCAGAGTTGTTATTTTGCCGAGGAGTGGACGGGTAGGGGCACGGCGGTGCGGCAGACTGTAAGGACCCCGGGGGCTGCTGACCCTGCATAAGAGAGCTCCATTGATTGGCTGCCCAGGAGTTGGGAAAGACTATGTAAGGGTGCTGAGGCTGCATAGTGGATGGGCGGCTGGTGCGATTTGTTCCACGACCCCGGCCCCGGGTTTTACCACGGGATCTGCCATAAGGAGGAGCAGAGGCCGCAGCAGAAGCCGAGGGCTGAGAGGCAGTTGTGGCAGCGAGCGCAGTGGCAGACGAGGCTGCAGCGCGGGCGGAAACATTTTTCTTTGTGGACTCGGTCATGGTTAAACGGGAGCGGCAGTCATTGAAGGGTGGGAGGGGGTCTTGGTTTTGGAGAACCGTGGATATGCTCTCGTAAGCCTCAGTGAGACCCGCAAGGAGTTGGGAAACAAGGCGTTGGTTGTCAACCGGCGCCCCGACGCTATTCAACTGATCCGCAAGATGCTTGACATGTTGGCAGTATGCAGCCATATTAGGGAAAGCTTCAAGGTGAACATTGGAGAATTGTTGCTGGAGATGGATTTGGCGTGCAGTTTTGTTGCTGTTGAAGTGATCTTCAATAGCGAGCCACGCTTCATGAGCCGTTTGACCCGGGACAAGAATAATGTGGAGAAGGGGTTTGGAGATAGTGCCGTAGATCCACTGCAAAACCAAGGCGTCAAGGCGTGCCCATAGGGCATCGGCCTCAGCCCTGGCAGTAATGGCGGCGGCTGCATCTTCAGGGGACGACGAGCCTGCAAGTGTGGCAGCAAGGGGACGGGGCTGCAAGTGTTCATAAACCTGATATGCACAACAGTGTACCTCAAAGAGGGCTGTCCAGGTTGAGTAGTGCGAGGATTCATCCTCAAGAATGAGGGGAATCATGGTTTTGATATTTGTGACCGCCATAGCGGGATGAATCTTTGTGTCCATGAGAAAATAGGGACAGAAAGACAAGAGGAGGTGGTGAGGAGCAGCAGCAGACAGGCAGGAAAGGAGGAAAAAGGAAGGGCGGAAGATGGTGGTGGGGCTGGCGGTCAAGAAGAAGGACCGATGAATTCTCTGGATACCATAAAGGACAGAGTAATCATAGAGGGTAATTGTCTGAATGATCTTTTCATAAACATTGTGGTCAATATATAATTACAAGTGCTGACCGTGAGAATGAAAATACAATAATGTGTCCTATAATTTGTCCTATAATTAAGCAATCTATTTAATGTACAATATATTGCTATTAGTTTCAAAGCTTACATACTAATAAGAACATCCACAATGGTTATGTTTTGGAAGGGTCCTGAATTCCGAACCAATGAAACTGGACGGAGGACCATTGGAGTGGTCATTCAGAACATGGTTTGCTTGGGTGAGGTCAATTAAAACGGACCGGTCCACTTGGGGGGGGGGGGGGTTGCACATGTAACTTACAATCAAAGAAAACAATCAACGGTTTGAGGAATTGGATGGTGATAAGCAGGGATAAAGTTTGTGTGTGTGTGGGGGGGGGAGTTGAAAACGAGTAGGATTTTATTTTAGGGAAAAAGTTGAAGAAGATGGTAATTAATACGCAGGATGAAGGAATTTTTTTTTAATCCTAAATAATGTATTATCCATTTCATTAATGTGTTTCAAAATTTAATATTCAATAATATTTAACAATAAATAATAATATTATGATTAAAAAAAATTAGCTACTAAATAAATATTTTTTTTAAATCCTAAATAAATAAAAAATGAAACATTAAATAAATAAAAAAAATAGAGTATCTAAATTAGATATAGTTTAAGTAAAAAGGAAAAGTAGATGAGGGGCGGGATAATGAAGGGAAGGTTTAGAATTGTTTATTGTTGTAGGAAAAATGAGTGTGGAATGGTTATGCTTTGGAATGAGGTGACGGTTTGGAATTCCAAATCGCATCAATCATTGTGAATGCTCTAAGTAGTGATTATCCATCATCTCTAATACGTTATAGAATGTCACGCTTCACTAATTTCCCACTAACCCCGAATACAAAATATGGGAAATTAATATGGTTGAGTGAGATTGACTATCATGGCTCCTGTGCATATCTTGTTGAAGGTCCCGTTCAAAGGGTCTTAATTCTCCATGCAATCCAGAAAATTCAGAGTATGATAGTTCACCCTACTAGATTGCATGTGTTCTAAATCATTAATAGAACCTATGACTTTAACGAGATTATCAAAACAATCCGGGCCTAAGCCTGGGACTTTGTCCTAATAATATAAGGGTACATCGGGAATCGCAAGAGGATTAAAAGAAGTAAACAAGATATAGAGACTAAGCTAGGGTATGGATGAGGAGCATAATACGGATAGAGATAAAGAAAAGGTACACTTGCAAGTAAGTGAGACATGTACTGGTTAAATTCCTATGGTTATAGTCTAGGCCATTTCTAATAACCTAATTCTCTATAACCATGGCTCTTAAACCAATTTGCAACATGACCCAGTCAATGGTGGAAACATCAAAGTACCACATAGTGACGATTTTCCAATAGCTCAATGACACAAAATAAATTTCAATATTTATTTATTAATTTCAAATTTCAAAATCCAAAGGGAATAGAACTCATGTGTCTTAAATGAAAACAAAAATACGTCAACATTATTCAAATCTTAAAAAGTAAACTGTCACTCCATCAAATTTCACTTCGTGGTTTATACCGTGAGGTGCGTGACACACTAGGATCCCCATAGCCATTGGTTACAAGAACGAATCTAAATACCCAAACCATTTAGTTCGTTTTCATAAATCCAGTTTAATGTTTATTAAAAAGTTTAGATAAGTTGTGGAAGTGCAAACCAAACATAGCCAGTTTAAAAATCCATGCGCAAAAGAATGCACCCAAAACCAAATAAAGTAAAGTAATCAAAATAAATTGATGTTTAACATCCCATGATATGAATGATGTATGCCCTAACGTGCTCCATACCTAGCGACCTGCAAAAGCATGCTAGCGCGTGTCAACATAAAGTTGGTGAGTTCACAAATTCAGGTAAGCAAGAGTTGAAGTTTCCAAAACCAATAACCAACAAAGAGTAACCACTAGTTCAGCATATGCCAAGGATATCTAACCCATTTATGATAACTAAATACATGAAGTACCGAACTGCTATTCAAACGGTGCACTCACAACTATGAGCAATTGTACCTCCCATCATTACCTATCAACAATGATAAAATCTAAGGTCAAAGTTCACGCCCGGCTCCCAGCACGGTGTGAGGTTTGTTAAACCTAATAGCGTTATCAACTAGTAACCCGCTTGCCAGAACCCGGAAACTCATTCGATATAAGTGAAGAGCTTCGGTGATAGTGTGTCGTTTAGTTCATCAAGGACAAAAGTTGCGTAACTAGTAAACCCCGATTCACACAAGGAATCAAAGTAACCCCAAAACCCAGGATAGTAAAGTAGTCCCAAACCGGACTAGAAAATTTTAAGTAATTTCAAAACGTGAAATTAAGTTGTCTCCAAACTCGAGACACATGTTTTTGAGAAAAGAGTAGTGAAACTCACCTTAGGTTGCGTTGACTGCTAAATCCAAATCCAAACAACTAATAGAGACTCACTCCCTATTATCCGTGTCACTATGTGAGTTCATGTGTATATACAATACAAAACAAGACCCATTTGTCTAAGACATCCAATGATGTGAAAAGTTGTTTAAGAGACACTAATGTACACATGCACAAGTAACTCTACAAACCCATCGGTGAAAACTAAGTTTATATTCAGTTATACACATCATGTAAGTCTCATACAAGTGTACACACAAGTTCAAGTCATAAACGAGTCATACAAACCTTCAAGCACTTATGCGTGAAAGTCATAATCTGGTTTTCGGAGCAGATTATGAACTGTCTAAATGAATTTATGAAAAATACTTCAACATTGTATTAAACTTTCAAAATGTTAGTAAATATCCCTATATGTTCAGTTGTCATGTCACTATTTTTTTTGTGATCAAACCATGTTGAAAAATTATGAAAAATCGTTTATTACAACTAGGTTCTGAAAATGTTTTATTTGCAATAATTTACAAGAAAAATTCTTAAAAACCATAACCTCATCCAAACAGGATGAATCCACTTGTATGAGTCCCGAATCTTATGTATATATCTACTGTCCAAAATTCGTGACCTAACTCCTTGTAAATCTCTAGTTATGGCCGTTTTAAGTTGACTCACTTTACAAGTCCAAAAATCAAATTTGACCTTTGTTTGTATGAAATTCCAAAAACGTATCAAACGATATCAAAATCACACAAACTTGCACATTCTGAAATGGGCCAGCAAAAATACACCCCTTGACGTTGAAAGGGCTTATGCCCTCAGGGACGATGCGGAAATCAGGATTCGAAACAAGGTACCGAGGTGATGTCCTTAGCCGATCCAAAAAAAAAAAAAGCAAAAATCAAAACAAACATTTCAACCCCACGTTACTTGTCCTACAAGTTACTACACAAAATCTATCCATTTTTAAACATACCAAAATCTCATTATTAACAAACCCTGGATTCATAATATTGCTTAAACAAGATCATAGACACATCATACAACATATTCATAACATATAACAGATCCACCATGCAAGATTCATCATGAATATCAATCTCTGCAACCCCTAGATCAACAATATTCCTTAACATGCAAGTTTCATACAACATACATCATAATAACTTACAAACACAATATCAATCATGTTTTAAACTTTTTAAAACTCATGTTTTAGTTATAAAAGACTCACATCAGATCTGGACAAACTTGTGTTACTAATTTTAAAGCATAATGAAAGAGATTAAAACATATTAGAATCAAAGTTATACCTAAAGCTTTTCAAACCATCAAACCGAACACCTTCAAGATTCCCGAATGGTGTTCTTGAGCCAAAGCAGGTGTAGGAACGTAATTATTTTCATATGTAGGGTTTATGGACGAATTAGGGATGTTGTAGTGTTGAAAAGTGGGTTAAAACATGTTTAAATAGGTGATTAACTGACCTAAGCCCGTCAGACATGGCCTCGCGGACCGTGGTAGAGAGGCCTTCCTCCCCGAGCTACGCGGTGCGTCCATTATCTTGGAAAACAATTTATTATCTCTCGCGGACCGCGGAGGCTTACTACACCTCTCTGCGTTTCGCGGAGGAGTACTATTTCAAGAATTATATTTTCTTTTTATCTTTTAAATGAAAAAATTATTAACAATAATAACCTTATTAATATTAATCTAAAATACATCCAATATGTTGATGTTCCAGCTTCGGGTCCTGGTCCATCCCGTCTCGGTTGCCGACCCGATAACCTTTAATCACGTAAATTCACATAATCACATATAAGCACATACATTCAAACACATCAAACATATTAGTTGATTTTACCAATTCCCCAACGTTCGGGGTTCAAGACTCATGTGTACGTAGTCCGATAATTCCTCGAATTACCGTTGATACATTTATTAACCCATAACCGTGTACTACGCAACTCTCTTAACTAACCCTAGTCAAGTGCAATGCATGATTTATCGTGTAAGCGAACTAGTTTTAGGTTAAAACATTGACCCAAAATGTGGGGTGTCACGTCATCCCCATGTTGAAAAAAATTTCGTTCCGAAATTCCGCAAGTTATCAGTAGAGCAGGTGTCAAGTGAGAGAAAAATTTTAAAAATTTTCTAGGTGTCACATCATCCCCATGTTGAAAAGAATTTCGTCCCGAAATTCAATTCGAGTTTTCGATTACGAGCTCTGAGTTTTCCTAAAAGTGTGGTGCCAAAACTAGCGTTGTTTCAATTACCCTAGCTAGATAAGATTTTTCACAAAACAAGGGACATCAATCATTTTCTCCTACCAAGGTTTTCAGTACATGGCTGGACAACCCGTCCACACCCATAATGACATCAGAGCTATGAAGGACATTTGGGATGATGAGATCGATACCTAAAGTTTGGTTAAACCATACAGGTTTTCACTCCCGATAGATCTAGGTGACTTCAACAAGCTTACCATCAGCTAGTTCTAGAGTGTGTTTGGGTTTCCGAAGAGTTGGGTCTAACCCTAAGGACGTGCTAAAGTTCAAAGGCACATGCTCAATCAACATCAGAATCGGGTAGAACATTAGCAAGTTTATCATTCATAAGAACGTACCCGTCACACATGGTTATCATCATTGTTCCCATTGTTGTTGTTACCATTGTTTTTGTTGTCACCGTTGAGTTGGGGACAGTCCCTTTTGAAGTGGGTCTCACTCCCACATTGGAAACACCATTTTCCAGTATTTCGATGACTCTACTCCTCAGTTGTTGTTGCTGGTTCCTTGGGAATTGAGCACGGCAGTCCTTAGCTTCATGACCAGCCTTTCCATATCGTTCGCACTTTCTGTCCTTTCAGGGACCAGAATGATGATAGTCAGACCATTCACACTTTGGGTGCCTCCCCTTATAAGTACCCTGGTTTTTGTCAGAAGGCGTCTGGTTGTTGTTGTTGTCGTTGGTATCTGACCTCTTTCGCTGTTGGTGATTGTCGTCCCCACTTTAGATCTTGCCTGAGCCATCTTCCCACTTCCTCTTGTTATCTTTAATGGAAGATGATGAAATACCCCGTGGGGGCAAGATTCCTTCTTCCACCTTCTGATCAGTCAACTGATGGGCTAAGCAAATAATTTGCTCGATGTTGCCCAGATTTGCTGCAGTGACTAAGCCCTTGATTTGTGGAACCAATTGCTTGATATAGAGCTCGATGCGTTTGTGAGGCGGGTTCCACTGATCAAGACACATAGCTGCTAGCTCATGAGATCGGGCGGTATACTTCTCATTTTTAGACCCGACCATCTTCAAGTTAAAATACTCAGTTTCCAACTTCTGGATCTTGTCCCGAGGAAAATACTCCTCCTTCATCAAGTTCTTGAAGTCCTCCCATGGAGTGGCATTAGCCAGATCTACACCCAACATTTGCACCTGTGCATTCCACCAGGTCAGTGTTGCGCCTTCTAACATGCTAGTAGCGAATTTCACCCGATCAGCCTAGGGACAGTTGCACATAGCAAAAACTGATTCAGTCTTCTCAAACTACCTTACCAAACCGACTACTCCCTCCGGTTCTCCAAAAGAGTGTGGCTTGCAGTCCCTTAATGTCTTAAAAGTACAAGCTGTTGGGTGATGAGTTGGTTGGCCTGCTTGAAAAGTTGCGAGGGCTGCAACCACCCTATCATTTATCTGTGCATTCAGCTCTGCCTGTGTCATGTTGATGTTTCTTCATCCATATCCACATCCTGCCATGATGATCCTACGTTCACCATATGCTCATAAGAAACGCAAAAATACATAGGTCATACGATTGTACACACTCAATGTAGTAACACAAAATCAAGGATAGAGTTTAAGAAAACAATTTGGTCTCATCTAGGTTTAAAATGAAATAAGAAGACTCAATCAACAAGTGATTGGAATCAATTATCTCCTTGCTCAGTGGGAATAATAGAGCCTTGCTCTATTCAGGTTCGATTGGTTCGAGTTCCTTCTCTAATTCCTCTTCATCCTCCTCTAGAGGTGCAAGTGTTGTCTAGAGTTGTTCGCATATAGTATTCAACTCATACTGGGTAACAGCTAGCTTGGTCATCAAGCGTCCCACTCATTACTCCTAATAGTCTTTCTCCACCACTTGGAGTGTTGCACCGTGTCATAGACATTGCGTGGCCCTCTGTTAAAGTAGGCTATACTGCTCTCCAGTGTTCTCTCCCATGAATTCAATGGTTGGTACCCTCACTGGTACTCTATTACTATTCCCCAATCCGTGAAGGTGGTTAGGATTCTAATCCCAGTGATGCGCCACATGGCCTAGCTCTCGTCCCTCACCAATGGGGTGTTCAACATTAAACTAAGTGTTAGAGGATAACAATCTTCCTAGGGCATGTCATGTAAATGTACGTAGCCAAAAGCTAATTGTGCACTTAAGCTGTGAGTGTTACTAATGCAATGCTATGCAATGACAGTTATAGACTAGACTCAACTTATAGTCCTAGTTCACTATAACCAGTGGCTCTGATACCAATTTGTCGCACCCTCAAATTCCACGGTGGGGTTTATACCGTGAGGCGCATGACACACCAGGAACCCCATAGCCATTAGTTACAAGAACAACTCTAAATGCCTAAACCATTTAGTTCGTTTTCAAAAATCCAGTTTAATGTTTATCAAAAAGTTTAGATAAGTTGCGCAAGCATAAACCAAACATAACCAGTTTAAAAATCCATGCGCAAAAGAACGCACACAAAACCAAATAAAGTAAAGTAATCAAAATAAATTGATGTTTAACATCCCATTACACGAAGGATGCATGCCCTAACGTGCTCCATACCTAGCGACCTGCAAAAGTATGCTAGCGTGTGTCACCATAAAGTTTGTGAGTTCACAAAGTAAGGTAAGAAAGAGTTTAAGTTTCAAAACCAATAACCAACAACCAGTAACCACTAGTTCAGCATATGCCAAGGGTAGCTAACCGATTCATGATAACTAAACACATGAAGTAACGAACTGCTATTTAAACGGTGCACTCACAACTGTGAGCAATTGTGCCTCCCATCATTGCTTATCAACAATGATAAAATCTAGGCTCAAAGTTCACGCCCGGATCCCAGCACGGTGTGAGGTTTGTTAAATCTAATAGCGCTATCAACAAGTAACCCGCTTGCCAAAACCCGGCAACTCATTCGGTATAAGTGATGGGCTTCCGTGATAGTGTGTCATTTAGTTCATCAAGGACAAAAGTTGCAAACTAGTAAACCCCGATTCACACAAAGAATCAAAGTATTCCCAAAACCCGGGATATTAAAGTAATCCCAAACCGGACTAGAAAAAGTTAAGTAATTTCAAAACCTGAAATTAAGTTGTCTCCAAGCCCAAGATGCATGCTTTTAAGAAAAGAGTAGTGAAACTCACCTTAGGTTGTGTTGAGTGCTAAATCCAAATCCAGACAAGTAATAGAGACTTGCTACCGACTACCTATTATATGTGTCACTACGTGAGCTTTTGTGTATACACAATACACAACAAGACCCGTTGGTCCAAGACATCCAATGATGTGAAAAATTGTTTAAGTGACACTAATGTACTACATGCACACAGGGCCGATCCAAGCCCAAGTATTTTGAAGTTTGGGCTTTGGGCCCCTAACTTAATAGGGCCCCATTAAAAAAAATTAAATATATGAAAGGCTGCAGCTATTCACATCCCCACCCTTCTATTCCAACCCCCCCCCCCCAGGCGCCTCACTTAACGAGGTGGTAGGGAAAAGCTGAATTTTTTTATCCAAAGCGCCTAGCTTTGGGCAAAGCGAGGCGCTTTGGATCAAAGTTTTATTTTGGGGTATTTTTTGGTGTTTTAAATTGGTTTTTTATTTTTTTTATTTTTTTAATATATCTATTTAAAAAAATTAAAAACAAAGTAAATAACCCTAATCAAACGTCTATATAGGCGTTTTCGATTTCCAAATGAATCAACGACTTAAACTTGACATCATCAACCACGGTCCACGTATAGTCAAAGATTTTAACAATAGATTCAGGAAGCTTGAACAATAGATTCAGTACTTCCAGGAAAAATACAACATTAATCTTCGTTATCCTTAATCATCTATAAGAATTAAATTCCTAAGAACTATTCACCACCGTTAGGTACTAATGAAGACCCTGGTCTGCAATATTTGAAAATTATCATTTCTTGATATGCTTGGTAACAGAGAGGAACACTTTCTTCTTTTGTTCTACAATATTTTTGTTAGTTGTTAATGTTGTTATAGTTTTTTCTTCTTTTAGAAAAAAAACAATTCGAATGCGGTATGCGCGTTAAATTTCATTAAATAGGTGAAAAACGCGAATTGATCAAACTTTGTAGAGGCCTATGTTCTACGGGAGGTGAGTTGGCAATCAAGGGATCCGCTTGGAGTATAAAGCTTCGCGTGTCATCTCTAAGTATTCAATTCCGATAATCCACACCTTTCTCCTGAAGCAAAACCTCTCTAGGTTTACCATCACCAAACGGATTCACCTTAGGCCTCGGCTTGTCCAATCCAATTCCTAACATTAATTCCAATTCCAATTCCAATTCCACAGTTGTTCATTCTTCTTATCAGGTAAAAAAGTTTGTCATTGTTATTGTATAATAATAATTTAAATATTAATAATAGTGTAACATATTAGTTTCAGATTTATAACATTCCCACACACCATACAATACGAAGATAATCTGAAGACTAGATTCGGTGCAATCAGAATCTGAAGAGAAGTTATTATCATCATCATCCACAATGTTCTTACCTAGAGCTACCAAGCATCCGGTTGTTTCAGATTGTCTTCATCGTTGACACATATATCTCCGACAACAACTTGCTCTGCACCCGATCACAATGTCCAACAACTGAATATTACTTGCTTACATGAATAGTGACCCTCTGCAAAGGTCTTGATGAATCTCCTTGATCTACGCATAAGTGTAAGAGTCGATTTTTCTATGAGGGTGACTAACAAAGAGATGGTCTTTTTGATGAATGTATTATTCACAAATACATTTGTTTAACAATTTTAGCAACTTCCATAAGAACTTTCTATTTTCAAATACCATGGATCAGAGAGATTTATGCTAATCAAGATCCAGAGAACTTTCTAGGGTAAATAGCGAGTATCGTATTCCAGAGAACACGCTTTTATTAATCGGGTTTTGAAAAACAAAATAAAGTGGAGGGGTTCTAAAAGAAATTTAGTTTTTGAGAAAGGTTTTAGGTTTAAAATAAAAGATAAAATAGTAGGGATAGAAAACATGAAGGTCTCGGGAACCCTCCAAATAAGTAGAATAATTATATTAAAAGTAATAATAATTTTAATTATTAATGAAAAGAACGGGTTTTGACGTTTTGGCAACTAAATGGGTCATACACAGGGAAGTGTACGAGTCCCCGTAAAGGTGTCTTCGGACTGCTAGCCTGTGAGCCAGTCTTCTCCTGGTTGAAAGGTGTCGTCAAGCCTAACGCACACAAGTCATGTAGCTTATTAGAAAGTTTGAGTCCTGCTTGGTAGGCACTTCCCAAACCACCACAAAACCACTCGTTTAAGAACTGGGTCCTCTACTTCATCTTCCTAAATTAATGTTAAGGGTTAATTCCGACCGGGAATCCCTTCCACCTCTCTCAACTCTCGCTTCTCATACCGAAGGATCTCACATGCCATCAGCTTGTGTGACAGGGGACCCTCTTAAAAGTGACAACTTAAATAATTATTGATCAGGTAAATATAAGTTGGGTTTAGTAATTAAAAGACTTCAACAATTTCAACCCTTAACCCCCAAGACTTGTGAATGATATCCTTAACAAAGGTGAAACATAATCCTAAAAGTGTGCAATCCGAAGATCACTGGTGCACCCATAGGGAATTCTCCCTTTGTCGAGAAAACAATTCACACATCTGATGTGATGCCAGAAACTTGTCACCCGGATCTAGTCCACTTCAGAAGTTATTGCTTAGAATCCGGTTTGGACACCAGAAACCCGAAGGATCTGTTTCACTACTGTTTCCTTACCTTGGATCTAGCTTGGGACTACCAGAAGCCGATAGAACCCCATGATAGTTTTTATATTAGTTAAGTTTAGGTTGATTATAGGATTGTTAAGTTAACCACTAATTGAACCTGTCACAAAAGATAAACAAACAATAATTAGTTAAGAATATGAACACACCAAAAAACTAAAAATAAACTACTAATAATATAAAAAGACTAACATATCGAATAGGTTTGGAGAATACTGGATTTATATAACCATCTAAAGATAATCAAAACAAGAACATGAAGGTCTTCCACTCAAAGACAAGCTTCAAACATCCTTGATCGCATGCATCTAATGTGATTTCCGCAACCCTCGATCTTTATTTCTTGTAAACTACTCCTATGGTGCCATTTCTTGGTCGAGCATGCAAGGTAGGAAAGCTCCTATCCTTGGAGAGGTGTTAGGTCGGCCCTAAGGCCTCCGACAAGACCTTAGGAACTCTGCAAGAAGGGTGGAAGTCGACCCAATATGGCACACCAATTGGTTGAGGTGAGCTTACTATTTATAGGTTGATCAGGGCAAGCACGGCCGTGCACCGGGAGTGGGCATGCACGTGCACGTGCACCTGCATCACGTACATTCTGTTGTTGTAGGGACTGTTTGTCTGTACCTAGTGTCTAGCACGCTCGTGCTCCATACTGAGCACCCCCGTTCAGGTGATAAAAGTTGCTTTCTTGTCCCCCAAGTTGGATCGTTGTCTTCTAGTGCGCGGGGCCTTTGTACCATTAAGCATGGGCATGCTTGGTCAACCTCGGGTCAATTTTATCATCGTTTAAGCCCCGAGAAGTTCTTTACACATCCTCAAGCAACCAAACAAAATTACCTAAGGCAAATAGCAATATACAAATCCTCAAGCCACTTGTTTATTTATGTTAGAAAAATAAAAACTGCATGACACGCCTACTTAACCCTTGGATTATGCTCAAACCTATACCTGCTCACAAGGTTCACTCAACACTTTGGTTTATCTTTTTGGTGAGTTTTGGGGGTGAACACTCAAGTCCAACCCGAAGCTGACACGAATCAGAGGCTTGTATGCAAATCAAGTCCCCGTTTCCAAATCAACTAAATAAGGTAAATAAAGATGACTTTCAAAATGGGTTGTAATGTAGGGGTGCTAAAACTACTAAAGTAAAAAAAAATATTTAACTATACAAAGGGGGATGAGTTACCAAACCGTGGTGGACAGTCATAGATGAGAGGCAGCGAGTCGTGGAAGAGGGCTGTAACGGAGTGCGACTTGTTCAACAGCGATTTATGAGAGGAGTTGAGTGTTTATTCCTCGGTCCTTCATCATCACTATCTCTTCCCTCACAATGTAGTCGATATTGCTTCCTTTCCTGATGCGGCGCTCACCTCTGTACCATATAGCGCCCTTCTGGATCAGCATAGCATACTCGAATTACGAGTGAGTCATGTTTTGGTTGCACCTGCCTTCATGTGCCCAATTTCCACACTTGACACATATTTAATACCGTTTGGCCCATCTCTTGGAAACTCACTTTGATTGTCCATAGAAGGCTGGATTCTGCTCCATCCTATGCCATAATTTTCTTTCTTCAGCAGTCTTATCAAAAATAATTTGTATCAACTATGGAGGCAGACGTGGCTGAGCGAAGTGGAAGCACACAAGCAAATGAAGATCAAGTGGATGCATCTTGAGAAAGCGAGGGGGAGAGCAAGAGAGAGATGAGATATCACAAAGAGAATATAGAGAAAGTGCATAGAGCAAGAGAGAGAGAGAGAGAGAGAGAGAGAGAGAGAGAGAGAGAGAGAGAGAGCTGAATTCTAGTTCTTTTAGGTCTCACCGGTCAAAAACCAAATATTTAACTTTGCAGATCCTTTGCTTTCTTTCTAGGCTCTCTTTATTTTAGGTCTCTCTCTTTATTTTGGGCTCTCTTTTTTATGTGGATTCTCTCTGATTTTTTTTAGATTTTACAAGATATCCTTCTTCGCCTCGTCTGGTGTTGTTCCATCCTTTTCAATGTTGTGGCAACACCTTTTCTAGCTTGCGGTCACGAACCCTCGATGATAAACAAAATACTTGAAGCTGCTCTCATGAAAAACGGTTGGTACTCATTTTATTAGGTGAAGAAACGAAAGGCTAAGGCTCAAAATGTTTTTTCTAGGGGTATGTTTTATTTGAAACAACATGCTGGACTTCCGGTCTCTGTTTGGCGCGTTTCGTAATTTTTAATTGATCGTTTGTGGTTTTCGGAAGTCACATCCGATCAATTAAAACGTACCAAAACATGGAACCCTTGTTCGATTATACTCGTGTTAAGCCTTTAAAGAATTATAGAATCATTTTACTAATTCCCGATTCTTGATACTTTCATAAATCGTTTGTCAAATCATAACCATCATCATTACACCCTCAAAAAAGAAATAAAATAAAAATAAATAAAATAATAATAAAAATTCATTACTCCAACATAACTTGCAGCAGCTTGAGATATGAGTTTGATTAGCTAAAACTTCGTTTGTGTGTTTTTGGTACAAAGGAACTTGGTTGCAAATATAATAATAATAATGTAATATAGTTATGGTTAATGCTCAAAGAAGTCAACCTTTGTTCACTCCTAGAAGTCTTGAAGACCAAATGACTTTTACAAGATACTTGAAACAAGGTATGGATATGGAGAACATCCGATGAGATGATTTCGTACAAGATTCCAATGCAAGCAAGTCAAATTCAGTTGTTGGACATTGTGATCGGGAGAATTCCTCTGATCCATTCATCACAATCATTAGTCCAACATAACTTGCACCAACTTGAGATATGAGTTTGATTAGCTTAAATCTCTGTGATCCTTGGTATCCACTAACCGTAGCGATTATCGAAAGATTTATTTTAGGAATTGTTTGAGAATATATTTTCTGATCAAAGGATCCATAACTAAACAGTTATTTGGAATGTTCCTGATCATTATAGAAGAGGAATGGTTTTGAAGGTGTGTGTTGTATGTATAGAATGGTGAATTATTGTAGTGTGTTAGGTATATGATGGAATGATTTGAAAAGAAATAGCACAAGTCCCTCTTTAATGATGTTTATAATCAAAACGGGAGCTTCTATGAGACCCTGGATTACCGGAGGTGCATCCGCACCAGAGGAACAATCCTAGCCTCGAGCAAGGATTGTGTCAGAGTAAATAATGATTGATGTGGCCTAATGGAGGCATGTCAAAAATGAACAAAGCGAGATAAACCTCATGGGCCTTAGCACATGATGGATGAATGGACAATCAAAAGTCTAAAATATATAGATGGCTATAAATCGCAGAAATAAAGGCAATGCCCTCATAATAAGCCAAACGCGATCTACTGGATCACTATGCATACAAATACTAAAGAAAGAAAACATAAGTAAATAGACTTGTTTGAATAAACATGGTAATGTGACACCACGAAACATAGATGATCAAGGACTCTTGTGAGAAACACTGAATTGATCTAAGGGTCAATAAGTCCTGAAGGACATAAATAAACAGAAACGGGTCATAGTTCAGGAACAGACCCTATAAGGGTGGACCCTTAAAGGAATTGACTTGGAACCAAAGCGTTCTGAAGCATAAAATAAAACATAATCCGGAAGGGGATTTGAAGACGGAGTGTTATATACGTAATAATACCTAGATAAATACAAGAGTCGGAAGACTTGGGTTAAATCTCAAATAAGATGCATGCGAGAGCTAGAAATGTAAATTCAAAAGGCTAGATAAGAAAGGGCCACGGACCCTATGGTAATTATATCGATAGGATAAAAATCCTAAAAGCCCGAGGCATCGGGGCAAGTAAATAATAGGTGAGCAATCGCCTAGAATTAGTTTTGACTAAGAGTTGAAACTCACACACTAAAATTCAAATAAAATGATACCAATGCGCGTTAAAGAATACATGAGACAGGCTAAATGCTATCGAAGGTATTATGTAGAGGATTCCATGGAACATTCTAACTCTGAATGTGTAACCAAAAACACTGATGAATTAACTATTCACAGAATTAGCAATTAGATAGTAACAAAACGAATGATAAACCGTTAATAGTCTACTGATTGCTAAGCAATCACTAGAAGGTTCAAACGGGTCAAGTGAAGTCGCCACCACTTGGAACCAGAGGAATGCATAAATATAACTAAGCCTAGTGACAGGTGAAAACACTATTAAAAAGGACACACGTTGTCTATGACAAGGAAAACGTGAGGTATGGAAAGGACTCGATGCTTTCCGGTAAAACCCTGGCATTATAAGAGGTTAAGTCGAAATCAAACGGAAATTAAAACCATGTTGAGTGTGGGTGAAGGTCTTCGGGAAGCCGTATGATAACCAAACCCGATATGTGCCTCAATGCATACAAATGACTCTAAGCAGAGTAAATAATTAAATGTATACCCTAAGCCTTCGGGGACTTAGGGGTTCCAAACACGCAAAGTAGTCAAATCGATTACTCTTGGACAAACCATGACACCAACGGGCGCCTAAACTAGAATAATCTCCGATAAAGATGAACGAGTATGTATACATAAGCTTAGAGGCATAATAAAATTCCATTAAAATAACCCTCGTCGTGGAGGAATAAAACTCAAGGTTAACCACGAGGCGCGACCCATGGGAGTACATATATATATATATGGTTTCGAGGACGAAACCATCTTTAAAGGGGGTGGAGTTGTAACACCCCAAAATTTCTAAATCGCATTTTATGATAATATAAGCACACAGGGCTTTTAATCGAACCGAATGAGGCGTGACCTATACGAAATTCCTAACATAGGAAAATGACCCCGTTAACCTTGTTAGCTAAACACGGATAAAACCCATTGCAAAAGATTAACTTATTTAGTGGGTTTAACCAAATCCACTTGTGTGAAACTTGAAGGACCAAATGTGTCATTAAGCCATAGTTGGCTTATGAACTTGATAAAGGAAAAAGTGAGTATCGATTTTCATCAGAAAAATCATCCATACACACACTCAAAACACACACATAAGAGAAACTCTATGATCAAGCTAAATCAAGATGAAATCAAGGGGCTTTTGTGTGCATTAGCCCTAAAACGAATCATCCAAGCATAATACACACCAAGGTAACATTTTATTTGGCTAATTTTGTTGGTATGTTCATGCTTGGTTATGATGAAAATCATGGGTTGTTATAAAAACGCAAATTAAGGGCTTATAAAGGTTACTCTAGTATGAGGAGACCATAATACATGAGAATTTGTGTGTGTTAAGCAAAATCCTTATGAGATGATTATATCTTTGTAAATTCATGTTATAAGATGAATTGGGTTTCTTGGTGGATTGGTACGAACCACCTTTAAACCATGAAATACTAGCTTTTGTTAATACTTATCAATGATAAACTATGATGTAGATGTTTATTGGGATGCTAGTAATGTTAATCTTAGTCAAGGATGGATCCATGAGGTCCTTAAGTCCTAAAACTAAAGTTCGGAAAATCACGCCTACCAAGTGTTGGATAAAATGCCTCAATGAAACTCGATTTCACTTGGGCATAGATACTTTGATGAAAACATGTATGTTGGTAAAACATGACCAATAATGCTTATAGACATGTAAAGACTAGGTTCTAACAACCTAAGTGATCATTCACCTCATAGGTGCGAATACAAGAGACTTGGGATAGCCAAGGAGTCTCGGATTGAGGTAAAGAGGCAGCTCGCATAAGGTAAGTCACTCGATGGCTTAAATCTCAATATATTCCTAGTGTGTTCATATGCTTATTTATACCTTTGCATATATTCGGAAGCTAGTAGTTGGAGTATCACAAAAGAAGCTTAAATGAGATTCATAATACATAGAAAACGGCCTTAGAGGAAGGTTGTCAATATCCAAATTAGGCTAACGGGTCAATTTGGGTAAAACACTAGATAGATAGGGACCTAAACCAAGGATCGATATTATACCGATATCAATTATTCTTGATTGCTTGAGTATATTCGTAGACCTTATCTTCACAATATCAAGCTAGTCTAGAAGCATAAAGGGGCGCGAGCTAAGGTAAGTCATATCTATGACTTTGTAAGATAAATACATATATGCATAAGTTGGGAGTGTAATTATGGGTATATCATTTAATTAAAAATAGAAATTGTGATTTCCAAGGGATAGAAAACAACAGATAAAAACTGTGTCGTAAGTCATAGAGGCCGAGCGTACAAGACCGAGAGAAATGGCACATCTGGCCATGGACACGATGCACCGCAATCACGGCATAAATGACTTAGGCGTAAAGTTCCCTAGTCGAGTTGAGGCTTGACAAGTGGGCAAAAACCACAACTAGAACATGGAAATCATAAAATCTTATGATTTTGTCATGTATAAAACTTACAGGTCAACTTAAAGATGGTTAGATAATTCATGGTTTTTGGGTTAGAAACCGAACAAGGAATCCAAACATATCTTTAATCATGTAAGAGGTACGTATTATGACCCATTAACAAGTCCCAAGAAGCCCCATAAATGGCCTTGAAGCTGCACTAAAAGTGTAGCTTAGGGCAGGAAAAAGGGTAGTTTCTAACAGCAGGTTTACCCGCCCGGGTAGAACACTCACCCGCCCGGGTAAAGGTTCTGATAAAAAAGGGTAGCTTGTACATAAGGTTGACCCGGCCGGGTTGAATTCTCACCTGCCCGGGTAAAGGTTATGTAAAAAAATAAAAACTTCATTTTATTATTCTTTCAATACTAGACATTCATGCTAACAAATAACAGGCTACTTAATCGTGTTTAACCCCAGGTACTTAAGTACGCTAAATGGATGGTGAAGTGATCAAGGCTTGATAGAAGAACCGAACGCGCTAGACTTGTCCGCTTCCGCAACGTTTAAATTAACCTTTTAAATCTTGGTTTTGGAAAATGTTTTGGTGTCATGTTTAAGTACAAATGCTACTATACATATCTTTTGTGTGTGGACTAAATGTGATGCATTATGTAAATGATGAAATGTTTTAAATTAGAACTTCCAAACCAAGTAATTTCTTGCTTAATTACCCGTATAATGGGTAGGGTCTTACACTATTCAAAACGAATATTTCTCCTGGCTAAAGCTGACTGTGTAGGAATTCGGTTGAGATTCGCTTACCACATAAAGATGTTGCATTTTAACGGCACCCATTTACTCCACCTCATGACATAATTTGAACCAAAATTTTTATTTCTGTTAGCCATCATTCTATATGAATGAACCGGAAAACCCCCTGGAGTTTCACCTGCCCAAACCTACTTGTCTAAACCTTCATTTGGCGTTGTTGGGAGCCTCACAGCAGCCTTCCCATTTGTCCTATTCCAGAGCATTGAACCTGCTCTTAGACCACCTCCAAACCCACTCCTTACTACCATTCAAGCAGTACTTGATCTTTATACATTTTTTTTTCAATTTTAAACAAGTTAGGCCATGTTATCTTGAGAGTTTCTGGGTATAACCAAGGATCTAACCAAAATTGGATGTCCGAACCATCTCCCGCAACTCCTTTGATTAGATAACAAACTTTTTTGTCATCAATAAGAAGTTTGTTCACCAACGCTACTATATTCTTCCTACTATATTCTTTTATGTAACGTCACATCCATTTGATCAACAAAGCATTATTCAAGTCTGCAATTTTGTTTATTCTAAGCCCTCCGTTCTTCTTGGGAGTCGTCACCCGATCCCAAGCCATCCAATGTACCTTTTTCACATAGGTCGAGCCAACCCATAGAAACCGCCTCATATAAGCTTTTAGTTTATCTACCACCTGCAAAGGAGCTTTAAACAAAGAACAATAATAAATTGGAAGACTTTGCAACACCAATTTGATAAGTGTCACACGTCCACCAATAGATAGCGTTGCCGCCTTCCAAGAATTAAGTCTCCCTTCCACTAGATCCAAAACAGGCCTCCAGTTCTTTACTCGGTTCATATTAGCCCCAATCTTGAAGCCTAGATAGTCCAAAGGAAAGTCCCCTGTCGACATCCGATCAGTTGCGCCATATCGATGAGCTCTTCCAAAGGCGTACCAATCCCGAACAAATTGGTTTTATGGAGATTAATCTTGAGAACGGAGCAAATACGAAAACATCGGAGAATTTGAGTCACCATTATAACGTTCAATTCAGACCACTCCCCCATGATTAAGGCATCATCTACATATAATAAGTGTGATAGTAAAGGGACGTTATTAGGTGTTTGTATACCCTGAAGAACTTCCTCACCCACAGCTTTGTAGATCATGCACGATAATGCCTCCATAGAAATAAAAAATAAAAAAGGAGATAAAGGATCCCCTTGGCGAACCCCTTTTTCACATTGGAACTTAAAGGAATTAAATCCATTAACCAAAACTGTTGATCTAGCCGAACACAAAATACCGGAAATCCATTTACACCGTAATTCTGGAAAACCCATTTGCTTCATAATGGACAAAAGAAACTCCCAATTCACATTGTCGAACGCTTTCTCGAAATCGATCTTTAGTAAAAACGCTTTTTTATTTACTTTTTTCAGCCAAGACAATATCTCACTCATAATCAAAGGACCGTCTAAGATAAGCCTATCTTTCATGAATGTCATCTTAGATCCCGATATTAACCCACCAATCACCTTCTTGATGCGATTAGCAAGGATTTTAGAAATCACTTTGATTATAACCCTAATCAAGTTGATCGGTTTATATTCTTTCAAACCCAGAGGATCCTTCGTTTAGGGGATAAGAGAAATGAATGACGAACTACAAACATGGGATATTACCCCACTTTCATGAAAACTTGCCATTATTTTAATAAAATCCCCCTCCAATAACTTCTAGAACCACTTCACAAATTTAAAGTTAAAACCATCAGGCCCAGACGCTACCTTTGTTACATTCCAACCATGTCCACTCTTCTTCCTCTTCAGCTAAATCTCTCTCTTCACTAACTATGTTCAGAAACCCCAAACTCTTTCTTCATTATAATTTCCTTTTCATTGTCTTCAACTCTTTTATCATCTTTCCAGTTTGTTTCAAAATCTTTCTCAAATGCTGAAATTTTCAGAATAAACATAAATCAGAAGGACCTTTAATATTAAAAGAGGACAACCCATCAGAAATAACCTTGTCAAATCTTGGTCTATCAAGCCAGGAGTTAAAGAACCTGAAAGGGGTCAAACCAAATCTGGCCTAAACTAAAGATAATAAAAGGGGACATCTTCCATTGGCAGAGCTTGAACACAAGCTTCCCGCCACCTATTAAAAAATTCCAAATTGACTAACAGTCAATCTTGCTCAATTTATTTCCTTTGCCTTCCCGGCCAGGTATGTGAATTTCCTTCCTCTCATCACATATTTTTTTAAACCTACTTTTGATATACATTCATTAAATTCTTGAGCACTGGTGGAATTAAAAATGGAGTTCCTTCGTTCCTCAGGGTTTCTGCTAGAGTTAAAATCTCCCATGCAAACCCACATCCCCTGAAAATTGTAAATAACTGATGCAATCATATCCCATAGAACTTTTTTATCTAAGTCTTTTTTATGAGCATAAACGTTCAATATGTTTAAAGAATCCACCAGACCCTTTAAATTCCCTCTAATCAAAAGGAAGTGTTGATGCTTCAATACTTCAATTTGCATTAAATTTTTGGACCCCAAATACGTACAACACCTCCAGATCTACTAGTTGCCTCCACATAAGCATAACAAAATTCTAATCTCCCCCAAAAATTCGATAAATCAAAGTTGTCTAAATTTTTTAATTGCGTTTCTTGTAGAGATAAAAATGAAACCCTATGTTCTTCTATTAAACTCATTATCCAACCAGCTTTCCCTTCCACCCCGAACATTACGAGATAAGAAATTCATATATTACCTCATTTAAAACCTTCATCCACAAGTGTTTGATTAACTAGTTGATTAAAATTGTGAAGATTAGCTCTCAATTTAACACCCACTTCCAGTGTAGCGTCGAATTTATCTTGGAATTTTGTTACCTCAAATGCTTGGGTAGGTTGGATATGACCTTGAACCTGATGTTGCTCCTCAATAATATTACCTACTGCATGGGGGTATCAAGAGACCCCTGTCACACCCTCAAATTCCACGTGCGGGGTTTTACCACGAGGCGCGTGACAAACCAGGATCTAAGTCAACGGTCACAATAAACGACACTATATGATACGTAAAATGGCATAAACAAACCATCAAGTTTTCATAAATAATCCATCGCTGCGGAAGCGTAAACTTTATTACAATCCAAAACGCAAAAGTACATAAGTCTGAAAAAGATAAGAAAATGCATATGAATCCTAGACGCCGTGTGACTCCGTGCGCCTATGATAAGCTGCTACCTCAACGACCTGAGACAAACATGCTAAAAACGTCAGCAAATAATGCCGGTGAGTTCACAGGTTTTATGTTAAACGTTTAAGTAATGAAAGCCATCATGTTATCACTATGTTAGAAATGATAGCGTTAGCTAGACTCATGAATAATACTACTACGACCGGAAACCATTACAAACAACGATATATGATTTTTCCCGAAACGATTATGCACTACCATCCCCGGTAGCGTTATGCCGAGACAATATGCACCCGCCCGGCTCCCAGCCGACGGGTGGGGTCTGTCAATCCCAATAGATCTATCCACATTTCCCCCATTATGCTATCCAAAATATTCATGGTTTCCCCGGGACTTTACGTATCGTATAGTATGTAAATGAATTAACACTAGTATAACATGATAATTTATGAAATAAGTATGAGCATGTGTCTCCCCCGAAATGTAAAACATAAATTGGGGCCGTGAAACTCACCTGATGCTGCTCCTCGCAATAAGACAAGTAAACCTGCTCAATAGACGGCACCAAATACCGGTGACCTATCATGACGAGCGTATAAGGTGTTAGACTAACAACCCGTAGGTTGATTAGTCCCTAGCAGTCCAGACCATAACCGTGTATATATGAAATGATGTTTAAACGTTTAACCGACCACACCAGACAAGGCCCGACATCCCATTGGTGACCCGACATCTCAAATGTTAGCCGAAAGCAAGATATCATGCAACATATGCAATTAAACACTTAATGCGCGCAAGAGTTCACCTAATCTAACATAACAGTTAGTTAACACATAACAAAGTCCAAACACGTGTTACCAAGTCATTAGACATGTCCAGGGGTTCCTAACATGTTCCTAGGTGTCAATCCGTGTTTCGGGATGTTAAAATATACATACAGCAGCATTACACGCGATTAGGAATCAAACTAGCATTTAGGATTGTAATCACTAGTTGTTTAGGCGAATAGGACTGTAATTGCATGAACTTCAGGCGATTAGGTTCCTATTCGCATGAAGCATCATGCGAGTAGGAGCCTACTCGCCTCCGCACATCTGTAGTGCATTTTCGCGCGTCGAACACTCCAAATCAGATCCGAAACATGTAAAAACACCAAATACCCAACCCAAAACATTAACCCAACTATTTCAAGCAAAAACCCCTAATTTATCATCACCTTAGCGGTCCCGAATGCACGCGGTTTCCCAAAATAGCATATCTTGCATGTAAGCATCACATCAACATGTAAAACTTACCCTAAATAGCAAATACTCAGATTTCATCACATAACGGCGTTATCCGACATTACCCTACTGTTCTAGCATCATCCTAGAGCAAACCCTATCCTCCAACAATCAACCAAACACAACATATTATCATCAATCCACCATAATCGCCCAAACGGGTCAAAACGCCTAATATCAATATCACACATCTATGAACCTTCAAATCCCTAGATTATCATCATATTAGCTTATCTAGATCAGAAACATATCAATAACACAAGAACAATCATGTTTAGACGATAAAGATCCTATCTTGCATGACTACAACACATAAAACAAGTATAGATGTGTGGGTTTGTTTTGAAACCTATTTTAATAAGTTTTCAAAGACAAAAACGTTTATAAATCAGGTCTGGACCTTTAGGGATCAAAACAATACTATTATAAAGGTTTAGGATGAAGAACTCACCTTGAAATGGTGAGATTATGGGTTGTAAGACTTGAAAATATGATTTCTTGCTCAAAAACGAGTTACGGAGGTTGGGTAAGGTGTGGGGTGGCTTTGGGGTGTATTAGGGTTTCACAAATAATGTTTTGAAACATAAGGGCGGTATTTATAGGCGTTTTTAGTCGTGACCTACAGTATAGGCGAGTACGGGCTGTTATTGGCGAGTAGGGATCCTATTCGCTAGGAACAATTAGCATTTAGGCCCTATTCGCTAGTAACACTAGCATTTAGGCCCTATTCGCTAGTAACACTAGCATTTAGGCCCTATTCACTAGTAACAACTAGCATTTAGCCCCTAATCACTAGTAACAACTAGCATTTAGCCCTACTCACTAGTAACAACTAGCATTTAGCCCCTAATCACTAGTAACAACTAGCATTTAGCCCTACTCACTAGTAACAACTAGCATTTAGCCCCTAATCACTAGTAACAACTAGCATTTAGCCCCTAATCACCCCAAGGGGCTTCCTACTCGCCTATAGCCTAAGTACCCGAGCTTTTGGCGCGTTAAACCCTATTTTAACATATATAAACACGTTTTCACATACCGACAAGTCACATAATGATTACCAACATATAATGCACGATAAATAACACGTTCCCACCCGATCACCAATTCCCGGGACCCGAGACTTGCGTGTGTGCGTTAAATCCGATGATTCCACGAATCACCGATCCTTGTACACATGGTTATGGACCGACACCCAATGGTCCCTCGGACCATTGTAACGACTCCCGATGATTCCCGAATCATCGGTACGACTCAACCGACCCGGTCAAGTATGATATTAAGCAGTTGTTTTCAATGTTTTCGTTGAGGTAGACTCGTATGTATGCAAAGTAGGAAACACATGTATGTAGTGTGCATAACGTATGTATGTAAAGTATGAAAAGTATTAACCTGAATATGCTGGGTGTCACATCATCCCCCAGTTGAAAGAATTTTCGTCCCGAAAATTTCCCGAAGTCAAAGAGAACGAAACGATAAAAAGAAAAATTTCCCCAAAAATTTCCCAGTCGTCACATCATCCCCCTGTTGAAAGGAATCTCGCCCCGAGATTCACTCTTCAACAGTGATGAGTGTCGACCTAACCCCAGTAACGTTTCCCATAATGTAAACGAAAGGATAACAACGAACGAAGAATGATAGCAACGGTTACTCTATGTCGGGGAACCGCCCTCCCCAAAGTGAATACAAAACAATGAATCCTCTTGATCGAAGGCCTACCAGAGACTACTGTGATCGGTATAAATGATACACCGGTACCGTCCAAGTAGCATCTCTAAAGGACCCACATCAGACTGATGAATGCAAAACGATGATCAAATACCAAACTAAATGCACACAATGAATACGAATCGCCAAGCAATGTGAATGAAAATGAATACAAGTATAACGAGAATCAAGAAAAGAATACTCACCAGTAACAGTATCAGGATCCTCCTGGTTCTCCCTAGCACCGATGACATAAGCACGAGCCGGAGTAGTTCGACCGCCACCCTCGCCTTGCTTCCCCTTGGGACAGTCCCGCCTGAAGTGCCCAGTGTCGCCACAGTGATAGTATCCCTGATTTCCCCTGGGTGCAGCAGTGGTAGTAGTAGCAGTAGTAGGGGCAACCACCTGTTGTTGAGCCTGAAGATTCACCCTGCAGCTCTGGGCCTGATGCCCGTTCCTCTTACATCGGGTACAATAACTACAATCCCCAAGATGATGGTACCCACAACGATCACACCTAGGCAGCCTCCCGGTATATCCACTCTGCCTCTGCTTAGAAGATGCACCCGTAGCCTCAAATTTCCTCGGTTGCTGCTGCTGAGGCTGAACTGTACCCTTTCCCGCGCTCTCCCATTTCCTCTTGTTGCCATCAGAGGTCTTCACCACAGTACCCTTAGGAGGCAAAACACCCTCCTGAACCTTCTGCTTAGTCAGCCTATGAGCCAACCGAATAGTATCCCGAAGTGTAGTAGCATCATTCGCGGTCACCAACCCGCGAACCTCAGGCACCAACCCACTAATGTAGAACTCAATAGCCTTATATTCAGGCGTCACAGAATCCGGGCACAAAAGTGCCAACTCATGGTAGCGAGTGGTATACTCCTCTATCTCAGATCCCACCATCTGATGATTCCACAGCTCATGCTCCAAACTCTTGATCTCATCCCTGGGGCAATACTCCCTCTTCAAACGAAACACAAACTCGGTCCATGGCAATGCATGGGCCTCCAGTAAACCAATAGTCTGCACCGTCGAATTCCACCAAGTCAAGGCACGTCCCTCGAATGTCCCTGAAGCATACTTCACACGATACTCCTCTGGGCAGTTACACATGGAGAAAGCAAACTCGACCTTCTCTAACGAACGAAGTAGTCCCACAGCTCTCTCAGTCCCACTGAAGTTATGGGGCTTACAGTCCTGAAACATCTTGTAAGTACAGTGGACTGGAGGAGGTGGAGGTGGTGGAGGATGAAAAGCACCCCCTGTTACAACAAACAACACGGGTCAGAAAACGAACATCACACGACCAAGGATAAGGAATGAGGGTAGGGGTAATTAAATTACCACCATGGCCCTGCTGGGCGGCCTGCTGCGCAGCAATAGCAGCTGCCACGTGCTCCTGGATCAGATTATTTAGCTCCGCTTGGGTCATGCTGATGTTACCACGACCCCCATTACGTCCACCGCCATTTCGGCCGCCAACACGACCACCACAACGTCCTGCCATCTTCTGTCAAGGTCAAAGACAAGACATCAGATTCCAGAACAGATAAACAAGAAATCATAAGTAACAAGGTCAACCAGAGAACTGGATTCCATCATGATCATCAGATCAAAAACAGAGTCCACCAGGATTTCCATGCATTTCAACTTATTATTTCGTGTGCACCCGAAATGATAAGTCGCTCTACATGGTCCCCGAGGCGTGCTCCTAGCTTGACTTTCAGACCACAAGGCACCCACATTCAAGAACAGATAAGAACTCCTAGGTGATACAACACCCAAGATGTAGAACAACAAGTACAAGTGTGAGATGATGTGTGCGAGCAAGTGTGTCCATTGGAGTATAGAAAGGGGAGATGTCCGAATCTTGGACAAATCTCCGAAGGATGCCGAAGCCACTCCAATGTACGCCACTGCCGTGCAAGGATAGTAAAGCTCCCCGTCTTCAGCACGATGATGAAGAACAGGATAGGAAATAAGAGTAATAGATAGATGATGTAAGCATGAATGATAATAACGAATGCATTACTAACACCCCGGCAATTCCCATATGTCATGACTTATATGAATGTGACCGTCTAGTGTGTGCGACTCGGCTATAGACTTGACTCAACATGCAGTCCTTGTTCACTATAACCATTGGCTCTGATACCAATCTGTCACACCCTCAAATTCCACGTGCGGGGTTTTACCGCGAGGCGCGTGACAAACCAGGATCTAAGTCAACGGTCACAATAAACGACACTATATGATACGTAAAATGACATAAACAAACCATCAAGTTTTCATAAATAATCCATCGTTGCGGAAGCATAAACTTTATTACAACCCAAAACGCAAAAGTACATAAGTCTGAAAAAGATAAGAAAATGCATATGAATCCTAGACGCCGTGTGACTCCGTGCGCCTATGATAAGCTGCTACCTCAACGACCTGAGACAAACATGCTAAAAACGTCAGCAAATAATGCCGGTGAGTTCACAGGTTTTATGTTAAACGTTTAAGTAATGAAAGCCATCATGTTATCACTATGTTAGAAATGATAGCGTTAGCTAGACGCATGAATAATACTACTACGACCGGAAACCATTACAAACAACGATATATGATTTTGCCCGAAACGATTATGCACTACCATCCCCGGTAGCGTTATGACCGAGACAATATGCACCCGCCCGGCTCCCAGCCGACGGGTGGGGTCTGTCAATCCCAATAGATCTATCCACATTTCCCCCATTATGCTATCCAAAATATTCATGGTTTCCCCGGGACTTTACGTATCGTATAGTATGTAAATGAATTAACACTAGTATAACATGATAATTTATGAAATAAGTATGAGCATGTGTCTCCCCCGAAATGTAAAACGTAAAGTGGGGCCGTGAAACTCACCTGATGCTGCTCCTCGCACTAAGACAAGTAAACCTGCTCAATAGACGGCACCAAATACCGGTGACCTATCATGACGAGCGTATAAGGTGTTAGACTAACAACCCGTAGGTTGATTAGTCCCTAGCTGTCCAGACCATAACCGTGTATATATGAAATGATGTTTAAACGTTTAACCGACCACACCAGACAAGGCCCGACATCCCATTGGTGACCCGACATCTCACATGTTAGCCGAAAGCAAGATATCATGCAACATATGCAATTAAACACTTAATGCGCGCAAGAGTTCACCTAATCTAACATAACAGTTAGTTAACGCATAACAAAGTCCGAACACGTGTTACCAAGTCATTAGACATGTCCTGGGGTTCCTAACATGTTCCTAGGTGTCAATCCGTGTTTCGGGATGTTAAAATATACATACAGCAGCATTACACGCGATTAGGAATCAAACTAGCATTTAGGATTGTAATCACTAGTAGAAGTGGCATTTAGGATTGTAATCACTAGTAGAAGTGGCATTTAGGATTGTAATCACTAGTAGAAGTGGCATTTTGGATTGTAATCACTAGTTGTTTAGGCGAATAGGACTGTAATTGCATGAACTTCAGGCGATTAGGTTCCTATTCGCATGAAGCATCATGCGAGTAGGAGCCTACTCGCCTCTGCACATCTGTAGTGCATTTTCGCGCGTCGAACACTCCAAATCAAATCCAAAACATGTAAAAACACCCAATACCCAACCCAAAACATTAACCCAACTATTTCAAGCAAAAACCCCTAATTTATCATCACCCTAGCCGTCCCGAATGCACGCGGTTTCCCAAAATAGCATATCTTGCATGTAAGCATCACATCAACATGTAAAACTTACCCTAAATAGCAAATACTCAGATTTCATCACATAACGGCGTTATCCGACATTACCCTACTGTTCTAGCATCATCCTAGAGCAAACCCTATCCTCAAACAATCAACCAAACACAACATATTATCATCAATCCACCATAATCGCCCAAACGGGTCAGAACGCCTAATATCAATATCACACATCTATGAACCTTCAAATCCCTAGATTATCATCATATTAGCTTATCTAGATCAAAAACATACCAATAACACAAGAACAATCATGTTTAGACGATAAAGATCCTATCTTGCATGACTACATCACATAAAACAAGTATAGATGTGTGGGTTTGTTTTGAAACCGATTTTAATAAGTTTTCAAAGACAAAAACGTTTATAAATCAGGTCTGGACCTTTAGGGATCAAAACAATACTATTATAAAGGTTTAGGATGAAGAACTCACCTTGAAATGGTGAGATTATGGGTTGTAAGACTTGAAAATATGATTTCTTGCTCAAAAACGAGTTACAGAGGTTGGATAAGGTGTGGGGTGGCTTTGGGGTGTATTAGGGTTTCACAAATAATGTTTTGAAACATAAGGGTGGTATTTATAGGCGTTTTTAGTCGTGACCTGCAGTATAGGCGAGTACGGGCTGTTATTGGCGAGTAGGGATCCTATTCGCTAGTAACAACTAGCATTTAGGCCCTATTCGCTAGTAACACTAGCATTTAGGCCCTATTCACTAGTAACAACTAACATTTAGCCCCTAATCACTAGTAACAACTAGCATTTAGCCCTACTCACTAGTAACAACTAGCATTTAGCCCCTAATCACTAGTAACAACTAGCATTTAGCCCTACTCACTAGTAACAACTAGCATTTAGCCCCTAATCACTAGTAACAACTAGCATTTAGCCCCTAATCACCCCAAGGGGCTTCCTACTCGCCTATAGCCTAAGTACCCGAGTTTTTGGCGCGTTAAACCCTATTTTAACATATATAAACACGTTTTCACATACCGACAAGTCACATAATGATTACCAACATATAATGCACGATAAATAACACGTTCCCACCCGATCACCAATTCCCGGGACCCGAGACTTGCGTGTGTGCGTTAAATCCGACGATTCCATGAATCACCGATCCTTGTACACATGGTTGTGGACCGACACCCAATGGTCCCTCGGACCATTGTAACGACTCCCGATGATTCCCGAATCATCGGTACGACTCAACCGACCCGGTCAAGTAAGATATTAAGTAGTTGTTTTCAATGTTTTCGTTGAGGTAGACTCGTATGTATGCAATGTATGAAACGCATGTATGTAGAGTGCAAAACGTATGTATGTAAAGTATGAAAAGTATTAACCTGAATATGCCGGGTGTCACAACCCCCGTTGAGATCCATGATCAAAGTTATTTTTCCTGTTCCTCATTAGATTCCATCAACTCATGATAAGTACCCTCATCTCCTGACTAGTCATCATTTGGCACCTCCGTATTACTTAGGCCTAATAGCTTATCCAGTCCAAAAGGGCCATCCCTTCTACACCTTTTCTTTGGATTCGGCCGATTATCTAGAGATGAGAACTTGTCCTTGGACCAGTTATACCTTATATTAGTTAAGCACGCCTTTTTCTTTTTTGAAGACTTCAAATCTGCATAAAACTTCCCATTAATTGTTTCCTTAAAATTTTCCGCAATGTAGTTGTCCATAATAATAAACTTGACCGCTTCCCCACCCATTGCATCTTGAAAAGATCCATTTCCTGGATTAACCTCTTCTGAATTTGAAATCCCATGATTTTCTCCTTGATTATTGCTTTGAATTGAATGGAGCTCTTTGCTAATTGAACAACCAGAATCGGATCGATGACAGTCCATTAGCCGGATTTCCCCTTCCTCTGGTTGACCCTCAGGTGACTTCTTCTGAACTTCGCTAACATAATCTGGGACCCAATCATCCCATTCATCCATAACCCAAATGCGGATTTTTTTGTTACGCCAGTTCAATGTAATCACCTCATTGATCTTCCTCCCCTCGTCAACTAAAACCCCCCACACAATCCATACAAAGATTATCATCCTTAGTATTTAATTGAGAATTGTGAACTATTTTGCCGAATCTACTACCAATAATGTCCAAAACCTCATTAGAGAGAAGATGCAGTGGAACCCCTTGAATTTTTAGCTATGAAATTCGTTCAAAAGGAAGAATATATCCCATCCAAAAGTCAGGCAAAGAGAACCAAACACCTAATTCGTTTGCGACTGACTTGAATGTAATTACCTCTTGATGATTTATGAAAGAAATAAGAACCATGAGATCCCCCATGTACTGAATATTGTAACCATTAAAACCAGCCTCCATGAACAGCGACTTTATTTCCCTGAGAATAAATAAATTTGTCGTCCTTCCGATTAAAGCCTTGTTGTGTTCCTCTTGAAACGCCATGGTGAATTCCGGTATATCCACCGACAACTCCTTTACTACATTCTCAAAACCGACCAGCGTCTCTTTGAAAGAAGTATTGCCAGTTCCGCTCCAAACAGAATCACTGATCGACCTTGGGACATCATCCACCTTTTCCTTTTGTTTTTGATCCCTCCATTCCACTTTAAAGCTATCATTGACTGAAGTGAACCTAGCGCCATTGATAAATAACTTGTTCCCTCCCATCTTCACATTGGACATCTGTTGTTCCAATTCTTTGCTATCCTGAACATCTTTAAAAGAAGCAAACCCAAAGATTCTTCCGTGCTTGTCTCGTTTCCTTGCCACATATACCCATGTAATCTCCCTAAAAATGCTTAAACATTCCTTAATCTCTTTGTTATTTTGAAACCCTCCGATTGTCAGCCGTGATCTTCTGTCACCATCTCTTTCTTTCCCGAGTTTACTTTCTCTGTTGCATTTAGTTACCAACTACTTGAACCTCAAAACTATTAGTGATTAGTGATGAAATACTTTCTCTGTTGCATTTACTTTCCTGTACTCCATATCATAACACGCATTTTATCACTTCATATTAGATTTGTCTATTTTGGAAAGCTTCCGTGATATAATCTAGTTAGTAATGTCTCTAAGTTGCGTTAATTTCCAAGTTGTGATTTTATGTATGAGTTAATGAATTTTAATGCAGCTATGATTAATTGTTGGTATAATTAACTTATTCGGGTGCTAGAAAGTGAGTGACGAGTATAAAAAAACAATGAATGCTTTTAATTAAGTTTTAATATTTCAATTTGTTTTCATTGTTACGTTGAGGGTGTGAGTTCGATGAAGGCATTGGGGAGCCTAGGTGGCCCCCTCCCCCATTTTGAACCCCCCTTCAAATTTCGGTGTAAATGGTAATTTATTCCGAACTAACCGATGCTTATATATTGTATTTTAATGTAGAAAGTTGTGGGTAAAGGGAACACCACCCCCTTGATAGGGATGAAATGGGGGAATGATGATGTGGCCTCGGAGATTCAAAGTCGTACCCCCTTATATTTATTCTTTGTTGATATGGAGTGCAGGAAACTTAGGGGCTATTTGGTAGCCTCTTAATGACCATTCAGTGGCTACCTCTTAATGGTCCATAACCACATCTGAATGGTTAAGAGGTAACCTTAAGTCTGAATGGTTAAGAGGCAACCATTAAGATACAGCCTCTTAACCATTCATACATAAAATTACATATTAACCATTAAGAGACTATGAACCTATTCAAATGTAGCCTTTTAATAACCATTCAGATGCTACCAAACAACTCTTAGAGGTATTTAAAATTGGACTAAGAAATTAAAAGAATTGTGATTACATCGGCCCAAGATATAAGGAATTAGTGGGTGAGCATTTAGGACTTGCGCTTAGCACCACGTGAAACATGCTCCATGGCGTGGAACAATTATTTTAGGCCCACTCAATCCTCATTATTAAAACTAGTAGGAAGCCCGCGCGTTGCCGCGGGAGCGATAATATAAAGTATGATACTCCATATTAGTTTATCAAGTCCATATCTAATATTTTCATCTACCAAATTGTCAATGCGACAAGCTTTTCTACATAAAAATGTGTTCTTAAGCATTAAAAAAAAAAATTCGACTTTAAAGTCTAGCTTTCAAGAACTTAAGCAAGATCACATCACTTCTTCCATCTTTAGAACCAGATGACTTCAGTCATATATTATACAAATTTTAACCGGGTATAGTATTATAGCAGACTCCACAAGTTCAATTTTAATTCAATGAATTGGCGTTAAGCAAAGAAAACATAAGTTCTCATTATCACAATTATGATGAAACCAAAAGGACTTGTTATCAATCAACATATCATACTCATTATCCATGAAAATTTAAGTGCGTGTACTATGCAATGTGTTTTCAATCTATATTTCACATAGATGTATATAGATAACATAATGCTTGTGTTTGTAATATTGGTAACATTGAATTAAATATGTCTATTTATACATGAAGTATATCATTTACAAACCATCCAATTGAAAAACAAACAAAAATCTAGTTGCTTTACAGTTTTGCGTAAATATAGCACAAATTAATAACTCTCAAAGAAGGAGAAAAGTAAACAAAAAATATGAGACTTCAATCAAAAAATGAGATTTTATGTTTTACAATTTACAAATTACACTTTGGCAAACTTTTGACCCATCCGACCCATTTGAACAACATTCTTCCTGTCTAATTTTATTTTATTTTACCTAGTTGGCCCATTAGAGAGTAAAATAACCAGATTCATAGGTCAAGAAATTACCTTTCGGTTTGCCTTAGAAGAAATTCAAGATGCTTATCAAGAGCTTTTTTCTTCTTTTGATCAAGCTCTAACCGATACTTGTAAAGCACCTAAAATGACATGATATTTTATAGAAAATAAATATGTATCAAAATTATAATGTAAAACAAACCCCTCATATACTAAATTACATATATGACTTACCAGCTTCTCAATTTTTGTTCAAAATTTCTTCCATCCTTGGAGATATTTAGTGCAACTTTTTTCATCTGAAGCTCTTCTTCCTAACCATTGAAGATAATGAACTACAATATCAAGAAGATGACATAAGGAGAAAAGTAAACAAAAAAATATGAGACTTCAATCAAAAAAATGAGATTTTATGTTTTACAATTTACAAATTACACTTTGGCAAACTTTTGACCCATCTGACCCATTTGAACAACATTCTTCCTGTCTAATTTTATTTTATTTTACCTAGTTGGCCCATTAGAGAGTAAAATAACCAGATTCATAAGTCAGGAAATTACCTTTCGGTTTGCCTTAGAAGAAATTCAAGATGCTTATCAAGAGCTTTTTTCTTCTTTTGATCAAGCTCTAACCGATGCTTGTACAGCACCTAAAATGACATGATATTTTATAGAAAATAAATATGTATCAAAATTATAATGTAAAACAAACCCCGTATATACTAAATTACATATATTACTTACTAGCTTCTCAATTTTTGTCCAAAATTTCTTCCATCCTTGGAGATATTTAGTGCAACTTTTTTCATCTGGAGCTCTTCTTCCTAACCATTGAAGATAATGAACTACAATATCAAGAAGATGACATATACACTTCTTCATAGGCACTCAAAGGTCTCACCTTCCAATAAACACAATTAAAACAATTCTTACAGACAATTCAATGAATATCTATTGGTATGGTCATGAGGGCAAGATTGGAATAGAATATTAAGATGTGAGTAAGATAATGATGGTAAAATTACAAACATATCCTCCTAAGTGTCTTAATTGTCACAACTATGCCCATTATACCCTTAAATTTCTTGCTGAAGTATGTTGTACATATTGCTTCTTAAGTTGTACGGAAGTAAAAATGACTATGTTAGCCATCACTCCTCCTTAATAAGATAACTAGTGGTAATGCCCGCGCGTTGCAGCGGGTTCGTTACGCGAGGAAAATATAGTTAGTATCTTTTTTCGGTACCAGAACTTCCTATGAAGCGGCATCTGAAATTCCCGATATTCAAACGTGTTAACGTGTTTTCAAAGATTAAAAGACCGAAAAGATTGATCTAATGTTTTGTTGTTTACCTCTATGTGTGAAATTTCTTTCAATGACATATCAGCAAAATAGGCATATAAAGCTCTTATAACAGCCTGCAATGCACAAATTCATTAAACCCATGTTTGCATTGCACAAATCTTTCAATGGATGAGTTGGGTAATAGGTAATTTACATACGGTTTGGGCCACACCCACCAAAAATAATGTTCATTTGTTTTTAAAATGTTAATAAAAAGCTAATGCCCTAAATATTATTCAAAAGCTATATTGATACATACACATGTATTAAAATACACTTTACAAACACGTTTAACCCGTTTTTTTTTTTTTTTTTTTTTTACCCATTTGTGGAGGTAAAATTTTGTGGTTGCCTTGTCTTACCTGGTGAGATACGACTACAACAAGCGCGCGTTGTCGTTCTAACTCAATAATAACCAGCTCCAACCTGTTATATGCACAACTGCAAACTTTTGACGTTGCTTAAAATACCAAAACTTTAATTATTTACTTTCTATATTTTCAACAGAGATTTTTCCTTGTATTTGAATTCAATACCTTTGTATCACATCGAGATACGACTCTCCACGAGGATATCGATACCTGAGTTTGTCTTTCTTCCTTGACCTTAAAAAAAAAGACCATTGAATGGAAAGGTATAAAATTACAAAAAAAAAAAAAAAAAAAAAAAAAAAATCGAATATTTCATATTTAACATACTCGTATTCTTCAGGCATGTTCTTCTTTATTTCTTCATACGTCATACCGTCACATACACCAGCATTTATCTCATCAAGTGCACGCCATTGTATCTATAACGTAAAGAAAGTACACAAATTTTACAAATGATAAATGATCAAAGAAGCAATTTATGTGACATGTAAAACTAACCTTGGGGAATCTAGCAATTTGATTTGCAGTCAAAATTGTTCGTTGCAATGTGCTTGTCCAAATCTAGGTGCATAAATAAAAAAAAAACAATATAAAACATTGCAAACTTTGTGCAACAAACAAAGAAAATGCAAATAGTAAAATAAGTAATAGTTCTTACAAAAGCATTTTTTTATGTTCTTCTTTATTTCTTCATACGTCATACCGTCACATACACCAGCATTTATCTCATCAAGTGCACGCCATTGTATCTATAACGTAAAGAAAGTACACAAATTTTACAAATGATAAATGATCAAAGAAGCAATTTATGTGACATGTAAAACTAACCTTGGGAAATCCAACAATTTGATTTGCAGTCAAAATTGTTCGTTGCAATGTGCTTGTGCAAATCTAGGTGCATAAATAAAAAAAAACAATATAAAACATTGCAAACTTTGTGCAACAAACAAAGAAAATGCAAATAGTAAAATAAGTAATAGTTCTTACAAAAGCATTTTTTTTAGGCAAGATAGTCCATGTAGGCCTTCAATTGAATGTTATAAGAGGAGGACTTGAATTTCACAATCAATCTCATTCAATTTGATCCTTAAGGTTACGGAACTTGAAGGGACAAAAGGTTAATGATCTATATTGATGAAGGAAGAAGGCAAAGGATTGAAGGGTATGGATGGAAGAAGGAGGGTAATATTGTAAAAGTCTTTTGATATTGTAAAGGAGGAGGTGGATGAAATGTCTATATTACCCTCTTAAGTGTCTTAATTGTCCCAATTATGCCCATAATACCCTTAAATTTCTTGCTTAAATATGTTGTACATGTTGCTTGTTAAGTTGTATGAAAATGCAAATTACCTTGTTGTACATAACTCCTCCTTTATAATGTATTATAGATATAGATAAATTAGTCTTAGTGTCCGCATGTTGTGAGAAACAACATTTAGTTAACATGTGCATTGTGTATTGTAGTTTAAGTAATTATACTGTAAAACTTAAATTTAAAAGGTCAATAAGAAATGTATTATATTATAATATAATATAGATGATTTCGGTTCATTTTCGTTTCTGTTATTACTTAACAATAACATATCATTTTTAAATTAAAAAAACTATAGCAATACCATACTCAAATTAAAGAAAAAAAATTTCCATTTATAAGGTGTAATAATATTAGGAAAATATTAACGTATAAAAAATTATGGACGTTTAAAAATCGTGAGGGTAGTTGATTAAAATAAGGGTGAAAAGTGTAATTGTTATTTAAATAAAAAAAGTTGAGTATTGGGGGAAAATATGTAAGTATTGTATAAAAGGCGTATTTACCCTTAAAAAGTAGTTAACATATGCATTGTGTGTTGTCCTTGTGAAATGTATTATAAGATAGTATAGATATAGATAAATTCCCTATGTAGAAATTTAATGAAAATACAATAAATAAGGGCTGAAACAATTATTTTAGCGGAGCATTATCACGGCTAGGGCTGAGCAATTTACGTTTCGGAACCGCTAGAACCGAGGAACTGACGCAGAACCGCTAGATCCGAACCGTATTCTTGTATTTAGGGTCCGGTTCCGGTTCTTAAATTTTGGTGAACACGGTTTCCGGTTCGGTTCGGTTCAGAATCACGGTTCTGTTTAAAGAACCTCTAGAACCGGGTTAGGTTAAAATTTTAAATAATATATATAAAACCCTATTAATTTAGTGGGCTTTTCCAAGTAGTTTGTATACCGACTATCTACATTTTCAATTCCCAAGTTTAACCTTTCTAATGAATACTTTTCGAGTCATGTTAACTATATAATATCTAACAACTTGTTGTGATAGGAGTTCTATTTGAATTATGTAATTTCTATAAAAACATATCGAGTACAATAAAAGGGAACGAAAATAGCTTAAACTGAAAATCAACGCTTACAAATTCATTTATAAGGTGCACAGGTTGGCCTATAATGTGTATCGGACAATGATGTAGTATAATATGTGACATTAGGAATGCATGACACATATCATTCGTAGTGTCAAAATTACAATCATTGCATATATGCAGTTGGTATTGTGCACTTCTAAACATGTATCATAGGTCCATAATATGAGTAGGACACCACACTTTAGTTTACTAAAGTTGCGTTTGATTTAATTATTAGTTTTAGGATTTAATTGACAACCGGTTCCGGTAAGAACCGTTTACACGAGAACCGTTTAACTCGGTTCCGAACCGAACCGGTAGGTTTTTAAACGGTTCGGTTCTGGTTCTTATATTTATCACTAAACAGCTCCGGTTCGAGTCGGTTCGATCCGGTTCTGAACCGTTGCACACCCCAAATCACGGCTGAGCAGCATAATTTACAAGGACTGACGGTAGGAACATTCCTTTTTGGAGGTGTATGGATCGATTGATAGAAAACAATATATAAAAGAGTGGTGATCAATGGTGGAATTACTTATGTGAGTAGGTGTAACATTTCATATTTCATAAATTATGTACGTTGGTTATTCAATCAATAAAACGTCACATTATACCCTTCTAGTATGTTCTAATAATGTTTTGTGATGATTTTGGACACGTATAATCATACCGTATACATAAAATAACATTTTAGTTGTGAATTAAATGCCAAAAAAATAAATGTTTGGGCCGGGATTCGAACCTGCGCCCAAACCGGTTCACAAACTAACACCACAGAAACAAACGACTAGGCCAAGCTGTTGTTTGTTAATCATATCCTAACACAAATACATTTAAACATTCCCTAGTTCATCACAGTTGACTTGGGAAAGTCAACAGCGATTCAATCTTTCCAATTTAAGCATCAATCCGCGCCTTTAAGCCTGATATGGTAAACAAGATTGATTGACAGGCCATTCCGCGTATTATACACGTCAATTGTAATCAAAACTTACCAAAAAAATCGATTAATTACACGTTCATCATTTAAAACATAGTCAACTTTCCAATTCGTCCAATATGTGTGCTACACTATAAATTGAGCCCCTCATTGCATGCTTTACTCGCCGAAAAACAAACCCCCACTCCCAATTTCTGTAAACAAACTGTTTTTTTAATCAAGAATCAAGCTCAGTTGACTTTTTTCGTTGACTGATTCAAATCGCACGAAATCGAATTGTAAGTCTCGAAATCTTTGATTGGTTTTGTTGTTCGGCATCATGCGACAAATAGCCCAATGATTCAGGGGCTATTGGACGCTAATTAACGTTATTAAGAAGCTAGGGTTCATAGGGATACGATTTGGGGAAGACAACCTTCTGCAGCACCTTTTAAATATATTACGAAACGAAAAGATTAACCAACTGATTTCACAGATCAGGTGGTTATGCTCCATGGCTCAAAAACACGAACCGGCCGTAGGCCTATGGTTCGATTCCCATTCGCTTGTTTTTTTTAAATCAATTATTAAAACAAATAAGTAAACCTATATAATTAATTGGATCCAAGAATAATCGTTCTCAAGGTCTAGACCAGATGGTCTAGGCTTGTGATTTAAACCACGAACCGGCCAGTGGCCCGGGTTCGATTCTTGGCACATACAACCATTTTTTTTTATTTTCTTTATACTTATATAATCTACAATTATTTTTAAAAATAGATTTTAAATAATAAACATGGTTTATAAATTCTACAAAATTTATTTTAAGTTAGTCTTATGATAAAGTTTAATATCCAACTTTTAGTTTTTCAAAAATCATTTATTTATTATATATTATAAATATTACAAGTTTATTCTTTAATAATTTTAAAATTCTATAAAAATATCAAAACCACTTTATAAAATTCCACAAAAATTATTCTAAACTTATAAATCAATAAACATTTCTGAAATAATTTTTATTTCAGAAAAATCATTTATTTAATACTTTTAATCGATTTTTGTTATTTTAATCAAAGAATAAATTATATAAATTCATTTTTCATCATTTTTTCATCAAAATTTCACTTAAATTATTATTAATCATTTAGATCAGAAATATAAATTTTTGATTCAAAATTTATAAATTTTAATATTTTTAAATATTAAGTCTATATTTTGTCAAATAAGTATTAATATATAAATATTCATTAATTAAGAAAATAATTTTATAAAAATTATTTTCACATTTATTACATTATAATTCAACTACTTTTAGTTAATATTGGTCAGAAATATTTTTATTAATTATTTCTTTATTTATTTAAGTTATTAACAATTATTCAAATTTAATCATAAATCAATTATTAATCCCCAAATTAGGAACCCTGGCACATTTTAGACTAGAAAACTTAGACTTATTAAGTTTTCCCAAACACTTATTTATTACCTTGAAAGAGGGTGATATTTGGATACACACGAACCACATTTACGTATATAACAAGGGTCTCCATTTTAACACTAAGGTGAGTTTACATAGCCCCTTTTTCCATTCACTATTTTGGGATGAAACATGTTACAACATTCAATTTACAATTCAATCATAAGTGTCTATGTGTTATTCTATGTTGCATTATGTCTTAAACATTACTAGGGTAAGCACATTATTCTAGCATAATAATTAACATTGATCAGCCGACGGTATACAATGATAGATCTATTGGACTGACAATCCCACCCGGATACGTGTACCTCCTACATAGGTAGCATGGGTGATTGTTATCGAATTTATAACATAATCGAGTGAACCATGAGCATATGGGATAGACCACAATATTCTAGTCACAGGGTTTGATTATGCACTCGATTTACCCAATTGTTTTGTTTTCACATATGGACTAGACTTGCCATGACACTCAAATTGTACAAGTTTTTATTCAATTGTCAAAACCTATGTAATTCTCACCAACTTTTGTTGACCCAAAAATATTTTCAAAATTAACATGTTTCAGGTAACAATGAAGCTGAGGCTTAGAGTATGCTTGATGGATTCTATGAAGTTATTTGAAGTTATTTGCTTTATTTGACGTATTAGATATTTTGGGATTTTTAGACATCGTTTCATTTGGATTTTTACGTTATCATTAAAGTATTTAAAATTTCAATATATACCATGTGCTACTGAAACAATCATCAATATGTGACATCCCGATGTTTCCGCCATCGGTTGGGGTGTTACAGTAGGTGTCGATTTTAATTTTATTTAATTGATTATTTTGAATTTGAAACCCGTATAAATAGGGGTGGATACAGGAGGTTTTAGGGGTTCTCAGAAACCTCATCGGTTTGGAAAAAAAATGAAAATCTTAGTGGTATATTTTTAAAAATTAGTGAAAATCAGTAAAAATCTAAAAAAGAAACCCCTTGGAAATTTGTCCTAGATACGCCACTGCTTATAAACACTATGAATTTAATTTATCTTTATGGTTTTCATATTTTTATCACTTTTAGAGGCTAAATTATTTTAGCTAACAAGGTGAAAATGATTACTTTTTTTTTTATTTTGTATATTTGTTTTGGTTTTGGATTCTAAAGTTGGTTTTTTTTATTAAAGTAAGGAATTTGTTTATGGTGCAATTTGTTTATGGTGCTATTATGTGTGTGCATGCTTGTTACTAATTTATGATCCTTCAATAGTTTCATACTAGTTTTTGTAAATGTCTTTATGTATAGAGTATAGACTGTATTATTGTTACTGAAGGGATAGGGAGCCCAATCCGCGCGGAAGCGGCATCCATATCCCTCTTCATAAGGATCTGCGGGAGCATTCACTCGGAAGTCAATCCGCAGGGAGCGGATGGACTACACACAAAGCAGCCTTATCAACTACACCTAGTAAGAATAGATGCGCGTGCGCCCACGCGCGGAATGTTCTACTACACACCAGCCTTTAATACGAGGTACAAAGGATCAAAGATCAGGAAGATCCACCTGCAGAGGATCAGAAGTACCACCAGCTTGAGGGCAACACGTGTCCGCAGTGGTCCAACAACCACTGATGTTCAACAGTGACGTGACCGCTTCCATGCTTCCACCATGCTGCTCCAAACAGTGCTGACCAGGCATGCTCACCTGCTGTCAGGGGTCACGTCAGACACCAGCAGGTAAGTCAACCATGCTGTGTCAGAACGACATACCGCCGGCGGCCAGTCACAAGCCGCCACGTGTCCTCCAGGCAAGGCATCCTTAACTGTCGATGACGTCAGCAACAGGACCGTCCTTTTCCCGCCCTTTCCATGGGCCAGAAGCAGTTGGGCCGAAGCTAGGCCCAAGTAACACAAGACTTCTCGTGGGCTTTCTACTAAGCCCATGATCTCCACTATAAATAGAAGACATCAACTCCTTAGCAGGGGGATCCAAATATACTCACTTGTAATATAGAGCTAGGTTCATTTGTAACACTTTGTACTCTCCAGAGTAATAAGATAACCGGCTCTTCACAGTGGACGTAGGTCGAGCTAGACTGAACCACTTACATCCTTGTGTTCTTACTTTCACCACACACACACTCACACATACATTTCTGCTCTCAAGTTGAACCAAAGGTTTGGGTAAAGGATAGTACTTGCAGTTACGTAAGTATTTACACCTCGGTGATTAGTGATAATCTCCGAGATACTTATTGTTTCTTCATTGGCGCCATCCGTCGGTTAGAACAATTCCTTTCATCTTTTAACCCACCCATGGCTGAACCCAACCCTAACACTGTCGTCGTCGACCAAACCGGGGACGTTGATGTCCAACTCACCGGAAACGTCGGCACCCCAACCACTGTCGTCAAACAGTCCACCTCACGCATCCAAAAGCCAGTCTTCGAGGTGCATGATGCGGAAACTGATAAAGACAGTGGTGACAACTCAGAGGAGGATCCGGACCAATGGCTCCTCCGCCAAAGCACAAAGAGTGCCGCTATTTACTAGCGGATGCTCATGAAACAAGCCAAAAAGAAGGGCAAGGCCCTGACTTATGACTCCCCGCCAAAAAGGAGTCATAAGGGTAAAAAGGTTACTGGTCGTCGTGGCGGTCGTAGCGGGGAGCTCGGGACTACGCAAAGTCACACGACGAGTCTGATGGTTACGAGTCCTCTAGCACGGACTCTGACCATAGCGAAAAGACACACTCTTTTCGCCCACGCCACAAGGATGTGGACGACGACTTGGTCAAGCTGTTTAGACCAAAGTCTTTCGCAAAAAAATCAAAACTCGCCGCTCGTATAGCGACTGCCAGAATCCCCAGGAAAGCTAAGCTTCCTAGCAGCATCGGCAAGTATGATGGCCTACGTGACCCGGACGACCACATTCACGACTTCGAATGTGCGGGGAGTTCTGTTAACTGGCCAGTCCAGGTTTGGTACCACCTTTTTGCCCAAACTCTGACTGGCGCAGTAAGAGTCTGGTTCGACAATCTCCCCATGGGGAGTTGTGACAACCAGCAAATTCCGTACAACGGTTAACGTGACTCTAATCATGTTTTCGAAGAAATTAACATGGTTTAAGGTTAATAATAGTTAATTGAGCCGTTACGAGTTCTACGATGTCCTCAAAGTTCGTAGAAGCCTTGATGCCTTTAAAGAAAGACTTCGCGTAATTAACGTTCATGAACTGACATTAGTAAAAATTTGTCAAAGTGGACTAACACAAGGCTAATATGTGTAAATACGACACGTATTTACTATTGATACGATCGGACACAAAATCGGCGTGAAAAAAACGGTAAAAGAACGCAGCGTTTTGGAGAACGCGGGAGGAACTGACGTGGGAATCGGACGTCAAAATGCGTGGTTTTAACCGTTATTGAACTTTCGGAATAATTATTTATTATAAATAATTTCATTTATTAAGTTTCGAAAGTAAACAAATCGTTTAAATGAAGGAAATCACTACTGATTTAATTAACGCGAATTTTAACGCGTTTTCTGATTTCACGCGTTGGGTGACGAAAATAATAATTAGATTGCTCGGTTTAGTTTTATTTATGATTACGAACTTAACTGACTAATTTTCGTGATAAATTATCGAGCCTAAAATAGAACTGAGACCTTTTATGTTTATTACGGGTTTGATACGCGGTGCACAACTACCTAACCCTAACCCTAACTATAAAAACCAAATAACCTTCTCCTCCCCATCATCTTACTGCAGCCGCCCCCCCCCCCCACCACACACACACACACACACACACACATTCTCTCTCAGTAGAAATCCAAACCTTCCTCTCCACTCTCTCTCTCTCTCTCTCTCTCTCTAAATTTCACCCTCTCTCTAAACCCCATCCCCTCTCTCTTCTGTCTTAAGGCCGATGGCCGGCCATAACCACACCCAGAAGGTGGCTCTCTGTGGCCGTGCACTCGATGGAGTTACGACTTGTGAGGAGGCTGATTGTGGTGGGATCAAGATGAGGTGTGTTTAGGTGGTGGCTCGTGATGGTTCCCGAAGGAGAAGCAGGTATGGAGATGGTTCGTTTGTGGGTTCTGATGGTGGGTGGTTCGGCTGGTAGTGGTCGGGTGATAGTGATGGCCCGGTGGAATGGTGGATGGTGGGTGTTATGGTGGTGGTTTTGAAGCTCGAATGTGTCGTGTAGATGGCTCGTTTCAACAGATCCGACGGTGGTGGTGCTGAACGAAAGGTAGGTGGCTCGATAGGTGGTTTTGGGTCTCGTCTGTGTTGGTTCAGCCTGGGTCAAAGGCCGGGTCAGATCCAGGTCGTACTCTCGTGGTGGCTCCCGGTGGTTGGTGGTGATTTTGGTGGTGGTGAACAGTAGTGGCGGTTGTACATGGTGGTTCAGTTCGGGTTTGTTGGTTCTAGCTGGTGGTGGCCTCGAGTTTCACTTTTGGGTGTAGATCCGAGTCAGGTTTGGCTCGGGTTCTTTTGAAGTATCGGGTTTGAGTCAAACCCGGTGACTATACAGTCAAACCGAGTCAACCTGGTCAACTCGGTCAACAACGGTTAAATCTGGTCCGGTAACGTGTAGATCGGGATACACACGCCTGATTTCGATACAGTTATTGCGTATTTATTTTGTTGACTGTATTTATAACTACATGCTATTTATATTTATAAAACTATAAAATACAAATAATAAAATGGTGTGACTCGCGAATGAACCGATAAGATATTAACGAAGACTATAAATCGATGTTGTATATACTAAGTGTGACTTATAATAATACCGTGTGTTGGACTAATTGGTTGGACTATACGTATGTGTGTGTGGGTGTATGTATATGAATATAAATAAGTAAAATTTATATAATTGTCGAAACGTATAAACTTTTGTGAATTGAAATTGCGGATAAATGAATTTGATGTCTTGTGGTTTGAAATTGATTTTTGGGAAATTTATAGACAACTTGTGTTGTCTGGTTTGTACAAAAACAGATGAAACTCTACCAAAATTTTTATAAAATCCGAAGCACAACGAGTGATATTGTTGCGAAATTTTGTGAATGAATCTTCCAAGTGTTTTAAACAAATGATTTTGTCAAAAGCCGCGACGTTTTAGACAAATGGTTATTTACAACGATAAAGATAAACGTCGAGCAATATTTCCAAAACAAATATATAATATTTGTCGAGCGTCAATTGTATCAACTTCAATGGTTTTTGGTAACCAATGTAACACCCCAACCGATGGCGGAAACATCGGGATGTCACGTATTGATGATTGTTCAGTAGCTCATGGTAAATAATAAATTTCATTATATGATTTAAATAAATTACATACAATTGTTCTACAAGAATTCGTACATCAAATTGAATAAAACTGTGCACACATCTTCAAGCATTAATTCAAATCTTCAAGCAAGTAGAACCTGAAACATGTTAAGTTGAAAATATTTTTGGGGCAACAAAAGTTGGTGAGAATACATAGGTTTTTAAATATAATTGATAGCAATAGCTTGTACAACAATCACAGTTGTATGATGATAGAGTATGATTCCGACATGTAACAATGCGTCTTTGTACAACCAAACCTTGTGTCGACTGATGACTAACTCGCAAGTTAGTTAAATGTTGTTACTGTTATCGATCATCCCTGAATTTATGCGGGGGGATGGGTTTGTCAGACCTATAGCGCTATAATCTAAACAGGCGGCTTGATCATTGTTAATGATTGTACTGTGTCTTTTTGTTACAGTCAAATGATAGAATGATGATGTAATTAAATTCACAAGTAAGTATGAGTAAATGATAGTATAAAATGTTTAAACATGTTTCACCCCAAAAATAGTGAAAATAGAAAAAAGGGGCTATGTAAACTCACCTTAGCAAAATGTTATGTCTCGTGAAGATAGAATATGTGTTGCTCAACAACGCCAAGTATTACCTTATAATCAAGGTAATAAATATGTCTAAGTCTATCTAGTCTACAATTATATTCTAGGGCTTCGAATTGGGGATAAATGCTCGGTTGTTTAATAAATAAAATGTTTGAATAATAAGAGAAATTTAATAAATAAATAAACAAAAGTCTTTTTATAAAATTTGAATTTAAGATGGTCACGATAATGAGTTTAAAGTATAAATTTTTTTTTATAAAATTATTTTCTTAAAAATAGAATATTAAATCAATTTATCACAAATTGCCAAAATTTAACTTTAATATTTAAAAATACTAAAATTAAAGAATTATTAGGTTAAAAATTATATTTTTGTTCCAAATAATCAGAAATAATTTATATAAAATTTTGGCACAAAAATATTGAAAAATGAATTTTTTATGATTTATTTATGATTAAAACTAACAAAAATTGATTAAAAATATTAAATAAATGAATTTTCAGAAATAAAAATTATTTCAGAAAAGCTTAATGTTATAAAAACTCAGAATAATTTTTGTGGAAATTTATATAATCGTTTTGATATTTTTATAGAATTTTATAAATAAACTTGAATAAACTTGAATTATTTATTATATATATTAAATAAATAATTTTTGGAAAACTAAAAATTGTATGTTAAACTCTACTACTAGAATAACATAAAATAATTTTTGTAGAATTTATAAAGTTGTTTTAGTATTTTAAAACGAATTTATAAAATACAAATAATATATATATATATATATATAAAGTTTTATTAAACAAAACAACAAAAAGAAAAGAAGTGGTGTTGCTGAGGCTCGAACCCGTGTGGACTGTTTCAAAGGCACCAGACACAACCACCTGGTACAGACCAGTGGTTGTGTTTGGTTTCAGTTTATTTAAAATAAATATTATATGTAAAATCAATGTTCTTCCCCAAAATAATAATCGAGCCCTAGAATTTCAATTGGTCAGATTACACAACGATAACCCAATTAACCTTAGGGTTATCGTTGTGTGTATCCCGAAGGTCAAAACCCACGAAGAAAAAGATACTTACAAAGACGTATCGTGTTCGAATTGAATAGTCAACCCGTAAGTCAACTTTGAACCAAAAACTCTAGATCAGTTGAAATAACAAGAAATTTGAGATTGAGGGAGTTTGTTCGGCGAGTTGTGAAGGTTTGGGAAGGCTCAATTTATAGTGATGATGTCTGGATCGTATAATTGGAATGTTTGACCTAGGTTTGAATGTATACGCGTAAATATGGATGAATTGGTACGAGTTAATGATAATTAGACGTATGTTTGACGTGTAATGGACCGGAGATTATGGTATCATGTCAATTTAGATCAAACACACGTTAATTAAGCCAATTAGATTGGTCAAAGATGGAAGCTTCTTGGTCAACATCTATTTCTGCTGCTGCACGTCGAAACAGACAAGGTGGTTAAATTGTTGGGTGGGCTTTTATATAATTAGAGTTAGGATTAGAACAATAATAAGTTGTGGCTCAGCTGGTGTAGGTGTGTGCGTTTGGTTGCTTGCCGATCCGTTGCTCGGGTTCGAATCCCGTCTGGAGCAACTCTTTTTTTTTTAAAACAGAAAAGGGGAGGAGGGAGTTGGGCCGGGTTTGGTTTCCAGGGGATTGGGCTTGTGTGGGTGGGCCACTGTTGGGTTGGGTTAAGACTATTATAACTAAATCAACTAATTATTTTTATTGTTTCCTCATTATTGTTATTATGTATTATTATTATTATTATTATTATTATTATTATTATTATTATTATTATTATTATAAACCTTTATATTTATATATATATATATATATAAGTTGTGTGGTAGTAAAATAAAGACTTAGGCACATTATGAATGGTAAAAAAAAATATACATATTAGAATTTGGGGAATATTTTGCGATGTTACAGTCTCCCCTACTTTTAGAAACTTCGTCCCGAAGTTTATTAAAAACATAGGGTTGAAAATGAAAATAGTTGTAATTTGGGTTATAGCATGACATGAATAGAATAAACTGTCTCGTGTTTTGTGTGGGTTGATGAACTACCAAACAACTAGAGTTTATAACCTTGATAGAATTTCACATTACCTTAACGTACCTGTAAATTCATGATTACGTTCCGGACCGCAATCACCAATTTACCTTACATTAAAGTTTTGCGTCCTTCTATGACTCCACCGATTGTTGAGCAGGTTCGATAGCTTCCACCAGTCGTGGAGCAGGTTGTAGGGCCTCTCCCGACTGTTGAAAAAGGCATGATAACCTCTACCAATCGTTGAGTAGGTTCGATAGCCTTCACCAGTCGTGGAGTAGGTTGTAGGGCCTCTCCCGACTATTGAAAAGGCATGATGACACATAGATTGCAAATTGATAACATGTTTATGCAAGAAAGTTTATAAGTATAGCAAGCATAGTATATGAGTTGTAGTTGTATAGATTTAGTTCACATTCAAACAATCATGCATTTAAGTGGTGTTATGATTACACCATGTAAACAACTCTTAGACAAAAATTTCAACACTAGAATTTTATTACTTGGATCAAATAGCATCAGTACATAGAATAAAAGCAACAAATAGTCAAATGGTGAGACTTGTTGTTAGGTAGCTGGAGGATCTTGATCTCTGTTTAGTTTAGGGCATCGGTTACGGAAGTGATTTGGGTCTCCACATTCATAGCACTGACCATAGTTGTATCGATTAGGATTAGTAGCCTGAGCAGGGTTGGTGGGTTGGTTGGCATTAGGGTTTGGGGTCTCACGATGTAACACCCCAACCGATGGCGGAAACATCGGGATGTCACGTATTGATGATTGTTCAGTAGCTCATGGTGAATAATAAATTTCATTAAATGATTTAAATAAGTTACATACAATTGTTCTAGAATTTGTACATCAAATTGAATAAAACTATACACATATCTTCAAGCATCAATTCAAATCTTCAAGCAAATAGAACCTGAAACATGTTAAGTTGAAAATGTTTTGGGTCAACAAAAGTTGGTGAGAATTACATAGGTTTTTGATAATTGAATAAAATTGTTGTGCAATTCATGTGTCATGTCAATCTAGTCCATATGTGAGAACATACTAGAAATAAATCGAGTGCATAACCAACCCTGATGACTGTTATAATATGATACATACCATACGCTCATGGTCCACTTGAATATGTTATACGATAACAAACACCCACGCTACCTTTGTAGGAGGCACGTATCCGGGTGGGATTGTCAGTCCAATAGATCTATCAATGTATACCGCCGGCTTGTACGGAGTTAATGATTATGCTAGAATGGTGCTTACTCTAATCATGCTCAAGACATAATGCAACATAGAAAACACATAGACACATTGATGATTGAATTGCATAAAATGATGTTGTAACATGTTTCACCCCAAAAATGGTGATAAATAGAAAAGGGGCTATGTAAAACTCACCTTGGTAAAATGTTATATCTGTTGAAAATAGTGTGTTGCCCAATTGTATCAAGTATCACCCTATAATGAGGTAATAAATATGTCTAAGTCTATCAAGTCTACAAATCTATAAGTTTCTAGGGCTTCGAATTGGGGATAATTGCTCGTTTGATTAATATTAAAAATATTCGCCAATTGAGAGAAATTTAGTAAATAAATAACCAAAAATCTTTTTATGGAATTTAAATTTAAGATGGTCACAATAATGTGTTTGAAGTATAAAAATAATTTTTATAAAATTATTTTCTTTAAAATAGATTATTAAATCTATTTATTACAAATTGTCAACTTTAACTTTAATAATTTAAAAATACTAAAATTAAAGAATTATTAGTTTAAAATTTATATTTCTGTTCTAAATGATCAGAAATAATTTCTATAAAATTTTGGTGCAAAAATATTAAAAATTGGATTTACTATGATTTAATTATGATTAAAACTGACAAAAATTGATTAAAAATATAAAATAAATGATTTTTCTGATTTAAAAATTATTTCAGTAATGTTTAACATTGTACAAACTCAGGATAATTTTTGTAGGAATTTATAAAATTGTTTTGATATTTTTATAAATTTTTATAAATAAAATAGAATAAACTTGATTTATTTATTAAATATATTAAATAAATAAATTTTTGTAAACTAAAAAATTGTATGTTAAACTTTTTCACTAGATTAGCATAATATAATTTTTGTAGAATTTATAAAAGGGTTTTGGTATTTAAAAATGAATTTACAAGATTTAAAGATAATATATAAGTATAATTGGTTTGTTTAAAAAGATGAAAAAGAAGTGGAAAAGGGCGCCCATGCCGGGACTCGAACCCGGGTGCCCTTGGTTATAAGCATTGATCACAACCATTTGGCCTAGGCCTGTGGTTGTGATTTAACCCTGTTTAGATAAAATAAATATACTATATTAAATCAGTTTTATCCCCAAATCAAGATTACAAGCCCTAGCTTTCCCAATCAAACGATTTACCCAATGTTAATCTAATTAATCTTAGGGTAAATACTGAGCAAGTGCCGATTAACGAAACCCACAAACAAAATTAGACTTACAATTACGTTTCGAGCTCGATTGAACAGTCAACCAAAAAGTCAAACACTCGTTCGCAAATCAAGATCAGAAGCTTATAGATAGAAATTGGAGGTGTAGGAAGGATTAGTGGCGAGTTGTGATTGTCCAGCAATGAACAATTTATAGTGCCATGGTCCCAATCATTGAAATGGTAAGGATTGACTCGGGTTTAATGTTTGACGCGTCAATCGTATAAATAGGTATGAATTGATGATAATTGACGAGGCATTAGGCCGATAATCATGGTACAAATACAAATCTTTAATCAATTACGAGTTATAACCACATATAGGTCTTGATTAGATGGTCAAAGTAGCGAAAAAAAGAAAGGAAAAAAAAATAAAAAATAAAAAATAAAGCAACAGTGCTGTTGCGAGTTGCAGACAAGGAAGAAAAAGGATTTGAAAGCGTGTATTTATGTTTTAATGCATCAGATAAAACACAAAGTGCCTAAGTGGCTTAGTGGTGGTGGTGTGTGTTTGTGTGGAGGGTGGCCCGGGTTCGATCCCGGTTCGCTGCAAGGGTTTCTCTTTTTTTTTATTAAACAAGAGGATGAGTCTGATGGGCCGGATCAAAGGGGTGGGCCGAGGTCTTGGGCTTCCAGAATTTGGGCTTCAGAAATGTAAAGGAACAAGGAAGGTGGGCTTGGGTTGTTTCTTGGGTTAAGGATGTTTTATCCAACTAGTTTTTCTTTGTTTCAACAATATAATGTATAACTATTATTATTATTGTTATTTATTATTAATAAAAAAATGCATTATATATATATATATATATATATACACATATGGGTTGCGAGTTAGGGGAAAAAAAATAAAAAATAAATAAATAAATATAGACTCGGGCACATTAGTGTAGAATTAGGGATAAAATAAGGGCTTTTTCGTATGGAAATTTGGTGAAAATTTTTGCGGTGTTACACACGACACGTGTTGACCAGATGGCCATACTTTCCACAATTTGTGCACAGGCGACATGCTGAAGCAGTGGGATGATGTCAGTTGCATGTGTTACACAATGGATAGTTTCCTATATAGGGTTTCTTGTTAGAAGCTTGTGTAGTGAGGTTGACATCAGGATCCCTAGCCTTACGCTTCTGGTTCTCAGTAGTTACCGCGGCTACAATATTTGCTTTATTGCCTTTCCGAACTAAGGTCCCGTTCTTTACGTGATTGTCAGTTAAGGTAGCTGCTAAACGCTTGGCCTCTTCAAGGGTAGCAGGGTTCCTTCCCCATACCGTGTCCTGAATCTGCATGGGCAAAACACCGATATACTTTTCGATGGCTACAGGTAGCGGAGTGACCTTATGGGGCAATAACAGACTGAGCTCATGGAAGCGGGTATTATAAGCAAGTTTTTTCCCACTATCCTGAGCAAGGGTGTGGAACTCATCCTCTAATTTCTTGACCTCGTTACGTGGGCAAAATTCATCTCTCATTATTTCCTTGACTTGATCCCAGGTCATAGTAAGTGCAACTTCAGCTCCTCGGGTGCGCTTTTCCTCATTCCACCAAGTGAGTGCTCGTTTGTTAAGAACACTCATAGCATAACGGACCTTAAAGTTATCGGGACATTCGTTGGTAATGAAAGTATTCTTAATACCCTCAAACCATTGTAGGAGACCAGTAGCTCCTTCATCTCCACTGAACTTAGGGGATTACAGGAATTAAAGTGCTTAAGAGTGCAAGCTGGGAGACCATTCCCGTTTCCATTCCCGTTTCCATGGTGGTTTCCATTACCGTTTTCGTTGCCATTGCCGTTTCCATTACCGTTCATCTGTATGACTTGAGCCAATAAGTTAGGAACCAGAGTCGCGATCTGCTGTGCCATTTGTTAGGAAATGATCGCAGCCAGTTGGGCATCAACACCATTGTTGTTGTTGTTATTGTTGTTGTGGTTAGTGTTGCTATTTCCTTCCTCATGATTACCACCATTGTTATTGCGAGTGCTGCGACGTGGAGGCATGATCTGTAAGAGACACAATGAAATGAATGTGGTTATATAAGGAATGTAATCATTTATTCATTAATTAAAACGAATAAACGAAAACGTTGACTTATCAAAGATTCTAGATTCTAATAACATATGAAGACATGCTTTAGCCTATAAGTGAACACTCATCCCGAGAATTCCCAGGTAGGCATCCGGGTCCCTCGTCTGGTTGGGATATATGCGCAATGCCAGCCTAGACAGAAGACTCAGAATACAGGCGTTCACCCTTCCAGATTGCACGTGTTCGTTATTAAAATCTAGAACTTCGACGAGATCTCAAGGTGGTTCAGGTTAAACCTGAGGAATTTGTCTTATTAGTCTAAGAGTAGATCCAGTGATGGAGAGCAACCTTCTTGTAAGGATGAAAGTAGGGATAAGAAGTAGGAGGGAGATAGAGAATAGCAAGTAAAAGAAGCAAGTATTGGTTAAATCCTATGGTTATAGACTAGATTATTTTTCTAATAACCTAATTCCCTATAACCATGGCTCTGATACCAATCTGTAGCACCCCAACCGATGGCGGAAACATCGGGATGTCACGTATTGATGATTGTTCAGTAGCTCATGGTAAATAATAAATTTCATTATATGATTTAAATAAATTACATACAATTGTTCTACAAGAATTCGTACATCAAATTGAATAAAACTATGCACACATCTTCAAGCATTAATTCAAATCTTCAAGCAAGTAGAACCTGAAACATGTTAAGTTGAAAATATTTTTGGGTCAACAAAAGTTGGTGAGAATACATAGGTTTTTAAATATAATTGATAGCAATAGCTTGTACAACAATCACAGTTGTATGATGATAGAGTATGATTCCGACATGTAACAATGCGTCTTTGTACAACCAAACCTTGTGTCGACTGAAGACTAACTCGCAAGTTAGTTAAATGTTGTTACTGTTATCGATCATCCCTGAATTTATGCGGGGGATGGGTTTGTCAGACCTATAGCGCTATAATCTAAACATGCGGCTTGATCATTGTTAATGATTGTACTGTGTCTTTTTGTTACAGTCAAATGATAGAATGATGATGTAATTGAATTCACAAGTAAGTATGAGTAAATGATAGTATAAAATGTTTAAACATGTTTCACCCCAAAAATAGTGAAAATAGAGAAAAGGGGCTATGTAAACTCACCTTAGCAAAATGTTATGTCTCGTGAAGATAGAATATGTGTTGCTCAACAACGCCAAGTATTACCCTATAATCAAGGTAATAAATATGTCTAAGTCTATCTAGTCTACAATTATATTCTAGGGTTTCGAATTGGGATAAATGCTCGGTTGTTTAATAAATAAAATGTTTGAATAATAAGAGAAATTTAATAAATAAATAAACAAAAGTCTTTTTATAAAATTTGAATTTAAGATGGTCACGATAATGAGTTTAAAGTATAAAAAAAATTTATAAAATTATTTTCCTAAAAATAGAATATTAAATCTATTTATCACAAATTGCCAAAATTTAACTTTAATATTTAAAAATACTAAAATTAAAGAATTATTAGGTTAAAAATTATATTTTTGTTCCAAATAATCAGAAATAATTTATATAAAATTTTGGCACAAAAATATTGAAAAATGAATTTATTATGATTTATTTATGATTAAAACTAACAAAAATTGATTAAAAATATTAAATAAATGAATTTTCAGAAATAAAAATTATTTCAGAAAAGCTTAATGTTATAAAAACTCAGAATAATTTTTGTGGAAATTTATATAATCGTTTGATATTTTTATAGAATTTTATAAATAAACTTGAATAAACTTGAATTATTTATTATATATATTAAATAAATAATTTTTGGAAAACTAAAAATTGTATGTTAAACTCTACTACTAGAATAAAATAAAATAATTTTTGTAGAATTTATAAAGTTGTTTTAGTATTTTAAAACGAATTTATAAAATACAAATAATATATATATATATAAAGTTTTATTAAACAAAACAACAAAAAGAAAAGAAGTGGTGTTGCTGAGGCTCGAACCCGTGTGGACTGTTTCAAAGGCACCAGACACAACCACCTGGTCCAGACCAGTGGTTGTGTTTGGTTTCAGTTTATTTAAAATAAATATTATATGTAAAATCAATGTTCTTCCCCAAAATAATAATCGAGCCCTAGAATTTCAATTGGTCAGATTACACAACGATAACCCAATTAACCTTAGGGTTATCGTTGTGTGTATCCCGAAGGTCAAAACCCACGAAGAAAAAGATACTTACAAAGACGTATCGTGTTCGAATTGAATAGTCAACCCGTAAGTCAACTTTGAACCAAAAACTCTAGATCAGTTGAAATAACAAGGAATTTGAGATTGAGGGAGTTTGTTCGGCGAGTTGTGAAGGTTTGGGTAGTTTCAATTTATAGTGATGATGTCTGGATCGTATAATTGGAATGTTTGACCTACGTTTGAATGTATACGCGTAAATATGGATGAATTGGTACGAGTTAATGATAATTAGACGTATGTTTGACGTGTAATGGACCGGAGATTATGGTATCATGTCAATTTAGATCAAACACACGTTAATTAAGCCAATTAGATTGGTCAAAGATGGAAGCTTCTTGGTCAACATCTATTTCTGCTGCTGCACGTCGAAACAGACAAGGTGGTTAAATTGTTGGGTGGGCTTTTATATAATTAGAGTTAGGATTAGAACAATAATAAGCTGTGGCTCAGCTGGTGTAGGTGTGTGCGTTTGGTTGCTTGCCGATCCGTTGCTCGGGTTCGAATCCCGTCTGGAGCAACTCTTTTTTTTAAAAAAAAAACAGAAAAGGGGAGGAGGGAGTTGGGCCGGGTTTGGTTTCCAAGGGATTGGGCTTGTCTGGGTGGGCCACTGTTGGGTTGGGTTAAGACTGTTATAACTAAATCAACTAATTATTTTTATTGTTTCCTCATTATTGTTATTATGTATTATTATTATTATTATTATAAACCTTTATATATATATATATATATATATATACTAGTAGGGTACCCGCGCGATGCGGCGGCGATAATTTACAAAGCGAGGGATGAGGGGCAGCGATAACTTACAATGTGGTTCTCGTTTTCTGCTATTTATCAATCATATCATTATATAATGTATACAACTTAAGTCAATTTTATCGTTCGTATAATATGTTGCAACTCAATTAAATTAATTTATCAATCCCCACGTGTAAATCCAAAATGATTAAAGGTTACATTTATTCATAAGTATAACTGACAATAATCATGAAAAGCAAGAAAATACATGTCACGATATTAAATTCATACGCTGTTAGATGTTTTATCAACAACAAAAAGAAGTAGCTTATGTTTACCCTCATTATGTTGGAGGAATATCCAATATAAATCACGAGGCACTAAAGTTTTATATATTCAACAGCCCACAATCACAAATTAGTTAGACAACTTTCTACATAATTAATTTTACACTCTTTTTGTAAGATTATAATATAGAGTATTTTTTTCCTAACAGTGTTACCATTGATACTTTTTTTTGAAAGGTGAACTTCATTGGAAACGCGCCCGGTCCTCAAAACAAGGACCGGAACAACAAAAGCTTACAAACAATACATAGGATACAAAGCCCAATCTTTCCAAGCTAAATTCTTAAAAGTAGAACGAGTCTTTAACCAAATGAAAGATAAGGACTTCACTTTCGCCACGGCCTCCGAAACTTTAGGATCCTTACCTCTGAAGAGCTTGTCGTTCCGAACCATCCACACTACCCAGAGCGAAACATATATTATACCTTGAATGATCATTCTAGCATCCTTGTTCTTTTTATCGTCCGCAATTCTCAACAAATCTCCAACTTCAAAAGAAAAAATCGGACCTATTCTGCACCACGAACCTATCACCGCCCATAGACCAAACGTCCAACCGCGGCCGGTAAAAACATGGATAGCCGATTCCTCCTCCACTTCACACAGGACACAAGAGGGGTCTGGGATATTAATCTGTCTTCTGCGGAGAGCCACACGGGTAGGAACACGATCCAATTCAAGCCTCCAAATGAAAATCTTAATCTTTAGTGGAACCCACTTAATCCATTTCAAGCAAGTCAATCTGTTATGAAATCGATCTTTCATCAAAAGCTTCCTAAAATCTGCAGCGGTCAACACACCTTCACCATTCTTTTCCCAGTTCCAACGATCTTCCTCATCGCTTAAAACCAGGCCCTGTAAACTCGAATTAAGCTGTGCATAATCTAAAATTCCTGCTGTAGTAGTTATTTCACGTTTCCATCTGCACTTCAATGCTGCAGACCCGTTGTTCCAAACTTCAGAAACAGATTCTTGTTTGTCTACTGCGAGCCGAAACAAATCCGGATAAAGATCTTTAAGGGGAGACTCGCCGTGCCAAATATCCACCCAGAACCGGATCTGTTTTCCATTCATAACTAAGCCTTTAAACTGAGTGCTGATTTTCTTAGAATCCATCTCCAGAGTGCTCAAAACTGAGACCAAGGCTTTCCATCCTCCCGAGATAGATTTGTTACAAGGAAGAAGCTCCCACACTTTATTACGACCATGACAAGCGTCTATAGTTTTTCTCCATAACCCGTAAGGTTCCATCTTGTAACGCCAAACCCATTTGGCGAGAAGCGACAAATTTTACCTCAACGAGTTTAGCGACTGTCATACCCCCTAGATTCCTGGGAGCCGTAACAATCTTGTTACCATTGATATTGATCTTCTCTCTGGTTTGAAGTTTTGAAAAAAAAACATTCATTAAAGTAACTATTTTTCAGTAAGATTTGACAGCAAAGATTAAGTAGCAAATCTGTTCAATATTCATGAGTTGATAAGTTTAATTAATTACTTGCCTCTAAAGTCATAGGATACGTTCAATATTCATGAGTTGATAAGTTTAATTAATTACATGCCTCTAAAGTCATTGTGTTATTAGGCATTTGCTTTATTAACTGCATATACATTATAATAAGCTTCATACTGTTGGCCCTAAATCACTATGAATCTTATTATCAAAGGAATTTGAAGTCATGATATATTTGGCTTGGAAAGTATTAACATGCTTGGTTTATAAATCTATCAAAGAAGTTGGAATGTTGTGGTGGTCGGGTAGCAACTGCATCAACGGGGTTAATGGTGGCGAGATAGGAATATTCGATTCCATTAGGTAAATATAGAATTCAGATTTCACCAATTATATTGAACTCAAAGAAACCAAACGCCTGATAATTTATTTTAAATTGTAATACTTCTGCTAAAGAGAACACACATATATAAGAAAAACGAATGAATCAAATTCAATAGAAGTAACTTTCCATATTTGTAAGCAATATGTTGATAGCGAATTGAACTTTGTTACACATCATCTATATGCGGGGAGCTACATGTGATAATTCCCGTTTCGTTACAATGTAGCTCACCAAATAACATAAATAGTAAGTATTATGGGCAAAGCTCAAAAACCCAACGCCTATGGACAGTACACAATTACTTTGTTTGAAGTCTAGCGTGTTCAGGTATCAGCCTTGTAGTTCAGGAGGCACTTGAGCAATTTCTATAAAAATATAATTTATTATCAATAACTTTATATGTGAAAATCAAAGAATTCAAGGTATGAAAGATTGTTGTACCTTGTGTGAAGTTAAAAAGGGGAGGGAAGGGTTTGCCATTTGGCAGAGTTGTGGTTAGGTCCCTTAAGTCATCAAAGAATGGGTGGGTGGGTACAAGCCTCCAAGTGTGGAATAAAATGTCCAAAACTTAGTACATTTGTTTATAGTTGAATAAGAACTTCATTTGTTTAGGTTGTTTGTCAATCAAGGACCAGATTTAAACGCTTTAACAAAACATTTTGCAAATTCAAAAATAAGTAAAAACTTCCTCATGGGTATGTAGTCATTCAAAAGGTACATTGGGGAAACATTGTTTCTTGTTGGCAATTTGAGCAGCATATGTAGTTTTCCAACTGTAAAAGTGTAAAACCTTGGTTAAAGACAAAAAAAAAAAAAAAGCTAAATTATAAAGAAAAGCTGAATTGTCAAAAGTAAGGGGTTTGACTTACCTAAATATAATTTCCCCAAACAAGGAAACGTAGCAGGTGGGTTGATTTCAACAAAACAAAAAATGGTTCAGAAGTTGCATCAAAAGAGAAAAGTGAATAAAAGGGTGAGATAGGGTAAAAAAACAAAAACTGATCCATTCGGATATATTTTCGGTAAATCTTAACCCATTTAACAATTTTCTACTTTAGCTCAGTGCTATGAGTTTACCAATTTTATGGCTCAACTGATCCACCTTCTTATGCCCAACATAATATATATGTATAAACAATATAAAGTAACATACGTTTATGAATAAAGAAAAAAAAATGTATTTGAAAAGTAGGTAATTCTTGAGGCTTCCAGAGTCTCTGTCAATACACTAAAACCTACTGATACATCCTTATATTGGTCAACTGTAGACTTGCATACACTAAAAGCTACTGATACATATGATCTATAATAGGGAGATGAAACCATATAGCAACTAAGTTTTTTAGAATGAGATTATATTTACAAACATAGATTTGAGTGGCTTTAATGCATCTTTCAACTTGTTTAAACTACTATTTTTGGAGATTTTGAATTATACCTAATTCTTTCATGAACTTTTTGATATCATATATTTGTCTTCTCTATTGCTGGTAATATCCAACCTGATCATTCATTGTCCTAAACCTTACCAGTTTGCTATAGGTCTAGGATTCAAACAAACAGCCTAAAAATCAGCAGCAACCCAAGGTTTAAAGTACGAAATCGTGCTTCGAGGTATTTTCCCTTCGTCTCACGAGGCGTATGCCTCAACGCGAACAAAGGCATAAGCCCGAGGCGGAATTAAAATATAAATATTTTATATCTTATAAAAAATGAAATGCTAACTAATTTAGTCATCAAATTCATCAAAAACGCACATTAAAATGACAAATAATGCTTGAAATTGACATAAAAAGTCTAAAACGTCAAAAACCCTTGAGGCGCACCTGTTGAGCAATTTTTGTTACCGCCTCAACCCTATGAGGCGCACGTCTCAAACTCGTATTCTTATGAAATCGCCTTAAGGGGCGCCTCGAGGCTTACGCCTCACCCGTTTTTTTTAAACCATGCAGCAGCCAGTTAGGATAAGGAAGATTCAAGCATTTAGTTCCATTCAAGGCCATTTTCAACCTGTTTAAACTACTATTTTTGAGAGATTTTAATTATACCAATTATTTTAGGAACCTTTTGTTGATGCCATATATTTGTCTTCTCTGTGGCTGGTATTATCACAAATTGAGCAGTCGTCAAGACAACTCAACATCTAAATACACTACTCAATGTCCTAAATCTTATGGTTTGCCATAGATCTCGAATCCAAACAAATATTAGTTTGTAGTTTAAGGCCTAAAATGAGCAGCAACCTAAATGAAAATTAATAGAGAATGTGCAGTTATTTTTCCTATTGTATTTTCAGATTGTGTGTTAAAGATTACCGGTTAATGGCTGATGACGTCGTGTTCCATTGGTTATCTTCGAAGCAGGTGATGTTGGTACCATTTATGTCTTGATATAGTGTTTGGCTACATGTCATGCAACAACATAGTGAAAGTGAGCCCATATATATATCAACTCAAATAAACCTCATGATCTGCATTTACCAGTCAATAACAACAATTACTTACTTACAAGACACAATTAGTCCATTTGCTTGAAGCAAAATGGTTAAGTAAAAGCTGACATAGTGGTCATACTATTTAAAAGCCTACTCAATGGTATCGAAAGATGGTCGTGACTGATGAAAGTGCACGCCACAAACAGGGTCATCATGTTCGTCAATGGCCACCTTCAAAATTAATATGATATTCTACATCACAATTCCATATACAGGGACATACATCATAAGCAGGAGAAGGATTTAAACCCTAAAACCATATAAATTAGATTACCATTTGTCGTGTGGCCCTAGACTTGTGATCAAGTTTAGCCTCGGGCCTTTAGAGGCCATTGTTTCCTCAAAGTATTACTTCAGCAACTCTGCATAAACAACAATTAATAATTAGCATACCCTCCTTCATTTTCCCTCAATCAATTAGCATATATAAACTCTATATAAATGCATAACAACCGATGACTAAACAAATATCTAAAAATTTTGACAATTTAGTGAATTAAAGTCCAAGTTTCAAAGAACAAAAGTCAACCATTTTGCTCAAAAAAACTTTCAAGAAACGCACTAACCTTAAAGCTTAGAATATTTCTCTTCTAAGTTTAATAACTCATATTAAAAGTTGACCTATCAAATTTATAACGCCTTAACGTGCAAAATCAAACTAATAACTCAACTGAAAACAATTTGTAACCAATTTTACTCAAATACATTACGCGGATGTTCTTGACTTTAGATGGCGGTGAATTCTCCCAACCGGAAACTAAATTTAAATATATAAAAAATTTTAATTAGATGTAACAGATTTAACCCTTTTTGTAGTTATAATGGCAAATGAGCGAGTCAGACGTCTGGTATAACTCGTCCAAGCATGCAATTGGGTTGAACCAAAACACTTCTTTTTATCTAAAGTTCTATTTCTACATTTTTTTATATAAGAATATAACATGTCAATCTAAAGTTCTATTTCTACTTTTCTGTATAAGAACTATAACACTTTTGGTGCCTTTCATACCATTTGACCCATTTTTTTAGCTATATATTTTTTCAAATTTACTCAGTTGACCCATTAGAGGTTATATATAACCTAAACATACCCAGTCATAAGCAGATGGGTCAAAATTGAGGACCAAACTAATGATTTTCTTATGATAATTAGATGAATTTGGCAACATTGTTTTAGAAAAAGCCTATACCTGATGCATTTGTTTAGTATTAGGCCATATTTAGAACATAAAAAAGGCAAATAAAGCTCTAGTAAATAGGTGAGTTGCATCTTTCGTATGCTCATTTATGTCTCTTGGTTTATAAGTCAGACCTGAAAGTGGAAAATATTACCACAGTCCACACAAATACGTGCCTCATAAGCCTGCACAATTTGAAACAACATTCTAAATTAGCCATGGAAAGAGATTACATTGCATCTTGCAATTAGCCATGGATAGATACTACCTCGCATTAGGTACATATCAGGTTTACCTATAGATAACCCGTTTCACATTTTAAATGGTATATTACATTTTAATTTAGTAAGAGACGCTTTGTAGAATTAATCTTAATTGATCCGTAAACGGGTCAACAACTTGACCTGGGCAGTTATCTGTTTGACCAGAAACCAAGCTTTTGCACACATGTTTGAAGGTTTTATGAGGACTGAGTGCATTCTTTATTTGCATTTTACCCATCCCTAATAAGGTTAACTACAATCAGGAGTCCGCAAACCACAAAATTAAAGATGTGTGTTATTTTATGAAATCATATGAATGTGCAGGTTTGTATCTTTCTTTAAATCTCAACAACTTCATCGTCCGGTGTTTTTTTATGATATTTAAAAATATTAGATCTTCTCCCGATTGAGTAACATGTCAAAATGGGTTGTTCTTACCCGAAAGCATACACATATATTTCATATGCTTAAATTTGTAGACGGTGAAATAGTGAAGGTAGAAAAAATTCGTTGGTAAAAGTATAATTCTGCTTTTTGTGCAGAAATTATATATGACATTTATAAACGTACGTGTATCCTAAACAGACCATTCTCACAAAAAAAAGGAAAAAACTACTTCAATAGACAGTGAAAAGACACGGGAAAAAAAAAGAACTACGTGGACAACTATAAACTGAAAATCATACATCATATGTAGCAATTTCGCAAAACATCAAAATTAGGATGTTATTTACCTTTGATAATGGTTCCAGAGATGTGAAAACATTAGTTCATCAACAAGCAATTACATAACCATTTGAAACTCACAAACATCAATCATCTTTGCTCCTACGCGTGTCATCTTCGTTGTCTTCTAGCCGCGACCGCTATCATTAAGGAACCCAACACACACCTGAAAGTATTGCGCAAAATGTCATCACAACTAATAAAAACCTACACAAAAAACAACTACATCAATTAAAAGAACATATTATCATCATTAAACCTGAAGCAATCAGACATTCTCACGGCTAATCAAAGAAACCGTCTAAAAAACAAATAAAACAAGGGAGCTCAAACAAAATGGAAGAGTATACCTTCAAACTACAATGCAACATCTCGATCTTAAACTCTTCTCAAACCATGACCTACAAAAACGAACATCCACCTTCAAACACAAACAAATGTAAGTGAAATACTATGATTTAATAGCAAAATAATGTCCAGAATCAAAATATGGTGTCAATTACCCTTGGCGAAGGTCACAATCTTCATATATCTAGTGAAATCCTGGTGAGTCGGCTAGATGTTTTGAATCTCTAGAAAGAGGGAGAAGGGGGCGGATAGGGTTTTGAGATGTGAGATCAGATTGAATAAGAAACCCTAATGAGAAATATCCTGTGTTTTTTTTCTTTTTCTTTTGTGGCTTAGTAGGATTGTACATGATGCAACAAAACTTGCACCCATTAAAAGTTTTAAAGTTTTTGTGCATCAAAGGCTTGTAAAAGAAGCTTTAAAGTATTGTAAAGTGGCAAATGACCATTTTTGCCCTTCCTATATGCTTATTAATATAGTATAGATATATATATATATATATATATATATAAGTTGTGTGGTAGTAAAATAAAGACTTAGGCACATTATGAATGATAAAAAAAATAAAATATACATATTAGAATTTGGGGAAAATTTTGCGATGTTACAACCAAAATATTGTTAAATATACGGATTTAAAATACATAAACGCTCGGCTTATTTGGGAACGATTATATGAAAACTTATGTTTAGAAACCCTTAAAATAATTCGGATTTTGGGAAAGGAATTACAAATGTTATCACACGTATTTAATAACTATATTGTGTTTTCAAAGTGTATTTTCCTAAAATAAGTAATACGTTTTGTAGTATTAATCCAACGTGGTTACACACGAATAGTAACAGGTGCGCAACTTGGGTACTATGTTGTATGGGAGCACATGAATTAAGATAAGTCGCGATCGGTTCGTCGAGTTAAACGTTTAAGACTCGGGTTCGTACACACGGGTCTAGATAGTTGAATAAAGTATCCCATAACCGGAAAATAATCTAGGCTTATATATGATAGATTTTTAAGGTGTCCTCTATTGGTAATTAGGGCACGAGGAAGTCGGTCAAAGCTTCGGGCTTTGTTCACTAGCTAAGCAAGGAGATCAAGGTGAGTTTCACGGCCCCTTTTTACTGTTTTTGTTTGGGGGAAAGATATGTTTTGTCAAATGTTTTACATGACAAAATGTTTTCAAAAGTTAAAACGTGATAAGTGGCATGATAAGTACTTGGGTTTTGTTGTTTATACACCACTCGGGGTGAGTCCTCGCTACTGTAACCATTTACTCGTGTGTTGTGTGTGTGTTGAAATCGAGAACCGGATGAATATTTGGATAGCGCTATTGGTGCCTGACAAGGCCCACCCCTAATCGATAGCGTCGATTATGCAACTGTGTATGCCTGGGGTGCACGTATTCTGAACTAAGTTGTTATTTTCCGAGAAACAACTTATGCTCGCGGGGCATTATTATTAGTCTTGGTTTCGTTATGGGCTCAAGGGATTGCTCATCATAGTTTGTAGGAGTTAGCTACTTTTACAAAGGTCACTAATGGTGTTCGTTCCGCACATATTTTGTTGTTAAAATGTTGTTGATAAATGTTGTTGTTACGGAACTAAAACCTGTGAACTCACCAATATTTTATATATTGACATCTTTTTAAACATATCTTTCAGGTAACTAAGTGCTGCAGAGATATAAGGCTAGTACGGTGGAATTTGGGATGTCGGACACTGGTTGGGGGATTCATCTATTGTTACCATCGGGTTGGCACATAAACGGAAACACCCCATGTTGGAACATTAATGTTTGTTGTTTTATGTAATGTTTGAAACAAGGTACTTCTTTTTCGACATCTTAATAAATTGATCTTTTCAAATTAAATATAGTTTGTGTTAATCTTGACTTTGATATGCTTTCAAGCGTTGCGCCACGTGTTTCCGCCATTGGCGTGGTGTGACAGAAGTGGTATCAAAGCCAAGGTTATAGCGAACTAGTATTTTTGATAATCTAGACTATAACCGTTTCGGCTCGAAAACAAAAGTTTTCAGAACTAAAACACAACGAAATATTTTAGAAAAGAAAGAAAATTGTATATGGGTTGTACAAGGGGAAATTCCGACCGACTAGCCATGTGTGTCAATATATAAAATGTTAGAAAATAAGGATAGGAATGTTTTTATTGTGTAGAGATCCGTTTTTCTAACTAGGGCTAGTTAATGCATATAAGTAGTACAAATAGTTTGCCTGTAACGATGTCGTGTTACGCTTCACTTTAGTCCGCACTTTTGCATCGATTGCCGGTATCGACAAGCGGGAAGGACGCGGTGGTCTACGACGAACTCACTCGCTTACCTGCGGACGGGATGATCGGAAGGACTAACCTTTATCACGCTAGTGGACGTTGTCGTGTTGTTGATGTTTGTGAAGGCGAAGCTAGTCTAGGTATTTTGTTTTAAGAATCCTTTGTTTCTTTGGATCAGGAAGCTCAGAACTAGCGGGCACCAAGATTACCTGGCAACGCAGATTATCATTACGGGTGCACACGTAATAATAGTTTGGGGTGCACGGTAACATTGGTGGGCACTAGGGCCGGGGTTGGTGATCACTCCTTGTCTTGTTTGTCCTTGTTCTTTAGACTCAGTCTTAGCTTTTGGTTGGCCAACGGGTTAAAAGGGAGGTCTCGTCGATGTCCCTTGTTTTCGATCCTAGCTAACCCAATGAGCTTTCTTCAACATCACCTCGAAGGTACGAACACGGAAGAGCTCGAACGCCTATTCTTATGAGTAATTTGACGTAAACCCTCACATCGGATAGGGACGGGAGACGAAAACTTCCTTGCATAGGAGTTGAATGCCTCCGCCACAAAGTTCTTCCAAAGAAGCGGACGTACGAGGATGCATTGCCTACCAAAGAGATGAAATTCTAGTACGATGCGTGAAATGCTAAACTTGGAACCTAGTGAAGACCTAGGGTGTGCCCCCGCAAGACCAGTGCGTTTTGAGCACGGGAGCCTGTGTGGATCGGTTATGACATTCGTGGCCCGCGTGCTGCTGTGTTGTGTAGATACACGAAGTGTGACTAATGCTATTGAATTGCAAATGCTATTTTGTTTTGTCACTTACGGACGGTCAAAGGTGGATTCTAAATGGTCGAATGTAGATATGAATGATCGAAGGGAGAACTCAAGAGGCCGAAGGAAGTTTTTATATTTGTATTGTGTTGATTCGCCCAATTAGTTTGGTCGAATCTGCACATTCGCCCATTCGATTGGTCGAATGTGCAAGTCTATATATAGGCTGAATCAATTTTTAACTTTTACTTTTGGTCATTTTTGTTTCCCTTTTTGAGTGTGTTCTCTCCCTAGGGTGTCTTTAAGTCTGATATTGTTATCTATCATTGTAAACATCATTTTGTAACAATTATTAAGTTGATTATCAATGAAATGAAAGCTTTGAATGAGATTTGTGTGTTTTGCTGTTTATATTATCATTTTGTAATCGATTCAGGGATTCCGCACCTGAATTGGTAGACTTGTTTGATCATACTCTTTGTTTGACAATCCGATCCTTCACATACAAAGTGGTATCAGAGCCATAAGGATCAAACAACTACGAATTGATAATATTAGTGTTGATTTGGACCCAATTTTGATCAAAACTTTTCTGTTTTCAAAGAACAATTGAAATTGACGAATATTGATTGATTTGAACTAGTTTTCATGGATAAAATCTAGAGTTCTCTTTGTTAAACTTGTTCCAAATCCAATCCTAAGCAAAAGCTGCAAAAGATCATCAAATTTCATCAACATTTAAAAATTTTGGATCAAAATAACTGATTTTCAAAAAATAACCGTTTTTCAAAATGAAAGGGTCGAACCTAGGGAGAAACAGCCGAGAGTGTGGTTTTTAGGTCGAACCAGGGATTTTTCGGTCGAAAGTGGAGTGTATTTCGGTCGAACCTAGATATTTTTAGTGTGTTGTTGTTCATTCGACCGCTTGTTTTACATTCGACTAATCGCGAGGTCGAAAGAGGAAAGTTTGGTCGAAAGTGAGAAGAGTTTGTTATTTTCTACCTTCGAGTCTTCAGAAAGGGTCGAACCTGGACTAAATTCCACATTCGCCCCCACGATTACTTGTAAAAGGTCGAACGTAGAAACTGTTTGAAAATTTTTCTAATTGTTTCGTGTTTAATACTTTGCAAACGATATGTGGAACTTTCCAACAACACCACGACCTAATACAACACCACAACAGCAAGTGACAATGGATCCTTGGTCAGTAGCAGCTCAGAAGACGACTAGTCAATCATCTCAACCAATCAACTATTTGGCGATGACTAGTTCGATGCCACAACAAGTTGCACAACCACTACAACAACCCATGGCTGATTACTGGGGAGTTGCAGCAGCGGCGGTACACACTCAAACTACCAATGCGATTTCGACGCTAATTCATGACTTATCGTCGAGTAGTGGGAGCCGTCCACCAAAGTTGATGGAAATGGTGGATTACAACCAATGGAAGACCAAGTTCAAGACTCATTTGGAGGGAATGGGAATGGAAGGCACTGAAGCTTGGCAAATGATTGCTATGGGGTATGTAGCTCCGGTTTTGGAGAACACTGGGAGCCGATTCCATTAGAGAGTCTAGCTGAGGATGAGAAGAAAAAGTTTGTGGTGGAAAAGAAGGCATTTTCTCAGCTATCCCAGGCCATTAACACTGATCTTTTACATCAGTTCGGGTCGTGTACCACTTCAAAGCAATTATGGGATATGTTAAGGAATCGTCACGATGGGAATAAGAAAACAAGGAAATTGAGAATGGAGGAGTTGAGAAAAGAGTTCGAGAATTTTAGTTATATAGGTAATGAGACACTGAAGGAGTTGATTCTGAGGTATTGCCATTTGTTGACTGAACTTTCAAGTTATGAGATTAACATACCTATGTCTGAGCAGGTGGATAAGTTCGCTGATGCATTACCACCATACTGGAATCAACACATTGAGGTCCTTAAGGAGAAAGATGCATACCAATATTGGACCATCAATGAATTCATTCAGAAGCTTGAGAACAAAGAGATGGAGGAGAAGAGGAAACAAAAAAAGCACAAGTTCCTTAGAATCCAGAGTTATATCATGGTGGTACATCTTCATCTCTGACTAGTTCAAGTTCTAGTAATTTTGTTGCTCCACACATAGCTTGTGTTTAAAGCATTGTTGAACCAACCAAAACCCCAATAAACTATCTTGCTCAAACCTCATCTTACACACCACCATTAGAGAGTCTAGCTGAGGATGAGAAGAAAAAGTTTGTGGTGGAAAAGAAGGCATTTTCTCAACTATCCCAGGCCATTAACACTGATCTTTTACATCAGTTCGGGTTGTGTACCACTTCGAAGCAATTATGGGATATGTTAAGGAATCGTCACGATGGGAATAAGAAAACAAGGAAATTAAGAATGGAGGAGTTGAGAAAAGAGTTCGAGAATTTTAGTTATATAGGTAATGAGACACTAAAGGAGTTGATTCTAAGGTATTGCCATTTGTTGACTGAACTTTCAAGTTATGAGATTAACATACCTATGTCTGAACAGGTGGATAAGTTCGCTGATGCATTACCACCATACTGGAATCAACACATTGAGGTCCTTAAGGAGAAAGATGCATACCAATATTGGACCATCAATGAATTCATTCAGAAGCTTGAGAACAAAGAGATTGAGGAGAAGAGGAAACAAAAAAAGCACAAGTTCCTTAGAATCCAGAGTTATATCATGGCGGTACATCATCATCTCTGACTAGTTCAAATTCTAGTAATTCTGTTGCTCCACACATAGCTTGTGTTTCAAGCATTGTTGAACCAACCAAAACCCCAATAAACTATCTTGCTCAAATCTCATCTTACACACCACCATCATACCCTACCAATTACATCCCACCATTTTCACCTATGCAACAAGCTGCATCCTATTCAGCTAATTTGAACCAAGCTCAACAACAATCCTACATTCCTCAAATGAACCCAACTCAAATAAACCCAAGTCAACCAAACCAAAGCCCAATTGTGTTGGAGACATCAAACTTGAACAATGTTACTGTTGAAGTTGCACAGCAACATGTAGCCTTGGTTTCTGCTATGGTCGCTTCGTATAATGGGTTAGTAGCTAGTCAAATTGGTAATAACAACTTAACCAGTGAGGACTATGCTCAAATTAACAAGGAAGAGATGGAGCTCATTGACATTCAGTGGGCATTTGCTAGTGTCATGAGGCGAGCGACTGAGTTTATAGAAAAGACGGGCAGGACTGATCTTTCTACATCTCCTAACACCACATATGGCTTCAACAATGCCAAAGTCACATGTTTTAACTGTGGTGGGAAAGGCCACTTCAAAAGAGAATGCACACAGCCAGCACAACAGGGAAACAGGAATCCTTTCAACACTAATTACCAGAACCGTCAATCACAAAATCAGGTATCTTATCAAAGCCAAAACAACTTCAACTTTCAACCACAAAATAATTACCAAAATCGACAAAATGCCCCACTAAACAATTCTGTTAGACAAACCACTACACAAAACCAGAATCAAAATCAAATACCACACAATCCAACCAGAACAATCATTCCAATTTCCACACCAAACAGCCAAACCCAACCAGATAACCAGAACCAGGATTTGGTAATCCAGAAAGATGAGGGATTTGATTGGACTGGTATGCAACTTGGTGTTGAGGAGATCACTATTGGTAATGTGGCGTGTGTTGCCCAGAAGATAGATATAGAGGAACCGGTGTCAGTTGAAGATGATTTGGAGACTGTGAAGATATCTGAAGTGAAGATTGAGGAGTTGGTTGAAGAAAATGATGTTTGTGTTCAAGAGAAGTCAAGATTGGTTCTTGACTCTGTCACTGATGTTCTAGAACAATGTGATTCGGCTTATTCTGACTCGGAGAGCGATTCTGATTTTGAAGCTAGTGTTAATTCACTAGATGATGATATTGATCAACTTCTAGCTGAAGCTGATTTTCTTATGACTCGCAAATCTTGCATAGTTGATGATGCTTTTACCAGAATCGGCTATTCTAAATTCTTTGCTGGAAAGGAAGCACATTTTGCATTGATGGCAATGACAGAGCCTCCAAAACAGGTAAGTTCTGAATCTACTTTAAACATGAACAGTGATAAGTATTGTGGTGCATGTGATAGATTGACAGGGGATAATAAGCAACTCAGGGTTCAACTTGAGAGTGCTAAGATCAACTGTCAATCGTATCGAAAAGAAGCATTTGAATTCAATAAGGTACTTGATGGTTATAAGAAAGACATTTCTGATCTTAAGAAAACATTATCTTTAAAACAACTAGCCATTAACAATTACATCAATGAATTAGAAGAAACAAAACTTGAAATGGCAACCATCAAGTGCTTTGCTGAGAAAGTTAACAAGAAGCTTGAAAGCTATAAACATATTGCATATGTTGTTGACCATATTATTGAAGAACCTTCACAGTCGAGTAGTGCAAACTACAAGGCCGTCCCATCACTAGTGTTGTTTGAAAATCATACTTTACATTCAATAACACCGGAGAGTTCAGTTAAGTCTGACTCTACATCGGATGATGAGTCTAACACTTCTAGTGTGGGAGACCCTAATTCCGATGTTAGACCTATTTTGAGACTGAATGATGAAGGTGTTATAGCTGTAACTGATGATTCTGACTCTGAGGATGATAAATCTGAGAAAGTTAGTGATATCCCAGTTGAAAATCACATTATCACCAATGAACCGGTGTCACCTTCTCAAATTATTCATCCAATGGCTAACGCTCATCGACGGAATCGGTCAGTTAAGCAGGTTGAGAAGAATGAACAAAGTGACAAACCCGTCAAAGTGTTTTATCGGATGGAAGGATCCGATAAGATAATTTCTGACGAAGAATATCGAATTAAGTTTGCCAATTACTCCAAGATTGAGAAAATTTGGCAGGAGAGTACCATTTGGTTCCCAAAACATGAGAGAACAAATGATGTACCTCCAGATGTTTTAAAGAAAATTTATTTGGATGTTCCAAAAGAACCAAAGGTTCATGTCACAGAGTTTATTAAGCCGAAGGATAAGGCTAATAGTTTTCTTGAGCCGACTTACTCAAAGGACCCCGCTCATGAAAGTTTAAGAAGACGATGTGTGGATGATCAATATCCTATCACTACTTATACAAAGTCGAACGCCAAGAACAAATTTGAAGAGTACCGTGCGTGTTTTAAGTGCGGGGAGAGAGGGCATTTACTTGCTCATTTTCCGTAGTTAGGCACAAGAGGCACGAGGTTGAAGTGAAGCAAAAATATCAAAGTCCAGTCGATAATCATTGTTATCCACAAAGACGAATTGTCCCTCAACCAGCACCGTTTTACAACAAAAGCAGATATTTTCAAAAGAGGGATAATCGTCAGATGACATATGATCGTCGTAACCGGATCGCAATGGAAAAGCCTTTTAAGAAACTAGTGGTGAACACAACTGTTGAAAAGCAAAAGGTACCATTAAAACCTGCAGTTAAACCAACAGTTGGACCTGTCTCTATTAAATCAGAGAAGGTAACCAAGAAAGTTTCCTTCAAAGACGAAATAAAGAAACCGACTGAGACTCCAAAATCTCAGATTCGGATCTTGAAACGTACGGAACAATTCTGGTCACCAGTGGGATCTCAAGGTGCTTCGACTTCAAAAGTAAATGAGAAATCTGAAAATGAAAAGGATTTAATTTATCAGAAAAAGGTCAATTCAAATTCAAAAGTTTGTGATAAAGATTCTTTGAAACAAAATGTTCAAAGACCCAAGATCAAGCAGGCTTGGGTCCCCCGAAAAATCTAATCTTTTTACTTGATATGTGCAGGGAGCTTCAGCTGGCCCTATGAGCAGTCTTTGGATTGTTGACAGTGGAGCTTCTGGTCACATGACGGGGGATTTACCGTTGTTGTTCGACATTAGAAACATCAATGGCGGATACATAGCATTTGATGGGAACAAAGGTGGATACATTACTATGGAAGGAAGTGTGATTAATGGTATCGTGAGTTTTGAGAACATATCGTATGTGAAGAAAATAGACTATAATCTGCTCAGTGTCAGTCAAATCTGTGATAAGCAGTTCTCTGTATTCTTTGATGACAAATCTTGCTACATTCTCAAGCCAGGTTTCGTACTTCTAAAAGAGTGGGTAATGCTGAAAGCATTGAGAGTGAACAATCTGTACATTCTCGACATGTCAAAAGCCATGACAACCCAGGGCCAAGTAACGTGTTTCCTCTCCAAGGCTACTGAAAAAGAATCTATCATGTGGCATAGGAGGATGGGACGCATTCACCTTAGAAAAAATGAATCATCTGGTAAAGAATGAACTTGTCGAAGGCGTAAATGTTAAACATTTCCATTTGAACGACAAGTGTGTGAGTTTCAAGAAAGGAAAGCAGCGCAAGCAATCCCACAAACCAAAGAAAGTCAATTTAGTTGAATTACCACTTGAGCGTTTGCACATGGACCTATTCAGACCTGTCAAGCGTAAAATTCATGCGGGTGAATTGTACTGTCTTGTGGTTACCGATGACTATTCAAGATTCTCGTGGGTTATGTGCTTGCATCATAAGAGCGACACGTTTAACAATTTAAAGGTTCCGTTCACTCGATTAGAAAATGTCTATGGTCTGAAGATCAAGAGAATTAGGAGTGATAATGGGACGGAGTTCAAGAACGCACAGATGGATGCTCTTTGTGAAGACAAAGGAATTCATCATGAATATAGTGCTCTGTATACCCCTCAACAGAACGGTGTCGCAGAACGTAAAAACATGACTCTAATTGAAGCGGCTAGAACAATTCTTGCGGATTCCAACCTTCCAGTAATGTTCTGGAATGAAGCCATTTACGCAGCTTGTTATACTCTAAATCGTGTGTTAACAGTGAAAAAGTTTGGTAAAACTTCTTATGAGCTGTTGAACAGACGAAAGCCGAACTTAGAGTATCTAGAACCATTTGGAGCACCGTGTACAATGCTTAATCCATCTGAGAAGTTCGCACCAAAAGCTGAAGAAGGATTCTTTGTTGGATATGCAACCCCGCTCAAACGGGTATTCAACAAACGAACTCTTCAGGTAGAGGATTGGGCTAACGTTGAAGTTCAGCGGTATACTCAGAACGTACAGGGTAACGGTCCAGATTGGATGTTTGATTACAAAGATTTCTTTGAATCATTCAATCTAGATAGCTTGGTTGAAGAGGCTGTATTAAGATTATACTACGAGTGTGAAAACGCAGTCACATCACCGTTGGTGCGTCCGATCACCGTAACTCCTCAAACAGCTTCTAATGATGCTAAAGTTCCTGCAGCAGAAGAAGAAGTGTTCCAGGAAGCTTCCACAACTCTAAATTCATCAGAATCGGAAGAAGATGATGATGATGTCACAAGTGAAGTTGTTCCAGATATTGCTACAGAGACACCTCCAGTGAATCCAAATCCAAATGGTGCTTCATCATCCAACATGGGTAATGATCTGGATTCGACAGAGAATTTGACTACTCAAACGGGAGTGCAAGTACCTGATTATCCGGAATCTCGGATACATCGTATTCACCCGCTCGAGCAAGTTATTGGTGATCCTGGTAGCAGTGTTATAAAGAGAGAACAACTGAGGAATGCTAACTCACAAGAAAATCTTGGCGCTCTAGCCTTATATGCTAAAATTCAAAAATCAGGTTGTCAGAATGACTGGTCTTTTGCTTGTTATGTTTCGCAGGTTGAGCCGCGGACATACAAGGATGCTCTTTTGGATGACGCTTGGGTAGAGGCAATGCAAGAGGAGTTATTGCAATTTCAGATGCTGGGAGTGTGGACACTGACTGATTTACCTCCAGGACGGAAAAAGATAGGAACCAAATGGGTGTTCAAGTGCAAGAAGGATGACAGAGGAGTGATTGTTAGAAACAAAGCTCGATTGGTCGTACAAAGCTTTCATCAAGTGGAAGGAATCAATTGTAACGAGATTTATGCACCGGTTGCACGCTTAGAAGCTATCCGCATGTTTCTAGCATTTGCATCATACAAGAAATTCAAGGTGTATCAAATGGACGTTAAAAGCACGTTTCTTTATGGTGTGGTCAAGGAAGAAGTTTACGTAGGTCAACCACCAGGATTTGAGGATCCTATCCACTGGGATAAGGTCTACGTTCTAAACAAAGCTCTCTATGGGTTGCACCAGGCTCCACGGCAATGGTATGAGGAGCTGAGCACGTATCTTCTATCCAAAGGATTCAAACGAGGTTTGGTAGATTGCACACTATTCACAAAACGAACAGGAGATGACTTGCTTCTAGTGCAAATTTATGTTGATGACATTATTTTTGGATCTACTAATGAACTTTTGTGCAGGGAATTTGAAAAAGTTATGCAGGAAAAGTTCGAAATGAGTGCGATGGGAGAGATGCAGTTTTTCCTAGGCTTGCAGGTGGACCAAAGACCAACGGGGATCTTTATTCACCAAACCAAATACGTTTATGAAATCTTGAGCCGATTCCATATGGATGATTCGAAGCCGATGGATACCCCAGTACAATCTAATCACAAGATTGGTGTTGACGCTAAGGGGGAGCTGACTGATCCTATTACATACAGAGCAATCGTCGGATCTCTGATGTACCTCACCGCATCCAGACCAGACATAATGTTCGCCACATGTCTTTGTGCATGTTATAAATCGAAGCCGAAACAAAGTCATTTAGCAGCTGTCAAACGAATCCTAAGATATCTGAAGGGTTGTCCCTCGAGAGGACTATGGTACCCTAATGATGATCATTTTGACCTAATAGCTTTTAGTGATGCAGATTGGGGAGGCTGTGACAAAGACAACAAATCCACAATGGCTGGATGCCAGTTTATGGGGAGCAGGCTCGTGACCTGGCAATGAAAGAAACAAACTGCAGTCGCCTTATCAACATGTGAAGCAGAATATGTCTCAGCTTCAAGCTGTTGCTCTCAAGTTTTGTGGATAAAACAACAGATGGTGGACTATGGTTTGCAATTTCTTAAACCCCTATTTACTGTGATAATGAGGCCGCCATTGCATTAACAAAAGATTTAGTCAATCACTCGAAAGCTAAGCATATCCGGATTAAATATCATTTTATCCGTGATTGTTACGCAAAAGAGTTGATCGATATGGTCAAAATCCACACTAAATATCAACGTGCAGATCTTTTTACCAAAGCTCTTGATAAATCAAGATTTGAATATCTTTTAAAAGCTAATGGTATAAAAGGAAAACAAGACTGATCATCACCTCGGTTTATCGCTTTTTAGTTTTAGTTTTCACTGTTTTTTAGAAAAATTCAAAAACCCAAAAACATTAGAAAAAACCCAAAATGATTTCCAGGAGAAAAAGAGGAAATGATAGTACATCAGTGGGGATCTGACACATGCTAAAGAAGTATAATGCAATATAAGGCGTGTGTTTGAATCTGTGTGATGTGTTGATAGGCTTCGTAGACCTATTACTGCGTGCCTGATACATACATATCAAACGAATTGTTACGTGGATGAACTCCTCATGGGCATATGGTCTTAGTACCGTAATTTAGTTTGATAGTGTCACATCCTCAAATTACCACTTGCGGGGTTTTACCGCGAGGCGCATGACAAACCAGGATCCAAGTCAACGATCACAATAAACAACTCTATATGAAGACGTAAAGAGACATAACCATTAATTTAATAAGCGGAAGCGTTTAAGTAGCATTTAATCAACTATGCTATCATCTCAAAAGTTATTCAAATACTTTTATTACAAAACGTGCAACTATGCCTAGATGCCAATGCAGACCCGTGCGCCTAGTTCCATTCTTTGCTACCTTAGCGACCTGAGAAAAACATGCCAAAAAGATGTCAACATAAAATGCTGGTGAGTTCACAGGTATGTTCAATATGTTACCAAAACGTTACCATGTCCATACTATATCAATGTTACCAAGTACGCTAGCTAGGCGTATGTTTTATTACTACTACGATTGGAAACAATTACTAGACACGTTTAGCAATGTTTAGCATGTTTAAGCAGCCCGTATGTTCAGCATGATGATGTTCCTGTTCGAGACAACATGCACCCGCCCGGCCCTCCAAGCCGACGAGTGGGGCAGGTCACGCCCAATAGATCTATCCACATTTCCCCCGTTGTGCACCCCCGCACATTCATGGTTTCCCCCGGGACATTCCAAAGATCGTATAGCAATATAAGTTAAAACCATAGTATGACATATGTTACCAAAACAGTTTAGCGCATGTTTTCTCCCCCAAAAGTTAAAGCAGTAAAAGTGGGGCCGTGAACTCACCTTATATAGCGTTCTTCAATTACAAGTAAAGATGTTTAGCCCTTGATAATCCCTCTACCGGAGATCTATCAAAATGTTCACATAAGTGTTCCGACTAATAACCATAAGGTTATCTAGTCCCCGATTGTCCAGATCGTAACCAAGTATGTTTTAAAACGTGTTTGAATGTTTAACCGACACACTAGACCGACCCGACATCCCGTTGGTGACCCATTACCTCAACTAATCAAGTACACATAGATTACACACAAGGTTCAAGCATAAAACACTTAGTTTGTATCAAAAATCTCATTTCTGCATCAGAACGGTCGAACCAGTCAGTTTTAAGTCTCCTTCGCATCTTTTCAGTCTCCTTCGCCTGTTTTACATTTCGTTCGACCGTTTGATGCCTCCTTCGCCCGTTTTACCACATTCGCCCAACAAAAACCCAGGTTCGACCCTGGTTTTCCTCCTTCGCACCTTCGATCGGTCGAAGGAGGCCAGGTTCGCCCCTGTTGTGCAATTTTTCCTAAAAATGCTTCAAACACATTCAAAACGACTCGAAACATCATCAAACACAGCAGTCAAGCATGGATAACTTATCCCTACAAAACCCCACCGATTTCCCCCGATAATACGTCCGTTTCAGCCCTTTCCCAAAATGGTAAAGATTATGGAAACATCACTTTCATGCATGAATAATTTACCCAATTTGGAAACTTTTGAAATCGATTCATATTCAACTTGAAATGCTTAGTTTGTCGAGTGTTCGATCTTTTCTTATCAATTCTATTGATCATAAATATCATGCATCAAGTTTAGATCCAATAAAACCCCCAAATACCCATAATATCATCATATCCAATCCTAACCCTAAACAACAATATTCCAACATCAATAACAATCCTATATCATGTTTCTATCATAGATATAGCAGCAAATCATTGAACAACACACAACACCACATAATATACAATTTACATATGTTATTCACCATGAAATCTATGTTAAATGATAATGTTTTGATTTAGAAAGATGTTTAAAAGGTTTTTAATCATAAAAACACCCTTAGAACAGATCCGGACAATTAGGGTTAGATGAAAACGAATTAAAATGCTTTTAAAAAGGTTTAGGATTATGAACACACCTTGGATTCTTGTTTAGATGTTGTAGATAGGTTAGATTATGAAAAAAGAAGAGCAAAAACTCCTTCCTTAGTGTTTTAGATCGTTTGAGAGCGTTTTGGGACGGTTAGGGTTTGTGAAATGATGAAAAATGACAAAGGTTGGTATTTATACTAATTCTCCTTCGCACCATTTCAATGGTCGAAGGTGGTCTCCTTCGACCCTTTCACAGGGTCGAATGAGCCCTGTTTTGGTCGAAGGGAATTCCTTCAATTCCACTTCCCTGGTTCGCCCATCTACAAAGGGTCGAACCAGACAATTTCTCTCCTTCGACCACTCAAAGTGGTCGAACCAGGATTCCTTTTTGACTAGTTTTCCAGTTTGTCGTGTTTAACGCATTCTAACACATCTTAACACATAAGCATGCATCCTTAGTCTATATTTAACATATTTAAGCATAGATAATCATTTACACATCATTTAGGCACATCTATGTATATAATCCACCACACGACCCATAATCTACACATATACTTAATTAGTACATGTAATGTCACCAACAACGGAACCCGGTACTAGTGTATTACCAAAACGACTCCCAATGATCCTCCAGATCACTGTACCCTGGACAATCCTAACTTGACTAACCCAGTTAAGTTTGTTTATAAACGTTTCTCGCTAAGGTAGACTTAGATGTTACTAATATGTTTAAGCCAAACATGCCGGGTGTCACAGATAGGGTATTTGTACAAAATTCGGAGGTTTCGGGTCGTTATGTTACTAGTTATCTGGGGATAGCCTATCTGATCTTCTACTATAAGTCATTACGGACCTAGATCAGACAGGGTATCTTTATAAAAGAGCTGTAAAGCCAAATCCTAAAGTTACCGAATTGAGGAACTTTCAATGTATGACGATAATCAAAGATTATCTAATGCATCGTATCCAATCATTGATGCAAATCATGATTGATATCAGCCCTCAACCTGGTAGAGTGCACAAGTTACTTTGTAGCATTGAGTTGCTGACCTGTACACCTCTGTGCCTCATACCTTGTAAATTACAGATGACGAAAGCATAATCACGCGTTACAATGAGTCTTTGTACATTTATTCCTTGATACGGGAGTATGTCGTATGAGTGGGAACCACAGACAATTGAGTTTATACTATAAATATCTGTATCAGTCTAAAGCACTACATAACAGTCTGCATGTGAGCTTATGTGGACAACAATATCAGCAATTGCCGGATCACACATTGTCTTTAATGATAATATGAATTAAAAGATCAACGGTGTGATCAGATTTCTCAATAACTGATATGATCCTCTTACCGGAAATCACAAAACATTTACTGTTTTATTTTTACATTTCTGCATTTTACATTTCTCGTCAAAAATACAAAACTAAAAAAGATTTTAGGTGCGTTTTAACAAAAATTTTCAGAAAATCCAAAAGATTTTACATTTCTATTTTATCTTTGATAACCGATGGTGGTTGATGGTGATTTTCTGAAACTTGATGGACCATTTGGGTTTTGTGGTCTTTAAATGAGAAATAATGAATGAAGGATGCTTAAAAGTTGAGAAAAATATTGCACGGGATTCGATTTTGAGATTTGGTAAAAAGTTCAAAAATTCTAAACTCCATTCGCCCCTTCAATGGGTCGAATGTGGAATTTTGCTTTTACATTCGAACCTTCCAAACAGTCGAATGTGAGTGTTCTTATGTCTGATTGCACATTCGAACCATTTTTCTTCCTTCGAACCTTTAAATAGGGTCGAAAGTGGAAAAATTTTCACATTCGCCCAACCAAAAGGGTCGAATGTGGAGCCTATATATACCTATCTGCACCTTCGACTCCTCATTTCAAAAAAATTTCAAATTCTGTGATTACCACCCCTTGTTGCTCGTGTGTTTAAAATCTTATAATTGTGTTCCTTGTACTCTGCTGATCATTTTAAGCCAACATTTGCAGGTATTCATCAAGTTTTCATGATAGAATCAGGGTTTTTGTGTTTGAACCTTTGATTGAATCGAATCATGGATTCTAGACTGTAATAGAAATAATTGATAATAAGGATTCAATGTTTAAGTGTTTTAGGGGGAGAGTATAACAAAATCAAGGGTTAAATTACAACAGATTAGTGAATTGATCTTAAAAACCCTTCGAACCCAAGATTTTAGGGAAAAAACACTTAAATATTGAACAATATTAACAATTGATTGTTGGAAAAGGTTAATCGGACAAGTTAGAAGCTTTTCAAATCAAAATGGCATGTTAAAACATTCAAAATCAAAATCTGATAATTTTGAAGATGAACAACCATATTCGACCATTTCAAAAAGGGTCGAATGTGACTTTTTGGTCGAATGTAGCTTGTTCAAATGGTCGAAAGTGGAAAAAACGGTCGAATGTATATTTTAAAACTGATTTTCACATTCGAACCTTATTTCCACATTCGAACCTCTTATTTCCCACATTCGAACCCACGTTTGGTCAAATGTGGAATTCTAAAATCAAAATTTTCAAATTTTGTTTATTTTGTCCATTTTTAATGTGTTTTCGTGTTTTGTTTTGCAGATTAATCATGTCTGAACCCCAAAGTTCTGATATACCCACAGGTTCATCGGAGAAGGCAGCCGGGAAAAAGCTGGAAGAAGATTTACCATTCGAAGAGGCACATAACTCATGTGCTTATCTTGGGGATCTAAAGAAACATACCGAATTCACCGGTATTGTTGATTTTCTAAAGAGGAGTAGAGTCGTTGATGCTATTGCCACTCTTGCTATTATCTACAGAGATCATCAAAAGGAGTTCTGGACAAATGCAAGACTTGACTTTTGGGACAATGAGTCTGCTATTGTTAGTAAGATTCAGGGGGAGCTGGTGATTATATCTGAAGATGACATTAGAAAAGCATTGAAGTTGACTGATAAGAAGACTGATCCGAGAGTCCTATCTTGGATTGAACAGAGGAAATGTTTTCTGAGGATGAAGTACAACGGACCGATCACAGACGGATCATTACATAAAGGTAAACTGTGCCCACAGTTCAAATACCTAGCTCACGTAATGTTGCATGTCTTCGGGTCTGTGAGTGGAGGATACGACGTGATGAGGAAGAGTATTAGCTCTTTAATGGTTGCCCTGATCCTGAATAAACCATTCAACGCATCTGGAATGATACTTGACCACATGCTTGAACCATTGGAGAGGCTTGAAGAGTAAAAGGTTTTTGCTATATCCAAGATTCCTGCAAAGATATTCGATCAGAAGTATAAGAAATTGAGGAAAGATCCTACTCAAATTGTAGTGCAGGATCATATGAGTTTGAACACATTGGTAAGGATGAAAGGATATAAAGGTGTACCGGTGAATGAAAGACCACCTTTGAAGAACTTGTTTGGTCACCTGATTAATCCAGGTTATGAAGATCCAGGTGTTGATAAAGCTAGGAATGCCAACAGTGATTCTGATAATGATGATCCATTATGCCCTGTTGATCCTGAAGCCAAAAGAAAAAGGCAAGTTGTGAATGATGGTGCGAAGAGTGGTAAAGGAAAGGGTAGAGAAAAAGAAGTTGAAGCAGAACCGCCTAAGAAAATTTCTCGTAGAAAGAAAAGTGTTGCAAAGAAGGGAATACACTTGGTTGATGAAGAGTCGATGGATTCTGAAGAGACTCAGGAGGAGGAGAGATAGGATTCTGCAGACGAGACTATTAAGATCACCACGCCCAAGGCCACTGTGGCTGGTGAGTCTGAAAGTCTGAATCAATCTTTGGAGGAACAAAGAATGAAGAGTCCGATTGTGATGGATGATATTGATGAAGGTCTTGGTTTGGGATCTGATGATTTTGGTGGATCACCACAGGCTGGAACTAAACTGAAGAACCCAACATACAAAAAGAAAGCCAAGGCTGTTGAGATTGAAAAGCCGATGAAAAGGAGAGCTAAGGATATTGAAAGATTAATTGCAGGAAAGAAAGTTCCTGTAATGTCTAGCTCTAAGTCTCCCGTGACATCTCCAGCAGCTAAGAAACAGAAAACATCTGCTGTTGAGCAAAACATTCCAACTGACGATTTTAATGTTGCGTTGGATAGAGTCTTGAATAAGTTCAAGAAAACGACTCTAGTTGCTGAGGCTTCAACTCCTAAGGTTACTGTATTAGGAGATGTAATGGATGCAGTGAACCAGAAGCTGACTGAAATGATGAAAATCATTAACCAGCAACAAACTGAGATTGAGCAGTTAAGAAAGAATGATAGGAAGATATTGGATGTAGTTGAATCTTCACAAGAGAGTCAAGAACAATTAGCAGCTAAAATCAAGTTACTTCAGAAAGAGAATCAAAAGTTATTAAAGCATGAACAGAGAAATACGAGAAGGTACATGGCTTTAAGACTTGAAAACAAGCAGGTGAAGAAAGATAACAAAGGGCTTAGAAAGCTTATTGATGATTTGTATGAGAGAGCTCCACAATTGAAAGAAGGAGAGGAGGATAAAGAAAGAGATGAAGAGCTTGTTGATTTTGAACCGTCTGAGTCTGAAGAAGAAGATGATGAAGAACTTGATCAGGATGCTGGTGATGCTCCTGAGAAGAAGAAAGATGGTAATGATGATGATGGTTCAGGTGATGGTAATAGCTTTGCTAATGATGATGATGATGATGACGATGATGATGACACAGATCAGTATAAGTATGAGAAGAGAGAAACAGGAAAAGATGCAGGAGAGTCTAGTTTAAAAGCTCCTGGTGGCAATACTGACGATGATGATATTTTCTGGAACGAGAAGATCAGATCTTTATCTGAGGAAGATAAGAAGTTATATCGCCAGATGTTGACTGATAGAGTCTGGACGATTGAGATGACAGGAAGATTTCCAGAGATATTTGAGTCAGATGACATGAGATTTGAACTCGAGTATAATGATCCTGATCTGGAAGATGGAGAAGTTTTTGCAGCTGTGTCTAGAGAGATACTAGGATGTCTGGCTAAACAGGTTGGTAAATCTCTTGAAGAGTTGATGAGTGAGAATCAAATACCGAACATTCCTGAGAAAGAAGCAGGAAATCACTCTGATGATAAAGATGTTCCAGTATTTGAAGAAGTTGAAATTGAGGATATTACAAGTGAGGAATATCCAGAATACTTCAAAAATGATAAAGATTCTGGATTTCCAGAATTCTCTGAAGAGTTGTTGAGCCAAGCTGAGAAACTTGCTCGTGAGAAAAGCAAGAAGTTCGTTGATGAAGTGTTCAAGAACTCAGAATGTCAGAAGCCGACTGTTGAACAATCTGACGATCTGAAAGACTTGTTAAGGAAGCTGAAAGAGAAAGAAGCTAACCGACCAAAGACTGAAGTTCAGGGTAGTTTCTACAAGTTCCATAACGAACTGTTCAAAGGTAAAGCTCTCGGATGGAAATATTTGAGACAACTGAGGTGTGTCGCCGTGAAGTGGGAAAAAGGAATTCTGTATTTCAACAGATTCCATGACATAAAGACACTACCTTATTTGGCTGTACGCGATATCTGCAGACACACGATGTCAGGTGCTACAGTAAACAACGATGTTGTTGGTTACTTTGCAGATCGCATGGCGAGAGAAAGTAGAACTAAATGGGACGTGTTCACCCCGCAGTATCCTAAAAGGATAGTTCACAAGAAGGAGAAAGATCAGATAACGAGATTGAACAAGGTTACTTTGAAATATAAACCATCGACTGTTCTGAAACATATACCTTTGATGCCTATTCCATAACATTTCTCAAAAGACTTTATGTGGTGGTACTATGACTGGAAGACGGTAGAGGCTATTATTGTTTTGAAGGATGGGAAGAAAGACTTCAAGAAGATACATATCTTTGACCCGATGTGGTTGATTAATTGCTCTCATGAGGATATTATCATGCTATACTACAATCCGATATACTGTGAAGAGAAAGACAGTTAACAGGCAGCTAAATACCAACGTGTGGTATTTTTATGGTTTGCATGGGATGTTAACGCAGGATGCGATTATGATAAGAAGTTGGGGAAGTTTGTTCAAGTTCAAAATACTGAAAAGAAGAAACCAAAGCAAACTCATGAACCAGTTATGACAAAAGAACAAAAGACGTTACTGCACATCAAGTTAATGAACAAGAGATTGGATGAAGAGAGAAGGCTGAAGCAATTCAAGCAATAGTCGAGGGGGAGTTTGTAGATACACGAAGTGCGACTAATGCTATTGAATTGCAAATGCTATTTTGTTTTGTCACTTACGAACGATCGAAAGTGGATTCTAAATGGTCAAATGTAGATATGAATGGTCGAAGGGATAACTCAAGAGGTCAAAGGAAGTTTTTATATTTGTATTGTGTTAATTCGCCCAATTAGTTTGGTCGAACCTGCACATTTGCCCATTCGATTGGTCGAATGTGCAGGTCTATATATAGGCTGAATCAGTTTTTAACTTTAACTTTTGGTCATTTTTGTTTCCCTTTTTGAGTGTGTTCTCTCCTTAGGGTGTCTTTGAGTCTGATATTGTTATCTATCATTGTAAACATCATTTTGTAACAATTATCAAGTTGATTATAAATGAAATGAAAGCTTTGAATGAGATTTGTGTGTTTTGCTGATTATATTATCATTTCGTAATCGATTCAGGGATTCCGCACATGAATTGGTAGACTTGTTTGATCATAGTCTTTGTTTGACAATCTGATCCTTCACATACATGTTGTTTTTGTGAATAAGTCATTCTCGATCTAACGCATGCCCAAGTTGTCTTCAATGATCGGTTGTTCCTTCTCCAATTGGAGGACGTAATCGACTACGTTAAGAGGCTTGACCATTTTTATCTATAAGGCTCGATAGCCCTCGTCTAAATCGACAGTATTGGTTGTTCCTATGAATACGTGGTCTGATTGTGAAGTCAACCAGCCGTATCGCACACCTGCAAGTCATAGGGTTTTGCTAATTTTTGATGACGTCGAAAATTTCAGCCACAGATCACGACCGAGGCAACGTTTACCAGTGTTATGTTGACGGCGTGTAGTGGGAAAGCAAGCCCCAGCCGGCGTTTGACTATGGACTCACTTGGAAGTGCATACGATTAACCCATGGGAAGCCACTGTTCGATGTATTGAGTGTTCACGTGTGGTACAACACCCCTTGCAATAGCGCTGGATCGTATTCTGGAAGATAATTTAGGGTAGACCTATCAGTGATGCTTATGTCATACTACCCTCTTGAGGTGCAAAGGTCATTGTAAGACTCCTCTACCTGCATCCGCATGTTTGTTTTTCTGAGATTATTGGTAGTCTCGCTTCAGTCGATGAACGCCCGAGTAGGTCGATACGTGTGTTGTGCCTGAATCCGTCATAAATCCTGGGGAGTGGAACCACACTTCGGTAGCCGTAATCGTAAAGTGTGTGTTTTGTAATTGCCAAATGTCGCAAGACGCCTTCTACTGGCATTGAAATCCCCTCGAGACTCAAATGACTAACTGCTGGGAGCGGTCACGTTATGCTGTTATTTTTAATTAATCCATGGAACGACAATTCCATTGCTCCTGTTGCAATTTTGAATGTCAGCCACCGTCATCACGGCAAGGAGAGTGGTTATCTATTTGGGCGACAAATAATGCAAAGTGTTTTCCATCAGTCCCCATATATACTGAGACGTTGCGTCCCCTCGTCTCGATAGTTTTTAAACTAAGGTTGCGAGATCCATTCGTTATGGACAATATGACCTGTCTAACCTCTTGTCGTACTTCGATACTCTCACTACGTGGCCTATTAGGAAGGAAGTCTGTCAGCCTCGCTTAGAATGACGGAAAGGCACTTAATCAGATGACTTTAGATGCTTGTGCCAAAATAACATGGAAGAGGATCCCAGCGAGAAGAACAAATCAGCTGGTTCATCAGAGTCTATATCATCTCCATTTTATCTTGATGTCTCGATAAATCATGATCCTTCTACCTCTACTTGTGGCTATTCTCGTTTTGACCACTATCTTTGATATTGGGAAAGATGTTGGTTGGTTTCTAGGTCCTATGGATACTATTTACCACACATCTATTAACTACGACGAGTCTAAGGCTCCCGCCGAGCATGTTGTTGTTGTTGTTATTCTTTTATGGCTCGTGTTGAGTTTGATGTTGCCGTTGATATGGAAGCTCCTGCTGAGGTTACTAACGTTAACGTAGACGTCTCTATGACCCTTGCCAAGCCGCTATGACTATGTCTGTATCACGGTGGAGTTCGTTGATGTTAACTCCATTTTCTTTAAGGCTTTCGTTGAACCACTCGTTATCATTCCTTAGGCTCTTGCCAAGACTAATTTTGGCGATGGTTCTCAGGCTTGGGTTGAGTCTGTCAATGTTGCAGTTGCCATTATTCGAGTGACTTATATCGAGCCTACGGTTCTCCCTAAGAACGATACCGGCTTGATAAGTCTGCTAAATTATGTGGAACCCATCGTTTCCATTTCTTTTATGATGACGGATGCTCTTATTAACCCAATCGTTCCTACCAATGAGCCTATGGAGTATTGGTTTGTGGCTGAGGATACGAATAAGGATTCCGCCACCATAAGTGGATTGAAACGCACCAGGATGCGTGCTCGCCGTAATGACGCTTCATATAGCTATGTAAAGTGGACTCGCTAGGTTGTGTCATGTGTGTCATCCGGCTGTCGTGAATTCATGTTGTGGTGTCACCCCTAGCGATTGTGCATTCTTGTAGTTGCACGGTCTTGCCGACTGCGTATCCACGGGGTTGCGTTGCGCTGTCGATGATGCATGTCTGTTGTTGTGATCCGGGATACGAATAAGGATTCCGCCACCATAAGTGAACTGAAACGCACCGGGATGCGTGCTCACCGTAATGGAGCTTCTTATAGCTATGTATAGTGGACTCGCTAGGTTGTGTCATGTGTGTCATCCGGCTGTCGTGAATTCATGTTGTGGTGTCACCCCTAGCGATTGTGCATTCTTGTAGTTGCACGGTCTTGCCGACCGCGTATCCACGGGGTTGCGTTGCGCTGTCGATGATGCATTTCTGTTGTTTTGATGCTCTCGATGTGGTAATCCCTCGTTGATGTGTTTTGCGGACGTGTTGCTATCATTGTCGTGTAGTCCCTACTGTCATGATGCGCCGTGAACTTATTGCTATAGCTGTTGGATTGACTTGAGGATGTGATTACTTGTCGTCTATTCCACTCTGGGTTCCCTCGAGATGGACACACCACCCCAAACCCCTCGTTGTTGTCGTTGTTCTGCTAATTGGTTGTGTAGCGTCGACATCGATAATGTGGGATTTTGGGTGTCAAACTGACTTTCCGGGAGTCATACTAAAACACTCTAGTTTTAGTGTTAGCACGGGTATCTCCCTAAAGTCCGAATCTCATGGTCGTTTGAGTAATTGACCAAATCATTCGAATGCCAGGTCAGTGCGTTCAGTACCTGACTAATCAAGATGAGCTTGAAAACTTACTCATTGCACCTGTCACACCCTTAAATTTCCACTGCGGGGTTTATACCGCGAGGCGCGTGACATACCAGGATCCCATAGCCATAAGTCATAAGAACGAATCTAAATGCCTAAACCATTTAGTTCGTTATTGAAAATCAAGTTTAGCGTTTACCAAAAAGTTTAGTAAGTTGCGGAAGCGTAAATCAAACATAATCGTTTAAGTTCATGCGCAAAACAACGCGCTCCAAATAAAACCGTTAAATGTAAAGCAAAGTGTATAAGTTAAATAATGTTCACAACCCATGACACAATGATGCATGTCCTATCGTGCTCCGAACCTAGAGACCTGCAAAAGCATGCTAGCGTGTGTCAACATAAAGTTGGTGAGTTCACAAAGTAAGGTAAGTAAAAGGGTAGGTTTCCCAAACCAAGAAATAGTAGTTAGGTTTCCCAAACCCAAATGTAGTAGTCAACAACCAAAACCAAGAACCAAGTACCACTAGTTCAGCGTATGCCAAGGGTAGCTAACCCCTTCATGATAACTAAACAAGGATATACCGAATTGCTATTTGAACGATTCACTCGCCCCGCGAGCTGGTTTTTGCCTCCCATCATTGCCTATCAACAATGATAAAATCTAAGGTCGTAGTTCACGCCCGGCTCCCAGCACGGTGTGAGGTTTGTCAAACCTAATAGCGCTATCAACTAGTAACCCGCTTGCCACCCGGCAACTCATTCGGTAAATAGTGAAGGACTTCCGTGATAGAGTGTAGTTTAGTTCATCAAGGACACAGAGTGTGAAACTAGCAAGGTCCGATTCCTCCCAGGAATCAACCCATCCAAAAACCCGAGATAAAAATAGTAGTCCCAAACCTGGACTAGTACAGTAAGTAAGTTGTCTCCCCGAGACGCATGCTTTTGAGAAAAGAGTACTGAAACTTACCTTAGTATGCAAGCAAGTAAATCCAAATTCCAAAGTAGGGTGTGCTACCGAATCCCTATTACATGTGTTACTAAGTGGGTATATGTGTAATATCATTACACCATATAACCCGTTTGTCCAAGACGTTTAAAAGTTCAAAACCGTTGGTGAATATGTTGGTGTGCTAACGATTCTACATGCATAAGTAAACCCTACGGACCCGTTGGTGAATATGTTGGTTACCATTAGTTTTACACTTCATATGCATCTCATATAAGTTACCATTCAAGTACATATCAAACACATACCACATACGACTCCAATTAGTCACACAAACACAAAATACACAATCTGGGTTTTTAGGACAGATTGTGCGTCACCAAAACTAATTTATTTAAAATACTAAATCAGTGAGTTAAACTCCCAATTTTTTATTGAATATTCTTTGGGATTCATTTAACAACCCATACTTTTGTTTTGTCTCAAAACCAAACACAAAAATCATTAAAATTTGTTCAACACAGCTATGTTCAGAAAACTTTCACAATAGGTCAGTTTAGTAGAAAAATTCCCAAAAATTTTGTATTCATCGAAACGGGATGAATCCACTTGGAAAACCCAAATTATTCCAATGTTAATCTTCTGTAAAAATTTCATAACTTAATTCTTTATAAAACTTGAGTTATGACGGTTTAAAGTCGACTCAGTTTGTTAACCCGAAATTCTGATATGACCTATTTTCAAAGAAAATTCCAAAAACGACAATCATTACAAAACATTCCTAAGACCTATTAAGATCAGAATCTATCATAATACATGCAAAAATCATAGCCTTAACGATCAAAACATCAACAACTTGCGCAACAAGTAATCTATTATATCACTAATCGCCTATCATCATGTTTAACCCGTTAATTCTTCAAAAGCTTTAAGTTTTAGTATTTATAAAAAGGTCTCAGACCTGGACAAACTTAGTTATAGGGTTTTCATAACATAATAATAAGATTAAAGCATAATAGATTAAGGATTATACCACAAGCTCTTCGAAACAACCAACCGAATGCTCTTGAAGCTTCCCGATCGATGTTCTTGCGCCTTAGTGGTTTTGGGTTAATATTTCGTAGGTAGGTAGGGCAGTAGGGGCGATTAGGGTTTGAGTTTAGGTGATACAAGAGGCTTAGGGTTGCTTAAAAGGGTGTTTAAGTCGGTTTGGTGGCGTCAGGCACCCGCGAGCGGCCCGCTCGGTCCCTGTGAGCATAGTCCATCCATCCTAATGGTCCATCCATTATGGTTTTTATTAACGTATTCGGTTTAAGTTCACGTAATCACATACGGATTTCACATAGTTTCACAGAGTATCATAGAAGAACGTAATTGCAATAAATCTCAAACAAATTATCTCACAATTATTAAACTTCATTATTCACCAACGTCCGAGGTTCACTAATCATGTATACAGTTTGGTAATTCCTCGAATTACCACTTTATGCAGTTATTACCCTGTAACTGTACGACGTGTGACTTAACTAGCTAACCCTACTTAAGTAGAATGCATAGAATGTAACTAGAGGTAAGTTAAAGTGAGAACATGAAATTGCGGGGTATCACAGCACCCATATGTATGACTACCTGAGTCGTGGAATGGGATGCCTTATGGGAAGGCCCCAGACTATTGCTTGTGGTGCGATCTCGGTCGTTTGTTTGTTTTAATAATGACTTTGGCACATGAAGCCGTCAAGCCCAAACGTGAAATCTATGCCAAATGCGTTCATCTATGACTCGATTTCACCTTTTACCTTGAAAGATCTGGAAAAGATGGAACCTTCGGCGAGTGAGGGTTCCGGTTTCAAGACTCCTTCACTCGGATCTCTGCATAAAATCTGATAGTCAGTTCGAGGGCGTGTGGCCTGTACTATTCAGAATTGACTTACTAGATTGCTTTCATGCAAGTCGTTGGTTTATTTTCTAGTACTATTTCATGACAGAAACATACAGTCTGTTTCTTTTTCTAAATATGAAAGTGAAAGATCATTTAGAAAATTAGATAGAATGTAACCTGCACTACATACATATAAAAGTGTATACCCATGTGGCTATCTTCAAAGAGAAAGAAAGAGTTAGTATAGCATGGTGGTTGATACTTGATTTGATATAAGCTTGCAACCATGCAGTAAACCCGCAAGTTCAACTTGCGGGTACATGTCCACGTAACAGCCATGTCCCAGTCAGCATGGTTCTTTTGTCCAAGTCATCAAAACCCGCAAGTTCGACTTGCGATTTCACCTATTTCACAAACTCTACTCTAACACTTGTTGCACAAAAACTTCTTGTTGTGCCTCTATTTTTGCAAAAAAAAAAAAAAAAAACCTCAATCAAATTTGTTCTAGGTAAGTTTAAATATTGGCGGTATGACTCGTTTGAATTTTATAAATATCTTTCAATATCACCAATAAATTTTTAGTAAATAATATAGAAAGGTTGGAATTGAACGGGTTGGACATGGGTTGGATAAAAGAGAAGCCACCTGATTGAAATTTGGTTTAAAACCCACGTTTGAATTTTATAAATATCCGTGTCGTGTTTTCGAGTCTTTTCTCAAACCTTCTTTGGGGATATTGTTTTCTTCATGTGTTGGATTTGATGTTTTCTTACCTATGGCTCTTTGTGGTGACGAACCTTAGAATCAATTTGATGGAATACGTATGAACTAGGGTTTGGTATCTTATAATTTGGGGGAAAGTTGAGAGGAACTGAAAAAGGCGGAAATTACTAATATGCCCTCGTGTGCACCTCACGTGATGTGTTTTAACGTTAAAAATAAATTGAATAAGGGTTAAAGGACAAAACGTGAAAGATTTTAAACATAAAGTAGATAACTCATCAATTTTAAATGTAAATGACATTCTTTGAAATCTGTTATAAATGTAAAGGACAAAACTTGTAATTTATTCTTAAAAATAAAAAAAAACACTAATAATTGCTTAAATTTGTGATATAGGGTATTTTGGCAAAACTAGCCGGTAGCTGTAGCTTTTTAAATATATTTTGGTGTTTGGCAAAGTAGTTGGAGTTTTTATATGCAATTAATATAAAATGGGGCAATTACATATATCCCCCTCCAAACTTCATAAATTACATATATACCCAAGTCAAAATTTTATTTACATATCTCCCCTTCCCAAACTTCATAAATTACATATATACCCAAGTCAAAAATTTTATTTACATATTTCCCCTTCCTAAAAACTAAAAATATCAAATATACCCATTCTATTATTAAGCACATCATATCATTACATGTTATGATGAATGTAATGATACGAGGGCTTAGTAATGATTATGTAAGAGTGTTAGAACACTCGTTTCGGTGAAATCAAGTTGTAGGATACATGGAAACATTTTGCATGTTAAATGTTCTTAGTGTTCATAACTTACTAAGTTGGAAAGATCGTATGGGATATAAGTTTTAGAGTGCAAAGAAGGTGTTGTATGACTTGTCGTGAATATAATATAGTAAAAGAATTGGGGTAAAATAGTTATTTTCCTATGCATTTTTCATAGAATGGGTATATATGTAATTTATGAAGTTTTGTAGGGGGGTATATGTAATTTAAATTTTGGGTTGGGTATATATGTAATTATAGTTGAAAATAGGGGGATATATGCAATTAATATAAAATGGCCAAAATAGGCATTAAGTAAAAGCTTGTATCTTTTTTAATTTTTTTTTATGATAGAGTGAATATTTATGTCATTTACTCATTAAAAGTTTGTAGCTACTAGGAGTTTTTTCTTAAACGCTAGTACTATTAGCTTTTGGGTATGTTTGGCAAAGAGCTTTTAGGAGCTTCAAGCTTTTAAGAAAAAGTTCCTACTCAATAAAAAGCCTTGTTTGGTTGAAGAAGCCAGAAGCGTTTAAGTTAGGAGAAAAAAACTCTATAGTGAAAAGCTAGTACTACCGTTTAAGAATAAGTTCTACTAGCTACAAGCTTTTAATTAGTAAATGACACAAATATCCATTATATTTTAAAAATAAAATAAAAACCTTCTTTATAAGCTTTTAATTATGCCCATTTTGGTCATTTTATACATTTTATTAAAAGCTTCAGCTAATCTACCAAACATCAAAATATATTTAAAAAGCTTCCAGCTACCAGCTAGTTTTACCAAACATACCTTTTCACTGTAGAGTTTTTTCTCCCAACCTATTAAGTATGAGTTTTTTTCTAAAAGCTTAAAGTTCCTTGCCAAACACCATAATATGGGTATGTTAACTACAACGCTAGATGATTAATATATACAAACGTTGCGTAATAATAGAAACAAAGACTTCGCCCAGAAACCAGAGTCGAACAATATATTTGCTAAGACTGAGTTTCAATATCCCAATATTAATTTAAAATTTAATTTAGATTGAAAGGGGTACTATTTTCGACTTTAGCATTTGAAGAATGTTACATAAAACTTCTAAACTGTCAGAAAATGTCTTATAAAATGATACAAGTCAATACAACCAACACAGTTGAATGTACAAAAACCAAGCATACAACTTGATGGGCAGTGTTTCGAATAATTCGATTTCCAATATTATTTCTCAAAATTAGCCTAGCCATTGTTCAGCGCGGCGAGTATTACCGCCAACAGAATGGCGTATACTTATTTTCTCAGTCGAGTATTTCTGCTGCAGCCACTCGAAACCATTCACATCAAGTTTTCCGGACACCGATTTCCCTTGCTTTCTTCTAGTTTGTTGCTCTCTTACAGAAGTCCACAGTTTCTCAATTGCATTCCTCTGTTTACATGTAAATCTGCTAACATTGTCAAAAGCATGTTTCACTGTTATGTCTATCACTGTTTGGCACCTGAAAGCAAACACAACTTAATTAACCATATTCATATAGCAGGCATGGAATATAAACTATAGATGTCTTCATGAACCGTTGAAACTAACTAAACCGACAAAACCAAAACAAGTCGTCCAGCTTGAGGTCCAAAGATTCGGTTTTCATTGTTTGAGGGTTTAAAGATTTGGTTTAAAACTTCAACCCGGCCGTGTAAATCGAACCAACCATTTAACCTTCAATATTTATTTATTCATTTTAGGAATATGTAGTTATGTATATATTATAATCAGGAACCATATTTATTATTTTAAACTTTTCAATGCAGTTTAATGATTTAAAAGAAATTAATAAAAGCATATCAAACACCGAAAACTGAACCGCCAACCCGTCAATCCAGTTAAAACAGCTGGTTTGGTTTTCCATTCTCCAAAAATGTAGTAATGATTCAGCATTTCAGCCTACAATTTTCGCCAAAACCGGACCGTGAAGACCCCTAGCATACCCTCGTCCTTGCTCCCTCAACTATAATCAACAAATTTAATTCTGAAAGAACCGATTTAGGTTTTAACAAGGGTCAGATGTATTAAGAGGGATCGTAACTTAAAAATTCCGTAACTCCGTAAGTCAATAAATAATCTATAAAACCACCTAAACTATTTTTTTAGAACTTTGAGAAATATATGGACAAAAAGTGTTTCATGGTCAACCCGGCCCAACCCATTCTGACCCATATCAAGAAATTACCCATCTCGAACCAGCAGTAACAAATAATTATGTTGTCTAAAGATTGGGAAGAAGGCATATCACTTTTAATCTAAATCTAAAATAAAATGCTTATAAATCAAAAACACGATTGAAAATTACGCTAACCATGGGATTTTATAACGCTTTGCTGCAATCTCCAAACAGAGAATCAATCCCTCTCTTTGTGATTTCAAGAATCTCTTTGTTTCTTCATCCTCTTCTTTTCTTAATTTGGATAATGCTTCAGCATCTGCTTTCACTTTCACTTTTCCATTTTTTGAAGAATTTGGAATCAGAGCATCCAATCCAAAGGGGTCAGACTCGTCTTGATTGGCGCTTGATTCAGGTATTGGATTCAAGGAAGCATGCTGAGATTCTGTTTCAGCTTCATATTTCAAGGCAGCAGCCTCTTCAATGTCATCATCTTTTGTTGCTACAGGAAGATTAGAAATAGCATCTTTGATTTTCCCGCAAGCCTTTGAAAACTGAAGAGATAACATAATGAAAGATTAATGAAATACACTTTTAGTTACATATTACAAAGATGTTGGAAAATGTTTGAGAGAAGCATCTGTTGTTTACTCGTACTTTCTTTTGTCAGGGAAAATTCAAACACCCGCCAAGGCTACAGCAATTGGATGTGACAAATTTGATCCATTTACATTAACTGTGATAATTTGAGATTTTGGGTTATATATCATCTTTAAAGGTCAAAAGTCATCCGATGTGTGTATTCTAATGCATGAAACTGCCGATATTGTTTTAAGAAAAAGTTCACATTCTCAACGTAATAATAATAGTGTTTGAAATCATATAACACATTAACTATCTATATAACTCATTATCAATAAACGTTTGTGGCCACTGGCCAACTGAACCAGACCCAATCAGTTCTGACCAGCACTAATAAATCTATTTAACCGTCCAAATCAGAACCATTGTCAAGGCAGCCTTTACATAATCCAAAGTGGCTACTTATGACGGTTATGTTTGCTTGTTTAGAAATGTGACATCAAGTACAACCATTGTGCATTATTTTTTGTCTGTCGTCTGAAACTATTGGTAGTACAAAATTAGAGAGCAGAGGGAATACTAACAATATCATTTAAGGGGGAGAAAACAGATACATAAAAGCATTCTTAGAATCAAAAGGTCCACGTTTATACTATAATATTCACAGTCACAGCGATAATAGAATTTTCAATGAACAAGGAGATCATCTTGAACTTTAAAGTCACCAAATTAGCTTAAGGACACAGGACACTAAACGCCAAAATAGCTATTGTAGAATTCTCATAAGTAATTTCTTGATTGTCTTTCATTTTCTCGTGCAGGGCATTTTGTGATGTGTAATTCAGCTCGTGTTTATGGAACAAAATCTGATATTCTGATGCCAATGACTATTCACTATTGGTCCCAATCTCATATCTTACTTGAAAACTAGTTATTCGAAAGTGTGCTCTCTAAGTTCCTACTTCCTACGACAGTGAGTGAAGGTCTCCCCATTGTTGGTTTACCAAAAAGTCAACACACATTATGCTGACTAGTTCACATAAGAAATAATTAATCAGCAAAGAAAAACAAGAAGGTTCACACATTAATCTTAAAATGTTACTTTTTTTCTAACGGCTAATTTCCTCCCCATTTTTTTACACCCTTAAAATGTTACTACATACAGGAAAATCCACTCTTCTGTTTCCAGCCTTCCCTCAATATGCATGGAATTTAGGATGTCAATATCTTCGGCAGGACAGACCACAGATGAATAATGATATTAAATTCCACATTTCCATTTTGGGTGGGAGGTGGTGGAATTGAAGTAGAAAAAGCACATGTTAAATGGGAACCTGAAAATTTAATATTTGACCTGATACTTTGAAAATACGATTATATGAGGACACAAATAGCTTGCAACAGTTTTCATTTTTATTTTATCCTTGTATGTTATATTCAACACAGCAGAATCCTTTTAGTTTGCATAAGCGAATGAGAAAATCAAAGCACATGGAGGAATGAGGATGGAGGAGGCTCTCTAACTTATGGGAAAAGCATAATTATATGTATCTCTTAGTAGTAGCAAATGCTAGTAAGTCTTGTTATTTATTTGCTCTTAGCCTCACTGTTGTATGTCTAGATTTCTACAACTCCAATGGTGATTGACTCAGAGAGGAGCATCCCAATGACACGTTTCCCATGAAATTTAGCTCATGTCAACAGTTGATATCAATATTTGATGGATCCTTGACCACTATTTCCAATCTAGAACATATTGAGTAGTGCATTCAGGTCCAAGCTAAAAGAATGTTGATCGACTAGCCAAGGCAAAAATCATCATCTTTAATGTTTATTTAAAGACCAAGCTATATGAAGAAATATATTATGTGTTATATCTACCCTATCATATCCGTCCAATTTGACCGATGATACTTATCACATGTTTCTAATTTCTAAGGAGGAGTTCTAGTGTACAAAGTCTATTATACATCCTGATGAAGCCAAAATTTTACTTCCCTGTCCCTTTCACGTCATTTTTGCAACTCAACAGTAATCCTATACGGGTAATATAGTAGTTCCAAAGGCCAACAAGGTAACCTTAAAAGCCACTTTTGAGAGTAGGCAGAAACGGGTTAATAAACACTGAAAATAAAAGCCTAGGCGACAAGGAATCTGCTCTTGAGCATGAGCTGTTTGTTTACTTTAACTAATGTTAAATGTAAGTTAGGATTCGTATTTATGAATGCACGCATGTATTTTCAATCAAAAAATAACTAGGATCATTTTTATATATCAGTCATATGAGGAAAAGTGCATACCACAAAACTATCATCAGTAAACAGATCATTCGCCAATACAGCTCTGATAGTCCACAAACTTAACGACTTTTGCTGCTTCTGAGTAAAACACTGCACAACAACATTATCATAAAAACATGAGGTACACACAACTACAAACAAACATAACAAAAGCAAACAAAACTTCTCTTCTTACTTCATTCACATCTTGTGCAGCCAAAAACAACGCATGATAATCTCCCCTCACCAGAGCATCATTGCACGTGGTTGGAGACGACATTGCTGCTTCAAGTATTGCAAAAAAGTAATCAATATTACTTGCCTTAACACTTCCCGCCTGAACCAGCTGAATTGCAAGCTTTGACGCCTTTCCGAATTTCGAAACATTGCTTATATGTGAACCTATCTTTTTCATAGCGTCTATTACTTGCGTTTCGGAAGTATCCGCTATCGTTTTAAACCTCAAACTTTTCTTTGGAGCTATAGCTGAAACAAAAATCAGTAAGGATAAATATATGTCGTGCTGCATCTAATAGGTCTACATAGAGTCTCAATAATAGGATTGTAAACAAACCGAATGTTCAGTGAACCGTTCTGTGAGATGTTCGTTTATTTAACAAATGAATGAACATCAATAACTTTTTGTTCATTTAGTTAGACAAACTAAGTCACGAACACATGTCTCGTTCTCATTTATATTCATCATTTATGTCCGTGAATGTTCGTTCGTGTTCATTAATTTTTATTGTCAGTTTAATTTCTTTCACTAATATATTCATTTAACATTATTAAACCCATTACGATTTAGTGTAGTTCATAAAATTATATCACCCATTACTATTTACCCTACTGTACTATTTCTTTAATCCCAAGACATCGCTAATAATATTTACTCTAATTCGTGTAAGCACATTTACGTTCGTTCGTTTACATTCTTGAACCGTTCGTTTATACTATTAACGAACAAACACAGTCGAGAACACGAACACACTCATTTTCTTAACGAACCAACAGGAACAAGCCTTGTTCATGTTCATTTGGTTAGTTTACAAGTCTACTAAAACTAAATATACACATATTATAATATTACACGAGAATAGCTTGTACATATTATAATAATTAGTTACATAACTAGTTTTTCGAAACAAAAGGTATATTAATGTAGAATTTTGAAAAGGAAGTGAAATTGATATCAATTTAATACAATAAGTGGTGTCACAGTTGGAAACCCTAATTATTATCATTGTTACCTTGGGGTTCGGAATCGGAGGGTTTGGAACGTTTAAGGGCGCTCTTGAGGGCAGGGGCAGGTAGAGTTGGAGAAAGTTTAGGGATTACCGGATCCGATGGAGATGATACCGGTTGGTCCGGTAAAGGTGGTTGTGGTGGTGGTGCAGAAGGGGGAGGAAGGCCCTGGAATAGATTATTGGACATTATTGGTATGTAATGAGTCAGGGATGGAGGAGGAGGAGGAGGAGGAGGAGGGTGGTGGTATGGTATGGAGGGTGATGTTGCGACCAGTGGGATAAAACAATTTGCCAAGAGAAGGGATGAAAATTGTTGCAAGGGACTATTTAGGCTGCAAACTTTTGGAAATTATATACATGTGAATGTGAGTTTGTGAGTTTGGTCTTGTTCAGGGAAGATGACTTTACAAGTGAATCCAAATAGAAGATATTAAATTCTTTTAGTTACATTCTACTTGAGCATCTATCCGCACGCAGAGAGAAGTTACCGAGCTCACCGACGAGAGTGAGTAGACAGTGTACCTTTTCAGCATCGATGGGCGATGAGCATGTTGGCTCACTGTCCCAATTACCGACTCAATATGAGTATGCCTTAGTGGAATGTAATGACTTTGCAAGCACTTGAAACTTGGCGAGTATCCAATATAATGGTGCGGTAGTATGTTTTGTATGCTCTACCCAAAATTTTAATTTTTAAAAAATGTTAATTTTTAAATTTTAATTTAACTATTGATATCTGAGGCATATACTCGTTGACACTTGGGACTTCTGGTTGTTCTTGAAGTGCTTAGAACCTAGAAACCCTTTTCAAAAGTCACTCTCATATACATTAGATTTCGGGGGTGTTTGTTTTTTGCTAGAAGAACTTCCTGGCTTTTTCTCTCTGCGCCGCACAGATCACGCATAGACGTTTTGGTCTGCAGAGTGTTTGTTTTTGGAAAACCTTTCATTACAAAACCTTTGCGTGTCCGCTTCTTAGTGCAGACATGGACCAAAGTTTTCTAAGCTTTTTTCCTCTTCTTCTTAACATCAGTCACCACCTTCTTCTTTCTCTTCCTCTTCCTCTTCCTCTTCTTCTTCCTCCTCTTCTTCTTCTTCTTCCTCCTCTTCCTCTTCCTTTTCCTCTTCCTCTTCTTAAAAACAATCATTATGGACTGTTAATTAAAATTGAGGATTGATTAAGGTTGATCGTTGGTTTTAGGCCAAAATACAACAAGATTCAGTGGTTAAAATGATCAAAACAACCAGCTTGGTTTTTCAAATTTACCCCAAATCCATTCGTGTCTTTGATGGGTACGAATGAGATTTTTATTGTTTTATTTGGGGGTAATGGTTTTTCATTCGTACCCACGAAATGTCTAATGAAAACCTAAATGGTCAAAAAATTTCAAATTTTTATCTGATTGTCTGTCTAATGAACTTCGTGTTTGTTTATGTGTGTGAAGAAATGGCAGAACTAAAAATTTGAGAAGAAACACAACAACTATGCATATCTGGGAAAGGTAGATAATAAGTATGAAGTATTTTGTGGGATCATCGACTATCTTCGCAGATCAAGAATCGTCTACACCATTTCGCTTCGTATTCTCCTTCTCAAACTCATTCTCTCCTCCCTCCTTCCCCCTCCTCCTCTCCAATTCGCCACTGCCAACCTCATCCCTTTCCTTCCCCTCCGACATCGCCTCCCTCCACACCTCCACCTCCGCGTCGCCTCCTCTCCCCATCCGTCGCCGCCTTCCTCCACCCTCATGTTCCTGTCCCTTTCCCCGTCGCGTCCTCTCCCATCCTCACCCCCTCCACCGCCTCCACCTCCTCATTCCTCCTTGAAGGTTACAAAGGTTATGGTTATGGTGGGTTATGGTTATGGTAGTTCACAGACAGTCACGGGTATGGTTCATTGGCTAGGTTGTGGGTGGTTCATGTTTGGGTTGATCTCGGTTATGGTGGTTATGGTTTTGGGTTACGCTGCAGACAGTAAAAACAAACACTCTTATTCTTACATACTACAAAGGTTTGGTCCACCTCTTCTTCTGCAGATGTGATTCACAGACTGCATACATTTTATCTCTGAAAAAACAAGCAACAACTTCATCTATTATGCCGAAAAAGTTTTTATTTTTTACATTTCACAAATATATTCAAAAGGAAAGTAACGGATACGTAGTTGACACGGGTCTTAGATTTTAGTTTTGATTTACACAAGGATAATGATTATTAGAGATAAATAAGATAATTAAAAACTTAGAGAACTACTATCAACTAAGCAAATCCTTTTACTTTTTTTTTTTAATTTTTACTTTTTTATGTAGATGAGCTACATACATGTAGCACGTCGATCAATATATCTATAATTTATAATCTATAATCTATAATATCCTTCATTATATAAATTCAAAAACAAGTTACATTTAGATGGTGGGTAAGCGGGCAACAAGCTGCGCCGCTATCCCCTTCTGAATCTATAATATATAATATATAATATCTCTACTACCTTATTAAGGAGGAGAGATGGGTAAGAAGGTAATTTTACCATCATTTTAAGATGGCATACAAAAGGTCTCATGCATAAATCTCTAACTTTTACCATTTTCTTCCATCTATGCCCTTATGTACAAGTCACTAATACAAATCAATTGCACCATTCAATACATTTAATTCATGTATTAACTTTTTGTTACCTAGAACCATTACCAAGTAATAGATTAATTCATGTAACTTTTTTTTACCAATGGAATTTGAATTATCACCACAAGAAAAGGCTAAGCCTTATTTAACACTTTGTAACCAGTAGGCTAAAGGCTCTTTGGTTCATGTGTGTAACTAAATGTTGCAAATAAAAATCAAGCACGGATCGGATTGGATAAATGACAGTATGGTGTATAAAGTTTTGGCAATTTAAAATGTGAATAAAAATACATACCCGCAGCAACGCGCGGGCATTCCACTATACATTATAAAGGAGGAGTGATGTACCATATTGGAATTTTGACATGGGTACAATTTTTAAAGCAACAAGTATAAGAGAATAAAGCTTATTTCATAAGGGTATTATAGGGATATTGGGGACAATTAAGACACTTAGAGGGTTAGTAGAGTAATTTTATCTTTTGTTTTTAGTTAAAAGCTAAAATATCATTCCTATAGTACCCCTAACTCCCTTCACCTTCCCTCTTAGGCCATATGAAGAGCTCTCCTAATCAATTATTCATTGATTGTGTTTTATTTATATTAATCATTCATAACAACTTCTATTCCATTCCATGAAGAAACTTCCATTAGTAGTATGGAGAGTTTTATCTTCATATTATCCATGGGTACTCTCTCTCTCACACACACTCTCTGTATTGTTTCTTCTCATCATTCCGTTACTCGTATTGCGTAATTTAGGGTATAAAGTTTCATTATCTTGTTTACTGTTTTTCAAATTATTATTATTACAGCTTGTTGAATCTCTCTGTACGTGATAATCAAATTTTAGATATGTGTGTTAATTAGAGTTGCTTTGATTCGCAGGTACATTTTAGTTATTTTTGGAGCCTTTCTAAATTCTAACAACTAAAAATACTTTGATTCAACTGGCTTGTAATTTCATCCTTTATGAATTCTTTATTGGTTTTATCAGCTATATGCACTACGTCTCAACTTATAAATTCTGAAATCCAGAACTTAATAACACCAAAAGCTGAAATACATACAGTGCATTTTTCTATATAGTTTATGATTTATGAACACATATTTGTTTTGCTTTATTTTTAGTATGAAGAAAAAATTGAAATGGAAGGCAATTCCTTTTCATTCTATATAATAAACTTTTATAAGAACTTGAGTCAGTTATATCCTTAAGTGTTAAAGTGGAAACAAGAACTTCTAATTAAAAACCAAACACTTGTTCCGCCAAATGTTATACTGGAGTTAATTGCATAATCTCACAACAATAGTCATTAAGTCATTTGCTTATTCTTTTTTGCTAATAAAATTAATCTATGCATATAAGCATGTTTAGTTGTTTACACAAGAAAAAAAAAAGCATGCAAGTTTAAAAAAACTCCATGCCTATTAAAACTTTTTAGCTTATTCTTGTTAGGTTCCAAGCCTGGATAAAAAGATGAGGGTGTATAATAATGAAATTCGACAAAGGGCACCGAATTTCATTTAGCTTTGGGCTTTAAAAAAGATCGAGTCACTCCTTCGCATAATTCAGGTAATGTTTTATGATGATAGCTTCACGATTTTTCAATATACTACATTGTTTTTGTTTCTTGATTTTCCATAGGATCATCAAAACATGAAAAAAAAGGAAAACGTATCGTATGAAAATCCAACAAGACTTTAAGAAACTAGAAATGGCATGTCATGTCATGATATAGCTTCATTATTGTGTGCTTTGGGGATTTCGGCAACAGCCTGTATGCCGCTCATATCAGGTAACTTGTGTTTGGTTATGTTTTATATTGGGTTGTGACCATGTAGCCCATTATTTCTTAGTTTAATCATCCTATTAATGGTTTCATATGCTTTTTCATATTATCATCTTTTCTCTAATAGACCTGGTTCATAGATAAAAGTAGAGCGTAGATGTGATCTAGAGTTCTATTGGCAAGTCAACTCGGAATGGGACAAATGGTGAGGTTATAAAAAATCTAGCAAGTAATGTGTCTAGATAAGGTCTAGATTTTGCATAGGAGAAACCGTTGGGACTTTTGACTTCGGAGGACCCCTGTATCTTGAATTGTAGGTATGGACACATTTATTTCTTAAATGCACGCTGACTTTTGTAATCGTCATTTTGTTTATATCAGAAACACTATTCGCTTTGTTGGTATTAAGTTGGTATCAATACGTCAATTTTGGAGAGAAAAATGAATTATTATTTGGGCCCTTTGCCTACTATTTTGTTGGTATTAGTTCAATATGATATCAATCGGGACAACCGCCGCAACGCGCGGGCATTCCCACTGGTATATATATAAAGAATTTGGGTTAAGATTAGTAACATCTAAACAAAGTTTAAAAAAAATCTTAGTTGAAAGTGATTATCCCGATTCTCAAGTAATATGATGTCTTCGGCAACCCTGTATATAGGGTTGTTCACTAGCTTAGCCGAACCCATGCGATCTTTTACTCATGCGTGGCTCGTTTACAAACTGAACCGAGTCGATCGGCTCGTTTACAATCAAGCCGAAAACCGAATGAACATTTTCGAAGCAAACATTTTTCAAAGCGAGCAGTGAGTGATTCGAATAACCATAAATTAATGATGTTTTATTCAGTGTTCCCGTTGCCGGGTGAGGACTGAGGTCCGGCTGTGTAAGGGTGACAATATTCCTAAGATGATTGATGACAGACGACTAATGGAGGAAGAAGTCAAGATTGTTAGTTCATAGCTTATGGTTGTACTATTAAACTTAGTGTTAAATTATCATTAGATTATATGGGCTAGTAAGTATATAATATAATTGTGTATGCATATATATTGACCCAAACCAAATACAGTAGTATGTATAAAACTATAAATATAATTCTAATATAATTTGTGTGTATATATAATTATATATATAATAAATAAATAAAAATTATATCAATCCGAACCGAGCCAAGTGAACCTTTGCTCGTGCTTGGTTTGTTTACAAACCAAACCTAGCCAATCGTCTCATTTACAACCAAGCGAGTATTTTCCGAACAAGTGTTGAGCAAATGATGAGCGCCGAGTGATTTCATCTTTACCTGTATATCAAGGTTGACAGAGTCTCCTATGAAGCCCTCCAAATCATTCCGTGTATTTTTTTTTCTTTAGCAACACATGTTTTGAAGCCGTCAACTCTTACACATCATCCGTTTAACAACACAATTTTGATTTTTTGACGTAGAATTTTAACTTTTTAAGTCAAAACAATAGTGATTGATATTATGTGTCGCGACTCTATACAATGAAGGTTGACTGGCTCAACTCCCCTATTGGCTGATCACCGTATATAAATAATTCAATCACATGGAGCTAGCTTCCAATACCACCAATCCTTTTGTTTCTTTGCTCCGATATCAATAGCTAGTGACACTTTATCTAGCATTCAAAAAATGTCCCTAATTTCAGAAAGTCCCTGCAAAGAATACCCCTTGCATATCATCCAAACTGCTACCGAAAATTTCGACCAGTCCAACCTCATTGCAAAAGGAGGTTTCGGAGAGGTATACAAGGGTATGCTATATTCCGGATGGGATATGACCGCTGTCGCGGTAAAACGTTGGAAACGGAGATCAAAACAAGGCGTCCAAGAGTTCCAAACAGAAATCAAAGTGCTTTCCATGTGTCGGCACGCTCGCCTTGTGAACCTGATGGGCTATTGTAATGAGTGTGACGAGATGATCCTAGTGTATGAGTATATGCCTAGCGGTAACCTTGCTACTCAACTATTTGGTTTTCCCAACCACATTTTGAATTGGGTGCAACGCCTTAAGATATGCATTCAGGCTGCGCGTGCACTGGAATATCTTCACACCGGGCACTCGGAAACAGTCATTCATCTTGATGTAAAGTGTGCAAACATTTTACTGGATCAAAATATGAATGCCAAAATATCCGATTTGGGATTATCAACAATTATAGATGGGAACCAGAGTGAAGCGCAAACAACTTTTGTTCATGGTACTCCGGGATACACTGATCCCTACTACCGCAAATTCAACACATGCTCAAGCAAAACAGATGTATATGCCTTTGGTGTTGTACTATTGGAGCTGTTGACTGGGACACATGTCACGAGTCGTATGATCATCCCTGATCCGGATATAACCGATCTGGCCAAATGGATCCAACAACACATAAGTGACCAAACCCTTAATAGAATTAGTGATCCAAATATTGTGAAAGAAATTTATCAGAATTGCAGAGACAGATTTGCAGAAGTCATTAGTAAATCTTTGAGAAATGATCCATGGAAACGACCTTCGATGTCAACAATTGTGGCCCAGCTTGAGGATGCATTGGCGATGCAAACAGGCACAAACCCGTCGTCTTCCATAATCGACGATGATATTGCTGGATACTTTAACAGACCTGACAATGATACCTATTCCGCAACCTCGGAGACTCGTGAGTCATTAAATAATGATCACTATAACTATAACATATTCTGCACAGGCACCGATCTCGCGACCTCAGAGACTCGTGATTCTTTCGTTGAATCCCAACGAAAAAGCCGTTGGCAAACTCCTAGTACCGAGAGCTGGAAGAAATTTGTCCAACCTAGAAGCACATGTGAGTACATGCTATCAAAAATCATTTGCTAGATTACTTATAATTAACCGATCGAATATACACAATTGACTCGAAAAAATAAGATTCGCATTGCTTATAATCAATTTTGATAAAGACCACTCTGCCTATATATAACATTGATTTGTGTGTTGCAACAGTTACGATGCCATCTCAAACGTTCATGTCTGGTCCACAAGACTTAATACCGTTACCGAAAACACTTATTGGCTTCTTACAGAAAAAAGCGAAGCGGCGGCATGGACGCTAATGAAAATGTGTGTGTTTTGGATCGATCCACTTCGTACGTAGGTTTATTATGACTTTGTATATCTTGGTTGGCTTAATATAGACTTTGATTGTACCGTCAAATTTAAAGGTGTATTTGGTTTGCATGGAGTGAATTGAATTATAATTTGAATTCCACCTCTCGTTCGTTAAATTTGTTACAAAAGATTTTAAATAAAACCACATTTTCTTAGTTTAATGCTGGGATGGAAAGCACTGTTTTAATTTGGGTACGTGGAACATCCAGTGCCACACTGATTCGATTCGTTTTATATATATGGGTCGTTAAAAAAATTAAACAAAAATATATGACAGCATAATGACGTTTCATATGTAACACAATCGTTGAATAACCCATTCCTATCAACTCAACTCCACATTTAATTATTTGTATAACCTAACCAATCCGAATATGCCAAATGGTTTGGAATCCCTCACTATCCGGATCATCCATATCCGCCAACGTATCCTGAATATTCAAGTAATTTGGGTAGCGTGATCCAATTGTTGGTGAGTATTGGTCGTTAGCCGAAACCCACATAACCCACATGACCCCAAACTAATCCATATTTGATAATCAAATGTTAACATTCTGAAAGAAAAATAAAAGGTATACCAACGCTTTTCGTTTTATTGGTACCCATAGGTATGAAAACATGGGCCCTGACGTTCTTCACACCATAAGAGGTTGATCACGACAATATAATTCGTATCATTAAACTACAACAATGACCAACAACTACAAGTTTATATATCTCAAGGGTTACGCGTCTAAGCATGCACCAAAAACCGATGGAGCTTCATTTGTTTAAGCCTCAACTCCACAGCAAATCTCATGATCTTCCACCCAGAAACTGCTGCAAAAGCCAAACAGAGAGTGGCATAGAAAAAACAGTAACACAAGTTCAAGTTAGATGTTGCGTTACAAATCACAAGGAATGTAACTAGAAGTCACCGGGAAATCATTTGAATCAATACATACACAACCATTCATTTATCATTAAAAAATATACGGATAGGGTATAACTATAAAAGATTATATGATTACTCGCTCACGTATATGTTTATAATATACGAATACACAAAAATTACACGCATATGCATAAATCAATTCAATTATATTCACATAACTAATGATATATTTTAATGAGGAAGGTTCTTGTACAACCGAGTCTTATCCTACAAATAGCCCTTGACGTGAGAAGTGAATGAGGGTTTTTTTTTTTTTTTTTCAATCTTGTTAAACATATATTTTAGTACTAAAATCTTAAAAACAAAGATGCTGCAGAGTAATTACGTAATTAATCTTGTAGAGTAATTACTCTAATGATGTAATTATGCTATTTTTTTTATATTATTCATTTAGAAAGCATGTTTAAGCACATGGAAAAAAAAAATTATTATTCATTTAAAAAAAAATTTCCCCTTCACTTCTCATGTTTAGTAGGTTAAGCCCAATTGTATTTGATTTTTACTCATATTTTAACAACTATGTTAGAAACTTCACTAAATACAAATAAATGAATGTTCCAGATTGGCTCTTGCCTTGACAATGTGTAAGCACGCAAGTGTGAATTTACATAGATATACATCAGATATGGCACGAATGATCTACCAAATGAGTAAATATATACATATACTAGATGTGGCCAGAGCGGTCCATACTGTAGCAGGCGAAAACAGGTACAGACTTCAAATTGAAACATGTCAATTTTTAGAACCAGTTGAAACAAACATGCTAAGACATGTTGAGTTGATTCACACACACTTTCTTGTCCACTTTTACACTTTTAATATATAACTAACTCACTGATTATGATTACCGAACGATATTGTTATTATTATAACAAAAAAGACTAAATTTTTAATAAAGTGATTTACCAAGTTATTTTAGGGAACTTTCAATCTTATGATTTAACCAAACCTGAATGAATAGAGTCGAATATACAACCGACAGATCACATAATTTTTGTGGTATTTGTATAAAATATCTCCATCCAATATGCAGCATATCTATTAAACAAAATATTTGCGAAGGTTGGGTTGCAAATGAATTACCTTGATTCCTGCCGGAGTGTTTCCAGGTTTAGCTGTGGTGGTGCTTCCAAAAGACTGATACCTGAGTTCGCCTTTAACTTTTTTTCCGCGGGTTTTAATATTTGGAAAGAGCACATTAGAGTTTCATCAACGCTCATCATTGCACCCGCATTGTCAAACTCCCCACAATAATTGGGTGCCGAAAATACAGTTACAAGTTGTCGGTTAGCAAAAAACTCGTATCCATCCTCAACCACCTACAAATGTTTATCAGTTCCTATTGTTCGAGAAAAGAAAACCCGCTTTTCATTATCTTATCGTAATCCATTTTAAAATAATCAGGTTCTTGACCCATTCAACAAAACTGATAGTTAAAAGGTATAACAGATTTAATTATTTACTCATTCTTTTAACCTGGAGATTTTATATACCATCTCACAATTTATCTTTTCCTTTTTCACAAAATTTTGCCTTTCGTAGAAGTCTCAAGTTCGGCAATGTAAAGCTACACATTACCTGGTCTCACTGGTTAGCAAAATATTGGTGGGCCCATGAGTTTTTCATAACGTGTTCTCATGGTCACCAAAAAATAGAAGAAAAAAGATTTATCTTTTATGGTGATTCTATGTGTTAAAAACTCTTTATACACAAACAAAGATTCAAAGAACCGCTAAATATAAAAAAAGGTTCAAATTTTAACCAACCATAGTAATAAACGAGAGTAAAGATAATCATACCTGGTGAGCACGACACACGAGATCAAGATCATGTTTCTCTAGAAACTCGGTTACAATATCAGCACCAAAAGTATATGAAACACCACGATCATTCATGCCCCAACCCTTAACCTCGTTACACGGATCTGACCACAGAAGATCACATAACAAACCACTATCGGGTACATCAGTGGGCCGCCTTAAATTTTTTATTTGTTCCAAATTATTAAGGTCAGGTGACAAGCCACCGTGCATACACAGAATCTTTTCATCAATAAGAGCAGCCACAGGCAAGCAATTGAAGCAATCTGAGAAAGTCTTCCATAACTTGACATTAAATCTTCTTTTGCATTCATCATAAAACCCGTATATACGGTTTATAGACGCACATTCGTGGTTACCGCGCAACAGGAAGAAATTATTTGGGTATTTTATTTTGTATGCAAGAAGAAGGCATATTGTCTCCAGACTTTGTTTGCCTCGGTCAACATAATCACCGAGAAACAAGTAATTGGCTTGAGGGGGTAATCCACCATATTCAAAAAGACGTAGAAGATCAGAGTATTGACCGTGGATGTCACCTAATAACCATTGAAACATAAGATCTGTCAAAAAAACTGACAAAACATGTTTAGGCCCAAACGGGTACGTTTAAATGCAAGTCAAAACAGTAGTTCTGAGTCTGGTATGCATTTAATATTAAAGACCTCAAAACTATATTATTACAACTTACAAGAATAATCTAACTTTGTTAATAAAGTGATTTAAAAGTTTTTATGAAATACACTTCGGGCGGCTTTCAATCTGTTTAAGCTGTTTCTAACTTAGTTAAATCCTTTAGCTTAACCCAACTAAATCAAAAAGCGGGTCAAAACTATCATCTCCTAAATGTATAACAACAATACAGTCTCCAACTAAGATGCCAAACTCTACCTAACATCCTTTGAAAGATAACAACAACTGTAACACGCGTTTGTTGTGGCGATGAAAACCATAATCCGAAGCAATTCCAAGAAATCTTTAAAGTTACAAGATCTACCCATGTTTACATAAATCGTAACATATGTTTATGTCTAGTTTCATGAATCATAATCCTATCAAACCTAACTACTAATAACGAATCACGACCCAATTTCAGCAGCTGATCATCATTGACTTTTAAGCGTTGACTTTACATAGCATAAACCACAAGTAACATCAAGTTCCCAAAACACTATTACTATTCAACTATAAACAAATTCTATTAATTCTAATAGTTTAATTGAAAGGGTAACAAATCAAAACAAAAAGAAGAAGAAAAGATACCACAAATCTTGACGGGTGCTTCAATTTCAAGCAAATTAGGCTGTTGCAAGAAAATATCTTTAGAAACAAGGCAGAGTTGCTTGATCTCCTGTTCAGTGAGTTGGACCTGTTTACCCGGTCTACCTTTGACAGCAAGTAACCTCTGAATAATATCATCAAGAACTGATTGATCCATGTGGGTATGAGTGAAATGAAACGGGTGAGATGGGATTTGTATAAAAGATCGAAAAGAATCCTTGGAAACTTATTATTGGGAGGGGGAGATGAAGGTCAAAGGGGGGTAGGAGACAAAGCGCGATGACTCGGTTTGAATGACTTGTTATTGTATGGTGTGCGTGCGGCTGATGGCTTTGCGTGGCAATGTGTGGACGGACATATGGGGTTTTTTTTATTTTAAGAGGATAATGTTTGTTAGGCACTTATAAAATGACCATTATTTTGTTTTTGGGGTGTTGCTTTACCATGGAGTGTGTAAAACGTAGAAAAGAATAACCAAGTCGATTTGTGATATGAGTGTTGTGATGAATTTAACGGGGAAAACATAAACATTGTGACGACCTGTCAAATGATATTTAGGAGTTGAGCGAGTCAGTGAAGAAAAAATTGAACAACCGAAGATTGAGATTGATGCTCTAAGAATGAAAGAATCCGAGACAACTGGTTCATTCGTATCCAAATGTAATCAACTAGCTATTAAAGTAGTGAGCCTTGGAACTACTTATAAAAACAAGAAAACTTACCAGAAAGTTGACTGGTTCCGTTCTAGGTAGATACATTCCTATAGTTACTTCAATCAAGTAGTTTGTAGATTTAAAGACGATAACTTTTCGGGAGGCAATAGGCAGATTGAAGACGTATGAAGATAAAAGTGATGCGCAAGGATAACACTTACCCTCATCAAGGATGTATGGCTCATCTCCTGGAACCAGCGCAGCCGGCTCATCCTCAGCATAACAAGCAATGCCTCCTAACATAGACTTGCATCGAAGGGGGAGGCGTTAGAAGTGAAGGTTACAAACCAATCTTGGTCTTTGTAACCTTGCATCACCGGATACGTGGTGAGCTCCTAGCGCTCCCTAAGCACCTTCCAGGGCATCTCAATGGAGATAACCCCCCCCCCCCCCCGCTTGACATAAAAGAACTTCTCCTTCCAGTCGTGCATGGACTTGGGAGGATCAGTTCCCACCGGCTGCACGTTCGAAGCGTAGGGCAAATTTGAACCAGGACTGTTCCCTGTGTAACACCCCAACTGATGGCAGAAACATCGAAGTGTCACGTATGAATGATTGTTCAGTAGCACATGGTAATCAAGTTTTAAATTAAGAATTTATTCAAAGTAAAATATCCAAATTTAAAATACATAACGAAGTTTTGAATGAAATCTAATACATCAAATAATCAAACAAAACTTAAAACTTCAAATGTCTCCTCATGCTAGCTCTAGACTTCAAGCATCAATATTTCCTGTTGAGTTTGGAAAAATGGGGGGGGGGGGAGTCAACTAGAAGTTGGTGAGAATACATAAGCCAACTCAAGCAATAAGTTTCAAAAGAATAAAAGTTTAGAAATTCATATGTCTAATGTAAGTTTAAGTCTACATGAATAAACAACAAGTATAGTATGCACATAATCAATCTTCCGACAAAGTTTAGGTCCATCCCGTATCCACGGTTCACCTTAATATAACGTTGGAACGATAACAATCACCCGCGCTCCCCATAAAAGATGGTCAACGAATCTGGGTGGGGTTGTCAATCCAATAGATCTATCATTGTATACCGCCGGCTTGATCAGGGTTAATGATTATGCAAGTTTAAGTTTAAGTCTAATAGTCTTTGTCTAAGTCATGAGGCATCAAAGTTTACAACTAGACATGTATGTAGAATTGCTTAAGTATAAAGTTTCAAGTATAAAGAATTGCATAAACAAGGTTACGTAAACTCACCTTAGCAAAGTGTTAAGTCTTGTGAAATAGAATAAGTGTGGTCCAACGTTGCCAAGTATTACCCTATGTTTAAGGCAATAAATAAGTCTAAGTCTTTCTAGTCTACAAGTATTTCTAGGGTTCCTAATTTGGGGATTGATAATTGATTAATCGTTAAATTTAAATAAATTGTTAATAAATAAAAGAAATTCATAAAATAAATAAATAAAAGATTATTTATAGATCTTTGATTAAGGATGGTCATTTTATAAGGTTTTAAATATGAAAATAATTTTTATAAAATTATTTTCTCAAAAATTGAATATTTAGTATATTTATTTTTATTTGTCAAAATATAGTTTTAATATCTAAAAATATTAAAATTTATGAGATTTCAAATGAAAATTCATATTTCTGTTCTAAATGAACAAAAATAATTTATGTAAAATTTTGGTATAAAAATATTGAAAAATGAATTTATTATGATTTATTTATAACAAGAAGTAATTAAAAATATTAAATAAACGGTTTTCTGAAATAAAAATTTATTTTTGAAATATTTATGGATGAGCCTCCACCCACCTCTCACAAGCATATAGTCCAGCGCCCCATCAGACCTTTCCGCAAGGCCAGGAGAGACAATGGACTAGGGGACTTGAAGGGGTAGGGTCCCAATTCCTAACATATAGGCGGACCCTACCCCACAACATCATCATCATAATAAGACATCCGTAGAGAAGAAACCATTTCAAATGGTTAAGTACAAGAAGATGACACTTCTCCGCGGAGCCTCAATCTCGGCATAGCTCAATCCTTACAGAAACTATTTGAAATGGTTAAGTACAAGAAGATGATAATTCTTCGCGGATCCTTAATCTCGGCGGAGCTCGATCCTTTTAGAGATCATACGTGGAGTGCAATCTACCTGCGTGGGACCATGCGCCCAACTCAGTGATGGTCTCCCGCGGACAACTCACAACCTGACGTGTCCTAGGCCTAGCCTGCCAGGACGGTGCGCCAGGAAGGAAGGTGCGGCCTCTCTCAACCCCACTTGTTGCACTGTTCCCCCTGGTGTCATGTGTCACCTCAGACTATCTTCCAAAGGAGCAGACTGACACAGACTGACGCCGCCTGACACACTCTGACGCAGGAAGAAGATATCCGCCTCCAGCCAATGACAGCTTGCAACATGGACCAATGGCAGGGCGGTACTTCTTTCTCTCTCCTTATCCAGTTTACTTTATGTAATCCCTTGTTCATATCTAACTATTTGGGCCAAAAGAAAGGAAAGCCCATAACCCGGTCCCAAGCCCATCGTCGAGGTTATGGGTAAATGGTTACCGACCCGTGTAACTCCTATAAATAGGAGTTCTCACCTCTTTCAACCGGATTCGAATCCTCAGAGAACACACTCACACTTACCGGGCCAAAACACCATTTTTTTCTCTGTTATCACGAGTCTCTCGAGACTTTAGGCGGTCCCCTCCTTTCGTACGGCCCTTTGATTATTTACAGGTCACGGATCCATCCACGGTGTGAAGCAAAGGATTATATCCTGTAGTAAACACAAGTCACCACCCCACGTACCTCTTGTGAGGTAAGTACCGTAACACCCTTTGCACTCATTGTTTCTTCAACTTTGAAAGCCAAATTTCCTTAATCTTATCGTCTGTCATACTTGAACCCACGACATCCAAAAACCAGTGTATTTAGTATTCCTAAAGATTTTCTTTTTACCAATGGGTCACCAATCACGTTTGTTACTTAATTTATTTAATATTCATCTTAAAACTATTAGATTTGTTTATCCGTGATGTATATGAGGCTATAACAGTTGTCCATGTCAACAAGTTACGAGTAATGTGCCGGAATCTTCTTCAAACATATTCTCAACATGCAACAAATGTTATTAACTAATTTTGTGGTTAATCAACAAGTTTGTATATATATATATATATATATATATATATATATATATATAGAACCCCCATTTCATGCAAGAACTAAAGAACTCCATCTAGCCAATAATATTATTATCATATTATTAATAACCCAACCCACCCCCCCCACCCCACACACACTCTCTCTCCTCTTAACTCCTTTCTATCTCTTATTCTCTCTATCTCTCTCTCTCGTTTTTGAATTTCATCCCAGGAGATGATGAATAATGATGATAATAATAATAATAATAATAATAGAGGCACACCCACGAGTATACAGGAAGCAGCAAGAGAGAGATGGTTTGTAGAGAGAGAAACCATAAAGAGAGAGAGAGAGGGGGGGGGGGATGAGAACAGAGGGACTTGGTTTCCGGTTATTACCCACAACCGCTGACCAATCAAAGGCACAAAGAGAATCAGAAGAGGGAGAGAGAGAGAGAGAGAGAGAGAGAATCTGGAGGAGAAGGATGACGGAGACAGTGGAAGAGTGGTGGTGCTGTGTAGTGATGGCGGTGACTTAAGCAATGGGAATTTCGACAGGTCTGGTAATGGCCTTCGGTGAACCAAGGTAAAAACCCCAATCTTTGTTTAGATTTAGAAGCTTAAATGGTTAATTTGTTGAATCAAATAAAAGAGGAAGGGTACGGTGAAGGGTCACCGATTTTTTATATCGGGTCTGACCAACTAGGTGGTGGTTTCTAGATCTGATGACGGCGTGTGGTTTTTTGGTATCTGATATGGTGGTGGTTCTTCGATGGGGTGGTGGTTCGATGGGTAGGGTGGTGGTTCGATGGGTGGGGGTGGTGGTTCGAATGATGTTCAGGTGGTTGTCGTTATTATTATTGTTATTATTATTATTATTATTGTTGTTATTATTATTATTATTATTATTATTATTATTATTATTATTATTGAGAGTAATGATGATTGGTTGTTTGTTTTGATGAAGGGTCAAGATGTTGGATGGGTTACTGTGGAGCTTAAACATCCCATACCTTCTATTGATGATTGGGGTGGAGTGTTTTCTCCTACTAAGTTTAAGTAAGTTTAGATTATTATTTTTTTTTGCAGAATATAATAATAAGTTAAGGTGTTAAAATTTTGAAAGAATGCAGTGCATCAACTTGTTACTATGAGAGTGATGATCCTATGCAGCAGGTTCCATACATATGCTCTGCTCCGATAAAGCTGAGTGGAGCGCTAGATTATGGTTCAGTAATTTGTGTCGTATAAGTTTGAAAATGTTAAGTTTATCTGATTTATATTCTTTCACAGTACACATTTGCGAATTACTTGAATCCTGGCGTAAAAGATTTAGCGACAAAAAATAGCGAGTTTTTTGTATTTTTGTTTAGTATAGGATTTAGCGACAAAATAGCGAGTTTTTTGTATTTTTTTTAGTCACCTAAGTGTGCTTTTTACATTGGTGTCAACGTGCTTTTACAAATGTATAACTGTGTGTGAAACTGTGTTTGTACACTGATATAAACTGGCGCAAAACGACATTGCCAATGGGGGGTTTTACATGAGTCCTAGTGTACCTTGTTGTATTATACGTCTTGTTATTTAAGATTCAACTTAGGCAGCGTTCATTTTTGTTTGTGGAATGTAATGAGATTCTTATTAGGTTTTTAGAAATGAAGTTTGAGTGGTCAAAATTAGTATCAAGTTATTACCCGTAGTCTAGTATAAAACTACCACAGTACACAACTATGGTTTTTTAGACCGGTGTGTTGGAGTCTTTATATACTCTATTTTTTTTTTTTTGCCAGTTTTAGTTTTTGAAGTGTTTAAAAGACTTTGGTCTATATGGGGGGTTCTGCTACACCAGTGTAAAGTGTGGCATGTGTAACGAGTTTCACATGTTATTTTTACACTGGTGTTTTTTATTTTATTTACATTAATGTTTGTGTTTGTTTAGGGGGTCTTAGTCTGGTGTTTTTTATTTTCTTTTTCACTGGTGTTTTTTATTTTCTTTTACACTGGTGTTTTTTATGTTCTTTTTACACTGGTGTTTTTTATGTTCCTTACATTGATTATTATATCACAATTTGTTAAACGTTTGGTGCCATCACACTGGTGTAACGGTTTATTTTATTTTAATTTTTCAGGGAGGGAGGACAGCTGGTGCACAATGTTTGTCTTGGTGTTGGCAAATGCGCAACGGGGGTGACATCGTGGCGTGCTGGCAATGGTAGTTGAAAGGGGATGTATTCTTTCCAGATTCGTGTAAGAGAAGCACCTCAGATCTTGCCAACAGAGAATATGGGATGTCATAGAGGACCAAAGCGCCTCAGACTTTTGCCTACTAGGTATTATTACATTTTGTAATTTTAGTTGGTAGTGTAGAGTTTTCGTTTTCGACGAACAGAGACGTAATTTAGATTTTCCATATGCAATTTTGTTTTACATGTTTGTAATTGTATTTTTTTTGTATACACTGATGTAAATGTATTCCCATAAAAAAATCTGTGCATACTAAAAATCTATAATTGTATTTGTATTATTACATTTTGTAATTGTATTTTCCATATAAAAAAAATCTGTGCATATTAAATGAAAATATATGCATTTAATTGAAAAAAAAAAATCTGTGTATAAAATGAAAATAAAAAAAATTAGTATTTTTTGGTTTTGGAGGAGAGAGAAAGGTGAGTTTTAATATCTATACATATAATAATTTAAAGCCATTTACATATAATATTTTAAAGCCATTTTGTACATATGACAATCATTCACCCCCTAGCAGTTATCTCTCCTCCCATTATCAAGCCACATGGCAATATGTGAGCATTTATAAAATTTTTGTTTTTTTTAAATCGAAAATAATATATTAATTAATTTGTAAGTCAAAATCGGTCAACCATTAATAACTTTCCTAAACTCAATTATTCTCATACCCAATTGATCATTCATTCACTATATTCTAAATCCTAAAACAATCAAACCAACCTCCTCTCTATTGTCGATCCTCCATCTTCTTCAAGGTATGATCTCGCCTCCTTATTCTGTAAAACGATCATTCTTCATCTTTCTTCACTCCCCTGTTTTTGTTTTCGTGAATGTTGATACAAAAACTATGGCACAATATCAAGAAAATTTTAGGATGGAAGGCCGAGCATGTGCATATTAATTAATTGTTATCGGATTGATTATTGGTTGATTATACGGGTGATGATTAGTATGGATTTTGGCCGATTATTTTTAAGGTATGATCGTGTATTTCACATTATTTTGGTTGTCTAGGGATGGGTTGTCATTAGGGTTGTAAACAAACCAAACGTTCGGTGAACCGTTCGTAAACCGTTCGGCGGGAAGTTCGTTTGTGTCTGTTTGTTTAATAAATGAACGAACACGAACAAAAAATTCCGTTCGATTAACTAAACAAACAAACACGAACAAATGTCTCGTTCGTTCGATTGTGTTCGTGAACGTTCGGCAATGTGTTTGTTTACATTCGTTTGTTTATATCCGTTCGTGTATGTTTGTTTATGTTCGATCACTAGTTAAAACTTAAGATAATTATGAACTTTTGAATTAGGAATATCATGTATTCATGCCTAATAATTTTAGATAGTTATGTCTAATTTAGTACAATTTGACTTATTGTTTAGTGGATGTACTTTGTCTAACGATTAATATTAACAATGTTTTTTAGTTAGTTGCATATTAAATGTTTGTTTTTGTTTGTGTTCAAGACTCGTGTTCACGAACAGTTCGCAAACAACTGAATTTCTTAACAAACAAACACAAACATAGAATTATGTTTGTTAATGTGTTCGTGAACGGTTCGTTTGTCCAAGAAACCTTAACAAACAAACACGAACAAAGCCTTGTTCGTGTTCGTTTGGTTCGTTTACAGCCCTAGTTGTCATGTTCTTAGGGTCCTTTGTTGTTTGTTGATTTAGTATAACATCGATTATTTTTTTGGTTGGTGACTAGAGTTAGCTACTTATGATTAATGTTTGATTCTGATTATGTGATCGATTTGAAGGTACGTAGCTGTTTCTAGGCATTAGAGATTAGACCGAACCCAAACTTAGCCATTGTATTCGGCTAAGCTTTGGTTAATCATCACATATTTTTTCTTTCATGTTCATTACTTCTTATTCGACTAAGATTGTTTAAAGGGTTCAAGAATTTTCATCAATTGTTTTTATTTGTTCTTGAGGATTTAATATAATTCGGATCTTCATATGCTTGAGATAATGTTTTTTAGTGAAAATATTTAGTTTGGTTGGTGATTGGATGGATCATGGATCTCGGATGTGGGTGCACCCGATTGCATCATGTCAAAATCGGATGTTGTAAGTTTTTTTTTTCTCCTTATTATTTTGTTCATTAATTTTTTAATTTCCTAGGTTACTTTTCTATATTGTTCAAATCTTTTTTTATAATCATTCCTGCTTTATTTTTCAAAATTATGTTTTGTATATTAATCAAAACCTAATTTTTTGTAATATATATATATATATATATTAACTATATTTACGCCCATTCCAAATTCAAAGATTTTACCATATAAACAATTGTTCGACTTTTTAAAAAATTTAAATTTGAAAATCCCATATTTTTCGTAGATAATAAATAGACATTAACAATAATTATATATTAACTATTTACGCCTATTCTAAATTCAAAAATTTACCTTAATAAATGAGAATGAGAAAGGAAACTTACGTAAATTAGGAACTTATTAAATTTCCTTATTACATTCAAATTATTCACTTTCTAAATTTAGTGTAATTTATATTGGTAATAAGTTAAATTTTGAATTTTGAAATCAAAATTCAAATTAAATTCAAAATATTTAAATTCAAATTATACAAAATTTCAATTTTTTAGTTTTGATTAATAATGATAACAAATTACACATACTAATTATCCTTTTAATTACAAATTTAATAAGATTCAAAGTAGTGTCAACTCTTCTATTAATACATTATTAATACATCATAAGAAAACCATCAAATTAGCATAAAATTTAAGCAATGAGTTAAACCCCAAAGTACATATGCTAGAACTTAAGATCAAAGAACAATTAACTTACCTTCAACTTATAACAATCGACACAACAACAAAGGGGAAGAAACAAAAATGTCTGATTTGGTACAACCATAAAGTACAAACCTTAAATAAAATAAAAATAAATTAGATCTACAGAACAATAATTTATAGCAATTTGTAGAGAGCCAAAGCAATGGAAAAGCCTGAAGCACAAACATAGAAAAAATTAAAGAGAAACAAAACAAAAGAGTATTGATTTGGTTCAACTACGCAAGACCCTTCAATTGCATTATTCAACTCGGAATTAAACTTAGCATTCATTATGCATTGATGATGGGGGTTATGACTTATGAGGGATGTGGTTGACATGAGGGTAATAAGGGAATGAGATTTTAGTTTTTAACTAAAAACACAACATAAAATTACTATAATAACTTTTAAAGTGTCTTAATTGTCACCTACATTCCTATAATACCCTTAAATATGTTGTTTAAATGTGTTGTTCATGTTGTTTCTTAACTGGTACATAAATGAAAATTACTATCTTAGCCGTCACTCTTTCTTAATAAGATAATATAGATAAAAGTTTTACTATAGTTGTCATATATGTAAATTTAAATTTGAGTCTAGTCTCCCTCATTTGGTGATAAGATAAAATAAGGGTCCGGTTATTTGCACAACTAGGGTTTTTATTTGCACAACCCCTCCACGGGTCGTCGAGGCCTGGACAGCCCGTGGAGGGCCAAAAAGGCAAAAGGACGGGCTGTCGAGGCCCAGACGGCCCGTCTACAGGCAAAAGGACGGGCTGTCCAGGCCCAGACGGCCCGTCTAATGGTTTAAATCCAATCCAATCATTAGTAATCATTGGCAATGATTAGGTGATGATTATTTGGTTTTTTTATAAGTGTAAGTGTAGTGTGGATGTTTAAAATGGGTTTGAATGTTTGGTTTTTATAGATGTTTGATTTTTTATAAATGTTTGGTTTTTTATAAATGTTTTTTTTTATTTGTATAATATGATCTTTTTAATATAATTGTGTATATGAATATGAACGAATGTCGTTTATGTTGCCGAACTAAACGAAACCAAAATACGAACAATAAACCATAAATAAGCATAAATATTCCAAAAATTTACATAAACTATGAGTTCAATAAACATTCAAAACGAACAATAAAGCATAAATAAACATAAATATTCCAAAAATTTACATAAACTATGAGTTCAAAATGTACGATTCCCAAGAAATATAACCCACCCGTCTAACCCGACCCACCGGCTGATCCGACCCACCCGGCTGATCCGACCCACCCGGCTGACTGGTGGACGCCCCACCATGCTGACTGCTAGACGCCCAATCTGGAAGTGGACGCGGCTCCAAACCAGCTGCTCGTCGTCTCTCATTCTCGCTCTCTAACAGCCACCGCATGTCACCCCGCATCGACGCCATGTCACCCCGCATCGACCCCAACTGATCCAGGATCTGCTGAAGTACCTGGGTCGTGCTATCATGCAACCTGACAGCATGATAAACGCGGGCAGGACGCTGTAGCTCATCAACGGGGGGGTCTGGCATCTCTACATCCACCGGTGGGTCGCCGTCGGCAACGTGTGGCATCTGGACCTCAGGGGCAATCGACCCATCGAGATGTACGAGCGGCTCTGGCACAAAATGCTCGCCACGGTCGCCAGGAGGTCCGAAGGCACGCTGGTAATAAGCGGGTGGGTTGCTGCGAGGGACCCGTGCTGCCACCTTCATCTGCGTCATAGTCTTAATATTTAACGGCCTGAAATGCAAAACAACAATAATAATATTAAATAATAATAATAATAATAATAATAAATAATAATAATAATAATAATATTAAATTATAATATATAATAATTTAATATTATTATTATTATTATTATTATTATTATTTATTATTATTATTATTATTATTATTTATTATTATTAAATTATAATATTAAATTATAATAAATAATAAATAATAATAATAATAATAAATAATAATAATAATAATAATAATAATAAATAATAATAATAATAATATTAAATTATAATATATAATAATTTAATATTATTATTATTTATTATTATTATTATTATTATTTATTATTATTATTATTATTATTTATTATTATTAAATTATAATATTAAATTATAATAAATAATAAATAATAATAATAATAATAAATAATAATAATAATAATAAATAATAATAATAAATAATAATAATAATAATAATAATAATATTACCTGGCCAACATCGGACGAGGTAACGTGTTCTCCTCAGCATGCGTCCACAATTCGCCCGGGCAAAGACGCAACGCGATGGCGGTGACTATCCCACCAATCGGAATCTCCCCGCCGGGTGCCTATGAGGGTAGGTCGCGATGTACTCGGCAAAGCACCTGTGTAGCGCAACCGGCCTACCCCTCAAGATGCAGTAGAGGTAGAAAAGGTCAATCTGCTGGACCCTCTCGTTACAGTTACACCGTCCGGCAATCGACCAGCTAACCAAACGGTGTATGTAACGGATCAGAGGGTCCCGGATGTTGCTGGACCTATCCATCCTGCACAGAATAATAATAACATTAAAAAAATTTCGGCAGAGTTTCCTCTGTTTTTGTACGAACCAGACAACACAAGTCGTCTACAAAAATCCAAAAACAAACAACCTAAACTAACTAAATAACAATATTAATTAACTAAGCGAACTAAATAACAATAATAATAACGAACTGAACTAAATTAAAAGAATAACAATAATAATACCTCTCGCCGCCGTCCTCCCCATACTTTCGACCACCAATAGTGGGCCACCAGGCCATCAGCATGTCGTCTGGCAAGGTCGTCAAGGCCGTGGTGTACATATCCTGGACAAGCTCCCCCTCTCTGTACCAGCAGCAAGTAGTAGCCCACTGGTCCATCGTATATGCGTAGAGCTGTCCGAATAATCGGAACTGTACCTCCGGCTCAGGCTCGCCGTCAGGACCTACTGGAGGCTCAACACCTGCTGGATGCGGCGTGTAGCGGAATGTCGAGATGAACTCGATCGTCAGTGGCCGATACGACTCATGGTCGAGGTCAGCTAACATCCGCCCCCAAGGGCTGTCGTCTGGGATCCACTCCTCAAACCTCTCCAATCCACCGATCGCAAGTAATGCGGACCAGTCAACACTGCGCGATCCGTGTATCGGACGCAGCTCCATCTGACCCCAGCGCGCGATCTCGTAGTCGTCGTTATCGTGCCTGTAGGGCCACTCTCTCAAGTCGCCACCTGCAAGAGGATTCCCGTCCGCAGGCTGGTTACGGCGTCTTCGGTTGTTTCTGTTTGCCATATCTGCAAAACAAAAACAAAACATTTAAAACGCCTAAATAATAAATCGCTTAAACAGTAAAACGCCTAAAAAGATAAACGCGCGCCTAAACATAAAGGCGCGCCTTTAGGTTTAGGCGCCTAAACACAAACGCGCGCCTAAACATAAAGGCGCGCGTTTATGTTTAGGCGCCTAAACCTAAACGCGCGCCTTTATGTTTAGGCGCGCGTTTGTGTTTAGGCGCATAAACCTAAACGCGCGCCTAAACATAAAGGCGCGCGTTTAGGTTTAGGCGCCTAAACACAAACGCGCGCCTAAACATAAAGGCGCGCGTTTATGTTTAGGCGCCTAACGCGCACAAATGCAAACTGCCCCACCACCCAACCACCACAGCCCCTCCACCCAACCACCACAGCCCCACTGCCCCACCACCCAACCACCACCCAACCACCACCACCCTATCCCCTACCACCACCACCACCACCACCCTATCCCCTACCACCACCCAACCACCACCCAACCACCACAGCCCCTCCACCCAACCACCACAGCCCCACTGCCCCACCACCCAACCACCACCCAACCACCACCACCCTATCCCCTACCACCACCACCACCACCACCCTATCCCCTACCACCACCACCACCACCCTATCCCCTACCAACCACCAACCACCACTGCCCCACCACCCAACCTCCACCCAACCACCACAGACCCTCCACCAACCACCAACAACCACAGCCCAACCACCCAACCACAACCTTAAAAAAAAAAAAAAAACCCTAAAACTAATAATAACAATAATAATAACAATAATAATAACAATAATAAAAATATACCTTGTAGGAGAGAGATAGAGGGTTAGAGAGAGAGGGAGACGGTGGTGGTGGTAGGGTCACTGTGGCAGAGGGTTAGAGAGAAAGGGGGGCAGAGGGTTGGATGGTGGTTGTGGTGTACTCGAACGGTGGTGGATGGTGGTTGTGGTGGAGGAGACGGTGGTGGATGGTGGTGGTTGGGAGGAGGAGAAGGTTTAGAGAGAGAGGGAGAAGAGAGACGAGAGGGAAAGGTAATGGGGACGAGGGGGAAATCTGATCTGATATTAATCTGATTTAAAACTTTTTGCAACGGGCCGTCGAGGCCTTGACGGACCGTCTAAGGCCAATTTTTGTCTTGGGACGGGTCGTTGAGGCCTGGACGGTCCTAATTTTTTTATTTTTTTTTAAATTTAAAAAACAGAAGCTTCTCATGGAAGCTTTGTGTTGGGACGGTCAGTCTAGGCCTAGACGGGCCGTCTAAAAACCAAAGGACGGGCAGTCTAGGCCTAGACGGGCCGTCTAAAAACCAATTTTTGCCATAGACGGCCCATCTAGGCCTAGACGATCCTAATGTTTTTTATTTTTTTTTTAAATTTTTAGTGTATTTTGTATATTTTAAGCTTGGTATTTGTATTTTTTATAAAAAAAAAGGGAGTATATTTTTATAATAAGTATAAATGAACACATACAACAAATTTTTCCGTTCGTCCGGTCCGGTTACATACGATAAGCTAAGTTAAGTCGAAGTATTGAGGTGATCGAACATCAACCCTTTGTATACGGTCGTCATATACCGTCTCCCACTCACTTGCCTCTTCATATCGCCACTTACGCCATGCTGGATTCAGTTTTGGCATTGGGGCGCCTTCTGCCAACTCAATCTTGATGAAATGATTTTTGTTAACAAAAGCAAACGATACGAACGCATGTTCTTCAACGGTGTGTGGACCATCGAACATAGGGAAGTACGTCTCACTTTGATCATACGGAGAGAGAAATTGAACAACCACCTTAAATTTCTGAGCAATCAGTAATCCTGAGGCGGGCATCTCCATCCATTGGTCGTGCGTGGCTGGTCCCACTCCAGTGTGATCGAATGAGTTGGAGACTCTGTCGTAAGTATCGTAATCCACTTCGTTTAAAATTAGCCTCCACCGGTCTTCATTCTCGACGATCTCCTCCTTAAGCTGTTTGCGGATGAAGTACCACATATCCTGTTGCCACCCTAAGCACACAGCTACGGATCGAAAGCCACAGTGACCGTCTCCATGGACATCCCGAATGTCTGTAATGTATCTATGATATGCAGGTGGAAGCCATTTCTTAAACCTTTCGATCTCCAGTTTGTACCTGTACCCATCAAAAAGTGAGATTTAATATGTGTATAAATATGTATGCATGTGTGAATTTATATATTAGTAGTTTGTACCTCTCCCTTTCCAACAGTGGAAAATCTTCATCGTAAACAATCGGTTTGTCCCTTGATTGTTTACCTCTTCTAGAAGGCTTTTTGCCCTACGTGCAAACAATTATATAACAACAACAACAACAACAACAACAACAACAACAACAACAACAACAACAACAACAACAACAACAACAATAATAATAATAATAATAATAATAATAATAATAATAATAATAATAATAATAATAATAATAATAATACGAACCGCAGCCTTATCTTCCTTTTTTTCCTTTTCACTTGTTGTTGGCCGACCCCGAGTATCGGTTTGTACCTCAGGAGGTTTATGTTTAGTCATAATCGGATTCAACACCTCCTTCATCTTCTGCAACATGCTTTTTTTCACTTGCACCGGTTGCGACCTTAGCTGCTCAGCGAATGCATTCATTTGGTGCTGAAAGTCAAACTCGGGATTCTCAGCTACTTCTGGCATAAAGTCAAGTCGTGTCCAGAAGACGTCGATATCAGCCAGTGACACTCGTGTATCTGATATATATATTCAATCACAACAACAACAAATCAATAATTTTATAAAAATTTGGCAGAGTTTCCTCTGTTTTTGTACGAACCAGACAACACAAGTCGTCTACAAAACGCTTCAAACATTTATAATAAGTCTAAAAAATGTTGTTACCTTTCGTATCAAACAATTGCAATTGACAGGAACAAGGCAATCCATAAGTCTTATTGAGTCGGTGTTCACAAGACCTCTTTTGTTCCATATAATAATTTATCTTGTTGACCCCTCCGAGCATCAAATTAAGCGCTAGATGGGAAACCCTACCGATTACGTCTTGAAACAACGGTAGATCATGTTTCCACATTCTTGTTGATCGGCTTTGTTCGAAGGAGTGCTTTATCGCTACGCGCCGTGATTCCATAACTTTGTCTATTTGCATCACAAGCGCGTGGAGCGAGCTGTTCGGGCCTTTTATGTACCTTTTAATAAGAGCATGCTGACTCTCGACCCTGTTGGTCGTAGTCTGACCGAACGTAAGGTTTTCATTTGCCCATGCTTCCACAAACATTTCTTTATAATCTCGGAGCCAAACTGACTCCATGTAGTCATAAACCTCTGTAAAAAACAGAATAGTGATGTCAATACAGAAAATATGTACGCTTGTAAAGCAAAATAAAAAATAAAATATATACCCGTTCGATCCTGCCCCCAAAGTCGTCTGTAGAGCGCTTCAAGATTGAATTCGTAAGCCTCTTTGTCAGGAGATTTACACAGTCGACCAAAATACTGCAAAAATATTTCCCATTCTTCTTTTGGAAATCCTGCTTTATGATATTTTGCAATATTTCGTTGAATATGATACCTGCAAAACAACAACAATAATATTAATAATAATAATAATAATAATAATAATAATAATAATAATAATAATAATATTTCGTTGAATATGACACCTGCAAAGCAATTTCGTAGCATCCGGGAAAACTGAAGCACATGCACTCATCAGAGCCAGATCTCTATCTGTAACAATTACACGTGGCTCCATACTCCCCTCCAGCAAATCTCTGAGCCTCTCAAGCACCCATGTGTAGTTACTCGTTTTCTCTTTAACGATAAATGCATGGGCGATACAAAACGACTGGTTTGTCGACGTCATACCCACAATTTGAACAAACGGGATTCTGTACTCGTTCGTTTTGTAGGTGGCGTCGATCAGCATCACATGTGGAAAGGCACGCCAGAGATTGTACGAGACCCGGTGTGAAAAGAAAATATTCTCAACAGCATCTGTCTCTGGATTCTGCTTGGTGAAATAAGTAAATTTCTTTTCAACCAGGATACTCTCGAGTATCTGCATAACAATAATAATAACAATATTTAATATTTAACAACAACAAAATTAATAATAGTCTATGACAATAATAGTAATTAATAATAATACCTGCATTGGGGTTTTATCGCCGTAAATTCTATGTTTAATCTTGCTCACTGTATTGTGTATGTCTCTTAGAATACATTTATTATTCGGGTTTTGTGCTCTGATGGCCAAATGTATGTTTGCCGGTTCCAGGCCTTGAAAATAAAGTGTTTCCACCATTTCTTCTTCCTGTGGTGTCAGCCGCCTAGCAAAAGCGTGACCCTCAACATGTACAAAAGGGTCGTGGTTATGATTCGCGTGTTTAACCTCCAACTTCCAACCCTCTTTGCGTAGCCTCCCTATTAACATAAATGGACAGTTAATCTTTTTGCTACCCGTAGACCTTACTGTGGCTGTAGTATGGTATTCGCCAGCACGGTCGCATCTCAGGTCTATCCTAATTTTTCTTGCATTATTTCCACTGCCTTTTGAAACAGAACGTCCTGTCACTAGGACGTAACCGCTAGCAAGGGCTCTATCGTAAGCCCATTGTTTCATCTCTTCAACAGACCCGAATACCTGAAAATTTACACAACAGTCTAGTCTAAATTCATACTACTCTAAATACCTGAAAATATATACTACTGTAAAGATATACTAGTCTAAATTCATACTAGTCTAAATACCTGAAAATATATACTACTGTAAAGATATACTAGTGTAAATAAATAAACGCACCTGCTCGGTTTCATACGAAACATCCGGGTTAGGTTCAACTTTTATGTTAGCATCTTCCTGGTTGTCATCATTAGCACGATTCCCGCGCGAATGGTAACTCCCGTACGTGTACTGCGGGTAGCTTGGTGGCACGAAAAAAGACTCCTGTTCCTCTACATATTCCTCGTTGAGATCGGGCAGCATGTTCCCGTCATTACCACGAACCCCGGATTTAACCTCATCTTCACCAACTTGAACCTCGGGTTCATACCCTACGCTTTCAGAGACGTAAGACTCGTTCTCAGACAGGTCAACGGTTGAAAAGCTGTGTAAATATGTCATCGTGAGACCGGGAAGTCGAAATGGGTCGAGGGTTTTGGTGGTGGTGATGTTTTAAAGTTTGGTTCAAATGGGGAAGAAGCTGATCGTGTAATGGTTATATCAGGAAATGTCGATGGGCCGTCGAGGCCTCGATGGGCCGTCTAGGGATTAAATGCCCTAACCTAACACGTTTCAACGGGCCGTCGGGGCCTGGACGGCCCGTCCATAAGTACCTTTTTCAGACTTTTCAGTCTGAACTGCCTGCTTTTGCAGGAGTTCAGACTGATCACCTCGTACCTCGTACTTTTACGGGCCGTCTGGGCCTCGACGGCCCGTCAGTTTTGTCTTTTCTGTAAACAAACGGCCCGTCAAGGCCTGGACGCCCCGTCCTTAAACCCTAATTTTTCTTAACGGCCCATCTAGGCCTCGACGACCCGTCCTAAGGTTGTTTAGGGTTTTTTGTTGGTTGTGTAGATAGTATCACCCTAAAATAACAAATATATATGGAGCTCCTTGCAAGACATGTTACATCACGTCCTGTACATGACTATATATGCCCTACCACCCTCTCAATTCAAAGAACTGACCACGATACCATAAGCTTTCTCATTTACTCTCAATTATCAACACAACCACCCCAGTACGTATTCAAAGATGTCTCTAGTTTGGGAAAAAGCTTGCCAACAATTCCCCTTGGAGACAATACAAAAGGCCACCGACAACTTCAACGAGTCGAAAATCATCGGACACGGAGGTTTCGGAAGTGTATACAAGGGAGTGCTTGATGATGGGTCGACCACAACACTTGTGGCTGTAAAACGCTTGAGTCCAGAATCAAAACAAGGGGTTGGAGAGTTTAAAACCGAGATCAAGATGCTCTCCAAGTGCAGGCACTGCCACCTGGTCAACCTGTTGGGCTATTGTGACGAGCATGAAGAGATGATCCTGGTGTACGAGTATATGTCCCATGGAACCCTCGCTGATCATCTTTACAAGAATCAAGATTCTCTATTGAAATGGGAGCAACGTGTTAAGATATGTGTAGGGGCTGCGCGTGGATTAGATTACCTACACACGGGCACTGGGCTCTCAGATAGGGTCATTCATCTTGATGTAAAAAGTGCAAACATACTATTAGATGATAATTGGGCCGCCAAAATAGCGGATTTGGGTTTATCGAAGATAGGACCGGCAAACCAACCGTATTCTGAAGTGATGACAGATCATGTGAGGGGTACTCGCGGATACATAGATCCTCAGTACCAAAAGTACCACAAATTTTCAAGAAAAGCAGATATATATGCCTTTGGGGTGGTTCTACTAGAAGTGTTAACCGGCACACGTGCAACGGATGGTAAGATCATTCCAGACCAAGGAGTTCTAGCAAGTTGGATCCAACAACATATAAACAATAACACCATTCATCAAATCATCGATCCAAGGGTCAAAGGCGAAATCGAGCCACAGTGTCTAAAACATTTTGCAATAATCGCGAGTAAATCCTTGCATAGTGATCCTAAGAAACGACCTTCGATGTCTGACGTTGTTGCTCAGCTCGAGTTTGCATTGGCATGTCAACAACAAACAAATCCTTCAACTTCGATAACTGAGGATGGTGTTTATCAGCACTTTAACGCGGTCAGCAGTAGTCATGATGTCTCGACTGATTTTGAAGTAGAGTCCTCCATTGATTCAGAGGATTCAGCAATTTGGTCAAGCATGGGAATTTCCATGGAAGAATATCTTGGTAAGATTTGATACTTTTTTAGATCTGTCTTCATCATAGTAAAAAGTCAAGTTACTTTTGATGTCTTTCATAATTTTCAAGTTGTATATTTCTTTTTCAAACGAGACATGTTCTATTTTTCAATAACATGTGATGAGGGGCCAATAATCAAATGTTTGACTCGTATAAAAATGTGAAAAAGAGTGCAAGAAACACATCAATAGTTTAAAAAATATCATAAAAATCTCTTAGAAATTATAATTATTATTATTATTTTAGCTAAGCACAAAATGTTTGATAAGTATGGGTACTCTGTGGATTATTTTGATTTTTTATTACTACAGTTTTTTTAACATGCCTTACCGTTGTTTTCAATGTACAGGATAAATATAATTTTTAACTTATGTGTGTATAGTGGGTTATATCATGAGCTTTAATAGGTTATACCACTTTTTGTTTTTGTTTTTTATTTTTGTACTTTTAACCCAATAGTTTACACCTTTTATGATTTAATCCCGAAAGTTTTTCACGTTCAACTTTAGTTTTCTATAGCTTTTTGTTTTTACAATTTTCCATTTACGTTTTGATTTAAGTTTTGCAAGTCAACACGCCATAGTTTGCGTGCGTGGTTCAACGTTTTTACTTATATTTTTCCTTGTTTAACGGTCCCGTTACAATACGTTGGTCGTAGATCCTTAGTTATTTTTTTTCTATGTTTTAAATTTCACTTGTGTGGTTCAAAATAAAAATGTCATCTACTTTTCCTTCGGTTTATTGTTTTGCTTTTTAATATGAGAATTTTTGTGTTATTGGCCGTTGGCGGTAGTATGCCGTTAGTACTACTTTGAACGTTTTTACGCCCCCAATGCAGGAGGGAGGGGGTTATAACAAATTTCACTAATTTGGGTTGTTCTCTAAACGTTTTGCTAGGACGTGTTTAGCATTGTTTTTTCTCGCTTCGGTCACCATAAAAAATATATCAATTTGCATTCTTCAGTATTCGTGGCATAAACTTATATTTTTGTCTTAAATCAATCAAATCAGGTAAGGCTTCCAACATATTTGGTGAACCAATTAGGAACAATACAATGGTGCAAATGGGGCTAACACCAACCCGAGAAAACAAGGCACAAGTAGCCTACAAGATGATGAACCAGGGCAACAAATATGATAAGGCCCTACGTTTTGTTAAAGACCTTAAGGCACAATGGGGCAATGGGATTACAACCCTTTGTCTGCTTTATAATGCAACAGGTGAAACACTGACATACACCACAAGCCGCAACTGGTTTGGTGATATTGGGCCATCACCATACCCGACAATCATTCTGAATGGACAATGGGGTGCGTATCTACACACAAAGATCCCAAAGATGCCAAGTGGATCGGCCGCAGCTGTTGTGTACCGTGGAAAGTATGAAGACAATGCTTTTTGCGACCGTATGATTACTTGGTCTATCCCATGGCAAAGATTCACCCAGGACAACGCGGTATGTTTGCTGAATATGTTTGCAATCTTTAGCGCCTTCAACAATTTAAAAAACTATATCAAATAGCAACAACTCCAGTGATTAAATACTCTCTTTTCAAAAGGATGGAATGATAGATTTCATTTGTTTTTTCCCAAACTAAGAAATATTATCAACTGAAAGTCTACTACTTCACAGGCCTATTGTGAGATCAATGAAGTCGGGCATTTTGATGGTGCTGTTTGGGATGCGGTTTATACCAGAACACCATATGCAGGCCGAGAAAGCAGTGCAAATTGGAAAGATTGCTATACAAGGGTAACAGTCGAAAGTGACACTTCCCCTATATATAAAGCCATTTTCACACGCATTGATGCTGTTGTCACATCTGTCTAGGCTTACTAAATCATGAAAGTGAGTATGGGATCATTAACTCAAATGTTTGATGTATGAGTGTTCTATTTAAAGATTGTTTTTAGTGCCGCTAGAGGCTGGTGTTATGATCATCGGTGTGGTTGATCATATTCCTTATGCATAAGAATATTATTTCTACGCATGGGTGATTAGTTTGGTCACTAGTCTATGAAAGAACTAAAGGCCTACTACTTAATTGGGCATTGTATTCAGCTGGGGTACACGTTTTAGTGTCTTCTTTTATTCTCTGGGTCCAAAGCTTCAAGCCATCAAAGTTTGCAAATTTTAGTTTGTCTACTGGAATCTGGTATGTCAAAAAAATCTTGCAATTTTATGCCGACATTCATTTTGTACTACGTATGCATTTCGTGTGATTAATGTATATCTTGTCCCTACAATTTTAAAGCAAAGCAAATGCGCACCTACCTTAAGGACACTAGTATTTAATTTTTTTAAAACGCTAACACACACCAGGATTATTTTAATTATTCATCCAAAAGGTTATAAAGCGTTAAATGAATACATTATAAAGCGTTAAATTATGACTAATCTAAATAAAATGTTAACGTACATATGGCAGGTAGGTTACATTATCTATTTATAGTTTTATCGATTGGAATTTTGAGTGTTCTTGGGATAGAAAATGCAACCCCTCCACCCATCCATCTAAAATAGCCACATGAAATGACAGTAAATTAGTAACACGTCTACTTTAAAGTTTAACCCCAAATTGAATCAGAAATGATGATATCGAAAACTCATTTTTAAACTACATGAAATGCTTCTATCGTGACTACCAAATTCGGATTTATGATATAACGATAATTAATTTTAAAATATAAATGTACAAATAGACAATTACCTAATACAAAGCAAATATGTATTTTACTTGAACTTTAGTCAAGACTCGTTCACTCTTACTTGAACTTTAGTCAAGACTCGTTCACTCTGCCACCGTTAGTATTCTCTTTAACCGTATGAATACACAGCGTTATCATGCTTTTGAGAGAGGCATGATAGAATTCGACCCTGTGTCGCATCTATGACTTGGTTTATTGGATGAACCTGATATGTTTGAGTATGCACAGAAATGATGTGCAGGGACTCTCAGAAAACACAGGGTGGAAAACCAAATAATATACACACACCAGTATTAATATTCCACACAATAATTCTGTACACAAGTGGCTATTTATACATAACATATTGGCGGTTAAACTTGATGACTTTTTTTTGTTGACTTTCATTTCTTGATTATAATCTTCTAACAATCACTCCCCTAATTAAGAAATGATGACCTATACTCTGTTCTCGTTCATTCATGTCTATGCAGTCCTTCTTGTCTATCGCCTTGAACCATTCTTTAAATCTTCTAAACTTGATGCAAAAACTTAAGTCTTCACGACTATTCCCTTTTGATCCACATGATCTTCAAATGCTTCTATGACTCACCTGATCCTAAGCATGATAAGGGAAAGATGGAAAGCACCACGTCCATCTTCTTCTTCTAAAAAAATTGCATCTTTAATTCGATTTTTCCGGGCCTTCTGCCTTGTATTGAATTCGCTTGGTTTGATCACATGTTCGTCTTTAAAACCCTTCACTGAACATCTTTCTTTTGTTCTAAATGGTTCCTGATTGAAACTTTCGTTTTTTCTGCCTTGTCGGAATTTCTCGCCGGAAACGATTCTTCTCCGTTTTGATATTTAAAACTATTATGGCCTTCTTGACTGCATCTTTTCTGATCAATTGATGGTGATAACCAAGTATAAATCAAACATGCAATCTCTATTGTTCGATTTCGTTTATACTATAAGGGTCAAGTTATTCTACACAGTGTAACAAAAATGAGAAGAGTGAGAAGGATACAAAAAACACAATAGATCATGAAATATGACACAATGAGCCACAAAATATAACACAATGCCAAAAAATATAACACAATGCCGAAAAATATAACACAATGCTGAAGAAAAAAGACACAATGAATTGAAAAAATGACACAATGATGAAAATAAGAAAAAGACACGATGACATAAAATACACAATGATATAACATATATTCTAAAGACTACAAACTAAACCCCCAAAAAACGAAGACCCTAAAAACTAACATCGTAGGGTTCGATGAGACGGTTCCAATGCCGCTTGAATGAGTTCAATCGGAGTCCATTTGGTACCCTTCCTGCGACTTGCTATTTTTCTTTAACTGTGTATTTGATCTTAACCCTATACTATAAATTCCGATTAGTTTTGCAAAATTGGGGATCGGATCTTTCTCATCACATGCTTCTTTCTTCTTCTTCCCATGATTTTTAATATGGCGCTCTGATACCATGATAGTTTTCTGATCTTGTATGCAATTGTGTTTGAGTTTCGGCTATAGAAAGGGATAGAGAGATTTGGAGGGAAGTTTGAAAAGTAACTTTTCTTATCTTACAAATGAACATGTTCGACCCTTATATACAATATGAATCGGTGTGAATGATACAACACAACCGTTCACTAACTATATAACCGACCTTAACTGCTATGTGACACACCGGTTCACATTTATCTAATTCTAGACTTGGGACATAACAATATTTACATGTTAATAAATGTATAGAAATATATTAACATATGTTTCCTAAATCAAGATTACTTCTAACAAGGCATGGAACGACATTTGGCATCCATCCCTCAGGATAGGTGGAATTTCCCTCCAAGACAAAAAAAACACGGGATGGTTGTGATGTGAACGTTGGCTGGGTGGCCTCCACGTTAACTCGATTCATTTTATTTCATTTTTTTAAATTAATAAATGAAGTAAATAAAAAAAAACATAACATTACAAAAAAAACATAACATTAAATAAAAAATAAAAACATTACATAAAAATAAACCTAACTCAATTTAAAATACATAACTAAAAAATCATAAGTAAACATAATAAGCCTAATTTATTGTCGACCTCATCATTTGCCATGCCGAAATATATGTGAGAAAATTCACCACCTAATTTAGTGCCGGCCTCATCATTTTATACTCGATTTTGGTGATTCTGATTACCACGTCATTGGTGGCATCAGCGGGTACCTCTTTCTAGGTGCTATGTGGTGAACCTTGAATTGTTCACACTTGTTACGAAGTGTAGGATCGTTTCTTCAATCAAACAAGAATGAGATTTCATGGCATTTGATACGAATCAAAGGCAGAAACAATGATTTGGACATTGATAATTTTGGAAGATGATAGAAATAATATAAAATTAAGAACAACTACGAAAACATTATCAACTTCTTTCAATTACTCACGCAGGCTGAAACCAAATTACACCTCAAATACACACACAAAAGGAAACAAATGCATAACTCTAGTTTGAGGAGGGGAGATTAAGCCTTTTATACTGTTGCTCAGTGTCCCTCCTCACTCTCCTTACCATGGAAAGACCGGAGGCCTCAGTCTCCTCAGGCTATCAATCACAATTGAGCCATCAAGCTTACAAACGTTTAGATAAACAACCAAAGCTAAACAAAACGACACTATGCTAGGGACATGTATACCAACACGAAGATCTATTATAAGACTCGCCCCATTTAAACTGCATTTGATTAACATTTAATCCCGATTTAGGTTCTAGATTAATACCTATTTTTTTTTATAAATATGACTTAATATACGTCGCACGTTTGGGTTAATAGATAACCCGCACGTGCTATATAAATGTCAAACCAAACTAGTCCTACGTGACTTTATGAGTACTCGGTTTTACTAATATGTTTACTATGCAATTTACATAATAACATTTTGCTTCATGTATTAACTCGCACGCCACGTATAAGAAAATCCTTCGTTTTTCCAGAAAGTAACGGCGGTCTAGAGCGTGTTTGGTTTCGTGCTTGGTCCGTTTAGTGTCCGGTACTGCTCCTTGATCACTCCTTCCACAAATACACATGATAAACGATTAGTACTTGAGTTAACAGGTCAAACCATTGCAAACAATGGCGTGAGGCCCCAACTGTGACCATGCCACCTTACAATGTTAAACAAGGTTAAAACAACCCAAAAGGTAGTTTACCAAATCAATGATAAGAATAATATACTCCCATGAGTGTAGCCCTACTACCATAGGTGTACCCCTACTCTCACTCAGAATCAGCTTTTGAGCGTATTCAGGGCGTATGGCAGTGGAATTTAATGATTCTAGAAAACTTAACAAGAGAGTGGGCGTAACCCTACTCTCCTGGACATAGCCCTGCTCTGCTAAAAAAATGGCTGCACGTTTAAGGGTCATAGGTTATTCTAGACAATATTTGACCAATCTACAATTAAAACATACCATAATCTGAATTTCAGGCACCTTAGCAATACCCGAACATTATTAAATTTCGGATGCCAATACACTTGGCATCCTATTTTGGTACGAGTCAATTTGATATGTTATGGGATTTCAAGCTCCGCGCCCAATAACTCCCCGTTCCTTTACTTATTTGACACTTATTAAGCTGAAAGCATCATCCATTTTAAGTTACCATGAGCCGTTTCAGTGTTTTCCTTTATTATAATTACAAATTCCGAAATGGCCTTATGGGCTATTATTTTAGTTTAGTCACACGTAGGCGACACAACTTGGTCAAAACTCATTGTTTTTGACCCATTAACTTGTTTGAAAATGTCTAAGCCCCTACGGACTTAATTTTTCACAATTTTCTTTGTTTGTTCAGTTTTTAGTTGTCACACCCCAACTGATGGCGGAATACATCGAGGTGCGACTTGTGATAGATTGTTCAAAAACTTGATGACACTAGATTTGCGACAATATAATTTAAATGGTTCCATTTCATAACATGAAGACAAAGAAGTACATATTGGTCGAATAGAATATACAACATTCATAAAAATCAAAATTAAGACGTGTATATCTAAGTCCAACCCTAGCGAGTTTCTTGAATCAACGCATCAAATATCTCATGCAACATGTATAAATTATCTTGTCAACACATAAAGCATTGGTGAGCATACTAGTTTTTGAATACCTACGCAACAATAAAATGTTTTAAACAAATCATCATGCTATAGATTGCACACACAGATCATACAAATGGCATAATCAATCCCATGTGTCCACTGCGTAACCTAACACCGTTGTGATAGGCCGCTGGATACTAAACAATGACCCCATGAGGGTGGTGTGCTACTCCTATAGAGCTATACATGTTAAGGCAGGCTAAATTAGTTAATGAATTATGCTTATGGCTCTTGTATGTTTTATTTCTAGAATGGCAATGGCATATAGGCATGTTTGATATATTGAGCATGTGTATATGAAAGCATTTAGTGTATTTGCATATGATACATGTTGAGCCCCAAAAGTGATAAAGAGAAAAAGAGGACAAGTATGAACTCACCTTAGGTTGCATTTAGTTAGATCCCCGTTAAGAGTCTTGGGAGGAAGAGATTTAGCTCCGGTTATTCTAGAGTTGCAAAGAAATGAACTTTAGATACGGAGGAATGATTCATATGTTCAAGAAAGTCATGAATTGACTTTAAGACGAACCAAAACACAAACCACCATGTTGGTGATTTGGATGGTCAAGAGTTAGAGTTAGTAACCAAGCACTAAACTACCATGAAGGTGATTCAGATGGTGAGTGTTAGGTTAGGAATGTGAATCTATTTTAAGGAGTTTCATGTCATGGCCACTTTGCTTATGGATCAAGCATGGGTCTTAGACAAGGGATTTTCCCACTCTTGTATGGAATGAATCCAAATTACAAGAAGGGTTAAGAGTTTGGTAAGGTAGGGATGTATCCATAAACCTTCCAAGTTATTAGATTAATAGTTGTAGAATGAAGGTTTTGAAAGTATATATATTAGTATTACATAGTATAACTAGGAAGTTAAAGTAGAGTATGGTGACATAGTTTGGACAAGCCTTGGCTTTCCTTTTTCAACCATTTACCAGAACACAAGTCCATCCAACATTAAGTTATTACTGAGCTCGGTTGGTATCACTACAACTAACATCCTAGTGCATAAAAATATAGAAGATAACCACCTATAAGGCCTCAAATTGGTGTCCCACTCATGTTTATTTGCCTTAGCAAATAAGAGCAAGGTCCTAAAGGCTTCACCAAGGGTTAGAAGAAGAGGAGAGGTGAAGAAAGTGGAAAAAAGTGAAGATTAAGGCCTTGGAACTCATTGATTTTGAGCAGAAAGTTTGCTTGATATTCTTAGAGATTAGAGAGATTTGGGATGGAAAAAGGGTTAGGAAGTGAAGGATAGGGGGTATATATAGTTGGGGTAAGGTGGTTGGGTTCGTATAGGAGCCAAGAGGCGGATGGGAGTGAATTACGTGGGAGTTGCATTAAAAAAAGAGTTAAAACTTGCTGCTATTTGAGGAGGGTCGTCGCGGTACGCGGCAGGGTGGTCAGTTCCCATCCGCGTTCCGCGACCAGGGGATTTAGGAACAAAAGTATTTAACTAAAAGTTTTCCATTGATCATAAGCTCGAGATTACAAGGTGGTAAAATGGAAAATTACAAGAGTACCGGGACTAGAATTGAAAATGCTAAAAGTATGAATGTTATAGTCTCCCCTACTTTAGGAAATTTCATCCCGAAATTTATTTAGGTGACTTGACTGGAAAAAGATGCAGGTACATTTTCTTCATTTGCTCTTCGTGTTCCCAAGTGAATTTGGGCCCGTTCTTTGATTCCCAACGAACTTTGACTATTGGAATACGTCTTCGCTTGAGTTGCTTGACTTCTCGGTCCATAATTTCCACGGCTTTCTCGACAAAGTGCAATGTCTCGTCCATTCACACGTCATCAAGAGGAACATGTACATTTCCTTCAGCTAAGCATTTCTTCAAGTTTGAAATATGGAAGGTAGGATGAACGTTGTTAAGTTTGAGGTAACTCGAGCTTGTAGGCTACTTTCCCAACGCGTTCAATGATTTTGGTCCATAGCGTGGGGCTAGCTTTCCTTTCTTTCCAAACCTAACTACTCCTTTCCAAGGAGATTGTGACAACCGGAAAATTCCGTACAACGATTAACGTGATTCTAACCATGTTTTCGAAGTAATTAACAAGGTCTAAGGTTAATTATGGTTAGTTGAGTCGTTACGAGTCCTTCGATGTCCTTCTCAAAGTTCGTAGAAGCCTTGATGCCCTTAAAGAAAGACTTCGCGTACTTAACGTTAACGAACTGACATCGGTAATAAGTTATCAAACTGAACTAACATAAGGCTAATATATGTAGTTATCAAACTGAAATCGGCGCGGTAAACGTCCAAAAACGCAGCGTTTTGGAGAACGCGGGGAGTAACTGACGCGGGAGTCAGACGTCAAAATGCGTGGTTTTAACCATTATCGAACTTTCGAAATAATTATTTATTATAAATAATGTTATTTATTAAGTTGAGAAAGTTATCGGATCGTCTAAATGAACGAACTGCGATCGATTCAGTTAACACGATTTTAACTCGTGACGCGAATACACGCGTCGGATTATGATAAAATTTATTAAATTACTCGGTTATGTTGGGATTGTAATTATGAATATAACCGACTACTTTTGATATAATTTATCTAGTCTAATAATAAACCGAGACTTGTGACGTTTTAAACGATTTCTTATACGCGACACCCACCTACCAAACCACCTTAACCCTAAGTATTTAAGCTTCTCAAACTCCTCATCCCCTTCATTTCCTTGCAGCCACCAACCCACACAAGAAACCCTAGTTCTACCTCTCTATACTCTCTCTCCATCTCATATCGATCTCTCCCTTTTATCCCTCTCTATCTCTCTCTTCGGCCGGTAACGACCATCAAGATGGTGGTCTTGGCTGTGATCGTCCCTATGGTTCTAAATCAGCAAGGCAGGTTCGATTTGATGAGATTTCAAATGGTTTTGGGTCGGGTCTTGGTCTGTTGGTGGCAGAGCCGTGTACACGACGCGGCGGAGGGTTGCTGGAGTGTTGAGAGTCGAGTGGTGGTTATGGCAGGGACGATGAGTGTGACGTTTGACGGGTGGGGTTATGTGGTCCTCGTTATCGGTCAGGATCAGGTTAGTTGTGGCTCGGTTGTGAGTTATGGCGTCAGGTTGTCGGTGTAGGTGGTTGAGGGGTGGTAATGAAGGCGGTAGGTGGTGGTCCGGCTGGGTTGTTTCGGCTGTGCAGATGGGGCTGTGGTGGTGTCCGGTTCTATGGGTCTCGGGTTATGATTGATTCCATTCCCAGGTGATGATGGTAGCTTTTAGGTTGAGTCTCGTTGTTGGTGACGAGTCGGTTTTAACTCGGGTCAAGTTTGGTTTCGAAACAGGCTCGGTTCGGGTCAGATTTGGTACGGGTTTGCATTGGTGGTCTGGGTTTTGTTCGGGTCTCGTCAGATCTGTTCAACCCAAGTCAAACGGGTCAGATCTGGTAAGATTTGTTCACGGATCAGATTTGAGCTCGTTTAAACACGCGGTCAACTCTGGTCATGTTCGGTCAAAGCTGGTCAATTGTGGTCAAACAGTTTACCCGGTCAAACCCGATCAAACGTGGTCAACGGTTCGGTACCGATCAATCATAGATCAAGACGTGCGCGTAATTTCGGTATAATTAGTTCGTATTTACTTTTGTTTTTGTTTATAAATACATAATTAAAAAAAAACTATAAAATGCGAACGTAAATTAGTGTTGACTCGCGAAACGAACCGAAAATATATAGAACGACAATATGGATCGTAGTATGTTAATGAAGCGTGACTTTGTGTTGTTGGACTAAAATTGTGGACTATACATGTATATATATGAATATATAAATAAGTGTAATTTATATAATAATCGAAACGTACAAAGTCTTGTAGATTGAAAATTTGGAAAAATATATCGTCGTCTTGTGGTTGGAAAATGATTTTGGGAAATTTGTAGACAGCTTGTGGTGTCTGGTTTATGCAAAAACAGGGGAAACTCTGCCAAAATTTTTATAAAATCTGAAGCGCAACAAATGTGGTCTTGTTGCGCAATTTTGTAAATAAATCTTCCAAGTGTTTTAAACAAATGATTTTGTCCAAAGTTGCGACGATTACGACAATAATTGTTTTCGTGACTCTTGGACAATATTCTTTAAAGAAAATATATAATTTTCACCGAACGTTAAGTATGACGAAATTTTAAAGGTTTTCGGTAACTAAACAATGTTTGTTATTCGGGTTCAAAACACATATATGTTTGTTTTACTTGGGGGTGATTTATAAAAAAAACAAAGTTTCGCAACCTTTTAGATGTTTGGATTTTTGGGAAAGAAGTAACAAATGTTATTAATCAATTTTAATAACTATATTATGTCTTCTCAAAGTGTGTTTTTCCAAAATATTATTATACAAGACAAATACAATTATCTGAAATACGAGACAAGCTAAGGCTCGGAATAAGTTATACGTTTCGTAGTCCTAGTCCATCATGGTTACACATGAATGGTAACAGGTGAGCAATTTGGGTACTATGTCGTATGTTAACACATGAATTATGAGAACTCACGATCGGTTCGTCGAGTTAAAACACTTAAAGACTCGGGTTCGTACACACGAGTCTAGATAGTTGAATAAACTATCTTATAACCGGAAAATAAGCTAGGCTTATATATGATAGATTTTTAAGGTGTCTTTCATTGGTAATTAGGACACGAGGAAGCCGGTCAAAGCTTCGAGTTTTGTTTTCTAGCTAAGCAAGGAAATCAAGGTGAGTTTCACGGCCCCTTTTTACTGTTTTTGTTTGGGGGAAAGATATGTTTTGTCAAATGTTTTTACATATCAAATGTTTTAAATGTCAAATGTTTTCAAAAGTTAAAACGTGATAAGTGGCATGATGAGTACTTGGGTTTTGTTATTTATACACCACTCGGGGTGAGTCCTCGCTACTGTAACCATTTACTCGTGTGTTGTGTGTGTGTTGAAATTGAGAACCAAAGGAATATTTGGATAGCGCTATTGGTGCCTGACAAGGCCCACCCCTAATCGATAGCGTCGATTATGCAACTGTGTATGCCTGGGGTGCACGTATTCTGAACTAAGTTGTTATTTACCGAGAAACAACTTCTGTTCGCGGGGCATTATTATTAGTCTTGGTTTGGTTATAGGCTCAAGGGATTGCTCATCAATGTTTGTAGGAGTTAGCTACTCTCTACAAAAGTCATTGCTTTGGTTTGTTCTACACATGTTGTCGTTAAAATGTTTTGTTGTTATGGAACTAAAACCTGTGAACTCACCAATATTTTATATATTGACGTCTTTTTAAACATATCTTTTAGGTATCTAAGTGCTGATCAGGTATGCGGCTAGTACGGTGGAATTTGGGATGTCGGACACTGGTTGGGGGTTTCATCTATTGTTACCATCGGGATTGGGACATAAACGAAAACACCCCATATTGGAACTTAATGTTTGTTGTTTTATGTAATGTTTCAAACAAGGTATTTCTTTTTCGACATCTTAATAAATTGATCATTTCTAATTAAATATAGTTAGTGCTAATCTTGACTTTGATATGCTTTCGAGCGTTGTGCCACGTCTTTCAGAGCCAAGGTTATAGCAACTAGCATTTTTGAAAATCTAGACTATAACCAGTTTCAGCTCGAAAACAAAGTAAACACAACAAAATATTTTTAGAAAAGAAAGAAAATTGTACATTGGTTGTACAAGGGGGAATTCCGACTGACTAGTCGTGTGTGCAAATATATAAAATTTTAGAAAATAAGGATAGAAATATTTATGTTGTGTAGAGATCCGATTTTCTAACTAGGTCTAGTTAGTGCATATAAGTAGTACATATAGTTTGCCTGTAAGGATGTCGTTTCACGCTTCATTTTAGTCCGCACTTTTGCATCGATTACCGGTTTCAATAAGTGGGAAGGACGCAGTGGTCTACGACGAACTCACCCGCTTACCTGCGGATGGGATGATCGGAAGGACTATCCTCTATCGCGCTAATGGACGTTCTCGTGTTGTTGATGTTGTGAAGTCGAAGCTAGTCTAGGTCTTTTGTTATATGAATTCTTTGTTTTTGGATCAGGAAGCTCAGAATTAGCGCGCACCGAAACTACCTAGTAACGCAGATTATCATTACGGGTGCACACATAATAATAACTTGTGGTGCACGGTAACCTTGGTGGGCGCTAGGGCCGGGTTGGTGATCACTCCTTGTCTTGTTTGTTCTTATTCTTTAGATTCAGTGTTAGCTTTTGAGTGGCCAACGGGTTAAAAGGGAGGTCTCGTCGATGCCCCTTGATTTCGATCCTAGTTAACCCAATGGGTTTTCTTCAACATTACCTCTAAGGTTCGAACACGGAAGAGCTCGAACTTCCATCTATATGAGTAATCTGACGTAAACCCTCGCTCGAACATCCTACTGGTTAAAGAGTGGTAAAGGTTTTATAGGATGTTATAGTTTTTATGAAAAATTTCTGTAGTCATCCTGAGGATATTATTGATATTTCAAAAAATTTCATCTTTTATAGGGAAGTCGTTCATCCACCGAGATGTCTGGTGAGTGTTTACTTGTTACGTCTTGAGGATGTTTATTATTTATTATCGTCTAACCTTGTATTTTTCTCCTTTACAGCAAAAAAGTTGGCCTCCTTTGACCTGGATGACCTTGATAGTTTGGATGTGAAGGCAGCCGATCTTACCTCGCCATCAAGTTCGAAGATGGCTAGTCCTCCCTCTAGCCTTCCTAAGTATAGGGCTGCAACTTCCTAAAATAAGAGGAAGACCACTACTGTTTCTGTTATTGCTCAGGAAATCACTTCTTTCGAGGATCTCAACTTTGAGGAGGTTTTGAACAAGATTTCCCAGTTCACAGTCCAGGTATAATGCTATTCTGAGGATGGCATTGGAATATTTATATTAGTTAAAATTTCTAAGATAAAACATTTACCTTTTCTTTTCTTTAATAAGGTCATGAGTATTTGCTGAAATCTTTGGATGGAGTTGTCAAAGAACTTCATGATGCCCAGTCCAAACTTGAGGATATCCAGAAAATTGCTCATGACAAGAGCAAATATCTTGAGAAGAAGCTGGACCAAGTGCAGGCTGAACTTAAGCAGGCAAAGTCTGAGCATGCCCAGGTGGTGCTGAATCAGGAGAAGGAAATGGAGGAATACAGGAATGGGCTTATGAAATCTGCCAGTATTTCCGTCCTACATGCTAGAGTGAAAATGGCTCTCCAATCTAGGAACCCTGACTTCAAGCAAGAGGACTGGGATGTCGATACTTGGAAGGAAAAAATCAAGAGCCTTGGTGGAAAAGACGTGGATTCCGAGCCTGTTCCTGTTGCAGATCCTGAAGATGCACCGAAGGATCCTGAGGATGTTGGGGTGAAGGAGGCAGATGCAAGGTGGCAGCGGGGGTGAAGAAAGATCTTCACGTGGGTAATGAAGGATATGAAGACTAGGCTGGAGCCCACTTTTTTTTTTTTTAGTCTTTTGTGGTAGTGACTATGGTTGAACAATTTCAGACAACTTTTATTTTGGCATGTAATAGTTTAAAACAATGTAAGGTTTGGGGTGGAGGGATCTTGGTTTCAAGACGAAGTCCCAAATCTTCTTCTGACCTGGACCATAGATATTGACCCGTGGTGGATGGGTCCTGGTTTTGGATGAAGCCAGGGGTTGACATCAATTTTGATTATAAATAATATGGTAACTACTTTTGACGCTACATCCTTGTGTTCCTTTTTTTATTCTTTTGATACCCTGCAAACATCAACAAATGTCAAATATAAAGGAATAATACTACCTTCGTCTTCTTCCCTCAAGTAGTCTTCTTAAATCAATGTCTTGAAGATATCATTAATTCTTCTTTGTCATCCTCAGGATGATCCTTACTATCTTGAGGTTGTCCCCAGTTCTTCTTCCTTTGTCATCCTCAGGATGGTCTTCGTTATTCTAAGGATGTCCCCAGTTTTTCTTCTTTTGTCATCCTTAGGATGGTCTTCATTATTCTGAGGATGTCCCAAGTGTAATATCTTTTAACATACACTTTGAGATTTCATCCTTTTTCAAGGAAAGTTTAACAATATCCTGTATAAAGCAAACATTGTTATTATACTGGCAACTAGGCCTTTAAGTGCACCGGGGTCAAACCCATTTAGGATGACTTGGTGAAAAAACCAACATGTAGCATCTTGAGAATAACTGGCGACAAGGCCCATTGTAATATCTTAGGAATAGCTGGCGACAAGGCCCTGACGACTAGGCCAAATACGTAAGAGACATTGAAAAATGTCTAAACCTTAAGAGTTCAATATATATCTCAAAAATGATGAAATTGTCAGCCACTTTACATGGACTGGTCCCACCATCCTGAAAATATACATGAACAACGTGTGCACCAGGCGGGGTTGCTAACCCAATGAGAAAGGTAAAAACCTTTAAACCTAAGGAAGGTGTCGGACACCTTAACGGAGGAGAGGGTGGCCAGCCCTCTAGTCTTCAAAGCGTTCCATCTTCACGATGGTACTTCAAAATTCTTAGGATGGACTATTTCTAGACCATGTTTAGTAAAAATATAAATGATCGAAACAGGTTAAGAATAAGTACTTACATATGGAGATGATTCATCTCTATCAGCCTTCACCTTCATCCTACCAGTAATCCGAACCATGGTTTCTCTTCCAGAGAGATCAGTCACATGCAACCTTATACGTGGTAATATTTCAAATGAATTGCATTCCAAGCTCTTGGTAGAATTTATCCATCCATCGTCGATAGCCAATATGCTCCTTTGCCAACTTCGGAATCTATTAAGTATGGTCCTTCCCATTTAGGAGCTAGCTTGCCATCACTTGGTTTTGTTGTACTTTGGAAGACTTTCCTTAGTACCAAATATCCTTCTTGAAATCTCCTTATCCTTATATTTTTGTTGTAGGCTTTAGCAATCCTTTGTTGGTGAGCTGCCATCCTTAATTTAGCAGCATCCCTGAGTTAATCCACAGTTTCCAAATCCTGCAATAGTGCTTCTGAGTTGGTAGTTGCATCTTGAAGATGTTTCCTTGCTGTAGGCATGACCATCTCTGTTGGCAACATTGCTTCTTTCCAAAGACCAAGGAGAAGGGTGTTTGACCCGTTGCATTCTTGGAAGTAGTCCTATCATCCCAAAGTACAAATGGAAGTTCTTCTGCCCATTTCCCTTTTTTTCCCCAAGCTTCTTTTTCAAGTTGTTGACAATGTTTGAGGATTCTGCCTGGCCATTAGCCTGAGGATGGACAGGTATTGAAGTTATCATCTTGATCCCCCCAGCTCTCATAAAAGTCCGTTGTCCTTTCTTTGTCACAAATGATTTCAGCTGGCACTCCAAATCTTGTTAGGATGTTCCTCTTGATGAATGACACCACTTCTTTATCTCTAACTTGTACGAATGCTTCAGCTTCAATCCATTTAGAGAAGTAATCAGTCATTACTAACATGAACACCTTTCCACCAGGAGCTATGGGTAGTTTTCCTACTATATACATCCCCCATTTCATGAAGGGCCATGTTGAGATAATAGTGTGTAAAGGTTTAGCAGGCTGATGAAAAATGTTACTATGTCTTTGACATGGATCACATTTTTGAGAATACGACATGGCATCCTTCTTCATGGTTGGCCAATAGTATCATGTCCTTAATGTCTTCGAATAGAGAGATCTTCCTCCTGTGTGGTTTCCACAATCTCCTTCATGAATGTCCTTAAGAACCTCATTTGCTTCTTCTTTGTTGAGACACCTCAAAAATGGACCTGCAAGGGATTTTCTATACAAAATATTGTCCATGATAGTAAATTTTGATACCTTCATCCTGAAAGCTTTTGCATTTTCTCCACCAGGGATGACATCCTCTTGTAAATATTTTATTATAGGAGTCATCCAGGATGAATCGTCATGAACCTGAGTAGTCAGAACAGTGTTATCCTTAAGATGCACCGTCTTATCTTCAGGCTGTTCTGTGTTATCCTCAGGATGTGCCTTGCCATCCTCAGGATGCCACTCTTCAATTGCTATCTTCAGGATGTGGATAATGGGAATCTTGGATCCTTCAGGTAAATTTAAAGAAAATCCTAGATTTGCCAAGGCATCAGCTTCAACATTTTCTTCCCTAGGTACCCATGTTAGTGTGAACTACAAAAGAAGTTGATAATTTTTTAACTATTTCAAGATAAATAACTAATTTTTGACCTTTTACTGCATAAGATCCATTAAAATGGTTAGTAATCAGTAAGGAATCAACAAATACTTCTAAATTTGAGATATGTATATCCTTAGCAAGTTGTAAACCAACAATGAGAGCTTCATATTCTACCTCATTATTAGTTGTTTGAAATCCACATCTAATAGCATGGGGTATTATGTCCCCTTATGGCGATTTTAGTAGTATTCCTAACCATGTACCTCTTACATTTGAAGCACCATCAGTGTATAGAGTCCATTTTCCTAAATTTTCATTTAGTTGTTGAACCTTAGACTCTACTTCACTTAAGATGTCACTACTGAAATCATCCACAAAATCTGCTAGAGCCTGTGATTTGATTGCATTTCTAGGTTCATATACCAAGTCAAAGGCACTCAAATTTACTGACCATTTTGCCATTCTTCTTGACATTTCTGGTTTTCTAAGTACATTTTTAATAGGGTAATTAGTTTGAACATGTATCCTATTTGTTTCAAAATAATGCCTTAACTTGGTAGATGCCATTATTAAAGCTAAAATGAGTTTTTCAAGATGTGAATACCTAGTTTTAGCATCTAATAGAGTTTTACTTACATAGTAGACAGGATGTTGTTGCCCTTCATAGTCTTTTACCAAAATAGCACTTATTGCATTTCCAAAAACTGCAAGGTATAGCTTGAGAGGTTCATCATCCTCAGGTTTCATCAGTAGTGGAGCTGCTGCAAGATACTCCTTCAGCTTCTTCAATGCATCCTCATGCTTCTGTCCCAGTCAAATTTGTTGTTCCTTTTCAGGATATCATAGAACTCCTTGCATTTTTCTGAGAACTTTGAGATGAATCTGTTTAGAGCTACTATCCTGTCGGTTAATCTTTGTATATCCTTGACATTTGTTGGAGATTTGAGGTCAAGGATAGCCTTTATTTGTTCAGGACTGGCTTCTATCCCTCTTTTAGTTTACTAGATATCCAAGAAACTTTCCAGCACCAACTCCAAAGTGACATTTAGCTGGATTCAACTTCATATTGTTGGCATCCAGGATGTCAAAGGCTTCCTTAAGATACTGAAGATGGTTTTCTGCCTTCTTGGATTTAACCACCATGTCGTCAATGTAAACTTCCATTGTGTCCCCAATCTTTTCCTTGAGCATCATATTCACTAGCCTTTGGTATGTTGCACCTGCATTTTTTAGTCCAAATGGCATATACCTGATGGGGTCATGAATGCTGTATCCTCTTGTTCGTACGGTTCTATTTGGATTTGTTGAAATCCTGAGGATGCATCCATGAATGCTAACATCTCATGGCCTGCTGTGGCATCCACCATCGAATCTATGTGTGGTAATGGGAATGGGTCTTTTGGACAGGCCTTGTTGAGGTATGTGTAGTCTACACATACTTTACATTTCCCATTTTTATTCTGTACCACTACCACGTTTGCTAGCCATTTTGGGAATTTTACTTCCCTTATCATCTTGGATTTCAGCAATCTGTCCACCTCCTCTTGTATGATGGTATTCCTTTCTGGTGCAAACTTTCTTTGTTTCTGTTGGATGGGTTTGAAGCTTTTATCAATCCCAAGTTTATGGGTAATGACATCATTGGAGATGCCAGTCATATCTTCATGCTTCCATGCAAACGTTGACATCCTGCCTTTTAGAAATGAAATTAGTGATTGTTTGTTGGATCAGTAATGCTCTTTGTGTATTGCTTGCTAGTGAACACTTATGTGTTTAGCAAGTTCAATCAGATTTGCACAGCGGAATGAGTAAGTAAAGTTACACTATCAACAGGAGTTATTACTCCCCCTGGATGTTTGAAAACTAAAGACAAGTTCAATGAGAATCTAAGTATTGAATGTGAATGATAATAAATACTCAAACAGATTCTCAATAAATGAAATGGAAATAACAATAATAAGCTTTGAAGGATTTCAGTTTCTATTAAAATCAATGTCTAAAACAGAGGGATGAACCCGCCTATTTATAGACTTTACAAATACATGAACCTTGCCAAAAAGCAAGTCTGAAACAAGTTGCAACAAGTTGCATTCTTGGAACTTGCACAAAAAGATAAAGTAATACTAAACAAATAAACTACTGAAACATAAGGCGGTGGAAAGATTCTTGTACAAGTGCTGATGAATGACAAACTACTGATGAGTAGTTTGTCTTCAGTAGTTCTTCAGTGAACTTGTCTGGTTAGACTTCAGAACTTCTGATACTTCTTCTTTAGTACTTGTTGAATCCTTCTTCAGTACTTTAGTCTTCTTTCTTCAGTAGTTCTATACTTAGAATATTTGCTGAAGTATGAATTAGACTAAGGTTTACAAAAGTGGTTTCCTCAATCCTTTTTGTCCTAACATTGTTCAATGTCATGAGGAATGTTCTTACCAATCTGCACAGTGATATCCTTGTTGTTGTCATCGAGGCAAATAGCCTTTACATCTTGGTCAGGATGTGCCTTGACATCCTGAGGATGGCACTATGCATCTTTCTGTAATTGTTATGCTTGTTTTGACGAAGCCTTCATTGATGTAGTATAGCAATCCTTGGCTTCTTGTTGATCGCTGTTGACTTTAACAACTCCCCATGGTGTTGGTAGCTTTACACACTGGTGATATGTTGAAGGGACTGCCTTCATGTCATGTATCCAAGGTCACCCCAGGATGACATTATAGCAGGATAGAGAATCTATCACACAGAATCTCTAGATAGAATTCACTCCCTCTACATATACCGGTAGCTTTATATCACCTACTGTATTCTTAGTCTCTCCACTAAAGCCAACCAGAACTGACGATCTCGAAACTATTTCAGATTCCGGGATGTTTATTCTTTTGAGGGCTTCTAGTTGGATTATATTGGCTAAGCTTCCACCATCTACAAGGATCCTGCTAACCAAATGATTAGCAATATATAAAGTCATAACTAAACCATCATGATGAGGGTCAAGGATATTTTCTCTATCTTCTTCTTCAAAACTGATCACTTTTGAAGTAGTCAGGATGGTAGTCTTTGTGGGTCTCTCTCCGTTTTATGATTTCATCTCTCTTGCATGCCTTTTAGCAGCTGAATAAGATGTTCAACAAATGTCTGAACCACCCGAAATGAAGTTAATTATGCCAGCATCCTTAGGAGGTGATGCTGTTCTTTCTGGGATGTTGGTGCCATCCTGAATCCTTGGTTTCTTCTTGCCTAGGTCATCTAGATGACCTTTGCTCAGAAGATATGCTATCTCCTTTCTCAAGGCGATGTAATCTTCATTGATGTGACCAAAATCTTCGTGGAAGGCACACCATTTTGATTTGTCCTTCCATCCTGTCTTATTATCTTTCTTCGGCCATCTAGCTTTGTCTCCAAGATCCTCCATGGCATACATCAATCCTGTTACATCTACAGAAAAACAGTAATCTGATAATTTAGGACATTCATCCTCATCGTCATCCTCCACCACATTGACCTTTTTATTATCAGGTCTAGCATATGGTTTATGCTTGTATGGTTCGTATGTGGGAGTGGACTTTCGATTGGGATGGTTATATCTTAAGGATGCTTCGATCCTTTCTTGTATCTTCTTATCATCCTCAAGTCGGATGAACCTTAGGGTCCTGTTCCCGACTTCATCCAAGTTCCTACAAGGATTCATTACCAGTTCTTGGTAAAATGGTGAATCTCTTTGCAGTCCCATCTTGAGTGCTTGTACTGCCGTTGTGACATCCAAGTTCGGGATGTCAAGTGCTTCCTTTCCAAACCTAGTGATACATTCTCTTAGTGATTCCCCCTGTGGTTGAGTTACCCTGTACAAGTCACTTGTCAAATGTTCAAATGTTCGACTACAAGAAAATTGATTATTAAACATGTTAATCAAATGTGCAAAAGAAGTAATAGAATAAGGAGGAACACTTAGGAGCCATTTTAAGGCTGGACCAGTGAGGGTGGAACCGAATCCTTTACACAAGCATGCTTCCTTGAGATCTGCAGGGATTGGATTTATTTCCATCCTTTCCCTGTATTGTGCCACATGGTCTTCAGGATCTGTGGATCCATCATAAAACTCCATGCTTGGAGTTTGAAATCTCTTTGGAATCTCTGCATCACATTTGGGAGGTGCAAACTGGGACACCCTGTGACATACGGAGGATACTTCAGGGATAGGTTGTACTATCCCTGGTACACTTGATACCATATCCTTAATTTTTTGTAGCTCCCTTGCTAGTTGTGGACTTATACCTGTATCATGCAAAGAAGCAACATTATTAGCAGTAAAAGTACTAGAACTTAAATTGTTACCGTTATTGTTATATCCTCGGGATGGCCCAGGTGTATATCATGGATCCCTGGTTGTTGTCATTATGGGTATTGTGGTAATTTCAGGAGCAGAGAATCCAGAGCTCATGAGGATAAAATATCCTTGATGAACGCCCCCAGAGATGCCAGAATTAAAATCCAACACCCTGGGTTGCAATGATGTCCCCATGTCCTTGGTTGGCCTCCTTGAGGATGTCTTGAGAGATTGTATCTCTCTTATCAGCATCCAGTTTGTGTCCTGCTGTTATTGTATTTGATCCTTCAATAATGCAAACATGGAAAGGAGTTCATCATTTGACACAAAAACATGAGGGATGGATCCAGATGTTCCCATTGATGGTCTAGGTGGGATTTGAGAAGTAGAGCTTCTCGGTAATGCATGTGGGGGTGGCGTGTTTCGTTTCTGGTAGAGGTTGTAGATGGCATGGATGAGGAAACAGATTTTTGCGAGGAAGACATAGTTGTCAAGATCTGTGAAATGAATTAATTGAGAAAAGGTTTTAACAAAGTTTTATGTTAAAATAGCAACACTTGCCCCACAGTGGGCGCCAAATTGTTTTGGTCAAAAATTACTTGCTAGAAATAATCTTGTTTTCCAAATTATTAAAAGTGAGGTAGAGTGCTAGTATAGTAAAAACTTAGTGTTATTTTTAGGATAGTGACTTATAAATATAAATGAACAATAATATGACAACTATGCTCGGGATGGTTAAGGTAAAGTTGAGGATGGACAGTTGTATCCTGAGGATGCAACTATCAACAGGTTCAAGGAATAAGTAAAGTAAGAACTAAAACACAAAGAACAACACTCGATATACGAGGGAAGCCCTGGATCAGTTTTAGATCACCGGCATAAAACCTCCGGAGGAGACTAGGCCCCTGCCTTGTTTGTTAATATTAATAGGGTAAAAATGAGTACAAGTTTGGATGAATGAATGACGAGTCTACTAAGATTACAATGATTTGTGCTAAGTGTGTGTGAGTTTTTCTATGAGTAGTAGAGTGTATGTGTAGTTCAGGTGAATATGTTGTAAAGTGTCCTATACTCGTCAATCATCCACATATTTATAGTACATGAAAGTAAACAAGAGATCCCTTGTAATCCGCTAGTCTTCAATGGTCTTCAAGACTTTTTCTGGTGAATGTTATGTTGTTACAACTGAATATAGTCGGTTACAAGTTTGACTTCCTCTTTGAGCTTGGACTTGGCTTGCAAGCATAACATCATCATCCTTGATTCCTTTGACTAAATGAAGAAATATAGACGTTGGAGAAGAGTTACGAATTAGTTGTACATGCAATCATGTCATTAAATGATAATTCGTTAGTCCATCCTCAAGATGTGCACATGCTGAAATTCAGTTACATCTTGAAGTCTGTCGATTCCTTCAGCATCCTGAGGATGCTATACTAAGGATATGAGGTAAAATCATCCTGAGGATTTTCACCACCAACACTAACCTAGTTAGTTTCTAGTGTTCTTTGCAAACATATATAGATAATAACACTAATAAGGTTATTTCCATATTAGAACATAACTCAAATTCTTATCATCTAAGTCTTGTTTTATTATCCACAAAATGTTCATTTTACTATTTAATTTGTTTTTTTATTTGTTAATCATGCCTAATTGCGTAATTATGTGAAACGAAATTTCGGGGTGTTACATCTATCCACGTTCGGTTGAGTGAATCAACCGTGCTCGTAGAACAACTAACTAGGTCCTTGAATCAACCAAGCTATTACGAGTGCGATCTCCTCCTCTTTCGGTCAACGAGTCATGGTTGATGAGTTGAAAATTAAAAACTAGTTGAATTTTTGGTGAATGAAAGGTGGAAAAAAGATTAAGAAACAATGAGATATTGAAGGTAAAATTTGAAATATCTAGTAGATTAAAAAAAACTTAATTACCCTACCCTTGACAAACAGTGCAATTATGAGATCCGATCACCACCCGTCACGTCACCAAGGCCTCTTGACCCACGACAAAGGAGATCTCCACCAAGAGTGTCCCACGTCGATCTCTACGTTGGAGCTGGGGCGATGTGGGCGGCGTAGAAGGGCTTCACACCCACCTTCCACGTTCCGACACCGTGTAGTCTAAAGGACCTTTAATGAAAATTCATGTCCATTTTTAGAACAAAAGCAACAAATGAATAGTAATAACTTATTAATTATGTGATTGAAAACAATGCGTATATTGAATATCCCGATAGCATCTTATCCAACTATGAATAATAGGCACATAAATTAGTTAATTTCTCTACATGTTAACTCAAACCATTGGGGTTGGTGGCCCAATTATAAAAGCAATGTTTCTAGGAGCATCTAATTTCGAGAGGGAATGGGTTCAAACCCTACACGAAGTAAAAATAAAACTTGTCGTTAAAAAAACAATTGAATAATTAGGTAGAAATTAGTAATATACATTTTTATATTTATTATTCATTGTTTATTAATAAGTTAAAGAAGATAATGATTAGGGTTGGCACATTGTGCTAGACACGATCTGTTAAGACACGAACATAAAATTGGTAAACATGAACCTGTTTATATACATTTACCATGAAATCGTATCCACAAACCTGGGAATGAGAGACTGAGTGGTGTTAGTGTTGAGAAGGAGGACGGGTGATGGATGATGGGTTATGGGTGACGGAGGATAGGGACGGTGGATGGGTGACAGGGATGGAAGATGGCGGCCGACGAGGACGTTAGAGTTGAGAAGCAGGAGGAGGGGTGTGGAGTGGTAAATATGTTTGTGCTTTGTGATTTAAAAATTAAAAATTAGGTTTCCTTCATTTTTAGTCCGCGTATGTATAAGGTATACTAAGGATGAGCTCGGGACGGGATCGGTACCGAACTGATACCGATATCGACAATACCGATACCGAAAAGTCCAAAAACCCAATACCGATCCCGATACCGAACACATACGGTATGGTACGGTATCGGTACGGTACCGGTATGGTATCGTTATTTTGCCTTAAAATACCGATACCGTACCGATCCCGTACCGATACCGATAATACCGAAACCGAAAATCCATAAATATGGATACCGATACCGATCCCGAAACCCCTCGGTTCGGTATCAGTTCGGTACGGTATCAGGATCGGACGGGACGTGATCGGTATTCGGGCTTGAATGCTCATCCCTAAGGTATACCACCACCCCATATATAACTTTTTAAATTAAAATTTATTAACATGTCTTCAATTAACATGTTTTGTAGAGTTTCCGGAGATGGAAACTTATTGAGGTCTAATTGTATCAAGCCATTTAAGACACGAAACTTGCTATGGTCAAATACGAAACCTATTAAGCTCGTGTAGCTTCGTGTTGTGTATGGTGTTCATATTTAAATTTGGCAGCCCTAATAATATATATGACATTAATCAGAATGTTTTATTATTATATCCTCGCTTATTACACAGCTTGAATAAATATAATTTTCTATACTATGTTATAAAATATGTTATATCTTTAAAATCTCATATATTGCATGAGTTAAAATAAAGCAGTGTATAACATGAGTTAAAAAAAAATAATGTAATAGGTTATCACATATATTCTTCGAGATAAGTGTTTGAACAAGTAAACTAAATAATCAATACATATAATAAACCAAAGCCATTTTAATAACATGACACTCAAATAGGCATTCTCTTCTTTGAGTGTGTCATGTATCATCCCATGTGGTATTGAGATATTTTAGAAAAAAAATAATTTAAAAACAAAATCAGATTTTTCACCCTCATGTTTCCTCCCACAATTTTTAAACGTTAATATCTTTAATATACGAGATTTTTTAAAGAAAAAAAATACACCAAATTAACGAGCGTTTTATTATCTTTCCAACAAGTACCATAGTGCTATATAAAAAACGGAGAAATTTTTTTGTGGGGTTTTGTTTATACAGGAAAAAAACACAAAGTGTTCAGGTAAATCATTAATCATGTATAGACAAGTCACTAATTATGTTTAAATCAGTAAATATGAATTTTTTTTTCAACCAGAGCCGAATAGGTTAATAGAGTTATACGTTGTTTTAAGTTAGGTATCAATATTAGTATGTTAGAGTTGTACATTTGTTTAGTCTTTAGGATATGTGCTAATATTAGAGTTACATTAAAGTTCTACATTCTTTTAGGTTAGGTGTTAGCATGGAGTTGTACATTGTTAATTTGTTTTAGGTTAGATATTAATATTATAGTTATACATCAGTCTATTTCATATGTAAAATTGATGTATCATATTAAATTTCTCAACCCGGGACGCTTCCGGGATATAATCTAGTAAATATTAAATAAAAGATATAGTTAAGAAAGGAAATATGAAATAATAAAATAGGAGATAAACATAGAATCATGATTGGATTCGATGAACCAAATTCTTTTCCGAAAATTAGAAAAACAAAATAGATAGATAAATAAAATAAATAGTGACACCAGTGAAACAGTTTGCTGGACCTTACAATTTTTTTTTTTTATCATATCCTTTCTATCTCTTAATACTTTCAAATCAAATAATCCCAAAATCAACCATAAAACTTTAGAGAGAACAAAATCTCATATTTAGTCGTTCAGATAACTATAATTTGATTAAACATCAAAGAAGATAGGAAAAACTTCTTGTTCTAGCCTACGTGCTTCTGTATGCTTCATGTAGTTATGTACAGGTTTGTGATCATTAGCGGCGGCAGGTGTCACCGCTAATACTATGCCTTTAGCGGAGACTTTAAAGATAACGCCGCTAATAACTATTTCCATGTGACTTTAAAGACTTTAAAGGTTCCTGTGCAACGTGAGCACTACCTTTAGCGGCGACTTGTCACTGCTGAAGGTTTTTTTGGCCATCATCTATACTTTTAACGCCCTTTACACACAACAATCGCACAATTAAGCAAAAAACATAAAAAATAAACGCGCATAACATGATTTACTTATATATATAGGGTAGGGATCCATAAAAAAACCCTCCGTATTTAGAAAACTCTGACTTCCTGAGCTTTTTAGGGCCTGAAAATTTTAGGGCATGTAATATACATGATTTTAAGCATTTTGAGCCAAAAAAATCAAAAAAGCGCCGAGCACTTTTTTTTTAAAAAAAATAAGTTTTCGGGTAACACATGTTAAGCGAAATTAACATGTGTTAACAATGTGTTACCCGAAAACTTATTTATTTTTTTTTTTTAAAAAAAGTGCTCGGCGCTTTTTTGATTTTTTTGGGCTCAAAATGCTTAAAATCATGTATATTACATACCCTATAATTTTCATATAAAAAAAACTCGGGAAGTTAGAGTTTCCAGAGTTTTCACTATAACAAGGGTTTTCAATATATCCTTTACCTATATATATATATATATATATATATATATATATATATATATACCGGCATAAATAACGAATAATAGTTCCAAACATAACGTTATCACATCGCATAAACATAAAAAAATTATTATTGTATTAACCATTCTTACAAATATGCCTAAACATCTTCGTCTTCATAATCATCGTCACCATTTCCGCTACCACCTTGATTTTCAAAGTTGGCAAGATTTTGTGACTAGTGGAATTGACTAAACATTTAAAAATTTTGAGATTGGTGTTGAGGATTGTTCATCATTGCCATAAATTGTTCCTACAAATATATACATCAAACGGGTCAAATGTTAACATTTAAACCATAAATATATACCAAATGGGTCAAATATCAATATTTATGAAACATAAATACACCAAATGGGTCAAACTACAAATATATATATATATATCTCTATACTATATTATAATGCATGAGGGATGGGTATTTTAAGATACCAAAAAGTTAAGAACTAATGTTTCATTAACAACCCTAAAATGAGGGTAAAATAGTCATTCATACATTATTAACACTTTAATACCCTATCTTAGTTACACTTTAATCTCTTAAACTTTACTTAGCTTTTACTTACTTAAATTATAGTTAAACTTCTTTTCCTTATTTTAAGTAAACTATCCTCTATGATTTTAAAAAAGGCATATTTTTTCATATGTTTATACTTTTATAAAAAAAATTACATCATAATAATGATCATTTTATTATATTTAATTTGAGTATAGTATTGCTATTTTTTTATTTAAAAAATTTATATGTTCTACGTGATTGACAATATCTAGGAGTGAGCAATAACTAAACCATTCGCTAAACCCAAAACAGACAAAAATTAACCAAAATCTATTGAAAACTGAAAATATCCGATTTAACTTAAAATTGGTTATCGTTTTCTTTTTGTACCCTTAGTTAACCGAAATTAGTTAAACTGAAACGGGCCCATTCATATATTCTTTGTAACACCCCAACCGATGGCGGAAACATCGGGATGTCACGTATTGATGATTGTTTCAGTAGCACATGGTATAAATTGAAATTTTAAATAATTTATTCATAACATAAATATCTAAAATGAAATGATGTCTAGAAATTCAAATACATGATATCAAATAAAGCAACTACTTCAAATAACTTCAAACAAAAACTTCATGATAATTCCTCATGCATACTCAAGCCTCAGATTCATTGTTACCTGAAACATGTTAATTTTGAAAATATTTTTTGGTCAACAAAAGTTGGTGAGAATTACATAGGTTTTGATAATCGAATAAAGCTTGTACAATTCAAGTGTCATGGCAAGTCTAGTCCAAATGTGAAAACATACTAGAAGTAAATCGAGTGCATAATCAACCCTTGTGACTGTTATATTGTGGTCCATCCCATACGCTCATGGTTCACTCGATTATGTTATGCGATAACAATCACCCACGCTACCTATGTAGGAGGCACGTATCCGGGTGGGATTGTCAGTCCAATAGATCTATCATTGTATACCGTCGGCTGATCAATGTTAATGATTATGCTAGAATATTGTGCTTACCCTAGTCATGTTTAAGACATAATGCAACATAGAAAAACACATAGACACTTTATGATTGAATTGCATATAGAATGTTGTAACATGTTTCACCCCAAAAATAGTGAAAAGTAGAAAAGGGGCTATGTAAAACTCACCTTAGCAAAATGTTATGTCTCGTGAAAAATAGAATATGTGTTGCCCAACAATTCCAAGTATTACCCTATAATTAAGGTAATAAATATGTCTAAGTCTTTCTAGTCTACAAATATATTCTAGGGCTTCGAATTGGGGATAAGTGCTCGTTTGATTAATAAATAAAATGTTTGAATAATAAGAGAAATTTGATAAATAAATAAACACAAGTCTTTTTTGTAAATTTTAAATTAAAGATGGTCACAATAATAAGTTTTAAGTATGAAAATAATTTTTATAAAATTATTTTCTTAAAAATAGAATATTAAATCTATTTATTTCAAATTGTCAAAATATAACTTTAATATTTAATAATACTAAAATTAAAGAATTATTAAATTAAAAATTGTATTTCTGTTCCAAATAAATAGAAATAATTTATATAAAATTTTGGTGCAAAAATATTGAAAAATGATTTTATTATGATTTATATATGATTAAAACTAACAAAAATTGATTAAAAATATTAAATAAAGGATTTTTCAGAAAGAAAAATCATTTCAGAAAAGTTTATTGTTATAAAAACTCAGAATAATTTTTGTGGAAATTTATAAAATTGTTTTGATATTTTTATAGAATTTTATAAAGAAAATAGAATAAACTTGAATTATTTATTATATATATTAAATAAATAAATTTTTGAAAACTAAAAATTGTATGTTAAACTTTTTCACTAGATTAACCTAAAATAATTTTTGTAGAATTTATAAAAGAGTTTTAGTATTTTAAAATGAATTTTTAAAAATATAAAGGAATATATATATATATATACTTAATTAAAAAGAAATGTTTGTTGATGCCATGGTTGGAACCGGGTCCTTGGCCGGTTCGTTGGTTTTAAATCACAAGCCCAGACCAACTGGTCTGGACACTGAGAACGTTTATTTTCTGATTATATTAATTATATGATATAAGAAAAACTTGTTTTATATTCATTTTAGAAAAGAAAAGGATGAAAACGTTTTGCACGGGACTCAAACCCACGTGTATATGATAACAAACATCATACACAACCACTTGATCTAGATCAGTGGTTGTGTTTGATTCCAGTTCATTTTAATTATAAAACCAAGTACTGAACGTGTTCTTCCCCAAAATGAATGATCGAACCCTAGTTTATTTAATTGATTGATTCACACAACAATAACCCAATTAATCAGAGGGTTGTTGTTGTGTGAATGCCGAATAACAAAACCCACAAGAAAAAGAGTACTCATAATAACGAATCGTGTAATTTCGCTCGGTCAAAAGAAAAAGTCAACCACGAACAAGATTACTTCGAATGATGAATTAATACAGAAATTAGAGATTGAGAGAGTGTATTCGGCGAGTATAGACTGATGTGGGAGGTCCAATTTATAGTGAGAAGGTTTGGGTTGCACGATTGGAAAGTTGACCTCGAATTGATTGTATGACGCGTCGTTTAAGTATAATTGGTATGTATTAATCATCAAGCAGTGTGTATAGGACGCGTAATTGACAGATAATCAGTCAAACATGCCATATTAAGATCAATCATGCGTGTAATTGTGTTGATTGTGGTGTTCGATCATCACAGTTGAGTTTCCAAGTCAACTGTTGATTTATCAAGTCATTATAAAAATAAAAAGCGCAGGAGATTTATCAAAGTGTTGGGTAGATCAGCTGGTTTGGGCTTGTTGTGTTGTTGACCCGGCTTGGGGCGCGGGTTCGATTCCCGGCCCAAGCTTAATATTTTTTGACATTAAAACCTTATATATATGTATATTATATATAAATAATATAGTATAAGGGTTCCAAATACGCCACAATAATAATTAAAAGCGAATAATAATAATGAAACTTGACGTTTTTATTCCAAATTGATAGTAACGTACAAGTATTAATGCGTAATGTTATAGTCTCCCCTACTTTTAGGAACTTCGTCCCGAAGTTGGAGTTGGAGAGTTTGGTGGAAAAAGATGTGGGTATTTAGACTTCATCTGGTCTTTACGTTCCCAAGTGAACTCTGGACCTCGTTTAGATTCCCAACGAACCTTAACGATCGGAATGCGACTGCGCTTGAGTTTCTTGACTCCAGTATCAACGATCTCGACGGGTTTCTCGATAATGTGCATAGTTTCACCGATTTGCACATCTTCAAGAGGAACATGGAGGTTCTCATCTGCTAAGCATTTCTTGAGATTCGAAACATGAAAAGTTGGGTGAACATTGCTTAGCTCAGGTGGAAGATCAAGTTTGTAAGACACTTTTCCAATCCTGTCAAGAATTTTGAATGGGCCTACGTATCGAGGAGCTAGTTTTCCCTTTCTACCGAAGCGAATCACTCCTTTCCAAGGGGATACCTTAAGAAGTACAAGGTCCCCAACTTGAAATTCCAAGGGTTTACGACGTTTATCAGCATAACTCTTCTGACGACTTCTAGCCTTGAGAAGATTATCTTGAATGAGTTGGATGTTGTCTGTGGTTTCCTGGATTAGTTCGGGTCCAGTGATCCGGGCTTCACCAACCTCAGTCCAACAGACAGGTGAACGACATTTACGACCATAGAGTGCCTCGAAAGGAGCCATGTTAATGCTGGCGTGATAACTGTTGTTGTATGAAAACTCGACCAAAGGAAGATGAGAATCCCATGCGCCCCCAAAATCGATGACACATGCCTTGAGCATATCCTCAAGTGTCTGGATGGTCCGTTCAGTCTGACCATCTGTTTGAGGGTGATAAGCAGTGCTCAGGTTCAACTTGGTACCCAAAGCATCTTGTAAGGAATCCCAAAAGTGAGAGGTGAAACGACCATCACGATCAGAGATAATGTCCAAGGGTATACCATGACGACATACGATTTCACTTACGTACATCTTTGCCAACCTTTCCACAGAATACTTCTCACGAATAGGTAAGAAGTGGGCTGACTTGATCAAACGATCGACGATTACCCAAATGCTGTCAAAACCCTTGGGTGTACGAGGGAGTTTAGTGATGAAGTCCATTGCTATGCTCTCCCATTTCCATACAGGAATTTCTGGTTGTTCGAGCATACCAGATGGTCGTTGATGTTCAGCCTTGACCTTTGAACAAGTGAGGCATTTTGCAACGAAAAGAGCAATATCTTTCTTCATACCAGGCCACCAATATGAATAACGAAGATCTTGGTACATCTTGTCAGCTCCAGGATGAATAGAATAACGAGACTTATGAGCCTCGTTCATAAGAAAGGTACGAAGATCATCACGGTCAGGGATCCAAAGTTGGTTAAGAAAATAGAGTAGACCATCAGGTTTTGTTTCAAGTTGAGTTTCACTACCACAAGACATTTCGTCGTACATGTTACCTTGGGTGACTGAAGTATGTTGAGCCTGGAGGATACGATCCTGAAGATCAGTACGAACTCGCACAATGAAGTTTGATACGCTCTTTACGACTGAGTGCGTCAGCCACAACATTCGCTTTGCCAGGATGGTAGCGAATTTCGCAATCATAGTCGTTAAGTAACTCAACCCAACGCCGTTGCCTCATGTTAAGATTTTTCTAGTCGAAGACATGTTGGAGACTTTTGTGGTCCGTGAAAACCACGCATTTGGTTCCATAAAGATAATGTCTCCAAATCTTAAGAGCAAAGACGCCAGCGCCCAATTCAAGATCATGGTTGGTATAATTCTTTTCGTGAGTCTTGAGTTGTCTAGACGCATAAGCAATAACCTTGCCTCGTTGCATGAGAACACAACCAAGACCTTGGTTTGATGCATCACAATAGACCACGAAGTCATCATTACCATCAGGTAGAGACAGGATAGGAGCTTCACAGAGTTTCAGCTTAAGAGTTTCAAATGCTTCCTCTTGCTTTGGTCCCCACTCATAGGGTTTACCCTTGTGAGTTAAGGCAGTGAGAGGAACAGCGATCTTAGAGAAGTTGGCAATGAATCGACGATAATAACCAGCCAAACCAAGGAAGGAACGGACTTCTGTTGGAGTTTTAAGAACACTCCAATTCTTCACAGCTTCGATCTTTGCAGGATCAACATGAATTCCGTTCATATCAATGACATGTCCCAAAAATTGAACTTCCTTAAGCCAAAATTTACATTTCGAGAACTTGGCATACAGTTGTTCTTTCTTTAGGAGACCCAAAATGGAGTGAAGATGTTGTTCGTGATCGGATTTTGATTTTGAGTAAATCAAAATCTCATCGATGAAGACGATCACGAATTTGTCGAGGTAGGGTCTACAAACCCGATTCATTAAATCCATAAACACCGCGGGAGCGTTGGTCAATCCAAATGGCATGACCATGAATTCATAATGACCATAGCGTGTACGAAAGGCTGTCTTGGGAATGTCTTCATCGTGGACTCTAAGCTGATGATAACCAGAACGAAGATCAATCTTCGAGAAGTGGGTTGCTCCTTGAAGTTGATCGAAAAGATCGTCAATCCTAGGCAATGGATAACGATTCTTGATGGTGAGTTTGTTGAGTTCGCGATAGTCGATACACATCCTGAGAGATCCATCTTTCTTCTTAACGAACAAGATAGGGGCTCCCCATGGAGAAGAACTGGGGCGAATGAAACCTTTATCAGAAAGTTCCTGTAGTTGACCGGCAAGTTCTTGCATCTCAGAGGGTGCAAGACGATAAGGAGCTTTGGATTAGCACCAGGAACAAGATCAATCCTAAATTCCACTTGTTGAGCAGGAGGCAAACCAGGTAAATCCTCTGGAAAGACTTCAGGATAGTCCCGAATGATTGGGATGTCTTGGATACTTTTGACCTTTTCCTTCTTTTCTATCACGTTAGCTAAGAAAGCCGTATACCCCTTTCGTAAGTATTTTTGGGCAGTAGTACAAGACATGAGCTTAAGCTCCCCACAAGGCTTCTCACCATAGATCTTCAAAATCTCACCAAATTCGAGAGGAATGCGAATGACTTTCTCAAAACACAGAATTTCAGCACGATGGGTTGACAACCAGTCCATGCCTACTATGACATCAAAACTTCCAAGATGCATAGGGATGAGATCGATAGAGAAAGTATGTTCGTCGAGGTTCAGCACACAGTTACGAATAATAGAATCGATTGAGATAGACTTCCCATTAGCTACCTCTACCACTAAAGGTTCCTCTAAGTTAGTTTGGGGTAAGTTAAGTAAGGGTTCAAACTTTAGTGATACAATTGACTTATCAGCTCCCGAATCAAATAATATGGATGCATAGTGGTTATTAACGAGAAACATACCATTCACCACCTCGTTGTTGTCACGGGCCTGGTTTGCATTGAAATTGTAGGCGCGACCTCGAGCACCTTGATTCTGGTTGCGGTTCTGGTTTTGGTTGCGGTTTTGGTTCTGGTTCTGGTTTTGGTTACGATTGGGGCAAGTATTGATATAGTGGTCTGGGCTGCCACACTCGTAGCACTGACCACGAGCCGGTCTGTTGTTTTGTTGGTTAGGAGCTGGGGCATTGTTGTTTTGGTCAGCAGGGCCGTTAGCAGGAGGAGCTTGGCAGATGTTCACAAGGTGACCATACCTTTGACACTTAGTGCAAAAGCGACATGGCACCTGTGCTGGATGATGGTACTTGCAAGTGTTGCACAAGGGGTGAGGTCCGGTGTATGGTTTCTTGGCTGGGTTTTGTGCTGTAAGTGGGGTGGTAGCAACCATGTAGTTCCTAGCCTTGCGCTTCTTGTTGCTTGAGGTCTCGGGCTTAACCTCAATAGCGGGCTGAGGAGTGTCTTTTGCAGCAGTCTTCTTAGTGCTCTTGCAAAAGAGAGTACCGTTCTTCACATGATTATCAGTGAGAGTAGCCGCCAGACGTTTGGCTTCCTCCAAGGTGGCAGGATTCCTTCCCCACACTGTGTCCTGGATTTGCATGGGTAAACCACCGATATACTTCTTGATGGCTACAGGCAGGGGAGTGACTTTATGGGGCAACAATAAGCTAAGCTCGTGAAAGCGGGTATTGTAGGCAAAGTTTTCCCCACTATCTTGAGTGTGGAACTCATCTTCTAGCTTCTTAACCTCGTTGCAGGGACAGAACTCATCCTTCATAACCTCCTTGACTTGATCCCATGTCATAGCAAGTGCAACTTCGGCTCCATGGGTGCGCTTTTCCTCATTCCACCAAGTGAGTGCTCGTTTGTGAAGAATACTCATGGCGTAACGAACTTTAAAGTTGTCGGGGCACTCACTGTTAATGAAGGTATTCTCAATACCCTCGAACCATTGTAGAAGTCCCGTAGCTCCCTCTTCTCCACTGAACTTAGGGGGATTACAGGAATTAAAGTGCTTAAGAGTGCAGGCTGGGAGACCATTCCCGTTCCCGTTGTGGTTTCCATTTCCGTTTCCGTTGTCGTTACCGTTCCCGTTGCCGTTACCGTTCATCTGGATGACTTGAGCTAGTAAGTTAGGAACCAGAGTCGCGATTTGTTGCGCCATTTATTGAGAAATGATCGCAGCCAGTTGGGCATCAACTCCATTGTTGTTGTGGTTAGCGTCGTGGTTGTTGCTATTCACTTCATCTTGATTGTCACCACTGTTAAGGCGAGTGCTGCGACGTGGAGGCATGATCTGCAAGAGACACAATGAAATGAATGAGGTTATATAAGGAATGTAATCATTTATTCATTAATTAAAACGAATAAACGAAAACGTTGACTTATCAAAGATTCTAGATTCTAATAACATATGAAGACATGCTTTAGCCTATAAGTGAACACTCATCCTGAGAATTCCCAGGTAGGCATCCGGGTCCCTCGTCTGATTGGGATATATGCGCAATGCCAGCCTAGACAGAAGACTCAGAATACATGCGTTCACCCTTCCAGATTGCACGTGTTCGTTATTAAAATCTAGAACTTCGACGGGATCTCAAGGTGGTTCAGGATAAACCTGAGGATTTTGTCCTATTAATCTAATGGTGGATCAGGATTGCAGCAGACGAATAAGAGTAGTCACTTGTAGGCTTAGAGTTGTATAGGATAGGGATAAGATTAAGGAAGCAATTAGGATTTCAAGTAAGAGAAGCAAGTACTGTTTAAGTCCCTAAGGTTATAGTCTAGATTATTTTCTAATAACCTAATTCCCTATAGCCAAGGCTCTGATACCAATCTATAACACCCCAACCGATGGCAGAAACATCGGGATGTCACGTATTGATGATTGTTTTAGTAGCACATGGTATAAATTGAAATTTTAAATAATTTATTCATAACATAAATATCCAAAATGAAATGATGTCTACAAATCCAAATACATGATATCAAATAAAGCAACTACTTCAAATAACTTCAAACAAAAACTTCATGATAATTCTTCATGCATACTCAAGCCTCAGATTCATTGTCAACTGAAACATGTTAATTTTGAAAATATTTTTGGGTCAACAAAAGTTGGTGAGAATTACATAGGTTTTGATAATCGAATAAAGCTTGTACAATTCAAGTGTCATGGCAAGTCTAGTCCAAATGTGAAAACATACTAGAAGTAAATCGAGTGCATAATCAACCCTTGTGACTGTTATATTGTGGTCCATCCCATACGCTCATGGTTCACTCGATTATGTTATGCGATAACATTCACCCACGCTACCTATGTAGGAGGCACGTATCCAGGTGGGATTGTCAGTCCAATAGATCTATCATTGTATACCGTCGGCTGATCAATGTTAATGATTATGCTAGAATATTGTGCTTACCCTAGTCATGTTTAAGACATAATGCAACATAGAAAAACACATAGACACTTTATGATTGAATTGCATATAGAATGTTGTAACATGTTTCACCCCAAAATAGTGAAAAGTAGAAAAGGGGCTATGTAAAACTCACCTTAGCAAAATGTTATGTCTCGTGAAAAATAGAATATGTGTTGCCCAACAATTCCAAGTATTACCCTATAATTAAGGTAATAAATATGTCTAAGTCTTTCTAGTCTACAAATATATTCTAGGGCTTCGAATTGGGGATAAGTGCTCGTTTGATTAATAAATAAAATGTTTGAATAATAAGAGAAATTTGATAAATAAATAAACAAAAGTCTTTTTTTGTAAATTTTAAATTAAAGATGGTCACAATAATAAGTTTTAAGTATGAAAATAATTTTTATAAAATTATTTTCTTAAAAATAGAATATTAAATCTATTTATTTCAAATTGTCAAAATATAACTTTAATATTTAATAATACTAAAATTAAAGAATTATTAAATTAAAAATTGTATTTCTGTTCCAAATAAATAGAAATAATTTATATAAAATTTTGGTGCAAAAATATTAAAAAATGAATTTATTATGATTTATATATGATTAAAACTAACAAAAATTGATTAAAAATATTAAATAAATGATTTTTCAGAAATAAAAATCATTTCAGGAAAGTTTATTGTTATAAAAACTTAGAATAATTTTTGAGGAAATTTATAAAATTGTTTTGATATTTTTATAGAATTTTATAAATAAAATAGAATAAACTTGAATTATTTATTATATATATTATATAAATAAATTTTTGAAAACTAAAAATTGTATGTTTAACTTTTTCACTAGATTAACATAAAATAATTTTTGTAGAATTTATAAAAGAGTTTTAGTATTTTAAAATGAATTTTTAAAAATATAAAGAATATATATATATATATATATATATATATATACTTAATTAAAAAGAAATGTTTGTTGATGCCATGGTTCGAACCCGGGCCCTTGGCCGGTTCGTTGGTTTTAAATCACAAGCCCAGACCAACTGGTCTGGACCCTGAGAACGTTTAATTTCTGATTATATTAATTATATGATATAAGAGAAACTTGTTTTATATTCATTTTAGAAAAGAAAAGGATGAAAACGTTTTGCACGGGACTCGAACCCGCGTGTATATGATAACAAACATCAGACACAACCACTTGATCTAGATCAGTGGTTGTGTTTGATTCCAGTTCATTTTAATTATAAAACCAAGTACTGAACGTGTTCTTCCCCAAAATGAATGATCGAACCCTAGTTTATTTAATTGATTGATTCACACAACAATAACCCAATTAATCAGAGGGTTATTGTTGTGTGAATGCCGAATAACAAAACCCACAAGAAAAAGAGTACTCACAATAACGAATCGTGTAATTTCGCTCGGTCAAAAGAAAAAGTCAACCACGAACAAGATTACTTCGAATGATGAATTAATACAGAAATTAGAGATTGGGAGAGTGTATTCGGCGAGTATAGACTGATGTGAGAGGTCCAATTTATAGTGAGAAGGTTTGGGTTGCACGATTGGAAAGTTGACCTCGAATTGATTGTATGACGCGCCGTTTAAGTTTAAATTGTATGTATTAATCATCAAGCAGCGTGTATAGGACGCGTAATTGACAGATAATCAGTCAAACATGCCATATTAAGATCAATCATGCGTGTAATTGTGTTGATTGTGGTGTTCGATCATCACAGTTGAGTTTCCAAGTCAACTGTTGATTTATCAAGTCATTATAAAAATAAAACGCGCAGGAGATTTATCAAAGTGTTGGGTAGATCAGCTGGTTTGGGCTTGTTGTGTTGTTGACCCGGCTTGGGGCGCGGGTTCGATTCCCGGCCCAAGCTTAATATTTTTTGACATTAAAACCTTATATATATGTATATTATATATAAATAATATAGTATAAGGGTTCCAAATACGCCACAATAATAATTAAAAGCGAATAATAATAATATCGAAACTTGACGTTTTTATTCCAAATTGATAGTAACGTACAAGTATTAATGCGTAATGTTACATTCTTAATAGCGTGCCCGCACGATTTGGTAGGGAACACAAACACTTCTAATGGTTCATGGTTGGGTTAGGTTCTATTCGGTTATAGGCCTTAATCGAAACAAAAATTGACATTATCGGTTTATCGATCTTATTAACCAATAGGTTAATTGGTTCAGTCTATTTGGTTATATTGTAGTTTTTAGTTCAGTTTAGTTAATTTTGGTTAATAACCAAAACCAAACTTTGGTTAAATTTTTTTTCGAAGCACATGAAATGGAGGTATAAATACATGTAATGGATTTATAAAAGACATAAATGTATGAATGGTTTAGTTTCGGTTTGTTAATTTTGGTTAACTTAAAGTACAAAAAACCGATATAAGGTTAACTCAGTTTTGGTTAATTTTCAGTTCATTTTTGTATATGTTTGTTTGATTTCGGTTGAGGGTTCAATTAGTGTTCACCCCTAGATATTGTTAATCACGTAAAAAATCAAAATTTTAATTAAAAGTATATAGTAAATTATACCCTAATATGGTTTGAAGTTGAGTAGATAGGTTTTTGAATTGTAGTGGCGGTAGAAATAGAGGTGGTTTTGACATTTTAAAATTTGAATCATTTATTACCGCTACTTATTCCGCCTTTTCTCTATATTTCCTTTAAAACAATCTTCTTTGTCTCTGGCTTCACCCAAACTCTATGCCTCACAATAGAGCTCATGGATTCTGTTGAATAGTAATTTCCAGCTTATATGTCATTTTTGTCTTTAAAGTTTTAGATCAAGTTTTAGATCACAGTCCATTGAATAGTGATTTCAATACATCATCACCAAGCTCATTTCTCTCATGTTCCAGTAGTGTAACCACAACATCCCAACTGTCAATTTTCAGCTACTTAGCCGTTAGGACCTGTCGATGGTATGCTTGTTTTTGTCTCCGAAGATATACAAGTCTCAGGAGAACAACACGTTCTTAAGTAATTCTTTTCATTTATTTTTTAGTGTTGATAAAATCTTTATATTGTTGATTCTCTTATGTTTAATATTATAGCTGGTTGAGAAATTTGTGATTTCCCATTATATGAATCTTTATAAACTTGTGAGATTAGACTTACAAAAGTTGCATTTGTTGACAATTTCAAATGTGTTTATTCATCTTGATCTTTAGTTTTTTGCTCCAATCTCTTTGTTCAAATTTGAAGGCTTCTAAAAAATCAAATTTGGTTGGATTAACATGCTGGTGGAATTCATATAGTCTTAGAGCATAATGCAAGTTGGTCATGATGTATATTAAAGCAAAATTGTTGAGAAAACATCATCTAGGTATAATTATAATAATACATATACACATTAATTGAACGGGGTGTTAGGAATCATTAGTCCAAATGCACTTTTAGTACATATATTTTAATTTCAATCATCAGTTCAAATGCACTTATGTTATTTATAAATTTATTATTCTTTTTATGAAAAATGATAAACGGTCAATTCCTCAACAACTTAAAGATGAAGTAAGTGAAAGTTTGTGTAAGAAAAGCATAAATAAAAAGTGGTGGCAGTTTCCCTCTCTTTAACTCTTTCACCTAGATAGTGTTAATGACATAACATATTAATTTTGAGGTACATCCAAACAAAGTCAGGCAACGAATATTGTTAATCACATAAATTTATTTTAGGGTTGTTAATGAAACATTAGTTCTTAACTTTTGGGTATCTTAAAATACCTCTCCCTCATGCATTATAATATAGTATAGATAAACGACATAAACAAACTTTCCAACGAACAAGTACATGAATGTTCGGTTCGTTTACAGGCCTATTTATACCTCTATTTCATGTATTTATACCTTCATAGCCAAAGTTTGGTTTTTGTTATTCACCAAAGTTAACTAAACTAGACTCAAAACCGATAATCTATCAATACTAACCGAACCAAGGAACTGATTGTTTAATAATATTGATTAACTGGTGACTTTGATTTTAGTTTTGGTTGAGGCTAATAATCGAACTGAACCAAACCATACACACCCTTAGAGGTGTCTGTGTTCCCCGCTGCATCGCGCGGGCACTCTACTAGTATATGAAATGGGTAAACTATCAACATTCAAATTACAAATATATATCAAATGAGTCAAATATTAACACTTAAACTGCAAATATATACTAAATGGGTCAACTATCAACATTTAAACTACAAATATATACCAAATCGCTCAAATATCATATTTACTAAACATATGTATACCAAATGTGTCAAATATCAACCTTAAACAAACATATATACACCAAATGGGTCAAACGACAAACATATATCAAATGAGTCAACTATCAACATTTAAACTACAAATATATACCTAATGGGTCAACTATCAACATTTAAACTACAAATATATACCTAATTAGGTGTTTTAAGATTATACTAATTATAATTTAATAATTAAGGGTAGGATGGTCCAAAAAGTGTTTTAAGAGAGGGCATGAATGTCATTTTGTTTTTTAATATGGAAACCATTAAATTACATCCCTTAATTCACATCACTTTCTCTCTCTTCTAAATCTTTAATTATAATGGATTATAATTGTTTCTCTCTCATATTCACTCACCTCTCTCTTCTCTCTCATGTAGAAACAACCAGGTTTCTTTCATCTTCATTAATATTTACCTTCTTCATCTTGATAAAATCGACTTCTTCATCTTACTAATCGGTGGCTTCCTCATCTAAAACTCATTCTTCTTGTCTTGTTTTACAGATCAGAGCCGATAAACACTATACAAGGAACAAAAAAACCCCAACCCGGTGTTTTAATTCAGACACCATCGACCACCACCAAATAAAATGCAGGGAGATCAGAAACCACCACCCCATACATCTACCCTAACTGGTACGATTAAGAAGTGTTTTACAAGATCGAATAGTGTTTTTGTCTTCGGACACTATAGTTTGCGGAATAATGGTGTTTATTCGTTTTTTTTGTGAAACTTTCGATTTTGGTGTAATAATACTGTTTTTTTATTTTTTAGGAATTGGTGAAAGATTGGGATCGGTTACTAGATGCTACTAGGAGGGAATTGGAGAAGACCGCGTTTGTTCGAATTGGTGAAAGATTGGGGCCGTCAATGGGAAAAAAAGTGACTTTACTTTTGTGATTTGGAAAAATATTTGTTATCTTTGTGTTTTGGATTATGTCTCGGATATGTTTTGGATGATGGTACATTGTGTTTCTTGGATATTTGATTTAAGAAAACGCTAACATGGCTTACTAAACCTTGTTACCAAAACATCTTATAAAACACTGCTTATTCGTATAAACAAGACTACTTAATCGTATAAAACACTACGATTTAGTAAAAAACACTTGCCATTCGAAGGATCTTGTAAAACTTCTGCCATGACTTGAAGAATCGAACAACTGATAGAGATTGGTTATATATTTGAAGAATCAAACAAGTTTTTGGTATTTGATCGAATTATTTGATGTGAATATCTTATGATTCTTATAAAAATAAGGAAGAATTAGTTATTTTAGGATGATTAAACTTCATAAATATCCAGATTTTAGATGCTAAATTAGTGGGTTTAGGATAATTAATAAAATGGATAAAAAGTCTATAATGCCCTTCATATAAAGATTTAATCAGATTTGATCCAACGGTTGAAAACAATTCCTACACTTCTTACACAAAACAATTTTCCTATCGGGTCCTCTACATATATATATATATATATATATATATATATCAAACGGGTCAAATATTAGCATTTAAACTACAAATATATACCAAATGGATCAACTATCAACATTTAATATACAAATATATACCAAATGGGTCAAGTATCGTATTTACTAAACATATATATACTAAATGGGCCAACAATCAACATTAATACTTATTAATAACTCAATTTACCTGTGTGAGTTGTGGTTGCGGTTGCGTTGCTGGTGTAGAATGTGGAAGGCTTTCTCTCGGACAAGGAAAAGGCCCAATCCCACGAACATGTCCACGACGTCTGCCTAACACATCTTCAAACTGTGCCTTCCTTATACAACCGTTGGGAGCAGCTTCTTCATCCTTCTTCGACAATCCGTTGAGTTTGAGACTTAAACTATGCTTTTAACCTATGATGTATTTTACAAATGTGATTTAATAGAATTACACACACACACACACACACATATATATATTAGATTATAAATAAACGCTTATATAGTTTTCTTCATTCTGGGAGCTATCAAACGTCCCTTACTTTCCTGTATGCCCCGAACGGTATTCTTCATACCGTTCGATTTCCTATTTAACACTAAAAGTTAAATTATAAGTTAAATAAACATAATTGTCTGTGTATACTTGTGTGTGAATATGCCTTTTTGTAATAGTGAGCGGAAAAAGAGCCCGTTCCACCTCGTTATGTATTCGTCTGTTTTAGGCAGACTGCTTTGTTAGTTTCAGACTTCCGTATATGTTCTGGATTGCAGAAGTGATCAACAGCCCGAAGGCAGTTTTCAGGTTTCATACCCTGGGGTGGACATTTCTTTGCTCCTTCCACATCATCATAACCTCTCGCTTCATTTATAAAATATTTCTTTGCTTCGGCTTTGCGGTCTTTGTACTGCTTTTGGAAAGCCCACATAACGCCTCCTTTTTTTCTCGAACACCCAGATATCTTAGTCAACATTCCTCAAATTGAACAACCCCTAATAATTAAATAAAACAAGCTAGTCAAGTAGAAAAAAAAATCAACAAATAACATATAGAATATATATTTACAAATGACTGACCGAATTATACTCCATTAACTTATTGCTATCCGCCTTATCAACATTTTTCCAACCTTCCACGTCTAATGGAATTTCACGCCAGATGTACAGTGCCGCCTCTCGTGTGAAAAAGCTACCAAGCTCGCCTATAGGCATGTAGGTGGCCTCTTCATCAATGGTTATATCAATCGGGCGACCCGTATTTTTAACCTATTTTCTTAAGGCAAGATTTTTGCCTTACCCCGTGTTTTCCTTCGGGGGGCTACAATTAGAGTTGAAAATTATTAGGCACATTACTAGAATTGAAAATGAAGTAAAAGTAGTAAACATTAATGACCTGTTAGACTTACCGTCTGCTTGGTGCCCGTGCCACCAATGATCACAACTGCCACTAGGTGGTGGCGGCGTGATATGTCTCAAAATTAGCAGGTTGTACATACATGTTTTCACCCATCTATCACCCGAAATCATGCTTTTATCTTGGTATTATCACGGTTTGTCTTGTTTTGAAGGTGGAAAGTGAAAAGAAGTGAAAACCGGCACAAAAGACAAAGAATTGAAGACTTTCGGAGCTGATTCAGATGAAGCACGGTCGCGCTATGACCTTGCACGGCCGTGCACCTGTCCTGGGCCAAGAAGTCAGCATTTCCATTTCAACAGAAGGCAAAAGTCAGCTTTGCAGACATGCACGGGCGTGCCATAACCCTTGGCACGGCCGTGCTCCTTCAAACGTGTTCCCCAAGGCTCAAACCGACCAAAATTGACAAGTCTGCAACAATTACTGCAAGCACGCTCGTGCCAGCACCTGGAGCACGGACGTGCTTGTCCTGAAGGGGACAACTTCTGCAACAAGGACTCTGCAATAGTACCCGCTGTCGAGCGCGGGCGTACTAAACCTTGAGCATAGGCGTACAGGGGCTGATTTGCCTATAAATAGAGGCCTCCACCCCACATTTTGAGCATCCCATTCCACCCAAGTTTCTCTCGCTCATCAGCCATCTTTAGGGTCTTGTAAGTGACCTTTGGAGCTTAGGATCACTCCACAACACAATACATTGAGTGAGAGCTGGAGAGAGATCACTATAAATCATCCAAAAACCCTCTTTAATCCATTAAACAACCACTACTATGTGTTCTTCAAACACCCAAATTAGAATGCATGTTGTAATGTATCATTGGCTAGGATACTAGGGTGTTTCTAGGGTGAAGACTTCTGTGGTATGAATTATATAGTTTTTATTTGTTGAGTAGTGTTTGTGTTCTTGTTTAATTCCTTTTACTTAAAACTTTGTTTGATGAATTAACGAACTAATCACTTAGTATTTGGTCATGTGGGTGTCTTGATAGGAAGTGGGAGGACTTATGAGTGTATCCATGGTGTGTAACAACCCATTCGCTCGTAAGCGAACCTAATCCCGCGAGTAGTGATTAGCCCATTTGTGGGTAGAAATACACACACTTAGTGGCTTAATCCTCTACCATCAAAGATCTCACTTAGGGTCGGTACAGTTTTTATACTCGGTCCTAGTGATAAGCCAAGACTTGATTTTGTGACTTAGCGTCATTGTCTATGTGAAAGCTTTGGCGCAGGTCAAGGATTGGTGAACCCGTGTTGAAAGAAAACGGTCTTTATTTTCTTTCATTATTGTATTACCACACAATCAATAATAGATCAATCACTTTTTGAAAGATTAATTAATTAAAGTAGGAGATGAACGTGTTCTGGTTAGTCACGACTAACCTATGATATCAAGTGACAGCTTGTTCGGTCATGCTTTGACCACCGACAAGTTATCCATAAAAGTTTTGAGCAATTAGATGTCTATACCGCAACACTGGGAGGTGGGTACTTCATGGTTGGGACGTCACAATTTCGAGTCATCTTCCCCTCATTGTTGAGAGGTGAGCTTATCGATTTGGGAGACCCTCATTTTAACAACAAGAACACAACTCGTTATGAGAAAACAATCACCTCTGGAGAATGCACTTTGCAACTCTAAGTTAAGCATAAGTGCGCAACTTGGATACACCACTCAACTAAGTAATTACTATTAATCCTTCCCAAAGATAGTCGGATCCCAAAGCAACACTCCATTTTGGTTATTGATTTCTACTTTGGTCATTCTCGTTCTCTCTCTCTTTTCTATCTTTTACTTTTATTAAAAAGCAACTTAAGGCTGAGTAGGGGAAGTGTTGTCTTTGGGTTCGATACTCGGTACTTGCTAGAGTCTATACTACTCTTGATAGGTACACTTGCCTATCATGTGGGTTTAGAACGATCAACAAGTATCGTTTTATTTTATAAATTTAAAACTTGAAAAGTGTTTTAACTTAAAGTTTTGACTTAAAGCTCTTTTTGAACAAGTTTTTGGCGCATCCGTCGGGGACTTGTTCCCTTTAAAAGACAAGTAGTTTAAGTAATTAAAACCTTTAATCCACACGACATCACGATGCCCTTGCACTGCCTCCGCCATGAACATGGCCCATGACATCGGCCATCAAATAAATATGCAAAGCCTAAAATGAAATCATGTCCAGCAATTAGAAATACAAATTATTAGTCACATTATTATATGTAATAAATGATGTAAAAATAGCAAATATTGATTTATTATAATAAATGAAATCATCAACAATTATTGTTTTTAATCAGACTCCATGTAAGATACTTCCATTTCTCTCTCGGACGCTTCCGTGTCTTAATCGGGATTGTCCTTGTCATAATCTGTCCCATCATCAACAACTTCATTGCCGTTATTGCTCGGGGCATCAACTTCCATTACATTCTCACCCTTAGTAACATGAGAAGACATGTTTTGAATGTATTGGCGGAAGTTGATAAAAAGGCCAATGTAAGATGAAGAGTTATTGTGAACGATGTCAAGATCCTTGCCTAACTCAGTGTCAACATTTTGAACATTCTTGAGATGTGGTGGTCGATCCCAAATTCGCTGGTGATTAACATTTTTGACGACCCACCAATGTTTATTATTTTGGTTTCCTCGGGATGGTTCTTGGATATGGAACACTTGTTTGACTTTCCGAGCAAATATGGGTTGATCTTCTTTGTCCCATTCATGTTCTAAGCTGATACTGGTGATATTATGTTCATATGTAACACCCACTTGAGTATCATACCACTTGGACCGAAAAAGGATAGTTGAATACTCATTTTGATAACTGATCTCAATAATCTCTTCTATTACCCCACAATATTCCTCATCGTTTTCTCCCTACACCATAACCCTTAAGTTTTGTGTTGCACGTTTTGCATCAGGTGAAGTCACCATTAACCTAACACCATTGACTATGCAACCGGTGTAAGTCTTAGCAATTAATTGTACACCCAGACAAAAAGCATATAACTCTGGGTGGAATTCTAAAGAACTTTCTATCTTCATCGTATAGACCTAACAAATTTAAATAATAGTGTTTGTTATATATGCATTACCTAACAAATATATAGTAATGAGTGTTATATATGTATTACCTTGTGTTGAAACCACTTCGGAAATTTAGTTTTAATATCATCTTGGGGATGTGTAGATTTGAATTCACTACATTGAAGAAAAATACATAAAAGGAAGGAAATTTAATTCTTAATTATATCTTCGGGATGTCTGGAAAATATATAAAGGATAGGAACACTTACTTCATATAGCCCCTGAATTCTTCGCAATTATCGAGGACAAACCATTCTATCTTAAGTTGGTCGTCAACTGAAAGTTGCTTGTCCATCGTTGCAGTTGCCGAGTTGCATTGGGACTGAAACACCTAGAACTTTCTTTTTCTACAATACATCCTCATTTCTCTCAGGCAGATTGAACTTTGTCTTAATATTTTGAAGGTACATTGAGCATAATTTTAGAGCTTCTTCACTTACATAGCCTTCAGCTATACAACCTTCTCGCCTTGTCAGGTTTTTAACATAGTTTTTAAGTTTTTTCATATACATTTCAAAGGGATACATCCATCTCATATTGAATGGACCACCAAGAATCGCTTCATAGGGTAAATGCATAACTAAATGTACCATGATGTCAAAAAATGCTGGAGGATAGATCAACTCTAACTTGCACAAGATCATAAGAATGGCATCCCTTGCTTTGTTCATATCTTTCACTACTAGTGTTCTAGAGCAGAGCTGTTTAAAGAATGCACAAAGGTCTACTATTGGTGTATAAACATCTTTGCCTAAAAATGCTCTAACCCCAATCGGTATCATTTTTTGCATGAGAATATGACATTCATGTGATTTCAAACCATTAATGTTAGTATTGTTATTTGTCACACTCTTACTAGTATTAGATCCAAACCCATATGGTAGTTTAACATTTTTTATAAACTGAAAGAAACGCTTTCGGTCACAAAGGGTGAATGAGTATTTTGGGTGTGGGCGGGTCCACTTGGTTCCCTTTTTTTCAACCATTGCGCCTTTCAAATTTTCAGCTTCTCAAAGTCTTTTGTTGCATTTAAGTTATCTTTCGTCTTATCATTAATCAAAAGAGTACCAAGCAAGCTGTCACACACATTTTCTTGATATGCATCACATCTAAGTTGTGCTTCAACTACAGAGAAGACCAATACTATAATTCAGAAAATATGCTTCTTTTGGACCAGCTCAACTCGAGGTCTTCCCAATTAGGATTAGCACCTCCAAAATTTGGATGCTTGCTTGGTAGACGACGGAGTAGAAGAGCATGTTGAGCATCCATGTTAGCGAGACTAAACTGTCTTGGGGCGAGGGGGATCTTGTCTCGGTTACCCTTTAAACTCAGAACTTCTTCCCCACTGATGGCTGGCATCTAAGAACCGGCGATGATGGACTGCATTTATGTAATACACGTACTGAAGGGGTGTCTTCATTGCAAGTCGGGCATGCTTTGTATCCCTTCCCGCTCCAACCTGACATACTGCTACGAGCTGGAAAGTCATTTATAGTCCATAACAACGCCGCCTTCATTGTGAAGTACGTGTTTGTCACTACGTCTTTAGCACGTATGCCTGTCTGCCAGAAATCCTTAAGCTCATCCACCAAAGGCCTAAGTAAAACGTCCATGTCTTTCTCATGGGATTTTGGGCCATGAATCAACATGGTCAACATGAATGTGGACTCTTTCATGCATAGCCATGGAGGCAAGTTGTATAGGGTGAGTATAACCTGCCAACTGCTATGAGTCGTACTTTTGTTACGGAAAGGATTAAAACCATCAGTTGCGAGCCCTAGGCGAACATTTCGGGGTTCCCTCGAGAAGTAAGGGTACCTTATATCAAAGTCCTTCCATGATCCATCAAACTTGATGACGCATAATACCATCTTTTAATCATTTGGTACTATGCCATATCATATTTTTTTGTGCCTTGAGCCATACAAGCGTCGTAGTCTGGGGGTCAAACGAAAGTATCGTAACACCTTTTGAGGTACCTTATTTCCATTTGTGTCTTTATTTACCCACCGAATCTCATTTTAAACAGGATAATTCTGCAATGACTGATGTTCTTTACAGAAGAGGGCACAATCCCATTTACACACATCTATCATTTCATATCCCAAACTAGTCTTCCTTAATGTCTCTTTAGCTTTCTAATATGAAGGGGGGACTTTGTTACCTGCTGAAAGTACATATTGCTCTCTGTATCTGAGTTCCCAGGGAAGAAAAATTAGTACACCCAGGATGTAATTCTGATTCAATTTCATCTATCAGGGCTTCAAACTTTTCACGAACATTACTAGTCTCTGTATCTGAGTTCCCTTCATTAAGGTATGTATGCTCTTCCATACGCTCCCCTATAAGTTCTTGGATAACGTCATTCATATCGCTTCTTCCCCTAACCTCATCTTCAACTACAGGAGACGACCTAATTGAATTTTCACCGTAATAGGTCCACGTCGTGTAATCCTCATAGAAACCATTTATACGTAGATGAAATGTCATTGATCTGAAGGGTACGAAGTCAGAATTATTACACTTTCTACAAGAACATCTAATCGATCTAGCTGTGTTGACGAATTGTTGGGCATACTCAATGAAATTGTCAATTACTTTTTGGTACTCAGTGCACAAACGATTCGGTAATTTAATCCAACTTTTATCGATCGACATGATAATGTTACTAAAACATGATTTGGGGTTTAATGCATGATAATTAAATGAAACATATTATTGACACCTGATGATCCGGTCGTCACGGGTCATGCAAAACCTAAATAACCTAGGTAGCTAGGGTAAGTAGGGTATCGAATCCAAGGAGCATGTGGTCGGTGAAAATGATTGTAGTTGATTGAGAAAACGTCACTTTTGAAGAAATAGTTTAATTATGAAGTTTAGTGCTTTTGATCATTTAAGATTTTGGTTTGAAAGTTGTGAACCACAAAATGATTCAAGATTATAATTTTCTAAAGTGAAGAAGGATTACTTGATTACTAATAAAAACTTTGAATAAAAAGACTTGATTGAAAATGATTGATTATAACAATAATAATAAAGATGGATATCACACCGGTTCAACAAGTAACCTAGAGTTCTATAACAAATTGGGATAATCAAGAAGTTGCAATTAGGATTAACGGGTTAATTGTTACCATAGGCTTAGGTGTCAAGTTTTATCAACATCAAAGATGGACAAAACTATACTTCATTACTCTAAAACATATGAACCCTAATAACAAGTTAAAGCATAATTAACCGAATTCATTTCCCTAGTAATTGGTGAAAGAAACAATTATCAAAGAAAATACAAAACAAGATTAACGCAATTAACAAGTTTGTTAAAATCCAAATTACAAAAGAAATTAAGAAAATACCCAAATGTTAAGAACCCTAGATTACAAGCCTCCACCGGGTGAATCCAATAGTGATTAGCCGCTCATGGTGATTGGAACTTCAAGGATGATGGAAATATTACGAGAATTGGCCATGGAAAGGTTTGGGGATAAAGGTTTTGGAATGGTGTTTCTAGGTTTGGTGTATGGTGAAAAAGATAGAATGAAAGATAATGATCTACAATGATTTAGGTGTAATAGGGTGATTTGATTGTGATTTTGGAGTAAAAGATGATGATTATACTCCCCAAAGATTGATCTTTATAGCCTAATCCCGGGTCAATGGTCAAATCCCCCATAAAAATCCATAAAAATAGCTTTAAAATCGAAATTAAATGTGTTTGAGCAGAGACCCCGTAGGCTACTCCCAGAATGGTCATAGGCTATAGGGTTGGGCGCATAGCCTATGCCCAATACATCAGTAGGATACGCGAATGAAGTGTTTACGCGAGTTTTTGCTGTCAACGGAATATCTATGCCTTCCTTATAAGTTGGTTATGCCCAAAATGGCCGTAGGCTACGCCGTAAGCCTCTTTTGTTCGTTTTCTTCCATTTCATCCACCCGAATCACTCTAGCTTCTATCCGAAGTCCCGTTAAGGTCCTAAAACACACTTTTAACTTTGTTAACCTGCAAAACACAAATCTAATCAAAGTAGTGTGCTCATAATTCCAAAATTGCATAAAAATACAATCTTAATCCCGAAAAACCTTGAACTTTCACCTGCGTATCACATCCCCACACTTATCTTTTTGCTTGTCCTCAAGCAAACTAATTATACTTTCACAGTTTCAACACTAAACGCATTCATCATCCTCAAACAAATTAAGTTAAGGTCTAATGTCATACCCGGTTTCTATGTTTTTCTACAATCAAGACTTCTCAACTTTTAATGAATATTTTTTTTTCAAAACTCAAGTGGTTACCCAAGATTAGCTTAGCTTCTAAAGTAAACAAACTACACACTATCCCTCACAATATTCTCTCCATTCGGTTCAGTTGACTAGTATTGATGTACTAGTATATGTAGGGTACTCTCAAAACCGATTATAATGTGCATGGGTATATGCTTGCAACTTAATCGCACTTCACCAAATTACACAAAAATAAACACAAGTCAAAAGGTCTTTAAATGGTTGTAACGTGGCTAGGCGAAGGGTATGAAAGGGATATTTTAAAGTGACTAAGGTGATGAAACTTCGACTTTTATTACATCAAACAAATAAACTAAATAAAACAACAAACCAACTACTCACGTAAGGCAATGTTGCGTCTTTTTATTCACTCAAAATTACAACATATTTTTGTGCTTTTCGAATATAACTTCCATTCTTTTTTTTTTTCAACATTTCTCTCCCTTTTTTTGAACTATTTACAATACAAAACAACATCCTACAATTGAATTTTCATCACTCGGGTTAAAAATGAAACGGCTAGTGGGTCAACTGGGTTGAAATGGGTGGTCAAATGAAACGGTTAAGGCTCAAAATTGGTTGACTAAGGGATATTATAACGGGTAAGGGAAAAAATATGGTTTCAAATAAAAAGGCTTATCCTAATGCCTTAATCATTCTTGTGCTCATAATTGGTCTAGGGCGGTAAATATTTTAATGATGCAAGTTCTACCGTATGCAAATATAATGGCACACTCAATTCAAAAAAAACACAACATGCAAAATAAATAGAAATTTATAAGGTGTAACATGTTGTGGTGGCTCAAAATCTCACATGGAAAGATGGGTAGGTATATGACATGTGTGTTGTAAATCTACTTTTCAAGAAAACTATTCCCAAATAACCACCCGTAATTCTTTTTACCAAAACTAGGTGAGAGTTATCATGAGAATTTTTCAAAACCTGAACATGACAAAAGACTAAAATGGTTCATACAATCCCGTGTTACCTTAGTTACTTGCGTTTTTAGAATGCTTAAACAAGGACATTTTTGAAAAAAATTCAAATTTTCTCGCTCATCCCTACACTTAGAGTCTAACATTGTCTTCAATGTGTAGTGTTTAAATGGTGGATTTCAAAATTCTTAAATTTTTCTCCCCTCCCCATACTTAGAGGCCGCATTGTCCTCAATGTGTAGGGAAAGTTTTCAAATTGTGCAAGGGAATGTGATAAAATCAAACCAAAGAATTCACCCCAATCAACAATATACAATTTACAATCTAGTTATTAAATCTAAGTAAACGATCAAAATTAAAGAGATGGAAATAGATGCACCTGGTTTTTCTTCATTCTTTAATTCCATGTGTTCTTCAACAAAATAGTTCCACTTCCATCATAAATAAACCTGTAACTCGCAAGTGTGTAGAAGCAAGCTTCTCACAAAAACATTAAGAGTTGTCGGTTTTAATTTTTGTTGAAAAACATTACTAGGTAATCTTTTAGTTAATTTTGATCAGTGGACAAAATATACACTAAGATAAATCCTTTAAACCCCCTAGTAGCCCGGTTATGAGGACGAGTGAGGTCTTGTGAGGGTTATATAGGAAACACACCCACAACGTTTATTTACCTACCACACAAAAAAAAACACACACACACACAAACAAAAAGAAACAAATAAAAATACAAAAATATACAAAAACTAACAAGTACCTCTTACTCACGGTGGTCAAAATGAACATTTTCCTACTGAGTTACCAAGATAAGCTCGGTAGTTTATCTTCCATGCCCCAATCTGTTCATTCTCCTTCAACTTGTCCATCGAATCCAAGCATGAAGGCTTTATCCCACATTTTCCTACCAAGTTTCCAACATACACTCGGTAGTTCACATGCCAAATCCACAATTTCTTCCTAGTCATTGGCATGAGAATTGGGTGATTCTTGTTACGGGGCCATTTTACAATAAATTGCCCAATGTCCTCCAGCTCACCTTCCTCTTCTTCATCTTTGAACCTTCATCCTCCACTTTGTTGGTTGCCATAATCAACACGGGATGAGATTCATGAGGAACTTTCACCTCAGCCACCAGATCTTCATGAGATTCTAAGTCTTCAGTTGGGGTTAACCATTCAGAAAGACTTGCAGTACTTTCATCTATATCAGCATAAACCACTACACCACTAGCCAATTCATCACGCTCACGTTTAAGTTGGGGGAATTTCTCAGCTAGTTAGCGAACCTGCATAACCAAAGCTTCATGAGCTTTGTCTCTCATTTCATTTCTCTTCTTCGTCTCTTTTATCATATCTATGATAGCATCAAACTTGGAATCTCGTGAGTTTTGAGGTTCTTCATATGCCGGTTGAGGATATTCATTGTGGTGCATATTATATTCTTCTTGGTAACTTGAAAATGGCTCCTCTTCGGATTCATAACCTTCATAGCCCCAATTTGACTTATAATTGTGGTTGGCTTTTGGTTGGTAATTTTCTTGATGTGGCTTTCCCCTATAACCAGACATCACTTTTTTTTCCAATACTCTAGATTACTCCAAAATACTAGGCAATCTTCACTTATGTGAATTTTCCTGCAACAAAAACAAGAATGATCTTCCGGTGGTGGAGGCGGTTTAGAGTGTGGATGGCATAATGTGTATTGTACGGGTCGTTGGTTGGGATATTGGTTGTTATTGGAGTTTTGAGGTGCGTTGTAATAATGGCCATGTTGTTATGGGTATTGTCGGTTTTGGTTTTGTGGATATGGTGGAGTTGGCCGATTAATAATTGGTTGCAGGTAGCCCTTACGTTCCTTGTATGCTTGAATTCTCTCACGGGCCACTGGACAATCTCGCCACAAATGATATGGGTTTCCACAACAAGGACAAGTATTATCATCATCTACCCAATACATGGTAATGATGACGATCAAGTCTTGCTAATTTCCCAATCTTCGGATTTTTCACAAGTGACATGCATGCATTATTTTTCACCTGCACCCTTAACACACCATGCGTAACAACGAACAAAAAGAAATAACAAAGACAAGGATTAAACAGTTCATCACAAAAATCAACTAAAATCACAAACACTAAGCGCACGAGCTCCCCGGCAACGACGCCATTAACGATCTGGTCGTCACGGGTCATGCAAAACCAAAATAACCTAAGTAGCTAGGGTAAGTAGGGTATCAAATCCAAGGAGCATGTGGTTGGTGAAAATGATTGTAGTTGATTGAGAAAACATCACTTATGAAGAAATAGTTTAATTATGAAGATTAGTGCTTTTGATCATTAAAGATTTTGGTTTGAAAGTTGTGAACTACAAAATGATTCAAGATTATAATTTTCTAAAGTGAAGAAGGATTACTTGATTACTAATAAAAACTTTGAATAAAAAGACTTGATTGAAAATGATTTATTATAACAATAATAATAAAGATGGATATCACACCGGTTCAACAAGTAACCTAGAGTTCTATAACAAATTGGGATAATCAAGAAGTTGCAATTAGGATTAACGGGGGTTAATTGTTACAATAGGCTTAGGTGTCAAGTTTTATCAACATCAAAGATGGACTAAACTACACTTCATTACTCTAGAACATATAAACCCTAATAACAAGTAAAAGCATAATTAACCGAATTTATTTCCCTAGTAATTGGTGCAAGAAACAATTATCAAAGAGAATACAAAAAAAGATTAACGCAATTAACAAGTTTGTTCAAATCCAAATTACAAAAGAAATTAAGAAAATACCCAAATGTTAAGAATCCTAGATTACAAGCCTACACCGGGTGAATCCAATAGTGATTAGCCACTCATGGTGATTGGAACTTCAATGATGATGGAAATAATAGGAGAATTGGCCATGGAAAGGTTTGGAGATAAAGGTATTGGAATGGTGTTTTTAGGTTTAATGTATGGTGAAAAAGATAGAATGAAAGATGATGATCTTCAATGATTTAGGTGTAATAGGGTGATTTGATTGTGATTTTGGAGTAAAAGATGATGATTATACTCCCCAAAGATTGATCTTTATAGCCTAATCCCGAGTCAATGGTCAAATCCCCCATAAAAATCCATAAAAATAGCTTTAAAAACGAAATTAATTGTGTTTGACCAGAGACCCCGTAGGCTACTCCCAGAATGGTCGTAGGCTACAGGGTTGGGCGCGTAGCCTATGCCCAATACATCAGTAGGCTACGTAAATGAAGTGTCTACGCGAGTTTTTGCTGTCTACGGACTATCTACGCCTTCCTTACAAGTTGGTTAAGCCAAAATGGTCGTAGGCTACGCCATAAGCCTCTTTTTGTCCGTTAAGCTCCCAAAACAAACTTTTAACTTTGTTAACCTGCAAAACACAAATCTAATCAAAGTAGTGTGCTCATAATTCCAAAATTGCATAAAAATACAATCTTAATCCCGAAAAACATTGAACTTTCACCCACGTATTAACACCTAAAGGGTAGGCTACTAAACCCACTTATTGAATACCTTATCTTATATATGAATGTGTATTTCATGATTGTTTGTTTAAGAAAAATTCGGCAACATTCCTCTTAGCCCCCAAGTATATATTATAAATATATACCCGAGAAGCAAAAAGGAAACGACAACCGAATCATTCAAAAACAAACAATCATGTAGTACACATTCACATCCTAAACGAGATAAAGTATTCAAAAAGCAACCCCAAAACTGGGACTACCCTAAATTAATTAATAAATCAATTTCGAGCGGGTATTTCTAAGCTCACTATGTGTAACACCCTTGATTTTTAAAGCTAGATTTCTCATTAATTATGATAAGGTTTACATCCATCAAAGCACATTCACAAAAAGTTTTTTTTTTCACCTTATGTGTTATTAACCACACAAAACATGATCCTTAATGACCAAAAGGTTTACATGGTTGATTTACATAGCGGTTACGTTCACACATCGTTTAACCCAATATCTATAGCGGAAGCATTGAGGAGATAGCGTTTGGTTCGTCAAAATCTTTACTTGATCACCTCCCTAGCTGGTCATGTCATCACTAAGTTGGACAATACACGAGAAGACATGTCAGTGAGATTAAATTGAATAATATTTAAAAATATAAAATCGCCCATGAGCCTCCCATAGCCCGCCATAGGCTACGATTAGCCCACTGTAGCCTACGGTTGGCATTGTTGTTGATGTTGTTATTTTGTCTTGGCAACCGTAGCCTACGGTTGCTCAACCGTAGGTTACGATTCATTTTTAGGTCCTTTGGCCGTATCCTACAGCCCAAGGCCGTAGGTTACGGCATGTAGCTGCTTTAGGGACCTATTTTAAGGCTTATGTGCAGCTCATTTTGCCCTCGTTATGCCCCACTCAGCTAGGAACTTGGGAAAAATTGGTTTCGACTATGTAATTATAAACCAACCCACTAGGACGCTAGTCCCGATGGCTCCCAAATTGGCTCGAATCATACCTTAACACTACAACTACCCGCTCGGTTAGTTTTGACCCGTTTGATCTAAATTTGATAAGCGAGTGTATCAAAAGAAGGCATTCACAGTGAAATCATCTTCTCACTTTATATAAACCAGAATTACGCTTGTTTGGCCCAACACGACGCCTACTAAGACTTATCAATGAAACTTACACAAGGACTCAACTTCATAAATGACCCATAGTGTGAGATTTAGGGAGTTTGGTCTACCACTCATGTATTTTACCCTTAGGCGCTAGGTCCATTTGGCTTGTTTGCACCTATATGGCGATTTCCACCCGACTTGTCACACCCTCAAAATCCACTTGCGGAGTTTTACCGCGAGGCGCATGACAAACCAGGATCCAAACCAACGATCACAATAAACAAGTCTAAATGAATATAATGCAATTTCAAAACATAGTTTAAAATCCCCGTTTACAGCGGAAGCTTATTCAAAACAGTATCTCAAAGTAACCAAATGTTCAACATATGAAAACCATGCGACTCTAACTAGACGCCGTGCAGACGCGTGCGCCCTAGTCCAGTAGTGCTACCTTAGCGACCTGAGAAAACATGTAAAAGTTTACGTCAGCACAAAAATGCTGGTGAGTTTACAGGTTTTGTAATCCAAGTACCAAGTCCACCTGTCCATACTATAACAAATCGAAAACCAGTGTACGCTAGCTAGGCGTATGTTTTGTTACTACCACGATTGGAAAACCATTACTAACACGCATACCAGATGTTGTGCCCGAAAAGTAAACCAGTTGTTCCTGTTGTTCCTGTTTGAGACAATATGCACTCGCCCGGCCCTCCAAGCCGACGAGCGGGGTTGGTCACTCCCAATAGCGCTATTCACATTTCCCCGTTGTGCAAACCCGCACATTCATGGTTCCCCCCGGGACTTCCAAAGATCGTGTAGTACACAATAGAAACCCATAGTATGACAGTAGTTACCAAATAATCGTTTTAACACATGTTTTCTCCCCCGAAAATGTGAAACCAGTTTAAAAGAGGGGCCGTAAACTCACCTTAAGTTGCGTTACTCCTTAACACGAGTAAACTCAGCTGCTATGCTAGTCCCGTAAAGCGGCGACCTAACATATGACAGTTACAAGTACTTAGACTAATAACCCGCAGGTTAATTAGTCCCTAGATGTCCAGACCATAACCAAGTTCGTTTGAAAACACCGTGACTGTTTAACTGACCCAAAGTACAAGACTCGACATCCCATTGGTGACCCGAGACTCCCCGTGTTATGTTTACGCTCTCAAACATGCAATCATGTAAACACACTTAACATACGTTAACGCACAACAATTTATAGCACATAGTTCACGTATCACCGAATTACATTCAAACATATGTTACCAAGTTATTAGATATGTTACGGGGTTCCTAGCATGTTCCTACATGTCAAATCGGGTCTCGGAATGCTAATTTACACTTACAGCAGCATTACACGCGATTAGGAAAAGTCAACTAGCATTTAGGTTGGTCAACTGGCATTTAGGAAAGCTAATCGCATGTAACTACTAGCATTTAGGGCTAATCGCATGTAACAACTAGCATTTAGGGCTAATCGCATGTAACTACTAGCATTTAGGGCTATACCACATGTAACTACTAGCATTTAGGGCTATACCACATGTATCAACTAGAAATTAGGGCTAATCGCATGTAAGTACTAGCAATTAGGCCCTAATCGCATGAAAGACTGGCGATTGGCCTCCTAATCGCCTCTAACATAGGCGATTAGGATTGCTAATCGCCTGTAACCTTGCTGTTCCGGTTTTTCGCGCGTTTAACGCTCCAAATCAGATCCAGAACGTGTGTAACCACCCAATATCATCCCAACAACTATTCTAAACATGTTTCAACTAAAAGCCTTCGTTTTGCCTCGTATTATCAGCCCTGCATGCAATCACGTAATCCAAACACCATTCACATAGCATGCAACATCATACTAACATGCGTAACTATAACCCTAATAATCAATTCTCAGATTTTTATCATCATAATATCATTATTATTCTGATCTATCATAATAACATGTCATTCATTCATCTTGAATCATAAAAACCCTAGCTTTCTAATCATAAACACACATAACACATGTATACTAGTTAAAATCCGATTAACAACACTTATTAACGATTTTCAGAAAGCTTTTCCGTTTTAGAACAGGTCTGGACTATTAGGGATTGAATAAAAACGTTTAATAGATTGCATGGATGGAAACCAAACCTTAGATTTGTAAAAGGATGATGGATTAAGCTTGAAACCTTGTGTTTTGATCACAAATCGCGTTCCAGAGGTTGTGTGTGTGTTGGGGCGGGTTATGGGACGACTAGGGTTTGTATAATGAAGTTTAGGAGGTCAAATATGGTATTTATAGTCGTTTTTAGTCGTCCAGCCCGTAACTAGCGATTGTGCAGCCTGTACACGCGATTAGGGATCCTAATCGCATGAACAGTAATGCATTTGGGCCTAATCGCATGAACAGTCATGCATTTGGCCCCCTAATCGCCCATAGGGGCTAGTTTCGTGTGTTTTGCGCGTTAAACCCCGTTTTAACATATGTTAACACATATTCACATACCGACAAGTCACATAATGATTATAAACACATAACACATGTAAATACACATATTCACACTCGTTCACCAATTCCCGGGACTCGAGACTTGTATGTTCCGTATGCCCTGACGATCCTACAAATCGTCACCGTTTGTACACTTGGTTAAGGACTGACATCTAATGAACCTCTAGACCAACATCCAATGATCTTCTAGACTAACCGATAGTTCCCGAACCATAACCCGACTTAACTAACCCAGTTAAGTACAATATACGCGTGACTCGCTAAGGTAGACTTTCATCCAGACAACGTTGTTAACCAGAATTTGCCGGGTGTCACATCATCCCCACGTTAAAAAAAATTTCGTCCCGAAAATTGCACAAGTACCAAAAGAACAAAAGAAATAACGAAGGGAACAAACAAAAGATAGAAACCAAAAGAGAGATTTACCCGAGGTGTCACATCATCCCCACGTTAAAAGGAATCTCGCCCCAAGATTCATTCAGCTGCAGAAGAGACATATCTCGACTCGAACGCTTCCTTAGGAAAGAGATGAGGATATTTAGACTTCATCTGATCCTCCCGTTCCCACGTATACTCTGGTCCCCGGTTCGAGTTCCACCGAACCTTAACGATACGAATCTTGCTGTGACGTAGGCTACGAATCTTGTAATCCAGAATCTCCACAGGTTCTTCCACAATCCGAAGACGATCATCAACCTTGATCTCTTCCAGTGGAACGATGAGAGACTCGTCAGCCAGACACTTCTTCAAGTTTGACACGTGGAAGACGTTATGTACGTTACCGAGCTCTGTCGGTAAATCAAGACGATATGCCACCGGTCCAATCCGTTCCAGGATCGTAAATGGTCCGACATACCGTGGGTTGAGTTTTCCACGCTTCCCAAAGCGTATGACGCCCTTCCACGGTGAGACAAGTACTTTGTCATTAACTTGGAATTCCAATGGTTTGCGACGCTGATCGGCATAACTCTTTTGCCGGTCCCGTGCCGCTGCCAACCGGTTACGAATCTGTACGATCTTTTCCGAAGTTTCGTACACTAGTTCAGGCCCAGTGAGTTGACTCTCACCCACTTCAGCCCAACAAAGAGGAGAACGGCATTTCCGTCCGTAAAGTGCCTCGAACGGAGCTGCCTTGATGCTCGTGTGATAACTGTTGTTGTACGAGAATTCTACTAACGGTAGATGAGCCTCCCAACCCTTGCCAAAATCGATCACACATGCCCGCAGCATGTCTTCTAAAGTTTGAATCGTGCGCTCACTCTGACCGTCAGTTTGTGGATGATAAGCTGTACTCATGTCCAGTTGAGTACCCAAAGCCTTGTGCAAAGACTTCCAGAAGTGAGAAGTAAAATGGGAATCACGATCCGAGATAATAGAAACTGGCACCCCGTGCTTAGAAACAACTTCCTTCAAATAAAGACGAGCCAAACGATCCATGGTGTCGGTCTCCTTAATAGCAAGAAAATGGGCTGATTTCGTCAACCGATCGACAATCACCCATATCTTGTCATTCCCGCTGGGTGATTTAGGAAGTTTCGTGACAAAATCCATAGTAATCCGTTCCCATTTCCATTCCGGAATTTCAGGTTGTTGCAAGAGACCCGACGGTTTCTGGTATTCCACCTTGACCTTAGCACAGGTCAAGCATTTGCTCACGTATGAGGCTATATCCGACCTCATGTTTGGCCACTAGTAAAGCACCTTCAGATCTTGGTACATCTTATCCGAACCAGGATGAATAGAATACCGGGACTTATGAGCCTCATCAAGGACAAGCTCCCGTAGTCCCCCGAATAAAGTGACCCATATGCGTTCTGCGAAGTAGTGCAGGCCATCAGGTCTTCGCTCGAGGTGCTTGTCGGCACCGTGCATAGTTTCAACTTTAAGGTTTTCCTCCTTCAAAGCTTCCAACTGAGCAGAACGGAGTTGATCAGGTAGTGATGAATGAATGGTGAGCTGCAACGCCCGAACACGACGAGGTTTAGTTGATTCCTTCCTGCTCAAGGCGTCTGCTACAACATTCGCCTTGCCAGGATGGTACTTAATGGCACAATCATAGTCGTTCAGAAGTTCAATCCAACGACGCTGTCGTATGTTCAAATGTTGTTGGTCAAAAATATGTTGGAGACTCTTGTGATCGGTGTAGATGGTGCATTTGGTACCGTACAAGTAATGTCTCCATATTTTCAACGCGAATACCACGACACCCAACTCCAAGTCATGGGTGGTGTAGTTCTTCTCGTGCACCTTGAGTTGACGAGAGGCATACACAATCACCTTCTCGCGTTGCATCAACACGCAACCGAGACCATGAATAGAAGCATCACAGTAAACAACAAAATCATCAGGGCCTTCAGGTAAAGACAAAATAGGAGCAGAACAAAGTTTAGACTTTAGTTCCTCAAACGCTGACTCTTGTGGTTCACCCCAGTCAAATTTTCTATCCTTCTGCGTGAGAGTGGTGAGGGGTTGAGCGATCTTCGAGAACCCCTGAATGAAACGACGATAGTAGCCCGCAAGGCCTAGGAATTGCCGCACCTCAGTTGGCGTATTAGGTGCTCCCCAGTCCTTGATCGCTTCGATCTTAACTGGATCGACATGAATCCCTAGTTCATTAACCACATGTCCTAGGAACTGAACTTCGTGTAACCAAAAGTCACACTTAGAGAACTTAGCGTAAAGTTGTTCCCGTCGTAAGAGTTCCAAAACCAAACGCAGGTGTTCCTCGTGTTCGGTCTTGTTCTTGGAGTAGATCAGAATGTCATCAATAAACACAATGACGAACTTGTCCAGATATGGTTTGCAAACGCGGTTCATCAAGTCCATGAAAACCGCCGGTGCGTTCGTGAGACCGAAAGGCATGACCAAGAATTCGAAATGGCCATAACGTGTACGAAAGGCAGTCTTTGCAACGTCAGCTTCCCTTACGCGCAACTGGTGGTAACCGGACCTCAAGTCAATCTTGGAATAATAACTAGAACCCTGGAGCTGGTCGAATAGATCATCAATACGTGGAAGAGGATAACGGTTCTTGACGGTCAATTTGTTCAGTTCTCTGTAGTCCACACACAATCGGAAACTTCCATCCTTCTTCTTAACAAATAGAATCGGGGCTCCCCAAGGGGAAGAACTTGGCCTGATGAAACCCTTGTCCAAGAGTTCCTGTAACTGACTAGACAATTCCTGCATCTCGGGAGGTGCAAGACGGTAGGGGGCCCGAGCAATAGGAGCAGCCCCTGGTACAAGATCAATACCGAACTCGACTTGACGATGAGGAGGAAGACCAGATAAATCATCGGGAAAAACATCAGGAAACTCGCGTACAACTGGAATATCGTCGATCTTCTTCTCATCACCAGAGGAAACAGATAAAAGTGCCAAAACGGCTGGATAACCCTTTCGAAGACACTTAAGGGCTTTCATGCTAGAGATGATATTCAGCGGAACACCACCCTTGATACCGTAAACAGAAAGGAATTCTCCATCAGGGAGGGGAATCCGAATAACCTTATCGTAACAGACAATCTCCGCGCGATACAGGGACAACCAATCCATGCCTACAACAACGTCAAAACTACCCAAAGGTACCGGCATAAGGTCGATGGGGAACGATAAACCCGACAACTCTAATTGACACTCCCGAAGGATACTAGTAGCTTCAATCTTTTTACCGTCAGCCAACTCAATAATATACTTAGTCTCTAATGGTACGGGTACTACATCTAGCAGTCGACTAACTCCCATGGATACAAAACTCTTGTCGGCACCAGAATCAAATAACACACTAACAGAACGATTATTGAGAAGGAACGTACCGGTGACTGTGTCAGGATCCTGTCTAGCCTCAGCGGCTCCAATGACGAAGGCACGTGCATTTCTGCCGCCGCCCCCGTTGTTCCCATTACCGTTGTTTCCACCCTGCTTCAGTTTTGGGCAATCCTTCTTGTAATGCCCGGTCTCACCACAATTGTAACATCCTTGTCTTCCCGTAGTCCCTTGAGTAGTCGGAGCTGAGCTATTAGTCGGGGCCTGGGTCGATGGAAGTGTAACCCGACAATCTTTAGCATAATGCCCTGTTCGCTGGAAGCGATGACAACGGTTACTGTCGCAGTTCCCTTGATGGTGACGTCCACACTTGTTACATTTGGGCAGTTTCCCCGCATAACCACCATGTTTGTTACCCGAAGAAGAAGAAGGACCCCATTGTCGAACCTCTTATTCTGCTGTGCTGGCCCAGATCCCTTCCCGTCATTTTCCCACTTGCGCTTGTTATTCTCTGGAGCCTTAACAGTCGAACCCTTAGCAGGCAAAATACCCTCATTCACCTTTAAGTTGGTCATCCTATGAGCCGATCGGACCACCTCTGCGTATGTAGGATGATTTCCCGCAGCCACTAACCCTGCGATTTCCGGTACTAACCCCGAGACATAGTGTTCAATCCTCCTGAACTCTGGCACATGCAGATCAGGACACAGCACTGCCAATTCATTACACCTCACAGTATACTTCTCAATTTCAGACCCAGTCATCTTGAGGTTCCACACCTCGTGCTCTAGCTTCTGCACCTCTTCCCTCGGACAGTATTCACGCTTCAGCAGCTGCACAAAATTCTCCCAAGGCATAGCATACGCCTCCCCAATACCCATATTCTGGGTGATGTTATTCCACCAAGTCAATGCAACATCCTGGAATAACGCAGCAGCATACTTAACCCGATCTTCTGGGAGACAGTTACACATCAGAAACACTGACTCCACTTTCTCCAGCCACCTAAGCAAACTCACCGCACCATCAGTGCCAGAGAATTCCTGGGGCTTACAGTCCCGAAACATCTTGTAGGTACACATGGGTGGGGGTGGGTTAACAGGGCCACCTGAAATGAAACGCATGAGAAACCACGAAGAATGTGAACAAGGTTCACCAATGAGGCAAAGAAAATGGATAAATCAACTTACCACCACCGTTGTGCCCTAACTGGAAGGCAGCTTGGAGCAAGTTGTTCAGATCAGCCTGCGATAGGTTAATACCTCCACGACCACCAGCACCACCGCGTCCACCACCACGTCCACCATTGCGACCACCTCCACGTCCTCCTCGTACTCCAGACATGATTCTGGCAGAAAGAACGAGAAAATTTAGTTTCGCAGATAAAGATAACCACTAATGTTCACAAGATCAAAGCTAGATCCAATCCAGGACTATCCCCTCAAACCCAGAGCTCACTAGGGCTTCCATGCATTTCGGTTTATGATTTTGTGTGCACCCAAAATGATAAACCGCTCTACATGGTCCTCCAAGTGTTCTCCTAGTTCAAAGTTCGAATCACCGAACATAGACTCTTAGCTATACACCGTAATACTACGGTAGTTTATGGCAAGTGTTTCTATTGGAGTATGAAAGGGAGATGTCCGAGCCTTGGACAAATCTCAAGAGTATACGAGTTACCCCACTATACTACACTGCCTAGAAAGCAATAACCCAACCTAAGATAGAACGGATGATGTAACGTAGAAAGACCAACGATTTAGAGACACCCCGACAAGACCATACGTAAACCACCATAATGTTTAGTACCATGTGATCGTCTAGTGTGTGCGACTCGGCTATAGGCAAGACTCTACATGCAGTCCTAGTTCACTATAACCATTGGCTCTGATACCAATCTGTCACACCCTCAAAATCCACTTGCGGAGTTTTACCGCGAGGCGCATGACAAACCAGGATCCAAACCAACGATCACAATAAACAAGTCTAAATGAATATAATGCAATTTCAAAACATAGTTTAAAATCCCCGTTTACAGCGGAAGCTTATTCAAAACAGTATCTCAAAGTAACCAAATGTTCAACATATGAAAACCATGCGACTCTAACTAGACGCCGTGCAGACGTGTGCGCCCTAGTCCAGTAGTGCTACCTTAGCGACCTGAGAAAACATGTAAAAGTTTACGTCAGCACAAAAATGCTGGTGAGTTTACAGGTTTTGTAATCCAAGTACCAAGTCCACCTGTCCATACTATAACAAATCGAAAACCAGTGTACGCTAGCTAGGCGTATGTTTTGTTACTACCACGATTGGAAAACCATTACTAACACGCATACCAGATGTTGTGCCCGAAAAGTAAACCAGTTGTTCCTGTTGTTCCTGTTTGAGACAATATGCACTCGCCCGGCCCTCCAAGCCAACGAGCGGGGTTGGTCACTCCCAATAGCGCTATTCACATTTCCCCGTTGTGCAAACCCGCACATTCATGGTTCCCCCCGGGACTTCCAAAGATCGTGTAGTACACAATAGAAACCCATAGTATGACAGTAGTTACCAAATAATCGTTTTAACACATGTTTTCTCCCCCGAAAATGTGAAACCAGTTTAAAAGAGGGGCCGTAAACTCACCTTAAGTTGCGTTACTCCTTAACACGAGTAAACTCAGCTGCTATGCTAGTCCCGTAAAGCGGCGACCTAACATATGACAGTTACAAGTACTTAGACTAATAACCCGCAGGTTAATTAGTCCCTAGATGTCCAGACCATAACCAAGTTCCTTTGAAAACACCGTGACTGTTTAACTGACCCAAAGTACAAGACTCGACATCCCATTGGTGACCCGAGACTCCCCGTGTTATGTTTATGCTCTCAAACATGCAATCATGTAAACACACTTAACATACGTTAACGCACAACAATTTATAGCACATAGTTCACGTATCACCGAATTACATTCAAACATATGTTACCAAGTTATTAGATATGTTACGGGGTTCCTAGCATGTTCCTACATGTCAAATCGGGTCTCGGAATGCTAATTTACACTTACAGCAGCACTACACGCGATTAGGAAAAGTCAACTAGCATTTAGGTTGGTCAACTGGCATTTAGGAAAGCTAATCGCATGTAACTACTAGCATTTAGGGCTAATCGCATGTAACAACTAGCATTTAGGGCTAATCGCATGTAACTACTAGCATTTAGGGCTATACCACATGTAACTACTAGCATTTAGGGCTATACCACATGTATCAACTAGCAATTAGGGCTAATCGCATGTAAGTGATGTGTTGCAAAACACATCTAATTTCCTTTGTATTTTGTAGTCATTTTCGAGTCGTTTTATTAGTGTTTTATTAGTTTTAGGCTTGTACCTGTCTATTTTATTTATTTTAGCGTTTAATTAGATTTTTATTAGTTTTGAGTCGTTTTTATTATCTATTTATTTATTTTATTATTTTATAGGTGTTTGGAGAGAATGAGCTCAAAACGAATGAATTTTAATCAAGACACCAACACTTGAGAGTCGGTGTTCATAGACGTTAGCGTAGACGAGAAACTTTGGTCGAGCCAAGAACACCTGAGTCTAGAGCACGAAGTATAATACTATCTATTATAATAATAATAATAATAATAATAATAATAATAATAATAATAATAATAATAATAATAATAATAATAATAATAATAATGATGATGATGATAATATGGACTAAAAGTCCAAAGGTATTTTTGTACGTGAATTTGGGAGGTCAGACACAAGAGTAGCTTTTGGATGTGAATTTTTTAAAGCCCACAAAATAAAACCCTACACAAAACATATTATAAGATGAGGGCACATATTATTTGAAGAGGAGCATATGATTGGGAAGCAAAAAAAAAAGCAGCGAGGCAGAGGAATATTCATCGAAGTCAGCATAAAATATATGAAGCAGCCGCATAAAAGAAAGAGGTAGGACTTGCGCAGATTTTTCAGAAGGCCAGGAAGGCACGGGTCAAGATTGAAGGCACGGGTTCAACCATAATAATTGTTGGCTTTATATTTATTTATTTCGTGTTTATAAATATTAGTGCCATGACTATATATTATTTTGAACCTATGTTTTTATCTTTTTCCGTTGTTATGAGTAGCTAAACTTTTAGGCTACCTAGGTCGGTATGATGAATACTTAGCATTTTTATGACTTCTAGATTCGTTTAATTATATAATTGGCTTATGTTTTGGTAAAGATTTAATTGTGTTTGGTTATAATGCTTTTGCGTATTTAAGTCTAATTTATGATCTTTGATAGTTCCACGTGTGTCTTGTTGAATGTCTTTCAGTTATAGATGCATGTTAGGTTACCTGCTTTGTGCTTGTAACTAGTTTATGGTTTTTGACGTCTAATTCCATAGGAACTTGATTTGAGAGTTTAGAGGGCTTAGGTATTCTGCCATTCCTTGAGACCGGGAGGTGATAGGGTGTCGGGTTGTCTAGATCTTTAGGTATCAGGTTTAGGTGAGACCGGGAGGTGAACCTTGCCTAGTGTGTCTTTAGATTCTTGTAATTCCGAATTATTTCCAAGCCAATTAGATTACTCCTTCGCATTTTTGGATGTGTTGTGACTAGCGAGACCGGGAGGTGAGCGAGTCTTTCGAGTACCTTAGCATTCCCTAGTGAGGTGAGACCGGGAGGTGATCCGAACTAGTAACCAGTGATTTACACGTCCCTTAGGATTTTCTGAGAGGTGTTAGTGAGACCGGGAGGTGATCTAGCGTACTTTAGGGGTTTCTAGGGTCGGGCGTATCTTTAGAAAACCTGGTAGCCAACCCATTATTCGATTCCGAGAGTTGTGAGTTTGCGGGTAGGATTCTAGACCTAGGTAGTTGCCTTCCATATTATCTGAGTTCGATCTAGTGTCCTTGGTTTCCTGTTTTCGTCTGTGTTATTTATTTTAATTGCTTTTATTTTATTTTCATTTAGTTTAAAATTAATTCTCAAAAATCCAAATTAATAGGCTAGGAGTCGACGGAGGTTTAGTACCGAGAGTCGCCATATTGTGTCCACGGTTCGATATTCCGGACTTACTTGCTCTGCTACACTGCGACCGGTACACTTGCCGTTAGTGTGTGGTTTTGTAGGTTTTTCCATTTTTAAAACTTGACCGATTTATTTACTACACATTTCACACATCAAGTTTTTAGAGGAATATTCATCGAAGTCAGCATAAAATATATGAAGCAGCCGCATAAAAGAAAGAGGTAGGACTTGCGCAGATTTTTCAGAAGGCCAGGAAGGCACGGGTCAAGATTGAAGGCACGGGTTCAACCATAATAATTGTTGGCTTTATATTTATTTATTTCGTGTTTATAAATATTAGTGCCATGACTATATATTATTTTGAACCTATGTTTTTATCTTTTTCCGTTGTTATGAGTAGCTAAACTTTTAGGCTACCTAGGTCGGTATGATGAATACTTAGCATTTTTATGACTTCTGGATTCGTTTAATTATATAATTGGCTTATGTTTTGGTAAAGATTTAATTGTGTTTGGTTATAATGCTTTTGCGTATTTAAGTCTAATTTATGATCTTTGATAGTTCCACGTGTGTCTTGTTGAATGTCTTTCAGTTATAGATGCATGTTAGGTTACCTGCTTTGTGCTTGTAACTAGTTTATGGTTTTTGACGTCTAATTCCATAGGAACTTGATTTGAGAGTTTAGAGGGCTTAGGTATTCTGCCATTCCTTGAGACCGGGAGGTGATAGGGTGTCGGGTTGTCTAGATCTTTAGGTATCAGGTTTAGGTGAGACCGGGAGGTGAACCTTGCCTAGTGTGTCTTTAGATTCTTGTAATTCCGAATTATTTCCAAGCCAATTAGATTACTCCTTCGCATTTTTGGATGTGTTGTGACTAGCGAGACCGGGAGGTGAGCGAGTCTTTCGAGTACCTTAGCATTCCCTAGTGAGGTGAGACCGGGAGGTGATCCGAACTAGTAACCAGTGATTTACACGTCCCTTAGGATTTTCTGAGAGGTGTTAGTGAGACCGGGAGGTGATCTAGCGTACTTTAGGGGTTTCTAGGGTCGGGCGTATCTTTAGAAAACCTGGTAGCCAACCCATTATTCGATTCCGAGAGTTGTGAGTTTGCGGGTAGGATTCTAGACCTAGGTAGTTGCCTTCCATATTATCTGAGTTCGATCTAGTGTCCTTGGTTTCCTGTTTTCGTCTGTGTTATTTATTTTAATTGCTTTTATTTTATTTTCATTTAGTTTAAAATTAATTCTCAAAAATCCAAATTATTAGGCTAGGAGTCGACAGAGGTTTAGTACCGAGAGTCGCCACATTGTGTCCACGGTTCGATATTCCGGACTTACTTGCTCTGCTACACTGCGACCGGTACACTTGCCGTTAGTGTGTGGTTTTGTAGGTTTTTCCATTTTTAAAACTTGATCGATTTATTTACTACACATTTCACACATCAAGTTTTTGGCGCCGTTGCCGGGGACACAGTGCGCTTTCGAGGACGACCCGAGTCGGGGATCTAGTCATTTTATTGCTTTCGTAGTTTGCTAGATTTTTATTTTTAATTTTATAAAAAAAAGAAAAAAAATAAGTTATTTTTGTTTATTTGCTATTTGTTTTTCTTATTCTAGTATAGTTTTAGTCTCTCTGTGTACATAGGAAGTACTTCGTTGTAGTCCTAGAACATTTTGCCCACCACATAGATCACCTAGAAATGGCTGCACGTAGGACTGTCGCTGAACACATCAGCATTACACCCACTCACATTCGGTCAAGTATTACACTACCCACTGTTGAGTCGAACAACTGGACCATTGAACCCGCTCTTATCAACACCATTTCTCATTCAGTTCAGTTTCACGGCATGCGTGATGAAGACCCATATGCCCACTTGACTAGATTTGGTAGAGTCTGTAGCACCTTCCAGCTTAATGGTGCCACTGATGACGCCATTCATTTGCGTCTGTTCCCATTCTCACTTACTGATCAGGCCCTCACATGGCTGGACTCCTTCCCACAGGGAGCCATCACCTCTTGGACTGATCTTCAGACGAAATTCCTGCAGAAGTATTTTCCCCCTGCTAAAACTGCTCGTCTTAAGAATCTTATCTATGCCTTTACTGAGCAGCGAGGGGAGTCTTTCTATGAGACATGGGACAGATTCAAGGCACTTTTGAATAAGTGCCCTCATCATGGTCTTGAGGACTGGAGAGTCGTGGAGAAATTCTACACCGGAGTTTCTGACGCTACCAAAAGACTTCTTGACTCTACAGCGGGCGGTAACATGATGAAAACCAAAACCGCTGCTGAATGCCTTGAGATGATAGAGGACCTAGCCACTAGCACGTACATTGAGCCTGGCTTTAGGGGCGTTACTGCTGCCCCTAAGGGTATCCATTCTGTCGAGAGTAGCATTGCACTAGCCGCACAGGTAGAATCCTTAGCTAAGGTCATGAAGGATATTCAGGTTAAGATTAGTGCAAAGTGTGAGATTTGTAGAGGGGGTCATGAGACCATAGATTGCCACGTAGGTCCTAGTGAAGAGTTGAACTATGTCCAAAGTTACAACTCTGGATGGCAGAGTATAGGAGATCCTAAGTCTGAGATTAGTGAGTTACTAAAGAAAAGTGAGGAGAATCAGGCTAGGACGAATAAACTCCTAGAGACCATAGTGATGCAGCGTGAGACCCGTTATCAGGAACAACAAAAGAAAAATCAAGAATTTGAGATGTTATTTAGGAATCAGGGGTCCACGCTCCAGAGTTTAGAGAGGATCATAAGAGAGTTAGTTGGTAAGATGACCAGGAGTTCGACAGATGTTCAGGTGAATGCGGTGTTTACCGAAAGTGGGAAGAGCACGGGAGTTGATCACCCGGTGTCGAGAGAGAGTGAGGTAGTTGAAGACGAGAGTGTCGATGAGGAGATTAGGGTAGAGTCTCCGGGCAAGGTGCACCCTACTAGGCGAGAGCCAGCAAGTACCGCACAGCCCAAAAGTAGGTCGAAGGAGAAACAGTCTAAGGAGGAGCCCAAACAGGTTTATGTTCCACCTGCCCCTTATGAACCAGTACCGCCCTATCCTGGTCGATTGAATAAGAGTGAGAACTTAGAGCAATATAGGCACTTTATTGATAATCGTAGAGATATTCCTAAGTATGGGAAGTTCTTGAGAGAGATGTTGTCCCGTAAGGAAAAGTTGAAAGAGCTTTCCCAGGTCACTCTGAGTGAGGAGTGTTCGGCTGTTGTTCTTAATAAACTACCGGAGAAGATGACCGATCCTGGGAGTTTCACTATCCCTTGTCAGATAGGTGGTTTGACAGTTAGGAATGCCCTCGCTGATTTAGGTGCTAGCATTAATCTCATGCCCTATTCTATGTTTAAGAGATTAGATCTTGGGGAGTTGAATCCAACTAGGATGTGCTTACAGTTGGCTGATAAATCTGTTAAGTACCCTATGGGCATTCTAGAGAATTTGCTAGTAAGGGTGGAGAGCTTCGTGTTTCCCGTTGATTTTGTCGTACTTGATATACGGGAGGACGAGCATGTGCCGTTGATCTTAGGACGACCCTTCTTACGCACTGCAAGGGCATTGATAGATGTCTCGGACGGTCGGATTACACTACGTGTAGGGGATGACTCCATCACCTTTGGTGTTAATAGGTCTAGGGAGAGTAAGAGTAGTCAGGTCGAATCTATGTGCTTTCTTGGCACTTTCATGTCACATGTCGACCGGTGCATTGACTACATCTGTGGAGCAGACTTATTAGATAGGCGGCACCAGGCAGAGGAGATGCAGGAGATAGAGACAGTAGAAATTGTGGAGCATGATCCGGGCGGTGCAGCCGGTGAGCCTCCCGATAGCTTAGAGGTAGATGAGGTTGCTAAGAGTTTCGAGGAGGTGATGGATGAGCCCTCGATTCATATTTTGCTATTGCCCGAGTGTGAAAGTGAGCACAAGATAGATGATGAGAGAGGGGTACTGTTTAAATCTAGCCTTGAGGTAGTGAATAAACCTAAGTGTGGGGATAGGATCCTGATTCACCACTCGCATTTAAGAATATTTTCTGGTGATCCTAGATTTAGGTGGAAAAGATCGTGCATTGGGAGAGATAACATAAGTGGGACGATTGATTTACGTGAGGATGGTGTAGATATCCCCGTTGATCCAGGTTAGAGTGCTTGATAAGAATAGGATCACACGGGTGAAAACCCAAAATTTGTAGAGTTTGTATTTTTTTTTTATTTTTTTATGTGTTTATTATGTGTGTTTGCATTTTTGTGTTTTTGTTTCGTCTTATTTTTGCAGGATGCTAAGCTTGTCTTTGGCACGGAAATATTTCATCCATACGAGATTTGATATTGGTTTATTTTCTCTTTACACACATAAAAAAAAACATTTAAAAAAAAAAAAGCCACATAACCTCCACCATTATCATTATCACCCGCCACTGACCACCACAGTGCTAATCCAGGTATGCTTTCCTTGCTTTCTTTTATTTTATTATGTTTCGTGTAATTGAGTCTTGTATGTTAATTTATTTGAGTCAGTTTTATCTATTTTCATTTGGTCGAGTCTTTTGGGATTGCCATGGCCTTTTCATTGTTGGATCTCCCCTGCCCGTACTCAATCTCCATTCGGGTGGGGGTCGATCTTAAAATTATTTTTTGTAAACAGGCATCTCACTTGTCATTGAGTCATTTTACTTTCACTTTCTTTTTAGTTTATTTTTGCAGGATTCTGACTATGGCCGCGAAGGAAATGCTATACGGCTTGTAGATGCGGACGGACATAACACTTTCTGCGAGTTATCGCAATATATTTCAGGGGAGTTCGTTTCATTTATTTTGTTGTTGTTATATATTTAGTTTGTTTCTACTTTATTTTTGCATTTTTATTTTTAGTTTACGTTGTATCCTGGAGCACATTGAGGACATTGTGCCTTTCTAAGTGTGGGGATGGGAGACTTCGTCCTTTTTTTTGCTTAGTTGTAGGTTGAGTAAAAAAAAAAATATCGAAAAATTGAAAAAAAAAATGTCCCTGATTTTTTGTGCATTTTATATGGAAAATGATAGTAAAATTGGGATTTTTGGTTTTCAAAATATTATATATATGAGAAAATAAATAGATTAAAAGCGTGTTTGCTTAAGATGTGTCGGTAGGCCCAGCTAGCTTTGAAAGGTTCCAAGATTGTCTTAATATACTTAATAATCATGATATCTTGTGGGTTCTCATCTTAGGAGAAACGGTAGAACTGAAACCGCTGATAGTAATTAGAGGTACCACTGTAGGTTGAAAGCCCATATGTATTATTAATTAAATGGCACACTTGATCCTTTTTATGAGAATAAATCCGGTGAAAAGTGGCGCCCAAAAAAAAAAAAAAATCCACATGTCCATCAATTGAGCTAGACCAAAAAAAAAAAATAAAAAAAAAAAAAAAAAAAAACTGAAGCCTCTGATCGAAACTCCCTCGAGGTCAAGTTGAAAAAAAAATATATATATACCGAAGCTCATGCTGTCGCTCTTGGGGATGGTGACTCTGATTGAGACAACCTCTGGGTTAGGTATAAAAAAAAAAAAAACAAATGTGTCTAAGCTCATAAACTTCATCCATCATTCATCATAAATTTAATTTCTAATACATTAGGGAGTTTAGTTTGCAGTGGTTGATAAATCTATATGGTTTAACCTTTGCTTCGAAAGCTTGAGGTGGGATTAGGTGAAGCTGGATATCTTGAGTGTGAGACCCATAGATTGATTTTAATAATATGAACTTAATTGCTTTACATGATTGGGGCCTGATTAGCTAGTGGTTGGGTTTAGGTGGACAACAATACTGACAGTTTTGGTTGATGCGTAATTAGATCTTAATTAATGAACCTAAAAGTTTTTGAAACCAAGAATTCTAATTATGATTCCATTGCAGTCTTTTTCAGGGACGAAAAAGGTTTAAGTGTGGGGATGTTTGATGTGTTGCAAAACACATCTAATTTACTTTGTATTTTGTAGTCATTTTCGAGTCGTTTTATTAGTGTTTTATTAGTTTTAGGCTTGTACCTGTCTATTTTATTTATTTTAGCGTTTAATTAGATTTTTATTAGTTTTGAGTCGTTTTTATTATCTATTTATTTATTTTATTATTTTATAGGTGTTTGGAGAGAATGAGCTCAAAACGAATGAATTTTAATCAAGACACCAACACTTGAGAGTCGGTGTTCATAGACGTTAGCGTAGACGAGAAACTTTGGTCGAGCCAAGAACACCTGAGTCTAGAGCACGAAGTATAATACTATCTATTATAATAATAATAATAATAATAATAATAATAATAATAATAATAATAATAATAATAATAATAATAATAATGATGATAATATGGACTAAAAGTCCAAAGGTATTTTTGTACGTGAATTTGGGAGGTCAGACACAAGAGTAGCTTTTGGATGTGAATTTTTTAAAGCCCACAAAATAAAACCCTACACAAAACATATTATAAGATGAGGGCACATATTATTTGAAGAGGAGCATATGATTGGGAAGCAAAAAAAAAGCAGCGAGGCAGAGGAATATTCATCGAAGTCAGCATAAAATATATGAAGCAGCCGCATAAAAGAAAGAGGTAGGACTTGCGCAGATTTTTCAGAAGGCCAGGAAGGCACGGGTCAAGATTGAAGGCACGGGTTCAGCCATAATAATTGTTGGCTTTATATTTATTTATTTCGTGTTTATAAATATTAGTGCCATGACTATATATTATTTTGAACCTATGTTTTTATCTTTTTCCGTTGTTATGAGTAGCTAAACTTTTAGGCTACCTAGGTCAGTATGATGAATACTTAGCATTTTTATGACTTCTGGATTCGTTTAATTATATAATTGGCTTATGTTTTGGTAAAGATTTAATTGTGTTTGGTTATAATGCTTTTGCGTATTTAAGTCTAATTTATGATCTTTGATAGTTCCACGTGTGTCTTGTTGAATGTCTTTCAGTTATAGATGCATGTTAGGTTACCTGCTTTGTGCTTGTAACTAGTTTATGGTTTTTGACGTCTAATTCCATAGGAACTTGATTTGAGAGTTTAGAGGGCTTAGGTATTCTGCCATTCCTTGAGACCGGGAGGTGATAGGGTGTCGGGTTGTCTAGATCTTTAGGTATCAGGTTTAGGTGAGACCGGGAGGTGAACCTTGCCTAGTGTGTCTTTAGATTCTTGTAATTCCGAATTATTTCCAAGCCAATTAGATTACTCCTTCGCATTTTTGGATGTGTTGTGACTAGCGAGACCGGGAGGTGAGCGAGTCTTTCGAGTACCTTAGCATTCCCTAGTGAGGTAAGACCGGGAGGTGATCCGAACTAGTAACCAGTGATTTACACGTCCCTTAGGATTTTCTGAGAGGTGTTAGTGAGACCGGGAGGTGATCTAGCGTACTTTAGGGGTTTCTAGGGTCGGGCGTATCTTTAGAAAACCTGGTAGCCAACCCATTATTCGATTCCGCGAGTTGTGAGTTTGCGGGTAGGATTCTAGACCTAGGTAGTTGCCTTCCATATTATCTGAGTTCGATCTAGTGTCCTTGGTTTCCTGTTTTCGTCTGTGTTATTTATTTTAATTGCTTTTATTTTATTTTCATTTAGTTTAAAATTAATTCTCAAAAATCCAAATTATTAGGCTAGGAGTCGACAGAGGTTTAGTACCGAGAGTCGCCACATTGTGTCCACGGTTCGATATTCTGGACTTACTTGCTCTGCTACACTGCGACCGGTACACTTGCCGTTAGTGTGTGGTTTTGTAGGTTTTTCCATTTTTAAAACTTGATCGATTTATTTACTACACATTTCACACATCAGTAAGTACTAGCAATTAGGCCCTAATCGCATGAAAGACTGGCGATTGGCCTCCTAATTGCCTCTAACATAGGCGATTAGGATTGCTAATCGCCTGTAACCTTGCTGTTCCGGTTTTTCGCGCGTTTAACGCTCCAAATCAGATCCAGAACGTGTGTAACCACCCAATATCATCCCAACAACTATTCTAAACATGTTTCAACTAAAAGCCTTCGTTTTGCCTCGTATTATCAGCCCTGCATGCAATCACGTAATCCAAACACCATTCACATAGCATGCAACATCATACTAACATGCGTAACTATAACCCTAATAATCAATTCTCAGATTTTTATCATCATAATATCATTATTATTCTGATCTATCATAATAACATGTCATTCATTCATCTTGAATCATAAAAACCCTAGCTTTCTAATCATAAACACACATAACACATGTATACTAGTTAAAATCCGATTAACAACACTTATTAACGATTTTCAGAAAGCTTTTCCGTTTTAGAACAGGTCTGGACTATTAGGGATTGAATAAAAACGTTTAATAGATTGCATGGATGGAAACCAAACCTTAGATTTGTAAAAGGATGATGGATTAAGCTTGAAACCTTGTGTTTTGATCACAAATCGCGTTCCAGAGGTTGTGTGTGTGTTGGGGCGGGTTATGGGACGACTAGGGTTTGTATAATGAAGTTTAGGAGGTCAAGTATGGTATTTATAGTCGTTTTTAGTCGTCCAGCCCGTAACTAGCGATTGTGCAGCCTGTACACGCGATTAGGGATCCTAATCGCATGAACAGTAATGCATTTGGGCCTAATCGCATGAACAGTCATGCATTTGGCCCCCTAATCGCATGAACAGTCATGCATTTGGGCCTAATCGCATGAACAGTCATGCATTTGGCCCCCTAATCGCCCATAGGGGCTAGTTTCGTGTGTTTTGCGCGTTAAACCCCGTTTTAACATATGTTAACACATATTCACATACCGACAAGTCACGTAATGATTATAAACACATAACACATGTAAATACACATATTCACACTCGTTCACCAATTCCCGGGACTCGAGACTTGTATGTTCCGTATGCCCTGACGATCCTATAAATCGTCACCGTTTGTACACTTGGTTAAGGACTGACATCTAATGAACCTCTAGACCAACATCCAATGATCTTCTAGACTAACCGATAGTTCCCGAACCATAACCCGACTTAACTAACCCAGTTAAGTACAATATACGCGTGACTCGCTAAGGTAGACTTTCATCTAGACAACGTTGTTAACCAGAATTTACCGGGTGTCACACGACTAGATTGTGATTGTGCTACCATGAGACGCCGCTTCGCGCCTTTGGTTTCGAAGACCTTCTACACTTAGTCTATCTGTCTGGTCCACATAATACACTCAAGTGCCCGTGTTACCAAATGCTACCTAGTTCCTAAGGCGTTGCATACCTCCTATGCACTACTTGACCACAAGGAATAATACCCAAAGATTAAAGTCGTGTATGAGACTTACCTTACTCACGTCCTTTTTGCTTCAACTCTTTCCCAGATGACTTCCTGATGCCTCTTGCTTTGTACCTATATATTAGTCCATAAGGACATTCATGCGATTATGATTAGACACTTGTTAAGGTAGACATATATGTTATCAAGTGTACCAATACAAAATTTATAATCCAATGAAGTCGAGCCTCATTGTGACATTTTACTGAACATCTGGTGGGCAAATTTTTACAGCATATGATTGTAGGTCTTCAAGACCATGTGAACCATACCCACATTAATAGCAAATTTCCATACCCTTTAATTATACCAATTTCATTATCTATCCCAATCAAATTTCAAACACACACGTACTATTATTAGGAGTTCTCTATGTTATGTTTAAACCCCATGAGAACCCACAAGTTTACACCATCAATTTTAAGGATTTATCCCATTAGGTTTCAAGTTATCATAATTCAACAAGAGTGTTTCATTTTAAGGTCCTCTTGTACTTGAGGCACCTTCCTTAATCACCATTTTACCAAATCAAGGTTCTTAGATTACCATTATTATCACATAACTCAATCCTACATCAAATTGAATGAAACAAGGCTTACGTACATCAATAGATGACTTGATTCGGATCATGCAAGTTACCATCGCTCGATTTATAGCTAATTTAGACCTGACTTGGTGTTTCTAAGCTTGTGTGTGAAAAGGTGTGTGTGTGTGTGGGTGTTATACGATTTCCAGGAGATGGAAATCTGATGGTTTGTTTCACACAATTAACCCTCCACCACCAAGTATTGTAGAATGTGAAGAGCAGTCCCTCTAGTTATTACTAATGGTTATTTAATTTTTATGGATTCTAAATCAACTTAACTAGACTTTTAGGATTTACATTAAAGCTCTTTTCTTGTTCTAAGCCCCTAAATAAAGTGTGTGTGCTAAAACAATTAAACGCATTTATGAAATTTTGGGTGTTAGACTATGTTTTAAATGAGGATTCAAACATACACGAATACATGCACACATTCACACATGTACATAGTTACACACATGCATATTTACACATACATATTCTTATAGGTTCCTATACAAAGTGCATTTTTCATACAAAGTGTGAAAAGTCTATGTGATCATTGTGTTTTGAATTTTAGCTTTGATACTTTTGATTCCTTTTGCATTGTGTTATATTGAAAAACATCAAACACAACAATTTAAAACACAACCAACCATATTATTCTAGACATGAAATTTAAAACACGCTGATTACTTTCTTCGCATAGTGTTTTATATTGCATGTCGTGGAATATATTAATTAGAGTTTTAAATTATTACGATTGTGTTTTTCTATATAATACTATGCCACAAGAATTTTATACATCATGCCTAAAATTTAGACACAATACATGTATAGACTTCTGGCACTTTGTAACAAAAATGCACTTTGTACATGAACTCCACCCTGTACATACATACACACTTACATACACACATGCATACTTACATACATACTTACGTATATATTTTATTTTAAATATATATACATACACACATACATAGTTGCATACATTCACACACATACATACATACAAACATACACACATACACACATACACACATACACACATACATACATACATACATACATACATACATACATACATACATACATACATACATACATACATACATACATACATACATACATACATACATACATACATACATACATACATACTTACATAGCTACTTACTTACATACTTACATATATATATTTTTAAAATATACACACTTACACATATTTTTCTAAAATATACATTCATACACACTTAAATATACATACATACTTACATACATTCACACACATGCACACATACATACATACATACTTACATATATTTTATTTAAAATATACATACTTATGTTTTTTAAAATATCCATATACTTAATTATATAATATACATATACATAAATATAGTCTTTTTAAATATACATAATATAATATATATATATTTTTTAAATACACATACACACCAATTCGTTTAAAAAAAAAACCAAACTCTATCATCTTTTTACATCTCACCAATTGTTTCTTTGTTCCAAATTTCCAACAACTCTTTAGTGTTATTCACTGTAGCGGTATTAGGAATTCATCCTTATGGACATTCAAAGAAAAATAAAAGGGTGCTATTTCTTCCACTCCTAATATAATTAGGAGATATGGTTCCGAAGGTAAGGTTTTAATGGTGTTGTGGTTAATATTGTCTTGTAATCAATGCTTTTGTTGATATTGATTCCCAACTTCTGATTAAAATATTGATGACATTATCAAATCATTAGATGGCATTATTGGTTGATGAATCTAACACCATTCGGTGTGGTGCCGACATAGGAAAGGCATGATGATGTTGGGCCGGGCAACACCACCCTCTAGGGCCGGCAACAGCAAGACCATCCTCCAAATGTCGGGCTTGACGGGCATTATGATTGGTGTTTTGTTTTTTTTTTAAAGGAGATGTCGGTCCATCCTCCACACCCTTGGCCCATCGTCATGAAGATGCCAATCCCTCACTGACGCATTTACCTACGTGGATCCTACGTGGCGACCCATCATCAACCCTCCACACTCACCAGCCTAATTTGCATCATCATATGATGGTTGAAATGATATGGTGCAGGCTATCTACTGCAGAGGCTTGAGTTGGAGTGCAAGGTGCAGATACACTTCTTATTTCAATTAATGTTGATCATCATTGGATTAAACTAGCCCCGAATTTACCGATAAAAAAAAGGTTATCACTATAACTAGAGTTATTTAAATGCTTACAAATTCATAAATTCTTATAAAATTATCGTATTAGTTATAGTTTTGGTTATTATCGTATTAGCTATTTTAGGGGTGTTAATTTTAACCTGGGGAAAGCTAAACCGACCAAAACACCTAAACCGACGCAAACCCCTAAAACGAATCGAACCCATGTACGGACCCAATTTTTTACGTTCGGTCATAAAAAATTAAAGTATCTAAAAAAGAAACCCAGTGAAAAAATTTTCTAGATCCGCTAGTGGCGATGATCAATTGGTATGATGAAATATAGGCCGTTGGATCTGTGTCAGCTTTGAACCTTTAGCGGTGACCAAAAGGCGGGTCACCGCTAAAGGTGACTTTTCTTGTTGTTCCCACGACGGTTATATGATTTATTCACCATCAAAACATTACCCTCTTTTAAGGTTGATTTCATGGCAGAATAGAATCGATAAATTACAATATGGTCATTCAAACTTGAAAAGATTCATGCTTGATCATTTATAGCCTAACATCGATGCAGTAAGAAATAAAACAACTAAACCACAACTCACTAATGCAACTAAAGAAATAACTACGTACACATTACAAAACCAACGATCGACTCAACTACATGCATGGCTAATCTCATGTATGCATATGCATGGTTTCTTGATGTGGCATACATCACTTTCTTCTCAGAACAAATCTGCCATTGATCGAGTTTCACCTCCACTTAGCACCCATTGATGTCCTACAATTTATCAACAAAATATTAGAATCTTTTTCATCAAAAAACCTTAATATTACATAAATTCCAAATACCCAAATTTGAAAACAAAACAAAATATATAGATGTATAACTTACTTAAAACTTCTTCTGCCGATAACCGTTGTGATGCATCCTTGCACAGCATCTTCATCAACAAATCCTTAACCCCCGATCTAAAAATCTTTGTCGGCAACTGTAAATCCCCTCGCAAAACCGCTTGTAGCGTCTCCGCTCGTGTTTCACCGTAGAACGGAGGAGCACCAGACAACATTATATATAATATGACACCTGCGCTCCAAATATCAACTTTCTCATTATACTCTTTGCCAGACAAAATCTCAGGTGCAACATAATAAGGTGTACCAACAGCTCCACTCATCATCCCTCCCTTATTCATCCCAAACCACTCCGCCAATCCGAAGTCCGCCAGCTTCAATTTCCCTCTCGAATTAAATAAAACATTCTCCGGCTTAATATCGCGATGCGCAATGCCTAACCCATGACAATAACTTATTGCTAACATCAACTCACAAAACACCGAACACGCTTCCATCTCTGAGAACACTCTACCGCGGTTAGAAATGCGGTCGAAGAGATCAGGCGTGTCGCAAAGGTCCATAATTATATGAAGATAGTTATCGTCTTCGCAAACACCGTGGACTTGAGTTATGTTTGGGTTTCGGTTTAGTAGTTGTAGAGTTTTGGGTTCTTTATGGATGCACTCGCGGACAGTGGGATTGGATAAGAGGCGCTTGTCGATGGATTTGCAGGCGAACGAGTCACCGGAGACGGTGGAGAAGCAGCGGTAGACGACGCCGTATCGACCGCGGCCGAGTTCTTGGCCGAGTACGTAGTCTTTGTTCATTCTCTCGCAGATGAAGATGATAATAATATGGTGAAAGGGTTTTTATAGGGGTTAATTAATTGGGGTCCACGTTTGAGGGATATCCTAGTTCAACAAGGGTTCCTTAGTTTAAGTTTGGATTAATTATCTTGATTTGATTAGATAAAACCACGGGTTCCTTAGTTTAAGTTTGGATTAATTATCTTGATTTGATTAGATTAAACCATATATTTATGTAATTCGATCTCTCTTTTTATTTTTAAAACTATTGTAGAAATATTAGACCATTAGGTGTGGAGGAGGCCCAACTTCCATGCCTTGCCTTCACCTCACCTGCCACGTCAGCGTGGGGTAGGAGCATCCATGAGATGATGCTCCTAGGGGTGTGGACGAGGCCCAACACCATTTAATGTTATTTCTTTTTTTTTCTTTTTTTTTAATTAAATAATATTACTGTTACAATAAAAAAGTTAATATTCTAATATTAATATTAAAAAGTAAATATTACATAAAACCATTACAAATAATTTAAAAAAATAACTAAAATTAAAGTAACATACTCGACATAAAAAAAAAATACAAATAATCTACTCTTGCCCGTTGTTCCAAATATATTCAACAAAGTCTGCTTGAAGATTTTTATGCGTGAACTCGTTATGTAACGAGAACTCGTTTAAATCTTGTTGATGTGGGTTGACAGGCACCGTATTCTCCGGCGGGGCATTCTCGTCATACACACAAATGGCGGCGCCTTCGTCTTCAAGTATCATGTTATGCAACAAGATACAGGCATACATACAGTAACGCAATTTTTTAGGGGTGAACATACGTGCCGGGTGTGAAATGATGTGCCATCTTGCTTGTAGAACACCAAAAAATCGTTCAATGTCCTTTCTTGCCGCCTCTTGATACTTGGCAAATTTCTTTCTTTTTTCATCGAACGGGTGGTGAATAGTTTTAACGATCGTCGAGTAAGATGGGTAGATTCCATCAGCAAGATAATAACCGCGCCTATACTCCACCCCCGATACTGTAAAGCTGGTTTTCGGACGGTGCCTTTTATGACATCGTCAAAAATATGCGACTGGTTAATAACATTAATGTCATTGTTCGAACCAGGAATGCCAAAGAAAGCATGCCAAACCCATAGATCTTGTGAACACGCCGCCTCCAGTATTATTGATGGATAATCTTGATCCGCTCGTTTGAACATTCCGTGCCATGCTACGGGGCAGTTTTTCCAAGGCCAATGGTAGCAATCAATGCTACCGAGCATTCCTGGAAAACAATGTTGTTGGTGGTGAAACTGATACAATTGTTGGACCTCACTGGAGTTTGGTTTTCGCAAATATTTCTTGCTGTAAAGCTTCACCACACACTTGCTAAACCTGTACAGGCACTCTCGTGCAGTTCTTTCCGACATTTGTAAATACTCGTCCCACGCATCCGCCGTGGTCCCGTACGCTAGTTGCCGAAGTGCCGCCGTGCATTTTTGTAAGGTGGTGAACCCCCTTTTGCCTCTAGCATCGTATCGTAAGGTAAAATATGGCTCAAAGTTAGCCATGTCGTCGGCTATACGTGAGAACAATCTTCTACTCATTCGGAACCGATGCCTAATTAATTCCGCCGAGTATAAGGGTTCGTCGGCAAAATAATCGGCCACCAATCTATCATGGGCACCTACACATATTTACAAAAATATAAACACACTAAAAATTTACAATATATTTACAAAAAATATAAACACACTAAAAATCTACAATATATTTACAAAAAATATAAACACACTAAAAATCTACAATATATTTACAAAAATATAAACAAAATAAAATTCCAAAATGTTTAAAAAAATAAATATAATACTTACCCTCTCGGTCTCTATTTATAGCCGCTTTCCTAGTTCGAGGTGCCGAATCGACTTCATCTCCTTGCTCCTCGGCAATAATCTGCGTCGCTTGCCCCACGATGTTTATAACAAAATTTACGGCTTCGTTTGTAGATGACGAACCCGAAGAAGACGAAGACGTCGTAGAAGATGATAACGACATGGTTGTTTGAGGGTTTGTATTTTATAAATATAGTGAGAGTGTTTGAGAGATTTTATAAAAGTGGGAGAGAGTTTTTAAAAATTGTGGGGAAGAATGTGGGATTGTTTTGGTTTAAATATTGTTTGAATTTTTTTTTTTTTATTAAAGTCCCAACGGTCAAAAACGTGGTCCCCACCTGGAAAACTGGCCCGGCTTCAACGGCATGATTTTGCCGGCCTTGCCCATTCCGCGCCTAGGGGGTGGTGTAACGAGGCCCGGCATAGTCATGTTGCCCATATGCCGCCCCCCACACCTAATGGTCTTATAGTTTTTGTCATTATCTCTCTACTAGATTTTCGCTCCTAGTAGCGCGTGAGAGTTATTGATGTAACAAACCCCGGTAAATGTTGAGAACCAAGATTTGTCTAGATCACATTTTAGTAAATTCTTCCGGTTGGCTTTGTACGTTTTTAAAGGTTTTCTCCTTTACTTATAAAGTTCACCACATAAAGTTTAAGTATGGTAAATGACTTCCTAAGGTTAACCCGAAAAGTAATGTTTCTAAGAGAATGACAACATTTTCAAAAGGGAAAATTGCCAAAGTGGCCTTTGACCGAAGCCTTTTGCCAAAATAGCCCCCTCAGCCGACTCGGGAAAGACGGCTCTCGATTCCTGAGACACTTCAGTCGGCTTTAGTTTCAAATCCCTCACGGACCAATTACCGTCTCCCACGTGTCCGACAAGCCTGCAGGCGTCTCCGAAGACGCCTGGGATTTGTCAAAGAGGGCTCCCAAAATATTGGAGACGGCTCCCTTCTCCTCCGCTCATGGCTCAAGCCGTTTTGTACATGGCTCGGCTTAAAAGTTGGAAAGGACTTTAGCCGTAGCCGTTGATTATATTTTTTTTTTTGTTTCAAAAACGTGAGTATAAATATGTGGAGTTTTCATACTTGGTTGAGTTGTGATTTTTTCAAATTATGGATACTCATTTTTTTTATAGAAATTTATTTATCATTATGTATTCACACTTCCTTGATATTCAGTTTTTTTTATAACAGTTAACATGGTCGGCTTTGCTTTTCCCGAGCCGTCTTTGAAATTACCGAGGCGACTTTGATTTAACACAAATACCTAGACGACTTTTCCCAAGGCGGTTTTGAAATTACCGAGGCGACTATGAATAACCAAGGGGACTTTGAATTACCGAGGCGACTTTAAATTTTGGGAAGCGACTTTAAACTCGGCAGACGACTTTGTACTTTTATATCTCCAAAAGTCGCCACGGAGACGACTTTTTCGAATATTACAATATTACAATTTGTAACACGACAACAATTACAAAAACTAAACTATTACACGAAAAATATTTATGTTTTTATAAATATTAATGTTTTTATTAAACCAAATATTACAATATTACAATTTGTAACACGACAACAATTACAAAAACTGAACTATTACACGAGAAATACACAAACTCGTTGCACACGTCGTCGACCGAGACCTATCCATTGCACACGTCACCCACAGTAGTTAGCACTAGGGGAGGGGAAATTACTTCCCAAATTTACTTGCTTTGAACCATATAAAGATTTCTTTAGTTTACACACTCTATGTCATTTTTATCAAAAATACCCTTCAGGCAAAGACATGTATACATCCTCACTTAATTCACCATATAGAAATGCATTATTTACATCCAATTGATAAAGTTTCCAGTTATTTTGAACATGCCGACACAGCTAGGACACACCTAACTGTTATCATTTTGACCACTGGTGAAAATGTTTTATCAAAATCCAAACATTCTCTTTGACTAAAGCCCTTAGCAACTAGCCTACCTTTATACCTATCAATTTCACCAGTGGATTTATACTTGATTTTATAAATCCAGTTGCATCCTATAGGTTTTCTATTAGGTGGAAGATCAACTAGATCCCATGTATCAATTCTATGTAATGCTTCTATTTCATCATTCATAGCATGTATTCAATTAGGGACTTTACAGGCTTCAAAACAAAATCTAGGCTCAACACTTTTGTTTAACATAGATGCAAAGCATCGATTTTCATGAGACAAATTTGAGTAATTAACAACTTTTTCTATCCCATATTTCACCTTTTCCTCTATCACATAGTCCTTAAATTTTTTAGGAAGCATAACATTTATGGTAAACTTTCTCATGACAGAATCCTAACCACTAGGAGATGTTTGTCCCTCAGATTTGGTATTGACTTCATCATACCCTAAATGTTCACACTCAACCCTATCTAACCCAGCTTCTATCCCACTAGGTTATTGATACCCTGCAGTCTCAGCCCTTCCTTTAGTAAGATTAGGAGCTGAGTTTGATTGCTGAGACCCATGAACACTATGGTCTAAGTCTTTTCCTATCCTCTTTTCGTCATTGGGACATCCTATAGTGGTTGGATGTTTGTCATGTTCAAGATCATAAAGATCCAAAAACTTTTGATTATTAACTTCATTATAAACATAAGTGCCAGTTTTATTCAAAACCTTAGACTCTTTGAAAGGAAATATATATATTCATAGAATTTTACATCCCTTGAAAACAAAACTTGTTTTTGTTCTAAATTCCACAATTTATGTCTTTTTTTTTTTTTTTCAAATGTGTATCCAATTAAAACACATTTTTCTGCATGACTTTAGAAGTTTATCAGAGTTATTTAAAATAGTACTATAACACAAACATCCAAACACTCTAATGTGATATAAAGAGGGTTTAAAGCCATGAATGAGTACACAGGGGGTCCTACCTTTTTAATACAGATGATGGGGTCCTGTTAATAAGATAAGTAGTTGCTACTACACATTCTGACCGGAATTTTAAAGGCATATGACTTTGAAATAAAAGAGATCTAGCAACATTTAGGAAGGGTCTGTGTTTCCTCTCAACAATTCTATTCTGTTGAGGGGTATACACACAAGTAGTTTGATGCAAAATTCCTAAACTTTTACAAAAATTTGAAAAATAATTATTAACAAATTCAGTTCCATTGTCACTTCTAAAAATTTTAACATCTTTCTTAAATTGAGTTTTAAGACTTGCATAAAAATGTTGTATGTTATCAAACACATCATCTTTAGATTTCATTAAGTACACCCAAACAGCTCTTGAAAAATCATCAATAATTGTCAAAAAAAAAAATATTAGAATCATTCTTTACTTTTTAACATATAAGGGCCCATACATATAGGTGTATAATATCCCCTACACTAGCAGTTGTATGATTACTTAAGGGAAATGGCTCTCTATGTTGCTTTGCCCTGTGACATGTATCACAAAGCACATCATTATTAAAATGTTTCAAACCTAACCCTTCTTTTAAAACTTTAAGTGAATTATCACCAGGGTGACCAAGTCTATCATGCAACAGATTAGTCAATTCAACATTGTTACAACTAATTCTAGACATACAATGACACTCACCACAAAAATGCAACCCATCAAGTTGGTTACCAATCACCAGGTTCATCTTTGTTCAAGAATCCTGAATATAACATTTTGATTCATCACAAGCCACACTTAGTTTACTATCCTTAGCCAACTTGTGCACAGAAAGTAGGTTAACACAGTAATCAGGAACAATAAACACATCAAACAATGTTACTTTATCATTCAATTTAGCATCCCCCATCTTTGTAATTCTAGCACTAGTTCCATTAGGATGATTAACCTTGATATTATAATCAGTAACATCAATTGATTTTATTATGTTTTCATCAGACATGACCATATGTTGGTTAGCCCCAGAATAACAAATCCATCCTAACAGTTTGTAACCATTTTCACATTGGCAAAAGCATAAACATGTTTAACACAACTACTGAAACTAGCAGAACAATAGAATCCTAGATTCCTACCTACAGCACTACAGCTAGATGATGCTCCCTCAGACTTCTTATTTAACAAAAACAACAACTGACTTACTTGATCAGCTGTCAAAACACTAGTACTCACATTATCATGATTTTCAACAGAAGAACTGCTAGTACTGTTACTACTAACAACCTTCTTATTTTGAATATTCTTAGACATCATCCATGGAGGATAGCCATTTATTTCTAAAATTTTGTCAACACCATGACCAGACTTGTTACAATGAGTACACTTTAAATTTGAATTAGTATTTTTAGAAAACTTTTTCTTGTTATCAAATGACTGATTTGTTTTATAGAAAAAAACCAACATTATGAACACTTTCTTTGGAACCAAGGTTGTTAGAGTTCCTATGTGATTCTTGTTTAGAGATCACAGCAAAAGCTTCTTTTATACTTGGCAACAGATCTCTAATTAACATGTTTGTCCTACTAGCCTGATAAACACTATCAAGCTCCATCAAGAACTACATCCGTTTAACCAGATGATTAAAATCATTAAACTTTTTAGATGCATTACAGACACAAGTAGGCAATTGTAAAATTTGATCTAATCTTTTCCATATCATATTTGAGTTGTGATAATACTCTGAAACAGACAAACCATTTTGACTGAAAGAGTTGATTTTCTGGTAAAGATCAAACACTATTGAACCATATTGTTATGGAAACTACTGTTAAAACTTTGGAGGGAGGGAAGCTTGTTATTGGTAAGTTCCTGGACTCTACCCCCTTCGCTTTCAAACAATTGTGGGGAATGAATACGGTGACTCCTATTCCCCTCCCCCCAATGGTTTGAAACCGAAGCTTTAACACTCTTTCATCTGACAGGTTTCACTACTGTAGGAACTGCGGTTGATCCGGTCGTGGTCGAGGAGAAGTTTGACCCTGAGTAGGACTTGAAGAATAAGGATCAGGTGGTACATGCCTTGTCCGCTAAAATGATGTTGTTTCACTTAGACACACACGCGAACATGATCTACTATCACCATATGGAGGTGGATGCTACTAAACTAATCCCGATCCAACTTTATAGTGAGTAAGGTGTATCGAAGGTGGATGGACTCCGATCTGGTAAGAAAGAAATTGGAAAAAACGGTTGTTACTTGTGAGCACATGCCAATTATTGTTGGGTTAAGTCAGAGCTCAAAAACTTTAAGCAACAACTTCAATCGTCCCAAGCTTCGATTGATACAACTTCTAAGACTCGTGATCAGCTTGCGTGGGAACTGTAAGATCTGATGGAAAAGTTGGAAGAACTGTGGCTGATCTTGAGAACTCAAAGCAGCACTCGGTATGTGCAATCTGTTAATGAAATGGAAATGGTGTTGAACTGGCTCCGTGCGACAACTGATGGCTTGGTAAAACGTTTGAATATTCTTAACCTTTGTCTGCTTCGGCTTTTGATACATATATTTTTTCCTAAGTGTTCTTTCCTTTTCAAGTTGGGATGAGGCCTAGGAGAATGAGAAAAAAGGCACTCCTATCTATGGAGGAGATGGTGGTGAATATAGAAGAGGATGTCACAGCTTGGAAGGCCAAGCGAGGCAAACTTCTTAAGGAGATGGAGGAGCTCTTCGACCTTAAGAATTTGTCTCGTCAAAGGGGATTCAGCAGGTTTCACACCATGTTCAAAAGTTCCCGGCCATGTAGCAGGTCGTGGCTATTGTTAACAACACCATGAAAAGTGTGGGCTTGAATGTGGGCCTTTCTCAGCTTGAATATTGAAGATGCCGAAGCTAGTGGGAACGCCTGAAAATTCTCCTTTGTAATACTTGTTATAAACACCTCCCTATCCTTCGGATATCTTAATATCCAAAGTTTATATGTAAAGGACGTCTTTTATAATATTTTCCTTCATACTTGGTATAATTGATATATTTCATACCCTTTTCGGGTCTACTCCTTATATGAGTCATTCTCTTTAGTTTTTTGTATGGTGGTATACAAAATTATAAGATCAGTCTTTTCTTGCTTAGGCCTTTTGTCATCTGTTACATTTGTAACAATATATTCTTTTCCAACGGTGTTTCGTGCCAACTAACTTTTTCGTTTTGGCTATGCCACATTACCAATGTGAGTAATTCTGATAATGCATACAAAGATTCCTGACTTGTGAAAAATAAAGTCTTTTCCCTAGTGTTTTATTAATTTTTACCAATTTAAATGGAATGCGTCTTTACTTTTAAGCTTCGGTATCTTTTGTAAAAAATAAAGTATAGACCATGATTATTTTGTAACCCTGGTTGTTTTAATCATCTGGAACTATTATCCATATAGCTATTTAATGTAAGACTATTTACCTTTAAGTGTGCTCCTTTCTTCGGTCGTTCTTGGCTCCTTGATCAGTTAATGATGTGTTATCCTTGTCTATTATATCATCATACATTAGATGATATATATAACTCACCATTTGCATAATTCCATGAGTTCAATCATTCCTCATGATCCCACACAAATCCAATTTACTTACCAAAGGTTCAACTACCAAATCCTTATTGTTGATGTTATTATTGTTGTTATTTTTGCTATTATTGTTGTTATTATTATCAATGTTATCACCACCCTCATTATTAATCACAGCAGCATTAACATCCTCTGCCTCCATGTTGAATCAGAAAACAGAAACAACAACAATAACAAATAGTAATCACACACCAAACAACAATAAATACAGTTATCAGCACAACCAAAGATACACTATTCAAGATCAAATACAACAAACTAAGACACAGGCGAAGCCACGTTAGTGTCCATATCACAACAGGTTCATCACTCAAAGGGTGTCTGTGTAAGTCTTAATGTGACAACTCTAAGACTCAATCAATTGTCGGTCTAACTAACCTAGTAGCAGACTCCTAACAAAACAACAATAACAAGAAAAAAAACCAATAACTAAGGAACAATCTCACCGAGAGGGGGACCCAAGTTAGGGTTCTCCTAAACTCAAAACCTATACCTTCACTTAGGGTACAAACGTATGAGTGCACGTAAAGCTATTAATATCTACTCCAATCTTCAGCAAGAACTCACAACAACTTCCTCAACACTTTCAAAAGAATTACCGAGACCAAGTACCAACACACCAACAACAGATCACATCTATAAAATCTAGACCAAGAATGACACAAGACACTACAATAGATAAGTATCTGTTTAGAGAGAGAGAGAGGGAAAAAGTGAGGTTCAAAGTGTGAGAGTTTGTATATGTTACCTATAATTGAAATTGAAATTGAAAATGAAATGAGAGTATTTAAACTCATTAGATAAGTTTTACTTTCCCTAGGTTTAGAGCTATTATAATATGCTTCGGTGCATTTGACCACCGAAGCAGTACTTATACGTAGTGACTTCAGGGGAGGTTTTAAGTATCCTTTGTGCTTCGCAACATGGTTAGACCAGAGCTTATTTGGACTGGTATAAATCCGTGTACTTCTTTATGTCATCCCAAACCCTTATCTTACTTTGAACTTTTTAGGACTTGATATGCTTTGTTCCTACCAAATTTACCCGAGTCTCATGGATTTTCCTCTAAGCACGAGTTTGTCTAACTGATGGAATGTGCTTGCTGTTACCAAGGCGTTTCATGACCATACAATTTGGAGAGCTGTTTCTAACCATTATTATGTCAGGAAAACGAACCGGTTATCTTGACAGGTATAAATTCCCATTTTTGCTTTTACTTTTCATTTTTCACTTCCTCCTGAAATATCTTCCCCTCTCTTATACTTTAAGATTATTCAGAGCTTCTGCCTTTTACACAAGATCAAGCATTTTTGCTTACTCCTCCGTTTAAGTTGTGTCCAGCTTCTCCGTTGCCCTTTCCCCATTTACTTTTTACTAGTGGAAAACTCGCGCTTTGCGGCGGGACCGTTGAACCGAACAAAAAAAACAGATAAAAAACGTTGAATCACGCACACGCATGGCGGAAAGTTTACTCACCAAATTAAAAAAGGTTAGAAATTTACTTTTGCATTTTCATTAAAACAAAATACGAAAGTTACATTACAATAAAAGGTAGACGGGCAACAAGCTGCGCCGCATAAATAATGGAAATAGCAAACTAAAAAAAACTGTAATGAATTGTTCGTCTATGCTTAGATGACTTGTATATTATCACACACAACTTTGTTTTAAACGAAGCTTACATTGAAACGTATATAAAAATAGAACCAATAAAGGAACTTATTTCTCTTTCTTCTAAGCACAAGATAATATTATAAAAAATAATAAGTTTGACCTATGTCATATAAAATGATTTTAAGAAAAATATAAAAACACATTATTCTATGAATAGTGCAACTTTACGTTGCTTAGTAGGGTATGCTCTAATGATGTCAAAGTATTCAAAGTTTTATAGACTATATAATTCTATATAAAGGATTATAACAAAACATGTAACATTATAAATTGTTTTTATATGTTTTTTTATTTCATATGTTCAAATTAATTGTAGAAATAAATGTCATGAGCTATTATAAACATCTATTGACTCTTGAATTCATCTAGATTAAATACGTTGTTTTAAAGACCAATTTGCCCCCAAAATGTAGTTATTATGTGCATTGTGTGTCGTACCATAAGCAAATTAACTTGTACCTCTTAAATTTTAAGAAGTCCTTGTCAAATGCTTTATAATATAGATATAGATATAGATATAGATAATAGTCAAAGACAGTATGAATGTGAGTTACAATAAACTCATGCAACTGACGTTGGACATGTTCTTTAGGAATTACAGGATCCTTGAACTGAACCCCATTCTTTCTCTCCAACACCCCCATTCATCCCTTTCCAGAGCCAGTAAGTTTGCTTTTTATACCCGAGTGTGTAATTTTGCAAATTACCGAGTCCCTTTCATGACAATAGGTCTTCAAGCTTGAAGATCTGAAAGAGTCAGTTCTTTTGGTTGGACGACTAATGCCTCCTAGAGGATACGGTATGCAGGGACAGCTACAAACCATCTAAATGGAAGTTACCTAAAGACTTTATGTGTTAATGATGCCCTATGCAAGATATTGATAGCCAATAAAACTAGGATTCAAAAGTTCTCGGAACATATACTGGTGATGAGAGGTGTGAGTTGAGCTTGGGATAAGCTGAATAGATGGGTTGTTTTTCAATTTAATGATCGGGGTTACAGTTACTTCCTTTTTGCCTTTTTTCCTTTTGTTTAGGCTTCGATCTTCTAACCTTGTTTTCTTTTTTTTCCAGATATATCCTTACTAGGGCCTTAAAGCATATGAGTTTTGATGATTAAGCTTTGGAATTTACTAATGAAGAATTGGGAATAATAAACCCATAGCTCAACAAATCGAGAAGGCACATTTCCCGAACCCGCCAATAAGGACTTTTGGGTAGGGAGCAACAATATTCGTGCAGACGGTGGTGGTCCCAAGGGTGATGGTGCCGAGGGTGGTGTCTACAAGGCTCCTTTTGATGGCTAACCGGATTTAAATGATGTTACTGGCTCAACCACCGGTCCTCCCGATCTTCCTATTGCAGAGATTCTAGGGAAGACTATGTTGGGAGATGCCTCAATCTGTTATGTGGAAAACGTTGCTGAAGAACCATCCCTAAAAGTACAAAGTAAATGCAGCGGGAAGCGCAAAGCTCATGTGACTAGGAGGGTGTAAAAACCCTAAAGAACATCAGGCCGTAGGAAGCCCATCACCTCGGAGTGTTTCATCTTCGTCCCAGAATATCGTGTAAGATAATTTGAACATGCACTTGACCGGTGGTCACTCTTCCTAGGACTCTAGTTCGGTTTTGATCGAAAATAGCCATGATCGTGGTGGTGATGGTATGTCAGAGAAAGTGGTGACGGAGGAGGAAAATCGTTTTTTGGATTTATAGAGGCATATTGTTATGGAAACTACTGTTAAAACTTTGGAGGGAGGGAAGCTTGTTATTGGTAAGTTCCTGGACTCTACCCCCCTTCGCTTTCAAACAATTGTGGGGAATGAATACGGTGACTCATATTCCCCCCCCCCAATGGTTTGAAACCGAAGCTTTAACACTCTTTCATCTGACAGGTTTCACTACTGTAGGAACTGCGGTTGATCCGGTCGTGGTCGAGGAGAAGTTTGACCCTGAGTAGGACTTGAAGAATAAGGATCAGGTGGTAAATGCCTTGTCCGCTAAAATGATGTTGTTTCACTTAGACACACACGCGAACATGATCTACTATCACCATATGGAGGTGGATGCTACTAAACTAATCCGATCCAACTTTATAGTGAGTAAGGTGTATCGAAGGTGGATGGACTCCGATCTGGTAAGAAAGAAATTGGAAAAAAAACGGTTGTTACTTGTGAGCACATGTCGATTATTGTTGGGTTAAGTCAGAGCTCAAAAACTTTAAGCAACAACTTCAGTCATCCCAAGCTTCGATTGATACAACTTCTAAGACTTGTGATCAGCTTGTGTGGGAACTGTAAGATCTGATGGAAATGTTGGAAGAACTATGGCTGATCTTGAGAACTCAAAGCAGCACTCGGTATGTGCAATCTGTTAATGAAATGGAAATGGTGTTGAACTGGCTCCGTGCGACAACTGATGGCTTGGTAAAACGTTTGAATATTCTTAACCTTTGTCTGCTTCGGCTTTTGATACATATATTTTTTCCTAAGTGTTCTTTCTTTTTCAAGTTGGGATGAGGCCTAGGAGAATGAGAAAAAAGGCACTCCTATCTATGGAGGAGATGGTGGTGAATATAGAAGAGGATGTCACAGCTTGGAAGGCCAAGCGAGGCAAACTTCTTAAGGAGATGGAGGAGCTCTTCGACCTTAAGAATTTGTCTCGTCAAAGGGGATTCAGCAGGTTTCACACCATGTTCAAAAGTTCCCGGCCATGTAGCAGGTCGTGGCTATTGTTAACAACACCATGAAAAGTGTGGGCTTGAATGTGAGCCTTTCTCAGCTTGAATATTGAAGATGCCGAAGCTAGTGGGAACGCCTGAAAATTCTCCTTTGTAATACTTGTTATAAACACCTCCCTATCCTTCGGATATCTTAATATCCAAAGTTTATATGTAAAGGACGTCTTTTATAATATTTTCCTTCATACTTGGTATAATTGATATATTTCATACCCTTTTCGGGTCTACTCCTTATATGAGTCATTCTCTTTAATTTTTTGTATGGTGGTATACAAAATTATAAGATCAGTCTTTTCTTGCTTAGGCCTTTTGTCATCTGTTACATTTATAACAATATATTCTTTTCCAATGGTGTTTCGTGCCAACTAACTTTTTCGTTTTGGCTATGCCACATTACCAATGTGAGTAATTCTGATAATGTATACAAAGATTCCTGACTTGTGAAAATTAAAGTCTTTTCCCTAGTGTTTTATTAATTTTTACCAATTTAAATGGAATGCGTCTTTACTTTTAAGCTTCGGTATCTTTTGTAAAAAATAAAGTATAGACCATGATTATTTTGTAACCCTGGTTGTTTTAATCATCTGGAACTATTATCCATATAACTATTTATTGTAAGACTATTTACCTTTAAGTGTGCTCCTTTCTTCGGTCCTTCTTGGCTCCTTGATCAGTTAATGATGTGTTATCCTTGTCTATTATATCATCATACATTAGATGATATACATAACTCACCATTTGCATAATTCCATGAGTTCAATCACTCCTCATGATCCCACACAAATGCAACAATTTTTTTCTTTGTCTAGTTAAGATTTGTTTATTCCTAGACATATCATCAAACAACCAATAAACAACTATTCAATTCAAACATATTCATCAAGTGACCTAAGCATAAAAACACTTCTTTAACGTTAGTATAATTACACACCAACAATGCAATCTTTTACATAGCTTTTTCCAACGAAAGTCCTATTTAGGCATTTAATCAAACACCTAGAGTGCATCAATTTCCAACATGTACTTTCAAAGTTCCGTTATCACACCCTCTAGCCCAAACTCACATCATATTATCAATATATTGAAAGTTCACATCAAATTCAAATTGCAATAATCCTAGATGATCATATTAGAGCTATGGCTGATGAGTTTTGCTTAACATCACAAAACCCATTTCGCTTATTTTGTTAAATTAATATGTATATCCAATCAAAACTACACAATCAAGATGTTTCTTGCTAATTTATAACTCTACAATAGTAAAGAACCATCAAATGATTAACAATTTAACAATACTTACAAACCCATTTTATGTATCTTCACCATAGGTTTATGAGATACTTCAAATTTGAGTTTAAGGGTTACCATATGGTTTATTGCACCTAGATGATCAATATTAACTACATGCACTCATTATTTTCCTAGATTTCACTTAAATTCAGCTTGTAGGAGTGTTTGTGAAGTGAGAGAGGTTGGGGGGGATGGGTTTGAACGACCTCCTAATCGTTTGTGATGGGATTTTTCTCTTCCATCCCATAATACCTCAACTTCTATCACTTTACAATATCAGCCCCTCAAGTTTTAAACCCCTACATAATTATTTTGCTAACATTCCAACCTCATTAAGTTTTAAACTGTTAAATCTAATTATAACTCGTAACCATACTAACAAGGTCGATTAACTATGGTCACACAATATCATATAATAATAATATCAAATAATAATAAATGTTGGGGCGTTACATTTACTAACTAAACTCGTATTTATTTTATTTTATGTCGTTTAAAAATACTATTTATTGAATTTTCTAAGTTATAAATTATATATATTTTAATAGAAAATATACTTTATTACATCTCTAACGTTGGCCATAAATAATCTTATTTGACTTATATTCCAAGACTTTATGTTTTAAATTAAAAATATTTAAACTCTATTATTTATAAAATTACGTTTTAATAATTTTTATAAATAAATTCCTTCGTATATTTTGAAATTCTTATTTTTAAACACCTAACCTTGATTATTAGGGAAATTATTTCTTAAATCAAATACTTAACTAAAATCCCCCGTAAATTCTAATGAAATGATCTAGAAACCATAGAATTTTAAGGCGTGTTTATTCTTTGACTTTGGTTACATTATTTAGGACGATTCCTTGTGAATCACATTGTTAGCTGTAAACTGCTTATTGGATACTTATTTCCTAAGCAAACTGTGAGTATTACTTGTCCTCTTTTTCGTTTTAAAACTTTTGAGGTGATTCATGCACACTTAGATACAATCTGCACATTCACTTACACATGACTTTTGAACCATTACAATTCATATAAGTGTCTAGTTTATCATCATGCTTTGTGTTTGAAGGTGACCGTAGCTTACATGTTTTGTGTTAACTTATACGTAACTTGTGTAACGATGCTTTATCAGACGTAACTTGTGTTGTGGTGCTCTATCAGACATAACATATGTTATGGTGCTATATTAGGCTTGACACGTGTTAGGGTACTCAATATTATATCTATGAACTGTAACTAGGGCTGCAAACGAACTGAACTTTCAGCGAACAGTTCATGAACCGTTTGGCGGGAAGTTCGTTTGTTTCCGTTCGTTTAATAAATGAACGAACACGAACAAAAAAATTTGTTCGTTTAGTTAAACGAACAAACATGAACAGAGGCCTCGTTCGCTCGTTTATGTTCGTGAACATTCGGTAACGTGTTCGTTTGTGTTCGATAGTTTAATAGAGTTTTTAATTTTTATACTTTTTTATATTCTTTTATTTTTATTTCTTTTACCCAAATAAATACTTTATGTGAGGTAACTATATGGGTATATATGAGTTGAATAAACCATGCTTTTAGTATAATCATTAATGAAGAGTTCAAGTTTAAATAAATAAGTAATGAAGACTTCAAGTTAAAAATGCGAGCTTACTTTATTTGAGATATTACTTTATTATGTTTACCAATATTATGTTAAGTACTAAGTATGTTTGTATAATTAGGTTATATTGGGTAGATCGATCTAGTTAATTTCTTAATATATGTAAATTCGATCTTATTCGAAAGTTAATATGCGTCTCTTTGTGTTTGTTTCCGTTCATGAACAGTTGTTTGCGTACATTAATGTCCATTTGTGTTCGTATGCGTTCATGAACAAAATTAACAAACGAACACAAACGAACACAAACGAATACGAACATAAAATCTCATTCGGTAAGTGTTCATGAACTGTTCGTGAACACATAATTTCCTTAACTAACGAACACGAACAAGGCCTTGTTTGTGTTCGTTCGGTTCGTTTGCAGCCCTAACTGTAACACCCCAAACGTTGCCGGAAACATTGAGGTGCTCGTAGTGACGATTTTTCAGTAGCTCATGGAATTTAGTATGTTTAAATAATCATTAATCTTCCATTAAATAATAAATTACAAACAATTGTTCTAATAAAAGGTGTACAAAAGACACGTGAATCTAACATCAAATATAACGATTCAAACATAAAGCTTTAGTCTTGGAGCATTATTATTCCCTGAAACATGTTGAGTTTGGAAAATGGATTGGGTCAAGTAAAAGTTGGTGAGAATACATAGGTTTTGGAAAGTAAAAAGATCAGGTTCAAATATTTTAAAGTCACACTTTGAGGTTTCAACGTTTTATTTTGTAACAACCTGAGTTACTAAGACTAACATATGTTAGTTTTTTAGTTAGGTTGAAGGTCATCTCAGTCATTTCACATCTAATGACTAATTATGTAACTTTATGGTTGATAAGGGATTGTTTTTATAACTTACTAAAAAATCTACATCTCATGTACATCTTGTATTTTTACTTTATTTTTAATGTTATTATTCACTATATTTTATTAGATAAATAATTATAAAAGTATGAGAAATTTAAATATTTGATGTCAAAAGTTTCATTTATATTCACAAGTCAAAACTTACCAAACTCGATAAAAAAAAATTCATAAATCACCACTTAACCAATATTTATCTTTGTTACATTTATGGTGTGATTAAATTTGATAAAAATAAATATGTGAGAATTGCATATTAAATTTTCTGAGGCTACTTGACACATTTAAGCGTGCTGATAATACCAAATACACACACAAACAAGCAATTTATATACACGGACAATTCACAATATTAGCATATAAAAATGTCTGAAGCTGTATGGGAGAAAACTAATGGTAAAGTAGTTGATCTTCTCAAAATGCATCGATGGTTTTAGATCCATATTAAGAAAATCATGAAACAACATATTTATTATAAGCCCCTTAACTAAGCTCGACATAAAATCCTAAAAAGTCTTCATGAGACTACACCATAGAGTAATCAATTCAAGCATTGAATTACCTACAAATAATTAATTAAACCATATATGTGTCTCTCATACAAATAGTCCCTTACTTAAATCAAATAATTACATAAATGTCCTTTAAATTTATAAATGGTGTTTTGGTCATTTCATATAAACTTGACAAAAAAAAACTAACATTTGTTAGTTTTAATACCCAAAATTGTTACAAAATGAAATATTAGATCCTTAGAGTGTGACTTTAAACTATTGATACATGATCTTGTTATTTTCTATAAAGCATGGGGACTAACGATGTAATTAACTCTAGAATTTAAGTTTTACTAAGATTAGCCATATAGGGTTTTCTAGACTAGATTTGGGGATTCTAGGGTTTTAAATTGAAATGTAATAAAAATGTATACAATAACTATTATTATTTCAAAAATAACTAAGTGCATAAATAATCAAATGTTTTGAATTAACTAAAATGAAGTATGTACAAATAATGTAACGACGAGATATGCTATTTGTAAGATTTAATTGATAACATATAAAATGAATTTTAAAAGTCTTCGAATTTAAGTAATTAATCACGAAATAAATGCTAAATAAATTAAAATTTCTAAGTCATTTTATTCTGCAATGGCAAAGAAATTCTCAGAATTTTTAAATTTATAAATATAGTATTTTATATTTTTAATTGATTTAATATTGTTTAAAATTCAATAAACATGGATTAAATACATATAAAGTGTAAAAATATGGATTTGATATAATAATAGGAGCACTGTAGATGCACAATTGTGACTATCCCTTTGGATTTATATTAACGGCGTTTTTGTATAAAGATAATGTTGATAAGAAGACCCATTCGACCTAGTGTGAGGTCGAATGGACATTATTGGAAGGTCGAATGAAGAATGTTAATGTTTAGATGTTGGTTCGAGCTTGTGATCAGGTCGAATGGTTCATTCGACCATTAAGTGGGGTCGAATGAACTTGTCTATAAATAGTTTTGATTTTACTTTCATGTTAATTTTTGGTCATTTTGTCTACGTCTTGTGTGTGTGTTCTCTCTAGAGACTAGAAAGTTCTAATTAAGTGTTTTTCATTGTAAACCTAATCTAATCAAATGTAATCAATTGTTTATGAATGAAAATGTTTATTGAAAAGGATATTATCGTGTTTTGATTCGTTTTCTATCATTTAGCATGTGATTCAGGGATTTCGCACCTAAATTACTTCATTTGTATGATTATGTAGTTTTAGCGAATTAATTATGATTGAAACAAAAATAATGCATTTAAAATAATAAATATTTTTTTGAAAAATAAATCATGGATATAAATTTTTGGATTTTAGGAACCTAAGATAGTTTTTATAAAACTTTTTTATTATTTTAGCATTTATAATATTTAAAAAAATTTAATGGTTAAAAAAATAAATAAAACATGAAGAAGAAAAAGTAAAGCTGTTGTGGATGGTTCTTGAACCTGAGATCTGGTCTTTGAAACCCACGCATCCAGGCTAGTTAGTCTGGGTTTTCTCTTGTGTTTTAAAGAGATTCAAATATACTTATACCCATATGAGTTTAACTCAGATAAATCCCCAAATCACACCATAAACCCTAAGCACCTAATTCACTAAAATTGAACAACGATCAGTAGCAGATCAAAACTAAAAGCTTAGCGATTTTATACCTTGATTAAAATCGACCCGATACACAGATTTAATTTCGACACATCGGGTTCGGAGGGGGGGTAAAGTTGCGAGCCAAAAGGGAATGAATATAAAAGCCTTAATTCCGATCGTTTTAGAGTTTGTGATTGTGAATTGATAGAGGGGATGTAAAATTTGAAAATTTATGATTGTTTTGTGTAGGTTTAATCGTATCAATAATAATTATATATACGAGTTGGAGTTTTAGGTTATGGAAGGTATATAAATGAGTACAAATTTGATTAATTGATCCTCAAATCATGCTATTAACCGCGTAAATGATAGCCTAATCACGCGGAGATGAGATTTCAACCCATAAGGAAGGTTTGATTTCAAAAAAAAAAATAGTTAACAACGAGCAAAATCGATGTTTCGGGGAGGGGGGTTTGCAAACCGGGTCGATCCAGACCCAATGGGAGGATCCGGGTTGTGGGTTTTGTTTGTGGTTGGGATCTGGGCAGGTGGTTTTTGGGCTTAGGTATGAAATTGGTTAATTTGAATGGGTAATGGTTTGGGTTTGGGTAATGGGCATTTATAATTTGCAAGTTTATAGTTTTTTTTTTTAATTAAAAAAAACTTCATAACAAACCCAGTTTTTGAAATATGGATTTTTTTATCGTTTTTTTAATTAAAAAATAAACTTCATAACAAACCTAGTTTTTGAAATATGGATTTTCTTAAACATGAATATAAGTGTATATAATGAATGTGTTGGATCAGTATGCTCTTTCACAGTTTACTTGCTTGTGAACACTTATGTGTTTTAGCAAGTTTAATCAGATTTGCACAGCGGAATAAGTATATAAAGATTCACTATCAACAGGAGTTATTACTCCCCATGTATGTTTGCAAACTAAAGACAAGTTAATGAGAATCTAAGTATTGAATGTAAATGACAATAAATACTCAAAATAGATTCTCAGTTAATGAAATGGAAATAACAATAATAAGCTTTGAAGGATTTTAGTTTTCAATTAAAATCGATGTCTAAAACAGAGGGATGAACCCATCTATTTATAGACTTACAAATGCATGAACCTTGTTACAAAAGTAAGTCTGCAACAAGTTGCAGTCTTGGAACTTGTACAAAAAGATAAAGTAATAATAAACAATTAAACTACTGAAACATAAGGGCGGTGGAAAGATTCTATTACAAGTGCTGATGAATGACAAACTATTGATGAGTAGTTTGTCTTCAGTAGTTCTTCAGTAGACTTGTTTGGTTTGACTTTAGAACTTCTGATCTATCTTCTTCAGTACTTGTGTCTTCTTTCTTCAGTAGTTCTATACTTAGAATAATTTGCAGAAGAATGAATTAGCCTAAGGTTTGCAAAAGTGGTTTCCTTAATCCTTTATGTCCTAACAATCTCCCCCTGGATTGATGAAGCCAAAACCTTATCTAATTCCTTATTTCTTTCTTCTTCTATCTTTAACTATCTTCCAAATTTCCTTGAACATGGAATTCTTCAATTGATTTGGCTGTTCATCAGTGAGAGATCCTTGTTGAGGTTCTAGATGTTGAATTGTAAGCAAGTCTTGTGTTGATAGGTTTCTCAGTTCATTCATGGATTTGAAGGCCTTGCTTGTAAGATCTCTTCTTGTCACCAATACTGAGTTGGAATTAGTAAAGGACCATCTGATGATCAGTACTTTAGATTTGTCAAAATCTGAAGTATAAGGGATCATGCTGGATTCCTGGGATGTTCCTGAGTATTGGATGTTTTCTACTTCAGTGACTCTCAGGTGGGATTCACTTCTGTCTTCTGTTTATACCACATCAGGTAATTTAAAAGTAGGTAAGTGATGTTCAGTAATTACCTTTGTGTGCAGTTTGTCAGTTACAGTCTTTTGGATTTGGTAAGCAAATGTTGAAGGATCCCTGAACTGTGTTATCAGAGGCTTTTCTTCAATATCAAAGTCTCCTTGTACAACTGTGTTGCCTTCTAGCAACACCATCTTGAAATCAGTCTTTGTATTGTCCTCTGGCTTTCTTTTGGTAGCAGGTCTTTGTTTAACACCAGAAGTTCTAACTACTGAAGTTGATACTTCAGAAGTTTTGTACTTCTCTGGATTTGCAACCTTGTCAGCCTTGTATCTTTTGTATGTGTCCAGTAGTTTGTCTTCTCTCTATTTTGACACTGAATCTTTTGAACCATAGTCATTAGCTACCAGTTCTTCAATTATTTCTGCTCTCTTTGCTTTTCTATCCTTCTCTGTTGTAGTCTTGTCAGCAACAAGTTGAGCTCTTCTTGTTAGCTCATCCATTGAGAGCCCTTTGAGTGAATAGGCTTTTGTCTTGCTGTTCTTTGTAATAAAAGACATCAGTTGTTGTCTTTTGTCTTCTTCAGCAACTAAATATGGTTTCAGCTTATCTATTTAACTCTGCTTCATAAGCTTGAAGCTTTTCATTTAAGCTCAAGTCTTCCCTTGCTTCTAGGTTGTTCCAGATCTCATCTTCCTTAGCCTTTCTTTGGGCTGCAAGTAAGCTCTTCTCTAGTAATTCTTTGGACTTTGGACATTGAAATTGGAGAAGGGCTTAGTACAGTCATTTGAGTTATTGTAGGCCTTGGAATTGGAGTTGGTTGTTGTTCAGTTGGTTTGGAAGGCTCTTCAGTTGTTTGTAAGATGGAAGTGTTAACTACTGAAGTGTTGATAGAAGTATTAACTACTGAAGGATTGTCTTCAGTACTTTCAGAGTCTTCAGCAGTTTCTTCATTATGGCCTTGGGAAGTTTTAGCTTCAACTTCAGTTCTAGAAACATGCCTTTGTTGATCTTCTTTTTGTTTCTTGGCTTTTTCTAGCAGCTGTTGTTGTTATAGAGCCACTCTTGCCTTTATTCTGGCTTCTAGTGACTGCTTTGGTTCCTTAATCTTCTTCCCCTTTTTGGCTTCACTCACTTCTGGAAGCCTGCCAGGTTGAGAAGTTCTACCAAAGAGTTCAACAAAGTTTTTTGTTGGACAACTCACCAAGTTTTTTGTTTATCACCTCAAATTGAGTTGTGGTTTTCAACTCCCAAGCAGTTGTGAAAGATTTGAGGTGATTGGCTATTAGGTGTTCATCATCTAGTATAGGGCACCATCTGGGTTGCATAGGAGGTTCAGAATTTTAAACATCATGCCTAAAATTTAGACACAATACCTGTATAGACTTCTCACACTTTGTAACAAAAATGCACTTTGTACATGAATTCCACCCTATACATACACACACCTACGTACACGCATGCATGCATACTTACATGCATACATATATTTTCTTTTAAAATATATGTATGGCATACACACATACATAGTTACATACATTCACACATATACATACTTACAAACATACACGCATACATACACACACATGAATATATATATATATATAATATATATACATACTTACATAAATAGTTACTTACATATATATATATATATATATATTTAAATATACATACTTACACTTATTTTTCTAAAATATACATTCATAGACATATACATATACATATACATACATACTTACATACATTCACACACATACACACTTACAAACATACACGCATACATACATACATATATACATACACACAAATATATATATATATACACACACACATACATACTTACATATATTTTTTTTTAAAAATATACATACTTACTTATGTCTTTTAAAATATTCATATACTTACTTATATAATATAATACATATTTTGTTTAAATACACATACACACTTTAATAAAAAAAAACATACATACATAATATACACATAGATACTTAAATAATAACAATTAGAGCATAAATATTAAAAAAATCAATTAGCGGCGACTAATCGTTTTTTTTTTTTTTGATGAATCTCTTAGTGGTTCAGTAGATCAATGCTTGCCCACATCTCATATCATCATAACATAAAAAAGGGTATACATATTTTAAAGAAAAAAATAACAAAAAAAGAGAAAAAAAAATACTTACGGTTACGGGAGGAAGAGTGCCCGGAGAGGAGGGAAAGAAGAGAGAGGAAGGGAACGAGAGAGAGGGAGGTTCCGATGGTGATGTATGCGGTGGCGGCGAGGATTCCGGTGGGCCGTGGCAGCTTCGACGAGGGTTCCGGTGGTAGTAAGGGAGTGAGGGAAAGAAGAGAGAGCAAGTGGAGGAGAAAGAAGAGGATCGGTTGGGAGAGGAGGCTAGGTTGAGTGATAGGGAGCTGAGAGAGATAGAGGGAAAGCATGGAGGGAAAGAAGAGGATCGTTTGTCGGGCTAATTAATCTTTTCACTTTTAACGATGATCAGGGGCAAATCTAGTAACAAAACATCGGGTTCCTAGAAACCCAGTCGATTTAAAATTTTTAGTGTTAATATATAAAGAAAATATTGTAGGAACCCATAAATAAAATCTTGTAGGAACCCATAAGCAAGTTTAATGAGTGCTCCACCGGTACAATTCTCCTATTCTAAGCATTAGAACACGAGTTCAATTCTCGCTGTCAGTTTTTTCGTTCTTTTTTTTTGTCTTAAATTAAAACCTAGGGTTTACCACAAAACAAGAAGAAAAAAAAAACCTTTATACACATCCAACCGCCATCCACCCTCATCCTCAACATCTCACAACAACCCTCATCTCCTATACGTCTCCACCTCCATACTCTTCTCCGCCATCCACCCTCATTCCCACCATCTCATGACATTCTTTATTGTTTTCGGTTTTCACAATCTTTAGCTGCAAATTTATTGTTGGTAAACTTTGTATTGGGACCTCTTTGAACCAAGAAACCACTGCTATGGTCATTCGTTAAAAAAAAGAACCAAACTATATCATCTTTTCACACTTCACCAAATTTTTTTTGTTCAAATTTCCAGTTACTCTTTAGTGTTATTCGTTGTAGCGGTGATAGGAATTCATCCTTATGGACATTCGAAGTAAAATAAAAGGGTGCTATATCTTAAACTCCTAATATAATTAAGAGATATGGTTCTGAATGTAAGGTTTTGGTGATGTTGTGATTAATGTTGTCTTGTAATCAATGCTTTTGTTGATATTGCTTTCCCACTACTGATTGAAATATTGATAGAATTATCAAATCATTAGATGGCATTATTGGTTGATGAATCTAATTTGCATCATCATATGATGGTTGAAATGATATGGTGCAGGCTATCTACTACAGAGGCTTGAATTGGAGTACATGGTGTAGATACACTTCTTATTTTAGTTAATGTTGATCCTCATTGGATTAAACCAGCCACGAATTTACCAATAACAAAAAGGTTATCACTATAACTAGAGATATTTATATTTAAATGCTTATAACTTTCTAAATTCTTATAGAGTTATCATATTAGTTATAGTTTTGGTTATTATCGTAATAGCTATTTTAGGTGTGTTAATTTTAATCTGTTGAAAGCTAAACCGACCCAAACACCTAAAACGACCCAAACCCATGTACCGACCCAATTTTATTTTTTTACATTCGGTCATATAAAATTAGAGTATCTAAAAACGGAACCCCGTGAAAAAATTTCCTGGATCCGCCACAGGCGATAATCAATTGGTATGATGAAATATTGGCCATTGGATCTGTGCTTGATCAAGGGTCGCCGATGTTGATATCAAAACTTATAAGAATACTCAATTGAACTCAAAATATGATCAATACTCAAGGCTTTTATATGCAGAAGTAAATGAACAAAACATAAACATAGAGGTCGCTTATATAGGCAGCATTACAACGGCTTTAAACTGAAACCTACAATTGTGGAACACACAACTTATTCAAACTTTAAACTATAACGTAAATAAAAGAAATGGTAAACAACCTTGAACTTCGGATGACCAAAACAACCTTCACGTGCATGTGCATTCTTCATGGGGTTTGAATCATATTTCAATACCCCCTGATTCAAACAGCTGCACTCCCAACTGATAACGAAAGAACATGAATTTTTCCTTTGACAAAGCCATTGTCAAACAATCAACCACTTGCTCATTGGTATTACAGAATTGAAAAATCACCTTCTCTTGTTTAACCATGTCTCTAATGAAATGATTCTTCAAGTCAATATGTTTTGCTTTGCCATGTTGCACTGGATTTTTTGCTAAGTTGATTGCTGACTAACTATCACACCAGATCACTGTTGCGTTGTCTTGAATATGCCCAAAATCTTCTAGAACCTTCTGACCCATATGCCTTGACATGCTGGACTAGTGGCTGAGATATACTCAGCTTCTGTGCTGGATAGAGCAACTGTATTCTGCTTCTTTGAACTCCAAGAAACTGCTCCATTACCAAGAACAAACACATATGTTCCAACACTCTTCCTATCATCAACACAAGCTGCCCAGTCACTGTCTGAATATCCAATCAACTTGACCTGATCACCCTTTTTGTACCAAACACCATACTTGAATGTAGCAGCTACATATCTTAGAATTTTTCGAGCTGCACCTGCATGAATATTTGATGGAGACTGCATGAACCTAGATAAAACTCTAACTGCATAAGCTTAATTTGGTCTAGTGTGAGTTAAGTAGATTAAGCCACCATTCAGACTTCTATATTTTGTCTCATCAACCTTTTCCTCTCCATCATTAGTTTGATACTTGTCATAGGGACTCATTGGAACATCTTCAACCTTACAGTCCTGCAAACCAAACTTGATCAGCAAACTTTGAGCATACTTTTCTTAAGAAATAAACACCCTATCATGGCACTGCTTTACTTCCAATCCAAGGATATATTGTAACAGACCTAAGTCTGTCATTTCAAACACTTGCTTCATTCCAGCTTTAAATTCTGCAATCAAAACCTCACTAGAACTTGTACAAATGATGTCATCCACATATAAACATACATAGATAACATCCGTTGCACAGGTCTTAACATAAAGTGTAGGTTCATTTAAGCTCTTAATGTAGCCATTATCATTAAAATAGCCATCAATCTTGGCATACCGGGAGCATGCTTCAAACCATAGAGAGCTTTGTGCAGTCTATAAACTTTGTCTTTTTGCCCTCTAACAACAAAACCTTCTGGCTTCTCAACATAAATCTCCTCATGCAGATCACCATTCAAAAAGGCAGATTTCACATCCAATTGGTGCAATAACCATCCTTTAAGGGTAGCAACTGCTATCACAATCCTGATTGTTTCAAATCTAGCCACTGGTGCAAAGGTCTCTCCATAGTCAACACCATATTTTTTAGAGTACCCCTTTGCAACCAGCCTAGCTTTGTGTTTAATTATCTTTCCATCTGGTCCCACTTTGGTCTTGTAAAGTCACTTTAGTCCCACAATATTTTTGCCACTTGGTAGATCCACCAACATCCAAACCTGATTCTTGTTAATAGCATCTATCTCAATTTCCATGGCCACCCGCCATTCCTTCTTCTTAGCAGCATCTGAGAAACACATAGGATCTGCAATATTAAGAGCAAACTGATAGTTTAACATGTCTATAGGAACCTCATTGACTTCTTGAGTGTTAGCATAGAGATCAGCCATGGATCTAACTCTTAGAGGAGCTAATGAACTTGAACTGGCAGATGAGTGAGATGGATGAGTACTGATTTGAGGTGTTGTTACACCTGATGAGGTTGAACCTTCCAAATTAGGAGGTTTAGCATCATTGGTGATATTAACTGTTGCACTCTCGGGATACTCTTTAGGAAATAGGTCTGAGTACATCCTTTCATATAATTGTTTGTCTGACTTGTGCAACTCCTACCAATCCCATGTCTGATCTTCCAAAATAGTAGTATCATTAAAACTACTGGCTTCAAACATCTTGGTAACAGGATTGTAAAGTCTATATCATGTACCATTGGGAGAGTACCCAATAAAGATCATCTTCTTTGACCTATCATCAAGTTTCTTTCTGCCCAGAACAAACTTATAACCATATGCAACACACCCAAAAACCTTCATATTAGTAACATCAGGCTTAACATTGAACCAAACCTGATAAGGAGTCTTATTTTGAACTACTGAAGTTGGGCCTCTATTAATGGCATAGACAGCTGTAGCAATAGCTTCTGCCCACAAGTTATTTGGCAGCTTCCTCTCCTTTAACATACTCTTGGCCATGCCCATAATGGTCCTATTTTTCCTTTCCACAACAACATTGTGTTCTGGTGTATGAGGTTCACTTAATTCCCTTCTAATACCATGCGTTTCATAGAATGCATTAAACTCATTGCTGAAAAATTCTCCTCCTCTATATGTCCTTAACACCTTCAAGCTACATTCACTTTGTTTTTCAACTAGTGCTTAAAATACTTTAAATTTTCCAAAAGCATCAGATTTTCTAGTAAAAAAATATACCCAACACGTTCGAGACACATCATCTATTAATAGAAAGTAATATACACCGTGTCCTAGACTAGATACCTGCATTGGACCACAGGGATCAACATGCACCAGTTCTATTTTTTTTTGTAGCTCCCCATGAAGTGGTTTGAAGGGTAACCTGATCTGCTTCCCTAGGATTCACCCTTCACATATGCTTGTACCTTTAACTTGAGGCATACCAATAACCATTCCTTTATCATGTAACATTCTTAGGCTATCCCAATTCAGGTGTCCATACCTCTTGTGCCAAAGTTGTAAAAGTGATGACTTATTAGGAGTGCTAGATTCAGTCTTTGAAGCATCCATAAGAAACATATTATTAGAAGCAATAGGTATTTTCATCAATTCAATACCTTGATTTTTAATGATGCAACTGTTGTCTTCAAACAACAATGAATAGCCTCTCCTCATGAGTTGACCAACACTCAACAGGTTATACTCCAAGGTTGGAGCATAATAAACATCATTAAGCAATTTGTATGAGTCTGGTCCTGTATAAATTCAAACAACACCCTTGCCTTCAACTGCCAATGACTTCTTATTGACAGTTGAACACTCATCTTGAATGATTCATTACGTTCAACAAAACTGGTCTTGGACCCTGTCATATGATTTAAACATCCTGAATCAAGAAACCACAGATTGTTGGCTTCTTGTTCAGGTACAAATGCCATACCATTGCTTCCATTGCTATTTCCTTCCCCTTGTTCTACACATTCAGCAGCAACATTGACTTGTGCCTCCTCATTATACTAGCAATCTTTGGATAAGTGACCATACTTTTTACAAGTATAACATTGTAGTACTTTGCTCCTATCAAATGATCTTCCTCTAACTCGGCCTCTGTAACCTCCACGTCCTCTGCCACGTGCATTTGAGAGTCGGTTTCTATCTTGCATAACTTGCAGAGCATGTTCTTCAGGCTTTTTTTTTTTCATTGAATCTGCTATTTATTCTTTTTTTCTTATGATTGCAAGGTACCCATTAGCCTTACAGGAGTAAGTGTGGATATATCAAAGGATACTTCAATAGATAGGACTATGTAATCGAACTTTGGAGATAAACTTCGAAGTATCTTCTTTACTATGGTTTGATCAGAAATCATCTCCCCATATGCTCTCTTCTGGATCACAATCCCCATAACTCTAGAGAAGTATTCTCCAATAGTTTCATTGTCTTTCATAGAGAGATTTTGAAACTCTCTTCTTAATCCTTGCTACTTGACAGCTTTCACTTGAGTATCACCTTAATACTCCATCTTCAGTATTTCCCAACTCTCTTTGGAGGATTCAGCAGCTGCAATTCGAGAGAATAATTGATCATGTATGGCCTGCTGAATAATGGTCATGGCATGAGCATCCTTTTCTTAAGATTCTTGAGTTTGTTAACATCAGTTTCAGCAGTGTTGACGCCTTGTTCCACCAATTCCCATAGATCTTGTGACTTCATAATGGTTTTCATACGGATACTCCAATGTTCATACCCCTCTCCCTTAAAGATTGGGATCGGAGTAGGAGCAGTGGGTAAAGTACTGGTTTAATCGGCCATGGAATGAAGTGATAGGGTTTTGAAACGAGAGAATGATGTGGTAGGGTTTTAAAACGAGATAATGAATCACACAAAAGCTCTGATACCACTGTTGATATCAAAACTTATAAGAACACTCAATTGAACTCACAATATGATCAATACTCAAGGCTTTTACTATGTAGAAGTGAATGAACAAAACATAAACATACTAGAGGCTCCTTATATAGGCAGCATTACGACGGCTTTAAACTGAAACCTACAATTGTGGATCACACAACTTATTCAAACTTTAAACTATAACGTAAACAAAAGAAATGCTAAACAACCTTGAACTTTGGATAACCAAAACAACCTTCACGTGCATGTGCATGCATGTGCATGCTTCATGGGGTTTGAATCATATTTCAATAGCCGAGGTCTGTGTCAGCTTTGAACCTTTGGCGGCGACCAAAAGGCGTGTCGCCGCTAAAGGTGAATTTTCTTGTAGTGCCCACCATGGCCGGCTAGGAGGGTGAGCCGGGTGGTCACCGGCTCCGGGCCCGGCCCTTAAATGGGCCCGAACGTTTTTTTTAAATATGCGCATATATATATGTGTATATATATATATATATATATGTATGTATAGGGTGGGGTTCCTGTACAAAGTGCATTTTTTGTACAAAGTGTGAGAAGTCTATATAGGCATTGTGTTTTAAATTTTAGGCATGATGTTTTATGTTCCTTTTGCATAGTATTATATAGAAAAACACAAAAATTAAGAATTTAAAACAATAATTAATGTATTCTCAACATGCAATCTAAAACACCATACGAAGATAGTAATCAGTGTGTTTTTAAATTTAATGTTTAGAATACATTTGATTGTGTTTTAAATTGTAACGTTTGGTGCTTTTCAATATAAATCAATGCAAAAGAGATAAAAAAACATTTTAGCCAAAATTTAAAACACCATGGCCAGTGGCGGATTCAATGCAAAAGTAGGGTGGGACGGTGCCCACCGTCCAGCCAACGGCGACTTCATGCTTTTCTCCGGCGAGGGGTGAGGTATCGACTGCAATCCGTCGAGGCACAGTACAGAATTTTGAACATTTGTTCGGTGCCCCTCCCAAAAAAGCAGAAAAGCCCATTCCAAAGATTTGAAACACGAATGTATATAAGGAAAGAGAAGACCAACGACATAAAGATAACTTGTTTTCTAAAAGTTTTCCATGGAAGCTTTAGTAAATTGCAGAGGGAGATATTATAGGAAGCTATAGGTGTACGTGGTGATTTGATTGATTCAGTTTTAAAAACATTTTTTACATTAAGCCCTCTAACTTAGCAATGTTATAAAATATGTCTTTTAGTTTGATTGAAATCTCTAGAACCCTATATTTTGTAAGTTGAAATTGTTTTGTTCCGATTTTTTTTTTAACTTAGGTTCATTATATTTAATGGAAAAATATTTTTAATGTTGTTATATCATCCGATAATCACCTATTTATATTACAACTTGAGTTAATTTAGTTATCACCTAGTTGACTTGTTATCTAGTTAACACTTTAACACTAGTTTATATTACAACTTGATTTGTTATCTAATTGCAATTAAGTGGATAAATATGAATTGGTTTTACCTAACCTATTTTATTCCAACTTGCTTTGACCCGCCTTCTTTTAACCTAACCAATTTGTGCCCCCCGTAAAAAAAATTTCTATATCCGCCACTGACCATGGCTATATAGACTTCTCACACTTTGTACGAAAAATGTACTTTGTACAGGAACCTATACCTATATGTATATATATATATATATTAAATTCTATGTTTAGGATATATATTTGTGTTTTATATATTAAAGTCTTGTTATTGGAGTTGGAAAAACCATGTTAATTTGTTGTAGAGGTCTCAAGTTCAATCCTTGACTCTAGCACTATACTTAATTTTTTTTTACATTTCAATCCTCTTTACATTTCAGAGACGACCCAGGTGCTCACGACGGTTATATGATTTATTCAGCATCAAAACATTACCCAACTTCTCTCTTTTAAGGTTGATTTCATGGCAGAATAGAATCGATAAATTACAATATGGTCATTCAAGCTTGAAAAGATTCATGCTTGATCATTTATAGCCTAACATCGATGCAGTAAGAAATAAAACAACTAAACCACAACTCACTAATGCAATTAAAGAAATAACTACGTACACATTACAAAACCAACGATCGACTCAACTACATGCATGGCTAATCTCATGTATGCATATGCATGGTTTCTTGATGTGGCATACATCACTTTCTTCTCAGAACAAATCTGCCATTGATCGAGTTTCACCTCCACTTAGCACCCATTGATGTCCTACAATTTATCAACAAAATATTAGAATCTTTTTCATCAAAAAACCTTAATATTACATAAATTCCAAATACCCAAATTTGAAAACAAAACAAAATATATAGATGTATAACTTACTTAAAACTTCTTCTGCCGATAACCGTTGTGATGCATCCTTGCACAGCATCTTCATCAACAAATCCTTAACCCCCGATCTAAAAATCTTTGTCGGCAACTGTAAATCCCCTCGCAAAACCGCTTGTAGCGTCTCCGCTCGTGTTTCACCGTAGAACGGAGGAGCACCAGACAACATTATATATAATATGACACCTGCGCTCCAAATATCAACTTTCTCATTATACTCTTTGCCAGACAAAATCTCAGGTGCAACATAATAAGGTGTACCAACAGCTCCACTCATCATCCCTCCCTTATTCATCCCAAACCACTCCGCCAATCCGAAGTCCGCCAGCTTCAATTTCCCTCTCGAATTAAATAAAACATTCTCCGGCTTAATATCGCGATGCGCAATGCCTAACCCATGACAATAACTTATTGCTAACATCAACTCACAAAACACCGAACACGCTTCCATCTCTGAGAACACTCTACCGCGGTTAGAAATGCGGTCGAAGAGATCAGGCGTGTCGCAAAGGTCCATAATTATATGAAGATAGTTATCGTCTTCGCAAACACCGTGGACTTGAGTTATGTTTGGGTTTCGGTTTAGTAGTTGTAGAGTTTTGGGTTCTTTATGGATGCACTCGCGGACAGTGGGATTGGATAAGAGGCGCTTGTCGATGGATTTGCAGGCGAACGAGTCACCGGAGACGGTGGAGAAGCAGCGGTAGACGACGCCGTATCGACCGCGGCCGAGTTCTTGGCCGAGTACGTAGTCTTTGTTCATTCTCTCGCAGATGAAGATGATAATAATATGGTGAAAGGGTTTTTATAGGGGTTAATTAATTGGGGTCCACGTTTGAGGGATATCCTAGTTCAACAAGGGTTCCTTAGTTTAAGTTTGGATTAATTATCTTGATTTGATTAGATAAAACCATGGGTTCCTTCGTTTAAGTTTGGATTAATTATCTTGATTTGATTAGATTAAACCATATATTTATGTAATTCGATCTCTCTTTTTATTTTTAAAACTATTGTAGAAATATTATAGTTCTTGTCATTATCTCTCTACTAGATTTTCGCTCCTAGTAGCGCGTGAGAGTTATTTATGTAACAAACCCCGGTAAATGTTGAGAACCAAGATTTGTCTAGATCACATTTTAGTAAATTTTTCCAGTTGGCTTTGTACGTTTTTAAAGGTTTTCTCCTTTACTTATAAAGTTCACCACATAAAGTTTAAGTATGGTAAATGAGGTTAACCTGAAAAGTAATGTTTCTAAGAGAAGGACAAAATTTCCAAAAGGGAAAATCGCCAAAGTGGCCTTTGACCGAAGCCTTTTGCTAAAATAACCCCCTCAGTCGACTCGGGAAAGACGGCTCCCGATTCCCGAGACACCTCAGCCGACTTTAGTTTCAAATCCCCCACGGACCAATTACCGTCTGCCACGTGTTCGACAAGCCTGCAGGCGTCTCCGAAGACGCATGGGATCTATCAAAGAGGGCTCCCAAAATATTGGAGACGACTCCCTTCTCCTCGGCTCATGGCTCAAGCCATTTTGTACATGGCTCGGCTTAAAAGTTGGAAAGGACTTTAGCCGTAGCCGTAGCCGTTGATTATATTTTTTTTTTGTTTCAAAAATATGGGTATAAATATGTGGAGTTTTCATACTTGGTTGAGTTGTGATTTTTTCAAATTATGGAGACTCATTTTTTTATAGAAATTTATTTATCATTATTTATTCACACTTCCTTGATATTTAGTTTTTTTTTTTATAACAGTTAACATGGTGGGGCAAAATTTTATACTTCACGAGGCGTCTTTGCAGTTCCCAAGCGGCTTTGCTTTTCCCGAGCCGTCTTTGAAATTACCGAGGCGACTTTGACTTAACACAAATACCTAGACAACTTTTCCCAAGGCGGCTTTGAAATTACCGAGACGACTTTGAATAACCAAGGGGACTTTGAAATTACCGAGGCGACTTTAAATTTCGGGAAACGACTTTAAACTCGGCAGACGACTTTGTACTTTTATATCTCCAAAAATCGCCACGAAGACGACTTTTTCAAATATTACAATATTACAATTTGTAACACGACAACAATTACAAAAACTGAACTATTACACGAAAAATATTTATGTTTTTTATAAATATTAATGTTTTTATTAATCCAAATAATACAATATTACAATTTGTAACACGACAACAATTACAAAAACTGAACTATTACACGAAAAATACACAAACTCGTTGCACACGTCGTCAACCGAGACCTATCCATTGCACATGTCACCCACAGTAGTTAGCACTAGGGGAGGGGAAATTACATCCCAAATTTACTTGCTTTGAACCTTGTTTGAATGGTGTATGTGCTCTACATAGACAAAGAATCAAACTTGCCAATAATGTAGACTACCACATCATCGATGCATTCTACACGGGTTAACCAACGCGCAGATGAAACAACGATCCAAGTAGCTGTACGCAGATGTAACAACGATCCAAGTATAATCAAACCGGACAATATATTCGTAAGCCGGTCGGCTTCGGTTGGAAAAGTGGAGGATTTAAAAATAAAAATGTCATTGATCGGAAAGCTGTAAGGTTTGATGAAGGTTTAGTATAGATGATTGAGAGAGGGTACAAATTTTGTGAAGTGAAATGGGGTATTTATACACATTGGAGAGACGATTCCCAAGACGACTCAAAGTCGTTTCACGGTTCCCGAGAAGTCTTTGAGATGTCTCACGGTTCCAGAGACGGCTCAAAGCCGGTTGACTTTGACGGTACCCGAGACGGCTTTAGAAACCGTCGCTTTATTTAATTTAACCTTATTTACCGTGCAAATTTTTTGGATATAAATAGAAGAAACCGTGGTTAAAACTCACAACTCACACAAACGATAAAAACTAAAAAAAACACACACCCGCCAAAAATATGATCACATGGACCGAAGAGGAAGAGATGGCCCTTGTGGTCTGCCACAAGGACGCCTCGAATGACCCGGAAGTTCAACTCCTTCCCCCCGAGGACGATGGGTCAGCCTTCCCCCGGAGGGGTTTTGGGCTCGGGTGTTTAGCGACTTCGTTGAACACATTGGCACAAACACCACCAAGATCGTCCGTGACCTCCAGTTCAAGTGGGGCGACCTCAACATCAAATGTGAGAGGTGGAACACCATATACGAGCAACAAGTTACCGAAGACCCGGAGCTTGATGAAGAGTTGGCTATCGAATTCACTCGGTATGAGTATGGGGTTCGATATGGCAACGATTTCGAACATGTCGAGGCATGGCGATTGTTGCGCCCCCAACTTTAAGTTTTTTTTTCTTTGTTATGTATTTTTTTTATGTTTTTCTATTATTATGTTTAATTTTTAATGAAATGTTTTTATTTATGTTTTTATATTTACTTTTAGACTTATAAAAAACAATCAACTTAAAATATAAAACCCGGGATAGTACGGATTAAAATTGTCAAATCGGTCGTTGTCACGTCGAAAAAGACGGTTCCGGTGGCAGAGTCGGTTTCTGACCGTCTTTACATTGTCCAACACGTCTTCGGTGCATCATTTTGTACGGACGGTACGATGTGGGAACCGTCACAAAGACGGCTCCCAAAGCGGCTTTTCAGACGGCTTGAGCCGAGGAGAAGGGAGCCGTCTCCAATATATCCGGAGCCCTCTTGACAGTTCCCAGCCATCTTCGGAGACGGCAGCAGGCTTGTCGGACACGTGGCAGACGGTAATTGGTTCGTGGGGGATTTGAAACTAAAGCCGGTTGAGGTGTCTCGGGAATCGAGAGCCGTCTTTCCCGAGTCGGCTGAGGGGACTATTTTGGCAAAAGGCCTCGGTCAAAGGCCACTTTAGCAATTTTCCCTTTCAAAAATCTATAGTCAAATTTAAAGTTAAGAAATGTCAAATTTGTAACAACAAAAAACAAAAACTTCTGATCTTATTATTGAAACAAAAACTGTAACAATTAGGACATACAAAACACTCTAACTCAACTCACAACCAAAACTAGTAACAATGAGATCATAACCTACAACATAACAAGATCATCTAAACCAAAATAATCAAACTCAAACTATGAATCTACGATTACAAGATGAAAACCCTAGTTTTTGTGAGACAAAAAAATTAAGAAAATAACAAAGGAAAAAAAGGCAGACCGAATGATCTGGAAATAAAGAGGCCTTATAGGCGAGTAAGGCACGTGTACCAGACTTCTCAACAAACACTAGGCCATGGACCACATATTATAACAAACTCAACTTCTATTCTGGACCTTTATGAGCAACCTTGACCAAAAATCTCAGCATCCTCGGCCAAAATGCAACAATATCCAGCTCATTTCGTCATGCATATACAAAATAAACATAACCATGTCTTAGTAATAATAAAAGTGACCAATATGAAGCAATACTTTCACCCCCCCCCCCTCACTTTTATTTTTGAATGGATCAAACAACCCCAACCATTTACAAACCAATTCGTGTTGAGACTCTAACAATCCTTTAGTCAAAATGTCGGCAACTTGCCTTCCAAGCTCAATTTTAACAGTTCTTAGACTGCCCTTATTGGTTTTTTCCTTAAAAAGAATAGATCCAATTCGAAATGTTTTTTATCATAAAAAACTGGATTTGCCACAATTGAAATTGCGGCTGAATTGTCACAAAATAAGATCAATAGGAACACTTACTTGTATTTGCAGTTCACTAAGTAAGTTTATTAGCCATAAGACTTCACATGTCACATAGCACATTCACGTTATTGTGGTTCTGCAGTAGACCACGATATAGTAGCCTGCTTTTTGCTTTTCCAAGTAATAAATGAATTACCCAAAAAAAACACAATAACCTGTCACGGATTACCAGGCATTTGGCCCAGTCAAAATCTGCATAAGCTATTAAATTCAACTCACTGCTTTTGTAGAATGACAGCCCTTTGCCTGGTGAGCTCTTTAAATACTGTAACACTCTCATAGCTAACTGAAAATGAGCTTTAGTTGGCTTGTGCATGTATTGACTTAATACATGTACTGAATAGGCTATGTCTGGTCTAGTATAGGACAAGTAGATTAGTTTCCCTACTAACCTTTGATAGCTAGTCACAATAATGTCTGCTCACTTTCTTTTTCACAAAGAGCAGTTAGAACATAATTGGGCTCAATAGGACTACTAGCAAGTTTACACTTTAACATGCCATACTCAGCTAAAAGTTCTAGAAAGTATTTTCTTTAGGCAAGACACAACTCACTATTTGACTCAACAAATTCAATTCCTAAAAAAATATTTTAACAATCCTAAGTCTTTGATTAAGAACTTGGGTTTAAAACATTCTTCCACGATCAAAATGTCATTATTATCATTACCTGCAATAATAATTGTCATCAACATACACTAACAGAACAGTAAACACAGAACCTTTACACTTAAAAAATATAGAATGATTACACATACTTTGTACAATCTTTATTTCGATTAATATACTAACCAATTTTTCATTACACATTTTTAGGGCTTGTTTAAGCCCATATAAAGATATCTTTAGTTTACACATTCTATGTCATTTTAATCAAAATACCCTTCAGGCAAAGACATATACATCCTCACTTAATTCACCATATAGAAATGCATTATTCACATTCAATTGATAAAGTTTCCAGTTATTTTGAACAGGCCAACACACCTAAGACACACCTAACTGTTATCATTTTGACCACTGGTGAAAATGTTTTATCAAAATCCAAACACTCTCTTTGACTAAAGCCCTTAGCAACTAGCCTACCTTTATACCTATCAATTTCACCAATGGATTTATACTTGATTTTATAAATCCAGTTGCATCCTATAGGTTTTCTATTAGGTGGAAGATCAACTAGATCCCATGTATCAATTCTATGTAATGCTTATATTTCATCATTCATAGCATGTATCCAATTAGGGGACTTTACAGGCTTCAAAACAAAATCTAGGCTCAACACTTTTGTTTAACATAGATGCAAAGCATCGATTTTCATGAGACAAATTTGAGTAATTAACAACTTTTTCTATCCCATATTTCACCTTTTCCTCTATCACATAGTCCTTAAATTTCTTAGGAAGCATAACATTTATGGTAAACTTTCTCATGACAGAATCCTGACCACTAGGAGATGTTTGTCCCTTAGATTTGGTATTGACTTCATCATGCCCTAAATGTTCACACTCAACCCTATCTAACCCAGCTTCTATCCCACTAGGTTGATGATACCCAGCAGTCTCAGCCCTTCCTTTAGTAAGATCAGGAGCTGAGTTTGATTGCTGAGACCTATGAACACTATGGTCTATGTCTTTTCCTATCCCTTATTCGTCATTGGGACCTCCTAGAGTGGTTGAATATTTGTCATGTTCAAGATCATAAAGATCCAAAAACTTTTGATTATTAACTTCATTATAAACATAAGTGCCAGTTTTATTCAAAACCTTAGACTCTTTGAAAGGAAATATATATATATATATATATATATATATATATATTCTCATAGAATTTTACATCCCTTGAAAACAAAACTTGTTTTTGTTCTAAATTCCCCAATTTATGTCTTTTTTTTTTTTTCAAAAGAGTATCCAATTAAAACACATTTTTCTGCATGACTTTAGAAGTTTATCAGAGTTATTCAAAATAGTACTATAACACAAACATCCAAACACTCTAATGTGAAATAAAGAGGGTTTAAAGCCATGAATGAGTACACAAGGGGTCCTACCTTTTTAATACAGATGATGGGGTCCTGTTAATAAGATAAGTAGTTGCTACTACACATTCTGACTGGAATTTTAAAGGCATATGACTTTGAAATAAAAGAGATCTAGCAACATTTAGGAAGGCTCTGTGTTTCCTCTCAACAATTCTATTCTGTTGAGGGGTATACACACAAGTAGTTTGATGCAAAATTCCTAAACTTTTACAAAAAATTGAAAAATAATTATTAACAAATTCAGTTCCATTGTCACTTCTAAAAATTTTAACATCTTTCTTAAATTGAGTTTTAAGACTTGCATAAAAATGTTGTATGTTATCAAACACATAATCTTTAGATTTCATTAAGTACACCCAAACAGCTCATGAAAAATCATCAATAATTGTCAAAAAAAATAATATTAGAATCATTCTTTATTTTTAACCTATAAGGGCCCATACATATAGGTGTATAATATCCCCTACACTAGCAGTTTTATGATTACTTAAGGGAAATGGCTCTCTATGTTGCTTTGCCTTGTGACATGTATCACAAAGCACATCATTATTAAAATGTTTCAAACCTAACGCTTCTTTTAAAACTTTAAGTGAATTATCACCAAGGTGACCAAGTCTATCATGTAACAGATTAGTCAATTCAACATTGTTAAAACTAATTCTAGACATACAATGACACTCACCACAAAAATACAACCCATCAAGTTGGTTACCAATCACCAGGTTCATCTTTGTTGAAGAATCTTGAATATAACATTTTGATTCATCACAAGCCACATTTAGTTTACTATCCATAGCCAACTTGTGCACAGAAAGTAGGTTAACACAGTAATCAGGAACAATAAACACATCAAACAATGTTACTTTATCATTCAATTTAGCATCCCCCATCTTTGTAATTCTAGCACTAGTTCCATTAGGATGATAAACCTTGATATTATAATCAGTAACATCAATTGATTTTATTATGTTTTCATCAGACATGACCATATGTTGGTTAGCCCCAGAATAACAAATCCATCCTAACAGTTTGTAACCATTTTTCACACTGGCAAAAGCATAAACATGTTTAACACAACTACTGAAACTAGCAGAACAATAGAATCCTAGATTCCTACCTACAGCACTACAGCTAGATGATGCTCCCTCAGACTTCTTATTTAACAAAAACAACAACTGACTTACTTGATCAGCTGTCAAAACACTAGTACTCACATTATCATGATTTTCAACAGAAGAACTGCTAGTACTGTTATTACTAACAACCTTCTTATTTTGAATATTCTTAGACTTCATCCATGGATGATAGCCATTTATTTCTAAAATTTTGACAACACTATGACCAGACTTGTTACAATGAGTACACTTCAAATTTGAATTAGTATTTTTAGAAAACTTTTTCTTGTTATCAAATGACTGATTTGTTTTAGAGAAAAAAACCAACATTATGAACACTTTCTTTGGAACCAAGGTTGTTAGAGTTCCTATGTGATTCTTGTTTAGAGATCATAGCAAAAGCTTCTTTTATACTTGGCAACGGATCTCTAATTAACATGTTTGTCCTAATAGCCTGATAAACACTATCAAGCTCCTTCAAAAACAACATCCGTTTAACCAGATGATTAAAATCATTAAACTTTTTAGATGCATTACATACACAAGTAGGCAATTGTAAAATTTGATCTAATGTTTTCCATATCATATTTAAGTTGTGATAATACTCTGAAACAGACAAACCATTTTGACTGAAAGAGTTGATTTTCTGGTAAAGATCAAACACTATTGAACCATCCACTTTGTCACATGTTTCTTTCAATTCATTCCACACATCAGAAGCAAGTTTAGAATATACTAATCCTAAATATAACTCTTCTGATATAGAACTTAAAATCCAGGTTAAGATAATAGAATTACATCTATCCCATTGCTTACTAAGAACATCATTATCAACTTGTTTAACACGGTCACCTGTTATGAATCCTAGTTTGTTTTTAACTTGAAGAGCTAACAACATAGCACTAGACAAAAAAAATTGTTTTCAAGACCCTTCAATTTAACACTAACAATAGTTAGATTAGCAGAGTCACTAGCATGTAAACATAAAGGATTAATAGCATCCAATTTACTTACCAAAGGTTCAACTACCAGATCCCTATTGTTGATGATATTATTGTTGTTATTGTTGCTATTATTGTTGTTATTATTATCAATGTTATCACCACCCTCATTATTAATCACAGCAGCATTAACATCCTCTGCCTCCATGTTGAATCAGAAAACAGAAACAACAACAACAAAAACAACAAATAGTAATCACACGGCAAACAACAATAAATACAGTTATCAGCACAACCAAAGATACACTATTCAAGATGTTGGGTCTGCTGACCTGGAGAAGAACAGATGATTGAAAAGCCAAAATTGTTGGGTCTGCTGACCTGGAGAAGAACAGATGATTGAAAAGCCAAAACATGCTAACAGTTGATCCACACAATAAACAGTCCTTACAACATACTTCTCCCAAAAGACTGCTGACTCTAACAACTGTTCCATCCAAACAACTGCTATGACAACTGCTGATACAAAGGACTGCTGAATAAACACTGATGAAGAACAACTGCTGACTAAAGGTCTGATGAAGAACAACTGCTGATCCAAGTACTGAAGACTAAAGCACTGCTAGAGCCAACAGCACTTAGGCTCCAGCAGAGGATACAAGACCATCAGAGTTTTCCTACAACAGTAGTTTACCTTCAGTGTTTTCAATGTAACAGTAGTTTGTAATAGGCAGATGTTTTATGTTTGTTATTCTGTTAGAGGTCACTGTCTTAAGGTGACGTCAGCCTAGGTCATCAGTGGTTTAGGTTTGTCTATAAATAGAACAGTGCTTGTACTGTTCTATTGTATCACACACAAACATTCTCTCAGACAAACAATCACTGTGTGATCAGGCTGAGGGGGAGTACTTGTATGATTGTAATCTTTTAGATAAATGAAAGCATTCGATCTGAAAACAATTACTCTCATGTTTTGATTAATAGTTTATCATTCCGCTGCACTTTCCATCTATATTCATATCACTCTTATCATTCTTAGTTAAACGTAATCAAAACAATCAAACTTAGATCCTAACAATTGGTATCAGAGCTTGGTCAATTAAATTCGATCTAACAAATCAATTTAATATAAACAGATCAGCTCACAATTATTGATATCGTTTGTTTGTTGGATTGAAAACAGAGTAATAGTTTAATTTCGTTTCAACCGTTTTTAAACAGACTTTGTTTTTTGAAAAATCAGAGAATGGCTTCAATCAATCACGATCCACATAACACTGACACGAACAACAAGCCACCGATGCTTGTCAGATCTGAATACAATATCTGGCAACGTCGGATGAGCCATGTTCTAGCTCAACAGAACACTGGGTGTTGGAAGTCGGTTATCTTCGGACCACATGTTCCGATGGTGCCGAGTACTGAAGATCCCAAGGTTCAGGAGCTAAAGAAACTTGAAAACTGCTCCGACCAGGATTTTCAAAAAATTGAGTTAGATGCTAAGGCCTTCAGTATTGTGGCCATTACTCTACCCAATGATATATATGCTGGGCTGTTACACTGTAACAGTGCAAAGGAGTTGTGGGATGCACTGAAAGAACAATTTGGTGGGACTGAGGAGGTTATTGAAAACAATCGTGAAATACTTAACCAACAATATGAAACATTCAGTCATGTCAAAGGAGAGTCATTAACTCAACAATTTGAGAGGTTTAATTGTTTAATTAGTGAACTAAAACTGGTTGGTCTTACTTACCCTCATTCAACCGTGAACCATAGATTTTTAAGATCATTACCAGACAAATGGGACACTATTGCTTATTGTTATGAGAAACTCGATTGGATTTAAGGACCTATCACTGACCCAGCTTCATGGTAAGCTCTTGACCTATGAGAGAGAGCTTAACCAGAAAAAGAAGCTCCAGGACTCTGGAAAAGTGTCTGATGATTATGTATTTGGGAATACAGCGCTTTTGGGTCATGATGAGGTGCCTGGAAATATTAAGGATCATAGTTATGATCATTTCATTGACATAACTTCAGGTTTTAACTCAGGTTTTAACTCTGATTCTTATTCACCAAACTATGCTTTCACAGCAAGTGGTGGTGATATCCAGGCATCTGATAACATATCCTTTGAGTATGATGACCTGAAATACTTTGACCCTGATGATTTGGAAGAAATGGACATTATGCACCAATTGGCCCTTCTCAGTGTAAGAACTAACAATTTTTACAAGAAAACTGGGAGAAGGTTTCCAGGGTTAACTGGCAGATCAAAGGTTGGGTTGGATAAATCAAAGATAAAGTGTTACAAATGTCATAGACTTGGTCATTTTGCTAGGGAATGTAGGAGTCAACATGGTACACCTATAATCACCTATCCAAATCAAAGACCTCAGACCAACACTTATCAAAATTCCTATAATACACCTGGACCAAATGTGCAAAACACTGCTCATTTTGCACAGTCCTCAAACACTGTTCCTGTCCAGTATGTCCAAACCACTGTTCCTCAGATCCACTATGTGCAAACACCTGTTGCTCAAGTACCTGTGCAAACGACTGTTGCTTCATCCTCTGCTCCTGCAGAGACCAGTCAACAGAGCTTCTTTACACAAGGCTTTGTTGATTGGAGCAGTCTACCAGATGAGTTAACAGATGAAAATTTTGCATTAGTTGCCAAAGCTGAAAATGAACCAGAAAACTTTTGTTTCATGGCTATGATTGATGAGGTTGATTCTGAGGAGGTGGTGACTGAATCTAATGTTGTGACTAATGATGTTGTTGATGAAGTTGTTACAGGTGAAAAACCTGATGAAGAGGTTGTGAATCTCTCAGATCCCTGGGGTGCATCTGATGATTGTGAGTGCAAGTGTGATTGTGCATTGATGGCTGCTGCTAAGGTATCTCCTCAAATTCTTAAAGATTTATGTTCTGACAGATGTGTAATAGCATTTGCCAACATCAAAGAGGTGAATGAAAACCTTAGAAAGAAAATTTTAGATGATGAAGTTAAATTTGAGAAACTTTCAAAAGATTTAAAAACAAGTTTAACTGAAAAAGAATCTGAAATAAGCAGCTTAAAACATGAAGCAACCATAACCAAAGACCAGCTCCAAACTATGATAGCAAAATATCAGAGTTGTAAAAGTGAGCTTGAGTCCACCCAAGTTGAATGTGAGAAATGGGTGGAATCATGTAGAGGATTTGAGATGCTACTCAACAAACAAACCAAAAGTCATGTGAAGTTTGGTTTTGGTTTTGAAACCACTGCTCCAGCTTTTGAAAACACTGACAAAAGGGGTCAAAAGTCTGTTGAGATAGTTCCAATAAACCTGCAGGGTCAAGAGATTAAAATCACTGAACCAAATGGTAAGAAAATTGTTCTTGAAAAACCAGAAGGTTCCTCATCATTCACTGAACTTGAAAAGTATGAATTTAAACCTACCTGGTCTGATGAGTGTGATACTCTTGAGAATTTTAACCTGTTGATTTTAAAACACCTGAAGGAAAGACAGCTCCTCAGGCAAAAGTCATTCCCTTGAAAAACCTTCCAGCAGATGCTCAAACATCTGCTGAAAAGAAGGCTGAAAAAGGGAAGAAGAAAGAAAAGACTGTCCACTTGTTCTGTGATTTTTGTGAAAAGAAGAATCATGTCACTAAAAACTGTTTTCTTCTAAAAGCATATGACATTAACAAAGGAACAAGTGTATGTGATTCCAAAGCCACATGTTCAATATGTGGGAAAAAGAATCACAAGACCAAAGAGTGCTTGTATCTCAAAAATTTTGATGTGAAAATACAAGAATACAAAGCTAAAACTCTTGCAAATCCTGGGGTAAGTACTTCAAAAGGAAAGCCCAAACAGACTTTCACCCCTATCCAAACATCTGTTACTAAAAGTCTTGAAACATCTGCTTCTAGGGATGTCCAAGTAACAGATGCTCCTCCCACAAGCAAATACCCAAGAGGATATGGACAACCACCATGTCATAGTCTGCCACATGTTTATGAGGAGCCAAAAAGACCCTCTAAACCAAGAGTGAACAGAAATCCCTATGGGTATTATCATCTGTCTGGAAGTGATGAAACAACTGTTGCCCCAAGTGTTGACATTCAAGCACTGGCAAATGGTCAACAGCAGTTTTTGAACTTGATTCAAAAATTAGTTCAAACCACTGATCATCTTCCAAAGCTTGAGTCTGAAAAGTCTGAGGACCCATCCAAAGCCAACCTGGCTTTGGACACTCACCAAAACTAATCCATTACTGCTGTGCAGGGAGCTTCTGCTTGTTTAGATAGTCTTTGGTATGTAGATAGTGGAGGCTCCAGGCACATGACAGGATGTAGAGCCCTTCTTCTGGACTTCTTGGCTCATGGAGGGGGTGATATATCCTTTGGTAATGATTCAAAAGGTAAGGTGTTGGGGTCAGGGACTGTACAAGCTGGGAAACTCAAGTTTGAAAATGTCAATCTTATTGATAATCTCAAGTTTAATCTTCTGAGTGTTTCACAAATGAGTAACAAAGGTTATGGCTCATTCTTCACAAAGAAAACTTGCAAGATTATTGGGCCAGAAGTGGTGAAAAAGATTGACACCATCATTGCTGAGAGCAAAGCACAACTTGTTGCTCATAAAAGTGGCAATGTGTATGTTGTTGATATGTTAAAGGACAATCCTATGGCAAATTTCTGTCTATTTTTTGCTGCCTCCACAAAGGAGACAGAATTGTGGCACAGGAGATTGGGTCACACCAACCTTAACACTATCAATACACTCTCCAAACAAAGCCTTGTCAGAGGTTTACCATCAAAAGAATTCAAATGTGATGAGCATTGTGTTTCTTGTTTAAAAGGGAAACAACATAAAAGCTCTTACAAATCCATTGATGAGTCCAAAACCAGTCAATGTCTACAATTGTTGCAGATGGACTTGTTTGGCCCTGTTAAAATCATGAGTCTAAGAAGAAAAAGATTTTGTCTTGTCATAGTTGATGATTTTTCTAGGTTTACATGGACTTACTTTTTACATTCTAAGGATGAGACTGCAGGTATATTGAAGGACTTTGTCACCAAAGTTGAAAAACAATATGACTTGCCAGTAAAAGTCTTAAGGAGCGACAATGGAACAGAGTTTAAAAATAAGGAGTTGGATGATTTCTGTGTGTCAAAAGGGATTGTGAGGCAGTACAGCATCCCAAGAACACCAGAACAAAATGGGTTGGTTGAAAGGAAAAATAGAACTCATATAGAAGCTGCAAGAACCATGCTAGCAGATTCTGGTTTGCCATTATCCTTCTGGGCAAAAGCTGTAAACACTGCTTGCTATGTTCAAAACAGAGTTTTGATCAACCCTAGACATCAAAAAACTGCTTATGAAATTTTGTTTAAAATCAAACCATTAATTTCATTTTTCAAAATCTTTGGCTGCCCATGTTTCATTTTAAATCTCAAAGATTCCATTTCAAAATTTGCAGCCAAAGTAGATTGTGGTTATTTTCTAGGATATTCTTCTACTGCCAAGGCTTATAAAGTGTTTAACACAAAGACCAAGACAATAGAAGAAACTCTGAATGTAAAGTTCAATGAACTTTCATCTCTAAAAATCCCAGCAAATCCTGCTGAACTATTTGATTTAGATAAATTCAAATTTGAAGATATCACTGTTAAAACTAACAATGCAGGTATTCCACAGTCTCCACAACAAGATTACAGAACAGATGTTGTGATCCCCAGTCACTACAAAATCTATTCTGCTTCAGAGGAAGCAGCTGTTCAAAACAATTGTCAAAACTCTGCCACAGCTGAGTCAACCACTGTTGGCCAGTCTTACCCTCAAACCACTGTTTCACCTCTCACAACTACTGAACAATCATCTGTTGACAAAAGTCAATCATCTGTTGACAAAAGTCAGTCCAGTTTTACACCACTTGGACCCATTCCCCCACTACCTTTCCAAACATCTGATGGCACTACAGAAGTGCAAACAGATGTTACATCAACAGAGTCACCAAACCTCTGTCCTTCACCTCAAAATGCCATCATACCATATCAGGGAGATCTTATCTACTTAAGAGCTCATCCACCAGACCAGATCATTGGCAACATCAGAGAGGGTGTGCTCACAAGAAGCCAATCCTCCAATATCTGTCTTTTTGCAGGTTTCCTATCTCTCACACAACCTGTCAAGTACCAAGAGGCACTGAAAGACAACAGTTGGGTAGAAGCTATGCAAGAAGAACTCCTTCAGTTTAAAAGACAACAAGTATGGGAGCTTGTACCATTACCTAAGGATGTTTGTCCTATAGGAACAAAGTGGGTCTTCAAAAACAAAACTGATGAAAGGGGTATTGTTGTCAAGAATAAAGTCAGGCTTGTGGTTCAAGGCTTCAGACAAGAAGAAGGAATAGATTATGATGAAACTTTTGCTCCTGTAGCAAGACTAGAAGCCATCGGACTATTTTTAGCCTTTGCTGTTAACCACAACATAAAGGTGTATCAGATGGACATCAAATGTGCTTTCCTTTATGGCAAAATTCAGGAGGAAATCTATGTATGTCAACCACCTGGTTTTGAAGACACATTCCATCCTGACTATGTCTACAAGCTCAACAAAGCTCTGTATGGACTCAAACAAGCACCAAGGGCCTGGTATGAAACTCTTTCCACATTTCTCTTATCCATTGGCTTCACAAGAGGTAAAATTGACAAAACCTTATTTCTAAAATGGAAAGGGAAACACTTAATGATTGTTCAAATATATGTGGATGACATCATTTTTGGATCCACATGTAACCAAATGTGTGAAGAGTTCAGAAAACTCATGACAGCAGAGTTTGAGATGAGTGCCATGGGTGAACTTCAGTGTTTCCTTGGTCTTCAAGTGAAACAACTGCAAAATGGCACATTCATTCACCAAAATAAATATGTAAAGAATTTATTAACCAGATTTGAGATGAATGATTGTAAGCCATGTAGTACACCCATGAGTACAGTCAAGCTACTCACTATAGATGACAAGGATGAACTGGTTGATCAAACACATTATAGATGCATGATTGGGTCTTTACTGTACTTAACTGCATCTAGGCCAGACATTATGTTTGCTACCTGTGTCTGTGCAAGATCCCAGGCTTCACCCAGAAAGTCAAACCTTATTGCTGTGAAAAGGATATTCAGATACCTTAAAGGTGCTCCCACACTTGGTATCTGGTATCCTGCTAATGGAAACATTGAACTTTCAGGTTATTCAGATAGTGATTTTGCTGGCTGTCACACCACAAGAAAGTCCACATCAGGAGGGTGCCAATTTCTAGGGAATGCCTTAGTCTCCTGGAAAGCAAAAAGCAGACAGCTGTTTCAACCTCAACAGTTGAAGCTGAATACATTGCTGCTGCAAGCTGTACAGCCCAACTCATGTGGCTTCAAAATCAATTACTGGATTTTGGGATAACTGCACTACAGACTCCACTTATGTTGGATAGTCAAGGTGCTGAAAATATCATCAAGAATCCAATCTCTCATTCCACTACCAAACACATTGACATCAGACATCATTTTGTCAGAGACAGCTATGAAAAAGGTTTGATTTCTTTGCACCATGTTCCAACAGAGGATCAGTTGGCAGATGTGTTGACAAAAGCTTTAGACACATCTACCTTCACAAATCTGATTTCTAGAATTGGTATGTTAAACATGGATTAAAAAAACAAAAATGTTTTTTTAAAAATGTTTCAGAAAATCAAAATTTCTCCTTAAAAATAGCTTGTAGGTTGAAAAATCTATTTCAAACATCTGATCAGATAAAACAACCACTGTTTCATTCATATCCACTGTTGGTTGAAAAATCTGTTTCAAAACATCTGATCAGATAAAACAACTGTTTCGCTATATATCTATACTATATCTATACATAAAAAAAAAAAAAAAAAAAAAAAATAAAAAAAAATTATTACAACAGTTGGTTCCATCAGCTGTTTGTATCAGCTGTTTGCCAAAACAGCTGTTCTCCACCAGATGTTTATCCATCAGATGATTGCCACGTCTGCTCCTACAAGCAGAGGTTTGGCCACATCAGCGGTTTCTTTTGAGCCTAAAAAACCCTGTTTTACCACAACAGATGTTACACTGTCTCATTGTATTCAAAATTCTGAAACCGCCTTCTCCATTCTCAAACCCTCAATCAGATTTCATTCATTTTCACCTTCGGAATCCATTAAAATGGATCTTCAAGCCAAAGCCACCCACAATTGTCTCCCATATCTGGTTAAAACAGATGATAACACATCATTCCATTCCACCATTGACATTCTTCTAAATTCCAAATATCTACCCATCTTAACCGCTGACGCTCCCATCTACATTGATACTCTCCACGATTTCTGGTTGAATGTTGAGTTCTTATTACAAGACAAAAAGCCTACTTCCATTATTTCCAAAATTGGAGAAACAAGTGTCGTCATTACCCCTGAAATCATATCCACAACCTTCTCACTAAATGACCTGGCAGGTAAGGACTCCTTCACAAAAATAGAGCATCACACTGAGTTTCAAGAACGAGGGTATGATGGTCAGATGAATGGGTCAACTCTTTTCAAAAAGTTTTTCCCACCAGTCATGAAATTTTTCTTCCATACCCTTCTTCTATGTGTCTCCGCTAAGTCCACATCCTTCAATGAAATCCCATTAAGGATGCAATATCTGGGTTATGCCATGTTGTCAAACTCTGACTTCAATCTTTCCCAGGGATTGTTCATGGACCTAGTGTCAAATTTGAAAGCAATTAAGTCTGGGTCAAACAATGCTTTTCTAATTTACCCAAGAATTCTTAGTGTAATCCTACAAAAGGTCTTACCAGAAAAAGTTTTCAAAAAGGGTGAGGCAATGCAAATGAAAAGCTTAACTGATGAAACTTTCACTAGAATGCTGGGTGGAAGCACCAAAGAAAAAGTGTCAAAAGTGTCCAAAGTTTCAAAAACACAAACAAAGAGGACAAAGACAACAACTGTTGTCAAAACCTCTGTTGCTGAGCCCACTGCTCCTGGTGATCATGGCACTACATCCAGTGCTGTGAAACCCACACCAGCCACTTCCAAAAGAAAACGTCCATCCACAAAAACCACTACTCAACCACAAATGAGACTTCTGGATGATGAGGTACCAGAAGATAACTCTGTTGCACCACCAAAGCAACCTGAAACCACTGTTGTTACTTCCTCACAACAGTTGGACATACCTCAACCTGACCAAACTCCTCATGAATCCTCCCAAAAGGATCATGTTGTAAGCCAAGGGGAAACACATCATGATACATTTGAGTCACTTGGCCAAATGTTCACAAGCCCCTCTCCCAGGGCTAATTCTCTTGTTACTCCTCCACCCTCACCATCACATCATGTTCCACAAACCATGCAACCTCTGTTTGAGGCAATTGAGAAATCTCAGGAAAATCCCAGTTCCTCCCTTCCACCTATCACTGAGAGCATACCCCCACAAGTAACTGGTCCTTAGAACATTCAATCTGCCATCCCACAAACAGTAGAGGAGGTTACACTACTGAGGACAGTGGTTACATAGCTAAGACTCCCTTGAAGGCAACAACTGATGAGGCCACTATAGTGTCCCCAAAATCAGTTGGAAGTCCCTAGTACCAAGAAAAAGGGGCATCTGATTCACCTATTAGGACTGAATCAGGTAGAACTACCACTGGTAGGGACTCAGATGATCCTATTAACTTAGGAGATGGGTCAAAATACCAAGAATTGACGGACAGAGTTCAAGCAATTGAAACCTCTGTAGCTGACATCAAATCTGATGTCAAGCTTATACTGGGTTCCATAGCAGACCTTTCCAAAAGTTAACCATCAACAGCTGATATAGCTAGTGAGCTATGGAAATCCGTTTCCCCCATCATCATAGCTCACAGAAAACTAGCTGATCAGAACCATGAAACATATATGGCTGAAATCAGAAACATGGTGGATGCAAGGTACAAAGATACACATGCAGACAATAAAGCCATCAAAGATCACCTGCTGAAGACCACTGGCTCTGCCCCTACCACCATTCTCAGGGATGAAGATGATGATGTTTTCACGGCTGATGATGCCAAAAAGGGGGAGAGTGGCAGAGATAGGCTACCAAAGCTAGATCCCTTTGGTTGTCCACCTTCGAAAAAGGGTAAAGCCAAGTCTGCCAACAAACCAGAGGCTAGTCAAACAGCACCACAACAACAACAACAAGCAACACCATCAGCACCACAACAAACCACTGATAGAAGCAAAGCAGTAGACAACTCTGCAAACAAAGAAGCTGAAAAGGCTGCTCAGGCCAAACAAAAAAGGGCTGACACCTTGGAAGCTAAAGCAGAGTTATTGGTGAACCTCAAGAAGGAACAACAGCAGGAGGTTGAAGATGTGGGATCCTCAAAAAGGATGAAAATGCCTGCTAGACATGTCAGAAAACCACCATCTAAGCTAAAAACCTCTGTTGACAAAACCACTGCTGCTACAACCACTGCCACCCAAAACACTGAAACCACCCAAAACACTGCTTCCCAAACCACTGCATCTAAACCTACAAACACATCTGAACATACAACCACCAAACCTACACCCAAACCTACATCACGAACCAAATCCCAAACATCTGCTGGTCCTACTAAAAGGTCAACAGATGTTAATCCAACCATTGCTTCCAAATCACCATCCCCTAAAATCTTGTACACAAGGAAGAGAAAATCAACCTTTGTTGTACAGGATGAAAACATACACACATCACCAAATACCACCTCAACTGCACAATCCACCCCTATTACAGCTATTCCACTCTCATCATTTTTACCACACACATCCAAATTCAGTTCCCATAGACCACCACCAACCATTACACCATTGGTTGTTCAGTATCCCCTTGAACTTGATCTACTCAAGGGGGAATTACAATCCTTCTACAATACTGGACAACCATCTGACAGATCTTTCCCTTCTCTCCCAAATTTCCCTGTTCCCCTAATCATTGATACATATCTTAAATACAAGGGTGAACAGGTAGATGCCATCATTAAGGAGAGATGCAAAGGGAAGGATGACAGGACTGCTCAGGGCATCCATTCAGCAGAGCTTAGCAAACTCAGAAGGATTGAGGACTTTGCTAAGACCCTGAGCAACTCCATGTCTTCCATGCCTCTTAGTGTTGACTTGGAAAAGGAGGTTAGGGATTCTCTTCTGGAACAGATCTTGGCAACCAAGCCATATAAAGCAACCAAAAAGCAGTTTGCTGGTTGGACCACTCATGCACTAAGAGAAGAACTTCTCAGAATAGAAGAGTTGGCCAAAGACCCCAAAGCTAAAATCTCTACTCCTAATTTTGGCAAAGGCAGCGACCCAGTCAGAGCCTTAAAGTTTAAAAGAATGAGACAAGAGATAGTAGCTGCTAATTATGGGAAGATGAGGTCTGTTTCTAGATGGTCTGAGCTGAGGCTGGTTGAGACATACAAGAGTCTTGAAGAAAACAGAAAGAAGGATCCCAGCCTACCTAGAAAACCTGTCTATCCTGATGAGCCACTGATGAAGAGACCCCAGCAGACTTTTACCTTAGACAGCTTACTTGAAACTTCTGATCTATCTGCTGCTGCAAGAAGACAGTTGAAGAAAAAGAAGGAAATGTCAGAAGAAGATCAGAACAAGTTTGCTGATACATTTATCAAAGAAGGGCTCTTCAATCAGATACATTTATTCTCTGATCCCACAACAGAGAAACTCAGGGAACTCATTGGAAGACCTCCATCACCTAACTCATCCCAAATAAAAGTTCATCTCAGCAAATCCACTGACTCAAAAATTCTAAAATGGAAAGTCAACAAAGACAACCATGAATTGACTCTGCTCAGGTCAGATGGAAGAGTTCAAAAAATTAGCATGGATGATGCATACAGCCTATGTGCAAATGATCTTCAAACATTGCTAAATCTTGAGCTTGAAATAGATGAAGAAGACTTATTTGCTCTGAACTTTGAACTACAATTCAAAGGTCAAATCAGAGAAAGTCTGATGAGGAATAAAGATCAGTAAATAAAGCTGAGTTTTGGCATCATCTGTTCTAGTGGGAGATTGTTGGGTCTGCTGACCTAGAGAAGAACAGATGATTGAAAAGCCAAAACATGCTAACAGTTGATCCAGACAATAAACAGTCCTTTCAACATACTTCTCCCAAAAGACTGCTGACTCTAACAACTGTTCCATCCAAACAACTGCTATGACAACTGCTGATACAAAGGACTACTGAATAAACACTGATGAAGAACAACTGCTGATCCAAGTACTGAAGACTAAAGCACTGCTGGAGCCAACAGCACTTAGGCTCCAGTAGAGGATACAAGACCATCAGAGTTTTCCTACAACAGTAGTTTACCTTCAGTGTTTTCAATGTAACAGTAGTTTGTAATAGGCAGATGTTTTATGTTTGTTATTCTGTTAGAGGTCACTGTCTTAAGGTGACGTCAGCCTAGGTCATCAGTGGTTTAGGTTTGTCTATAAATAGAACAGTGCTTGTACTGTTCTATCGGATCACACACAAACATTCTCTCAGACAAACAATCACTGTGTGATCAGGCTGAGGGGAGTACTTGTATGATTGTAATCTATTAGATAAATGAAAGCATTCGATCTGAAAACAATTACTCTCATGTTTTGATTAATAGTTTATCATTCTGCTGCACTTTCCATCTATATTCATATCACTCTTATCATTCTTAGTTAAACGTAATCAAAACAATCAACTCAGATCCTAACACAAGATCAAATACAACAAACTAAGACACAGGCGAAGCCACGTTAGTGTCCATATCACAACAGGTTCATCACTCAAAGGGTGTCCGTGTAAGTCTTAATGTGATAACTCTAAGACTCAATCAATTGTCGGTCTAACTAACCTAGTAGCAGACTCCTAGACAAAACAACAATAACAAGAAAAAAAACCAATACCAAGGAACAATCTCACTGAGAGGGGGACCCAAGTTAGGGTTCTCCTAAACTCAAAACCTGTACCTTCACATAGGGTACAGACGTATGAGTGCACGCAAAGCTATTAATATCTACTCCAATCTTCAGCAAGAACTCACAACAACTTCCTCAACACGTTCAAAAGAATCACCGAGATCAAGTACCAACACACCAACAACAGATCACATCTATAAAATTTAGACCAAGAATGACACAAGACACTACAATAGATAAGTATCTGTTTAGAGAGAGAGAGAGAGAGAGAGAAAAAGTGAGGTTCAGAGTGTGAGAGTTTGTATATGTTACCTGTAATTGAAATTGAAATTGAAAATGAAATGAGAGTATTTAAACTCATTAGATAAGTTTTACTTTCCCTAGGTTTAGAGCTATTATAATATGCTTCGGTGCATTTGACCACCGAAGCAGTACTTATACGTAGTGACTTCAGGGGAGGGTTTAAGTATCCTTTGTGCTTCGCAACATGGTTAGGCCAGAGCTTATTTGGACTGGTATAAATCCGTGTACCTCTTTATGTCATCCCAAACCCTTATCTTACTTTGAACCTTTTAGGACTTGATATGCTTTGTTCCTACCAAATTTACCCGAGTCTCATGGATCTTCCTCTAAGAACGAGTTTGTCTGACTGATGGAATGTGCTTGCTGTTACCAAGGCGTTTCATGACCATACAATTTGGAGAGCTGTTTCTAACCATTATAATGTCAGGAAAATGAACCGGTTATCTTGACAGGTTTAAATCCCCATTTTGCTTTTACTTTTCATTTTTCACTTCCTCCTGAAATATCTTCCCCTCTATTATACTTTAAGATTATTGAGAGCTTCTGCCTTTTACACAAGATCAAGCATTTTTGCTTACTCCTCCGTTTAAGTTGTGTCCAGCTTCTCTGTTGCCCTTTCCCCATTTACTTTTTACTAGTGGAAAACTCGCGCTTTGCGGCAGGACCGTTGAACCGAACAAAAAAACAGATAAAAAACGTTGAATCGCGCACACGCATGGTGGAAAGTTCACTCACCAAGTTAAAAAAGGTTAGAAATTATCATAGAAAAAGCTAAGTAGAAAACGTAACAAATCCACATAAATAATGGAAATAGCAAACTACAAAAAACTGTAATGAATTGTTCGTCTATGCTTAGATGACTTGTACATTATCACACACAACTTTGTTTTAAACGAAGCTTACATTGAAACGTATATAAAAATAGAACCAATAAAGAACTTATTTCTCTTTCTTCTAAGCACAAGATAATATTATAAAAAATAATAAGTTTGACCTATGTCATATAAAATGATTTTAAGAAAAATATAAAAGCACATTATTCTATGAATAGTGCAACTTTACGTTGCTTAGTAGGGTATGCTCTAATGATGTCAAAGTATTCAAAGTTTTATAAACTATATAATTCTATATAAAAGATTATAACAAAACATGTAACATTATAAATTGTTTTCATATGTTTTTTTTATTTCATATGTTCAAATTAATTGTAGAAATAAATGTCATGAGCTATTATAAACATCTATTGACTCTTGAATTCATCTAGATTAAATACGTTGTTTTAAAGACCAATTTGCCCCCAAAATGTAGTTATTATGTGCATTGTGTGTCGTACCATAAGCAAATTAACTTGTACCTCTTAAATTTTAAGATGTCCTTGTCAAATGCTTTATAATATAGAATAGATATAGATATAGATATAGATAATAGTCAAAGACAGTATGAATGTGAGTTACAATAAACTCATGCAACTGACGTTGGACATGTTCTTTAGGAATTACAGATCCTTGAACTGAACCCCATTCTTTCTCTCCAACACCCCCATTCATCCCTTTCCAGAGCCAGTAAGTTTGCTTTTTATACCCGAGTGTGTAATTTTGCAAATTACCGAGTCCCTTTCATGACAATAGGTCTTCAAGCTTGAAGATCTAAAAGAATCAGTTCTTTTGGTTGGACGACTAATGCCTCCTAGAGGATACGGTGTGCAGGGACAGCTACAAACCATCTAAATGGAAGTTACCTAAAGACTTTATGTGTTAATGATGCCCTATACAAGATATTGATAGCCAATAAAACTAGGATTCAAAAGTTCTCAGAACATATACTGGTGATGCGAGGTGTGAGTTGAGCTTGGGATAAGCTGAATAGATGGGTTGTTTTTCAATTTAATGATCGGGGTTACAGTTACTTCCTTCTGCCTTTTTTCCTTTTGTTTAGGCTTCGATCTTCTAACATTGTTTTCTTTTTTTTTCCCGAATATATCCTTACTAGGGCCTTAAAGCTTATGAGTTTTGATGATTAAGCTTTGGAATTTACTAATGAAGAATTGGGAATAATAAACCCATAGCTCAACAAATCAAGAAGGCACATTTCCCGAACCCGCCAATAAGGACTTTTGGGTAGGGAGCAACAGTATTCGTGCAGGCGGTGGTGGTCCCAAGGGTGATGGTGCCGAGGGTGGTGTCTACAAGGCTCCTTTTGATGGCTAACCGGATTTAAATGATGCTACTGGCTCAGCCACCGGTCCTCCTGATCTTCCTATTGCAGAGAATCTAGGGAAGACTATGTTGGGAGATGCCTCAATCTGTTATGTGGAAAACATTGCTGAAGAACCATCCCTAAAAGTACAAAGTAAATGCAGCGGGAAGCACAAAGCTCATGTTACTAGGAGGGTGTAAAAACCCTAAAGAACATCAGGCCGTAGAAGCCCATCACCTCGGAGTGTTTCATCTTCGTCCCAGAATATCGTGTAAGATAATTTGAACATGCACTTGACCGGTGGTCACTCTTCCTAGGACTCTAGTTCGGTTTTGATCGAAAATAGTCATGATCGTGGTGGTGATGGTATGTCACAGAAGGTGGTGACGGAGGAGGAAAATCGTTTTTTGGATTTACATAGCCATATTGTTATGGAAACTACTGTTAAAACTTTGGAGGGAGGGAAGCTTGTTATTGGTAAGTTCCTGGACACCCCTTTCGCTTTCAAACAATTGTGGGGAATGAATACGGTGACTCCTATTCCCCCCCCCCCCCCCAATGGTTTGAAGCCGAAGCTTTAACACTCTTTCATCTAACAGGTTTCACTACTGTAGGAACTGCGGTTGATCTGGTCGTGGTCGAGGAGAAGTTTGACCCTGAGTAGGACTTGAAGAATAAGGATCAGGTGGTGGATGCCTTGTCTGCTAAAATGATGTTTTTTCACTTAGACACACACGCGAACATGATCTACTATCACCATATGGAGGTGGATGCTACTAAACTAATCCCGATCCAACTTTATAGTGAGTAAGGTGTATCGAAGGTGGATGGACTCCGATCTGGTAAGAAAGAAATTGGAAAAAACGGTTGTTACTTGTGAGAACATGCCGATTATTGTTGGGTTAAGTCAGAGCTCAAAAACTTTAAGCAACAACTTAAGTTATGCCAAGCTTCGATTGATACAACTTCTAAGACTCGTGATCAGCTTGCGTGGGAAGTGTAAGATCTGAAGGAAAAGTTGGAAGAACTGTGGCTGATCTTGAGAACTCAAAGTAGCACTCCGTATGTGCAATCTGTTAATGAAATGGAAATGGTGTTGAACTGGCTCCGTGCGACAACTGATGGCTTGGTAAAACGTTTGAATATTCTTAACCTTTGTCTGCTTTGGCTTTTGATACATATATTTTTTCCTAAGTGTTCTTTCTTTTTCAAGTTGGGATGAGGCCCAGGAGAATGAGAAAAAAGGCTCTCCTATCTATGGAGGAGATGGTGGTGAATATAGAAGAGGATGTCGCAGCTTGGAAGGCCAAGAGAGGCGAACTTCTTAAGGAGATGGAGGAGCTCTTCGACCTTAAGAATTTGTCTTGTCAAAGGGGATTCAACAGGTTTCACACCATGTTCAAAAGTTCCCGGCCATGCAGCAGGTCTTGGATATTGTTAACAACACCATGAAAAGTGTGGACTTGAATGTGGGCCTTTCTCAGCTTGAATATTGAAGATGCCGAAGCCAGTGGAACGCCTGAAAATTCTCCTTTGTAATACTTGTTATAAACACCTCCCTATCCTTCGGATATCTTAATATCCAAAGTTTATATGTAAAGGACATCTTTTATAATATTTTCCTTCATGCTTGGTATAATTGATATATTTCATACCCTTTTCGGGTATACTCCTTATATGAGTCACTCTCTTTAATTTTTTGTATGGCGGTATACAAAATTATATGATCAGTCTTTTCTTGCTTAGGCCTTTTGTCATCTGTTACATTTGTGACAATATATTCTTTTCCAATGGTGTTTCATGCCAACTAACTTTTTCGTTTTGGCTATGCCACATTACCAATGTGAGTAATTCTGATAGTGTATACAAAGATTCCTGACTTGTGAAAATTAAAGTCTTTTCCCTAGTGTTTTATTAATTTTTACCAATTTAAATGGAATGCGTCTTTACTTTTAAGCTTCGGTATCTTTTGTAAAAAATAAAGTATAGACCATGATTGTTTTGTAACCCTGGTTGTTTTAATCATCTGGAACTATTATCCATATAGCTATTTAATGTAAGACTATTTACCTTTAAGTGTGCTCCTTTCTTCGGTCCTTCTTGGCTCCTTGATCACTTAATGATGTGTTATCCTTGTCTATTAGATCATCATACATTAGATGATATACATAACTCACCATTTGCATAATTCCATGAGTTCAATCACTCCTCATGATCCCACACAAATGCAACAATTTTTTTCATTGTCTAGTTAAGATTTGTTTATTCCTAGACATATCATCAAACAACCAATAAACAACTATTCAATTCAAATATATTCATCAAGTGACCTAAGCATAAAAACACTTCTTTAACATTAGTATAATTACACTCCAACAATGCAATCTTTTACATAGCTTTTTCCAACGAAAGTCCGATTTAGGCATTTAATCAAACACCTAGAGTGCATCAATTCCCAACATGTACTTTCAAAGTTCCGTTATCACACCCGCTAGCCCAAACTCACATCATCTAATCAATATATCGAAAGTTCACATCAAATTCAAATTGCAATAATCCTAGATGATCATATTAGAGCTATGGCTGATGAGTTTTGCTTAACATCACAAAACCCATTTCGCCTATTTTGATAAATTAATATGTATATCCAATAAAAACTACACAATCAAGATGTTTCTTGCTAATTTATAACTCTACAATAGTAAAGAACCATCAAATGATTAACAATTTAACAATAGTTACAAACCCATTTTATGTATCTTCACCATAGGGTTATAAGATACTTCAAATTTGAGTTTAAGGGTTACCATATGGTGTATTGCACCCTAGATGATCAATATTAACTACATGCACCCATTATTTTCCTAGATTTCACTTAAATTCAGCTTGTAGGAGTGTTTGTGAAGTGAGAGAGGTTGGGGATGGGTTTGGACGACCTCCTAATCGTTTGTGATGGGATTTTTCCCTTCCATCCCATAATACCTCAACTTCTATCACTTTATAATAACAGCCCCTCAAGTTTTAAACCCCTACATAATTATTTTGCTAACATTCCAACCTCATTAAGTTTTAAACTGTTAAATCTAATTATTACTCGTAACCATACTAACAAGGTCGATTAACTATGGTCACACAATATCATATAATAATAATAATATCAAATAATAATAAATGTTGGGGCATTACATTTACTAACTAAACTCATATTTATTTTATTTTAAGCCGTTTAAAAATACTATTTATTGAATTTTCTAATTTATAAATTATATATATTTTAATAGAAAATATACTTTATTACATCTCTAACGTTGGCCATAAATAATCTTATTTGACTTATATTCCAAGACTTTATGTTTTAAATTAGAAATATTTAAACTCTATTATTTATAAAATTACGTTTTAATAATTTTTATAAATAAATTCCTTCGTATATTTTGAAATTCTTATTTTTAAACACCTAACCTTGATTATTAGGGAAATTATTTCTTAAATCAAATACTTAACTAAAATCCCCCGTAAATTCTGTAGATACACGAAAGTGCGACTAGCGCTGTTGAATTGCGAATTTCAAGATGTTTTGTTGTTATCGTTTGGTCGAAGGTGGAAAGTAAACGGTCGAAGGTAGAAGCAGACGGTCGAAGGTATCACTGGGAGGTCGAATAAAGATTTGTTTATATGTATGTCCAGATTCGCCCACTGTATATGGTCGAACTTGCACATTCGACCAAGTCATTTGGGCGAATGTGCAGGACTATATAAGGTTGAATGAATTTTGAATGTTTAACTTTTGGTCATTTGTTTTCCCTCCCAGTGTGTGTTTTTCCCTAGGGTTTTTGTTGAGTCTGTAATCAAGTTATATCATTATAAACAATCTTTTGAAGTGTAATTGATTATGTTATTGAATGAAATGAATGTGTTTATGATGATTTCTGTGTTTTGCTAGTTTTATTATCATTTTGTGATCAATTCAGGGATTCCGCACATGAATTGAACTTGTTTGATCATTATCTTTGTTGATTAGCCGATCCTATACGCATACAAAGTGGTATCAGATCCAATTGGATCAAACAACCACAAATTGATAATATTACAGCTAATTTGGACCCATTTTTGATCAAAACTTTCTGTTTTTCATTAAACATTTGAATTTGGTGTTAAATTGATTGATTTGAACTTGTTTTCATGGATAAAATTCAAAATTCTCTTTGTTAAACTTGTTCCAAATCCAATCCGAAGCAAAACATGCATAATATCATCAAATTTCATCAACATTTAAAAATTTTTGATCAAAATAACTGATTTTCAAAGTATAGCCATTTTTCAAAATGAAAGGGTCGAATCTAGTGAGATTTTGTCAAGAGTGGAGTTTTTAGGTCGAACCAGGGTATTTTCGGTCGAACGTGGAGTTATATTTGGTCAAACCTAGAAAGTTTTAGTGTGTTGTTTTTCATTCGACCTTAAGTGGTACATTCGACCAATCGGGTAGTCGAACGTGGGATAAATCGGTCAAAAGTGAACTAAGTCTGTTATTTTCTACATTCGAACCTTGTCAAACGGTCGAACATGGATTAATTTTTTACATTGGACCACGCGATTCTTCAAAAGGGTCGAACGTAGAAAATGTTGCGAAAATTTTCTAAACGTTTCGTGTTTTATCATTTTCAGAGCGATATGTGGAACTTTCCTACAACACCACGACCTAACATAACACCACAACAGCAGACAACTATGGATCCTTGGTTGGTAGCTGCTCAGAAGACTAGTCAACCATCCCAACCGATTAACTATTTGGCGATGACTAGTTCTATGCCCCAACAAGTAGCACAACCACAACCACAACCTATGGCTGATTACTGGGGAGTTGCAGCAGCGAAGGTTCACTCTCAGACTACCAATGCGATTTCGACACTTATTCATGACTTATCTTCGGGTAGTGGGAGCCGTCCACCAAAGTTGATGGAAATGGTAGACTACAACACATGGAAGACCAAGTTCAAGATTCATCTAGAGGGAATGGGATTAGAAGGAACGGAAGCTTGGCAAATGATTGCTAAGGATTATGTTGCTCCGGTTTTGGAGAACACGGGTGAGCCGATTCCGTTAGAGAGTCTTGCTGAGGATGAGAAAAAGAAGGCGTTATCCCAACTGTCCTAGGCCATTAACACTGATCTCTTACATCAGTTTGGGTCGTGCACCACTTCTAAACAATTGTGGGATATGTTTAGAAATCGTCATGATGGGAATGAGAAGACGAGGAAGTTGAGAATGGAGGAGTTAAGAAAAGAGTTTGAGAATTTCAGCTATATGGGAAATGAGACGCTGAAGGAGTTGATTCCGAGGTACTGTCACTTATTGACTGAACTTTCAAGCTATGAGATTAACATACCGATGTCTGAGCTGGTGGACAAGTTCGCTGATGCATTGCCACCATACTGGAATCAACACATCGAGGTACTCAAGGAAAAGGATGCGTACCAATACTGGACTATTAATGAGTTTTTCCAGAAGCTTGAGAACAAAGAGATGGAAGAAAAGAGGAAGGCGAAAAGAGCACAAGTTCCTCAGAATCCAGAGTTATACCATGGTGGTACATCTTTATCTCTAGCTAGTTCAAGTTCCAGTTCTACTGTTGCTCCACACATTGCTTGTGTATCAAGTATTGTTGAACCACCCAAAGCCCCCATAAATTACCTTGCTCAAACTTCATCTTATACCCCACCATCATACCCTACTACTACTTACATCCCACTATTTTCACCATTGCAACAAGCTGCTTGTTATTCTGCAAGTCTAAACCAACCTTAACAACAATCCTATATTCCTCAAATGAATCAAAACCAAATGCACCCAAGTCAACCTAATCAGAGCCCAATTGTGTTGGAGACTTCAAACTTGAACACTGTTACTATTGAAGTTGCACAGCAACATGTAGCATTGGTTTCTGCTATGGTCGCTTCTTATAACGGGTTGGTTGCTAGTCAAATTGGTAACAACAATCTAACCAGTGAAGACTACACACAAATTGACAAAGAAGAGATGGAGCTCATTGATATCCACTGGGCGTTTGCAAGCGTTATGAGGAGAGCGACTGAATTCATTGAGAAGACGGGCAGAACTGATCTTTCTACTTCTCCAAACACCACATATGGTTTTTACAAAGCCAAAGTAACATGTTTTAACTGTGGTGGGAAAGGTCACTTCAAGAGGGAATGCACACAGCCAGCACAGTAGGGGAACAGGAATCCTTTCAACACCAACTACCAGAACAGTCAATCACAAAATCAGGTATCTTATCAAAGCCCAAACATTTCCAGCTTTCAACCACAAAATATCTATCAAAACCGTCAAAACACCTCATCAAACAACTCTGTTAGACAAACCAATACACAAAACCAGAACCAAAACCAAACACCACAAAATCCAAACCGAACAATCATTCCTATTTCTACACCAAACACTCAAACCCAATCAGATAACCAGAACCAGGCCTTGGTGATACAGAAAGATGACGGATTTTATTGGACGGGTATGCAATTGGGTGTTGAGGAGATTACTACTGGTAATGTGGCGTGTGTTGCACAGAAAATGGATTTGGATGAGCCGGTATTTGTTGGAGAAGAATTGGTGACTGAGAAGATGTCTGAGGTGAAAATTGAGGAGTTGAGTGAAGAAAGTGATGTTTGTGTTGAGAAGAAGTCGGGTTTGATTCTTGACTCTGTTACTGATGTGCCAGAACAGTATGATTCAGCTTATTCTGATATGGAGAGCGATTCTGATTCTGAAGCTAGTGTTAACTCACTAGATGTTGATATTGATCAACTGCTTGCTGAAGCTGATTTTCTGATGACACGCAAATCGTGCATGGTGGATGATGCTTTTACTAGAATTGATTATTCTAAATTCTTTGCTGGAAAGGAAGCACACTTTGCATTGATGGCGATGACTGAGCCTCCAAACAGGTAATGTTGGATCAGTAATGCTCTTGATGTATTACTTGCTAGTGAACACTTATGTGTTAGCAAGTTCAATCAGATTTGCACAGCGGAATGATTAAGTAAAGCTACACTATCAACAGGAGTTATTACTCCCCTGGATGTTTGAAAAACTAAAGATAAGTATGATGAGAATCTAAGTATTGAATGTGAATAATAATAAATACTTAAATAGATTCTCAATAAATGAAATGGAAAGAACAATAAGAACAATAATAAGCTTTGAAGGATTTCTGTATTAATCAAAATCAATGTCTAAAACAGAGGGATGAACCCATCTATTTATTGACTTTACATATGCATGAACCTTGCCAAAAAGCAAGTCAGAAACAAGTTGCAACAGTTGCATTCTTGGAACTTGTACAAAAAGATAAAGTAATACTAAACTAATAAACTACTGAAACATAAGGCAGTGGAAAGATTCTTGTACAAGTGCTGATGAATGACAAACTACTGATGAGTAGTTTGTCTTCAGTAGTTCTTCAGTGAACTGTCTGGTTTGGACTTCAGAACTTCTGATACTTCTTCTTCAGTACTTGTTGAATCCTTCTTCAGTACTTTAGTCATCTTTCTTCAGTAGTTCTATACTTAGGATATTTTGACAGAAGTGAATTACACTAAGGTTTACAAAAGTGGTTTCAACAATCCTTTTTGTCCTAACAATCTCCCCCTGGATTGATGAAGCCAAAACCTTTTCTAATTCTTTATTGTCTTCTTTTGTCATTCACAATCTTCCATATCTCCTTGAAGATGGAATTCTTTAATTGATTAAGCTGTTCATCAGTGAGAGATCCCCTTTGAGGTTCCAGATGTTGAATTGTATGCAAGTCCTGAGTTGATAGTTTCTTCAGTTCATTCATTGACTTGTAGCCTTGCTTGTAAGATCTCTTCTTGTCACCAATGCTGAGTTGTCATCAGTAAAGGACCATCTGATGATCAGCACTTTAGACTTGTCAAAGTCTGAAGTATAGGGAACCATGCTGGATCCCTGGGATGTTCCTGAGTGTTGGATATTTTCTATTTCTGTGACTCTCAGGTGGGATTCACTTCTGTCTTCTTGTTGCACTACATCAGGTAATTTAAAGGTTAGTAAATGATTTTCAGTAACTACCTTTGTGTGCAGTCTGTCAGTGATAGTCTTCTGAATTTGGTAAGCAAATGTTGAAGGATCCCTAAATTTAGTTATATGAGGCTTCTCTTCAATATCAAAGTCTCATTGCACAACTGTGTTGCCTTCCAGCAACACCATCTTGAAGTCAGTCTTTGTATTGTCCTTTGGTTTCTTCTTGGTAGTTGGTCTTTTAACACCAGAAGTTCTAACTACTGAAGTTGATACTTCAGAAGTTTTGAACTTCTCTGGATTAGCAGCCTTGTACTTCTTGTATGTGTCAAGTAGTCTATCTTCTTTCCATCTTGACACAGAGGCTTTTGAACCATAGTCATTTGCTACCAGTTCTTTAATCATCTCAGCTCTCTTGGCTTTTCCATCTTTGTTTGTTGCAATTTTGTCAGCAAATAGTTGAGCTCTTCTAGTCAGCTCATCCATTGAGAGCCCATTGAGTGAATAGGCTTTTGCTTTGCTGTTCCTTGTTATAAAAGACACCAGTTGTTGTCTTTTGTCTTCTTCAGCAACTCTCTCTGTTTCAGCTTGCCTATTCAACTCTGCTTCATAAGCTTGAAGCTTTTCATTTAAGCTCAGATCTTCCCTTGCCGCTAAGTTATTCCAGATCTCTTCTTCCTTAGCCTTTCTTTGGGCTGCAATCAAACTGTCACACCACGCCAATGGCAGAAACACGTGGCGCGACGCTCGAAAGCATATCAAAGTCAAGATTAACACAAACTATATTTAATTAGAAAAGATCATTATATTAAGATGTCGAGAAGGAGTACCTTGTTTCAAACATTACATAAAACCACAAACATTAAGTTTCAAATTGGGGTGTTTCCGTTTATGTCCCAACCCGATGGTAACAATAGATGAAACCCCCAACTACTGTCCGACATCCCAAATTCCACCGTACTAGCCGCATACCTGTTCAACACTTAGTTACCTGAAAGATATGTTTAAAAAGACGTCAATATATAAAATATTGGTGAGTTCACAGGTTTTAGTTCCATAACAACAACATTTTTACAACATGTGCGAAACCTACACATCTTGTGGCCTTTATAAGGAGTAGCTAGCTCCTACAAAACTATGATGACGAGCAATCCCTTGAGCCCATAACCAAACCAAGACTAATAAATATGCCCCGCGATCACAAGTTGTTTCTCGGCAAATAACAACTTAGTTTAGAATATGTGCACCTCTTGTCTTTACCGGGTTGACGCTATCAACCAGAGGTGGGCCTCGTCAGGCACCAATAGTACTATCCAAATATTCCTTCGGTTTCTTGCCCCTGAATTAATGGTTACAGTAGCGAGGACTCAACCCCGAGTGGCGAACACAAACTCAAGTACTCATCATGCCACTTATCACGTTTTAACTCTTGAAAACATTTTGTCATGTAAAACATTTGACAAAACATATCTTTCCCCCAAACGAAAACAGTAAAAAGGGGCCGTGAAACTCACCTTAATTTCCAAGCTTAGCTAGCAAATAAAGCCCAAATCTTTGACCGACTTCCTCGTGCCCTAATTACCAATAAAGGACACCTTAAAGTCTATCATATATAAGCCTAGCTTATTTTCCGGTTAAAAGATAGTTTATTCAACTATCTTGACTCGTGTGTACTAACCCGAGTCTTTAAGTGCTTTAACTCGACGAACCGATCATGACTTATCATAATTCATGTGTTCACATACGACATAGTACCCAACTTGCGCACCTGTTACTATTCGTGTGAAAACCATGTTGGACTACTACTACGAAACGCATAACTCATCCCGAGTAATAGCTTGTCTCGTAAATAGGATAAATGTAGTTGCCTTGTATAATCATTTTTGGACCATATACTTTGAAGAAACATAACTATAATTATTAGAATCGACTATAACATTTGTTATTTCGCTTCTCAAAATCCGAGTGTTTTAAGTGTTTCGAAGCATTACTTTCAAATAATTTTTCCCAAATAAGTTAAGCGTCTACGTATTTCAAATCCGTATATTTAACAATGTTTTGGTTACTAAAAACCATTGAAGTTGACACAATTGACGCTCGACAAAACTATATATTTGTTTTGCAAATATTGTTCGGGATCGACTATTATTGTTTCCAATAATCTTCTTCAAAACGTCGCGATTTTGTATAATTGCATTTATCAAAACACTTGGAAAATTTATTTATGAAAACATACACAACAATTTTAACCTCTTTGCGCTTAAGATTTTATAAATTTCGGCAGAGTTTCCTCTGTTTTTGCAAGGACTAGACAACACAAGTTGTCTACAAATTTCCCAAAAATCCATTCTAAACACAAGACAATTAATCCGTTAATACAATTTCCGATTTCACACTAGACGTTTATACGTTTCGACGACTATATAACTACATAGTCCAACAACAACACAAAGTCACGACCAATATACGAATATTATCTTATAATAGTTTTCGTTAATATATTTATTGGTTCGTTCTTGCAAGTTAAAACTTCTTGGTCGTATTGTTATATTTATAATTATATCTTTATAAATAATACCACAATAATAAATACGAGGTGTTTATACCGAAAATTACGCGCGTGCGACCCGACCCACGCGTTGATGAGACCAGATCTAACCGTTGACCGTGCGTTGACCAGAGTTGACCAAATCGAATCTAACCCGTCTAACCACGGGTTCACCGGATCTGACCTGAACCATGATGCACCAACCGGGCCCAAACGAACCCAACGTTGACCCGAACATCAAAACATGAGGTTAAACCAAACCAAACTGAACAATCCCGAGCCAGCTAACCTATCGGGACAATGACTCGACCATAACCTGACCTGTCACCAGATCTGGAATGGATCTGAGACTGAACCCCGATAAAACAACCACCACCTGACCCGAAACCACCTTCGAACCACCACACCTGCCGAGCAACCCACCAGAACAACCACCTCCAGCACCACAGCCACCACTACAGTCGTGATCTACCACGGATCCACCCGATCTGCTCGTTTTCATGTCTTTAAACCATTGCGCCACCACGATCAAACAAACCACCATCAAACCCGTCACCCGTCACCTACAAACCTGAACCACCATCTCCTACCTAAAAGCCACCGCCATCGGTCGTTTTCTGCCTTGAAACTACCTCCAACCACCACTTAAAACACCACCCTCACAGTTTCTAAGCTAAAACCATTCACGCCGCCACCACCGGAGATGGTGGTGGTTGGCCGGCGTTGAAACCAGAGGGGGGAGGTGCGTGCGGTTAGAGAGAGAGAGAGTTTTAGAGAGAGAGAGAGAGAGAGTAGAGAGAGAGGCAGGGGTTGCGGCAGCTTGCAAATGAAAGAGGAGAATAATATTATTCCTTTTATACATAGGGTTAGGGTAGATGGGTTGTGCACCGCGTATCGAACCCGTATTAAACGCTTTAAGGCTCGGGTTATATTTAGGGTCGATAACTTCTCACGAAAACTAGTCGGTTTTGTTCGTAATCATAAACAACACTAAACCGAGCAATTTAATTATTATTTCTGTCACCCAACGCGTGCTTTCAGGACACGCGTTTAAATCGCGTTAATTGATTCGGTCACGGTTTCCTTCATTATAACGATTTGTTTACTTTCGAAACTAAACAAATAACATTATTTATAATAAATAATTATTTCAAAAGTTCGATAACGGTTAAAGTCACGCATTTTGACGTCCGATTCCCACGTCAGTTACTCTCCGCGTTCTCCAAAACGCTGCGTTTTTGACCGTTTTTCGCGCCGATTTCACATCTGATAACGTCAATAGCAAATACGTATCGTATTTACATAGAATAACCTTAGGTTAGTCCAGTTTGATGGGTTTTTACTGATTTCAGTTCGTTAACGTTAATTACGCGAAGTCTTTCTTTAAGGCATCAAGGCTTCTACGAATTTTGAGAGGGACATTGTAGGACTCATAACGGCTCAACTAACCATAATTAACCTTATACCATGTTAATTACTTCGAAAACATGATTAGAATCACGTTAATCTTTGTACGAAATTTGCCGGTTGTCACACAAACTCTTCTCAAGTAGTTCTTTGGACATTGATAGTGGAGAAGGGTTCAGCACAGTCATTGTTGTAGTTGTTGCAGGCCTTGGAATAGGAGTTGGTTGTTGTTGTTCAGTTGTTTTGCAAGGCTCATCAGCTGTTTGTATGTTGGAAGTGTTAACTGCTGAAGTGTTGACAGATGTGTCAACTATTGAAGGATTGTCTTCAGTACTTTCTGAATCATCAGAGGTTTCTTCAGCAGTTTCTTCATTATGCCCTTGGGAAGGTTCAACTTCATCTTCAGTTTCAGAGACAAGCCTTTGTTGATCTTCTTTTTGTTTTTGGGCTTTCTCTATAAGTTGTTGTTGTTTTAGAGCCACTCTTGCCTTTATCCTGGCTTCCAGTGACTCCTTAGGTTCCTTAATCTTCTCCCCCTTTTTGGCTTCATCCACTTCTGGAAGCCTGCTAGGTTTGGAAGTTCTACCAGTGAGTTCAGCAAGCTGTCTTGAGTTGTTGTCTATTTTGTTGGACAGCTCACCAAGTTTTTTGTTGATCACCTCAAACTGAGCTTTGGTTGACAACTCCAAAGTAGTTGTGAAAGTTTTGAGGTGATTGGCAATTACGGTGTTCATCAACTGGTATAGGGGACCATTTGGGCTACATAGTTGGTTCAAGTCTATGCTGGATGACCCAGGGAATTGGGTAGGCATTTTCAGTGAGGGGTGTGTTTTTAGGTGATCTTCATGTTGTACAGAAGATGCCACTTTATGGGGAATGAGGGATCTAGTGGACTTTAACCTGATCTGGTGTGACCAGCTCTTTGAGGTTAGAGACACTAGGTGCAGGAACTTCACCAGCAGCCGTCAATTCAATTTTGGTGGAGTGAATCATCATCCAAATCAATGGAATTATTTGAATCCCTGCTTACTTCCTCAATGAGGACAGTATAAGTTATATCATGAGCTGGGCCCAACCTAGTTGTCTCATGTACCTCTTTTTCTTCGTTCAGAGGATTTCCTACCTCAGGCATTAAGCCTTCATCAGTAGTTGCCACAAATGAGGTCTTAGCAATGTTACTTCTATCCTCAGATCCACCACTGGGTGGTATATGAGTAGTAGCAGCCTCAAATGTACCTAGAGTTTCTAAATTTGGGCTTAGAGACCCTGGTTCATCCTCATCTCTTGGGTTAGGGCTATGGATATCCACATCCATGTCAAGTTCTGAAGGTATGTCCCCTGTTTGATGTGGTTGTTGGGGACTGACATGTTCTGATGGGATGTTTTCTTTTAGCCTAGAGAGAAGTTTGGCAATTTCAAGGGCTTCAAGTTCAGAAATTTATGGTGCTGGTTCAGTAGTTTGGTCTATGGGTTTAGCAGTTTAAAAAGAAGAGTCTATGGGTATTGTTTTCTTAAATTTCTTTATTTTGAATAAGATGGTGATTGGTGCTCTAGTGGGGGTTTGAGATGGATGAGACTGAGAGGATGTTTCAGTCACATCTTTATCAAGTGCAGATTGCACATTAGCAAGTTCAGGCATCTCAACTTCCTGAACTGCCTTTCTTTTCAGGCTGGTGGGTTTTTGTTTTTGCTGTTTTGGTTTCTTGGCCTTTTTGGGTGAAGGTTTGGAAGATGAGGGTTCCTTGGGGACTGTTGTGTGTTCCCCTTGGTCATCTTCTGTCCAGGTGGCCGGTTTATTGTGCCTAGAGTATTCTTGTGAGGTTAAAGGGTTTAAAATAGTTGTTTGACCCACAAGCACCACTTCTCCAAGTTCCTTTATTATGCATTGCATAATAAATCTTGGATACAACAAAAACTTCTTTTTAGAATTGAGATGATGTAACACCAACTCATTGAAGAAAAGTACTCATGCCCTGAATTTTGTTTCATTCACAATGGAATGAAAAATAGGTTGAAAAGTAGAGGGCATCTGATCATAAGATCCAGTTTTTGGACTCAAACACATTATTATATAGTGAAACAAAAGTTTGTAGTTAGGTTCAAAATATTTCTTAAAAATAGTAGCATGTGAGAGAGTACCTTGGTAACCACAGTTTGTCATGGTTAGATGAATTTCAGAGTTTGGAAATTGATCTGGGGCACTAACATCATCTAGAACCAGTCTAATTCCCAAGGTTTCGGGTGTGATTGCCATTATTTTCCCTTGGATGGTTGAATTGAGGGAGATCACCTTATCATTTACTGTCATCGTCTCCGCATTTGCCCAGAACTCATTAAGAGTTTCAGTGTGGATTGGAGGATCAATGGTGAGGGCAGTAAGGTATTGGGATTTAACGACTAAATCAATGATTTTGTCGTATTGGGACCAAGCTTCATGTTTCTCGAAGTAGCCTCTTTGATTGTGTCCCTGTTTTAGTATTAGAGCCATGTGGTTTGTGTGTGTGTGGCTCGAACAGTGTTTTTGAAGGTTCAGGGTTTGAGATCTTTTTGAGAGAGAAGGAGGGAATTTTTGCTTTTTGAATGGATAAGTGTTGGAAAAGGTTTTTATCAGAAGTTTGTAACCGCCCTAGGGTTATACAAATTTCCAGACTGAGATTGGTTGTAGCTAGAGCTTCTACACTCTCTAGCAAAGTGTCCCAACTTCTGACACTTGTGACATCTAAGTTTAGATTTGTCAAAACCAATTTTTGTAAACTATTAAGTCCTGGAAATTTCCTTCCTGACCTTTTGTAAAATTTGTTTGTTTTAATACTTAACATGGCCAGTTGGTGTAAAATGTCCATTTCTTCTAAGCCATCATTGCTGAAATTTGTAAATCATCCATGATAAAACACATGTTATCAGCAGTTTGACTATATTCCTCATTGTCATAACCTAGGAATGATCTTTCTAATGAGATCCCAGCAGTTATGTCAATGTGGTCAAAAGATCCAAAACTATTTGAACAACTAGGTGAATCTTGTCCAAATAGTGTCGTACTACCTGGTAGATAGTCATCAGCAGTTTTACCAGAACTTTGCAACTTTTTCTTTTGATCAATTTCTCTTTCAAAAGTTAGTAATCTCCCATGTAATTTTGTAAGAGTGAGGGAGCTAAAGTCTGGTGAGGATCTTAGGACTATAGAGTATGTTTCCCATTTTTCAGGTAAAGACCTTAAAAATCTATGAAGCATAGATACAGTTGTGTAGGTCTGACCATTTAATTTTAGCTCAGATATTAATGAGGAGAATCTTTCAAAATTTTGAGTTAAAGTTTCCCCATTTATATGAGCAAAAGTTTCATATTGTTGAGCCAGGATTTCTCTGGTTTTGGCAATCACCTCTTCAGTTCCTCCAAACTGTTCTTTTAGGCAGTCCCAAAGCTCTTTGGCACTATCACAATGTAATAGTCCAGAGTAGATTTCATTTGGGAGTGCCATTGCCAACATAGAGAAAGCTTTAGCATCAAGCTCAAGTTTTAGGAAATCATCATCTGTATAGTCTTTTGGGTCTTTTGGTATTTCTTCTTTAGTTTCAAGATTGATATTTACTGGTCTGTGAGGACCATATATCACAGATTTCCAGCAACCAGTGTTGGTCTGTGATAATGTATGTGCCATTCTCCTTTGCCAGATATTATATTCATTTCTTACTAGCATAGCAGGTTTATTGGCAGAACCAGTATTATGAGGATCCATTTTAAAGAGTATTGATTTGTTAAATATCTCTTAAAGTGATGGATGTTGATAAAAGTGAACTTTTAATCCTTTATTGAATATCAACAAGAGCCTGTGTCTGATTCTCAATGTGTTAGATTGATATGTGATCAGATAAACCAGTGCTCTGATACCAATTGTTTGATCAGTAATGCTCTTGATGTATTGCTTGCTAGTGAACACTTATGTGTTTAGCAAGTTCAATCAGATTTGCACAGCGGAATGATTAAGTAAAGCTACACTATCACAGGAGTTATTACTCCCTCTGGATGTTTGAAAAACTAAAGATAAGTTTAATGAGAATCTAAGTATTGAATGTGAATGATAATAAATACTCAAACAGATTCTCAATAAATGAAATGGAAAGAACAATAAGAACAATAATAAGCTTTGAAGGATTTTTGTATTAATCAAAATCAATGTCTAAAACAGAGGGATGAACCCATCTATTTATAGACTTTACATATGCATAAACCTTGCCAAAAAGCAAGTCAGAAACAAGTTGCAACGAGTTGCATTCTTGGAACTTGTACAAAAAGATAAAGTAATACTAAACTAATAAACTACTGAAACATAAGGCGGTGGAAAGATTCTTGTACAAGTGCTGATGAATGACAAACTACTGATGAGTAGTTTGTCTTCAGTAGTTCTTCACTGAACTGTCTGGTTTGGACTTCAGAACTTCTGATACTTCTTCTTCAGTACTTGTTGAATCCTTCTTCAGTACTTTAGTCTTCTTTCTTCAGTAGTTCTATACATAGGATATTTTGACAGAAGTGAATTAGACTAAGGTTTACAAAAGTGGTTTCAACAATCCTTTTTGTCCTAACAGGTAAGTTCTGAATCTAATCTAGATATGAATAGTGAGAGGTATTGTGGTGCATGCGATAGATTGACATAGGATAATAAGCAACTCAGGGTTCAGCTTGAGAGTGCTAAAATCAACTGTCAATCATATCAGAAAGAAGCACGAGAATTTAATAAAGTGCTTGATGGTTACAAGAAAGACATTTCAGAACTTAAAAAGACTTTATCTTTGAAACAATTAGCCATTAACAACTATATCAATGAATTGGAAAATACAAAACTTGGAATGGCTACCATCATGTGCTTTGCAGAGAAGGTCAACAAGAAGCTTGAAAGTTATAAGCACATTGCATATGTTGTTGATCATATCATTGAGGAGCCTTCACAGTCAAGTAGTGCAAACTACAAAGCAGTCCCATCTCCAGTGTTATTTGAAAACCATACTTTACATTCAATAACACCGGAGAGCTCATTTAAGTTTGACTCGACATCGGATGATGAGTCTAACACCTCTAGTGTGGGAGACCGAAATTCTGATGTTCGACCTTTTTTGGGACTAAATAATGAAGGTGTGATTGCTGTAACTGATGATTCCGACTCTGAGGATGACAAATCTGAGAAGGTGTGTGATGTTCCTGCTGAAAGTCACATAATACAAATGAACATGTGTCACCATCTCAGATTGTGCATCCCATGGCTAACGCTCATCGAGCGAATCAATCAGTTAAGCCTGTTGAGAAAAACGATCAATGTGACAAACCCGTCAAAATTTTATATCGGATGATAGGATCTGATAAGATAATTTCTGACGAAGAATATCCAATCAAATTTGCCAACTATTCCAAGATTGAGAAAATTTGGCAGGAGAGTACCATTTGGTTCCCAAAGCATGAGCGAACAAATGATGTACCTCCGGAGGTTTTAGAGAGAATTTATTTGGATATTCCAAAAGAACCAAAGGTTCATGTCACAGAATTTATCAAGCCAAAAGAGAAGGCTAATAGTTTTCTTGAGCCAACTTACTCCAAGGACCCAGCTCCTGAGAGTCTTAGAAGGAAGTGTGTGGATGATCAATATCCTATCACTACATATGCTAAGTCGAACGCCAAGAACAACATTGAGGAATACCGTGCGTGTTATAAATGCGGGGAGAGAGGGCATTTACTTGCTCACTGCCCGTATGTTAGGTACAAAAGGCATGAGGTGGTAGTGAAGCAAAGTCATCAACGTCCAGTCGATAATCAATGTTATCCACAACAACGTTTTGTCCCTCAACAAGCACCTTTTTACAATCAAAATCGTTTTTAACAAAGAAGGGATAATCGTTCGATAACATATGACCGTCGTAACCGGATAGCCATGGAAAAACCACTTAAGAAACCTGTGGTGAACACAACTGTTGACAAGAAAAAGGTTCCTATAAAACCTGCAGTCAAACCAACAGTTGGACATGTCTCTGTTAAATCAGAGAAGCTAACCAAGAAAGTTTCCTTTAAGGACGAAGTAAAGAAACCGGTTGAGACCCCAAAATCTCAAATCCGGATCTTGAAACGTTCGGAACAGTATTGGTCACCAAAGGGTTCTCAAGGTGCTTCATCTTCACAAGTGAATGAGAAGATTGAAACTGAAAAAGACTTAATTGATCAGAAAAAGATCAATTCAAATCAATTTGTTTGTGAGAAGGAATCTTTGAAACTCAATGTTCAGAAACTCAATGTTCAAAGACCCAAGATCAAGCAGGCTTGGGTCCCCCGAAAAATCTAATTTTTACTTGATATGTGCAGGGAGCTTCAGCTGGCCCTGTGAGCAGTCTTTGGATTGTTGACAGTGGAGCTTCTGGTCATATGACAGGGGATTTATCGCTACTATTTGACATCAGAAATATCAATGGAGGCTATGTAGCGTTTGCCGGGAATAAAGGTGGATACATTACTATGGAGGGTAGTGTAAGTAATGGGATCGTGAGTTTTGAAAAGATTTCGTATGTGAAGCAAATCGATTATAATCTGCTCAGTGTCAGTCAGATCTGTGATAAGCAATTTTCGGTATTCTTTGATGACAAATCTTGCTATATACTCAAGCCCGGATTTTTTCTACCAAAAGAGTGGGTTATGCTAAAAGCACTGAGAGTGAACAATCTGTACATTCTCGACATGTCAAAAGCTATGGCTACACAAGGCCAAGTCACGTGTTTCCTCTCCAAGGCTATTGAAAAAGAATCAATCATGTGGCATAGGAGGATGGGACACATTCACCTTCGAAAGATGAATCATTTGGTGAAGAATGAACTTGTCACAGGCGTGAATGTTAAACATTTTCATTTGAATGATAAGTGTGTGAGTTGTAAGAAAGGAAAGCAGCACAAGCAATCCCATAAGCCAAAGAAAGTCAATTCAGTTGAACTACCACTTGAACATTTGCACATGGATCTGTTTGGACCGGTCAAGCGTTGTTAGGACAAAAAGGATTGGTGAAACCACTTTTGCAAACCTTGGTCTAATTCACTTTCGTCAAAATACTATAAGTATGGAACTGCTGAAGACAAAGAATCAAACTGCTGAAGAAGAGATTCAGAAGTGCTGAAGAAGAAGTCATCAGAAGTTCTGAAGTTCAAACCAGACACTTCTACTGAAGAACTACTGAAGACAAACTACTCATCAGTAGTTTGTCATTCTTCAGTACTTGAAGAAGATCTTTTCCACCGCCTTTGTATATCAGTAGTTTAATACTTTAGTATTTCTTTTTGCTTTATGTACAAGTTCCAAGACTGCAACTTGTTGCAACTTGTTTCTGAACTTGCTTTTTGGCAAGGTTCATGTATTTGTAAAGTCTATAAATAGAAGGATTCATCCTTCTGTTTTAGACATTGATTTTAATACAAGAAATCCTTCAACACTTATTATTGTTATTTCCATTTCGTGTTTACTGAGAATCTGTCAAAGTGTTTCATTCTCATTCAATACTTAGATTCTCAATAAACACTTCTCATTTATTTGTTCTTGATTCCAGGGGGAGTAATAACTCCTGTTGATAAGTGTAGCTATAAACTTATAAACATTCCGCTGTGCTATCACTCACCAAGAACTTGCTAAAAACTTAAGTGTCAACTAGCAAGTTCAACTAAAAAGAGCAGCTTACTGATCCAACAATTGGTATCAGAGCACTAGTTTATCTGATCACATATCAATCTAACAAATTGAGAATCAGACACAGGCTCTTATTGATATTCATTAAAGGATTATAAGCTCACTTTTATCAACATCCATCACTTTAAGAGATATTTGACAAATCAATACTCTTTAAAATGGATCCTCATAATACTGGTTCTGCCACTAAACCTGCCATGCTTGTAAGAAATGAATATAACATATGGCAAAAGAGAATGGCACATACCTTGTCACAGACCAACACAGGTTGTTGGAGATCTGTGATATATGGTCCTCATAAACCAGTAAACATAAATCTTAGTTTTGTAAGAGAAATTGATCAAAAGAAAAAGTTACAAAATTCTGGTAAAACTGCTGATGACTATCTACCTGGTAGTACAACACTATTGGGACAAGACTCACCAACTTGTTCAAATAGTTTTGGATCTTTTGACCACATTGACATAACTGCTGGGATCTCATCTGAAAGATCATTCCCAGGTTATGACAATAATGACTTTGGTCAAACTGCTGATAACATGTGTTTTATCATGGATGACCTAAATAGTTTCAGCAGTGATGACCTTGAAGAAATGGATATCTTGCACCAACTGGCCATGTTAAGTTTAAAAACAAATAAATTCTACAAAAGGTCAGGAAGGAAGTTTCCAGGACTTAACAGTTCTACAAAAATTGGTTTTGACAAATCTAAACTTAGATGTCATAAGTGTCAAAAGTTGGGACACTTTGCTAGAGAATGTAGAAGCTCTGGCTTTAACCAATCTCAGTCTGGAAACAATTTTAACCCCAATTATAACAGGAATAATGGAACACAAGGGAGTGCACATTTTGTACAAACACAAGCTCCACAACACCAATATGTGCCACAAGTACAATATGTACAGATGCCTACTCAACAGATGCAGAGCCAACAATCAATCCCTCCCTTTCCAGCTGCTCAACAACCTCCACAGCAACAACAACCCTCTCAACAAAGTCTATTTACCTCAGGGTATGTTGACTGGAGCAGTCTTCCTTTTGACACCACAGAGTGCAATCCTGATGCAGACAACAAAATGTTTGACATCAACTGGGGTGAGCCTGACAATGGCAGAAAGAACTTTGCCTTAATGGCATTTGAGGGATGCTCCTCAAAATCTGCCTTGTCACAGGTATCAAAAGAATCTTTGACAAAACTATGTTCAAATTCATGCAAAGAATCTTTTGCTCTCATAAGAGAGACAAATGTGCACTTACAAGGAAAAGCTAATGATTCTGAGAGAAAACTCACTCAGATAAAATGTGATTTAGAAAGAAAACTTTCTGCAAAAACAAAAGAAGTTTCTAAATTGACTAACTCTGTTATTGAAACCCAAGCACAAATCAAAATAATGATTAATGACCTAGGAAATGTCAGACAAGAGCTTGCTGACACCAAGGTCACATGTGAAAAATGGGTGGAATCTTGTAAGGGGTACCAACTATTGCTAAACAAACAAAGTGCTTCAAATGTTAGGTTTGGCATAGGGTACAATCACACTGAAACACCAACAGATTTCTCTCCCAAAACTACTGAAGATGGGAGAAAAATTGTTTCAGGTGAAACTTCTGAAGAAGAAGAATGCACATCTTTCCATGAAAACTTTCTAAAATCACACAAAGAAAGTTCTTCAGAAGTATTGATTAAATCTGACTTTAAGTCATCAGCAGTTTCAACTACATCAGGAGTTGAGAACCTGAAAACTACTGATGACCTAAAACCAATCAAAACAGTCAGAGACTTGTCTTTGAAAGAAAAGACAAAAGAATGTGAAATTTGTGGTCTGTTCAACCACAAAACAGAATTTTGCAGATATAGAAAGGGTATTCAGTTTAATAAGAAAAATCAACAACTGGTTGTGGGGGAACAAATAAAAAATGATTATGTAAAAACCTTTTCTCCCAAGAAACAACAACCAGCAAAAACCCTTTCTCAGAAAAAGGCAAAATCTCAACAAAAGTCTTTTTCTCAAAATTCTCCTTCAGTAGTTAGACCTAAATCATCAGCAGTTTCACAAACTGCTGAGATTAAAGATCTTATGAACATGGTACAACTACTGATGACCAAAGTTAATGGTGGTCCTCAAAAAGATACCACCATTGTACTTAATGCAAAATCCATTGCCAAAAAGACATGGATTTCTAAACTTGGTCAAGAACAAACTGTAAATGTTCTCAAGAGCAAACCCAAAGCCAAACTGGCTTGGGTTCCTAAATCTAACTAATTTGCTATATTGTGCAGAGAGTTTCCAAAGGCTTGAATAGCATTTGGTATGTAGACAGTGGAGGCTCAATGCACATGACAGGATGCAGATACCTGATAAACAATTTTATCAGTCAAAGAGATGGATCTGTGTCCTTTGGGAACAATGCTAAGGGATATGTGCTAGGACATGGCAATGTCTCCTCTGGCAAAATACAGTTTGACAAGGTCAATCTGGTTGAAAACCTTGAGTACAACTTGCTTAGTGTGTCACAAATGTGTGATAAAGGATATTCTTCCTTTTTCACAAAGACAGCATGCAAGATCATATCACCAGAAGGCCAGAAGTTGATAGAGAAGATCATTGAAGATCATACTTTGTAAATTGCCAAAAGATGTGGCAATGTCTATGCAGTGGACATTGAAAAAGACAAAGTACTGAACAACACTGCCTGTTTCTTCTCAAGGGCATCAACTTCAGAAACTGATCTCTGGCACAGAAGACTTGGCCATGTGAACTTTAAAACCATAAATAATGTTACAAAAATGGGCTTGGTCAGAGGTCTACCCTTAAAAGTATACCAGTGTCAAGAACACTGTGTATCCTGTTTAAAGGGTAAACAGCATAAGTCCTCCTATAAGTCTATTGAAGAATCAAAAACAACTGCATGTCTTTAACTACTCCATATGGACTTATTTGGGCATGTAAAGATCATGAGCCTTGGTAAAAAGAAGTACTGCTTAGTCATCATTGATGACTACTCAAGATTTACATGGGTATTCTTCTTATTTTCCAAGGATGAGGCTACTGAAATCATCAAGTTCTTCATTCTACAAGTAGAGAAGCAATACTCTCTACCTGTCAAAACCATTAGAAGTGATAATGGGACAGAGTTCAGGAACAAAACTCTGAATGACTTCTGTTTGTCTAAAGGGATTATTAGACAATTCAGTGTTGCCAGAACTCCTGAACAAAATGGTGTGGTAGAAAGGAAGAATAAAACTTTAATAGAAGGAGCAAGAACAATGTTAGCTGATTCTGGCCTACCTTTATACTTCTGGGCAAAAGCAGTTAACACATCATGTTATGTTCAAAATAGAGTTCTTATTGTCAAGAGACATTCAAAGACTGCCTATGAAATTCTTCATGGCATGAAGCCCCTTATCTCCTTTTTCAGGGCTTTTGGATGTCAATGTTTCATCTTGAACATCAAGGAATCTATTTCAAAGTTTGCTGCCAAAGTTGACTCAGGTTACTTTCTTGGTTATTCATCAACTAGAAAAGCCTACAAGGTTTTTAACTCAAAAACCAGGATAGTAGAAGAAACACTGAATGTCAAGTTCAATGAGTCAAAACACACTCTCATTCCAGCACATCCTGCTGAACTCTTTGACCTTGACAACTTTCATTTTGAACCTGAAAAGACTGTCACTTCATCCAAACCTACTTATTATGGTGATCAAAGGTTTGATGATGAGGATCCAACACCATGGACTCCTCAAACAGTCATTAAGTCAACTTCAAAACCATCAGAAGTTTCACAAACTTCTGATTCAACAAATACTGAAGGCCAAACTCAAACATCTGGTTCAGCACCTGCAACTACTGAAGACACTGAAACTGCTGAACCAGATATAATAGACCTCAGTAGTTTGTTTGATGAACATGAGCCACCAACACCTGTCAGTGGTTTACAACAACTGATCGAACACAAAGATCATCCACTTGATCAAATCATGGGTGATATTGCATCAGGTGTTCTTACAAGAAACCAGCTTTCCAACTTTTGTCTATTCTCAGCATTTATTTCACAGTTGGAACAAAAGAAGTACCAGGAAGCTCTCAAAGACAACAATTGGGTGCAGGCAATGCAAGATGAATTGCTTCAATTCAACAAGCAACAGGTTTGGGAAATCTGTCCCTTACCACAAAACAAGCAACCAATTGGCACAAGATGGGTTTTCAGGAACAAACAAGATGAAGCTGGTATTATAATAAAGAACAAGGCAAGACTGGTAGTACAAGGTTACTCTCAAGAAGAAGGCATTGACTATGATGAAACCTTTGCTCCAGTTGCAAGGCTTGAAGCCATCAGGTTATTTCTAGCCTATGCCATTTCCAACAAAATAAAAGTTTATCAAAGGATGTCAAAAGTGCATTTTTGTATGGAAAGATAAAAGAGGATGTGTATGTTTGTCAGCCACCTGGGTTTGAGGATCCTTCTCATCCTGAGTGGGTGTACAAACTAGACAAAGCTCTTTATGGGCTCAAACAGGCTCCAAGAGCCTGGTATGATACACTTTCAACCTTTTTACTCAAAAATAACTTCACAAGAGGTGCCATTGATAAAACACTTTTCATAAAACATGTTGGAAATCATGTCTTACTTTTTCAAATATATGTTGATGATATCATTTTTGGTTCAACAAACACAAAATTGTGTGATGAATTTAAGAAACTCATGCAATCAAAATTTGAGATGAGTACAATGGGAAAACTGCAGTACTTTTTAGGACTGCAGATTAAACAACAAACAAATGGAACTTTTATACATCAATCAAAATATGTTAAAGAACTATTAAACAAATTTTCTTTACAAGACTGTAAATCATGTTCCACTCCCATGACACCAACCACACAAGTTGAACCAGATGATCAAGGAAAACAGGTTGATCAAACCATGTATAGATGTATGATAGGTTCCCTTTTATATCTAACTGCTTCTAGACCAGATATTATGTTTTCAACATGTGTCTGTGCTAGATATCAATCAGCTCCTAGGGAATCACACCTTATTGCAGTCCAAAGAATTTTCAGATATCTGAAAGGAACTCCCACACTTGGAATTTGGTATCCTGCTTCAAGCAATACCAAGTTATCAGCTTTTTCAGATAGTGACTATGCAGGGTGTAAAATGTCAAGAAAATCAACATCTGGTGGTTATCAATTCTTGGGAAACTGTCTAGTGTCCTGGCAATCAAAGAAGCAAACATCTATTGGCAACTTCAACTGCTGAAGCTAAATACATTGCAGCTGCAAGTTGTACATCATGTATACAATGGCTCCAATATCAACTTCTTGATTATGGAATCAAAGAGACCAAGACACCATTGCTTGTAGACAGCAAATCTGCCATTAGCATCATTCAAAATCCTGTTCAGTTTTCAAAGACTAAACACATTGAAATCAGGTATCATTTCATAAGAGACTGCTATGAAAAAGGCAAGATTGAAGTGAAACATGTAGCAACAGCTAATCAAATAGCTGACATTTTCACTAAACCCCTTGACACATCAACATTTCAGAAGTTAGTATCCATGCTAGGAATGCTAAATTTGTAAGTGTTTCTCTTTATTTTTTCTGCACAACTTTTTTATTTTTCACTTACATCTGTTTTCAAACACTTGAAAAACTTCTGAAAAGAGAGAAACTACTGATGAACAAAACATCAGTATGGGGATAATTTCTGAAAAGTGATTAACTTCTGATAAAATAACCTTCAGAAGTTATGAATAAAAGTATTTATAAAGTATTTCTCATCAGCTGTTCAAAACTACTAAAGAGAAAATGGGAACTACTGATGAAGATAATCCTTCATCAGCAGTTTAGTCAAAAAGGGCAAATATGACTTTTCCCATCATCAGAAGTTTGACCTAGTCGGTTTAAAACTTCTGATAAAGAGATTTTTAACCTAGGCGGTTTAAAACTTCTAATAAAGAAGATCCAAGCGGTTAAAAACTTCTGATAAATATCTTTTTTCAACACTTATCCTTTCAAACACAAAAATTCCCTCCTTCTCTCTCAAGAAAGCTCTCAAACCCCTGAACCTGCAACACAAAATCACTGTTCGATTCATCAACACACACAAACCACATGACTTTAGTTCTCAAACAGGGACATAATCTCAGAGCCTACTTAGAAAAACAAGAAGGCTGGTCCCAATACGATGAGATCATTGATCTCGTCGTCAAATCCCAATATTTCACCGCTCTCACCATAGACCCACCAATACATCCTGAAACTCTAAATGAGTTCTGGGCTAATGCTGAGACAGTGATGGTGGATGATGAAGTTATCTCCCTCAACTCAACAATTAAAGGGAGACAAATGGCCATAACATCGGCCATACTCTCAAACAGACTGGGGTTGAATGATGTGAATGCCCCTGAGAAGTTTGACAACTCTGCTATCCACCTAACCATGACTGAGTGTGGTTATCAAGGTACTCTCTCACAAGCTACAATCTTTAAAAAGTATTTTGAACCAAAATATAAACTTTTGTTTCATTATATTATTATGTGCTTGAGTCCTAAAACTGGGTCTTATGACCAGATGCCCTCAACCTTTCAACCAATCTTTCATTCTATTGTGAATGAAACAAATTTCAGGGCATCAAAACTTTCTTTAATGAGTTGGTGTTACATCACAATAACACTAAGAAAAAGTTTTTGTTATATCCAAGGTTCATTATGCAGTGCATAATATCTGAACTGGGTAATGAGGTGCTTGTGGGTAAAATTGAAATTTTGAAACCCTTAACCTCACAAGCATACTCAAGGCACAACAAACAGGCTGTCTGGCCAGAAGATGACCAAGGGGAACAAGCACCAGTCCCCATGGAACCCTCATCATCCAAACCTACTCCACCAAAGGCCAAGAAACCCAAGATAACAAAACAAAACCCACTAAACCCAAAAGAAAAGCTGTTCAGGAGGTTGAGATGCCTGAACAAACTACTGTGCAATCTGCACTTCTTAAAGATGTGACTGAAACATCCTCTCAGTCTCATCCATCTCAAACCCCACCAAGAGCACCAATAACAATCCTTTTCAAAAGAAAAAGACTTAAGAAAAATATTCCAATTGACTCTTCTTTTGAAACTGTTGAACCCATTGCCCAAACTACTGAACCAGCACCCCAAATTTCTGAAACAGACATTGAAATAGCCAAACTTCTCTCTGGGCTAAAAGAGAAAGTCCCACCTACACATGTCAGTCCCCATCAACCACGTCAAACAGGGTACATAGACTCAGACAGTGACATGGATGTGGACACTCATAGCCCTAACCAAAGAGATGAGGATGAACCAGGGTCTCTAAGCCCTAACTTAGAAACCTTTGGTACTTTTGAGGCTACTACTACTCATTTACCACCCATTGGTGGACCTGAGGACAGAAGTAACATAGCTAAGACCTCAACTGTGGCAACTACTGATGAAGGCTTAATGCCTGAGGTAGGAAATCCTCTGAACCAAGAACAAGAGGTACATGAGACAACTGAGTTGGGCTCAGCTCATGATGTAACTGATACAGTCCTCATTGAGGATGTAATCAGGGATTCAGATGATTCCATTGATTTGGATGATGTTTCAAAACACAAAACTACTGAATTGACGGCTATAAGTGAAGGTCCTGCACCTGGTGTCTCTAAGCTCATGAAGCTAGTCACACCATCTCAGGTTAAAGCCCACTCAATCCATGATTCCCCTAGAGTGGCATCTCCTGTACAACAAGGAGATCAACCAAAAACACACCCCTCACTACAAAAGCCTACCCAATTCCCTAGGCAAACAAGCATAGACCTGAGCCAGCTATGCAGCCCAGATGGTCCCTTGTATCATATGATGAACACCCTCATCAAGAATCACATCCAAACATACACAGCTGACTTGGAGCTGTCCATGAAGAACCAATTTGGAGTGATACAGACGAAGATGAATGATCTGTCGAACAAGATTGATCACAACAGCAAACAGATTGCTCATCTTCAAGGTCATTTCTCCCAAGCTTCAACTTCCAAAGGTGATAAAGCCAAAAAGGGGGAGAAAATCAAGGTGCCTATGGATACACTTGAAGCCAGAAGAAAGGCAAGAGTGGCTATCCTAGCTAGAGATCAACAAGATCAAGCCAGAAAAGAGAAACTGGCACAACAATTTGGTGTCTCTATTCAAGAAATAGAAGATGCTGAAAAAGCTGATGAATCCCAAGGGCACAATGAAGAAACCTCTGATGGCCAAAGTTCTGATGAAGAATCAGAAAGTACTGAAGACAATCCTTCAGTAGTTGACAAACCTTCAGAAGTTGTCAACCCATCAGAAGTTAACACTTCCAAGACTCAAACTGCTGACCCTTCCAGAACAACTGCTCCTATTCAACCAACCTCTGTTCCTATCAGGCCTACTACAACAGTTACCACAATGACTGTGCTAAACCCTTCTCCAATCTCTCAATCAGCAGAATTTCTTGAGAAGAGTTTAGTTGCAGCCCAAAAGAAGGCCAGAGAAGATCAGATTTGGAAAACTCTGGAAGAAAGGGATGACTTAGATCTAAGCCATGAAGAAAAACTTCAGGCTTATGAAGCTGAACTCCAAAGGCAGGCTAGCCTAGATGAGATTGCTGAACAAGACAAAAGACATCAACTGATGTCTTACATTATGAAGAACAGCAAAGTAAAAGCCCACACATTGAAGAGACTCTCTGTGGAAGAGCTGACAAGAAGAGCTCAACTTATTGCAGATAAACTTGCAACAAGTAAAGACACAAAGGCCAAGAGAGCTCAGATGATAGAAGAACTGGTAGCCAATGGTTATGGTTCAAAAGCCTTAGTGTCCAAGTGGAAAGAAGAAAGATTGGTGGACACATATAGAAAATACAAGGCTGCAAGGGCTGCTAATCCAGAGAAGTTTCAAACTGCTGAAGCTTCAACTTCAGTAGTTAGAACTTCTGGTGTTCAAAGAAGACCAGCTACCCAAAGAAAGAAGTCAGAGGAGAAAGTAAAGACTGATTTCAGAATGGTACTACTAGAAGGTAGTACAGTAGTACATTCTGATTTTGACATAGAAGAGAAGCCTCTGCTCACATAATTCAGGGATCCTTCCACCTTTGAATATCAAATCCAGAAGACCATCACAGACAAACTGCACACCAAGGTAGTAACTAAACATCATTTGCCAACATTTCAGATACCTAATGTGATGGAACAACAGCAGGGAAGTGAATCCCACCTGAGAGTCACTGAAGTTGAAAACATTCAACACTCAGGAGAAACCCAGGGTACCACCATGGTTCCCTACACTGCAGACTTTGACAAGTCTAAAGTACCAGTCATCAGATGGTCCTTTACTGATAACAACTCAGTACTTGTGACAAGAAGAGATCAAACAAGCAGGGAATATAGGTCGATGAATGAACTGAAGAAACTATCAACCAAAGACCTGCTTACAATCCAACACTTGGAACCAAAGAAAGGGTCTCTTACTGATGATCAATTGAACCAGCTCAAGAATTCCATGTTCAAAGGAATATGGAAAGTTGTAAAGGACAGAAAGGAACAATAAGGAATTAGTAAGGTTTTGGCTTCATCAATCCAGGGGGAGATTGTTAGGACAAAAAGGATTGGTGAAACCACTTTTGCAAACCTTGGTCTAATTCACTTTCTGTCAAAATACTCTAAGTATGGAACTGCTGAAGATAAAGAATCAAACTGCTGAAGAAGAGATTCAGAAGTGCTGAAGAAGAAGTCATCAGAAGTTCTGAAGTTCAAACCAGACACTTCTACTGAAGAACTACTGAAGACAAACTACTCATCAGTAGTTTGTCATTCTTCAGTACTTGAAGAAGATCTTTTCCACCGCCTTTGTATATCAGTAGTTTAATACTTTAGTATTTCTTTTTGCTTTATGTACAAGTTCCAAGACTGCAACTTGTTGCAACTTGTTTCTGAACTTGCTTTTTGGCAAGGTTCATGTATTTGTAAAGTCTATAAATAGAAGGATTCATCCTTCTGTTTTAGACATTGATTTTAATACAAGAAATCCTTCAACACTTATTATTGTTATTTCCATTTCGTGTTTACTGAGAATCTGTCAAAGTGTTTCATTCTCATTCAATACTTAGATTCTCAATAAACACTTCTCATTTATTAGTTCTTGATTCCAGGGGGAGTAATAACTCCTGTTGATAAGTGTAGCTAGAAACTTATAAACATTCCGCTGTGCTATCACTCACCAAGAACTTGCTAAACACTTAAGTGTCAACTAGCAAGTTCAACTAAAAAGAGCAGCTTAGTGATCCAATAAGCGTAAAAGTCATGCTGGTGAATTGTACTATCTTGTGGTTACAAATGACTATTCCAGATTTTCATGGGTTATTTGCTTGCATCATAAGAGCGACATGATTGATAACTGAAAGTTCTGTTTATTCGATTGGAAAATATCTATGGTCTGAAGATCAAGAGAATTAGGAGTGATAATGGGACGGAGTTTAAGAATGCATAGATGGATGCTCTTTGTGAAGACAAAGTAATTTATCATGAATACAGTGCTCCGTATACCCCTCAACAGAACGGTGTCGCAAAACGCAAAAACAGGACTCTAATTGAAGCGGCAAGAACAATGCTTGCGGATTCCAATCTTCCAGTAATGTTCTGGAACGAAGCAATTTACGCAGCTTGTTATACTCTCAATCGTGTTTTAACGGTGAAGAAGTTTGGCAACACTTCTTATGAGCTGTTGAATCAACGAAAGCCAAACTTAGAGTATCTAGAACCGTTTGGAGCACCGTGTACAATGCTTAATCCATCTGAGAAGTTCGCACCAAAGGCTGAAGAAGGATTCTTTGTTGGATATGCAACCCCGCTCAAATGGGTATTCAACAAACGAACTCGTCAGGTCGAGGAGTGGGCTAATGTTGAAGTTCAGAGGTATACTCAGAATGTACAGGGTAGCGGTCCAGACTGGATGTTTGATTACAAGGATTTTTTTAATCATTCAATCTAGATAGCTTGGTTGAAGAGGCTGTATTACGATTTTATTACGAGGTCGAAAACGCAGTGACACCACCATTGGTGCGTCCGATCACCGTAAACCCCCAAACAACTTCTAATGATACCAACGCTCCTGTAGCTGAAGAAGAGGTATTTCAGGAAGCTTCCACAACTCTCAATTCATCGGAATCTGAAGATGACGATGATGTTACAAGTGAAGTTGTTCCAGATATTGCTACAGAGACACCTCCAGTGAACCCAAATCCAAATGGTGCTTCATCATCAATCTTGGGTAATGATCTGGATTCGACAGAGAATTTGACTACTCAGACGGAAGTACAAGTACCTGATTATCTGGAATCTCGGATACATCGGATTCACCCACTCGAGCAGGTTATTGGTGATCCTGGTAGCAGTGTCATGACGAGAGGTCAACTGAGGAATGCAAACTCACCAGAAAATCTTGGCGCTCTTGCTTTGTATGCCAAAATTCAAAAATTAGGTTTTCAAAATGACTGGTCTTTTGCTTGTTATGTTTCGCAGGTCGAGCCGCGGATATACAAGGATGCTCTTTTGGATGACGCTTGGGTAGAGGCTATGCAAGAGGAGTTATTACAGTTTCAGAAACTCGGAGTGTGGACACGGACAGATTTACCTCCAGGACGGAAAAAGATAGGAACAAAATGGGTGTTCAAGTGTAAGAAAGATGACAGAGGAGTGATTGTTAGGAACAAAGCTCGATTGGTCGTACAAGGTTTTCATCAAGTTGAAGGAATAAATTATAACGAGATTTATGCACCGGTTGCACGCTTAGAAGCTATTCGCATGTTTCTGGTGTTTGCATCTTATAAGAAATTCAAGGTGTAACAAATGGACGTTAAAAGCGCGTTTCTTTACGGTGTGGTCAAGGAGGAAGTTTACATAGGTCAACCACCAGGCTTTGAAGATCCTATTCACCGGGATAAGGTCTACGTTCTAAACAAAGCTCTCTACGGGTTGCATCAGGCTCCAAGGAAATGGTATGAGGAGCTAAGCACGTATCTTCTGTCCAAAGGATTTAAGCGAGGTTTGGTAGATTGCACACTGTTCACAAAACGAACAGGGGATGACTTGCTTCTACTGTAGATTTATGTTGATGACATTATTTTTGGTTCTACTAACAAACTTCTGTGCAGAGAATTTGAACGTGTTATGCAAGAAAAGTTCGAAATGAGTGCGATGGGAGAGATGCAGTTTTTTCTAGGCTTGCAGGTGGAACAAAGACCAACGGGATCTTTATTCACGAGACAAAATATGTCTCTGAAGTCTTGAGCCGATTCCAGATGGTTGATTCAAAGCCGATGGATACCACGATACAACCTAATCACGGGATTGGTGTTGACGCTAAGGGGGGAGCTAACTGATCCTTTTACATACAGAGCAATCGTCGGATCTCTGATATACCTCACCGCCTCCAGACCAGATATAATGTTTGCCACATGTCTCTGTGCACGTTATCAATCGAAGCCAAAACAGAGTCATCTTGCATCTGTCAAATGTATCCTTAGATATCTGAAGGGTTGTCCGTCGAGAGGACTATGGTACCCTAATGATAATAATTTTGACCTAATCGCTTTTAGTGATGCAGATTGGAGAGGCTGTGACAAAGACAGCAAATCCACAATGACTGGATGCCAGTTTATGGGGAGCAGGCTCGTGACTTGGCAATGCAAGAAAAAAATTGTCGTCGCCTTATCCACATGTGAAGCAGAATATGTCTCAGCATCAAGCTGCTGCTCACAAGTTCTCTGGATACAACAACAGATGGTGGACTACGGTTTGCAATTTCTTAAAACCCCTATTTACTGTGATAATGAGGCCGCAATTGCATTGACAAAAGATTTAGTAAATCACTCGAAAGCTAAACATATCCGGATCAAATATCATTTTATCCGTGATTGTTACGCTAAAGAGTTGATCGATATGGTCAAAATCCACACTGACTATCAATGTGCAGATCTTTTTACCAAAGCTTTTGATAAATCAAGATTTGAATATCTTTTAAAAGCTAACGGTATAAAAGAAAAACAAGACTGATCACCACCTCGGTTTATCGCTTTTTAGTTTTAGTTTTTGTTGTTTTCAGAAAAATACAAAAATCCAAAAATATGTTTTACATTTTAGGTAGAGTTTATTTTCAGAAAAAACCAAAAACATTGAAAAATTCAAAAATCCATAAAAAATTAGAAAACCCAAAATGATTTCCAGAAGAAAAAGGGGAAATGATAGTACATCAGTGGGGATCTGACACATGCTAAAGAAGTGTAATGCAATATAAGGCGTGTGTTTGAGTCTGTGTGATGTGTTGATAGGCTTCGTAGACCTATTACTGCGTGTCTGATACATACATATCAAACGAATTGTTGTGTGGATGAACTCCTCATGGGCATATGGTCTTAGTACCGTAATTTTGTTTGATAGGGTATTTGTACAAAATTCGAAGGTTTAGGGTCGTTATGTTATTAGTTATTTGGGGATAGCCTCTCTGATCTTCTGCTGTAAGTCATTACGGATCTAGATCAGATAGGGTGTCTTTATAAAAGAGCTATATAGCCAAATCCTAAAGTTACCGAATTGAGGAACTTTTAATGTATGACGATAATCAAAGATTATCTAATACATCGTATCCAATCATTGATGCAAATCATGATTGATATCAACCCTCAACTTGGTAGAGTGCACAAGTTACTTTGTAGCATTGATTTGCTGACCTGTATACCTCTGTGTCTCATACCTTGTAAATTACAGATGACGAAAGCATAATCATGCGTTACAATGAGTCTTTGTGCATTTACTTCTAGATACGGGAGTATGTCGCGTGCGTGGGAACCACAGACAATTGAGTTTCTACTATAAATAATAGTATCAGTTTAAAGCATTGCACAACAGTCTGCATGTGAGTTTATGTGGATCACAATATCAGCAGTTGCCAGATCACACATTGTCTTTAATGATAATAAATCAAAAGATCAACGGTGTGATCAAATTTCTCAAAAACTGATATGATCCCCTTACCGGAAATCACAAAACATTTACTGCTTTATCTTTACATTTTCGCATTTTACATTTCTCGACAAATATACAAAACTCAAAAAGATTTTAGGTGTGTTTTTTTAAAAAAAAAAATTTAGAAAATCCAAAAGATTTTACATTCTATCTTACTTTTGATAGCTGATGGTGATTTTCTAAAGCTTGATGGACCATTGGAGTTTTGTCATCTTAAAATGGGAAATAATGAATGTCGGATGTTTAAAAGTTGAGAAAAATTTTGAACGGGACTCGATTTTGAGATTTGGTAAAAACTTCAAAAATTCCAATTTTCATTCGCCCCTTCGTTGGGTCGAAGGTGGAATTCTTCCTGCTCATTTGAACCTTTCAAACGGTCGAATGTGAGTGTTCATGTGTTATTTTCACATTCGAACCATTTGTCTACATTCGAACCTTTAAATAGGGTCAAAAGTGGACAAATTTTCACATTCACCCTAGTCGTTTGGTCGAATGTGGAGCCTATATATGCCTGTTCTGCACATTCGACCTCATATTCAAAATTTTTTAAATTTCTAAGATTAAGGGATCTTGTTGCTCGTGATTTAAAAATCATATCATTGTGTTCTACATATCTTGCTGATCATTTCACTATATCATTTGCTGGTATCCATCCACAAACAAAGTCACAATCACTGATTCTTTGACCGAACCCTAATTGAGATTAAAACTTTGAAAACTGAACAGGATTTTGAATGATGCTAATGGCAGATTTGCTGTCTACAAGCAGTGGTGTCTTGGTCTCTTTGATTCCATAATCAAGAAGTTGATATTGGAGCCATTGTATCTGTGATGTACAACTTGCAGCTGCAATGTATTCAGCTTCAGCAATTGAAGTTGCAACAGATGTTTGTTTCTTTGATTGCCAGGACACTAGACAGTCTCCCAAGAATTGACAACCACCAGATGTTGATTTTCTTGACATTTTACACCCTGCATAGTCACTATCTGAAAAAGCTGATAACTTGGTATTGCTTGAAGCAGGATACCAAATTCCAAGTGTGGGAGTTCCTTTCAGATATCTGAAAATTCTTTTGACTGCAATAAGGTGTGATTCCCTAGGAGCTGATTAATATCTAGCACAGACACATGTTGAAAACATAATATCTGGTCTAGAAGCAGTTAGATATAAAAGGGAACCTATTATACATCTATACATGGTTTGATCAACCTGTTTTCCTTGATCATCTGGTTCAACTTGTGTGGTTGGTGTCATGGGAGTGGAACATGATTTACAGTCTTGTAAAGAAAATTTGTTTAATAATTCTTTAACATATTTTGATTGATGTATAAAAGTTCCATTTGTTTGTTGTTTAATCTGCAGTCCTAAAATGTACTGCAGTTCTCCCATTGTACTCATCTCAAATTTTGATTGCATGAGTTTCTTAAATTCATCACACAATTTTGTGTTTGTTGAACCAAAAATGATATCATCAACATATATTTGAACAAGTAAGACATGATTTCCAACATGTTTTATGAAAAGTGTTTTATCAATGGCACCTCTTGTGAAGTTATTTTTGAGTAAAAAGGTTGAAAGTGTATCATACCAGGCTCTTGGAGCCTGTTTGAGCCCATAAAGAGCTTTGTCTAGTTTGTACACCCACTAAGGATGAGAAGGATCCTCAAACCCAGGTGGCTGACAAACATACACTTCCTCTTTTATCTTTCCATACAAAAATGCACTCTTGACATCCATTTGATAAACTTTTATTTTGTTGGAAATGGCATAGGCCAGAAATAACCTGATGGCTTCAAGCCATGCAACTGGAGCAAAGGTTTCATCATAGTCAATGCCATCTTCTTGAGAGTAACCTTGTACTACCAGTCTTGCCTTGTTCTTTATTATAATACCAGCTTCATCTTGTTTGTTCTTGAAAACCCATCTAGTGCCAATTGGTTGCTTGTTTGGTGGTAAGGGACAGATTTCCCAAACCTGTTGCTTGTTGAATTGAAGCAATTCATCTTGCATTTCCTGCACCCAATTGTTGTCTTTGAGGGCTTCCTGGTACTTCTTTGGTTCCAACTGTGAAATAAATGCTGAGAATAGACAAAAGTTGGAAAGTTGGTTTCTTGTAAGAACACCTGATGCAATATCACCCATGATTTGATCAAGTGGATGGTCTTTGTGTTCGATCAGTTGTTGTAAACCACTGACAGGTGTTGGTGGCTCATGTACTTCAAACAAACTACTGAGGTCTATTATGTCTGGTTCAGCAGTTTCAGTGTCTTCAGTAGTTGCAGGTGCTGAAGCAGATGTTTGAGTTTGGCCTTCAGTATTTGTTGAATCAGAAGTTTGTGAAACTTCTGATGGTTTTGAAGTTGACTTAATGACTGTTTGAGGACTCCATGGTGTAGGATCCTCATCATCAAACCTTTGATCACCATAATAAGTAGGTTTGGATGAAGTGACAGTCTTTTCAGGTTCAAAATGAAAGTTGTCAAGGTCAAAGAGTTCAGCAGGATGTGCTGGAATGAGAGTGTGTTTTGACTCATTGAACATGACATTCAGTGTTTCTTCTACTATCCTGGTTCTTGAGTTAAAAACCTTGTAGGCTTTTCTAGTTGAGGAATAACCAAGAAAGTAACCTGAGTCAACTTTGGCAGCAAACTTTGAAATAGATTCCTTGATGTTCAAGATGAAACATTGACACCCAAAAGCCCTGAAAAAGGAGATAAGGAGCTTCATGCCATGAAGAATTTCATTGGCAGTCTTTGAATGTCTCTTGACAACAAGAACTCTATTTTGAACATAACATGATGTGTTAACTGCTTCTGCCTAGAAGTATAAAGGTAGGCCAGAATCAGCTAACATTGTTCTTGCTCCTTCTATTAAAGTTCTGTTCTTCCTTTCTACCACACCATTTTGTTCAGGAGTTCTAGCAACACTGAATTATCTAATAATCCCTTTAGACAAACAGAAGTCATTCAGAGTTTTGTTCCTGAACTCTGTCCCATTATCACTTCTAATGGTTTTGACAGGTAGAGAGTATTGCCTCTCTACTTGTAGAATGAAGAACTTGATGATTTCAGCAGCCTCATCCTTGGAAAATAAGAAGAATACCCATGTAAATCTTGAGTAGTCATCAATGATGACTAAGCAGTACTTCTTCTTACCAAGGCTCATGATCTTTACAGGCCCAAATAAGTCCATATGGAGTAGTTGAAGACATGCAGTTGTTTTTGATTCTTCAATAGACTTATAGGAGGACTTATGCTGTTTACCCTTTAAACAGGATACACAGTGTTCTTGACACTGGTATACTTTTAAGGGTAGACCTCTGACCAAGCCCATTTTTGTGACTTTATTTATGGTTTTAAAGTTCACATGGCCAAGTCTCCTGTGCCAGAGATCAGTTTCTGAAGTTGATGCCCTTGAGAAGAAACAGGCAGTGTTGTTCAGTACTTTGTCTTTTTCAATGTCCACTGCATAGACATTGCCACATCTTTTGGCAATTAACAAAGTATGATCTTCAATGATCTTCTCTATCAACTTTTGGCCTTCTGGTGATATGATCTTGCATGCTGTCTTTGTGAAAAAGGAGGAATATCCTTTATCACACATTTGTGACACACTTAGCAAGTTGTACTCAAGGTTTTCAACCAGATTGACCTTGTCAAACTGTATTTTGCCAGAGGAGACATTGCCATGTCCTAGCACATATCCCTTAGCATTGTTCCCAAAGGACATAGATCCATCTCTTTGACTGATAAAATTGTTTATCAAGTATCTGCATCCTGTCATGTGCATTGAGCCTCCACTGTCTACATACCAAATGCTATTTAAGCCTCTGGAAACTCTCTGCACAATATAGCAAATTAGTTAGATTTAGGAACCCAAGCCAGTTTGGCTTTGGGTTTGCTCTTGAGAACATTTACAGTTTGTTCTTGACCAAGTTTAGAAATCCATGTCTTTTTGGCAATGGATTTTGCATTAAGTACAATCGTGGTATCCTTTTGAGGACCACCATCAACTTTGGTCATCAGTAGTTGTACCATGTTTATAAGATCTTTAATCTCAGCAGTTTGTGAAACTGCTGAAGATTTAGGTCTAACTACTGACAGAGAATTTTGAGAAAAAGACTTTTGATGAGATTTTGTCTTTTTTCTGAGAAAGGGTTTTTGCTGGTTGTTGTTTCTTGGGAGAAAAAGTTTTTACATAATCATTTTTGATTTGTTCCCCCACAACCAGTTGTTGATTTTTCTTATTGAACTGAATACCCTTTCTATATCTGCAAAATTTTGTTTTGTGGTTGAACAGACCACAAATTTCACATTCTTTTGTCTTTTCTTTCAAAGACAAATATCTGACTGTTTTGATTGGTTTTAGGTCATCAGTAGTTTTCAGGTTCTCAATTCCTGATGTAGTTGAAACTACTGATGGCTTAAAGTCAGATTTACTCAGTACTTCTGAAGAACTTTCTTTGTGTGATTTTAGAAAGTTTTCATGGAAAGATGTGCATTCTTCCTCTTTAGAAGTTTCACCTGAAACAATTTTTCTCCCATCTTCAGTAGTTTTGGGAGAGAAATCTGTTGGTGTTTCAGTGTGATTGTACCCTATGCCAAACCTAACATTTGAAGCACTTTGTTTGTTTAGCAATAGTTGGAACCCCTTACAAGATTCCACCCATTTTTCACAAGTGACCTTGGTGTCAGCAAGCTCTTGTCTGACATTTCCTAGGTCATTAATCATCATTTTGATTTGTGCTTGGGTTTCAATAGCAGAGTTAGTCAATTTAGAAACTTCTTTTGTTTTTGCAGAAAGTTTTCTTTCTAAATCACATTTTATCTGAGTGAGTTTTCTTTCAAAATCATTAGCTTTTCCTTGTAAGTGCACATTTGTCTCTCTTATGAGAGCAAAAGATTCTTTGCATGAATTTGAACATAGTTTTGTCAAAGATTCTTTTGATACCTGTGACAAAGCAGATTTTGAGGAGCATCCCTCAAATGCCATTAAGGCAAAGTTCTTTCTGCCATTGTCAGGCTCTCCCCAGTTGATGTCAAACATTTTGTTGTCTGCATCAGGATTGCACTCTGTGGTGTCAAAAGGAAGACTGCTCCAGTCAACATACCCTGAGGTAAATAGACTTTGTTGAGAGGGTTGTTGTTGCTGTGGAGGTTGTTGAGCAGCTGGAAAGGGAGGGATTGATTGTTGGCTCTGCATCTGTTGAGCAGGCATCTGTACATATTGTACTTGTGGCACATATTGGTGTTGTGGAGCTTGTGCCTGTACAAAATGTGCACTCCCTTGTGTTCCATTATTCCTGTTATAATTGGGGTTAAAATTGTTTCCAGACTGAGATTGGTTAAAGCCAGAGCTTCTGCATTCTCTAGCAAAGTGTCCCAACTTTTGACACTTGTGACATCTAAGTTTAGATTTGTCAAAACCAATTTTTGTAGAACTGTTAAGTCCTGGAAACTTCCTTCCTGACCTTTTGTAAAATTTATTTGTTTTTAAACTTAACATGGCCAATTGGTGCAAAATATCCATTTCTTCAAGGTCATCACTGCTGAAACTATTTAAGTCATCCATGATAAAACACATGTTATCAGCAGTTTGACCAAAGTCATTATTGTCATAACCTGGGAATGATCTTTCAGATGAGATCCCAGCAGTTATGTCAATGTGGTCAAAAGATCCAAAACTATTTGAACAAGTTGGTGAGTCTTGTCCCAATAGTGTTGTACTACCAAGTAGATAGTCATCAGCAGTTTTACCAGAATTTTGTAACTTTTTCTTTTGATCAATTTCTCTCTCAAAAGTAAGTAATCTCCCATGAAGTTTTGTAAGAGTGAGGGAGCTAAAATCTGGTGAAGATCTTAAGACTATTGAGTATGTTTCCCATTTATCAGGTAAAGACCTTAAAAATCTATGAAGCATAGATACAGTTGTATAGGTCTGACCATTTAGTTTTAGCTCAGATATTAATGAGGAAAATCTTTCAAATTGTTGAGTTAAAGTGTCCCCATTAATGTGAGCAAAAGTTTCATACTGTTGAGCCAAGATTTCTCTGGTGTTGGCAATCACCTCTTCAGTTCCTCCAAACTGTTCTTTTAGGCAGTCCCAAAGCTCTTTGGCACTATCACAATGTAATAGGCCAGAATAGATTTCATTTGGGAGTGCCATTGCCAACATAGAAAAAGCTTTTGCATCAAGCTCAAGCTTTAGGAAATCATCATCAGTATAGTCTTTTGGTTCTTTTGGAATCTCTTCCTTAGTTTCAAGATTTATATTTACTGGTTTATGAGGACCATATATCACAGATCTCCAACAACCTGTGTTGGTCTGTGATAAGGTATGTGCCATTCTCTTTTGCCATATGTTATATTCATTTCTTACAAGCATGGCAGGTTTAGTGGCATAACCAGTATTATGAGGATCCATTTTAAAGAGTATTGATTTGACAAATATCTCTTAAAGTGATGGATGTTGATAAAAGTGAGCTTATAATCCTTTATTGAATATCAATAAGAGCCTGTGTCTGATTCTCAATGTGTTAGATTGATATGTGATCAGATAAACCAGTGCTCTGATACCAATTGTTGGATCAGTAAGCTGCTCTTCTAGTTGAACTTGCTAGTTGACACTTAAGTGTTTAGCAAGTTCTTGGTGAGTGATAGCACAGCGGAATGTTTATAAGTTTATAGCTACACTTATCAACAGGAGTTATTACTCCCCCTGGAATCAAGAACTAATAAATGATAAGTGTTTATTGAGAATCTAAGTATTGAATGAGAATGAAACACTTTGACAGATTCTCAGTAAACACAAAATGGAAATAACAATAATAAGTGTTGAAGGATTTCTTGTATTAAAATCAATGTCTAAAACAGAGGGATGAACCCTTCTATTTATAGACTTTACAAATACATGAACCTTGCCAAAAAGCAAGTTCAGAAACAAGTTGCAGTCTTGGAACTTATACATAAAGCAAAAAAGAAATACTAAAGCATTAAACTACTGATATACAAAGGCGGTGGAAAAGATCTTATGTAAGTACTGATGAATGACAAACTACTGATGAGTAGTTTGTCAGCAGTAGTTCTTCAGTAGAAGTGTCTGGTTTGAACTTCAGAACTTCTGATGACTTTTCTTCTTCAGCGCTTCTGAATCTCTTCTTCAGCAGTTTGATCCTTTGTCTTCAGCAGTTCTATACTTAGAGTATTTTGACAGAAGTGAATTAGACTAAGGTTTGCAAAAGTGGTTTCACCAATCCTTTTTGTCCTAACACCTTTGATACCTCGAAAACACACTAGGTGTCTCCCAAAACCCTAATAGAATTTTACACCACCTTAACATAACTATAAATTTATTATCTTGTTCTAGACCGCAATCATTAATTTACCTTACATTAGGGTACTATGTCCTTCTATGATCCTAATCTACATCAACACTAATGTGATAATGAAGACAAACACCATGGTTTAAAGTAGCTTACAAGCATAACAAAAGTTTAAGTATGGGCTACAACCCAACTAGGGAGCCTACAAAGTATCTAAAAATGAGTCCAACTGTTGAGTGGGTAAGAAAATCTCTACTAGTCGTTGAGTAGGAACCTTTACCAATTGTTAAGCAGGGACAATGCGTAACACCCCAAAATTTCTAAATCTTATATTTTATAATATAAGCACACGGGGATTCTAATTGAATCGGATGACTAATACAGAATTCACAATCTAGGAATTAATCCGGTTAGCCTTATTAGCTAACACAAGGCTTAAACACATAAATAGGACTAATAAAGTTAGTGGTTTAACTTGATTCAATACATGTGGGTAAATGGAGGGACAAAAATTTACAAATTGCCTTAGTTGCAAATTTATAAAAACAAATACATATGGAGGCCACCTCCATGAGCAGGTGATTGACCTCTAACCAAAAAAAAAACACACACTAACCCAAGAACACAATTCCAAGCTCAAATCAAGAGGAAATCATATGTTTAGATGGTACATGTGGCTAAATCTAGTCATCTGATATGATTTTTAAATTGATTTTCATAAAAGCAAGTATTTTCGGATTAGAAAAATGGGTCTCAAAGATTGGGATATTCCCCAAGATCCGACAATTGAATCACTTTGAGTTTTGAGATGTAGCTTTAGAACGTATAGATGATCATTATCACAAAAATGAATTTCTGTTCAGAAGTAGGATGATATAAATTTTAAATTGATTTTCATAACAACAAGTACTTTCAGATTAGAAAATTGGGTCTCAAAATTGGGCTATTCTCGGATATCCGACCATTGAATCACTTTGATTTTTGAGATGTAGCATTAGAACAATTGGACGATCATTTTCACAAAGGAAATTTCAGATTAGAAGTCGGACGATGTGATTTTTAGTTCAGAGTTGTTTGTATCAGATTTTGTAAAAAAAAAAGATTTGGGTTTATTTGGGAACCCACAATCTATTGAAAGAAACCACTAATATTATGTGTGCTAAACACATGATAAGTTTAGGATGAAATTTTAAATGGAATGACATGTTGATAACTTGAAAAAGTGTGTAAATTAAGGATGTTTATGAGCATTAAAAACAAAACTAAAAGTGGGTTGCACACCAAGTGTTTGATAAAATGTCTAGGTGAGATTCTGGGCATCTAAATATTGAGATAATGGTAAATTTGGTAAATAATTAGGCTAAGAAACTTGATTAAAGAAAAGGATGACCAAAGAGTGTATAAACATGTTAAGAAAAGCTTCCTAATGACTTAAGTGAATATTCACCTATTAGGTGTAAATGAATGATGTGGAAACGGTTTCGAACCTTTTACTGGATCGTTTAAACAGTTAAAGCTTGGTTTTAGGTGGAGATTGGAGACAAAACAGAATTAGATGATAACCACGTCAACAGAAATTCATATTATATTAGAAATGGTTATAGAAACTATCATCCAATAGGCTAAACATCTGTTAGGATATGAGTTTGGTTTGTTTTGATTGTTTAACAAATGAAAGACGAAAGAAGTTAATCTATAAATGGAAAGTGCAGAGAAATAATAAACTACGAATCAAAACAAAGAGAATAATTTTTTTAAATCGAATGCTTTCATAAATCTAATCATTATAACGATTTCATAAATACTCCCCCTCAGCCTTATCACTCTGTGATTGTTTGTTTAAGAGAATGTTCTGAGTGATGAATAGAACAGTACATGCACTGTTCTATTTATAGACAAACTAAACCACTGATGACCTATGGCTGACATCTCCTAAGACAGTGACATCTAACAGAATAATAATAACAACATAAAACATATGATCTAGACAACAACATAAAACATTTGGATCAACAGTTGTTTCTTCATCAGCCCTTTGTGATCAGCAGTTGTTTAGCAGATGTTGGGGTACAACAGATGTTAGAGTCAACAGTCTTTTGGGAGAAGTAACTTGTAAATGCTGATTTTATTCTGGATCATATATAGCATGTTCTGGCTTTTCAAATCATCTGTTCTTCTTCGGGTCAGCAGACCCAACAATCTCCCCCTAGAAGATGATGCCAAAACTCAGTCTTTATTGTTGATCTTTATTCCTCATCAGACTTTCTCTAATTTGTCCTTTGAATTGTAACTTAAAGTTCAATGAGAAGAGGTCTTCAGCATCTCTTTCCAGCTCTAAGTTAAGCAGGTCTTGGAGATCATCTGCACACAGGCCATGTGCATCATCCATACTTAACTTTTGAGCCTCTCCATCATATCTGAGCAAGGTCAATTCATGGGTGTCTTTGTTGACCTTCCATTTTAGAATTTTTGAACCTGAGGATTTCTTGAGCTGCAGATTTATTCTAGATGAGTTTGGTGATGGAGGTCTCCCAATGAGTTTCCTAAGATCTTAAGTAATTGGATCAGAGAAATAGTGGACTTGGTTGAAGATTCCCTCTTTTACATATGTATAAGCAAACTTCTTCTGATCTTCTTCTGACATCTCCTTCTGTCTTTTGAACTGTCTTTTGGCAGCAACAGATAGGTCAGATATTTCAAGTAAGCTGTCAAGTGTAAAGGCCTGTTAAGGTCTCTTAACCATTGGTGCATCAGAGTAGATTGGTTTTCTAGGTAGTGTGGGATTAATCTTTCTATTCTTTTCCAGTTTTTTGTAGGTTTCAACCAACCTCAGCTCAGCCCATCTTGCAACTTACCTCATTTCTCCATACTTTGCAGCCACAATCTCTTCCCTCATTCTTTTAAACTTTAAAGCTCTGGCTGGGTCTCTGCCTTTTCTAAAGTCAGGAGAAGAGACCTTCAAAGTAAGATTCTTGGTCATCTCTTCAATTCTTAAAAGTTCTTCTTGAAGTGCATGAGTGGTCCAGCCTGCAAACTGTTTCTTGTTGGCTTTGTAAGGCATGGTTGTCAGGATCTATTCAAGTATAGATTCCCTTACTACCCTTTCCAAATCACTCTGAGTGGCATGTTAGACATGGAATTGCTCAGGGTCTTAACAAAATCCTCAATCCTTCTCAATTTGCTAAGTTCTGCTGAATGGATTCATTGAGCAGTGTTGTCATCCTTCCCTTTGCATCTCTCCTGAATGATCAAATCAGTCTGTTCAGATTTGAATTTCAAGTATTGGCCTATGTTTCTGGGAACAGAAAATTTTGGGAGAGATAGGAAGGTTCTTTTAGATGGTTCCTCAGTATTGTAGAAGGATTGAATTTCCCCCTTGAGTAGATCAAGCTCAGGAGGATACTGAGCAGCCAATGGTGTGATGTATGGTGGTGGTCTATGTGAAGTGAAATGGGAAGTGTGTGGTGAAAATGATGTAAGTGGTATGGTTGGTATATGTGCAGATTTAGGTGTTGAAGTGGAAGGTGGTGTGGTTTGTATATTCTCATCCTGTATCACAAAAGTTGACTTTCTCTTCCTTTTGTACAGGATCAGAGGTGATGGTGGAGTTTGGGCAGCAGTGGTTGTGGTAACATCTGTTGGCACTTGTGTAGGACCAGCAGATGTTTGAGGTTGCGATGTTGAAGTGGGTGGCATAGTTATAGGTGATGCATTGGTGGTTATGGTAGTGGTTTCAGTGGTTGGTTTGGTGATTGTGGTGGTAGGTTCAGTGGTTGGTTTAGTGGTTGTGGTAGTAGCAGATGTTTTGGTGGCAGTAGTGGTTCTAGCAGCAGATGTTTTAGCAGTAGTGGTTTTAGATGGTGGTTGCCTGACATGTTTTGCAGGCATTTTCTTCTTTTTAGAGGAGCCAACATCCTCAACTTATTGTTGTTGCTCTATCTTCTTTTGTACTAGAGGCTCTACCTTGACTTCCAATGTATCAAGCCTCTTTTGCTTAGCTTCAGCATCCTCTTCAGCAATGATATTGGCAGAGTTGTCAACTTCTTTTGCCTTACCAGCATTGGCAGTTTCAGCATTAGCCATGGTTTGAACATTGGGTTGTTGTGGTGCTGGTGCAGACCCTGGTTTATTGGCAGCAGACTTTTGTGATTGGCCCTTTTGTGAGGGTGGACATCCAAAGGGATCTAACTTTGTCAATCTATCTCTGCCCATCTCCCCCTTTTTGGCTTCATCAGCTGTGAATTCATCATCATCTTCATCTTTGAGGATAGTGGTAAGGCCAGAGCCAGTGGTCTTCAGCAAATGGTCTTTAATAGCTTTAATGTCTGCTTGGGTATCTATGTACCTAGCATCTACCATAGTTCTGCTCTGAGCCATATATGTTTCATGTGTTTGGTTTGCTAGTCTTCTATGAGCTATGATGATGGGGGAAACAGATTTCCATAGCTCACTAGCAATATCTTCCTTTGATGGTTGACTTTTGGTGAGAACAACCAAAGATTCATGATAGTCTTGAGATCAGTCTTGATTTCAGCAACAGGGGTTTCAATGGATTGGACTCTATCTGTCAATTCTTGGTATTTTAACCCATCACCTAACTTAATAGGATCATCTGGATTCCTACCAGTGGTAGTTATAACTGGTTCAGTTCTAGGAGGTGAGTCCATAGAATAAGAACCAGATGCCCCTTTTTCTTGGTTCTGGGGACTTCCAACTGATTTTGGGGTCACTGTAGTGGCCTCATCAGTTGTTGCCTTCAAGGAAGTCTTAGGAATGGAACCACTATCCTGTTGTGAGACAATGGTCTCTACATCAGTAGTGGCTGCTTCACTTGAAAACTCACCTTGAGTTACATGTAACTCAAGGGGTGTAACCTCCTCTGTTTGTGGGCTAGCTAGTTGATTTTTCTCAGGCCCAGTCACTTGTTGGTGTATACTCTCAATGATAGGTAATGGAGAGGAACTGGGATTGTCATGAGTTTTATCAATAGCTTCGAACAATGGTTGCATTGTTTGAAGGACATGTGAAGGTGAGGATTGAGGAGTGAAAAGAGAGGTAGCCCTAGGAAAAGGGCTTATGAGCATATGGTCAAGTGACTCATATGCCTCATGATGTGTGTCCCCTTGGCTTACAACATGATCCTTTTCTGAGGATTCATGAGGAGTTTGGTGTTTAGCTGGGTTGAGATATCTCCAACTGTTGTGAGGAAGTACCAACAATGGTTTCTTGTTGCTTTTGTGCTACAACAGGGTTTACCTCTGGTATCTCATCTTCCAGATGCCCCCTTTTGGTTTTCTTGGGGGGTTTTGTGGATGGATGTTTCTTTTTGGAAGTGGCTGGTGTGGGTTTCACAGCATTGGATGTAGTGCCATAATCACTAGGAGCAGTAGGCTCAGCAACAGAGGTTTTGACAACAATTGTTGTCTTGGCACTATTTGCTTGTGTTTTAAAAACTTAAACTTTTGATACTTTTTCTTGGGTGTTTGGACCCAACATTCTTGTAAAAGTTTCTTGGGTGACACTCTTCATTTGAAGAAATTCGCCCTTTTTGAAATCCTTTTCAGGTAAAACCTTTTGTAGGATCACACTTAAAAGTCTTGGGTATAAAAGAAAAGCATTGTTTGACCCAGACTTGACTCCCTTCACATTTGCCACTAAATCTAAAAACAGAGCCTCGGATAGATTGTAGTCAGATTCTGACAACATTGCATATCCTAAGTACTGAACTTTTAATGGGATTTCATTAAAAGAAGTAGTTTTAGCAGAGAGACAGATAAGGAGTGTATGAAAGAAAAATTTCATGGCTGGAGGGAAAAACTTTTTGTAAATTGTTGCTCCAGTCATTTGTGAATCATAACCCCTTTCTAGAAACTCAGTGTGAAGTTCAGTCTTTGGAAAGGAATCCATACCTGCCAAGTCGTTCAGAAAGAAGGTTGTGGATATCAGTTGGGGGTTATGGTGATATTTGTTTCTCCAATCTTGAGATAATGGTTGTAGGCTTTTTGTCTTGAAGAAGAAACTCAGCATTTAACCCGAATTCTTGGAGAGTATCAATATATATGGGTGCATCAACGGTTAGTATTGACAAGTATTTTGATTTGAGGAAGGCGTCGATGGTGGAGTGGAATGGAAGGTTTTCATTTGTTTTAACCATATAAGGAAGGTAATTGTGGGGGGCTTTAGCCTAAAGGTCCATTGTAATGGAGTTCGAGTAGGAGGATGGAAGGAATTGGTAGGAGGGTTTAAGGTTGAAGAAGGCGGTTTCAGTATTTTGAATACAATATACGAGGATCGAATTGTCATAAACAAAGACTTTGATCAAACAAGTATATCAATTCAGGTGCGGAATCCCTGAATCGATTACGAAATGATAATAATACTAGCAAAACACACAAATCACTTCCAAAGTTTCCATTTCACTCATAAACATGTTGATTTATCTTACAAATTGTTGTTTACAATGAAATAAACTAGATTCAGACTCAAAGAAACCCTTGGGAGAAAACACACTCGAAGGAGGGAAACAAAATGACAACTCTTAAACTTAAAAACTGATTCAGCCTATATATAGACCATCACATTCGACCATACATATGGGCGAATGTGCACGTTCGACCAATCAAACGGGCGAATCAGCAAACATGATCTACAAAACTTTCCTTCGACCTTGTCTTCTACTTTCGACCATTAATCTTCACCTTCGACCATATACAAATCCACATTCGACCATCCGATTATGACAAAACAAGATTGTATTAGCAATCCAATAGCAGTAGTCGCATAATATGCATCAACAAACTCCCCCTCGACTATTGCTTGGATTGCTTAAGCCTTCGCTCTTCGTCCATTCTCTTGTTCATCAGCTTGATGTGCAGTAAGGTCTTCTGCTCTTTCGTCATTACTGGTTCATGAGTTTTCTTCGGTTTTTTCTTTTCTTTCTGAACTTGAACAAACTTCCCCAATTTCTTATCATAGTCGCACCCCGCGTTAACATCCCATGCAAAACACCAAAATACCACACGTTGGTATTTTGTAGCCTGTTCACTGTCTTTTTCTTCACAGTATATCTGGTTGTAATACGTGTTGGATCAGTTTGCTCTTTTTGCTAAGTAAGAACTTGCTATCTTGACACTTAAGTGTTTAGCAAGTCCTTGTAAATCAGATTATAAGCACAGCGGAATGTTATAAGTTAAAGCAACACTTTTTACACTAAGGCAGAGTTATAACTCCCCCTTGATGTTTGAAACTAATAAATGACAAAGTATTTATTATGAATCTAAGCTGTAAATGAGAATTAGATACTTAGAGAGATTCACAATAAATACAGAAATGGAATAGAACAATGAGAGTGTTTGAAGGATTTTTCTATTAAAATCAATGTCTAAAATAGAAGGTTGAAGCCTCCTATTTATAGACGTTTACATGCATGTATCTTGCTCAAAAAGCAAGTACAGAAACAACAGAAACAAGTTGCACAAGTTGCAACATTGAAAGAAACAAATACAGCTAAAAAGTAATAACAAACAATAAACTACTGATGCAAAAGGCGGTGGGAAATATCTGATGCTAAGTGCTGATGAAGGACAAACTACTGAAGAGTAGTTTTGTCTTCAGTACTTCTGAAGTGAACTTGTCTAGTTTGGACTTCAGAACTTCTGCTTCTTCAGCACTTCTCATATCTTCTAATCAGCAGTTTCTTGTCTTCTCTTCAGTACTTCTATACTTAGCCAAAATGACAGAAGTGAATTAGACTAAGGTTTACAAAAGTGGTTTCACCAATCCTCTTTGTCCTAACAATCTCCCCCTGGATTGATGAAGCCAAAACCTTACTAATTCCTTATGTGTTTCTTCTGTCTTGAACAATCTTCCATATCTCTTTGTACATGGTGTTCTTGAGCTGGTTTAACTGACCATCAGATAGAGATCCTCTCTGTGGTTCTAGATGTTGAATTGTGAGCAGGTCTTGTGTTGACAGTTTCTTCAGATCACTGATCTTCTTGTAAGCCCTGCTTGAGAGGTCTCTTCTTGTCAACAGTACTGAGTTGTTATCAGTAAGTGACCATCTGATGATAGGGATCTTTGACTTGTTAAAGTCAGAAGAATAGGGAACCAGACTTGTCCCTTGGGTTGATGGTCCTGAGTGCTGGATGTCTTCAGTTTCAGATAGCCTCAGGTGGGATTCTCTTCCTTGTTGTTGTTGCATATCAGGCATCTGAACAGTTGGGAGATGGTGTTCAGTCACTACTCTGGTATGCAGCTTTTCCTTGATGGTCTTTTGTATTTGATAAGCAAAAGTGGAAGGATCCCTGAATTGTGTTAACAGAGGTTTCTCCTCAATGTCAAAATCTGAATGGACTATTGAACTTCCTTCAAGTAGTACCATTTTGAAGTCAGTTTTGACATTGTCCTCTGCCTTCTTCTTCTGAGTAGCAGTTCTTCTAGATGCACCAGAAGTTCTAACTACTGATCTTGAAGGATCAGCAGTTTGAAACTTCTCAGGATTTGCAGCCTTGGCAGCCAAGTATTTTCTATAAGTATCCATCAGTCTTTCTTCTTTCCATCTGGATACTGAGGCTTTTGAACCATATCCTTCTGCTACTAACTCTTCTATTATCTGGGCTCTCTTGGCCTTTCCATCTTTGCTTGTGGCCACTTTGTCTGCAAGCAGTTGTGCTCTTCTTGTCAGCTCTTGCATAGAGAGTCCTTTGAGTGTAAAGGCTTTAGTCTTGCTGTTCTTGGTAATATAAGACACCAGTTGTTGTCTTTTATCTTGTTCAGCAATCTCATCAAGGCTAGCCTGCCTTTGTAGTTCAGCTGCATAAGCCTGAAGTTTTTCTTCATGGCTTAAATCCAAATCATCCCTTTCTTCCAGAGATTTCCAAATCTGATCTTCTCTGGCCTTCTTGTTGGCTGCAATTAAGCTCTTCTCTAATAGTTCAGCTGATTGAGAGATAGGAGAAGGGTTTAATACAGTCATTGTAGTAACAGTTGTAGGCCTGATGGGATCAGATGTTGGTTGAATGGGAGCAGTGGTTCTGGAAGGTTCAGTTGTTTGAGGTTTGGAAGTGTTAACTTCTGATGTGCTGACAACTGCTGATGGTTTGTCAGCTACTGAAGGATTGTCTTCAGTACTTTCTGATTCTTCATCAGAAGTTTTGTCATCAGAAGTTTCTTCATTTTGCCTTAGGGATTCTTCAGATGTTTGGGTCTCATCTTCTTTCTCTGCAGCTTCAATTTCTTCTATTGAGACACCAAACTGTTTGGCCAATTTTTCTTTCCTGGCCTGATCTTTTTGATCTCTTTCAAGGAGTGCCACTCTTGCCCTTATCCTGGCTTGGAATGACTCCTTAGGTTCCCTGATCTTCTCCCCCTTTTTGGATTCATCAATTTTAACCCTTGAAGCAGAGGGTTGGGAGAATTGTCCTTGAAGATGAGCAATCTGTTTGCTGTTGAAGTCTATTTTGTTGGACAGATCGTTCATCTTGGTCTTGATCACTCCAAATTGGTTCTTGATGGACAGCTCCAAGTCAGCTGTATATGTTTGGAAGTGATTTCTGATGAGTGTATTCATCATGTGGTACAGGGGACCCTCTGGGCTGCATAGCTGGTTCAGGTCTATGCTTGTTTGCCCAGGGAATTGGGTAGGCATTTGTTGTGAAGGGGGTGTTTTTGGGAGATCCTCATGTTGTACAGAGGATGCCACTCTAGGGGTTTTAGGGATTGAGTGGGCTTTAACCTGTGCAGAGGTGACTGGCTTCTTGAGCCTGGATACCCCTGAAACAGGACCTTCAGAAAGTGCCGTCAATTCAGTAGTTTGAGTGTGTGAAACATCATCCAAACTAATGGAATCATCTGAATCCCTGATGTTGCCCTCAATGAGGACTGTCTCAGTTAAATCATGAGCTGAGCCCAACTCAGTTCTCTCATGAACCTCTTTTTCTTGGTACTGAGGATTTCCTACTTCAGGCATTAAGCCTTCATCAGTAGTTGCCACATCTGAGGTCTTAGCTATGTTACTTCTATCCTCAGATCCACCACTGGGTGGTAACTGAGTAGTAGCAGCCTCAGATGCCCCAAGAGTCTCTAAAATTGGGCTTAAAGACTCTGGTCCACCCTCATCTCTTGGGATAGGGCTAGAGATGTCCACATCCATGTCTGATGTAGTAGTTATGTCCCCTGTTTGGTGTGGTTGTAGGGGACTGACATGATCAGATGGGACATTCTCTTTTAGCCCAGAGAGAAGTTTGGCAATTTCTATTGCCTCTTGTTCAGAAATTTGTGGGGTTGGTTCAGTAGTTTGGGCAATAGGTGGTGAAAGTTGTTGTTCAGCAGTTTCAAAAGAAGAGTGTGTTTCATATGTTTTTCTAAGTCTTTTTCTTTTGAATAAAATGGTTATGGGTGCTCTTGGTGGGGTTTGAGATGGATGAGACTGAGAGGGTGTTTCAGTCTCATCTATTTGAAGAGCAGAATGCTCATGAGCATGTTCAGGCATCTCAACCTCCTGAACAGCTTTTCTTTTGGGTTGGTGGGGTGCAGTTTTTGTTGGCTTGGGCTTTTTGGCTTTTGGTGGTGTGAGTTTGGAAGATGTGGGCTTCAGGGGGACTTGTTGTTGTTCTCCCTGATCATCTTCTGGCCAGGCAGCCGGTTTGTTATGCCTTGAGTATGCTTGTGATGTTAAAGGATTTAAAGTTGAAATTTTTCCCACAAGCACCTCATTACCCAGTTCCCCTATTATGCATTGCATAATGAACCTTGGGTATAACAAAAACTTTTTCTTGGTATTATTGTGATGTAACACCAACTCATTGAAAAATAGTTTTGATGCCCTGAATTTAGTTTCATTCACAATGGAATGAAATATTGGTTGAAAAGTGGAGGGCATCTGGTCATAAGACCCTGTTTTTGGACTCAAACACATAATAATATAATGAAACAAAAGCTTGTATTTTGGTTCAAAATATTTTTTGAATATTGTAGCATGGGAGAGAGTACCTTGATAACCACACTCAGTCATGGTTAGATGAATATCAGTGTTAGCAACATGGTCAGGGGTAGTTACATCATCCAGACCCAGTCTTGTTGCTAGTGTGGCCGGTGTGATGGTCAGTTGTTTCCCTTTTATTCTTGAGTTGAGGGAAATGACCTCATCACCCATTGTAACCGTCTCAGCATTTGCCCAGAACTCATTCAGAGTTTCAGTGTGAATTGGTGGGTTTATTGTGAGAGCAGTAAAATATTGGGATTTGACGACAAGATCAATGATCTCATCGTATTGGGACCAGCCTTCTTGTTTTTCAAGAAAGGCCCTTTGATTGTGTCCCTGTTTTAGAACTAGAGCCATGTGGTTTGGGTTTTTGATCGAACAGTGGATTTGCAGGTATAGGTTATTGAGAGAGTTTTGAGAGAGAAGGAGGGATATTTTGAGTTTGAAAGGATAAGTGTGTAGAAAAGGTATTTATTAGAAGTTTTAACCGCTTGAATCTTCTTTATTAGAAGTTTTAAAACCGCCTTTGGTTAAAAATCTCTTTATCAGAGGTTTTTAAACTGATTAGGTCAAACCTCTGATGATGGGAAAAGTCAGATTTGCCCTTTTGACTTAAACTGCTGATGAAGGATTACTTCATCAGTAGTTCCCATTTTCTCTTCAGTAGTTTTAACATCTGATGAGAAATGTTTTTATAAATACTTTATTCATAACTTCTGAAGGTTATTTTATCAGAAGTTACACACTTTTTCAGAAAATTACCCCCATACTGATGATTTTTGTTCATCAGTAGTTTCTCTCATACTGATTTTTGTTTAATCAGTAGTTTTGTTTTTCAGAAGTTTTGTTTCAGACTTTTGTCTTTTGTAAGTGAAAACCAGAAAAAAGAAGGAAAAGGTTAACTTGGATTCCACCAAGGTAAACAGGATGGAATCAAGGATGGAAAAAGGAAAAAGAAAATTTTGATGTTTTTATGCATAACAGTAGTGATTGATGTAGAAGTTTGATGTAGAGTTGGGTAGAATCAAGTGTTAACTTGGATTCTAACTGATATGCATACCAGTTTTTTTTTTTAAAAAAAATAAAAATAAAGTAAACACTTACAAATTTAGCATTCCAAGCATGGATACTAACTTCTGAAATGTTGATGTGTCAAGGGGCTTAGTGAAGATGTCAGCTATTTGATTAGCTGTTGCTACATGCTTCACCTCAATCTTGCCTTTTTCATAGCAATCTCTTATGAAATGGTACCTGATCTCAATATGTTTGGTTTTTGAGAACTGTACCGGATTTTGAATGATGCTAATGGCAGATTTGCTGTCTACAAACAAAGGTGTCTTGGTCTCTTTGATTCCATAATCAAGAAGTTGATATTGGAGCCATTGTATCTGTGATGTACAACTTGCAGCTGCAATGTATTCAGCTTCAGCAGTTGAAGTTGCAACAGATGTTTGCTTCTTTGATTGCCATGACACTAGACAGTTACCCAGGAATTGACAACCACCAGATGTTGACTTTCTTGTCATCTTACACCCTGCATAGTCACTATCTGAAAAAGCTGATAACTTGGTATTGCTTGAAGCAGGATACCAAATTCCCAGTGTTGGAGTTCCTTTCAGATATCTGAAGATTCTTTTGACTGCTATAAGGTGTGATTCCCTTGGTGCTGATTGATATCTAGCACAGACACATGTTGAAAACATAATATCTGGTCTAGAAGCAGTTAAATATAAAAGGGAACCTATCATACATCTGTACATGGTTTGATCAACCTGTTTTCCTTGATCATCAGGTTCAACTTGTGTGATTGGTGTCATGGGAGTGGAACATGATTTACAGTCATTTAAAGAAAATTTGTTCAATAATTCTTTAACATATTTTGATTGATGTATAAAAGTTCCATTTGTTTGTTGTTTGATCTGCAGTCCTAGAAAGTACTGCAGTTCTCCCATGGTACTCATCTCAAATTTTGATTGCATGAGTTTCTTAAAATCATCACACAATTTTGTGTTTGTTGAACCAAAAATGATATCATCAACATAAATTTGAACAAGTAAGACATGATTTCCAACATGTTTAATGAAAAGTGTTTTATCAATGGCACCTCTTGTAAAGTTATTTTTGAGTAAAAAGGTGGAGAGTGTATCATACCAGGCTCTTGGAGCCTGTTTAAGCCCATAAAGAGCTTTGTCCAATCTGTACACCCACTCAGGATGAGAAGGATCCTCAAACCCAGGTGGCTGATAGACATACACCTCCTCTTTGATTTTTCCATACAAAAATGCACTTTTCACATCCATTTGATAAACTTTAATTTTGTTGGAAATGGCATAGGCCAGAAATAACCTGATGGCCTCAAGCCTTGCAACTGGAGCAAAGGTTTCATCATAGTCAATTCCCTCTTCTTGAGAGTACCCTTGAACTACCAGTCTTGCCTTGTTCTTGATTATCATACCAGCTTCATCTTGTTTGTTCCTGAAAACCCATCTTGTACCAATTGGTTGCTTGTTTTGAGGTAAAGGACAAATTTCCCAGACCTGTTGCTTGTTGAACTGAAGCAGTTCATCTTGCATAGCTTGCACCCAATTATTGTCTTTGAGGGCTTCCTGGTACTTCTTTGGTTCCAACTGTGAAATAAAGGCTGAGAATAGGCAAAAGTTGGAGAGTTGGTTTCTGGTAAGAACACCTGAAGCTATATCACCCATGATTTGATCAAGTGGATGATCTCTGTGTTCAATCAGTTGTTGTAAACCACTGACAGGTGTAGGTGGCTCTTGTTCTTCAAACAAACTACTGAGGTCTATAATATCTGGTTCAGCAGTTTCAGCTTCTTCAGTAGTTGCAGGTGCTGAAGCAGATGTTTGAGTTTGGCCTTCAGTATTTGTTTGATCAGAAGTTTGAAAAACTTCTGATGGTGTTGTAGTTGACTTAATGACTGTTTGAGGAGTCCATGGTGTAGGATCCTCATCTTCAAACCTTTGATCACCATAATAAGTAGGTTTGGAAGAAGTAACAGTCTTTTCAGGTCCAAAGTGAAAGTTGTCAAGGTCAAAGAGTTCAGCAGGATGTGCTGGAATAAGAGTGTGTTTTGACTCATTGAACTTGACATTCAATGTTTCTTCAACTATCCTGGTGTGAGAATTAAAAACCTTGTAGGCTTTTCTAGTTGAAGAGTAACCAAGAAAGTAACCTGAGTCAACTTTGGCAGCAAACTTTGAAATAGATTCCTTGATGTTCAAGATGAAACATTGACACCCAAAAGCCCTGAAAAAGGAGATAAGGGGCTTCATGCCATGAAGAACTTCATAGGCAGTCTTGGAATGTCTCTTGACCACAAGAACTCTATTCTGAACATAACATGATGTGTTAACTGCTTCTGCCCAAAAGTACAATGGCAGTCCAGAATCAGCTAACATTGTTCTTGCTCCTTCTATCAATGTTCTGTTCTTCCTTTCTACTACACCATTTTGTTCAGGAGTTCTGGGAACACTGTATTGTCTAATAATCCCTTTAGACAAACAGAATTCATCCAGAGTTTTGTTCCTGAACTCTGTCCCATTGTCACTTCTAATGGTTTTGACAGATAGAGAATATTGTTTCTCTACTTGTAGAATGAAGAACTTGATGATTTCAGCAGCCTCATCCTTGGAAAATAAGAAGAATACCCATGTGAATCTTGAGTAGTCATCAATGATGACTAAGCAGTACTTCTTTTTACCAAGGCTCATAATCTTGACAGGTCCAAATAAGTCCATATGGAGTAGTTGAAGACATGCAGTTGTTTTTGATTCTTCAATAGACTTATAGGAGGACTTATGCTGTTTTCCCTTTAAACAGGATATACAGTGTTCTTGACACTGGTATACTTTCAAAGGTAGACCTCTGACCAAGCCCATTTTTGTGACTTTATTTATGGTTTTAAAGTTCACATGGCCAAGTCTCCTGTGCCAGAGATCTGTTTCTGAAGTTGATGCCCTTGAGAAGAAACAGGCAGTGTTGTTCAATACTTTGTCTTTCTCAATGTCCACTGCATAGACATTGCCACATCTTTTGGCAATCAGCAAAGTATGATCTTCTATAATCTTCTCTATCAACTTCTGGCCTTCTGGTGAGATGATCTTGCAAGCTGTCTTTGTGAAAAAGGAAGAATATCCTTTATCACACATTTGTGACACGCTCAGCAAGTTGTATTCAAGGTTTTCCACCAGATTGACCTTGTCAAACTGTATTTTGCCAGAGGAGACATTGCCATGTCCTAGCACATATCCCTTAGCATTGTTCCCAAAGGATACAGATCCTTCTCTTTGGCTGATAAAGTTGTTTATCAGGTATCTGCATCCAGTCATGTGCATAGAGCCTCCACTATCAACATACCATATGCTGTTTAAGCCCCTGGAAACTCTCTGCACATAAAAGCAAATTAGTTAGATTTGGGAACCCAAGCCTGTTTGGCTTTGGGTTTGCTCTTGAGAACAGTTACAGTTTGTTCTTGACCAGGTTGAGAAATCCATGTCTTTCTGGCAATGGATTTTTCATTAAGAACCATGGTGGTATCCTTTTTAGGACCACCATCAACCTTGGTCATCAGTAGTTCTACCATGTTCTTTAGATTTTGAATCTCAGCAGTTTGTGAAACTGCTGATGATTCTGGTCTAACTACTGACAAGGAATTTTGAGAAAAAGATTTTGGTTGAGATTTTATCTTTTTCTGAGAAAAGGTGTTTTCAGGTTGTTGTTTCTTGGGTTTAAAGACTCTTTCATAATCATTTCTGATTTGATTTCCCACAACCTGTTGTTTAAATTTTTGATTGAACTGAATTCCTTTTCTGTATCTACAAAATTCAGTTTTGTGGTTGAACAGGCCACAAATTTCACATTCTTTTGCCTTTTGTTTTTTATCTAAAGGCAAATTTCTGACATTTGTGAAAAGATTTTGCTCATCAGTAGTTTTCAGGGTCTCAACTCCTGATGTAGATGAAACTACTGATGGCTTGTTGTCAGATTTTGTAAATACTTCTGAAGTACTTTCTTTAAAAATGCCAGGATTTCTGTTTAGAAAGTTTTCATGGAAAGATGTGCATTCTTTCCCTTCAGAAGTTTCATTTGAAACAATTCTTCTCCCATCTTCAGTAGTTTTGGGAGAAAAATCTGTTGGTGTTTCAACATGATGGTATCCTATGCCAAACTTAACATTTGAAGCACTTTGTTTGTTTAGCAATAATTGATACCCCTTACAAGATTCCACCCATTTTTCACAAGTGATCCTGGTGTCAGCAAGCTCTTGTCTGACATCTCCCAGGTCATTTAGCATCATTTTGATTTGTGCTTGGGTTTCAATAGCAGAGTCAGTTAATTTAGAAACTTCTTTTGTTTTAGCACACAGTTTTCTTTCTAAATCACATTTTATCTGTGTGTATTTTCTTTTTAAATCATTGGCTTTGCCTTGTAAGTGCAGGTTTGTCTCTCTTATGAGAGCAAAAGTTTCTTTGCAAGAATTTGAGCAAAGTTTTGTCAAAGATTCTTTTGATACCTGAGACAATGCAGATTTTGAAGTACAGCCTTCAAATGCCATTAAGGCAAAGTTCTTTCTGCCATTGTCTGGTTCTCCCCAGTTGATGTCAAACACTTTGTTGTCTGCATCAGGATTGCACTCTGTGGTGTCATAAGGGAGACTGCTCCAGTCAACATACCCTGAGGTAAAAAGACTTTGTTGTGAGGGTTGTTGAGGCTGTGGAGGAAGTTGAGCAGCTAGAAAGGGAGGGATTGATTGTTGGCTCTGCATCTGTTGAGCAGGCACTTGAACATATTGTACTTGAGGCATATATTGCTGTTGAGGAGCTTGTGCCTGTACAAAATGAGCACTCCCTTGAGTTCCATTGTTCCTATTATAATTGGGGTTATAGTTATTTCCAGATTGTGATTGGTTAAAGCTAGAGCTTCTAAACTCTCTAGCAAAGTGTCCCAACTTCTGACACTTGTGACATCTCAGTTTAGATTTGTCAAAACCAATTTTTGTATTACTGGTCAATCCTGGAAATTTCCTTCCTGACCTTTTATAAAACTTGTTAGTTTTAATGCTTAGCATGGCCAGTTGGTGTAATATGTCCATTTCTTCCAAGTCATCACTACTAAAATTTTTCAAATCATCCATGATAAAACATAGATTATCAGCAGTTTGACTTTGGTCATCATTGTCATAACCTGGGAAAGATCTTTCTGATGAGATCCCAGTGGTTATGTCAATATTGTCATAAGATCCATAGGAACAAGTTGGTGAATCTTGTCCCAAAAGTGCTGTACTACCTGGTAGGTAGTCATCAGCAGTTTTACCAGAAGTTTGTAATTTCTTCTTTTGATCAATTTCTCTCTCAAAAGTAAGTAATCTCCCATGGAGTTTTGTAAGAGTGAGGGAGCTAAAATCTGGTGAGGATCTTAAGACAATGGAGTAAGTTTCCCATTTGTCAGGTAAAGACCTTAAAAATCTATGTAACATAGATACTGTTGTATAAGTCTGACCATTTAACTTTAGCTCAGAGATTAATGAGGAGAATCTTTCAAATTGTTGAGTCAAAGTTTCCCCATTAATATAAGCAAATGTTTCATATTGTTGAGCTAAAATTTCTCTGGTGTTGGCAATCACCTCTTCAGTTCCTCCAAACTGTTCTTTAAGACAGTCCCAAAGTTCTTTGGCACTTTCACAATGTAAAAGGCCAGAGTATATTTCATTTGGGAGAGCCATTGCCAACATAGAGAATGCTTTTGCATCTAGCTCAAGTTTTAGGAAATCCTCATCTGTATAGTCTTTGGGTTCCTTTGGAATCCCTTCTTTAGTTTCAAGATTTATATTTACTGGTTTGTGAGGACCATATATCACAGATCTCCAACAACCTGTGTTGGTTTGTGACAAGGTATGTGCCATTCTCTTTTGCCATATGTTGTACTCATTTCTCACAAGCATGGCAGGTTTGGTGGCAGAACCAGTATTATGTGGATCCATTATAAAAGAGTATAGATTTGTCAGATGACTCTTTTAAGTGATGGATATTTGATAAAAAGTGAACTTTTGATCTTTTTATTGAATATCAATAAGAGCTTTGTGTCTGATTCTCAATTTGTTAGATTGATATGTGATCAGATAAACCAATGCTCTGATACCAATTGTTGGATCAGTTTGCTCTTTTTGCTAAGTAAGAACTTGCTATCTTGACACTTAAGTGTTTAGCAAGTCCTTGTAAATCAGATTATAAGCACAGCGGAATGTTATAAGTTAAAGCAACACTTTTTACACTAAGGCAGAGTTATAACTCCCCCTTGATGTTTGAAACTAATAAATGACAAAGTATTTATTATGAATCTAAGCTGTAAATGAGAATTAGATACTTAGAGAGATTCACAATAAATACAGAAATGGAATAGAACAATGAGAGTGTTTGAAGGATTTTTCTATTAAAATCAATGTCTAAAATAGAAGGTTGAAGCCTCCTATTTATAGACGTTTACATGCATGCATCTTGCTCAAAAAGCAAGTACAGAAACAACAGAAACAAGTTGCACAAGTTGCAACATTGAAAGAAACAAATACAACTAAAAAGTAATAATAAACAATAAACTACTGATGCAAAAGGCGGTGGGAAATATCTGATGCTAAGTGCTGATGAAGGACAAACTACTGAAGAGTAGTTTTGTCTTCAGTACTTCTGAAGTGAACTTGTCTGGTTTGGACTTCAGAACTTCTGCTTCTTCAGCACTTCTCATATCTTCTTATCAGCAGTTTCTTGTCTTCTCTTCAGTACTTCTATACTTAGCCAAAATAACAGAAGTGAATTAGACTAAGGTTTACAAAAGTGGTTTCACCAATCCTCTTTGTCCTAACAATACGGCATGATAATATCATCATAAGAGCAGTTTATCAACCACATTGGATCAAAGATATGTATCTTCTTGAAATCATTCTTCCCATCTTTCAACAAGATAATAGCCTCTGTCGTCTTCCAATCATAATACCACCACATAAAGTCTTTCGAGAAATGTTGTGTAATAGGCATCAAAGGTATATGTTTCAAAACTGTCGGTGGATCATATTTCAAAGTAACCTTATTCATCGCCGTTATCTGATCTTTAATCTTCTTATGAACAATCCTCCTTGGATATTGTGGGGTAAACACATCCCATTTCGTCCTACTCTCTCTCGCCATGCGATCTGCAAAATATCCAACAGCATTGTTATTCACAGTAGCACCTGACAACGTATGTCTGCAGACATCGCGTACAGCCCAGTAAGGTAGAGTTTTAATGTCATGGAATCTATGGAAATACAGAATTCCTTTCTCCCACTTCACTGCAACACACCTCAGATGTCTCAAATATTTCCACCCGAGAGCTTTACCGTTAAACAGTTCGTTATGGAATTTAAAGAAACCACCCTGAATCTCGGTCTTTGGTCGGTTGGCCTCTTTCTCTTTTAGCTTCCTTAATAAGTTCTTCAGATCGTCAGATTGTTCAACAGTCGGTTTCTGACAATCTGAGTTCTTGAAAACTTCATCAACGAACTTCTTGCTTTTCTCACGTGCAAGTTTCTCAGCTTGGCTTAATAGTTCTTCAGAAAATTCGGGAAATCCAGAATCCTTATCATCTTTAAAGTATTCTGGATATTCCTCACTTGTAATATCCTCTATCTCAGCATCTTCAAAAATTGGAGTATCTCTATCATCAGAGTGATTTCCTGCTTCTTTCTCAGGAATATTTGGAATGTAATTCTCACTCATTAACTCTTCAAGAGATTTTCCAACCTGTTTAGCCAGACCTTCAAGTATTTCTTTCGAAACAGCTGCAGAAACTTCACCGTCTTCAAGATCAGGATCATTGTACTCAAGCTCAAATCTCATGTCATCTGATTCAAATATTTCTGGAAATCCTCCTGTCATCTCAATCGTCCAGACTCTATTTGTTAAAATCTGACGATATAGCTTCTTATCCTCCTCAGATAAAGATATGATCTTCTTATTCCAGAATATATCATCATCATCAGTATTACCACCAGGAGCTTTTGAACTCGATTCTCCTGCATCTTTTCCTGATTCTCTCTTTTCACACTTATACTTATTAGTGTCATCATCATCCTCATCATCATCATCATTCGCAGAGCTATTATCATCTCCAGAATCATCACCTGACCCATCATTATCATCACCATCCTTCTTCTTTTTCTCAGTAGCATCCCCGACATCCTGTTCAAGATCTTCATCATCTTCTTCATCTTTCTCAGACTCAGATGGTTCAAAATCAACAAGCTCTTCTTCTCTTTCTTTATCCTCCTCTCCTTCTTGTAACTGAGGAGCTCTTTCATACAGATCATCAATCAGCTTCCTAAGCCCTTTGTTATCTTTCTTTACCTGCTTGTTTTCAAGTCTTAAAGCCATGTATCTTCTCGTATTTCTCTACTCATGCTTTAACAACTTTTGATTCTCTTTCTAGAGTAGTTTAATCTTTGCTGCTAACTCTTCCTGACTCTCCTGTGAAGATTCAACCATATCCAACATGTTTCTATCATTCTTTCTCAACTGGTCAATCTCTTCTTGTTGTTGGTTTATGATCTTCATCATTTCAGTCAGCTTCTGATTAACTGCATCCATCACATCTGCTGATACAGTAACCTTAGGAGTTGAAGCCTCAGCAACTGGAGTCTTTTTCTTAAACTTGTTTAAGACTCTATCCAAAGCAGTATTAAAATCATCAGTTGGAATATCAGTTTTCTCAGCAGCAGATGCTTTCTGTTTCTTAGCTGCTAGGGATGTCACGGGAGACATAGAGCTAGATACTTCAGGAACTTTCTTTCCTGCAATCAGACTTTCAATATCCTTAGCTCTCCTCTTCTTAGGCTTTTCAATTTCAACAGCTTTAGCTTTCTTCTTGTAAATTGGATTCTTCTGTTTTTCTCCAGCCTTTGGTGATCCACCAAAATCTTCAGAACCCAATCCCAGACTTATATCAATATCATCCATCACAACTAGACTCTTCATCCTCTGTTCTTCCAAATTTTGATTAAGACTCTCAGATTCACCAGCCACAGTGGCCTTGGGCGTGGTGGTCTTAACGGTCTCATCAGCAGAATCCCATCTCTCTTCCTCCTGAGTTTCTTCAGAATCAATAGACTATTCATCAACTAAATCTGTTCCTTTTTTTGCGACACTCTTCTTTCTTCGAGATGTTTTCTTTGGCGGTTCTGCTTCAACTTCCTTGTCCTTACCGTTACCTTTACCAATCTTGGCACCAACATTAACAACTTGTCGCTTTCTTTTGGCTTCAGGATCAACAGGACATAATGGATCATCATTATCAGATTCACTATTTGCATTCCTTGCCTTATCAACACCTGGATCTTGATAATCTGGATTGATCAAGTGACCAAACAAGTTCTTCAAAGGTGGTCTTTCGGTTACAGGTACACCTTTATAACTTTTCATTCTCACCAATGTACTCAGACTCATATGATCTTTACCACAATCTGAGTTGGATCTTTCCTCAACTTCTTGTATTTCTGATCAAATATCATCTGCAGGAATCTAGGATAAAGCAAAAACTTCTTACTCTTCAGACCTCTCAATGGTTCAAGCATGTGATCAAGTATCATCCCCGATACGTTGAATGGTTTGTTCAGAATCAGGGCAACCATCAAAGAGCTAATACTCTTTCTCATGACATCATATCCTCCACTCATAGACCCAAATACATGTAGCATCACATGAGCCAGGTATTTAAACGGTGGGCACAGTTTACCTATATGTAGGGCTCCGTCTGTGATAGGTCCATTATATTTCATCCTCAGAAAGCATTTCCTCTGTTCTATCCAAAATAAGCATCTCGGATCAGTCTTCTTGTCTTTCAACTTCAAAGCTTTCCTAATATCACCTTTAGATACAATCACCATCTCCCCCTGAATCTTGCTGATAATTGCTGTTTCATTATCCCAAAAATCAATCCGTGCATTCTTCCAGAATTCCTTCTGATGATCTCTGTAAATGATAGCAGGTGTGGCAATAGCGTCTACAACTCTGCTCCACTTCAGGAACTCAACGATACCAGTGAATTCAGCTGTTTCTCCAAGTCTCCAAGAAACGCGCAACAGTTGTGAGCTTCTTCAAAAGGTAACTCTTCTTCTGGCTTCCTCCCGGCAGCCTTTTCAGATGAACCTGCTGGAATGTCAGTATTCTGAGGTTCAGCCATTGAGAATCTGCAAAAACAAAACACGAAAACACATTAGAATTGGACAAAATATGCAAAATTGAAATTTAGGATTTTGGAATTCCACCTTCGACCGAAGTGGGTTCGAATGTGGAAAATATAAGGTTCGAATGTGGAAATAAGGTTTGAATGGGAAAAAGTTATTTTAAAATTGTACATTCGACCTTTGTTCCACTTTCAACCATTTGAACAAGCTTCCTTCGACCAAAAAGTCACTTTCGGCCCTTTTGAATTGGTCGAATAGGCTGTTCATCTTCCAAAAATTTCAGATTTTGATTTTGACTGTTTTAACATGCCATTTTGATTTGTTTAGTTGCTAATAGGTCCGATTAAAGTTTATCAACAATCAATTGTACTAATTATTCAATGATTAAGTGTTTTTCCCAAAATCTAGGGTTCGAAGGGTTTTAACAATCAATTTAACATTCCAGTGTGTTTAAACCCTTGATTTTGTAATCTTCTCCCCCTAAAACACTTAAGGATTGAATCCTAATCAAAAATTATAACAATAACAGTCCATAAGTCATGAAATGATTCAAACTTAGGGTTCGGATACAAAAACACTGTTTCTGCCTTCAAATCATGTTATTTACCTGCAATTCTTAGATAAAAATGATCAGAAATTGACAAGGATCACAATGATAAGGTGTGAAATGATCGGGCAACAAGGGGTTGGTATCTCAGATTTTTGAAAAGTTTTTCGAATGAAGGTTCGAACATGCAGATGAGATTATATAGGCTCCACTTTCGACCCTATTTAAAGGTTCGAAGGAAGAAATATGGTTTGAATGTGCAACAGACATTAGAACACTCACATTCGACCGTTTAAAAAGTTCTAATGTTAAGGTAAAAATTCCACATTCGACCCATCGAAGGGGCGAATGGAGATTGGAATTTTTGAACTTTTTACCAAATCTCAAAATTGAATCCCGTTCAATATTTTTCATAACATTTAAGCATCCAACATTCATCATTTCTTATTTTAAGATCACAAAACTCAAATGGTCCATCAAGTTTCAGAAAATCACCATCAACCACCATCGGTAATCAAAAAGAATATAGAAATGTAAAATCTTTTGGATTTTCTGAAAGTTTTTGTTCAAACACACCTAAAATCTTTTTGAGTTTTTGTATTTTTGATGAAAATTGTAAAATGCAGAAATGTAAACATAAAGCAGTAAATGTTTAGTGATTTCCGGTAAGAGGATCATATCAGTTATTGAGAAATCTGATCACACCGTTGATCTTTTGATTTATATAATCATTAAAGACAATGTGTGATCCAGCAATTGCTGATATAGTTGTCCACATAAGCTCCCATGCAGACTGTTGTGCAGTGCTTTAGACTGATACGACTATTTATAGTATAAACACAATTGTCTGTGGTTCCCACACACATAACATACTCCCGTATCAAGGAATAATTGCACAAAGATCCATTGTAACGCGTGATTATGCTTTCGTCATCTGTAATTTACAGGGTATGAGGCACAGAGGTGTACAGGTCAGCAACTCAATGCTACAAAGTAACTTGTGCACTCTACCAGGTTGAGGGCTGATATCAATCATGATTTGCATCAATGATTGGATACGATGCATTAGATAATCTTTGATTATCGTCATACATTGAAAGTTCCTCAATTCGGTAACCTTAGGTTTTGGAATTAAAGCTCTTTTATAAAGATAGCCTGTCTGATCTAGGTCCGTAATGACTTACGACAGAAGATCAGATAGGCTATCCCCACATAACTAATAACATAACAACCCGAAACCTCCGAATTTTGTACAATAACCCTATCAAACGAAATTACGGTACTAAGACCATATGCCCATGAGGAGTTCATCCACATAACAATTCGTTTGATATGTATGTATCAGACACGCAGTAATAGGTCTACGAACGCTATCAACACATCACACAGACTCAAACACACGCCTTATATTGCATTACACTTCTTTAGCATGTGTCAGATCCCCACTGATGTACTATCATTTCCTCTTTTTCTCCTGGAAATCATTTTGGGCTTTTCTAATTTTTATGGCTTTTTGACTTTTTCAATGTTTTTGGTTTTTCTAAAAATAACCCCCCCCCCCTAAAATGAAAAACATATTTTTGGGTTTTTGCATTTTTCAATAAAAACTAAAACTAAAAAGTGATAAACCGAGGTGATGATTAGTCTTGTTTCTCTTTTATACCATTAGCTTTTAAAAGATATTCAAATCTTGATTTATCAAAAGCTTTTGTAAAAAGATCTGCACGTTGATAATCAGTGTGGATTTTGACCATATCGATCAACTCTTTTGCATAACAATCACAGATAAAATGGTATTTAATCCGGATATGCTTAGCTTTCGAGTGATTGACTAAGTCTTTAGTTAATGCAATGGCGGCCTCATTATCATAGTAAATAGGGGTTTTAAGAAATTGCAAACCGTAATCAACTATTTGTTGTTGGATCCACAAACTTGTGAGCAGCAGCTTGAAGCTGAGACATATTCTACTTCACACGTTGATAAGGCGACTACAGTTTATTTCTTGCATTGCCAGGTCATGAGCCTGCTCCCCATAAACTGGCATCCAGCCGTTGTGGACTTGCTGTCTTTGTCACAGCCTCCCCAATCTGCATCACGAAAAGCAATTAGGTCAAAATTATCATCATTAGGGTACCATAGTCCTCTCGACGGACTACCCTTCAGATATCTTAGGATTCGTCTGACAGCTGCTAAATGACTTTGTTTCGGCTTCGATTGATATCGTGCACAGAGACACGTGGCAAACATTATGTCTAGTCTAGATTCGGTGAGGTACATCAGAGATCCGACGATTGCTTTCTATGTAAAAGGATCCGTCAGCTCCCCCTGAGCGGCAACTCCAATCCCGTGATTAGGTTGTATCGGGGTATCCATCGGATTCGAATCTTCCATCTGGAATTGGCTCAAGACTTCAGATACATATTTGGTTTGGTGAATAAAGATTCCCGTTGGTCTTTGATCCACCTGCAAGCCTAGGAAAAACTGCATCTCTCCCATCACACTCATTTCGAACTTTTCCTGCATAACTTGTTCAAATTCTCTGGACAAAAGTTCGTTAGTAGATCCAAAAATAATGTTATCAACATAAATCTGCACTAGAAGCAAGTCATCCCCTATTCGTTTTGTGAACAGTGTGCAATCTACCAAACCTCGTTTGAATCCTTTGGATAGAAGATACGTGCTCAGCTCCTCATACCATTGCCGTGGAGCCTGGTGCAACCCATAGAGAGCTTTGTTAAGAACGTAGACCTTATCCCGGTGGATAGGATCCTCAAAGCCTGGTGGTTAATCTACGTAAACTTCTTCCTTGACCACACCATAAAGAAAGGCGCTTTTATCGTCCATTTGATACACCTTGAATTTCTTGTATGATGCAAACGCTAGAAACATGCAAATAGCTTCTAAGCGTGCAACAGGTGCATAAATCTCGTTATTGTCGATTCCTTCCACTTGATGAAAGCCTTGTACAACCAGTCGAGCTTCGTTTCTCACGATCACTCCTCTGTCATCCTTTTTGCACTTGAACACCCATTTGGTTCCAATCTTTTTCCTTCCTGGAGGTAAATCTGTTAGTGTCCACACTCCCACTTTCTGAAATTGCAATAACTCCTCTTGCATTGCCTCTACCCAAGCGTCAACCAAAAGAGCATCCTTGTATGTCCGCGGCTCAACCTGCGAAACATAACAAGCAAAAGACCAGTCATTCTAACAACCTGATTTCTGAATTTTAGCATATAAAGCTAGAGTGCCAAGATTTTCTTGTGAGTTTTCATTCCTTAGTTGTCCTATCATCATAACACTGCTACCAGGATCACCAATAACTTGCTCGAGCAGGTGAATACGATGAATCCGAGATTCCGGATGATCAGGTACTTGCACTCCCGTTTGAGTAGTCAAATTCTCTGTATAATCCAGATCATTACCCAAATTAGATGATGAAGCAACATTTGGATTTGGGTTCACTGGAGGTGTCTCTGTAGAAAAATCTGGAATAGCTTCACTTGTAACATCATCATCATCTTCCAATTCCGATGAATTGAGAGTTGTGGAAACTTCTTGGAACACTTCTTCCTCAGCATTGGCATCATTAGAAGCTGTTAGAGGATTTACGGTGATCGGACGCACCAACGGTGATGTCACTGCGTTTTCACACTCATAATATAATCTTAATACAGCGTCTTCAACCAAGCTATCTAGATTGAATGATTTAAAGAAATCTTTGTAATCAAACATCCAATCTAGACCGCTACCCTGTACATTCTGAGTATACTGCTGCACTTCAACGTTAGCCCACTCCTCTACCTGACGAGTTCGTTTGTTGAATACCCGTTTGAGCGGGGTTGCATATCCAACAAAGAATCCTTCTTAAGCTTTCAGTGCGAACTTTCTCAGATGGATTAAGCATAGTACATGGTGCTCCAAATGATTCTAGATACTCTAAGTTCGGCTTTCGTTTGTTTAACAATTCATAAGAAGTTTTGCCAAACTTCTTCACTGTTAACAAATGATTCAGAGTATAACAAGCTGCGTAAATGGCTTCATTCCAGAACATTACTGGAAGGTTGGAATCTGCAAGCATTGTTCTAGCCGCTTCAATTAGAGTCTTGTTTTTACGTTCTGTGACACCGTTCTGTTGAGCGGTATATGGAGCACTATATTCATGATGAATTCCTATATCTTCACAAAGAGCATCCATCTATGCATTTTTTTAACTCCGTCCCATTATCACTCTGAATTCTCTTGATCTTCAGACCATAGACATTTTCTAAACGAGTGAACAGAACCTTCAGAGTGTTAAACGTGTTGCTCTTATGATGCAAGCACATAACCCACGAGAATCTGGAATAGTCATCGGTAACCACAAGACAGTACAATTCACCAGCATGACTTTTACGCTTGACTGGTCCGAATAGATCCATGTGCAAACGCTCAAGTGGCATCTCCACTAAATTTACTTTCTTTGGTTTTGCAACTCACACACTTGTCGTTCAAATGGAAATGTTTAACATTTACGCCTTCCACAATTTCATTCTTCACCAGATGGTTCATTTTTCTTAGGTGAATGTGTCCCATCCTCCTATGCCACATAATAGATTCTTTTTCAGTAGCCTTGGAGAGGACACACGTTACTTGGCCCTGGGTTGTCATAGCCTTTGACATGTCAAGAATGTACAGATTATTCACTCTCGGTGCTTTCAGCATTATCCACTCTTTTGGAAGTACGAAACCTGGCTTGAGAATGTAGCAAGATTTGTCGTCAAAGAATACAGAGAACTGTTTGTCGCAGATTTGACTAACACTGAGCAAATTATAGTCTATCTGCTTCACATACGATATCTTCTCAAAACTCACAATACCATTACTCACACTACCCTCCATAGTAATGTATCCTCCTTTGTTCCCAGCAAATGCTACATATCCGCCATTGATGTTTCTAATGTCAAACAGCAGCGATAAATCCCCCGTCATGTGACCAGAAGCTCCACTATCAACAATCCAAAAACTGCTAACAGGGCCAGCTGAAGCTCCCTACACATATCAAGTAAAATCATTAGTTCCTTTGGGGGACCCAAGCCTGCTTGGTCTTGGGTCTTCGAACATTTTGTTTCAAAGATTCTTTATCACAAACACTTGAATTTGAATTCACCTTTTTCTGATCAATCAAATCCTTTCATTTTCAGATTTTTCAAGTGCTTTTGAAGTCAAAGCACCTTGAGAACCCACCAGTGACCAGAATTGTTCCGAACGTTTCAAGATACGGATCTGAGATTTTGGAATCTCAGTCGGTTTCTTTACTTCATTCTTGAAGGAAACTTTCTTGGTTACCTTCTCTGATTTAATTGAGACAGATCCAACTGTTGGTTTAACCGCAGGTTTTAATGGTACCTTTTGCTTCTCAACATTTCTGTTCACCCCTGGTTTCTTTAAAGGTCTTTCCATTGCCATCCGGTTACGACGATCATATGTCATCTGACGATTATCCCTCTTTTGATAATAATGGCTTTGATTGTAAAAAGGTGCTGGTTGAGGGACAAAGCGTCGTTGTGGATAACAAGGATTATCGACTGGACTTTGATATTTATGCTTCACTTCAACCACGTGCCTTTTGTGCCTCACGTACGGGCAGTGAGAAAGTAAATGCCCTCTCTCCCCGCACTTAAAGCATGCACGATACTCTTCAAAGTTAATCTTGGCGTTCGACTTTGCATAAGTAGTGATAGGATATTGGTCATCCACACACCTTCGTCTTAAACTCTCAGGAGCTGGGTCCTTTGAGTAAGTCAGCTCAAGAAAACTATTTGCCTTCTCCTTTGGCTTGATAAACTCAGTGACATGAACCTTTGGTTCTTTTGGAACATCCAAATAAATTTTCTTCAAAATCTCTAGAGGTACATCATTAGTCCTTTCGTGTATTGGGAACCAAATAGTACTCTCCTGCCAAATTTTCTCAATCTTGGAGTAATTGGCAAACTTAATTGGATATTCCTCGTCAGAAATAATCTTATCGGATCCTTCCATCCGATAAAACACTTTGACGGGTTTGTCACTCGGTTCATTCTTTTCAACTTGCTTAACTGACTGATTCATTCGATGAATGTTAACCATTGGATGAATAATCTGAGAAGGTGATACCGGTTCATTGGTGATAATGTGATTTTCAATTGGAATATCACTCACTTTCTCAGTTTTATCATCCTTAGAATAATCAATTCTGGTAAAAGCATCATACACTATGCAAGATTTGCGGGTCATAAGAAAATCAGCTTCGGCTAGAAGTTGATCAATGTCATCATCTAGTGAGTTAGCACTAGCTTTACAATCAGACTCGCTTTCCGAATCAGAAAGTGTAACACCTCGAAGTGTTACGGGTCTCTTAAGCGGGTCGGATCGTACCCGACCACCCGACTATTTAATAAATTATTTAAGTTCGAATCTCGCGACTAACCGTTTTAATCGATTTAATAAATAATAATTATTGGATTTTTATTATCTTGACTAAACGCTCCTTATCTGCTATTTAATCGTTGCCAAATGTTCCTTGTCTTGTTGTTATACCCGTTACCAAACACCCAAGTCTTCAGTTATTATCCTTGTTGCCAAACACCCTTGTATTATTATTCTTTTATAACCTTGCTCCTCTCTCTCTTTTGTCTGCACATTCACGACAACACACACACACTTGTGTGTGTTTATGGCAGCCAACAGAAGCCACCGGACCACCACCATCTCCGGCCAGTGCCGCCGCCGGCGTCATCCTCCATCTCCGGTGAACCCTTAACCACCCCTTCAACTCGTCTCTCTGTTTCTGTTCTGAATCAAACCCGGTAATCTCTGTTCATCCAAACCTAACCCCGATGATAACCCACCTCGTCACTGTTACAAACCACCAAACACCCCCGCCATGTTCTCCTCCCTCTGTTCCAAGTTAACTGAAGACAGACAGTCACCGGTTATGGTGACTGTCATCGGACCCTTGTAATCAGATCTTGATAACCCACGATTGGGAACCTGTAATTATTAACGGGTCTTGTGTTAACCGGTCAATTATAATCCTTATGAACTCACCGAGTACCAACCCGTGACCCTGTTTCTATCTCGTTAACCGGACAGTCACCTGTTCCGGTGACTGTCATAGGGTCTTAACCCCTCGTTGTCTTCTGTTCTGGTGACCGGTGTGTCACCGAGTTATAACCAACCGGACACAAACCCTTTCCTTTCTATTATGTGCTTGATAAGCTCTATTGATCCACCTGATTATATTAAGGGGTACCAATCGGAGGTTCAGTTAACTTCCGGTCACTCTCCGGTCAGTCTCCGGTAAGGTCCGGTTGACCTCCGGTCTCATACCAACGATTATTCGAGAGGTTCATCTTAATCTGATACGATTCAGATTACAAACCCAAAAGGTATAATCTTTAACAGTTATTATATATATGTTGGTATTAATCGTTGATACCCGATTATAATACTGTTCCCGTGATTATTGCGAGGTACCGTTAATTGAATCGGAGAGTTAAACCGATACCGAGTCGACTCAGTGACTCGGTCAACACCCGGAATAGAACCCGGTCCATTGACTAGACGAGGATTATTAGAATTATACGATTATATATATATATATAATACGAATAACGTACGGACTTGATAATAATAATAAGAGAATAATAATCATATATAAAATATATACGTATATATATATACGATTTGATATATAAAACGATATACTAGACTCGGGTTAATGATAATATGCTCAGCCGAACCAGCATCCGGGTAAGTACGTGTCTAGAGTTCTATAGGTTCGTGTGCCAAGCTGTAATGGCCAGCTTTATTAGCTACGAGTGCTAAGCTGTAATAGCCAGCTAGATTTTAGGATGTTCGTGTTGTGTCAATAATAAACCCCGAGTTTAGGACTATCTAATATATACCGAATTCTATATATATATAAATTGTATATAAGATATATATCCTAAATAATACAATCTAACATGTCCCACGCGTAAAACGTATCAATATATATATATGACATATAATTGTAATAAAAGAGACTATAGAAGATTATACGCAAACCTGTGAGTATCGTGAACTCCTTACTTTTACTGTTTTATTAAACGTTTTAGGGAGAATACATGTCATTTATTAGAAAACCTAGAAATGCTTTACATAATAGATTTAATAAAGAGAATATAATAGAAAAGGGGATAATAGAAACGACTAGGACAGTACTGACCGGTATATCGCCATTTCCTTTCTTGTCCAACTAGAGGACAAGAACCAGTCTTACCCGAGTAGAGGGTAGGAATAATTAGATTTACCACGAACAGAGTGGTACCATCGATAGGAATGGCAACTAATAGAATATAATAGATTGACATATAATCGGTATAATTTAATAGAATATAATAGCATACATTTTCCCCTAGAAATTATAATTGTAAAGCATGTTTTATATAAAAGAATTATAAATAAATGAACTGGCCATTCACTTTATAAAATACACGACCTCACCAACTTTATGTTGACAGAAACTATTTTTGGCATGTATTCAGGTAACCCAACAGACATGATGACGTGGATCCTGGAAGAGTCAAGACTGTCATTATCCTAGATTCCGCTGCGTAGCTCCGATAACCCGACCCGACGACCCGGCACCGACTGCCAGGGTCGTTACAGGTTGGTATCAGAGCGGCGCTTAAGGACAGTCTTGAAATCTTTACTAATCCAGGATCTACCAGAAATGTCTTTTAAAAGAAATTTTGATTAGAAATATGTATAAGGTAAAAGAATAATAGACGATAAAATTTTGGGTACCTAAATGCCAAACCATTATAAAGTTGGTGAGAACCATAATAGTATATTAGAAATTAAAACGAATCCACTACAGGAAATTACTAGAATGATTATGTGGGGTAAATTGACAATTATGTACACAATTGTGAATTTACACGCACATCTAATTTCTGAGAAATCTTACAGGATATTAAGGCTATACAAAATATAAAAGAATATAGAACAGAAATCACGACATTAAAAGAAATAAGACAGGAATACAGAACAGAAACCAGATTATTAAAAGAAATCAGATAATAAATCCAGATATAGAAGAAATAACAAAAATTATGGAAGTATATATAAATAGAAATTATATCACAAAAATCACTCCTCGATAATTTAATCGACTTGTACGAGAGTTTAGAAATCATATTTCACTCTCTAGAAAAACTTGTTGATTGATAATCATTCGTCGCATATTCCAGAAATTTCGTACAAATCATTTCAGTTCAGTTATTGCTCAGATCGTTAACCTTACGGTTATTCCAAATATTTATAAATAAGAATACAAATATTACGCTCCAACTTGAACATTCCTATGATCGAGTTTCCAGAAATATTATGTCTACTCCGTAAATTCAGAAATTTTTATAAAACCAGATATGCTAGAGACATACGAGTATTATGTTTCTAAAGAATTCCCTTCGATTGTTTAATCAGAAATCGAACAGATCCTTCGATAACTTAAGTTGTTTTCAGTATAACTTTCAAGTTTACTGAATTCATTCCCAATCATTTCTATTTTATACTAAACCAGTATTATCATTATAAATCCTCCCTAGAAACTATATTTCAATACGTGAAATCCTACAGTACCACTGGAGCATCATTTTACCAGAATACATTTCACTCCACATCTGGTACCATTTTTCGTGAAGATCTTTAATCGAATTTGTATCCATATATATGTCAAGATTATTTTTGGCATGATTCTATATTCATATTCGCTCAAATAACTTCCTTGATATTTTTTCTCGATATAAACAATAAGTAATTACCATGTTCTATAAATCTCTCTTTTGATACATATAGAGAAACCTCAGCCAGATGATATCTTCGGTCTTTTCTTCCGAGAATTAAGATAATATTTTGAATAGAAATATTATTATTTCGAAATTCTCGTGACAAAAATAATTTGGAATCTCTCTAAAGAAACCGAATTCTACTCGCTCGATTATGCAACAATATAAGTACCATCTTAATCCTATGACTCGAATAAGTCAGAAAGATTAAAAGATTGGATGGTTATATGGGACATCTTTTAGCGCGAACAAATTCATGAACGATTGACAGTCTATTTCGTTAGACTCGGATCAACATGTTTCCTTCCAGAATATATAATTTTGAATTCAAGAGAAAATAAAGAACAGAATATCAGAATAATATGTGAAGGACACATATCTATTGTGATTAAGATAAACAAATACTGGAATGTTAGGTGAGGTGAAATAGTAATTATGATCGCGACATAATTATGAATGTCACAGGCACAGGAACATTCGAGTAGGAGTTTATCAAGATCACAGTTTATCTGTATCATAAACATATTAAGAGAAATAATAAGAAATAATAATAAGAAGAAATATATATTCGAACCATCAGCGTATCATATGTGGAGAATACGACCACAGAACTGGCAATCTAGTTGGAATTTCTTCGTGAAATACTACTAAGAATATGTTCGCAGAATAAAAACCATCGATTGGTTAATTTCTACGAATCATAGAAATCAGTATATTGATTTCTGATTGCCAACCAAAGGTAGTTGTATGTCCTCTGTGCAATCTCAGGGGCAAATGATATCTGGACCCTTACAGAAGGTATATCCGGACATTTGTCACCAAGTCACAGGATTCTTTATAAGGATATATGATGCTATGAACAAATCTTTGTAGTCACTTCGTATAAAGACTCGTGCGAGTCATAATACAATCAAATTGGTAAAACGGTCAAGTATTACCAAGTTGAAATTCATGAATAAGAAGTGATGAAAGAATTGTTAAATCTTTAAAATATAATAGATATAAATTTATATGGATTCAGAAACCGGAAATGGTAGAATCCAACGAATTATTAAAAGAAATAATTTATCGAATATATATTGAAATACGATTGATACCAAGCGGAATCGCGTAGAGATTCGCAAGGTATAATCGAAGTGAAAACGAAAAATGAATAGTATTATGCTCATTTTTCCAGTGAAACTCTCTGGCCAAGGAATGACGGAATTCCTGTTCCGAGTTAAAGGCTGTGAGAGAGATAAATTAAGAAATCACTGTTCTGGCAAGAACTATCTATACGATTATCCCGACGAGATAAGCTTCGCTTATAATAAGTTGGATTAAGAAGATATGTTATATTGCCTATATATAAGTTTATTAGAATGTGTTTTCAGACACTGAAAGTATAAACTTTAATCGAATACAAAAATAAGAAAGAATTATTCCAAGCAAAAATATATTATAGAAGTGATGGAATTTATAGTGTGTGCTATAAATATTATCAGTATTTGCTTGGATATTAATAGAATATAAATAAAAGAATATAAATCGAAAAATAAAAAGAATTATAATTCAGAAAGACATCCGATATGTCTGAATAATAGAAAGGCATTTGAAGTGCCAAATAATTATCAGAATATGAATATATATTAAAAGAACTTATAGAATATTTTATCGAGAGCGTTAACGAATTCCAAAATAGTGATATCAAGAAGGAATATATGCAGAAATACTTAACGCAATAAGTACTTATGCATTAAACCTGAATGATAATCATGATTTTGAGAAAGAATGAATGATGCATTGTTCTTAGAATTTTAAAGTCAAAGAATCGTAACAACGACTGTTACCAGCGGATTCCGAGACTATAAAGAGAAAGTTACATATATTGACTGTAGAATTGTGAAAGACCTCATTCACAATAATACACTAAGAAAAGTCAAATAATATGTAATGAGATACAATGCAGTTAATCATCAATGAAATAGTCAGTAAGACTATTATCAATGATTTAAGAGAAATCTCAATAACCGATTTCGGTAGATCAAGATAATAAAAAGGGACTGTTGAAACCGTGAAATTCAACAAGTTCAATTAGTCTTTTCCGGCACCTTTAGACTCCGGATAAGATACGTCTAATGATTTAAGAAATCATTTCTACTCTTTAAGAATCGGAATTACAATGATGACAAATTCTAAAGTTCGAATATAAGAAGTAGTAGCTCGGATCCCATTCAAGTCATAATAATGAAGGGACTTCCGTATCTATCTCTTAAGAACCAACTAGAATCCATCATTGTAAATGAATCCGACGATGATTATATCGTATCACTTTGAGACTCTAGTAATGTTTGCTGGAGATTTGTAAATCTCTTTGAAGATAAACGATCAGGATCTCAAAGTATGTTTAAATCGTCTTTATACAGGAATAATATTCAGTCTATTTCTCATTCTAATGAGGAACAAGATTAGAAGAATATTCATAGTATAAAGAAAAATATCAATCTATACGGAAAACCTTTAATAGTCATACCAGAAAATACAGATAGTCCATGTATCCGTATTAACATGACTATAGCAAGAAAGGTTAAAACGTAGAATTGAATTGATATAAAGATCGATTTCCTTGCAAACCACGAGTATTGATCATGACTCGTGACGAGTGTTCAAATTTGCATTATAACATCCTTATCGATTAAGGGTGTAAAATACAAGATCACTCAAATTTCAGGGACGAAATTTCCTAAGGGGGAGAGTGTAACACCTCGAAGTGTTACGGGTCTCTTAAGCGGGTCGGGTCGTACCCGACCACCCGACTATTTAATAAATTATTTAAGTTCGAATCTCGTGACTAACCGTTTTAATCGATTTTATAAATAATAATTATTGGATTTTTATTATCTTGACTAAACGCTCCTTATCTGCTATTTAATCGTTGCCAAATGTTCCTTGTCTTGTTGTTATACCCGTTACCAAACACCCAAGTCTTCAGTTATTATCCTTGTTGCCAAACACCCTTGTATTATTATTCTTTTATAACATTGCTCCTCTCTCTCTTTTGTCTGCACATTCACGACAACACACACACACTTGTGTGTGTTTATGGCAGCCAACAGAAGCCACCGGACCACCACCATCTCCGGCCAGCGCCGCCGCCGGCGTCATCCTCCATCTCCGGTGAACCCTTAACCACCCCTTCAACTCGTCTCTCTGTTTCTGTTCTGAATCAAACCCGGTAAACTCTGTTCATCCAAACCTAACCCCGATGATAACCCACCTCGTCACTGTTACAAACCACCAAACACCCCCGCCATGTTCTCCTCCCTCTGTTCCGAGTTAACTGAAGACAGACAGTCACCGGTTATGGTGACTGTCATCGGACCCTTGTAATCAGATCTTGATAACCCACGATTGGGAACCTGTAATTATTAACGGGTCTTGTGTTAACCGGTCAATTATAATCCTTATGAACTCACCGAGTACCAACCCGTGACCCTGTTTCTATCTCGTTAACCGGACAGTCACCTGTTCCGGTGACTGTCATAGGGTCTTAACCCCTCGTTGTCTTCTGTTCTGGTGACCGGTGTGTCACCGAGTTATAACCAACCGGACACAAACCCTTTCCTTTCTATTATGTGCTTGATAAGCTCTATTGATCCACCTGATTATATTAAGGGGTACCAATCGGAGGTTCAGTTAACTTTCGGTCACTCTCCGGTCAGTCTCCGGTAAGGTCCGGTTGACCTCCGGTCTCATACCAACGATTATTCGAGAGGTTCATCTTAATCTGATACGATTCAGATTACAAACCCAAAAGGTATAATCTTTAACAGTTATTATATATATGTTGGTATTAATCGTTGATACCCGATTATAATACTGTTCCCGTGATTATTGCGAGGTACCGTTAATTGAATCGGAGAGTTAAACCGATACCGAGTCGACTCAGTGACTCAGTCAACACCCGGAATAGAACCCGGTCCATTGACTAGACGAGGATTATTAGAATTATACGATTATATATATATAATACGAATAACGTACGGACTTGATAATAATAATAAGAGAATAATAATCATATATAAAATATATACGTTTATATATATACGATTTGATATATAAAACGATATACTTGACTCGGGTTAATGATAATATGCTCAGCCGAACCAGCATCCGGGTAAGTACGTGTCTAGAGTTCTATAGGTTCGGGTGCCAAGCTGTAATGGCCAGCTTTATTAGCTACGAGTGCTAAGCTGTAATAGCTAGCTAGATTTTAGGATGTCCGTGTCATGTCAATAATAAACCCCGAGTTTAGGACTATCTAATATATACCGAATTCTATATATATATAAATTGTATATAAGATATATATCCTAAATAATACAATCTAACAAGTCCCACGCGTAAAACGTATCAATATATATATGACATATAATTGTAATAAAAGAGACAATAGAAGATTATACGCAAGCCTGTGAGTATCGTGAACTCCTTACTTTTACTGTTTTATTAAACGTTTTAGGGAGAATACATGTCATTTATTAGAAAACCTAGAAATGCTTTACATAATAGATTTAATAAAGAGAATATAATAGAAAAGGGGATAATAGAAACGACTAGGACAGTACTGACCGGTATATCGCCATTTCCTTTCTTGTCCAACTAGAGGACAAGAACCAGTCTTACCCGAGTAGAGGGTAGGAATAATTAGATTTACCACGAACAGAGTGGTACCATCGATAGGAATGGCAACTAATAGAATATAATAGATTGACATATAATCGGTATAATTTAATAGAATATAATAGCATACATTTTCCCCTAGAAATTAGAATTGTAAAGCAGTTTTATATAAAAGAATTATAAATAAATGAACTGGCCATTCACTTTATAAAATACACGACCTCACCAACTTTATGTTGACAGAAACTATTTTTGGCATGTATTCAGGTAACCCAACAGACATGATGACGTGGATCCTGGAAGAGTCAAGACTGTCATTATCCTGGATTCCGCTGCGTAGCTCCGATAACCCGACCCGACGACCCGGCACCGACTGCCAGGGTCGTTACAGAATAAACTGAGTCACACTGTTCAGGAATATCGGTGACCGATTCAAGAATCAATACTGACTTCTCTTCAACACAAACATCAGTTTCTTCCACCAATTCCTCAATCTTCACTTCAGATTTCTTCTCAATCTCCAAATCTTCTTCAACTTGTAACACCCCAACCGATGGCGGCAACATCGGGATGTCGCGTATTGATGATTGTTCAGTAGCTCATGGTAAATAATAAATTTCATTATATGATTTAAATAAATTACATACAATTGTTCTACAAGAATTCGTACATCAAATTGAATAAAACTATGCACACATCTTCAAACATTAATTCAAATCTTCAAGCAAGTAGAACCTGAAACATGTTAAGTTGAAAATATTTTGGGTCAACAAAAGTTGGTGAGAATTACATAGGTTTTGATAATCGAATAAAATTGTTGTGCAATTCATGTGTCATGGCAATCTAGTTCATATGTGAAAACATACTAGAAGTAAATCGAGTGCATAATCAACCATTGTGACTGTTGTATTGTGGTACATCCCATACGCTCATGGTTCACTCGTTTATATTGCAGTAACAAACACCCACGCAACCTTTGTAGGAGGCACGTATCCGGGTGGGATTGCCAGTCCAATAGATCTATCAATGTATACCGTTTGGCTGATGAATGTTTATGCTAGAATTGTGCTTACCCTAGTCATGTTCAAGACATAATGCAACATAGAAATACACATAGACACATTGATGATTGAATTGCATAAATAATGTTGAAACATGTTTCACCCCAAAAATGGTGATAAATAGAAAAGGGGCTATGTAAAACTCACCTTAGCAAGGTATTAAGTCTCGAGAAATAGAATATGTGTAGCCCCAAAGTTGCCAATTACAAGAGCTTATAATCAAAGCTTCAATTGTAGAAGTAATAGACTATAGAAGAAAGGTATGAGGGAAAGTTTAATCGGATTGAAACAATTAGAGGTGCAAAGTATAATGGGTCATAGGTGGGTTTTTATACTAGTTTTGGATTCAATTAGCCATTAAAATTGGTCAACACCATAAAGTAAGGTTTTATGATGAATTGACTATTTGACTAAGACTTTGACTGTTTGACTAAGACTTTGACTAGAACTTTGACTATTTGACTCAAGGCTTTATATAAAAAAAAAAAAATCTTGTATGTGAAAAAAAAAAGAATTTAGAATCATATTATTATTATTATTATTATTATTATTATTTATATACATTTATGTATGTATATAAGTTGTGAGTTAGGATAAATAAAGACTTAGGCACATTTGTATAATATTAATGATAAAGGTGTAATAAAAATATATATATATATATAAGGGTTTTTTATGTATTAAAATTTTGGGGAAAATTTTGCGATGTTACAGTCTCCCCTACTTTTGGAAACTTCGTCTCGAAGTTTATTGAAAACACAGGGTTGAAGGTGATTGGGTAGAAATTAGGACAAGGGTGGTTTGGGAAGTTTCGAGTTAAGGCATGACATAAATTTATAGGTAACAGAATAAACTGTTTTGAATAATTTGGGTAAGAGTTTTGATATGTGTGAGTTTTAAGGGTTGGATTAGGTTCATCTGAAATAGCAAGGAGAATAAGAATCTTAAGTTTTAGGACTCCTAAAAGAAATGCATGAGTTGATTGACTATAGAAAGACTAAATGAACTACCAGGTAACTAGAGTTTATAATTGGTTATTTACTGAAAACCTTGATAGAATTTCACACTACCTTAACGTACCTGTAAATTCATGATTACGTTCCGGACCGCAATCACCAATTTACCTTACATTAAAGTTTTGCGTCCTTCTATATCTCCACCGATTGTTGAGCAGGTCCGATAGCCTCCACCAGTCGTGGAGTAGGTTGTAGGGCCTCTCCCGACTGTTAAAAAGGCATAATGACCTCTACCAATCGTTGAGTAGGTTCGATAGCCTCCACCAGTCGTGGAGCAGGTTGTAGGGCCTCTCCCGACTGTTGAAAAGGCATGATGACCTCTATTAAGTGCAGCATTTATTATACACATAGGTTGCAAATTGATAACATGTTTATGCAAGCAAGTATAACAAGCACAGTATATGAGTTGTAGTTGTATAGATTTATATAATTAGTTCACATTCAAACAATCATGCACCATGTAACAACTCTCAGACAAATATTTTATTACTTGAATCAAATAGCGTCAATACATAGAATAAAAGCAACCAATAGTCAAATGGTGAGACTTGCGGTTAGGTAGCTGGAGGATCTTGATCTCTGTTTAGTTTAGGGCATCGGTTACGGAAGTGATTTAGGTAATGAATGTTCAATAAGATATGGGTTGAATGAAGGACAATGAGGTAATATAAGGAATGTAATCATTTATTCATTTAATTAAAACGAATAAACGAAAACGTTGACTTATCAAAGATTCTAAATTCTAATAACATATGAAGACATGCTTTAGCCTATAAGTGAACACTCATCCCGAGAATTCCCAGGTAGGCATCCAGGTCCCTCGTCTGATTGGGATATATGCGCAATGCCAGCCTAGACAGAAGACTCAGAATACAGGCGTTCACCCTTCCAGATTGCACGTGTTCGTTATTAAAATCTAGAACTTCGACGAGATCTCAAGGTGGTTCAGGCTAAACCTGAGGATTTTGTCCTATTAGTCTAAGAGTAGATCCAATGGTGGAGAGCAACCTTCTTGTAAAGATGAAAGTAGGGATAAGAAGTAGGAGGGAGATAGAGAATGGCAAGTAAAAGAAGCAAATACTGGTTATAATCCTATGGTTATAGACTAGATTATTTTTCTAATAACCTAATTCCCTATAACCATGGCTCTGATACCAATCTGTAACACCCCAACCGATGGCGGAAACATCGGGATGTCACGTATTGATGATTGTTCAGTAGCTCATGGTAAATAATAAATTTCATTATATGATTTAAATAAATTACATAATTGTTCTACAAGAATTCGTACATCAAATTGAATAAAACTATGCACACATCTTCAAGCATTAATTCAAATCTTCAAGCAAGTAGAACCTGAAACATGTTAAGTTGAAAATATTTTGGGTCAACAAAAGTTGGTAAGAATTACATAGGTTTTGATAATCGAATAAAATTGTTGTGCAATTCATGTGTCATGGCAATCTAGTTCATATGTGAAAACATACTAGAAGTAAATCGAGTGCATAATCAACCATTGTGACTGTTGTATTGTGGTACATCCCATACGCTCATGGTTCACTCGTTTATATTGCAGTAACAAACACCCACGCAACCTTTGTAGGAGGCACGTATCCGGGTGGGATTGTCAGTCCAATAGATCTATCAATGAATACCGTTTGGCTGATGAATGTTTATGCTAGAATTGTGCTTACCCTAGTCATGTTCAAGACATAATGCAACATAGAAATACACATAGACACATTGATGATTGAATTGCATAAATAATGTTGTAACATGTTTCACCCCAAAAATGGTGATAAATAAAAAAGGGGCTATGTAAAACTCACCTTAGCAAGGTATTAAGTCTCGAGAAATAGAATATGTGTAGCCCCAAAGTTGCCAATTACAAGAGCTTATAATCAAAGCTTCAATTGTAGAAGTAATAGACTATAGAAGAAAGGTATGAGGGAAAGTTTAATCGGATTGAAACAATTAGAGGTGCAAAGTATAATGGGTCATAGGTGGGTTTTTATACTAGTTTTGGATTCAATTAGCCATTAAAATTTGTCAACACCATAAAGTAAGGTTTTATGATGAATTGACTATTTGACTAAGACTTTGACTGTTTGACTAAGACTTTGACTAGGACTTTGACTATTTGACTCAAGGCTTTATATAAAAAAAAAAAAAAAATCTTGTATGTGAAAAAAAAAAAGAATTTAGAATCATATTATTATTATTATTATTATTATTATTATTATTATTTATATACATTTATGTATGTATATAAGTTGTGAGTTAGGATAAATAAAGACTTAGGCACATTTGTATAATATTAATGATAAAGGTGTAATAAATATATATATATATATATATATAAGGGTTTTTATGTATTAAAATTTTGGGGAAAATTTTGCGATGTTACACAACTAACACTGGTGTAACACCCCAACCGATGGCGGAAACATCGGGATGTCACGTATTGATGATTGTTCAGTAGCTCATGGTGAATAATAAATTTCATTAAATGATTTAAATAATTTACATATAATTTTTCTACAAGAATTCGTACATCAAATTGAATAAAACTATGCACATATCTTCAAGCAAATCTTCAAGCAAGTAGAACCTGAAACATGTTAAGTTGAAAATGTTTTGGGTCAACAAAAGTTGGTGAGAATTACATAGGTTTTGATAATAGAATAAAATTGTTGTGCAATTCATGTGTCATGGCAATCTAGTCCATATGCGAAAACATACTAGAAGTAAATCGAGTGCATAATCAACCTTGTGACTGTTGTATTGTGGTACATCCCATACGCTCATGGTTCACTCGTTTATATTGCAGTAACAAACACCCACGTAACCTTTGTAGGAGGCACGTATCCGGGTGTGATTGTCAATCCAATAGATCTATCAATGTATACCGTTTGGCTGATGAATGTTTATGCTAGAATTGTGCTTACCCTAGTCATGTTCAAGGCATAATTCAACATAGAAATACACATAGACACATTGATGGTTGAATTGCATAAATAATTTTGTAACATGTTTCACCCCAAAAATGGTGATAAATAGAAAAGGGGCTATGTAAAACTCACCTTTAGCAAAATGTTGTATCTGTTGAAAAATTCAATAATGGTGTTGCCCAAATGTATCAAGTATCACCCTATAATAAGGTAATAAATATGTCTAAGTCTATCAAGTCTACAAATGTATAAGTTTCTAGGGCTTCGAATTTGGGGATAATGCTCGTTTGATTAATATTAAAATTGTTTGATAATTGAGAGAATTTTTGTAATCAAATAAACAAAAATTCTTTTTATGAAATTTAAATTTAAGATGGTCACAATAGTGTGTTTAAAGTATAAAAATAATTTTTACAAAATTATTTTCTTTAAAATAGAATATTAATTCTATTTATAACAAATTGTCAAAATTTAACCTTAATATTTTGAAAGTATTAATTTTTTTTTTTTTTTTTTTTTTAGTCTTCGGCTCCCATCTTGGATCGGACCCAATAAACAAAACGAGTTAAACCATGTCATGAACTTATACAAGAATTACATTTGCATAAAGCCAAAAAGAAATATGATCAAACCGTTATTGTTTCTTGTATGTGATCTGGAAGTCGATTTTGACTCAATCCTTCTCTTACTCTCGAGCTTCTATGTTGTAGACGTTGGTGTAACGTCTCCGACATCTGGTTAAAAAATTCTGGGTCCCATCTGTGTATTAACAATGGATCTTCAGTGTAAGATTATGAAACCCTTTATTTGTTTCATTGATATGGACCATATTTATAATACATATGATGATCTCCTAATATGGTGGAGATATTGTTACAATCAATACATATCTTTTACTAAATATACAAATACATAGGTCGGCTCGGGTGAAGTTGGGCTAGATGTAGGAGGAGAGGAGTCCAGACGAGTGGACGGGTCTGTGGATGGACCGGTTTGGGAGATAGTGGAGGGAGCTGGGCAGTGGGCCTGATGGGGCGGTGTAGGGTGAGGGGTGGACGAAGTGTTTGGGCCAGGAGTGGTTGGGCCGGAAGGTGTATGTGAAGTAGTGGGTGGACTGGATCCAGAGGGAGTGGGATTGGAGTGTTGGGGGGCAGTAGGCATTTGAGGGGATTTGGAGGGGGGATGTTTTTGTAGGTGGTCCCACACCAAGGGATTGATGGTGGGATTTAAGAAGGTGTAGGAATTGGGAGTGGTGGGTGATTGGATGGCATAGGGGAAGATTGATTCTTCAAAATAAACATGTCGGGAAATGATGAGTTGATGAGAGGTAAGGTCTAAACACTTGTAGCCCCTATGGTTGTTAGGATAACCAAGGAAGACACAAGGGTTAGCCCGAAAGTCAAGTTTATGTATAGTGGTGGAGGGGGTGATGGGATAACAAAGGCATCCAAAAGTACGAAGATGGTCGTACTCAGGAATGCAATTGTAAAGGTGGGTGGTTGGGGATTTGAAGTTAAGTAATTTGCTGGGTAGAATGTTAAGGAGGTAGGTGGCGGTATGAAGGGCATGGTGCCAGAAGTTGGGTGGAAGGGAGGCCTGGGCAAGGAGGGTACGAATCATGTTATTAATGGTACGGATTTTGCGTTCCGCTTTACCATTCTGTGAAGATGTGTAAGGGCAGGAAAACCGAAATTGCATGCCATTATGATTACAAAAATTATAAAAATTGTTGTTTGCATATTCTTTACCATTGTCACATTGAAATTGTTTGATTTTACGCTCGAATTGGGTATGAACGAATTTATGGAAGGTGGCGAAGGTTTCAAAAACTTGTGATTTATTGGTGAGAGGGAATGTCCATAAGAAATTAGTAAAATCATCCAAAAACAATATATAATATTTGTGCCCCCCGTACTAAGTACGGGAGAGGTCCATAAATCACTGTGAACAATGTCAAATGCAAAACGAGTAGAGTTAATTGAATCATAAAAAGGCAATCTAACACTTTTGCCAAAAACACAAGATTGACAAAGCGTTTTATTATGTTTTCCATAATCAACAAAAGGTAGCAATTTTAAAGACTGAATTAAATGGTTTCCTGGATGACCCAAACGTTGATGCCAGCGATCTTGAGTAACTGCAACAAAAGAGGAAGGTGAATTGGTCTTGAGAGGGAGAGGTGCAGTCAACGGGTAGAGATCGCCAGTGCTATTGCATCGAAGGATAGGAGCCCGAGTTTTGAGATCCTTCACAAGAAAGCCAAATGGGTCAAATTCAATGGAAACTAAGTTATCCCTGGACAGGCGACGGACAGAGATAAGATTTTTAATAATGTTAGGGGCATAAAGGACATTATTGAGTTTAAGTGGTGGGTATGGTGGGGGAAGGACTTGGTTGCCTTGGGCCACTACAGGTATAGACATGCCATTACCAACAATTATAAATTTATTAGTGCAAGAATTAAAAGCAGACGGGGAGTATATACCTTGGGCGTTGGCCGAGTGGGAGGAGGCACCGGTGTCCATCATGCCATGATCCGGTGGATTAATAGCCAAAGAGTAGAGCGCCTGTTCAATGTCGGTGGGCGAGTATTCGGTGTGATGTGCTTGATCCGGTCGAGGTCCAAGAATCCCCTGTGAGTTTTGAGAAACGGGCCGAGAAGGGTAGGGACAGGGTGGTTGGGCTGCAGCCGAGTTTTTCAAGACAGAAGCCCACTGGGCCGCAGTCCAGTTTTGTGGAAAAATAATGTAAGGGTGATTTGGGCCGGCTGAGTTGTTGTTGTTATTTCTGGGCTGTTGGTTATGATTGGGCCTGCCACGGCCCCTTCCCCTTGAGTTCCTGGGCCGAGGAGTGGGTGCCTGCTGTTGGGTAACATGAGGGTTCTGAGGGTGCGAGGCATTTTGTCTAGGTTGAGTATGGGAGGTGGCAGCAAGTGCAGTCGAAGCCGACTGAGAGGCCCGGGTAAGTTGTCGTTTCTTTTTATTTTCTTCCATTGTGAGACGGGAACGTACTTCACTAAATGGCGGCAGGGGATCACGGTTCTGGAGGACCGTGGAGATACTATCGTATTGCTCCGTGAGACCGGTAAGTACCTTGAGAACAAGCATCCGATTATCAACCGGCGACCCGACACTGGCAAGTTGTTCGGCCAGCAGTTTAGCATGATCACAGTAATCCGACATTGAAGAAAAGTTCTCAAGACCGAGGTTTGCGAACTCTTGACCGAGGAAGAGGGCCCGTGTATTTTGATTATCATTAAACTCGTGCTCGACGGCCATCCAGACATCATAGGCAGTCTGTCCGGGTTGAATAATAATGCGAAGAAGAGGCTGGGAGAGGGTGGCATATATCCATTGCTTGACCAACGCGTCGAGACGTGACCATAACTGCTCAGCAGCTAGGGCCTCGGCCTCCGCCTTGGCCACGGCAGCGGGTTCAGATGAGGACAGAGGAAGACCGGTGGTGGCAGGTTTCGGGAAAAGGTGGTCAGCCACCTCATATGCTTCGCAGTGAACCTGGAAGAGTGTCTTCCAGGTGGGGTATGAAGGGGAGTCTTTGTCGAGCACAATAGGGATGTTAGACTTGATATTGGAGACTGCGAGAGCAGGGTGAAGAGAGGTAGAAGACGACGCCATAGAGGAAGAAAAAGATGGCGGCGGCAGAGGTTAAAGGGGTTGCGGAAGTGAGGGAGGGATCTTAGGACTTGATACCATGTAAGATTATGAAACCCTTTATTTGTTTCATTGATATGGACCATATTTATAATACATATGATGATCTCCTAATATGGTGGAGATATTGTTACAATCAATACATATCTTTTACTAAATATACAAATACATATTAATATTCAGCATAACATATGTATATTGATGTAACTGCACTTTCCACCACCACCATCGCCAATCCAACCAAGACCATGCCCATTAAGATGGCTGTAGACCCCATCATCATTTCTCTGTCTGGATGTTTGATTCTTATCAAAATTACAGCACAGGTTCCAGTGATAAGCCCACCCAAAAGGGTACCCATGAGTAAAACAGCACCGGAACAATCATAACCAATGAGTGCTTCGACCCCAGTGGACTGAAACAACTCCCATGCATCTCTTGCTGAGTGGTTAAAGCTTTTCCCATAAACTGCAATCTGCACATATGCATATTTGTTAAAGAAACGAACAAGGGTCTCCACTAGATGAAAAAGGAAATCCACACAGCAAAGCAGGCATTCATTGTTGCCGATTTTTGATCTGAATCCCCTGATCTCCCACCGTAGCGTTCGAATAGCAGCTGTAAAAAGAGAACCGTAACAAATGCTTCCAAAAGAAGTTGTTATAGCATACCGTAAAGATTGAAGCAGTGGGTTCCTTGGCATTGTTGCAGCCTCACGACCACCATGAATAAGCACAAGAAACACCATACCGGAAACAATAACATGAACAGTGTTGCAAAGAACTGCCCCTGTCCAAAATAAACTCACCGAGAAAACCTCACCACAAGTAGCCACCATCTTCCACTATCACCTATGCTTGAAGCCACAACGCCAGCTGCACCAAATGACCATAATCCTAACCATATAAGCATGACTAACATAAACACACACGCTACCCTCATCACCTCCGGTAGCTTCCATACCATCTTCACAGCTCTTTGCAGCACCAACATTGTAAATGGAAGCCTGTCAATGACTGATATAACATACAGGAACTGCAACCCAGAGCCAATAGCAAAAGCAACACCCCAGAAAAAGAACTTGCCCCAAAAACACAAAACGCTAAGAACCGCAAGGTATGTGGTTAACAAATGAACAGATACTTTCATCATCTGATTCGAATGCGAACCAAGTAATAATAACCAAATCCAACCAATAACTGTACTAATGGCACCAGCAATGGCATATAACGGTCAGTAGTCCTCGGTTAAACCAGGTTGATTCTCAAGAAACCTGATTGTGTATTGATCTATGTTAAGCCTGTCTTTCTTCCTAAACCTATTTAGTCCAAGTACCCCAAGAGCAAGACCTACCACCACCAAATGCAAAAGAAAAATCCCTAGCCAGAAAACATCACGCCAATGGCGAGAACCCCCGAGAGTCGGCCCCATTGATGTGGAGTTACCACTTGCTGCACTCTGTTGAGCGGTGGTCATAGTACCGGTGTCGTCGTCGGAAGAAGAGAACGTAGTTTGCGTGTGATTCATCGTCAACAGTTATTATTATTATTATTATTATTATTATTATTATTATTATTATTATTATTATTATTATTATTATTATTATTATTATTTTTCATAAATAAGTAAACTTTCCATTTCAACAAAAGAGGCAAATTACATAAGAATAGCAGGTAGGCGGGCAACAAGCTGCGCCGCCACCCCCTTCTGGATAGAGAACCCTAATCTAGAGAAAACAAATCCTCGCCCCTGGGGAGTCGAGAAGTTGCTGTGGACCACCCACTGGACTCTTGTCAGAAATCTGATCGCTTCCGGCGCCAATGAGCCAAAAGTGTCAAAGGCCAAAGGGACAAAAGCATGTTGGTTATCCTCGCACGCTTTAGCGTGCTTTGTCACCTTGTTCGACTCTGCTCTAAGTACGGCTTGGCCCGCCACGAACCCACTCTCCCTGAATCCCGCTAAAGGTGACACACCCGTAAGGTCCACGCATGCGTGTTTCCCACCTTCCCAACCAAACACTAGCAGGTCAGCCGGACGTAAAGTGGACCTCCCTTCTGCCGGGTCTGTAAGAAAGTTAACCGGGGCCTCTTTCTTTGCTGAGATCCCTGCTCGTCTAAGAATATCAATTAAAACATCCCGAACGAAATCGTGCCTGTACTTAAACCCCGGTAACTCTCTACAATGGAGAGCATGCTCCCCATATTTATCCAAACACGCTTTACGGCAAACCGGGCATGTTTCGTCATCCGAAAAAATGGGAATCATTAAACGATATTTAAGGATTGCTCTATATTCCACCGCTGACATTCGTTGCCCCAGTCCTTCAATAGGGATAACTGTTAGGAAATCTTAGGCGTGGGGACCCTGTAAGCATTCCATGACGGCTTTCTGGCGTGGGGTCAAGCGAAAATCTTCCCCAAGACTTCGTGCGATTCGACAATAAAGTGCATTCGCCAAGGTTTTCTGTGGCTTTTTGGGGGCGGTGTCTTTATTGGAGAAACCGCCAAGATCAAAGTCAGGGAGATATTCATGCAGGCGTTCCAAAGCGCAGACATAATCCGGATCCGTGTTATGAACCCCGCTGTTACGTAAAATATGGTCTTGCAACCCCCAGGATTGAGATCTGGACGCCGCAAAGGCATAAGTGGCTACATCCCGGGCCGAGAGAAGGCCCAACCCACCATGCCGCATCGGTAAGGTTGCGACCCGCCACTGGAGGTCCCCAAAATATGGCCCCCCACAAACTGCAATATCTTCAATTGCCTCCCTGAGGCCTTTATCAAAACATGAGACAGCGCTGCCTACAAAGGGGGGTTGGCATGTTCGTAAGCCGAAAAGCAACTTTGCGACCCCCATACAGGATCTGAGCAGGAGGAGCTCGCTTTGAGGATCCCGCAGACGAGGGAGGAGCCGCATAAGATCCACAGCCTTTGATGCCCTTTTAGTAGACAAATCACATATGAAGCTAGCATCGCGGCTGACTGCCCCTCCTAGCAGTTTGACACCTCTCTCAGACCGTCCAATATCACTGGGGAATAGCCCTGGCCTAGTCTTCACCCCATCGCAGGTTGGCCAAAAAATCTCTGTTTTCCTGATATTAAGTTTGAGCCCCCATGATGGTCCTTCTGAATTGATGATTTCCAGGGCCTTAGCAACCTGCACAGCGTCCCCGATGATCGTCCCATCATCTAAGTACCAAGCATGGAAGGGGAGGTTGCAGTTTTCCTGCACCTGGCGCACTAGGGGGTGTAAAGCAAGGGAAAAGAGCAAAGGTCCCAAGGGGTCCCCTTGTTGAACCCCTGTGAAGGCTCCAATGCGTTCATCCCCAACATACAACCTAGCTGGCTGGGCATACAAAAATTTGACCCACGGAAAAATGGAGGGGCAATGGCGATGGACTTCCCGTAACAAAACAGATCGGTCAACTACGTTGAAGGCGTTAGAAAAATCAACCGTGAGCATGGCCAAAGATCCGTCTGCATGAAAGGAATTGAGGAACCTATTAGCGCTGTGCAACACGGCCTCTGCCCCATTGGGGATTCCCACCCCAAACTGCCCCATTGGGGATTCCCACCCCAAACTGGTAGTCTCCTAGGTATTAAAATTAAAGAATTATTTGTTTAAAATTCATATTTCTATTCTAAATAATCAGAAATAATTTGTATAAAATTTTGGTACAAAAATATTAAAAATTGGATTTATTATGATTTAATTATGATTAAAACTAACAAAAATTGATTAAAATAATTAAATAAATGATTTTTCAGAAATAAAAATTATTTCAGAAAAGCTTGATGTTATAAAAACTCAGGATAATTTTTGTGGAAATTAATAAGATCGTTTTGATATTTTTATAGATTTTTATAAATAAAAAGGAATAAACTTGATTTATTTATTATATATAATAAATAAATAAATTTTTGAAAACTAAAAATTGTAAGTTAAACTTTTTCAGTAGATTAACTTAAAATAATTTTTGTAGAATTAATAAAAAAGTTTTAACAATTTAAAACGAATTTATAAAGTATAAGATATATATATATATATATATATATATATATATATATATATATATATATAATTGTTTTTGATAAAAATATAAAACAGCAAAAAAAAAAAAAAAAGTGGCCAAGCCGGGACTCGAACCCGGGTGGCTCGGATGGGATGCACCAGACACAACCACCTGGTCTAGACCAGTGGTTGTGTTTGATGGTTGTCTGTTTAAAATAAATACCAAACGCTCGAACGTGTTCTTCCCCAAAAGTATCAATTCGAGCCCTAATAATTTCAATCGGTCAATCCACACAACCTTAACCCGATTAATCTTAGGGCTTTCGTTGTGTGGGTGCCGATCAATAAAACCCACAAACAAAACTGGACTTACAATGTCGAATTGATTTCGAACGATCGGTCAATCAAAAAGTCAACTCTGTGCTAAAAAACGTATGAACAGCAGCTTTAACAAGAAATTGAGGGTTGGTAAGGTGTTGTCGGCGAGTTGTGAAGGTTTGGAGCTGTTCAATTTATAGTGTAAGGGCCGGGTGTTTGATTTGGCAATTGTTGACCTCGTTTTAATGTTTGACGCGTCAAAAACACAAACTTGGTAAGTATTAAACGCTAATTGATCGTGTAGTTAGTTATGATAAGCCGGTAATCACGAACCCATACCAATTCTTGATCAAAAACGCGTGGAAATCTGAGATGATTATGGACCTCGTTGACACAGTTGACTTTTCTGAGTCAACTGTCACCATGAGAACACAATATATATTTAAAATAGGTAGAGGGATTGACACAAGAGCCTTGTAGACCAGCTGGTTGGACGCCTTTGTGACTCGGCTGAGTGCTCGGGTTCGAATCCCGGCCCCAGCGTATTATTATTATTAAATTTTTTTTGATCAAACAAGAGGGCTGTTGGGCCGAGTTATGGGCCCAACTTCTTGGGTTTCGGCACTTGGGCTTGTAGAATGGTTTCAAGGGGGGTTTGGGCTTTGGGTTTGGTTTGGGTTTGTTTAAAAAGGTGTAGTTTAAATGTGGGTATTATTATTATTATTATTATTATTATTATTATATATGTATATATATATAAGTTGTGTGGTTGGAAAATAAAACTTAGGTACATTATGAATGATAAAAAAAAATAATATATAATATACGTATTAGAACTTGAAAATTTTGCGATGTTACAACTGGCTCCTCCAAATCTATTTTCTGAGCAACACACGCCACATTACCAACTGTAATCTCTTCAACACCAAGTTGCATACCAGTCCAATCAAATCCTTCATCCTTCTGAATAACCAAAGCCTGGTTCTGGTTATCTGGTTGGGTTTGGCTATTTGGTGTAGAAATTGGAATGATTGTTCTGTTGGGATCATGTGGTGTTTGATTTTGGTTCTGGTTTGGTGTAGTGGTTTGTCTAACAGAACTGTTTGATGAGGTGTTTTGTCGGTTTTGGTAATTATTTTGTGATTGGTAGTTGGAGTTGTTTTGGCTTTGATAAGATACCTGATTTTGAGATTGACGGTTCTGGTAATTAGTGTTGAAAGGATTCCTGTTTCCCTGTTGTGCTGGCTGTGTGCATTCTCTCTTAAAGTGACCTTTCCCACCACAGTTAAAACATGTGACTTTGGCTTTGTTGAAGCCATATGTGGTGTTGGGAGATGTAGAAGGATCAGTTCTACCCGTCTTCTCTATAAACCCAGTTGCTCGTCTCATGACACTAGCAAATGCCGACTTAATGTCAATTAGCTCCATCTCCTCCTTATCAATTTGAGCATAGTCTTCACTGGTTAGGTTGTTGTTACCAATTTGACTAGCTACCAAACCATTATACGAAGCGACCATAGCAGATACCAAAGCTACATGTTGTTGTGCAACTTCAACAGTGACATTGTTCAAATTTGATGTCTCCAACACAATTGGGCTTTGATTTGGTTGGCTTGGGTTCATTTGAGGAATGTATGGTTGTTGTTAGGGTTGGTTCAAGCTAGCTGAATAGCATGCAGCTTGTTGCATAGGTGAAAATGGTGGGATGTAAGTAGTTGGATATGATGGTGGTGTGTAAGATGATGTTTGAGCAAGATAGTTTATTGGGGTTTTGGTTGGTTCAACAATGCTTGAAACACAGGCTATGTGTGGAGCAACAGAACTACTAGAACTTGAACTAGTCAGAGATGAAGATGTACCACCATGATATAACTCTGGATTCTGAGGAACTTGTGCTCTTTTTGCTTTCCTCTTCTCTTCCGTCTCTTTGTTCTCCAGTTTCTGAATGAATTCATTGATGGTCCAATACTGGTATGCATCTTTCTCCTTCAGGACCTCAATGTGTTGATTCCAGTATGGTGGTAATGCATCAGCGAACTTATCCACCAACTCAGACATAGGTATGTTGATCTCATAACTTGGCAGTTCAGTCAACAAATGACAATACCTCGGAATCAACTCCTTCAATGTCTCATTTCCCATATAACTAAAATTCTCGAACTCTTTTCTCAAATCTTCCATTCTTAAGTTTCTTGTTTTCTCATTCCCATCATGACGATTCTTTAACATATCCCACAGCTGCTTTGAGGTTGTGCACAACCCGAACTGATGTAGAAGATCAGTGTTAATAGCCTAGAATAGTTGTGAGAAACGCCTTCTTCTCCACCGCAAACTTTTTCATCTCATCTTTAGCTAAGCTTTCTAATGGAATCGGCTCGCTAGTGTTCTTCAACACTGGTGCTACATAACCTTTAGCAATCATTTGCCAAGCCTCAGTGCCTTCCATTCCCATTCCCTCCAACTGAATCTTGAACTTGGTCTTCCATTGATTATAATCCACCATTTCCATTAGCTTTGGTGGACGGCTCCCACTACCTGAAGATAAGTCATGAATTAGCATAGAAATCGCATTGGTAGTTTGAGAGTGTACCGCAGCTGCTGCAACTCCCCAATAATCATCCATGGGTTGTTGTGGTGGTTGTGCAACTTTTTGTGGCATCGAACTAGTCATCGCCAAGTAGTTGATCGGTTGAGATGATTGACTAGTCCTCTTCTGAGCAGCTACCGACCAAGGATCCATTGTCACTTGCTGTTGTGGTGTAGTATTAGGTCGTGGTGTTGTTGGAAAGTTCCACATATCGTCTACAAAGTATAAAACGCGAAACAATTAGAAAAATTTTCAAACAGTTTCTACTTTCGACCTTTTATCACAAAGCGTGGGGTCGAATGTGGAATTATGTCCAAGTTCGACCCTTTCTGAAAACTCGAAGGTAGAACATAACAAACTCTCTCACTTTCGACCAAAGTAACCCACTTTTGACCTCGCGATGGGTCGAATGTACACGAAATAGTCGAATGAACAACAACACACTAAAAAATCCTAGGTTCAACCGGAATAAAGTCCACTTTCGACCTAAAACATACTAGTTCGACCTAAAACACACACTCTCGACCGTTTCTCCCTAGGTTCGACCCTTGCATTTTGAAAAACGGTTATTCTTTGAAAATCAGTTATTTTGATCCAAAATTTTAAAAGTTGATGAAATTTGATGATGTTTTGTAGGTTATGCTTCGGAATTGATTTGGAACAAGTTTAATGAAGAGAATTTTAGATTTTATCCATGAAAACTAGTTCAAATCAATCAATATTCATCAATTTCAATTGTTCTTTGAAAACAGAATTGTTTTGATCAAAATTGAGTCCTAATCAGCTCAAATATTATCAAATCGTAGTTGTTTGATCCTTATGGCTCTGATACCACTTTGTATGAGGATCGAATTGTCAAAAACAAAGACTTTGATCAAACAAGTATATCAATTCAGGTGCGGAATCCCTGAATCGTTTACGAAATGATAATAATACTAGCAAAACACACAAATCACTTTCAAAGTTTCCATTTTCATTCATAAACATGTTGATTAATCTTACAAATTGTTGTTTACAATGAAATAAACTAGATTCAGACTCAAAGAAACCCTAAGGAGAAAACACACTCGAAGGAGGGAAACAAAATGACAACTCTTAAACTTAAAAACTGATTCAGCCTATATATAGACCTGCACATTCGACCATACGTATGGGTGAATGTGCACGTTCGACCAATAAAACGGGCGAATCAGCAAACATGATCTACAAAACATTCCTTCGACCTTGTCTTCTACCTTCGACCATTAATCTTCACCTTCGAGCATATACAAATCCACATTCGACCATCCGATTATGACAAAACAAGATTGTATTAGCAATCCAATAGCACTAGTCGCATAATATGCATCAACATACAATGAGACAGTGTAACAACTGTTCGGGGAAAATAGGGTTTTTAATTTTTTATAGCCTCTGATGAAACCGCTGATGTGGCCAAATCTCTGCTTTTGAGAGCAGACGTGGCGAACATCTGATGGATCATACGTGGAAAACAACTGTTGAGGTTTGCCAAAGTGTTGATGCTAACAGCACTTGAGTTTTATATATATATATATATATATATATAGTGGAAAACAGTTGTTTTATCTGATTAGGCGTTTGAAAACTGATTTTTCAACCAAGCAGTGGTTGTTTTATCTAATCAGATTTTTGAAACAGATTTTTCAACCAACAGATGATAAAATGGATGAAACAGTGGTTGCTTTGTCTTTAACAGATTTTTCAACCAAAAAGCTATTTTTAAGGATGGATTTTGATTTTCTAAAACATTTTAATGTTTTTTTTATTTGAAAACATTTTTGTTATTTAATCCATGTTTAGCATACCAATCCGAGATATCAGTTTTTCAAAGGTAGATGTGTCTAAAGCTTTTGTCAACACATTTGCCAACTGATCCTCTGTTGGAACATGGTGCAGAGAAATCAGACGTTTTTCATAGCCATCTCTGATAAAATGATATCTGATGTCAATGTGCTTGGTAGTGGAATGAGAGACTGGATTTTTGATGATATTTTCAGCAGCTTGGCTATCCAACATGAGTGGAATCCTTAGTGCAGTTATACCAAAATCCAGTAGTTGATTCTGAAGCCACATGAGTTGAGCTGTACAGCTTGCAGCAACAATGTGTTCAGCCTCTGTTGTTGAGGTGGAAATAAAGACTTTTACTGGCAAGTCATATTGTTTCTCAACTTTGGTGACAAAGTCCTTCAAAATACCTTCAGTCTCATCTTTAGAGTGTAAAAAGTAAGTCCATGTAAACCTAGAAAAATCATCAACTATGACAAGACAAAATCTCTTTCATCTTAGACTCATGATTTTAACTGGGACAAACAAGTCCATGTGCAACAATTGAAGACATTGACTTGTTTTGGACTCATCAATGGATTTGTAAGAGCTTTTATGTTGCTTTCCTTTTAATCAGGAAACACAATGCTCATCACATTTGAATTCTTTTGATGGAAGACCTCTTAAAAGGCTTTGTTTGGAGAGTGAGTTGATAGTTTGAAGGTTGGTGTGACCTAGTCTCCTATGCCACAATTCTGTCTCTTTAGTGGAAGCAGCAGAAAATAGACAGACATTTGCCATTGGATTATCCTTCAACATATCAACCACATACACATTGCCACTCCTGTGAGCAACAAGTTGTGCTTTGCTCTCAGCTATGATGGTACCAATCTTTTTAACCACTTCTGGCCCAATAATCTTACAAGTTTTCTTAGTGAAGAATGACCCATAGCCTTTGCCACTCATTTGTGAGACACTAAGAAGATTAAATTTAAGATTATCAATAAGATTCAAACTTGAGTTTCCTAGCCTAAACAGTCCTGAACCCAACACCTTACCTTTAGAGTCATTACCAAAGGATATATCACCCCCTTGATGAGCTAAGAAGTCCAAAAGTAGGGCACTACATCTTGTCATGTGCCTGGAGCCTCCACTATCTACATACCATAGACTATCTAAGCAAGCAGAAGCTCCCTGCACATCAGTAATGGATTATTTTTTGTGAGTGTCCAAAGCCAAGTTGGCTTTGGTTGGGTCCACAGACTTTTCAGCCTCAAGCTTAGGAAGATGATCAGTGGTTTGAACCAGTATTTGAACCAAGTTCAACAACTGTTGCTGACCATTTGCTAGTGTTTGTGTGTCAACACTTGGTGCAACAGATGTTTGACCATTTCCTATCAGATGATAGTAACCAAAGGGATTTCTGTTCACTCTTGGTTTTGAAGGCCTCTTGGGTTCTTCATAAACATGTGACAGACTATGTTAAGGTGGTTGTCCATATCCTCTTGGGTACTTGTTTGAAGGTGGAGCATCTGTTACTTGGACATCCCTGTGAGCAAATGTTTCAAGACTTTTGGTAACAGATATTTAGGCTGGTACATAAGTCTGTTTGGGCTTTCCTTTTGGAGTACTCACCACTTGACTTGCTAGAGTTTTAGCCTTATACTCTTGTATTTTGACATCAAAATTTTTGACATAAAGACACTCTTTTGTTTTGTGATTCTGGTTACCACATATTATGCATGTGGCTTTAGAATCACACACACTTGTTCCTTTGTTGATATCATATGCTTTTAGAAGAAAACAGTTTTTAGTAACATGATTCTTCTTTTCAAAGAAATCACAGAACAAGTGTTCACTCTTTTCTTTCTTTTTCCCTTTTTCAACCTTCCTTTCAACAGATGTTTGAGCATCTGCTGGAAGGTCTTTCAAGGGAATGACCTTTGCTTGTGGTACTTTCTTACCATCAGGGGTTTTGAAATCAACTGGTTTGAAGTTTTCAAGAGTACCACACTCATCTGACTAAGTAGGTTTAAATTCATACTTTTCAAGTTCAGTAAATGATGAGGAACCCTTAGGTTTTTCAAGAATGATTTTCTTGCCATTAGGTTCAGTGATTTTAATTTCTTGTCCCTCCAAATTATTTGGTACTACCTCGACTAACTTTTGTTCCCTTTTGTCAGTGTTTTGAAAAGTTGGGGCAGTGGTTTCAAAACCAAAACCAAACTTCACATGACTTTTGGTCTGTTTGTGTGACACCCCAGGAAAATCCCACATCGGCCGTGGCCAGGAGAGATCCTTGGTTCATAAGTAATGTCCTGCCTCTTAAATCACCAACGCGTTTTGGGGCTTAATGTTAGTGGATGAGAGGAGAACTCCACAGTTAAGCGTGCTCAGGTGGGAGCACTACCAGGATGGGTGACCTCTTGGGAAGTCTCCACTTGGGCAACCAAAAACAAATCTGTGAGCTCTGGATGGGCAAAGCGGACAATATTGGTGGTGAGAGGGGCGGGGTGTTACAGATGGTATCAGAGCCACTCCTGTGCCGTTCGGGATGGTGGGTGCACACCTCATCAGGGACGATGAGACTCTAACAGGGGGTGAATGTGACACCCCAGGAAAATCCCACATCGGCCGTGGCCAGGAGAGATCCTTGGTTCATAAGTAATGTCCTGCCTCTTAAATCACCAACGCGTTTTGGGGCTTAATGTTAGTGGATGAGAGGAGAACTCCACAGTTAAGCGTGCTCAGGTGGGAGCACTACCAGGATGGGGTGACCTCCTGGGAAGTCTCCACTTGGGCAACCAAAAACAAATCTGTGAGCTCTGGATGGGCAAAGCGGACAATATTGGTGGTGAGAGGGGCGGGGTGTTACAGATGGTATCAGAGCCACTCCTGTGCCGTTCGGGATGGTGGGTGCACACCTCATCAGGGACGATGAGACTCTAACAGGGGGTGAATGTGACACCCCAGGAAAATCCCACATCGCCCGTGGCCAGGAGAGATCCTTGGTTCATAAGTAATGTCCTGCCTCTTAAATCACCAACGCGTTTTGGGGCTTAATGTTAGTGGATGAGAGGAGAACTCCACAGTTAAGCGTGCTCAGGTGGGAGCACTACCAGGATGGGTGACCTCCTGGGAAGTCTCCACTTGGGCAACCAAAAACAAATCCGTGAGCTCTGGATGGGCAAAGCGGACAATATTGGTGGTGTGAGGGGCGGGGTGTTACAAAATAATGAACGGTAACTATATATTATATCGGACGATTTGGTAAATTATTAACTTGACGTGACTTATGATTTCGATTATCAGACTAAATATAATTGGACTATATTGTCGGACTATATTATATATATATATATTGGAATATATATATATTTATATAATTAAGTGTATTTAGGTATCGAAACGTATAGAATCTCGTGAATCGAAACTTTGGATAAAATGATTTGGTGACTTGTGTTTGAAAGATAATTTTGGGAAAATTGTAGACAACGGATGTTGTCTGGTTTGTGCAAAAACAGAGGAAACTCTGCCCGAATTTTTATAAAATCAAAGCGTAACGAACTGCTATTTCTATAAATAAATTTCTCTAAGTGTTTTGGACAAACAAATCGAAATGCTTTCAAGGACTGTTTATTCGTAACGATAAAGATGATTTCAAACAATATTTGGGAAAAAGTAACAAATGTCATTGATCGGTTTAATAACTAAATTTGTATTTCCTCAAAGGGTATTTTCTAAAATATAATTACGCAAAACAAATACATTTACATGATTTGCGAGACGAGCTACGATTCAGGATAATATACGTTTCGGGGTACTAGTCCAACATGGTTTATACAAAAATAGTGACAAGTGTGAAACTTGGGTACTATGTTGTATGTAACTCATAAATTAAGATAAGTAATGATCGGTTCGTCGAGTTGAAACGTATTGAGACTCGCGTTGGTACACACGAGTCTAGACAATCGGATAGACTACCTTTTAGGCGGTTAATAAGCTAGGCTATGTGTGATAGACTGTTAAGGTGTCCTTCGTTGGTAATTAGGGCACGAGGAAGTCGGTCGAGGTTTCGGGCTTTGTTTGCTAGCTTAGCATGGAAATTAAGGTGAGTTCATGACCCCACTTTTTACTGTTTTATAAATATTTTCAGGGTGGAAGATATGCTTCTTTTATGAAAACCTGAGGAATTCCAAACGAACAAGTTTTTGATAAATGAAACGGGTTGCGTGAGTTCACGGCCCACCTTTTACTGCTTTAACTTTTGGGGGAGAAAACATGCGCTAAACTATTTTGGTAACATATCTCATACTATGGTTTTAACTTTGCATTTCTATACGATCTTTTAAAGTCCCGGGGGAAACCATGAATGTGCGGGGATGCACAACGGGGGAAATGTGGATAGATCTATTGGGCTTGACAAACCCCACTCGACGGCTTGGAGGGCCGGGCGGGTGCATATTGTCTCGAACTGGTAACACTCGTAGCGTGGCTACAACACATCGGGCTGAACACATGGTAACAGTCTAGTAATGGTTTTCCAATCGTAGTAGTAATAAAACATACGCCTAGCTAGCGTACTTTGGTAACATTGACATAGTATTGACAGGATTAAACTGGGTAACATTTCGGTAACATTTTATACAAACTTATGAACTCACCAGCATTATATGTTGACTTTTAAGTATGTCTTTCAGGTTTAAACTTTGGTAACGGCACGGTTGGAGTGGGCGACGTCTTGGGATCGGGGATCCTGGAGGGTTAGAATTGGCGTTCAGGAAATAAGAGTCTTAGATGCAACTTTCCGCTGCGCTGGCAAAGGCACCAAATGTCGCAACCGACGAGGGAAAAGTCGGGGTGTGACAGTTTGGTATCAGAGCCACTCCTGTGCCGTTTCGGGATGGTGGGTGCACACCTCATCAGGGACGATGAGACTCTAACAGGGTGTGAATGTGACACCCCAGGAAAATCCCACATTGGCCGTGGCCAGGAGAGATCCTTGGTTCATAAGTAATGTCCTGCCTCTTAAATCACCAACGCGTTTTGGGGCTTAATGTTAGTGGATGAGAGGAGAACTCCACAGTTAAGCGTGCTCAGGTGGGAGCACTACCAGGATGGGTGATCTCCTGGGAAGTCTCCACTTGGGCAACCAAAAACAAATCCGTGAGCTCTGGATGGGCAAAGCGGACAATATTGGTGGTGAGAGGGGCGGGGTGTTACAAAATAATGAACGGTAACTATATATTATATCGGACGATTTGGTAAATTATTAACTTGACGTGACTTATGATTTCGATTATCAGACTAAATATAATTGGACTATATTGTCGGACTATATTATATATATATATATTGGTATATATATATATATATTTATATAATTAAGTGTATTTAGGTATCGAAACGTATAGAATCTCGTGAATCGAAACTTTGGATAAAATGACTTGGTGACTTGTGTTTGAAAGATAATTTTGGGAAAATTGTAGACAACGGATGTTGTCTGGTTTGTGCAAAAACAGAGGAAACTCTGCCCGAATTTTTATAAAATCAAAGCGTAACGAACTGCTATTTCTATAAATAAATTTCTCTAAGTGTTTTGGACAAACAAATCGAAATGCTTTCAAGGTCTGTTTATTCGTAACGATAAAGATGATTTCAAACAATATTTGGGAAAAAGTAACAAATGTCATTGATCGGTTTAATAACTAAATTTGTATTTCCTCAAAGGGTATTTTCTAAAATATAATTACGCAAAACAAATACATTTACATGATTTGCGAGACGTTCTACGATTCAGGATAATATACGTTTCGGGGTACTAGTCCAACATGGTTTATACAAAAATAGTGACAAGTGTGAAACTTGGGTACTATGTTGTATGTAACTCATAAATTAAGATAAGTAATGATCGGTTCGTCGAGTTGAAACGTATTGAGACTCGCGTTGGTACACACGAGTCTAGACAATCGGATAGACTACCTTTTAGGCGGTTAATAAGCTAGGCTATGTGTGATAGACTGTTAAGGTGTCCTTCGTTGGTAATTAGGGCACGAGGAAGTCGGTCGAGGTTTCGGGCTTTGTTTGTTAGCTTAGCATGGAAATTAAGGTGAGTTCATGACCCCACTTTTTACTGTTTTATAAATATTTTCAGGGTGGAAGATATGCTTCTTTTATGAAAACCTGAGGAATTCCAAACGAACAAGTTTTTGATAAATGAAACGGGTTGCGTGAGTTCACGGCCCCACTTTTACTGCTTTAACTTTTGGGGGAGAAAACATGCGCTAAACTATTTTGGTAACATATCTCATACTATGGTTTTAACTTTGCATTTCTATACGATCTTTTAAAGTCCGGGGGAAACCATGAATGTGCGGCGATGCACAACGGGGGAAATGTGGATGGATCTATTGGGCTTGACAAACCCCACTCGACGGCTTGGAGGGCCGGGCGGGTGCATATTGTCTCGAACTGGTAACACTCGTAGCGTGGCTACAACACATCGGGCTGAACACATGGTAACAGTCTAGTAATGGTTTTCCAATCGTAGTAGTAATAAAACATACGCCTAGCTAGCGTACTTTGGTAACATTGACATAGTATTGACAGGATTAAACTGGGTAACATTTCGGTAACATTTTATACAAACTTATGAACTCACCAGCATTATATGTTGACTTTTAAGTATGTCTTTCAGGTTTAAACTTTGGTAACGGCACGGTTGGAGTGGGCGACGTCTTGGGATCGGGGATCCTGGAGGGTTAGAATTGGCGTTCAGGAAATAAGAGTCTTAGATGCAACTTTCCGCTGCGCTGGCAAAGTCACCAAATGTCGCAACCGACGAGGGAAAAGTCGGGGTGTGACAGTTTGGTATCAGAGCCACTCCTGTGCCGTTCGGGATGGTGGGTGCACACCTCATCAGGGACGATGAGACTCTAACAGGGGGTGAATGTGACACCCCAGGAAAATCCCACATTGGCCGTGGCCAGGAGAGATCCTTGGTTCATAAGTAATGTCCTGCCTCTTAAATCACCAACGCGTTTTGGGGCTTAATGTTAGTGGATGAGAGGAGAACTCCACAGTTAAGCGTGCTCAGGTGGGAGCACTACCAGGATGGGTGACCTCCTGGGAAGTCTCCACTTGGGCAACCAAAAACAAATCCGTGAGCTCTGGATGGGCAAAGCGGACAATATTGGTGGTGAGAGGGGCGGGGTGTTACAGTTTGTTGAGAGGCATCTCAAAACCTTTACATGATTCCACCCATTTCTCACATTCAACCTGGGTGGACTCAAGCTCCTTTTTACAACTATGATATTTTGTCATCATAGTTTGGAGCTGGTCTTTGGTTATAGTTGCTTCATGTTTTAAACTGCTGATTTCAGATTCTTTATCAGGCAATTTTGATTTTAACTCTTTTGAAAGTTTTTCAAATTGAACTTCATCATCTAAAATTTTCTTTCTAAGGTTTTCATTCACCTCTTTAATGTTAGCAAACATTATTACACATTTGTTTTAACACAAATCTTTTAGGATTTGAGGAGATACCTTAGCAGCAGCCATCAATGCACAATCACACTTGCACTCACAATCATCACCCCAAGGATCTGAGAGATTCACAACCTCTTCTTCAGACTTTTCATCTGGAACAAATTCATCAACAATATCATTAGTCACATTTTCAGATTCAGTCACCACATCCTCAGATTCAACCTCTTCCACAATTGTGTCCATAGCCATGAAACAAAAATTTTCTGATTCATTTTCAGCTTTGGCAACAAGAGCAAAATTCTTATCTGTTAACTCATCTGGTAAACTGCTCCAATCAACAAAGCCTTGGGTGAAGAAACTCTGTGGACTGGTCTCTGCAGGGGTAGAGGATGGAGTAGCAGTCATTGGCACATGTGCCTGAGCAACAGGGGTTTGAACATAGTGGATCTGAGGAATAGTGGTTTGGGCATACTGTACGGGAACAGTGGTTGAGGACTGTGCAAAATGAGCAGTGTTTTGCACATTTGGTCCAGGGGTATTATGGAAAACTTGATAAGTGTTGGTCTGTGGCCTTTGATTTGGATAGGTAATCATAAGTGTACCATGTTGACTCCTACATTCCCTAGCAAAATGACCAAGTCTATGACACTTATAACACTTAATTTTAGATTTATCCAACCCCACCTTTGACCTGCGAGTCAACCCTGGAAATCTTCTGCCAGCTTTCTTGTGAAAATTATTAGTTCTAACACTGAGCAGAGCCAATTGGTGCATAATGTCCATTTCTTCCAAATCATCAAGGTCAAAGTATTTAAGGTCATCATACTCAAAGGATAAGTTATCGGATGCCTGGATATCACCACCACTTGCTGCAAAAGCGTAGTTGGGTGAATAAGAATCAGAGTTAAAATCAGAGTTAAAACCTGAAGTTATGTCAATGAAATGATCATAACTCTGCTCCTTACTATTACCAGGCACCTCATCCTGATCCAAAAGTGTTGTATTACCAAAAGCATAATCATCAGACACTTTTCCAGAGTCCTGAAGCTTCTTTTTCTGGTTAAGCTCTCTCTCATAGGTCAAGAGCTTACCATGAAGTTGGGTCAGAGATAGGTCCTTGAATCCAATTGAGTTTCTCATAACTATAGCAATAGTGTCCCATTTTTCCGGTAATGATCTTAAAAACCTATGGTTCAAAGTTGAATTAGGATAAGTTAGACCCGCCATTTTTAGTTCACTAATGAGATAGTTAAACCTCTCAAATTGTTGAGTTAATAACTCTCCCTTTACATGACTGAATGTTTCATATTGTTAGTTAAGTATTTCACGGTTGATTTCAATAACCTCCTTAGTCCCACCAAATTGTTCTTTCAAAGCATCCCACAACTCCTTTGCACTGTTACAGTGTAACAGCCCAGCATAGATATCATTTGGTAGAGCCATGGCCACAATACTGAAGGCCTTAGCATCTAACTCAATTTTCTGAAAATCCTACTCAGAGTAGTTTTCAAGTTTCTTTGGCTCTTGAACCTTGGGATCTTCGGTACTCGGCACCATCGGAACATGTGGTCCGAAGATAACCGACTTCCAGCACCCAGTGTTCTATTGAGCTAGAACATGGCTCATCCGACGTTGCCAGATATTGTATTCAGATCTGACACGCATCGGTGCCTTGTTGTTCGTGCCAGTGTTATGTGGATCGTGATTGATTGAAGCCATTCTCTAATTGTTTGTAAAACAAAGTCTGTTTATGAAACTTTAATCGTAAATAAACTATTACTCTGTTTTCAATTCGATAAACAAACGATATCAATAATTGTGAGCTGATCTGTTTATATTAAACTGATTGGTTAGATCGAATTTAATTGACCAAGCTCTGATACCAATTGTTAGGATCTGAGTTTGATTTGTTTTAATTGTTTAACAAATGAAAGATGAAAGAAGTTAATCTATAAATGGAAAGTGCAGCGGAACAATAACCTAAGAATCAAAACAAAGAGAATAATTGTTTTTAAATCGAATGATTTCATAAATCTAATGATTACAACGATTACACAAGTACTCCCCCTCAGCCGGATCACTCTGTGATTGTTTGTCTAAGAGAATGTTGTGAGTGATGAATAGAACAGTACATGCACTATTCTATTTATAGACAAACTAAACCACTGATGACCTATGGCTGACGTCACCTAAGACAGTGACATCTAACAGAATAATAACAACATAAAACATCTAATCTAGACAACAACTGTTACATTGGAAACCTCTGATATCTAAACAACTGATATGTAAACCACTAATAGCTTGAATCATCTTTTGGAGCCTAAGTGTTGTTGGCTCCAACAGACCTTGAGTCTTCAGTACTTTGGATTAGCAGTTGTTTCTTCATCAGCCCTTTGTGAACAGCAGTTGTTCAGCAGATGTTGGGGTATAGCAAATGTTAGAGTCAACAGTCTTTTGGGAGAAGTAACTTGTAAATGTTGATTTTATTCTGGATCATATATAGCATGTTTTGGCTTTCCAAATCATTTGTTCTTCTCCAGGTCAGCAGACCCAACGACATCTATCTTGGGGCCAGGGGAGGTCGGGCATGACCACCCCTAGAAAGCATTCAAAGCACAAACTCCCAATCTTAATGAACTCCACACATGAGATTGCTATATATAGACCATGGTGTCAGAAACTCATTCTTATGCTCAACCGTGCATATGAGTCCAAAAGCATGTGGATGAGTATCATGAAAACCCATTCTCATGGTCACAAAAACCCATTCTCATGGTCACGAAAACCCATTCTCATGGTCCATAATAACAATGCTACCAGATCCATAAATGCCCTTATGGATCACCACAATCTCATGTATTGCACCATATTTAGCTACGACTCAACCCTAGTCTATTCGACAGCGACAGCCACACACAAAGGGTATCAACAAACGAGGCTTCGAGTAGACACGGAGCCATGGATTTAAGGATAACGGGAGCACGCTCAAAGTAAGTAACTCGATCATTTAAATCTCGTTGGATACCGAATATATATATATACATGGTTATATAAATATATACGTACTTGAAATTAGTCATAGAAGCTTCATGATAGGAAGATTGATTTATAACTTGAACATGGATAGGAAATGGCCTTAGTTGAAGGTTGCTGATATACCAATTAGGCTAACGGCTCAATTGGTGAATGAAGGGATAGGGAGCCTAATCCAGGCGGACGCGGCCTCCCTATCCCCGCTGAACAGAGGATCCGCGGAAATGGTCGCGTAGCACGGTTCCGGCGGAAAAGACTTGGGTCACAACCCTACACACCTATTGAAAACATGTGTGCGTCTGCCAACGCGCGGGCTGCTTCACATAATAACATTCTTAAGTACGAGGTACGGAAGATCAAGAGTCAGGAAGATCTACCCGCAGAGGATCACTGACACCACCAACTGGACAGGGACACGTGTCCGCGGTTGCCCAACAACCACTGAGGTTCAATAGTGACGTGACTAGTTCCATGCTTCCACCATGCTGCCCCTACTGTTCTGACCAGGCATGCTTACCTGCTGTCAGAGGTCATGTCAGACGACGGCAGGTAAGTCAACCATGCCGGTTCAGAACAACATGCCGCCAACGGCCAGTCACAAGCTGCCACGTGTCCACCGGTAAACTCACCGCTGACGTCATCTACAGTGGATGTCCTTTTCCCGCCTTTTTCAGATACCAAGGACGGTTGGGCCGAGCCAAGGCCCAAAGATCACAAGATTCGTCGTGGGCTTCTTCTCAAGCCCACGACCTTCATTATAAATAGAAGACTCTAGCTCCCTCCAAAAGGGGGGATCATTAATCACTTGTATCTAGGGCTAGAATTACTCTTATGCTTTGTACTCTCCAAAGTAATAATATTCTCAGCTCTTCACAATGGACGTAGGTCATACTCGACCGAACCACTTACATCTTTGTGTCTCATATTTACTCACTCACCACACACTCACTCACCTACACATTCGGGTACTCCAACGGTTTGGGTAAAGGAACGTACGTACAGTAACATAAGTGCAACCCCTCGGAGATTAGTAATAATCCCCGAGTAGCTTATTGTTTCTTCATTGGCGCCATCCGTCCGGTTACAACATTTTCTTCTTTTAACCCACCCATGGCTGAACCCAACCCCAACACAACTGTCATTAATCCGGCTGAGGACATCGACGTCCAACCCATGGGAAACGACGGTACCTCGGCCACGGTCACAAAACAGTCAACCTCACGCATCCAGAAACCTGCTCGTGAGGTCGATGGCGACGTAACAGACGAAAGTAATGGAGACGACTCAGACGAAGACCCAGACCAGTGGCTCTTACGTCAGAGCACCAAAAGCGCCGCTATTTACCAGCGGATGCTCGTGTGACAGGCGAAGAAGAAAGGCAAGACCCTCACTTATGGTTCTTCGCCAAAAAAGACCCACAAAAACAAAGAGACTTCCATTCGACGCGGTAGTCGCGGTGGGGAGCCCGGCGGAAACGCCGGAGCTCGGGGCCGAGCTAGCAACCGTGATGAGTCGGACGGGTACGAGTCGTCAAGCACTGATTCTGACCACAGAGGAAGGGACCGTACACACCGCTCGCATCGCAAAGATGTGGACGATGACTTGGTCAAACCCTTCCGCCCAAAATCATTCGCGGAAAAATCAAAGTTTGTCGCTCGCATAGCAACGGCGGCAATCCCAAGAACAGCCAAGCTTCCCAGCAGCGTCGGCATGTACGACGTCCTGCGTGACCCAGACGACCACATTCACAACTTCGAATGTGCGGGAAGCTCGGTTAACTGGTCGGTTCAGGTTTGGTGCCACCTTTTTGCCCAAACACTGACCGGCGCAGCTAGAGTCTGGTTTGATAACCTCCCCGCAGGGAGCATCGCTGATTTTGATGATCTCACCGACAAGTTTGGTAATCATTTCTCACACCTTCGAAAACACAAGAAAGACAAAGCACACATTCTTTTGTGTCGCCGATATGACCATGAGTCCATCGAGGACTTCATCGTTCGCTTCAACAAGGAGGCGCTACAGATAGGCTGCGGGGAAGAACTCACCCGAGCTGCGTTCATCCACAACGTGCGCAGCCCGGAACTCATGAAATGCCTCACAGACAAAGACGGCATCCCGGAATCCTGGAATGAAGTCATCCACTCTGCCAAAATATATGCTTCATCAGAAAAATCATTTAACTAAATGCATGGCTTTCAACAAAATCACCATAATAATAATAATAATAAGAACAAGGGAAAGTCAGTTTGGAACCGCATTTCGGGCTCAACAAACGAGGGGAAGTACTCTCCCGCGAATGATGCTCGCAACATCATCAGCGGCAAACAGTCAAGAGAACAGCGGGGTCATTCCAAGAAAAACCAAGACTGGACACCGTTGACCAAGACTACGTCTCAAGTCTTAAAGACGGAACAAGTCACCCTCAAGGAGCCCAAAGCCCTCGGAAGAAGATGCAACGTCGACACATCCAAATTCTGTGAGTACCACAACGACTTTGGCCATCTCACAGACAATTGCTACTGTCTCAAGTTGGAAATTGAAGCGGCCCTGAAGTCGGGACAACTGGGACACTTGGTCAAAAACGTCCACCGCACGGCCAAGGTCCAAGCTGGTGACGATACGAAAGCAGACGGATCATGAAAAAAGATCCGTGACCTGAACACGCATGCGGCAACAATCATCCCGCGCCCTCAATGCAATATGACGAGGCCGGGAAGGCAGCACCAGCAAGGGAAGAGAAACCGAGTGCCGAAAAATGACACATGGAAGGAAGCAAAGGTCATCCTACCGAAAGTGCGCGGCGGGGCATCCTGCACCGCCCCTTTAGTCATCACCGCTGTCTTCGGCCACTATCGAACAAGGTACATGTTCATGGATGGCGGTAGCAGCACCGATATCATGTATGACCAATGTTTCCAGCAATTAGATGACGAGGACAAGATCAAACTCGTCCCCGTAAATGAGCCAATCTCGGGATTCATTCACGAAACAATCATGCCGCGTGGTATGATCTCTATGCCGGTAACATTGTCAGATGGCACACATGAACGCACAGAAATTTGCGACTTCATGGTTTTGCCAGCAAACTCCAACCATGACATCTTACTAGGCCGCGAGGGCATCGCACGCTTCAACGCCTCACGCAATGGTGGGATTCCCAACCAGAACAGGTGTGGCAATCATTCGGGGTAACAAAGAATGCCACTCGGCCGAAGCCGTAAAGCCGCCAAAGATGGTTAAAACGGATGCCCGCACAGAGCCGGAAAAATGGATCCTCAATCCTAAATTTCCGGAGCAAACGGTGGTCATAGGCCATGTAATCTCCGACTCCATTCGCAATCACTTGAAGCAGCTACTGATCCACAACATGGACGTGTTCGCCTGGCAACCAGCGGACATGGTCGGCGTCCCCCTAGAAATCAGCCGCAAGGGAGTACAAACGCCCATCTACTACATCAGCCGCACCTTGCTCGATGCGGAAACAAGATATACCATTATGGAAAAACTGGTTTTAGCCCTGGTACACGCATCCCGAAGACTACGACGATACTACCAAGGGCACCCAATCAACGTCCTCACAGATTACAAAATCAGTGACGTCTTGCGCAAACCAGAACTTTCGGGTCGACTGGCAAAATGGGCCATTGAGCTTGGAGTGCACACCATATATTAGAAGCCCCGACCCGCGGTCAAGGGACAAGTCCTAGCGGACTTCGCCACTGAAATACCAATGGATAAAGTTCAAGAATGCAAAGCAGAGAAATCTCCCGCGCCAACACAAAACCCATCGCAGACATGGTCCCTCTTTACAGACGGGGCCTCCAACGACGATGGTTCAGGCGCAGGGTTACGTCTCATCAGCCCAGACAAACATGAGTTCACATACGCCATCCGCCTCGACTTTAAAAGCACGAACAACGAGGCGGAGTACGAAGCCTTGCTGGCAGGCCTCCGCATTGCGGAAAAAATGGGGGCCAGGCACGTGGAGGCACACGTGGACTCATTACTTGTCGCCCGACAGATAAACGGGGTATATGACGCAAAGGACGAAACCACGTCACTATACTTGGAACAGGCTAAAAAACTCATGAGCAAAATCGCCTCCACGGTTTTCGAACACATGGCTAAAGAAGTCCGCGTCGAGGTACTCAATACCCGTCCGTCCCGCTGAGACAGGTCAACGTCATCCAAACAGGCAACACGTCCTGGATGACCCAAATTCACGCTTACTTATCCTCCGGAACCCTGCCTGACGATAAGTCAGAGGCCCAGAAGATACAGCATAAGGCTTTGCATTACAGCTAACAGACGGCGTCCTATACCGCCGATCCTACCTGGGACCACTACTCCTCTGTGTAGACTCCGCAGACGCACTGTTTCTCATTAAAGATATACATGAAGGTACATGCGGATTACATGCGGGACCAAGGATGGTGGTCGCGAAAATCATGAATGCAGGATACTACTGCGCGGCATGCACACTGATGCCGTCAGAGAACTGCGCAAGTGCGACAGTTGCCAACGCCATGCGCCAAATACCTTGCGACCAAAGAACGACTTGGTACCAGTCACGGCGTCATGGCCTTTCCAAAAGTGGGCAATTGATCTCGTAGGTCCATTCCCGGCGGCCCCGGGAAATGTCAAGTTCCTCATCATGGCCATTGATTACTTCACCAAATGGGTCGAGGCGAAGCCTTTGGCCAAAATCGATGGACCCCACGTAAAAAAATTCATCTGGGAGTTCATCATCTGCAGATTCGGCCTACCAATGCAAATCGTTAGCGACAATGGCACGCAGTTTGCGGATAACATGCTACAATCTTGGTTAGCGCAAATGGGCGTCAACCAAATATTCACATCCGTTGCGCACCCACAAGGAAATGGCCAAGTGGAACGAGCCAACAGAAGCATTGTAGAAGGAATCAAGGCACGGCTGGGCACCAGGCGCACAGGATGGGTGGATGAACTACCACATGTCCTGTGGACCTACCGCACTCACACAAAAACAAGCAACGGAGAAACTTCGTTCAGCCTAACCTACGGGTCTGAGGCGGTAATCCCGGCCGAGATGGGCTGCCCTTCCGCAAGGGTCCTACTGGCCGACCAATACAACAATGATGAAGAACTCCGCATCAACTTGGACTTACTCGAGGAACGGCGGGACCTGGCGGCCATCAGAGAGGTCCATAATGGGAAGGTCGGAGACTAAGTTTTCCGCAACAACGAAGCATCCAGCGCAGAAAAGCCAGGAAAACTCGCTCCAAAATGGGAAGGTCCATACAAAATTCAAGAAATTTCAGGCAAAGGGGCCTACACGCTAGAAAGGCTAGACGGCACGCCCATCCCCCGATCTTGGAACGCAACGCAGTTGCGCCTATGTTATTTGTAACCCTGTCATCACGCCCGGCTACACATGCCGTGGCAATCATTATTAAAAGAATGTTTCCACTATTACTTGTAGCTCTACTTGTTTTTCCGCGCTGAGGTCTTCAAGACAACGCTACAGGCTATGCCGGACTAACGCAGCTTCGTGCTACGGCTAGGATGTATAAAACACCTAACCCGCGCTGCAGTCTTCAAGACATAGCCCACTTGTCGGACAGTAACATTCGCGCCAAGGGACCATGCTAAAACCCACTTTAGTCTCCTAGACCCGCTTTTAGCGCAGGTCAGACTTCGCGAGTAGCATGGTGCCTTGCGGCGCGAATATCCATCTTCAAGACAAGACCCATAGGGTAAGATTGTCGGACTAAAGACACAAGTTGCGTCAAGTATTGGTCTTCAAGGCAAAAGCAAGCACTTAAATGCCGGATCACTTACTACACGCACGCGCTAACTCTTACTTACACACTAGGTGACGACTTGGTTAAATAAGTAAAACAAGAGTTAACGCGAGACAACACAAACAATAAGGAACTAAAATATTTCATTAACTATGGGGATTAAAAACCCAACAAAAATTTACAGGAAAAGTAAAGAACAAGCTAACTATTCCGAGCCACTGAAATCCACCAGCTGCTCATCGGTCTCGGGTGCCTCCTCATCATCAGCCCGCGCACCGGAAAACCCTTCACCAGCGGCCCGCACTGTCAGGTGCAATTGTGAACAACGATGCAGTTGGCTACTTTGCAAATCGCATGGCGAGAGAGAGCAGAACGAAATGGGATGTGGTCACCCCACAGTATCCGAAGAGGATTGTTCACAAGAAGAAAGATCATATAACGGGGATGAACAAGGTCACCTTGAAATACAAACCACCGACCGTGTTAAAACATATACCTTTGATTCCTATTCCACAACATTTTGCAAAGGATTTTATGTGGTGGTACTATGACTAGAAGACAGTAGAAGCTATTATCTTGTTGAAGGATGGAAAGAATAATTTCAAGAAGATACATATCTTTGATCCGATGTGGTTGATAAACTGCTCATATGAAGATATTATCATGTTGTATTACAACCTGATCTACTGTGAAGAGAAGGATAGCGAACAGGCTTTTAAGTACCAACGTGTGGTATATTTGTGTTTTGCTTAGGATGTTAATGCGCGATGCGATTATGATAAGAAACTGGGGAAATTTGTTCAAGTTCAGAAAGAAAAGAAGAAACCAAAACAAACTTTTGAACCGGTAATGACTAAAGAGCAGAAGAAGATTTTGCGCATCAAGTTAATGAATAAACAAATGGACAAAGAGCGAAGGCTAAAGCAATCCAAGCAATAGTCGAGGGAGAGTTTGTAGATACATGTTTTGCGACTAGTGCTATTGGATTGCACATTCTATTCTGATTTGCTGAAAATGGGAGGTCGAAGCTAGATATAAAGGGTCGAAGGAGATGATATTTGGTCGAAGGTAGAAAGCTTTGGTCGAAGGGGAAGTTTTGTAGAGCATTGTGTTGATTCGCCCATATGAATGGTCGAACCTGCACATTCGACCTTACGAAGGGGCGAATGTGCAGGTCTATAAATAGGTTGAATTCATTTTAAAGTTAAGTTTTTGGTCAGTTTGTTCCCTCCTTCGATCTAGTTTTCTCCCTAGGGTTTTTGTTAAGTCTGATTTGAGTCTTTATCATTATAAACAAGGTTTTGTAAAGATTATCATCAATGTTTATGAATGAAAAGCAATGTTTAAAGTGATTTATGTGTTTTGCTGATCTTATTATCATTCCGTAAATGATTCAGGGATTTCGCACCTAAATTGATATACTTGTTTGATCAATATCTTTGTTTTTGACAATCCGATCCTCACATACATTGAGGAAGCACTGATAGCTGAAAAGAATCAAGTCACCAAAGCAGATGAAAAGCAACAAGAGGCCCCCAAGAAAGCTGATGAGAGGGATCAGGTAAGTATTCCTCTTGAAATAAAAACAAAGTTGTGCTTACCAAGGTGTGTTACAACTGTTGCTTACTGTTTGTATCACAATAGAAAAATTTTAAGAGAAATGGATCAGATTCGAAAAATTAACAATGAAATGAAAGAAAATGAGCTAGCATATCAGCGAAAGTTAAATGCAACTCTAGCTGAAATGCAAACTCTAAAAGAATTTGTTCTCAAAAAAGGATTTTCTAATAAATGATTTAACCTCAAAGTTAGAAAAATCTAGAAATGAAACAAATCATCTTCAGATCATTGTGGACAAATGGAATGTAAGCAAACAGGCTCAAGCTGATCTAGTGGATTGCTCAAGGCAATCTTTTGTTAAATATGGAATGGGATATAAAGATAAAAATGGGATCGAAAGATCTTTATTTTTACCTACGAGCAAAAGTGAATATATACCGATTCCAAAACCTCATCCAAAAAATGATCTTTGTGAAAAGGAAAGTGTAAAATCTGAGTCTGAGTCTAATACTAATATAAGTAAAAGCAATGCAGATGTGACCCAATAATTAGAGGAGAAAGATGATGAAAGTTGTGGTGGAAAGACATTGGGGTTAGGTCACCCGGGTGCCAATTACTCTACAGTGAATTGGTTCATCTGGAATAATCAAAAGACTAAAATTGTTCTTAATTCGGATGACTGTAATAGTTAATCTAGGCCGGATGACTGTAATAGTTCATCTAGGATGGATGACTGTACTAAAATTAATTCTAGACTTGATCTAAAGGGTTTAGTAGACCCTAATGACAGGAAGAAACCTGTTCAATGTTCTAATGTTTGTGTTGACAATATTGTGCCTACCTGTGTTGATTTAAAATCTGCATTTTCTGATGATAAAACGGCATATAAGCCATCTGTGTTTGTACCAGAACTAAAGCAAAACAGGTTCGTAAAATTTCTCGCAGAAAAGATTCCGAAATTTGTTCCATCATCTACAGATATCTCATGTTCTGAAGACTCACAAAGTGACACGGGTCATTTAAGTTGTGAAGACTCATAGAGTGACACAGAAAGCAACATCAGCACTCAAGAATGCAGCACAGATGAAGAATCAAGTGGCAACAAAAGCGAATCAAACTCAAGTTCAAGCTCAAGCAAGAACAAGCAAAGAACATCACAACCATCATCATCCAAATCTTCACCAAAGTCCAAGCCTAAACACTCCAAATGCTTTAGATGTGGCAAAGAAGGACATGTGGTCAAAAAGTGTCATTTAAAACAAAAACCACAAAATGATTTCAAAACTCAAAACTCTTTTTCTGATCAGATCCAAAACCTTCAAGAAACAGTAAAAAGTTTTGTTAAAACCACACAATTTCGGAAGAGAAGAGTCAATGATGGGTGAAAATCACGATAGATCAAAACTAAAACAAACATGGATTCCCAAAGTTAACTAAATACATGTTTTGATCATCTTTGTATATTATTTTTATAATAAGCTGCATAAATCGATGATAGCTCTTATGAGATATATGTGGAATGTTGATAGCGGTGCGTCAAGAACCATCAGTGAATCCCCATACATATCGATCCATGACTGGATCATTGATGTACCTCACCGCCAGCAGACAAGACATCATGTGGGCAGTTGGATGCTATGCACGTTTTCAATCAAATCCCAAGCAATCTCATGAAACTGCAGTCAAAACAATCTTCCGCTACCTCAAAGGAACACCAAAACGTAGTTTATGGTATCCTAAGAGTGATAATTTCGATTTAATCGCTTACTCTGATAGTGATCATGCAGGTTGTAGAATTGATAGAAAATTTTTCTCTGATGGTTGCAAATTTTTGGGGAATCGGCTTGTATCTTGGCAAAGCAAAATGCAGATAACAGTGTCTATCTCCACTGCTCAAGCTAAGTACACTGTTGCGTCCAGTTGTTGCTGTCAAGCTTTGTGGATCCAAAATCAGTTGCTGGATTACAGTTTAAATGTCATGAAAACCCCAATCTTAATTGATAATGATGCTTGTCGTGACATCGTGAAGAATCCTATCGACCATTCTAAAACACTACCTATTGAGATCAGGATTCACTCTATTCGTGATGCTCACGATAAATAATACATTCAAGTGTTACCCATTGATACTGCTGATCAAAAGGCAGATATCCTCACAAAGGCTCTTGACAAAACTCGTTTCCTCCAATTGGTCACTTGGCTGGAAAATGATAAATTTTGAGTGAGCACACATTATGTCATGGTCTTTTAATTAAAACAAGATTTTTGGGGGAGAAAGTAAAACGGGTCTATCCCTACTGCAAAATTTCAAGAAATGATAGGAACTAACCATATTTTGTCAGCATGTGAATAGGATCCAGAGGATGTTGCGACTTCAAGCAACGATATGTCAGTAGGTTCAGTTTAAATTAACTAAACTGCTACTAGGTGATTAACTGTAAAATCCACACGGAAATTTGGATTCCCACTGTGTTTTAGGTCTGCACAAGCTGAGTCCGGTCATACATAGGTTGAGAGATCAAAAGACACAGAAAATTTTGTGCGTATATAATCAAAAGACACCTAAGAGTGCAAGCTTCCAATGCGGGGCTAATCAACCAAATGAGCAGCAAAAGACACGCAATGTTAGTGACGTGCAAATATATATATATATAAATAGCTCAACAAGCGATCAGATGATCAACTTCTCTGCTTATGGAAACATAGACCTGAAGCTCTCATCATCTGATTGACATAATGATCATCTTCTTTGCTTATGGAAACATAGACCTGAAGCTCTCATCATTATATCTCAATAAACCTTGAGGATTGGTAGGCTTATACCTAGCACAAGTGGGGTCCATAAAATTTTTGTCAATATTACCAAAACATGATAAATCTCATCACCAAACGTATGTTGAAAGATAAGAGGCATGGATTTAAATGGACAAGTATACCGACAATTTTTCTTGGGCTGCAGCTATCAAACGGAAAGTTGAAATGTGATCTGGCAGGTATGGTTAGTATGATCTTGTATGCAAAAGGAGAGAAACAGTTAACCCCTCTCGTTGTTTTTTTTAATTAAAAAAAACGTACAAAATATAAAAAAGTTTAGGGGGAGTATTAAAATATGTTCTCGAATGTGAGATGTGATTATTGCATATAATCCTGATCATCATCCAGTCTGTGATCAAGAACAGTGCACGGGACGAGATTGTGAGATTCTTCGATCCGGTAGATGTATTCATGTTTTATCTGTCAGAGTTGATGCAGCTGTTTGGGAACACAATCAGAGTTGGGGCCGGTCAGACACTGCTGGAAGAAGGAATGCTATTTCAAAGAGTAGAAGATCATGCTAAAGAGAGGAAGCTGGAGATCTTAGAAATTTTGGAAATGATCGAGGCTGCAGACACAGAGAATGAGCTTGGAGACAAAGAAAAGGATATTGCTTACAAAGACAAAGCTGACAATTAAAGAAAAGCAGCCAGAAACAACTGAAGCTCCAGAAGTGATAGTTCCAAAACAACCAGTACGGGAAATGCAGGAAGAAGGTGAATCGAGTGATATCTCGGTTTGAAGCTAATGGATGAAGATCTGGTAGCTGTGGTCTAGGGGGAGTATTATTAGGTTCAGTTGAGACCACAGTTACCAGGACAATGACTTTTGGTAGTTAATATGATGGTTTACTAGCCAAGGGGCTGATTATGTAAATACCCATAGTTTCTAGGGTTTCCCTAGTGGGCTGTGCGCTTATTGTCAAGCCCTGCGCACTTAAGTTAAGTGCGCAGGCCCATCTGTCTTGCCTATAAATAGAATACATGAGCAGCTCATTAGGGTTAGGGGTTTTGGTCTTATTTGATAGCACAAGAAGTTCATAGGGTGCATACTTGTTATAATTCCATGGTGTATCAACGTTTTATCTTTAATGGAAGTCTGATTTTGTTCATCTTGTGTGTCGGTTTTACAAAGATTATCTAGTATCTTAGTTTTGCAAAGATTAATCACTTAAAACACCTAATCAATAGATGTTTCTAAGTGATAACAATCACTAGCACTTAAAGATCTAGAATTTTGGGACTTACACCGACAAGTAAAAGGCAACGTATAAATGACCAATAGTCAGAGAAACGAATGTAACACCTTAATGATAAACAACATAAGGTCTTCAAGACCACCATACACATAGTTGCTATTTAAAGAAAGTATAAGTAGATGTACTTATGCAAATAAACATAGAAATGTGACACCAATAGGTAAAGTGGGGAAAGAGCCCTTTTGAAAAAACGCGGAAATGATCTAGGGATTAATAAGTTCTTTGATACATTAATAAACGGAAACTGGTGATAGTACCAGGAATGCACTTTAGAAAGGTTGATCGATAGAGAAATGGTCTTTGTATTCAAAGTACCCAAAATTTAATACAGTAAGGATGTGAAAATTTAATGTTATACATGAAATAATATCTAAGAAAACGAAAAAGTCAGAAGACTCGAGTTAAATCACAAATAAGAAGCCAAAAGAATGAAAGACGTAAAATTGAAAAGCCCGATAAGAAAGGGGCCACGAACCCTAGGAGCAGAAAACTATCCATAGACAGAATAACGTCATAAAAGCCCAAGATACCGGTGCAAGAAAAGGGTGGAAAGATGATACACTATAGGTGTACATGAGGTTATGAAAAAAATACATTTACCAAAATCATAAACTTCGATGTTGTGTGGCAAAATGACAATAGTTGATAGGATCATGTAAATTTCACAATAGATGGTAATTCGAGAGTGGTAGTGGTTAATAGTTAGCAGATTCCATGAACCTTGCCTTAGAAATAAGAATTCTAGGCTAAAGAAAATAAAGCACGCTATACGTTGAAATAGTGACCTAATAATTATTAGGAACTCGATTACACACTAAAAACGATAATCTTAGCTTGGAATACGAGAGGCTAGTCCATGTGATGACCATTACCTAAACCAGTGCTCATACGGATGTTAATTGGCAGTTTGGCTTTAAAAAGTCCAACAAATCCGAACATATGGTCTTAATGAAATAGTGTGTACAAACACATTTGAGATCGTAGTCTTTTGATAGGATGGCTTACTAAAGTATGTGACTTGTGGATTTTAAGTCCATTTATAATGGGGAAATACATATGATAAATGATTCATGAAAATACAAAGCAAATAGTAACAGATGGATAAAAGAAAGATAAACTATGAATAGTCTAGTGATGGCTAGGCAACCAACAAAGCTTCAAACGGGTCAAGCGAAAATGTTGTTGCCACTTGGACCCAGAGAAAAACATAAACCTAACTAAGCCCGTTAATAGGTACAAACACTGTATAAAGGGACACGCTATGTCTAGGATAAGGAAAGCATGAGGTACGAAAGGGACTCGATGCTTTAAGGTAAAACCATAGTATTATAAGAGGCATTTGAGCCGAAGTCCAACAGGAACTAAACCCATGTTGAACGTTGGTGACGGTCTTCAAAAGTTATAATAACCAAATCTTGTTAGATACCGAATATATATATACATGGTTATATAAATATATGCATGGTTGAAATTAGTCATAGAGGTTTCATGTTAGGAAGACTGAATTATAACTTGAACTTGGATAGAAAATATCCTTAGTTGAAGGTTAATGATATACCAATTAGGCTAACAGCTCAATTAGTGAACAATAGATATATACGACCTTATTTGGTGGTCAAACATTACATAACATAAGTTAATGGGTAAAGAAGCCCCGTAGATGTATACTAAAGAAAAACTCAAATAATTAATCTATGCATAAAGTATTGGAATCCTTGAAGGATAAAACAACTCGACAACCGATGCATAAACGACCGCGGGTCGCAGAAGCAAAGAAAAAAACCGTATATACAAGTCCACCCTGTTAAGAGATCAAACCTTATGCATGTTAAACATTGGAATTGGGTTAAAAGCTCAAAATCTCGTAAACTTGTCCTTAACGGGTCAAATGACCTGTACTGAATAAAACACCCGAAAATGATTTAGAAGCCCAAATAGGACCTAACCACGAGTTAGGTGATATTTAGATGGGCCTAAGTTAGTAAGAATAGGGCACTGAATGTCCGTTGGGACATGACCTAATTCCTTTGATAGTTCATTCATGATTATTAATGTAAGCTTAAGAAGACACCAATATGCAAATCTATCAGACTTGGATTTTCATTCCGTTTTAAAACTTATGACTTTTCTAACCGATTAAAGGGTTGTTTGTTGATGTTCAGCCCTAGGTACGATCTATTTTGGAGCCGGATGGAGGATCAAGCTACTCTGAAGAACCGAACGCGCAAATATCATAAAACGCTTCTACAAATATCTTGTTTAAAATGTTGTAATGTATTTGGGTTAGAAATCAAGTTGAAAAAAGCTTGTAAGCACCAACATATGGTCGTAAACTTTTTTATTCCGATCATCATGCGGGATCATTTTTAGTTCCAAAAAGTTTTAAGTGAATCCCAAATTTTACAACATAAATCACGTGTTTATGGTATAAAACCTTGTTTATTCTCGTTGGGTCTTACACGATGACCTCTACCGGTCGTTGAGCAGGTACGATGGCCTCTACTAGTCGTTGAGCAGGTTATTAGAACCTCTAAGAACCATTGAGAGGCATGATGACTTCTACCAGTCGTTGAGCAGGTTATTATAACATCCCAATGTTAAAACATGCACTAAAATGAACCTTATACGGAGGTAAAAGCTAAACTAAGATTTGAACCTAGTTCAAGGTTATGGAGGCAAGCGTGAACTATGAGTCACACCGAAAGGAGCTAAAGGAGAAATAATAAAGTCCAATTGGCTAAAGTGCCATTCTGGACATTAAATTTGGGAAACCCTAAGCTGAAAATATGGTTTTAAACCATATAACGACATGTTAAATAAAGGAAGAAATTAAATGCTAAATCAAAAGGGATTCATATGAGACCCTAGAACCAGAGGTGGATTTTACCATGAAAAAACCGTTCATAGCCATGAGCTACGATCATATACATAAGAGAAAAAAATAATTATTTTGATCTAAATGAGGCACTTTAGAATAAACAAAGAGAATTGAACCTTCATGGGCCTTTAGCACTTGATGAACGAACCGACAACTAAAAGACCAATGTATAAATGACCAATAGTCATAGAAATGAATGTAACACCTTAATGATGAACAACATATGGTCTTCAAGACCACCATGCATGTAGTTGCTAATTAAAGAAAGCATAAATAGATAAACTTATGCGAATAAACATAGTTATGTGACACCAATAGGTTATGTGGGGAAAGAGACCTTTGAAAAACGCGAAAATGATCTGGGGATTAATAATTCCTTCTGGACATTAATAAACAGAAACTGGTGGTAGTACCGGAATCACACTTTAGAAAGGTCGATCGATAGGGAAATGGTCTTTCGTATCAAAGTACCCAAAAGAAATAAGTAGAAAAGGTAATCCAGTGAGGATGTGAAAAATTGATGTTATACATGAAATAATATCTAAGTAGATGACAGAGTCGAAAGACTCGAGTTAAATCACAAATAAGAAGCCCCAAGAATGAAAGACATAAAACTAAAAAGCCGGATAAGAAAGGGGCCACGAACCCTAGGCGTAGAAAACTATCCATAGACAGAATAATGCCATAAAAGCCCAGGCTACCAGTGCAAAAAAAGGGGAAAAGATGATACATTTTATGTGTACATCTGAATGCCTAACAAAAAAGGTTATGACAAAATTCATATGCCAAAATCGCCCCAAACTTCGATCTAGTGTGGTAAATGACAATAGTTGATACGATCATGTGAATTTCACAATAGATGGTAATTCGAGAGTGGTAGTGGCTTATGGTTAGGAGATTCCACGAGCCTTGCCTTAGAAATAAGAATTCTAGGATAAAGAAAATAAAGCACGCTATATGTTGAAATAGTGACCTAATATTGATAAGGAACTCGATTATGCACTAAAAACGATAAGCTTAGTTTGGAATACGAGAGGCTAGTCCATGTGATGAACATTATCGAAACCAATGCTCATATGCATCGTAATTGGCAATTTGACTTTAAAATGTCCAACAAATCCAAACACAAGGTCATGATGAAACAGTGTGTAGAAACACAATTGAGATCGTAGTCTTTTGATAGGATGGCTAATTAAAATATGTGATTTATGGATTTTAAGTCCATTTATAATGGGGAAATACATATGATAAATGATTCATTAAACTACTAAACAAATAGTAACAAAAAAGATAAACTGTGAATAGTCTAGCGATGGCTAGGTAACCAACAAAACTTCAAACGGATTAAGCGAAAATGTTGTTTCCACTTGGACCTAGAGAAATACGTAAACCTAACTAAGCCTGTTAATAGGTACAAACACTGTAAAAAGGGGCACGTTGTGTCTAGGATAATGAAAGTGTGAGGTACGAAAGGGACTCGATGCTTTCCGGTAAAACCAATGTATTATAGGGGGCCTTTGAGCCAAAGTCCAATAGGAACTAAACCCACGTTGGACGTGCGTTACGAGAAGTTGTTATAATTACCAAATTCGATATGACACTAAACATAATGAATAATTAAAACGTATACACTAAGTCCGTAGCGGCTTAAGGGTTCCAAACATGCCAAGGAGTCAGTGCGATGACACTTAGACAAATCATGACACCTACTGGTGCTAAAACTAGAATATTTACCTGTGAGGGGTGAATCAGACTAAATGGTACAATGTCAAATACAATAACACCTCGCAGTAGAGGGAATACACAAGACTAAATTATGAGACAATTAGAAGACAGGGAGGTTAGATCCCCCGCCTATTCGGTAAGTGTCCGGTTTTGCAAACAAAACCCTCTTTAAGGAGGGTGGAGTTATAACACCCCAAAATTTCTAAATCTTATATTTTATATTATAAGCATGCAGGGCTTCTAATTGAATGGGATGAAAAGCAACTAATACGGAATTCCTGATCTATGTATTAATCTCGTTAGCCTTACTAACTAATACACGCCTTAAACACTAAAATAGGACTAACTAAGTTAGTGATTTAACTTGATTCAATACTTATGGATTAATGGATGGACCAAAGTTGCTAAAGTGCCTTAGTTACAAATTTATAAAAACAAATACATTTCGAGGCCACCTCCATGAGAAGGAGATCGATCTCCAACAAAAAACACACACACACACACCCAAGAACACAATTCCAATCTCAAATCAAGAGAAAATCATATGTTTAGATCGTGCATGTGGCTAAATCTAGTCATCTAAAGCCTAATATTCGTTAAGGTAACATCTAATTTCACTTTTATTGTTGTTACATCTCCATATGAAGATATAAACTTGTTGAGTTTGATTGTTGACTGAAATTGGTGATCATAAAGTATGCAATTCAGTTTTGTAATTTCTATCCTTGAAACACAACCGTAGTCTCGGTTCGGCACTTAGAGATCCGACCATTGAATCACTTTGATTTTCGAGATGTATCTTTGAAACATATAGATGATAATTTTCACAAAAGGAATTTCCAATCAGACGTCGGATGATATGACTTGTAAATTGATTTTCATAATAACAAATATTTTCGGATTAGACAACTGGGTCTCAAAGATTGGGATAATCTCGGAGATCCGACCGTTTAATCACTTTGATTTTTGAGTTGTAGCTTTAGAAAATATAGATGATCATTATCACAGAAAGGAATTTCTAATCAGATTTTGGATTATATGAGTTTTAAATTGAATTTCATAACAGCGAGTATTTTCATATTCGAAAACTGGGTCTCAAAGATTGGGCTATTCCCGGATATCCGACCGTTGAATGACTATGATTTTTGAGTTATTGTTGTAGAACACATAGCTAATCATTTTCGCAAAAGGAATTTTTGATCAGAAGTCGCATAATATGAATTTTAACTCTAAACAATTTGTATCAAATTTTGTAAAAAAAAAAAAAAAGAGGTTTAGGTTTATTTGGAAACCCACAATCTATTAAAAGAAATCCCTAATCATGTGTGTGCTACACACTTGATAAGTTTAGGCTGAAATATTTGAATGGAATGATATGTTGATAACTTGTAAAGTGGGTAAACTAAGAATATTCATGAGCATTAAAAAGAACACTAAAAGTGGGTGCACACCAAGGGTTTGATAAAATGTCCAGGTGAGATTCTAGGCATCTAAATATTGAGATAACCGTAAATTTTGTAAATAATTAGGCAAAGGAACTTGATTAAAGAAAAGAATGACCAAAGAGTGTGTAAACATGTTAAGAAAAAGTTCCTAATGACCTAAGTCAATATTCACCTATTAGGTGTTAATGAACAAGGCTTCGAGTAGACATTGAGCAATGGATTTAAGGATAAAGGGAGCATGGTTAAGGTAAGTCACTCGATGACTTAAATCTCTTTAGATACCAAATATATATACATGGTTATATAAATATATATATGCTTGAAATTAGTCATAGAGGCTTTATGTTAGGAAGACTAAATTATAACTTGAACTTGGATAGCAAATGGCCTTAGTTGAAGGTTGATGATGTACCAATTGGGCTAACGACTCAATTGGTGAACAATTGATATATACGACCATATTTGGCAGTCAAACATTACATAACACAAGTTAATGGGTAAAAAAGCCTCTTAGATGTATACTCAAGAAAAACTCAAAAAATCAACCTATGCATAGAATCTTGGAATCCTTAAGGATTAAACAACTCGAAAACCAATGCATAAATGACCGCGGGTTGTAGAAGTAAAGGAAAAAAATCGTATATACAAGTCAGCCTCGTTAAAGGATCAAAACTTATGCATATTAAACATTTGACTTGGGTTGAAAGGTCAAAATCTAGTAAATTTATCTTAACAGGTCAACTTGTACTGAATAAAACACCTGAAAACGATTTAGAAACAAAAATAGGACCTAACCACGAGTTAGGTGATATTTAGACGGGCCTAAGTTAGTAAGAATAGGGCACCGAATGTCCGTTGGGACATGACCTAATTCTTTTGATAGTTCATGATTATTGATGTAAGCTTAAGAAGACACCAATATGCAAATCTATAAAACTTGGATTATCATTCCGTTTTAAAACTTATGACTTATCTAACCGATCTTTTTTCTGTACCAAAGACAAAAAAATAGACCATGTAGATAAGTTGTAAAACCAAATCTTTGCTTCACACCAAGGCCAAGTATATAGACCATACCAACCCTAAGTGAAATTTGATAAGTGAGGATCCACCGCAAAGTGGGAGTGTTTCCACAACACAAATGGGCTGATCACTACATGTGGAGCTAATAGTTAGCTTACAAGTGCGTGGGTTTTTACAAGCCACGGATACACTCATAAGTCTCCCACTTCCTACCAAGTAAAACTTAGTTAAATTATAAGTCTATGAGTACGAACGAGACGAGCCGAGCTTGAGACTAAAACAAAACTCATTTATTTATCGATCTCGAGCTCAAGCTTGGCTTGTGATGCTCGTCAGGCTTGTCGAGCCTTAATGTAAATTAGGTTTGTTAATATTTAATAATACTTACTCCTCATTTAAACTTGTTTAGTAAACAAGTAGAGCCGAGCTTCAATTATCGAGCTTGCAAGCCAAAACAGGACTATTATTCATATTAGTTTTTATCTAATATATTAAATAATAAATAATAAATGAGCCGAGCTCGAGCTTTCATAATTCAATCGACCTTAAGCTCTAGCCTGGCTAAGCTTATGCTAGACTCGGCTCGTTTGTTTGAAGCAAATGAAAGTATTATTAAATTTTTTTTTTTGTAAAAGCATAACTATTTTTGTGGCTTTCCTTATTAGAGTAAACATTATTGTTAGAAAATGCTTATACATGGTTTATTTTTTATTATATTTCAAAAAAGAAAATAATAACGAATTATATTAAAAATTAATAATTAAATGGGGTTAAGTTATGTTACATAGTGTAATAAAAGGAGAAGGATGAGAAAGATACATAAGACACAAATAATCACGAAATATAACACAATGAGTCACAAAATATAACACAATGCCAATAAATATAATACAATGCCAAGGAAAAAAGACACAATCAATTGCAGAAATGTCACAACAATGAAAATAAAGAAAAGACACAATGTAGCATATAAGACACAATGATATACAACAAATTCTAAAAACTTAAAGCTAAAAATCCAAAAAATCAGAAACCTAAAAACTAAGATCGTAGAGTTCGATGAGACAGTTCCAATGCTGCTCTACTGAGTTTAATCGGGCTCCGTTTGATACCCTTCCTATGACTTTCTATTTTTCTTTCGCTGTGTATTTGATCCTATGATTCACCGATTTAAAATTTGGTCATTTCAAATGTATCATCAGTTACCCTAATTAATGGCATCACAACTTAAACCCTTGATGCATGATCATTGTCGGAGCCAATGAAATGGAGAACCTAACCTACTCGCAACTCTCTTTATCCATCCTACCCAACCTCCCTATCCATCCCTCCCCTCTCTAGCTCGATACCTTCCTTAGTCTTCCTCTCTCTTTCCATGTCACTCTTCCTCTCTCCCTCCTTCCTTATACCCCCTCTAAACGGGTTACTAATCCATGATTACAAGATAATCTACCTAAATTACATTAGAAATATTCTAGATTTATATTCTATTACACCCACACAGTCGAAACTGGAGGTTTCCGTATGTTGAGACAGGAACGAAAATCGTCGAACAGCACTCTTGGGAGGCCTTTGGTGAATATCTCCGCAATTTGAAATCTTGTCGGAGTATGTAGAATTCGAATTGTTCCTCTCTGTACATGCTCCCGAACAAAGTGAATATCCAACTCAATATGTTTAGTACGTTGATGTTATACCGGTTACGAGAAAAATAAATAGCACTGATATTATCAAAATAAACAAGAGTAGCAGATTTAACCGGGCGACGCAGTTCAAGTAAAAGATTCTGGATCCAACAAACTTCAGCAACAACGTTGGCAACAACTCGATATTCCGCCTCGGCACTCGAGCAAGATACAGTAGATTGACGCTTGGAGGACCAGGATAGTAGATTCGACCCCATGTACACGCAATAACCCGAAGTAGACCGACGCGTGTCAGGACAGCCAGCCCAATCTGCATCTGTTTAGGCACGTAAAGATATATCTGAAGAGGTCAAAAGCGTAAACCCATAATCAATCGTGCCTTTGACATACCAAATGATGCGTTTCAATGCATTCCAATCATCATTCTTTGGGTCATGCATATGCATACAAATTTGTTGAACTGCATAGCTTATATCTGGTCTGGTGAATGTGAGGTACTAGAGAGCACCTGCAAGGCTTCTGTATAGAGTTGGATTATCAAATGGCAGACTAGATGTGGCATTGAGCTTTGGTTTTGTATCAAGCGGTGTCGCGACTGGATTGCATGAATCCATACCAGCGCGCGAGATGATATCCAAGGAATAAGATTGTTGTGATAAGAACATGCCGGTATTAGAATGGGAAACCTGGATACCTAAGAAGTAGGTGAGAGGTCCAAGATCTTTCATAGCAAATTTAGCTGCGAAGCTACGAATAAGTCGCACACGTAGGGAATCTGTGGAGGATGTGAGAATGATCTCATCCACATAGATGAGGAGGTTAGCAATGTCACCCCGTGGTGAAAAGTAAATAGAGAATTATCACACTTGCTCTGAATAAAGCCAATAAAGAGCCCAAAATCGGTGAATCTTTGGTACCAAGCACGAGGAGCTTGTTTGAGGCCATAGAGAGATTTCCTAAGACGGTATACATGATCAGGATAATCTCTGTGGCGAAAACCCATAGATTGGTACATGTAAACCATCTCCGATAAGTTACCATGCAAGAAGGCATTGGTGACGTTCAGCTGATGAATTGACCATGACTGTGAAAGGGCTAAGGTTAAAACAGTACGTATTGTGGCGGGTTTAACCACAGGACTGAAAGTTTCTCCACAGTCAACACCGACCACTTGATTTCTACCATCACATACAAACCGAGCCTTATAACATTCCAACGTGCCATCAGACCTGTATTTGTGGCGAAAAAGACGCATACTACGAATCACATGCATATATTCTTTTCTCGAGACAAGGTCCTAAGTCTTGTTTTTAATTAAAGCATTAAACTCGTTAGCCATGGTATCGTACCACTCTGGTTTGGACAAGGCCTCATGGGGTGTTTCGGGGATTGGAACAATGGTAGAGGTGGAAAGGTTAAATATTTGTTTTGGTTTGGTGATGCCTGACATAGCTCGGGTTCACACTGTTTGGGTGGGTGGGGTGGGGGTACGGGTATGGGACTTGGTGATGGGACGGGTGGGGACGGTTGTCGGTGAATAAGGGAACCAGGTGATGATGGTGTAGTCTGAGGTGGAAAGGCGGCTGGTGAGGAAGTCAAGTTTGATGGGCCAATCAAATAATTAAGGTGGTCAGTAGGTAAATTAGAGGTGTGAGGAAGTGGGTCCGATGGTGGGCTATATATTGGGAGGATGAGGTGAGGTAGCATTAATTGGGCCTGGGACTTAGGTTATGTTTGGGCCGGTGGGATTGGGTGTAGGTGGAGTAGGGGTTGTAGGATGGGATTGGGCTGGGAACCTAAATTGAGGGTGGATGGGGTCATCATGGAATTTATAATTTCGGAGGGTGGGTTTTGGCTTTTTGGCAAATTGAAAAACGGTTTCGTCAAAGAGGACGTGACGGTTAATGATAATTTTGTTTGTTTTTAGGTCTAAACATTTGTAGCCACAGTGGTTTGGTGGGTAACTAAGGAAGACGCGTGCGGTGGAGCGGAATTCTAATTTATGAATGGTGGTATGTGGGATAAGTGTATGCACTCGAAGATGGTCATATGTTGGAAGACATTTATTAAGTCGTTGGGTGGGTGTTTAGAGGTGATGTATTTTTGTGGATATTGTGGAGGTAGGTTGCGGTTTCAAGGGCGTGTGACCAGTAAGTGATTGGCATTAAAGAGTGGGCTAAGAGTGTTCGGATGTGGTTGTTTATGGTTCGAAACTTCCGCTCCGCTTTTCCATTTTGTGATGAGGTGTGTGGGCAAGAAAAGCGAAATTGCATCCCATGTTGGTTACAAAAGGTGTGAAATTGGTTATTGGCGTATTAAAGATCGTTGTCACATTGAAGTTGTTTTATTTTAGCCCCGAATTGTGTGCGAACAAAGGTCGTGAATTTGGTAAACATGGTGAAAACATCGGATTTGTGGGCAATTGGGTAAGTCCATAGAAAATAAGTGTAATCATCTAAGAACAACACATAATACCAATGACCCCCATTACTAATAATAGGAGAGGTCCGAACATCAATGTGCACAAGATCAAAAGGCATAAAAGTACTAGTACTAGAATTAAAAAAAGGAAGACGAGTCTGTTTCCCAAAAGTACAAGCGGAACAAACTTTATTGTCTAAAGTACCACATTTAATAAATTTATTAGATTTCAAAGTTTGTAAAATAGCTGGGCCTGGGTGGCCAAGCTGTTGATACCAAGTATCTTGTGAAATAGCTGCAAAAGTGGACGCAGTGTAGAGGTTGGTGATGTTGGATGGGCTGAGAGTGTAGAGGTCCCCGGAGCTATTATACCGTAGGATAGGTTTCTTGGTTTGGAGATCCTTTACAGTAAAACCATAAGGGTCAAATTCTATGAATAATTGGTTATTAGTTGTAAAGCGGCGTATGGATATTAAATTTTTAGCAAAGTTATATAGGACATTTTTTAGTTTAAAGGGTGGGAAAGGTGAGGGTAAGGTAATGTCACCGTGTCCTAAAACTGGAATGGTTTTGCCATTGCCAAAAATAATATTTCGAATAATGCTAGAATTAAAAAGAGACGGAAATTTGTCATATTGAAGAGACATTGTACCTGACGCGTCTGTATCCATTGTCCATGATTTGTCGTTGTGATGCAATGCCAAGTTGTAGAAAGCATGGTTATATCAGTTAGACTATTTCCTGTAGCATATGAGTGGGCTGAGTTGGATTGTGCCGGTTTGGATCCCAAAATACATTGACCTGAATTAGAAGGTGGGCCAGCAGAATGCTGTTGGGCCGAGGAGTTGGGATAAGGGCAAGAAGGAGGCCAATTGTTCCACTGATGTGTTGAAGGTTGCGGGCTAGGCCAAGGGAAAAAAGGCCACGTAGAGAGAGGGTAGGAGGTTAGTAGTCCATAGGTAGTGGGATAGTTCTATTGTGACCGACCTCGGCCAAAAGAGATGAAAGTAGGGTCAGAATAGTTCATGAGGTGAAGAGATGAAGTAGAAAAGAAAAGGAAAAAAAAAACGAAACGGAGGATAGGAGTTAGACAAGAAGAAGGGAATAATATTATAATATTGAAAGTGATTGATACTTGTACAAATTCTTAGACAAATATTATAGTGGCAGAGGTAATATTATAATATTGGAAGGGATTGGTCAGAGGGACTGGCCGAGAAGAAGGAAAAACAACGACATGAGGTTTTAGGCGGTAGGGTTTAGAGACAGGTCACAGGGGAACCTGCTCTGATACCATGAAGGAGAATATTGTTCAATGTTTGCCCTCTTTTTATTGATCTCATCATAATATATACAACTCTTTAAACTTGGAGAGAGAAATTACCAAAAATAATTACAAAATAATCTTCCTACATTACATTAATAACATTCTAAATTTATAAGTCTTTGTCCGGAAAGACATGAATTTGAATATATCCTTTGTTAGACATGAAATATGTGAAAATGGATACCTTTCGTTGATATTAATAGCCAAGTGAAAAGGCCAATGTGAACATGGTAGAAGAGCATCTTAGTTATAAAGTGAGGTTTGGTTTCAGATATGTTGACTATTGAGTATGATAGCATATCCTCTTATTCCGAGAATCTAACTGGCATGATTTCTATAGTCATGACTCATGTCACTCTTAATAAACACCAAACCTTATTCTAACAATCATATTTTTTACCAATTTTTTTTATCGGCGAACAACTGTGTGGCAACCACCCTTACGGTGCGTCGTGCCCAAGAATCGAATACTCGACCTTCAGCAGCCCCCGCCTTCTCCCGATGCGCGGAAACCCGAGCCCCACCCGCCCGAAGACACAACAGTGTTATAGAACTCGGTAAAATCTCGCCGCCCATCAAATCTATAAGTACGGGCATATCCATAGTTATATATATATATATATATATATATATATATATATATATATATATAACCTTAATTTATACACATTATTTTGTATTTTATAAAATTTGAATGTCGCTAACAAATTTCTTATTCATATATTTATTTAATCACTCATATCATTTACACAATACGATATTTCATATTTAATATTTAAATTATGAGTGATTATGGAGGGTGAGACTCACACCTCTTCATCACGATTGAAAATTGAGTGGGAAGAAGTCTCTATAGTACTAAAAAAAAACACCATTGGTCTACCGTAAATTGAGTGTTAAGGTTGGTACATGCTACCATTATTAAGCCATCCTCAAAAATGAAAACTCGTGCAATATATTGCGATCACTTCTTCTTGTTGCATTTGGCGTTCTAAAAACCATTTCATTTTTCTCAAACAAGTCGGTCAATGAAGAAAAACGAGTTCTAGATCACCGCGCAAGCGTTGATCTGGATGATGATTCTACGGGGTTTTATAAAAGAGGTGTGTTTATAAAAGTGTATTGGTCTAAGGACGAGACCAAGGAGTTTTAGAGACTACAGATTAGAAGAGCCGAGCTTCTAAATGTTAGTATGATAAACAATGGGTTGAAAAAGGTACGAAAGAGTTCGTAGTCTTTTTGATGAAAGTATTAGTGTATATCGGATGCCAACAAAAGGAGAATGAGCTCCTCCTTTTGTAGTACCTCGCCATCCTACTTCCTCAGCCCATCATCTACCCTTAATGGAGCCCGACCCAGGTGCAGGTGTCTCTAAGTTTCCGTCCCAAGTCCCTAAGTCCAATGGTGCAAGTGGGTTTGGTAAAAAAGGGAGAGTAAAAGGGAGGATGTTACCGTCCTGTCGAAAGTACTCGTGGCGTCCGCTAAGTGGACGCTGGTGGGCGGCGAACACGTGGCGTCCGCCTACTGGCTGATCCAGGGTGGTGGGTAATCATCCTCTTTCTTGAAACCTGAGTCAAGTTGAGGGGCTGAGAAAGTCATCTTTCAGAGAGATATCTTGGTTGGGAGGCCGCCACGTCGTCGTCCTTTTTGAGTGTTAGACTGAGAGCAGCCATTGATTGCCCGAGAACTCTGACGGGCAGCCTGTAGCGTCAGGAACAGTTGCCTGGGGCAGGGGTGTGTATCCCGAGGCTGTCCCAGAAAGCATCTTTGCCTGACTTGCAGAGGAAGCTTCGTAATGTGTTCACCCTGCTGACGTAAAACGGGCAGGTGTGTCAGCGTCCATTGTTTAACGGACGCTAGATATTCTACTGACGTAAAACGAGTGGGTGAGTCTACGTCCATTGTCTGATGGACGCTGGATATTCCGCCAACGTAAAACTGGCGGGTGAGTCTGCGTCCATTGTCTGATGGACGTTGGATATTCCGCCGACGTAAAACGGGCGGAGTATGATTAGCTAGGCGTTGTTGTAGGTTTGTGATATGGGATGTTTTGGTACCATATCCCTTCAAGTCCCTCACTCCAGTGCTTTCATGGTGCTCTGACAAGGGAGTGCTGGACTTGTATTGTAAATTCTCATGTGTACTTTGAGTTACATCCAGTCGTCACTGGGTTTTCATGTAACAAAGTGTACATGTCTTTGTATAACCTCGTCAACTGGTGCGCGCACAGTGATCAAGCTATAGGCGTATGACAGAATAAGTGTTTGTTGCGGGGCCTAATAGTAGGTCCGGGCAAACAGAATGAAGGAGATCCGTCCTTCATGTGTAAAGCTTTGAAGCAAGATGAAGAAGGTTAATCCTTCATGTGTAAGGTCGTTAGGTCTGATAGTGCGTGGTGACAAGGTGTGTAAAAAGAAAACCCCGAATTTTGGCTTTGTGCGCAGGCGTGGGGCTCGAGAAGGCGCCGGGCCTGATTGCGCATCCCAAAGATGTGAGTTAAGGAAATCCTGAAATTTTGGCTTTGTGTGCAGGCGTCGGGCCTGATTGCGCATCCCAAAGATGTGAGTTAAGGAAATCCTGAAATTTTGGCTTTGTGTGCAGGCGTTGGGACTGAGAAGGCGTCGGGCCAGATTGCGTATCCCAAAGATGAGAGTTAAGAAAATTCTGAAATTTTGGCTTTGTGCGCAGGCGTGGGGCATGAGAAGGCGTCGGGCCTGATTGCGCATCCCAAAGATGTGAAAAAGGTATTTCTTGTCTTCTTCTGTGCCTGAATGAGTGTAGTTATTGCGCATTTAATTTGTCTTTTGAAATTATGTGTGAATTAAATGGCGAAAATGTTTTGGATATGAAGGGACGTGTCTGACGGTTGGTACACCTGCTTCGCGGAACGTGCCTGACAGTTTCTGTGGCTGGGGAGTTAGTAGGTCACCACGTGTTGTGCATCTGTTGCATGTGGATAGCTGGTGGTGGTGTGTTTGAATGTGGGCGTACACGTGTCGATCATTAGTACCGTGTAACAGCTGGGTGGTATAGTAACCGTCAGGCGAGTGAGCCACGCGCGGCGCGTAGGACATTTCGTCACGTGGTCCTCATGACGTGTCGCCTGACGATTGGACCTCTGCCTAAAAAGCTGCTTTTCATCATTGCACGTCTGTCTATCGTAATAAATGCGTTGGGTATAAATAGTGGCCTCCACCGATGAGTTTCTCTTTCTACTTTCAATTTGCATATTACTCCGGCGAATTTCTTTCGATTTCCGGTCATATCTTCCGATATATACTCCGTTGTTTCTTCGTTTTTTTCGCCTTCTTTATGCAAAGATGTCTGAGGAGAAGCGTACTAAACCTGAATTGGCTATGGTGGAGGCCCAAATTTTCTGGTCGAAGGACAAGTATAGATCTTTCTTGGACAAGTATCAATTTCTCCGATAGTGGGAGCCCGAATTTCCGGCAAAGGGTAAGACCCCTATGGATGCTCCTGAGGGGAAGATCTGCTTTTTTGAGACGTTTTTCCTAAAGTCTATGTTCAGGATTCCCACTAGCGGGTTTCTGATAGATGTGTTAAAGAGGTATGGAGTTCATATCTCACAGATGAGCCCGTTCGGAATCATGACGGTAATGCACTTCGAGGGTACCTGTAGGACGTTGCAGGTGGAACCTGTGTTCGAGTGGTTCAATGTCTTTTACAAGTTGGAAATGAAAGACAGTGGGTGGGTGTCATTCGTTGAAAGGTCGAAGGCTGTGAGCATTGTGGTGACGAAGAGTTCTCCTAAGACCCTTCGTGACTGGAAGAGATGCTTTTTCTACGTGAGGAAGGAAGCTATTCCTGTAGAGATGTCGTGGTTAAGGCTTCGTGCTGGGTAGAAGCCACTGTTTTTTGAGGTGCCCAGCAATTTTCAAGATGAAGACTGGTTTAAGCTACTGATTTCTCATCCGACCAGGTTGGATAATCTCGATCACTGTGATGAGGGAATGTTGATGCTACTAGGTTGTAGCTATCTTGGGGTGCGAGAGGGTATGGATATTCTCCCATATGACGATGGAGGTATGGATTTGGTAGCAGGTAAGCGTGTAGCTTTGCCTTGTTTATTTTTGTGTGTTGCCAACTCTGTTTTTGCTTATGGGCCTTTGTCTTTTTATAGGCGAGCGTTTGTTTGATTTCTGGTCTGCGCGTGTTTCGCGCACTATGTTCAAGGCGGTGCCTGTGGGAGAGGTTGTTGGAGTAGAGAAGAAGCGTGTGAATTTTATTTTTCCTGTGCGTATAGAAGGTGCGCCTGAGAATCCTCTCGCCGTTGGTTTTCATATAAATCCCAAACCCTTGTCCGTGCGAACGGCGGCTGGGGTTGACTGGGTTGTTTTATCTAATGATGAATCTAGCGGGTCATCGTCTAACTTAATCCATCGTTTGCGTCACTCTGTAGGTGGGGGTTCGAGCGGGACTGTGTCTGCGCCTCAAGCTGTTGGCGTAAGCAGCAGTGGCCCAGGGACGGCGGAAGGTGTGAAAGGCAAGGAGAAGGGTAAGTGACTTCCTTTGTGTTTATTGGACTATCGTGTTCGCCGTACTTTGTTTAAAGGTTTTTCTTCTTTGTTTTGCAGGTGAGTCCCACAAGCGTAGGCGTTTAGTCCTGCAGAATGAAGATGTTGAGGATGAACCTCTTGTCAAGAAGGTTGCGCCTTCGGAGGCGGGTCAGACTGACAAACTTGGTAGTCCAACTGCTGGTCAGGTGAAATTGGATTTTGATCCACCGCCAGTCCGTGAACCGTTGGGAAAGAAGGCGTTGAGGAAGATAACTGGTAGGCATCTTGTTCTCTTATCTTAGATCTGATTTTCATCCCCTCTCTGATAGCCAGCGTCTTGTATGAGTCTGACTTGATTATCGTTTCTCTGTGTTCTAGGTTCCGTTCCTTCTGCTATTAAGCAGTTGCAGGAGGAAAGGAAGAAGAAGCTGCAGGAAGAGGAGCGAGCCAAGGTTGAGGCCACATAGGATGAGGAGGCTGCGCGTATAAATGCTTGGAAGGAGCGTGCTGCTGAGGCCGCTTTAAAGAAGAAGAAGAAGGAAGAGCCGTGTACCCTTGAGGCCGAGCTTCAACGAAAGCTGGCTGAAGATACCCGTCTGGCGGCCCTAGCCGCCAAAGGAGAAGGAGGTAGAGGATCTCCGTCGCCTTGAACTCTTGAAACAACATGACGCCCTTGTGGCGGTTAAGAAAAAGCAGGCCCAAGTGTTGAATGTTCAAGGCATGGGGGCGCCAACGGAGCCAGTCTTCATTGATTTGGAGAGTTCAGAGGCTCCTTTGGGCTTGGTAGGTAGTGGTGGTGCCAAAGGGCCACATGTGAAAAAGGTTGAAGGTGGTGGGGCGTCTTCTAGTGGCCCCACCTTTAAGCTTGACGCTCCGGTATATACGCCGAAGTGGCGTATTACCGAGAGTCGCCGGTTCCTCAGCACCTTCGTGGCTGAGGAGTTTGTTGATTTCGCGCTACCTCCGGCGGAGCGTAGCCATCAGCGTGGTCAGGATCGAGACACGTTGTTGTCTAAGTTGTGCTCGAACCTGACGCAGGCGTTGGGTAACTTATATGACATCCGTCGGGCGGAAGACGATTTTGTGGATGAGCAGACGAGCGTTGCGCATGAAGCAGAGCGTCTGGCTCAGGAGAAAGGCGTGTTTGAAACTGCTCGCATTCGTTTGGTGGAGCAGATTAAGAAGTTGGAGGGGGGGTCTGGCAGAAGGATCTGGAAGCTGCGGAGAAGCAGGAGGCTTGGGTGGAGTCTTCAGCTACTGTGAATAAGGAGCTCGAGCGTCGCCGCCTGGTGGCGCAGAAGGCTGAGCAGGACCTTGCCACCCACAAGAAGGCTGAAGCTGCGAAGGAGAGCAGGAGATAACTGATCAGCTGGAGAAGCTTGATAAGATGAAGTTTCCGGTGATGAGCACCATCTAGAAATGTCTTACAGATGCGGATCCGATTAGCCGATTCAAACACTAGATGGGGGAGTCCGATCGGATTGGGCGTGAGCGGGCGGAGAAGGCAGCCTCTGATAGGGCTTTGTCGGAGGCAGGTGGCTCTGGTACGGCGCATGAGCCTCCTGAATAGATGTTGTATTTGTCTTTTGTTTTTATGAACTTTGTAAATGGTTTGCCTTTGAGTGAATGAAGTTTTTTTTATGATTTTTGCATGTGCGTGCCCCTTGGTGATCTTGAATCTGATGGGTAGTTTAGGCTTTGTATTGCATCTAACACTAAGAAGGTACCCTTAGAAGGCAAATGGGCGCCCAATACGAAGAGTTAATTAACTTCATTTTGGGAGGCCGTGTTGCATCTGGCGTGAAGTAGTCACGTTTAGAAGGCAAGTGGGCGTCCAATATGAAAAGTTAATTAACTTCATTTTGGGCGGCCGTGTTGCGTCTGGTGTGAAGAATTCACGTTTAGAAGGCAAGTGGGCGTCCAATATGAAGAGTTAATTAACTTCATTTTGGGCAGTCGTGTTGCGTCTGGCGTGAAGAAGTCACGTTTAGAAGGCAAGTGGGCGTCCAATATGAAGAGGTAATTAACTTCAATTTGGGCTACCATATAATTGTGCAAGTTTTGAACAAGTGTAGTACTTAGATGAAAATGTAGGAGGTTTTTATAAATAACAGGGACGCAGTTGCGTTACATTCCATGATCTAGGTATGGGTGTGCCATCGAGTCTTTCCAATGTGTATGCCCCTTTACCTAGTACCTGTTGGACCTTGTAGGGGCCTTCCCAGTTGGGTGCCAATTTTCCTGGGCGCTCGGAGTGAGACGCGTAATTGTCCCTTAGGACGTAGTCCCCGATGTCGAATGCACATGCTTTAACATTGGAGTTGTAGTAGCGCTCAAGCTGTTTCTTGTAATTTGCTTCGTGTATCGCCACTGTTTCTCTTCTTTCGTCTAAGAGATCTAAGTTGAGGCGCAGTTCTCTGTCGTTGTCTGTCTGCGCGGCGCTGAGGACTCTCGGTGATGGAAAGCTTATCTCGGCAGGGATTACAGCTTCGGAGCCGGAAGTTAGGCCGAACGGTGTTGCACCTGTGCTAGTCTTTGTTAGGGTTTGGTGCGCCCATAAGACATGCGGGTGTTCGTCGAACCAGCCTGTTCGTTTTGAGCCTAGTCGTGTCTTGATTCCTTAAACCAATGATCTGTTGATGCGTTCTACATGTCTGTTGCCTTGGGGGTGCGCTACGGACGTGAAGAACTGGTTGACGCCCATTTGTGTTAACCATGCCTTGATTTTGTTATCGGCAAACTAGGTGTCATTGTCTGTGACGATTTCCATGGGTAACCCGAAACGGCAAATGATATATTCCCAGATGAATTTTTTGACGTGCTCTACATTGAGTGTTGCCAAAGGTTTGGCTTGTCGACGGCGACTGTTTTGGTCAAAAATTACCTAATAGAAATAATTTTGTATTCCAAATTAGTAAAAGTGAGGTAGAGTACTAAATCTGTGAAATATGTTAAAAACTCAGTTGTATTCTGAAAATGGGCGAGAAATAATAATATGACAACTATGCTCGGGATGGCAAAGAAATTGATCAGGATGCACAGTTATATTCTGAGGATGTAACTGTCAGATAGAAAGGTGAATTGAGCAAAGATAGACGATTGTAAGTGTAATGCAGCAAGAGAACAACACTCGATGTACGAGGAAAGCCCTTGATCAATGTAGATCTCCGGCACAAAACCTCGGGAGGAGTCTAAGCCCATGCCTTGTTTGTTAATATTAATAAGGTAAAAACAGTACAACTTTGGATGAATGATGGACGAGTGTTCTATGAATACAATGAGGAGTGCTTTGTGTGTGTGTAAGTATCAGGGTATCAAGTGGTATTCAGGTGAATGTGATGTGTCCTATACTCGTCGATCATTCCCTATTTATAGTTTACACAAAAAGTAAATAGAAGATCCCACATAATCCGCTAGTTAGTTAAGTCCTTCAATGGCTTCAGGTGACCGTTGTAGCTGTTTCAACTGAATATGACCGTTGTATGGTTGTTTCAACTGAATATAGTGGTTATATGGCTGTTTTCTCCTATATTAATGCTTGTCGGTTACAAGTTTGACTTCTTCTTTGAGTTTGGACTTGTTCTACACGCATAGTTCTTCAATGATCAGCTCCTCTGACTTAAATGAGTCAATATAGCCGTTAGGGAAGAGTTACAAGCCTTAATATTAATTAAGTGTACCTGCAATAACATCATAATAAGATAATTTGTTAGTCCATCCTCAGGATGCACAGATGTCAAAACACTGTTACATCTTGAACCCTGCTTAGTCCTTTACCATCCTGAGGATGTTACTCAGAGAGTGTGAGGTAAAATCATCCTGCATTCATATAACAATAAGATTGTTCATTAGTATATCTTCAGGATGTGCACATCCTGAAATATAGTTATATCCTGAAGTCAGTTGAGCCCTTCAGCATCCTGGGGAACGTACGTTAGGGATGTGAGGTAAAATCATCCTGAGGATTTTCACCCACAACAATTGTCCCAAAAATATGTTACCGTTAATATCCTTGAAGGTAAAAATATTTTTTAATCATAGAACTTATCTGATAATTTTTTGGGACGTCCGTCAGGATGATAACGGCTATTTTTTCGGCTATAATCATGCAATGACCGTTACACAATATCATCTTCTACCATCTATATCTAGAATTCAATCCTTCCTTTATAATCACAACAGGATCATCAAAAAGGTTATTTCTTCTTTCTTCTCTGTTTTTCTCTGTTTTTACCAATCTTCGAATCTTTTTGTACAAAGAATTCTCAGGATGGGTAAAAAATCAACAAGGGCTGCAGGAAGCATAGGAGTCCATAAGGACTTTATACAATAAAACCTGTTACAAGATCCTGCAAACGAAGTATGTACATTTATAGACAAATATATCCTTTCTATGAATAACTCAGGGGCTTTCCCTGAATTAACTGTGTTCCGGCCATATGACCAGAATGCGAAGTCTGATTTTGCATCCTCTATATGGATCTGCTTCCTGTACCTGCCTTTCCACCTGGGTATAAGATATCCATTCTCCCGTTCATCAAAGAGTTCTTTGATATAACTGGGATGGCCTATGCCTAGGCTATGCCTGAGGTTTGGAGGATCCTGATGGTCTGTAATGAGATCACCGAGAATCATGGTATCAATCTTCATATTGGTGACATGTCTTACCTGTATAAGTTGAAAACTCATGGTTCCAACCGTTATGTTCTTCAGCTTCAAAGATCCTCATTTCCTGCATAATGTCATTAAGTCTGACAGGTCTTGGAAATCAAAGTTCTTTTTTGCGAAGAGGGATTCCATTCCTTTTGGGGATGATATCCCTATGTCTTGGTTAAAAAGTGGTAAAGATTATTCAGGATGCTTAATGAAAATTTTGTAATGGTATCCTGAGGATATCACTAATACTCTCAAAATTTTGTGTGACAAGTGCTTAACTTGCCAAACTTGCTCCTCCCCTGACTGATTCCCTATTCAGGTACAAAGTTGTTTTAGATTTACCTGTCTCAGCTAGAACCTTTGAAGTAGAAGAGAGCTACATTACTAGTCGAGCCACGCAAAGAAATCCACCTTTTTCGACCTTGATGATATTGACAGTCAAGATATCAAGACAGCCAAGATCACTTCACCATCCAGCTCCAAGATGACTAGCTCTCCTCCTCTACTAAGTCAAGGGCACCTACATCCTCTTAAGAAGAGGAAGACTGCTAATGCCTCTACCTCAACCAGAGAGACTACTCCTTTGAGGATGTCTTGGGCAAGATTTCCCAGTTTACTCTTCAGGTATGATGCTATCCTAAAAATGGCATAACATATTTATTCAAATATTTAAAGATAAAATACTTACCTGTTCTTTGTCTCTTGTAGGAACATGAATATCTGCTGAAGTCCCTGGATGAAGTAGCCGAGGAGATGAATGACACCAAGGCCAGCCTGGAAGATATGAAGAAGATTGCTCAAGAAAAGAGTAAACATCTTAAGAAAGAGCTGGGCAAGGTGAAGAATGAGTTGAAACTGGTGAAATGTGAGCAGGTCAAGGCTTTGCTGAGGCATGGAAAGGAGATGGAGGAGTATAGGCAAAGGCTCATGACATCTATCACGATTTCTGTTCTCCAGGCTAGGGTGAGGATTGCATCGCGGGCTAAGGATCCTGAGGATGCACCCAAGGAGCTTGAGGATGCAGAGGTGAAGGAAGCTGAAGCTAAGTTGGCTGAGGTGGTGAAGGATATAATGACTAGGCTGGAACCCACATTTTTAGAATATTTGTGGTAGTTTGTGGTTGAACGAAAACAATTTACTTTTTTATGCTTGTATAGATAATGAAAGAGTTGGGGTGGAGGGATCTTGGTTTCAAGAGGAAGCCCCAAATCTTTTATTTGGCCCGGACCATAGATGTTGACCCCTGGTGGATGGGTACTCTTTTAGGATGAAGCCAGGGATTGACATCAAATTTTGGCTATAATAAATAATATGGTAACTGCTTTTGACGCTACATCCTTGTGTTCCTTTTTTGATTCTTTTGATATCCTGCAAACATCAACATATGTCAAGTATAAAGGAATAATACAAATATTACCTTCGTCCAATTTGATAAATGGTCTTCGAAGTATTCTGATGACATCTTGAAGATGTCCCTAGTCTTGGTTACATCCTTAGGATCATTCTCATCATTCTGATGATGTCTCCAGTGTTTATCACATCCTTAGGATAATCTTCATCATTCTGAGGATGTCCCCAGTGTAATATCTTCAATATAGATCTTATAATCTTTCATAAGAAAGACTTATGTTTTGATAATATCCTGCAAAGGAATATTTTATTATACTGGCGACTTAGGCCTTTGGTTTAATCTGGGATCAAAAACCCTTTTGTTATATTTTGGTGATAAAACCATTAGGTATCATATTGAGAATAACTGGCGACAAGGCCTTTAGTAATAACTGGCGACAAGGCCCTTAGGAATAACTGGAGACAAGGCCCAAAGAGACGTTGAAAAACGTCTAACCATTAGAGACATTGAAAAATGTCTAAACCTTAAGGGCTCCATCGTATATCTCAAAGATAATGAAATTTTCAGCCACTTTTACATGGACCGGTCCCACCATCCCAAGAATATACATGGGCATCATGCGCTCCAGGCAAGGGTTGCTAACCCAATGTGAAAGGTGAAAACCTTTAAACCTTAGGAAGGTGTCGGACACCTTAACGGAGGAGAGGGTGGCCAGCCCCCTAGTCTTCTAAGCATTCCACCTTCAGGATGGTACTGCAAAATTATCAAGATGGACTATTTCTAGACCATGTTTAGTAAAAATATAAATAACTGAAATAGGTTAAGAATAAGAGTTTACATATGGAGATGATTCATCTCTGTCAGCATTCACCTTCATCTTACCAGTAATCCGAACCACGGATTCTCTTCCAGAGAGATCAGTCTCATGAGTCTTCATATATGATAGCATTTTAAGTGAATTGCATTCCAGGATCTTGGTAGAATTTCGTCTTCCATAGTCATAATCGATCAAGTAGGGTCCTTCCTACTTATTAGGAGCTAACTTCCCATTACTTGGCTTGGTGGTATTTTGGAAGGATTTTCTTAAGACCAAATCTCCCACCTGGAATCTTCTTATCCTTATATTCTTGTTGTAGGTTTTAGTTATCCTTTGTTGATAAGGTTCCATCCTCAATCTGGCTGTATCCCTAACTTCATTCACTGTTTCAAGATCTTGAAGCAATACTTCTGAATTGGTAGTTGCATCCTGAAGATATCTTCTTGCTGCAGGCATTACCATCTTGGTTGGGAGCATGGCTTCTATTCTAAAGACCAAGGGGAAAGGTGTTTGGCCAGTTGCATTCTTGAAAATGGTTTTCTTCTGCCCATTTTCCTTTCTTTTCTCCAAGCCTCTTCTTCAACTTGTTGATGATGATCTTATTAGAGGATTCTGCTTGTCCATTAGCTTGAGGATGGACAGGTGTTGATGTTATCATTTTGATTCCGAGCAGTTAGAGTAGTGTTATCCTTAGGATGTACAGTGCTATCTTCAGGATGCACAGTGTTATCATCAGGATGCAGGTCTAAATTTGCCAAGGCATCAGCTTCAGCATTTTCTTCCCTAGGTACCTGTGTTAGAGTAAATTCTGCAAAACAAGATGCTAATTTCTTGACTATTTCAAGATATTCAACTAATTTTTTACCTTTGACTGCATAAGATCCGTTAAAATGGTTAGTAATTAACAAGGAATCAACAAACACTTCTAAATTTGAAACATGCATATTCTTAGCAAGTTGTAAGCCAACAATGAGAGCTTCATATTCAGCTTCATTATTGGTTGTTTGAAATGCACATCTAATCGCATGGGGTATTCTGTCCCCTTGTGGCGATTTTAGTAGTAATCCTAACCCTGTGCCTCTCATATTTGAAGCACCATCATTATATAAAATCCATTTTCCCAAGTTTTCATTTACTTGTTATACTTCTTTTTCAATTTCACTTAGGATGTCACTACTGAAATCTGCCACAAAATCAGCTAGAGCCTGAGATTTGATTCCATTTCTAGGCTCATATACTAAGTCAAAGGCACTTAATTTTACTGACCATTAAGCCATTCTACCTGACATTTCTGGTTTTCTAAGTACATTTTTTTATGGGATAGTTAGTTTGTATGTGTATCCTATGTGTTTCAAAGTAATGCCTTAACTTAGTGGATGCCATTATCAAAGCTAAAACAAGTTTTTCGAAATGAGAATACCTGGTCTTAGCATCTAGTAAAGTTTTACTTACATAGTAGACAGGATGATGTTGTCCTTCAAAGTTTTCTTACCAAGACTGCACTTATTGCATTTTTGGAAACTGCAAGATATAATTTGAGAGGTTCACCATCTTTAGGTTTCATCAGGAGTGGAGCTGCTACAAGATATTCCTTCAATTTCTTCAATGCGACCTCACGTTTTTTTCCCCAGTCAAATTTGTTGTTCTTTTCCAGGATGTCATAGAACTCTTTGCATTTTTCTGAGGACTTCGAAATGAACCTGTTTAGTGCTGCTATCCTGCCAGTCAATCTTTGTACATCTTTAACGTTGGTTGAAGATTTTAAATCAAAGATGTCTTTTGATTTGTTTTGGACTGGCTTCAATGCCTCTCTTGGTTACTAAGTATTCAATAAATTTGCCAGTACCGACTCCAAAGTTGCACTTGGCAGGATTCATCTTCATATTATAGGCATCCAGGATGTCAAAGGCTTCTTTAAGATCCTGAAGATGGTCTTTAGCTTTCTTGGACTTCACTCCCATGTCGTCGATATAGACTTCCATTGTGTCCCCAATATTTTATTTGGACATCATGTTGCCCAACCTTTGGTATGTTGTGCCTGCATTAAAAACGAAATTAGAGACTGTTTAATATAATTAGGAATGTTCTTACCGATCTGCAGAATTATATCCTTGTTGTTTTCATCGAGGCAGACTGATTTGACATCTTGGTCAGAATGTGCTTTGACATTCTGAGGATGGCACTATGCATCTTGCTTTAATTGTTATTCTTGTTTCGACTGGGATGAAGACTTCATTGGCGTGCTGCTAGGAACTGCCCCCAGCGCCCTGGTTCTGGTACTGGTTCGGTCTGGATTGGTAGGATTGGCCATGAGATTGGTAAGGCTGTTGTTGTTGGGACTGTTGGGATTGGTGTGGTGCGGAGGCTCTTTGCTGAAATCCGAGAGGGTTCTGGTTCGAAGTACCAGATCTCCACCCGAAGTTTGGGTGGTTTCTCCAACCCAGATTGTAAGTATTACTGTAGGGGTTATTTTGGGGTCTCGACTGATTACCCATGTAAGCCACATCCTCGTGGCCAGTATACATAACCCCTGAGCACACGAGCCAGGCTCGTGAGACACCCCGCACTGCTCACACAGACTTTGGGCCTGGGCTACACTTTGTTGAGATCTGTCAAATCTCGTACCCAGCGCCTCTATCTGTGCAGAAATGGTCGTGTAGTTATCCACGGCATCTACACCCGATCGGGCAGATGAAGACCTTGATCGGTCACTCTTTCGAGACTTAGACTTTTGGGACGCCTTTTGAATAATGGCCCATGCTTCATTAGGGGACTTTGTTCCGATGTCTCCCCCAGCATATACATCAAGGCGTTCCAAAGAGTCATACTCGAGCCCCTGATAGAACATTTGCACCAGATGTCTTTTTGAGATATCATAGTGCGGGACACTCAAGAGTAGGTCTTTAAATCTCTCCGACGCGGTGTACAGTGATTCCTCGTCATCCTGACTAAATGTCATGATGCGATTCCTCAATTTCTGTGTCTTTTCAGGAGGAAAGTATTGCTGCATGAATTGTTGGGATAACTCTGCCCAGGTCGTGATCGACCCTGCGGGTTGTGACAGAAGCCAAGTCCGGGCTTTGTCCCGCAGTGAGAATGGGAAGAGTCTCAGACGGATAGAATCATTGGAGATGCCTGTCATCTTAAAGGTGGCTAAAACCTCTAAGAATGCAGCAATATGTCGGCCTGGATCCTCATGCTCCAGTCCACCAAATTGCACCGAGTTTTGTATCATATTCACGATACTGGATTTGATCTCAAAATGGTCAGCCAAAATAGCCGGCCGGACAATACTCGGTGCCAGTCCATCTCCTCCTGGACGACCACTATCATTCAGCGGAATGTTGTCGTCCGCCATGATAATGTCACTGTGGGCTTCCGACCCCTCGTCGTCAGCCAGATCGTGCCTTGTCGTTGTCCGCCATGATAATGTCACTGTGGGATGTCAAGTGCTTCCTTCCCAAACCTTGTGATATATTCCCTTAATGATTCTCCCTGTGGTTGTGTCACCCTATACAAATCACTTGTCAAAAGTTCAAATGTTCGACTGCAAGAAAATTGATTATTAAACATGTAAATCAAACATGCAAAAGAAGTAATTGACTAGGGAAGAACACTTAGTAGCCATTTTAAGGTTGGACCAGTGAGGGTAGAACCAAATCCTTTGCATAAACATGCTTCTTTCAAGTTTGCTGGAACGGGGTTTATTTCCACCCTTTCCCTGTATTGTGCTACATGCTCTTCAAGATCAGTAGATCCATCATAAAGCTTCATGCTTGGAGTCTGGAATCTCTTTGGAATCTGAGCATCACATATTGGAGGTGCAAAGTGAGACACCCTGTGCATGCTGAAGATACCTCAAGGATAGGCTGCATTATCCCTGGTACACTAGACACCATATCCTTGATTTTCTGAAGCTCTCTTGCCAACTGTGGACTTATACTTGTATCCTACAAAGAAGCAACATCGTTAGTAGCAAAAGTACTGGAACTTAAATTTTTACCATTGTTGTATCCTCGGGATGGTTCGGTGGTATATCCTCGAGATGGCTCCACAGCATATCCTCGAGATGGCTTGGCAGTGTATCCTGCATCTCTAGTTGTAGCCATCCTGGGTGCTGAAACAGTTTCTAGTGCAGATGACGTGTGCGAATATATACATAATTTTACAATGAAATAACACACGTTTTGCTTTAATATTTATAAAAATGGTTTAGACCTTAATATTAAAACACACACAATAGGGCAAGTGTACCCTGTCATATATGTAGTAATGTGTAGATAAGAACCAGATGTCGGTCCATGGACGCGCGCGGAGCAATGGTACTAAAACTTTATCCCCGTTTTACCAGTAAGAAAAGATAGTGAAAGTTTGTTGTTTTTAACTAGATTAATTCTAAAATATCTAAATGACATATATAAGACTCCAAATACAAAATATAACTATATAAACTATAATATACCAATCCTAGCATGTCATCTACATATAATAAGTAATACATGCCTGTGATCAACATTCCCATTTTCCGACAGTTAGTGTCCCTTTCGGGCATCCTAACATGACAACTATACAGAAAGCTAACATCAATACACACGTTAACCACTTCAAGTCGTTTATTAGCGAGCAGCTGATATGATCTCATGCAGATCTTCTAAAGATAAGTTAGTCATCTGGTAAGAGTATTCTAACCTCACTAATTTAGGAAAGCGATACCGAATACACAATACAGCCACCTAAACTAGCATAAAGTAGAGCATTTCACAACCTATTCCATTTTACCAACTTTGAACCCTGATCTACTAAGATCGCTATTTTTACCAAAATAACTACCAAAGATCATTAACCGTGTCAAAGACTAGTAACGACACCATTAGGCTTTTAAAACCCTTTTACGTGCCGGTAAGCATTTTTAACCGTTATTGGACTGACTTTAACCAAACCAATACCCGGTTACAGTTTCATGGTGTAAACTATTTAACAAGTTAACTAGTCTACTACCGGACGATTAAACGGACGGTTTTTCAACATTTATCCACCTAACGCATTCGACAATCGCCAAAGTCATCCGAATACAACTATCAATCCAATAACAATGAAACAAGGTTGCGCTATGATCATCAAGATCTAAACATGAAAAACGCCAAATTTATACAAAACATGATTACATACAAACGATTGTTTTTACTACTAACGATTACTAGATATTATCCCTAGCTAGACTATAATGTAATACATAAACAACACAAACAAGCTAAAATATTCAGATTTGAACAAACTTAAAGTTTATAGATCAAACCATAAATCTTGAATGTGAAGGATTGGATGATGTTGGATGATTAGGAATGAACCCCGAGCTTGTTAGACGGCTTTTCAGCGGCCTGGTTCGTCCAAGAATCGCCCCAAAATCGCCTCTCCAAAACCCAACATTTGATCAGTGAGTTGTGCTCTGTATTTAAGCTGATTTCGAAGGCGCACACGGCCGTGCGTATGAAGTGCACGGCCGTGCACCTCTACTTTTTGTGAGGTGACGTGCAAGTGGGCAAGTGGCTGGCTGACATTCTTGAAATATCTAGATATCACGCACGGGCGTGCGCTTTGGGCGCACGGCCGTGCGGGTCTTCTGATTGCCGAGTACTTGTGTGCACTGCTCTGGTGCACCTGGCCGTTCCACCCTTTGTTCCCGAGCACACAGATTTGACCCGCATGGGAGTGCACAGATTTGGCACCCCCGTGCACAACTTCCAGACTTGGTCATTTTTTGTAGAAGTCGTCCGTCTTGTCCGTTTTTCGCCCGGTTTCTTCGACTTTGCTCGTGGGACGTCGTTTAAGACCTGCAATAAACATATGAAGCGGTTAAGTACCGAATTCGTGCAATTATGGCCGAAAACGCGTAATTTGGGAGTTTAATCGGGGATTTAAATATGTATATTTTAACGTATATTAGCAGAGAATCCAGTGCTCATGGGGATGAAATCTCCTTGATGAATGCCCCCAAAGATGCCAGAATTGAAATCCAACACTCTAGGCTGCAATGGTGTCCCCATGTCTTCAGCCGGTCTCTTTGAGGATGTTTTGAGAGATTGAATTTCTCTCATCAGCATCTGGTTGGTATCCTGTTGTTGCTTTATTTGATCCTTCACCATTGCAAACATGGAAAGGAACTCATCATTTGACACAAAAACAAGAGGAGTGGATCCAGATGTTGCCATCCCAGATCTGGCAGTATTAGGAGCAACACTCTTGGTAATTTGTGCAGAACTCTTGGGAAAGGTAGGAGGAGGTGGTAGAGTCACATTTTTGGCAGAGGTTGTGGATGGTGAGGAAGAAGACACAGATTTTGGGTTTGAGGCCATAGTTGTCAAGAATTTTGAAGTAAATTGATTGGGAAAAAGATTAAACAATTTTTTGTTAAAAATAGCACCACTTGCCCCAAGGTGGGCGCCAAATTGTTTTGGTCAAAAATTACCTAGTAGAAATAATTTAGTATTCCAAATTAGTAAAAGTGAGGTAGAGTGCTAAATGTGTGAAATATGTTAAAAACTCAGTTATATTCTGAAAATGGGCGAGAAATAACAATATGACAACTATGCACGGGATGGCAAAGAAATTGGTCAGGATGCACAGTTATATCCTAAGGATGTAACTGTCAGATAGAAAGGTGAATTGAGCAAAGATAGACGATTGTAAGTGTAATGCAACAAGAGAACAACACTCTATGTACGAGGAAAGCCCTTGATCAATATAGATCGTTGGCACAAAACCTCGGGAGGATTCTAAGCCCCTGCCTTGTTTGTTAATATTAATAAGGTAAAAACAGTACAACTTTGGATGAATAATGGACGAGTGTTCAATGAATACAATGAGGAGTGCTTTGTGTGTGTGTGTAAGTATCAGAGTATCAAGTGGTATTCAGGTGAATGTGATGTGTCCTATACTCATCGACCATTCCCTATTTATAGTTTACACGAAAAGTAAATAGAAGATCCCACATAATCTGCTAGTTAGTTAAGTCCTTCAATGGCTTCAAGTGACCGTTGTAGCTGTTTCAACTGAATATGACCGTTGTATGGCTGTTTCTACTGAATATAGTGGTTATATGGTTGTTTTCTCCTATATTTAATGCTTGTCGGTTACAAGTTTGACTTCTTCTTTGAGTTTGGACTTGTTCCACACGCGTAGCTCTTCAATGATCAGCTCCTCTGACTTAAATGAGTCAATATAGCCGTTAGGGAGGAGTTACAAGCCTTAATATTGATTAAGTGTACCTGCAATAACATCATAATAAGATAATTCGTTAGTCCATCCTCAGGATGCACAGATGTCAGAACACTGTTACATCTTGAACCCTGCTTAGTCCTTTACCATCCTGAGGATGTTACTCAGAGAGTGTGAGGTAAAATCATCATGCATTCATATAAAAATAAGATAGTTCATTAGTATATCATCAGGATGTGTACATGCTAAAATATAGTTATATCCTGAAGTCAGTTGAGCCCTTCACCATCCTGGGGAAGGTACGTTAGGGATGTGAGGTAAAATCATCCTGAGGATTTTCACCCACAACAGCGACGATTAGGTATTGTACTTTGCCAGGGGGCCATTGGGAATGGGCCGACAAGATCAATGGCTCATTTTTGAAATGGCCAGGCTGCCGTGACTAGGACCAAGTCGTTTTTTGGACGCAAGGTGTTGGGCGCATGCTGCTGATAGTTGAAGCAGGTGCGCAGAGTTTTTACGGCGTCCTGGTGCATTCCTGGACAGTAGTATCCGGCGTTCATGATTTTGGCGACAACCATTCTTGGGCCTGCGTGTATGCCGCATATGCCTTCATGAATTTCCTTGATGAGGGATGAGGCATTTGCGGAGTCCACGCATCTTAAGAGGGGGCTAGGTAGGAGCGTCGGTACAAAACACCGTTCATGAGTTGATAATGCTAAGATTTATACTGAACGTTTCATGCTTCCGCTTTTTGGGGCGGTAGGGTGCCAGTTGCTAGGTACGCCTGGATAAGGGTCATCCATGACCCAACGCTACGGTTGATGTGGACAACTTTGCAAGTTGTAAATTTTTTGGTAAGAAGTTTGGCTTGGTCGACGTATAGCGCCATAACCGGGTCTTTAACGTCGTATACGCCGTTCATGTGACCCATTATGAACATCGAATCGACATGGGCGTTGAGGTGTCTTGCGCCCATTTTATTGGCTAGGCACAGTCCTGCGAGGAACGCTTCGTACTCGGCCTCGTTGTTTGTGCTCGGGAACTCAAGGCGGACGGCATATGTGAATTCTGTGTTATCAGGGCTGACGAGTCGCAAACCTGCGCCTGTGCCCTGATCGTTAGAGACTTCGTCCGTGAACAGTGACCATGTGACGTGGGAGTCTGGGATGGGTTGCGGGTCCTCTTCGCTTTGGCATTCTTGTATTTTTTCTGTTGGAATTTCGGCGATGAAGTCTGCGAGAACCTGCCGTTTGATCACCGGTCTTGGTTTGTATACGATGGTGTGAGCACCTAATTCGATTGCCCATTTCACTAGGCGGCCGGATAGTTCCGGTTTTGAGAGCACGGTGTTGATTCTGTAATCTGTTAGGACGTTAATTGGGTGTCCTTTGAAGTATCGCCGTAGGCGTCTGGATGCGTGTACGAGTGCTAGCACCAGTTTTTCCATAGTGGAGTATCTGGTTTCTGCGTCTGCCAAGGTGCGACTGATGTAATATATTGGTGTTTGGACTTTGTTGCGCTCTACCAGGAGTACGGCGCCTATTGCCGTTTCGGAGGCGGATAGGTATAGCGTCAAGGGCTCTTCTGTTAGAGGTACAGTTAAGGTTGGCAAATAAGTCAAACATTGTTTCATTTCACGGAAAGCCACTTCCGCTTCTAGAGTCCAGCGGAACTGTGTCTTTTTCAGTACATTGCGCAGTGTATGAACAAAGGGAAAAGACTTAGATGCGTAATTTGATAAGAAACGGTTGAGGGCGACCAGGCGCCCCATGAGTGTCTGAACATCCTTGATTGAGTTGGGTGACGGCATGCGGTGGATAGCCTGGACTTTCTCTGGGTTTGGTTTGAAGTCGCCATTGGTGACAATGACGCCCAGAAATTTCTCTTCTTCAGCTCTGAATGAGCACTTGCCCGGATTAAGTTTTATCTTGATGTCGCGCAGCTGTTCAAAGGTGCGTTGTATATCCAGTAGCATGGTGTCATCTTGGATGCTTTTTATGACCAGATCGTCGACGTAGACTTCGAGATTGACGTCGATCTGGTTTATGAAAGCTTGGTCCACCAGGCGCTGATAGGTAGCGCCTGCGTTTTTTAAGCCGAAGAGCATTTTGCTGTAGCAGTAAACCCCTCTGTCGGTCCTGAAGGCGGTTCTATCTTCGTCTTCATAGGCCATTTGTATTTGGTGGTATCCTCGGTAAGCGTCGAGGAAACACTTGAATTTGAAAGGTTCTTGAGAGTCTACCTTCAAGTCTATTTCTGGAAGGGAGTAGTGGTCCTTTGGGCATGCTTTGTTAAGATCGTTGTAGTCGACGCACATGCGCCAGGATCCGTTCTTTTTTAGGACCATAACGGGGTTAGCTACCCATGTTTGGTGGTTGCATCTTTGGATGATGCCTGCTTTGAGTAAGTCATCGACTTGCTCGTTCATGGCTTTGACTCTGTCCGGGCCCAACGGGCGTTTTTTCTGAGCGGTCGGGCGGGCGTCTTTGTAGGTGTTCAGGCGGTGTTCTGTTATGTGTCTTGGAACGCTGATCATGTCAAATGACTGCCAGGCGAAGATATCTTTGTTTGTTACCAGCAGTTGTTTCAGATGTACACGTACCTGGGGGGACAGAGTCGATCCCAACGTGATGGTTTGTTCAGGGAAGGCGGGGTTAAGGACCCATTCTTCATCTTTTGCAGCGACTGGCGTGATCGGTGGGGTGGCAGCTGCTGGTTCGGTGGTCATGAGGCATTCTTGGTTGCCTCTGATATATGTGATCCCTGTTGTTGTTGGAAAACCCATGATTTGGTGGGAAGTTGACGCAGTGCTATTAAAGTTTGCAAGTCCTTGTCTTTCGAGCAAGATGTCATATAAAGAGTTGGCTGGAATGACATGGAACGTGCAAACCTCGGAGCGAGTATGGGTCCCATCGTCAAGTTTGACTGTAAAGTCAAACTTCCCGATGGGGTGGATAACTTCACTGAAGAATCATGGGATGGGTACGTCTTGTTGCAGGCGCGCTTTGTCTTCGTCGTCGAGCTGGTCGAAGCACTGTTGGTACATGATATCGAAGCTGCTTCCGCCATCGCACATCATTTTGTATGTGCGATAGTGACCAAACAGTGTCGTGATGGTGAGTGGTGTTGTTGAGCTGGCGCCTCCTGGTACTACTGGGAGGATAACTTGGGCCTCCTTCCAGTTTTGTGACGTCGCGGCTTCTGGTTGCTGCTACGTGCTTGCCAGGTCGGCGATATTAGTCTTGCGCTTTGTGTTGCGCGTCATATTGCATTGTCGGTTGTATGCGCCGCAAACATGATGTATTTTAATATCCTTGATGGCATTTACTGGTTCGTCCTGCCGGCGTGCGCCGGCTCGGACGTTCTTGACCAAGTTTGCCAATTTTCCGGAGCGAAGGGCAGACTCTATTTCCATTTTGAGGTTGCAGCAATTATCAGTGTCGTGACCCACATCTTTGTGGAAGTCACAGAATCTAGTGGTTTCTACATTCTTGCGTTTATTCCCCATGGGTTTTGGTAGTTTAAACGCTACTTCTCCGATTGAAAGAACTTGAGATAGTACCTGGGATGGCGTTTTGGTGAGGGAGTCCAGTCTTGGTTCTGGAGGCCGCTGTTGCGCTGATTGCGCGTCTGCTTGCTACCGATAATGTTTCTGGCGTCGCTGGAAGTTGAGTATCGTCCATCGTCAGCGGAACCTGAAATGTGGTTCCAGACGGACAAACGGTTGTTGTTGCGGCTGCGATTGTTGCTGGAGCCTCCGCACTGATTTTGGCGCATTGTTTTTTGGTTGCCAGCGTATAGTTTGGAGATTTGGACAACCTCTTCCCAGGAGTTTGGGACGCCGTCTTTCCCCTGGAGGGTGTGTTGTAGGTTGTCATCATTGACGTTGGCTAGGAAAGAGGTTCGAGTTGCCTCGTCCCCCGTTCCAAGTTGAAGTACTTCTTTGTTGAACCGCACGATGAAGTCTTCGAGCGGTCCGGTATCTCTGCGTTTATAGAGAGAGATTTGACTTTTGTCGCGCTTGTGGCGACGTTGTTGGCTGAAGTGCAGCGAAAATTTGTCCATCAGCTGTTCATAGCTGTCGATGCTTCCGGTTGGGAGATTGTCGAACCGTACCCGTGCCGCGCCCGCGAGTGTTTGGGCGAACATGTGGCACCAGACGGGTAGGGTCCAACCGATGACGGCCCTGGCTTGATTGAATATGCCGAGGTGGTCTTCCGGGTCTATAAGCCCATCATATAACTTGACGTTTGTTGGGAGACGCTGCCTGGGTGGTATTGGGGCTTCAGAGATGCGTCTTGTGAACTTGGATTTATCGGCAAAGGCGGTTTGTCTATAAGGGAGTGACAGGTTGGTAGTTGCGTCGTTATTGTACCTGTTTAGTCTTTCGCGTCGGTAGTACGGGCTGCGACGGTAGTCCATGGAGGCATCATTCTCCCATGAGCTTTCTTCGTAGTCTTCTTCGTCGAACCGGTTATGCTCTGCATGGGCCTGGTCGGTAGGGGATTTCCCTGGACCTTCCCCGTGATGGACAGCAACTGTTGTGTAACATCGCAAAATTTTCCCCAAAATTTTAATACATAAAAAGCCCTTATATATATATATATATATATATATATATATATATATATTTTATTACACCTTTATCATTAATATTATACAAATGTGCCTAAGTCTTTATTTATCCTAACTCACAACTTATATACATACATAAATGTATATAAATAATAATAATAATATGATTCTAAATTCTTTTTTTTTTTCACATACAAGATATTTTTTTTTAAATAAAGCCTTGAGTCAAATAGTCAAAGTCCTAGTCAAAGTCTTAGTCAAACAGTCAAAGTCTTAGTCAAATAGTCAATTCTTCATAAAACCTTACTTTATGGTGTTGACCAATTTTAATGGCTAATTGACTCCAAAACTAGTATAAAAACCCACCTATGACCCATTATACTTTGCACCTCTAAATCGATTGTTTCAATCCGATTAAACTTTCCCTCATACCTTTCTTCTATAGTCTATTACTTCTACAATTGAAGCTTTGATTATAAGCTCTTGTAATTGGCGAATTGGAAGCTTGATATTCTTTCTTTTTCGTTTTCTTCAATTTGTACTAGCTACGTTGTTGAGTCTTTGGGATTCGCCTCGCATACATTCACAACACATTATTCTATTTTTTTTACAAGACATAACATTTTGCTAAGGTGAGTTTTACATAGCCCCTTTTCTATTTATCACCATTTTTGGGGTGAAACATGTTACAACATCATTTATGCAATTCAATCATCAATGTGTCTATGTGTTTTCTATGTTGCATTATGTCTTGAGCATGATTAGAGTAAGCACCATTCTAGCATAATCATTAACTCCGTACAAGCCGGCGGTATACATTGATAGATCTATTGGACTGACAATCCCACCCGGATACGTGCCTCCTACAAAGGTTGCGTGGGTGTTTGTTATCGTATAACATATTCAATTGGACCATGAGCGTATGGTATGTATCATATTATAACAGTCATCAGGGTTGATTATGCACTCGATTTATTTCTAGTATGTTCTCACATATGGACTAGATTGACATGACACATGAATTGCACAACATTTTTATTCAATTATCAAAAACCTATGTAATTCTCACCAACTTTTGTTGACCCAAAATATTTTCAACTTAACATGTTTCAGGTTCTACTTGCTTGAAGATTTGAATTAATGCTTGAAGATGTGTGCATAGTTTTATTCAATTTGATGTACGAATTCTTGTAGAACAATTGTATGTAATTTATTTAAATCATATAATGAAATTTATTATTTACCATGAGCTACTGAACAATCATCAATACGTGACATCCCGATGTTTCCGCCATCGGTTGGGGTGTTACAGATTGGTATCAGAGCCATGGTTATAGGGAATTAGGTTATTAGAAAAATAATCTAGTCTATAACCATAGGATTATAACCAGTATTTGCTTCTTTTACTTGCCATTCTCTATCTCCCTCCTACTTCTTATCCCTACTTTTATCCTTACAAGGAGGTTGCTTTCCACCATTGGATCTACTCTTAGACTAATAGGACAAAATCCTCAGGTTTAGCCTGAACCACCTTGAGATCTCGTCGAAGTTCTAGGTTTTAATAACGAACACGTGCAATCTGGAAGGGTGAACGCCTGTATTCTGAGTCTTCTGTCTAGGCTGGCATTGCGCATATATCCCAATCAGACGAGGGACCCGGATGCCTACCTGGGAATTCTCGGGATGAGTGTTCACTTATAGGCTAAAGCATGTCTTCATATGTTATTAGAATTTAGAATCCTTGATAAGTCAATGTTTTCGTTTATTCGTTTTAATTAAATGAATAAATGATTACATTCCTTATGTTACCTCATTGTCCTTCATTCAACCCATATCTTATTGAACATTCGTTACCCAAATCACTTCCGTAACCGATGCCCTAAACTAAACAGAGATCAAGATCCTCCAACTACCTAACCGCAAGTCTCACCATTTGACTATTGGTTGCTTTTATTCTATGTATTGACGCTATTTGATTCTAGTAATAAAATATTTGTCTGAGAGTTGTTACATGGTGCATGATTGTTTGAATGTGAACTAATTATATAAATCTATACAACTACAACTCATATACTGTGCTTGTTATACTTGCTTGCATAAACATGTTATCAATTTGCAACCTATGTGTATAATAAATGCTGCACTTAATAGAGGTCATCATGCCTTTTCAACAGTCGGGAGAGGCCCTACAACCTGCTCCACGACTGGTAGAGGCTATCGAACCTACTCAACGATTGGTAGAGGTCATTATGCCTTTTCAACAGTCGGGAGAGGCCCTACAACCTACTCCACGACTGGTGGAGGCTATCGGACCTGCTCAACAATCGGTGGAGATATAGAAGGACGCAAAACTTTAATGTAAGGTAAATTGGTGATTGCGGTCCGGAACGTAATCATGAATTTACAGGTACGTTAAGGTAGTGTGAAATTCTATCAAGGTTTCAGTAAACTCTAGTTACCTGGTAGTTCATTTAGTCTTTCTATAGTCAATCAACTCATGCATTTCTTTTAGGAGTCCTAAAACTTAAGATTCTTATTCTCCTTGCTATTTCAGATGAACCTAATCCAACCCTTAAAACTCACACATATCAAAACTCTTACCCAAATTATTCGAAACAGTTTATTCTGTTACCTATAAATTTATGTCATGCCTTAACTCGAAACTTCCCAAACCACCCTTGTCCTAATTTCTACCCAATCACCTTCAACCCTGTGTTTTCAATAAACTTCGGGACGAAGTTTCCAAAAGTAGGGGAGACTGTAACATCGCAAAATTTTCCCCAAAATTTTAATACATAAAAAGCCCTTATATATATATATATATTTTATTACACCTTTATCATTAATATTATACAAATGTGCCTAAGTCTTTATTTATCCTAACTCACAACTTATATACATACATAAATGTATATAAATAATAATAATAATATGATTCTAAATTCTTTTTTTTTTTTCACATACAAGATATTTTTTTTTAAATAAAGCCTTGAGTCAAATAGTCAAAGTCCAAGTCAAAGTCTTAGTCAAACAGTCAAAGTCTTAGTCAAATAGTCAATTCTTCATAAAACCTTACTTTATGGTGTTGACCAATTTTAATGGCTAATTGACTCCAAAACTAGTATAAAAACCCACCTATGACCCATTATACTTTGCACCTCTAAATCGATTGTTTCAATCCGATTAAACTTTCCCTCATACCTTTCTTCTATAGTCTATTACTTCTACAATTGAAGCTTTGATTATAAGCTCTTGTAATTGGCGAATTGGAAGCTTGATATTCTTTCTTTTTCGTTTTCTTCAATTTGTACTAGCTACGTTGTTGAGTCTTTGGGATTCGCCTCGCATACATTCACAACACATTATTCTATTTTTTTTTACAAGACATAACATTTTGCTAAGGTGAGTTTTACATAGCCCCTTTTCTATTTATCACCATTTTTGGGGTGAAACATGTTACAACATCATTTATGCAATTCAATCATCAATGTGTCTATGTGTTTTCTATGTTGCATTATGTCTTGAGCATGATTAGAGTAAGCACCATTCTAGCATAATCATTAACTCCGTACAAGCCGGCGGTATACATTGATAGATCTATTGGACTGACAATCCCACCCGGATACGTGCCTCCTACAAAGGTTGCGTGGGTGTTTGTTATCGTATAACATATTCAATTGGACCATGAGCGTATGGTATGTATCATATTATAACAGTCATCAGGGTTGATTATGCACTCGATTTATTTCTAGTATGTTCTCACATATGGACTAGATTGACATGACACATGAATTGCACAACATTTTTATTCAATTATCAAAAACCTATGTAATTCTCACCAACTTTTGTTGACCCAAAATATTTTCAACTTAACATGTTTCAGGTTCTACTTGCTTGAAGATTTGAATTAATGCTTGAAGATGTGTGCATAGTTTTATTCAATTTGATGTACGAATTCTTGTAGAACAATTGTATGTAATTTATTTAAATCATATAATGAAATTTATTATTTACCATGAGCTACTGAACAATCATCAATACGTGACATCCCGATGTTTCCGCCATCGGTTGGGGTGTTACATGTTGTTCTTCTAAGACGCTTGGAGGATGACTCCATGATGGCTCTGCCGGTGATCCGGCGACGTTCTAGCTGAACGTCTAAGATTTGTTTCTGGCGTTCGTACCAGTCGTTATTCAAAGCGTCTATTTCCTCCTGGGTGAGAGGTGCTGGTTCGCCGGTTTGAAAATCTAGGTTTCTAGGGATGATGACGGCATTGAGTTGGTCATCGTCATGATCCCCGGATGCTGGATGAGATCCTGGGATAACGTCGGTGATGTCTTCGACGACCCATGAAGGAGTGTAAACTTTTTGAGGTGAAGTTGTCATTTTGTTTGTTCCTTGCGAAAAAACAGTCGGTTTAGAATTTTTGTGAGAGATATTGTGGTAAGGCCACAGATGGCGCCAATGAAGAAACACGAGTCCTAGATCACCTCGCAAGCACTGATCTGGATGATGATTCTACGGGGTTTTATAAAAGTGTATTGGTCTAAGGACAAGACCAAGGAGTTTTAGAGACTACAAATTAGAAGAGTCGAGCCTCTAAACGTTAGTATGATAAACAAGGGGTTGAAAAAGGTACGAAAGAGTTCGTATTCTTTTTGATGAAAGTATTGGTGTATATCGGATGCCAACAAAAGGAGAAGGAGCTCCTCCTTTTGTAGTACCTCGACATCCTACTTCCTCAGCCCATCCTCTACCCTTAATGGGGCCCGGCCCAGGTAGAGGTGTCTCTAAGTTTCCGGCCCAAGTCCCTAAGCCCAATGGTGCAAGTGGGTTTGGTAAAAAAGGGAGAGTAAAAGGGGGGATGTTACCGTCCTATCAAAAGTACTCGTGGCGTCCGTTAAGTGGACGTTGGTGGGCGGCGGACACGTGACGTCCGCCTACTGGCTGATCCAGGGCGGTGGGTAATCATCCTCTTTCTTGAAACCTGAGTCAAGTTGAGGGGCTGAGAAAGTCTTCTGTCATAGAGATATTTTGGCTGGGAGGCTGCCACGTCGTCGTCCTTTCTGAGTGTTAGACTGATAGCAGCCTTTGATTGGCCGAGAACTCTGACGGGCAGCTTGTAGCGTCAGGAACAGTTGCCTGGGGCAGGGGTGTGTATCCCGAGGCTGCCCCAGCAAGCATCTTTGCCTGACCTGCAGAGGAAGCTTCGTAATGTGTCCGCCCTGCTGACATAAAATGGGCGGGTGCGTTTGCGTTTATTGTTTGACGGACGCTGGATATTCTACCGACGTAAAACGGGCGGGTGAGTCTGTGTCCATTGTCTGATGGATGCTGGATATTCCGTCGACGTAAAACGGGCGGGTCTGCGTCCATTGTCTGATGGACGCTGGATATTCCACCGACATTAAACGAGCGGAGTATGTTTAGCTAGGCGTTGTTGTAGGTTTATGATATGAGATGTTTTGGTACCATATCCCTCCAGTCAAGATTTTGGATATCTTGGGCGAAATTAACCTCCTAGTTTTCTTTAGATCAACAACCATTCAATTTTTTTTTATTTTTTTTTTTTGGTAAAGAGTAGCCCTATCAGAAATCTGTTTATGTGTAATTTATTTTGCTTGTTTTGTTCTTGTCCTTGCTAGCGGGATTGGTTTTAATTTTTTTTTTTTATTTTTTTTTTAATGATGTTAATACGGCATTATTAGCTAAATGGGCGTTTAGATTCAAAACTGAGAATGAAGGAATGTGGAAGACGACGATCGAAAGTATACATGGGAGCAGAAAAGGGTGGATATTCTTACCACTTAAAAGTGGTTATGTTGGTTGCTGGAAGAATATCGTTAGGTTGCTGGAAAAATTGGTGATAAATGATACGTCTTTCGCGTCTTGTTTGAAGGGCAAGCTGGGAAATGGGGAGACTCTTAGATTTTGGAAAGATATATGGTTTGAGACGATATTGCTTAAGAACAGATGGCCGAAGCTATACCAGTTGGACAGAAATAAAGATGATACAGTGGAAGCTCGGATTAAGGTGAATGAAGGAAAAGCGATGATTGCGGATACTTGGGTGGTAGATAAATCCTCTGTGGAAACCATCTCGGAAGCGCAGGATATAGAGTTTGTTATGTCTAAAGTTTGTTTTGCAGGTGGTCGTGATAAGTGGGTCTGGTCTCCGGATAAAAATGGGGTTTTTCCAATGGCGAATGTGAAGAAATGGCTGCATCAGAACAGCAACAGTCAAAGTGTTTCAGCGTTCAAATGGATCTCTTGGTTGCCGCTGAAGGTTAATATCTTTATGTGGAGGTTGAAGCTCGACCGCATTCCTACTTGTGCAGCGTTGGTGGCGAGGAGAGTTAACATTTTAAATAAGTCATGCCCGCTATGCTCGTCTGTGGAAGAAACGGCTCATCACTTAATGTTGGAATGTGTTTTTTCCCTTGATGTTTGGGACAAGATTTGGAAGTGGTGCAGGGGGTCTGTTGTGAGCTTTGATGCCGTCTCGGATCTGGTGACTCTGGAAGGTTGCTCCTTTAACACTAAATGGGGTAGGAAGATTTCTAAAGGTATTGTGATGGCTACATGTTGGGCGATTTGGAAAGAACGAAACAAAAAGGTGTTTCAAAATTTGAAGCCAGGAGTCTTAGAGATTGTCGCGCATGTGAAGGCTTTAACTTTCTTTGGATTAAGCATAGATCTAGACATAAAAATGTGGATTGGGTAGAGTGGGTAAAATACCTGTTGTATCTTGTGTAAGGTTTTGGCGGGGGGTCCTAGTTTTTGGGCTCGCCCGTTTTTCTAATAGAAGTGTTCTTTTCCAAAAAAAAAAAAGGTCACAAGTTCGAGGCATCCCACATGCCAGACTCTTACAACTTTAATGGGTATGATTTTTTAATAGACGATAATTGGATTTATGACCAACCTCGGGCTTGAACCATTTGAAGAGATAAACCCTCCCACCTCAAACAAATATTGAGTATAGTGAAACCGGTGAAACAAGTTTACAATTTTAATTTGTATTATTATTACAATTTAGGGGTATTAGATTTTAATAATCCAAACTTTCACCCATTGGCTGGTAATAATCTGTACTTCAAAAATTCCCAACAACGATCCCAACTTTCAACGTATTGGCCGACAATGAACATTTGTTAAATGAGAACTAACTCAATTAGTGGATGATGATGTGGACGCTTACGTGGCATGCTCACACTGACATGGCAGCCACTTCAGCAACCACATCGTCATCCTTGTCGGTGTTGGCATGCCACGTCAACGTGAGGATGCCACGTCAGCGTCCACCAACTGAGTTAGTTCTCAATTAACAAAGGTTCATTGTCGGCCAATACGTTGAAAGTTGAGATCGTTGTTGTGAATTTTTGAAGTACATATTATTGTCGGCGAAATGCGTAAAAGTTTGGATTTTTAAAAATCCAATAGCCCTACAATTTATATCGTTGTCGATAACTTATCTGATTAACCAAATCTATTCTAAAAATCTGAACAGCAAACAACTAAGGGGTTGTTTGGTTGATTAAGTGTTGAATCATTAAGATGTCTAAATGATTAAGAGGCTCTGAATGATTAAGTGTTGAATCATTAAGTGATGAATGATTCAGCTATGCACCAAATCTGAATGATTCAGCTTTTAACCATTCCATTCATAGGCTTTTTTTAGTTGAAACAAACAGTGTGAATACTGAACCATTCAGAACTAAATGGTTCAGAGCCTCATTAAGAGGCTACCAAACAGTCCTTAAATAAATAAAATAAAATGTATAGTTACACCGGTGAAACAAGTTTGCCGGATTAGACACACCTTACCAAAATCTATCTCTTATTCAAATTCAACCACAAAATCTTTGAAAGAACAAAAATCCTATACTCAGGTCATTCAGATAACTATAATTTGATTACACTTCAAACAAGATCTATAGGAAAAAGTTATTGTTCTAACCTACAAGCTTATGTATGCTAACATAGTAACATGATATGTACCCGGGCCGTTATGATTCTCTGACTTATTCACTCTTATCAACACACAGTAAAACTAATTAAGGTTGAATCATGACAGAATAAGACGTTTCTTCTCATGCTAGATCCGCCATTGATCGAGTTTCACCTCGACTAATTACCACCCATGGATGTCCTACAATTTATCATCAACAAAATATTAGAATTTTTTTCATCTGCAAAACTTAGTTTTATAGAAATTCAAAGGTAGATGTATAACTTACTTAAAACTTGTTCCCCAGATAACCGGCGAGATACATCCTTGCACAACATCTTCCTCAACAGATCCTTCGCTTCCGACGAAACAGTTCTAAAATTCTTCGTGGGAAACCTTAAATTCCCTCGCAAAACCGCTTCAAACGTATCCGATGGCGTTTCTCCACAGGAGGAACGCCAGCCAACATTATATACAATATGATACCCGCGCTCCAGATATCAACTTTCTCATTATATGCTCTACCAGACAAAATCTCAGGTGCAACATAATACGGCGTACCAACAACTCCAGTCATCATCCCTCCCTCGCTCATCCCAAAACACTCCGCTGATCCGAAATCCGCCAGCTTTAATTTCCCTCTTGAATCAAACAAAATATTATCAGGCTAAACCAACCATCTCTCTTAAAAACAATTTTTGAGGTTGATGGTCCTTCAATGAAGGTTGCTAAACCAACCAGCGACCTTCAAAATCAAAGATTCAAGGTCGCTAGTTCAACTAGCAACCTAACTATTTTCACAAAAAAAAATCCATGTAGCATCTAGAAACACTCTTTAACTTGATTTTTGCCTATTTATGAAAAATATTCCAAATGTCAACATACCATAAGGATAGGTATAAGAGAATAACACATGCATGTCAAAAACTAGATCATCCCATGCAAATTTTCAATTTAAATATTAATTTTAATTTTAATTCACATGGCAATATGCCAATATGGCATATGATTATATTCTATACACATAGTGATGTCCTTGAAAATGTCTTAACATACCATAAAAATACTTATAAGAATAGCACATAATCGTCTCCTACAAATTTCTAGTTTAATTATGTTATATACACATCGTCTCGCACTCATTTCGTCATCATCCACTAACTGAGTTAGTTCTCAGTTAACAAAGGTTCATTGTCGGCAAATACATTAAAACTTGAGATCGTTGTTGAGAATTTTTGAAGTACAGATTATTGTTGGCTAATGAGTGAAAGTTTGGATTATTAAAATCCAATACCCGAAATCAACTATAACAAAAGAAAGAAAGGAATTTCTTGTCCCTCTAAGGCTGTCCGGAGTGAGGGCGGGAAAGGGGGGGAACACCGCCGCCGGTAGGGCGTGAGGGGGGGCGGAGGGCAACTCACCGGCGTGGGGGCAAATGCTTGGGACACGTGGCACTTCATGATTGGTCAGGTTTTTTTTTTAACTTTAACACAATATAATATTATTTCCTTCCCCCCCCCCCCCACAAGGGTCCCACAAGTGCCACATAGCGCTTCATCCCCCTCTTTCCCCCCCCCCCCCACACCACTCCAGATAGTCTAAACACGTTGTGAAAATTAGTTAATTTTCTTTCTTTTGAAAAAAAAAAATGTATCTCGTCATTTTTTTTGACTTTTTTTTTATCATTCTGTGATGTGATTTAGCTCATACTCCCTCCGTTCCTATTTAAATGTCCATTTTTCTATTTTTGCTTATCCCAAATTAAATGTCCATTTCTAACAATAGAAATGCAATTTTCAGTTTTGCTCGTAAAAAACAAAACACAATCACCACTTTTGAAAATATTTTTGTCATTTTACCAAATACAAACAAAAGATTTTTTAAAATGTGTGTTTCTAAACCAATGACATTTAAATAGGGACGGAGGGAGTATTGTCTTTGATACGGAATGAGTCTTATATTTGTATTCCACAATAAGTGGAATAAAATACTAAAATAGTATTCACAAATTCTAGAAACAAACGTCATTTACTGGCATATTTGCATGTAACATATCGTCACCAACATAAATATTTAAATAATAACATATCTTCTTATTCTTCGGTTGTCTTTATTCGAAGGTATACCAGTTCCTAGAACGAATCAAACGGTAAAAAGTCCTAAAAACGTTCAAATCCGGTACATAGTCTAACGATGGACTCGACAACTCAAACTGGTTTACCTAACTGAGGCCGAAAGGATTCATCTAGGATAAATGAACCTTATGGTACCCCAAAACTTTCATCAGAAAACGAGTAAAAGACACTCAGTAGTTTGCATAATTACACACACGGGTGTAAAATGCGAATTTACCAGGGGAAGGGTGTATATGGGAGTATTGGGAGGAAGGGTCGGATGCAAGTTTACAGGAATGCTAAATTCCTCTATAAACTCCTCAAGTTTACTTTGAGTTAAAACACTATATGAAGCAAGCATATTATCTTTAGGCATGGTTAACGAACAAAGAAAAGGAACGAGAAACACACCTTCTGAAAATGGAGGACTGATATGTAAGGAAGGAGGGCAATCTTGAAACCAAACAAGAATGGCTGAAAGTCTGGTATAAAGATCTAGGGAAGAAGATAATCTTTTCAGAAAAAATGAAAAAGTAAAAAGTGAAATGAAGGGTCTATTTATAAGGAAATATTCGTGGACATAAAGCGACGGTTGATAACTGTCCAATCGAACCTCTCGTATGGTAACCTCGAGCCAATCAAAAGAATCACATCAGAGGGCTTTTGGTAGGGTCACCTGTTGGTGACTCGGCAAAAAAGTATGAATGACAAACAGTTATCACCCATCCACTGGATGTATAAACAACAGGTGTCATCATTATGCGCCAAAGCTCGAAGGAACCAAAAAGACCTAAAAAAAACTCCAAGTTACAAGTCCTTTCTAAATACCGAAGGATTTAAAAAAAAAACTTCGGGGGACTTGAAGAGAATATGTGGTTCTAGGTCGGAAGCCGAACCATCACAATGGACCAATGGTGGCAAGACCGAACCTAATGCTACGATGGACAAGGCTTCGGTGGAAAGGCTCATGGGCCCTGAACCACCGAAGCTCATCAGAAAAAGTATAAATACTCTCCAAATTTCCTCATTTGGTAACTTCACTCAACCGAACCAAATCTCTCTTTCCATACTTTTCCATTTCTTAAAACCATACTTATTCTCACACCGGAAGGTGGTCACAGAGAAACCTTCCCTCTCCCCTGTGACGAGCCTAACGGTATTTTCATTTTGCAGGTTCTAAGAGATCTCATCACTAACAATCAAACACGATTATATTCTCTCAGATCTAGCATTCCGAATCGACCAAGGGGTAACTTTTTTTCCTCTTCATATACTTTTCCGAATCGACCAAAGGGTAACTTTTTTTCCTCTTCAGATACTTTTCGTTGATATTAGCAGTCAAGTGAAAAGGCCAATGTGAACATGGTATAAGAGCATCTTAGTTATAAAGTGAGGTTTGGTTTCGGATATGTTGACTATAGAGTATGATAGCATATCCTCTTATTCCCAGAATCTAACTGGCATGATTTCTGTAGTCACTCTTAATAAACACCAAACTTTATTCTAACAGTCATATTTTTTTACCAATTAGATCTATAAGTACGGGCATATATATATCCAGAGTTTTATGTATATAACCTTAATTTATACACATTATTTTGTATTTTATAAAATTTGAATGTCACTAACAAATTTCTTATTCGTATATTTATTTAATCACTCATATCATTTACACAAAACGATATATCATATTTAATACTTAAATTATGAGTGATTATGGAGGGTGTGACTCACACCTCTTCATCACGATTGAAAATTAAGTTGGAAGAAGTCTCTATAGTACTAAAAAAACACCAATGGTCCACAGTTAAACAAATTGAGTGTTTAGCTTGGTACATGCTATCATTATTAAGGGGTGTTTGGGATTGATTATTCAATACAAATTATGCAGTTTGGAAAAGCAGGGGTGGAGCCACTTATAGATTTTTGCGTTTTAGTAGCCTAAAAAACTGATTATCTACGTTTTCAAAATGCAATCCAAGCACTAAAAACGTATTATCTACGTTTTCAAAACGCAATAATCTAAAAATCAGATTCAAAACGCAATTCCAAACACCCACTAAGCCATCCTCAAAAATGAAAAATCGTGCAATATATTGCGATCACTTCTTGCTATTTTATTTGGCGTGCTAGAAATAATTTCATTTTTCTCAAACAAGTCAGTCAAGATTGTGGATATCTTGGGCGAAATTAATCTCTTAGTTTTCTTTAGATCAACAACCATTCAAAATCTTCTTTTTAAAGAGTACCCTAGTCAGAAATCTGTTGATATGTAATTTATTTTGCTTGTTTTGTTGTTGTCCTTGCTAGTGGGATTGGTTTTAAGTATGTTGCCGTTCAAAAGAAATTTTAATGTAGAGAATAGTTTTTTGTTTTTTTTTTTTTTTTTTTTTTTGTTTGAAAACTGTAGTTCAATAGTGAAATCCTAGTCATAACATCATCCGTGTCACAAGTTCGAGTCCTCCCACACGTCAGACCCTTACAACTTTAACGGGTTTGATTTTTCGATAAACAAGAATCGGACTTGTGACCAACCCCGAGTGGGAACCCTCTGAAGAGATAAACCATCCCACCTAGAGAAACCGGTGAAACAAGTTTACAACTTTGATTTGTATTATTAATTATTACAATTTATATCATTGTCGATAACTTACCAAAAATTGTTTTCATAATTTTTCTCTTATTCAAATAATCCCAAATTCAACCACAAAATCTTTAAAGGAACAAAAATCCTAGATTCAGGTCATTCAGATAACTATAATTTGATTAAACTTCAAACAAGATCGATAGGAAAAAGTTCTTTGTTCTAACCTAGCTACATGCTTTTGTAGTTTTGTATGCTAACATGCATGATATGTACCCCGTTATGATTCTCAGACATATTCACTCTTATCAACACACAGTAAAACTAATTAAGGTTAAATCATGGCACGTTTCTTCTCATGCTAGATCCGCCATTGATCGAGTTTCACCTCGATTTACCACCCATGGATGTCCTACAATTTATCATCAACAAAATATTAGAATCTTTTTCGTCTAGAAAACTTAATTTTATACAAATTCAAAGGTAGATAGATGTATAACTTACTTAAAACATGTTCCCCAGATAACCGGCGAGATACATCCTTGCACAACATCTTCCTCAACAGATCCTTCGCTTCCGACGAAACAGTTCTAAAAATCTTCGTGGGAAACCTTAAATTCCCTCGCAAAACCGCTTCAAACGTGTCTGCTGGCGTTTCTCCGCAGAACGGAGGAACGCCAGCCAACATTATATACAATATGACACCCGCGCTCCATATATCAACTTTCTGATCATATGCTCTACCAGACAAAATCTCAGGTGCAACATAATACGGCGTACCAACAACTCCAGTCATCATCCCTCCCTCGTTCATCCCAAAACACTCCGCTGATCCGAAGTCCGCCAGCTTTAATTTCCCTCTAGAATCAAACAAAATATTATCAGGCTTAATATCGCGATGTGCAATGCCTAACCGATGACAATAACTAATAGACAACATCAACTGAGAAAACACCGAACACGCTTCAGACTCAGAAAACACTCCACCGTGGTTTGAGATGCGGTCGAAGAGATCAGGCGACTCGCAAAGGTCCATAACTATATGAAGATAGTTATCATCTTCGTAAATACGTTGGACTTGAATTATGTTTGGGTTTCGGTTTAGTAGTTGTAGAATTTTGGGTTCTTTATCTATGCATTCGCGGTCAGTGGGATCGGATAAGAGGCGCTTGTCGATGGACTTGCAGGCGAAGGATTCGCCTGATACGAGAGAGCAGCGGTAGACGACGCCGAAGCGACCGCGGCCAAGTTCTTGGCAGATTTGGAAGTCTTTGTTCAAGCTCTCGCACATGATAAGTTGTTATGTTAAGTTAGGATGGTTATTGGTAAAACATAGGGACGTGTTAAAGGATTTTATAGGAGTAAAGAGGGGTTTACACTTTAGTCAAATTGGATATTCTACTTCGAGAAGGATTCCTTCAACTTATTCAAAGTATGAAAATGCTAGCGGTTTGTGGAAATTTTGTATCTTTATTTTCAAAGTGGAATTCAAAGTGGAATAAATTAAATAAACGAAGTAAATGAGATAATTTCCATTTGTCTTGCAACCTATAAATTATAAATATGTTAATTTAGATAAATGTGTGGTTTTAGTTTAATAAAACGAAAAAATAAATACTTAGGAACAAGTTAAACGTATTTATCTGTTTTTTTTTTTTAGATTATTGTAATAATATTATCTTCTTCTCAATAAATTAGAATAATTATCGAATAAGAAATAGATTTAACAAATAAATGACACATATACCCTCTAATAAGAGAACAACAATTACAAGTTTGTCTCCTACTATTCATGGAAGTTTAAACATATAGGATAATAAATATAGGATAATTACACGGTTGTTTCTTGTCCTATAACTATATTATGGATTTGATACATTCACATGCAACCAAATAACCTATACTATATTATAATGCATGAGTGAGTGGTAGTTAAAGATACCCAAAAGTTAAGAACTTATTTTTCATTAATAACCCTAAAATGAGGTTAAAATAGTCATTCATACATTATTTACATTTTAGTACCCTATATTAGTTACATTGTAATCCCTTAAACTTTACTTAACTTTTGTTTATTTAAATTATAGTTAAACTTTTTTTCCATGTTTTAAGCAAATCACCCCATTTTAAATAGTAATATTTTTTAATACGTTTATACTTTTATAAGAAAAAAATTACATCATAATAATGAGCATTTTATAATCTTTAATTTGAGTATAGTATTGTTATTTTTTATTAAAAAAAATCTTTATGTGCTACGTGATTAACGATATATAGGAGTGAGCAATAACTAAATCGTTCACTAAAGCCAAACCAAAAAAACTGACAAAACTGAACCAAAATCTATTGAAAACTGAAAACATCCGATTTAACTTAAAATTGGTTATCGTTTTCTTTTTGTACCCTTAGTTAACCCAAATTATTTAAACTGAAACAGACTCATTAATATATTCATAACAGTATGCCCGCAAGATGTGGTAGGAAACACAAACACTTCTAATGGTTCATGGTTGTGTTAGGTTCAATTCGGTTATAAGCCTCAACCGAAACAAAAATTGACATTATCGGCTTATCAATCTTGTTAACCAGCCGGTTAATTGGTTCAGTCTATTTGGTTAGATTGTCATTTTTAGTTCGGTTTAGTTAATTTTGGTTAATAACCAAAACCAAACTTTGGTTAAAATTTTGCGTATAGAAGCACATGAAATGAAGGTATAAATGCATGTAATGGATGTATAAAGGATATACATGTATGAATGGTTCAGTTTTGGTTTGTTAAGTTTGGTTAACTTAGGGTACAAAAAAACATATATTAGGTTAACTCGGTTTTGGTTAATTTTATGTTCGGTTTTATATGTTTTTATTCGATTTCGGTTGAGTTTCAATTATTGTTCACCTCTAGATATTGTTAATCACGTAAAAAATCAAATTTTTAATTAAAAGTATATAGCAAATTATACTCTAACATGGTTTGAAGCTGGGTATATATGTTTATGAATTGTAGTGGCGGTATAAATAGAGGGGGTTTTGAAATTTTTAGCTTTTATACCTAGGCATGTAAACGAACCGAATGTTCATTTAATTTTAACTGAAGACGAACACATAATCAAACACATTTTTGTGTTCATGTTCGTTCATTAAGAAATTTGTCATGTTCTTGTTCGTTTATGTTAGTTTGTTTAAACCTAAACGAACAGTTCACCAACGAACATAAACGGACGTTCACGAACATAATAAATGTGAACGATTTCGTATTACTGAAAAAACCCAATTACTAATTGGATATATATTTATACAAGTAGCCAAATCCCAATTTATGTTTGTATTTATGTAAATATAACTACGTTTGTAATTAATAAACTTAAACAGGCATAAATTAACGAACATAAATAAACAAATCCAACGTTTAATCATGTTCACTCATTTAACTAAACGAACAAATTTTTTTGTTCGTGATTGTTCGTTTATTAAATAAACGACATAAACGAACTTTCCGCCGAACAAGTTCACGAACAGCTCATGAACATTCGGTTCGTTTACAGGGCTATTTTTTACCTTTATTTCATGTATTTATACCTCCATTTCATGTACTTCTAGGCAAAAAAAAAAAATTAGCCAAAGTTTGTTTTTGTTATACACCAAAATTAACTAAACCGGACTAAAATCGATAATTTAACAATACTAATCGAACCAAGTAACCAATTATTTAATAAAATGGATTAATTGATGACTTCTGATTTTAGTTTCGGTTGAAGCTAATAATCGAACTTAACAAAACCATACACACCCTTAGAAGTGTTTGTGTTTCCCGCTGCATCGCGCGGGCACTCTACTAGTAAAACAATAACATGTTTAGAAGGGGAATTGGATTTTAATAATCAAAATTTGCCTTGTTGTCCGGCAATAATATGTACTTAAGAAATATCTTCACAGCAGTCCCAACTTTTAAAGTGTTAGCCGACATTAAATTTTTAACCTTCAGAATCTTTCAGTTTTGAAAATGGTTTAGTTTTCAATTAATAAAAGTTCATGAACGTTTTTTCAATTAATAAAAGGGTTAGCCGGCAATTAACGTTTATGTTAGTTTGTTTGAAAATGGGTTGTTGTCATGTTCTTCACAGCAGTCCCAACTTGTCAACGTTTTTATTCTAATGGTCCCAAACTAACTGAGGTTAAGTTTTTCTGTTAAGTGCCAACGTGGCAATCCACGTGGCAAAATCTGTCCAGTTGGGAAAAAAACGTGGGTCCCACTTGTTTTTTCAATTAAAAAAATCTTTTACTATTTAAAAAATCCTTTAAATAATGTAATATATATATATATATATTACACAGATCTGCAAAAGCAACCAACAACAACCAACTCCACCGTCGCCATCTGCAACCACCTCCATCGCCGCCATCTGCAACCACCTCCACCTCGTCGCCCCATCTTCACCATCAACCGAATCCACCACCATCTCAACCAAAACCCAAAAAACTACCAAATCTGAACCAAAAACGTCGTCCCAGACAACGATTCGTAGACCACAACATCTCAATCGGAGAAACCCTAATTGTTTTGGGGGAGAAACCCTAACAACGATTTGTAGCTTATCAGCATCCACAGGCTCCACTCTTGTTATTTAGTGTATAAGATATTAGGGAAACGATGAAACAAATGGCAGTGGTGGAGAAGGTGAAGAAGATGACCGGCGGCGGTGGAGAAGACGACCGGCGGTGGTGGAGAAGGTGGAGAAGACGACAGGCCTCTCTCTCTCTCTCTCTCTCTCTCTCTCTCTCTCTCTCTCTCTCTCTCTCTCTCTCTCTCTCTCTCTCTCTCTCTCTCTCTGTGTTTACTTTATCAGAGTGGGGGAGGGGGGTTGGTGGTGTTTGTAGTGGTGGTGTTTGTGGTGGTGGTGGGTGTCGTCGGAGATGGTGGTGGTGGACGGTGGTGGCAGGTGGTTGTTGTGGTGAAGATGTAGGGGTGTATATATATATATATATATTCTTTGTTATTATTATCTAAAGATTTTTTAAAATAATTAATAGATTTTTTTAATTGAAAAAACAGGTGGGACCCACATTTTTGCCAACTGGACATATTGTGCCACGTGGACTGTCACGTGGATTGCCACGTTGGCACTTAACAGAAAAACTTAACTGAGGTTAGTTTGGGACCAACAAAATAAAAATGTTGACAAGTTGGGACTGTTATCTTACAACTTTCAAGTTAGGACTGTTCCCTTCCAACCCCTCAAAGTTGGGATTATTAAATTCCATTTCCCCATTTCTTAAATACATATTATTATTGGCCAATGATGCAAAATTTAGATTGAGACGTCATCAAGTGTTTTACATTGATGGTTGTTATATAAGCCCGTCAAAAATAGTAGTAGGGGCTTTTGTTAGAAGAGAAATAATAAATTTTATAACAACTAGGGTTTTACCCCGTGCTTCGCGGCAAGGAAGTAGGGTTGTAGTTGCACGTTTGTCGGTATAGTTATGGCATGTAAAATTAGAAAAAAAAACTTAAAATGATGATAAGTTATAGTTTATTATTAAACATTCTTGAAAAATCAAATAAATTTGTATTTATTTAAATATACTCTAGAAAAAATATAATATACTATTGGGAAAGCTGGAGCAAAATGCTTTAGGTTGAGTCGAGTTTTACCAAAGTGAATTTTAGGGATGGCTAATATATTAACACTAGATTATACCCTGGGAGCGTTTCGGGTTGAGAAATTTAATATGATACACTAATTTTATATATGAAATAGACTGATGTATAACTCTAATATTAATATCTAACCTAAAACAAATTAACAATGTACAACTTCAATGCTAACACCTAACCTAAAAGAATGTAGAACTTTAATGTAACTCTAATATTAACACCTATCCTAAAGACTAAACAAATGTACAACTCTAACATACTAATATTGATGCCTAACCTAAAACAACGTATAACTCTATTAACCTATTCGGCTCTGGTTGAAAAAAAATTCATATTTACTGATTTAAACATAATTAGTTACTTGTCTATATATGATTAATGATTTACCTGAAATCCTTGTGTTTTTTTCCTGTATGAACAAAACTCCACAAAAAAAATTCTCCGTTTTTTATATAGCACTATGGTAATCGTTGGAAAGACAATAAAACGCTCGTTGATTTGTTGTAATTTTTTTCTTTAAAAATTCTCGTATATTAAAGATATTAACGTTTAAAAATTATTGGAGGAAACATGAGGGTGAAAAATCCAATTTTGTTTTTAAATTATTTTTTTCCTAAAATATCTCAATGTCACATGGGATGACACATGGCACACTCAAGGAAGAGAATGCCTATTTGAGTGTCATGTCATTAAAATGGCTTTGGTATATTATATGTATAGATTTCATTGGCGTTAGTCAAACTAAATCATCTAAAATCTAAAATGGAGAGATGAGGGTTGGGAGAGAGGTGGCGATAAGGGGATATGGATTGTGTTAGGGTTTAGATTGCCAGATGAAGATGTAGAAGAGAAAAAAATGAGAGGTATTGAAGAAAACCTAATCGTGTAAGGTTTTTTATGTATAATATTTTTAATTTATTAAAAAAACTAAAAAAAAATTAAAAAAATCTCACATGGTACCACATGACACATTCAAATGTGATAGATTGTACCTATGAATGCCATATCATAATCATAGCTTTCCTTTATATATATTTATATATATTTCTTTTCTTCTTTATTGCCTTCAGTTGTCGACAACCTCCACCGAACCATCCACTTACCGTTCAATGACAATCAACCTTCAGCTGATTTACAATGAAATAGCAAATTCAGTGGTAGATGAACAATATGTTCTAAGAGGCGTTTAGTCTATATCTATACTACATTATAAAGTATTAAAGGTGGGCAAAAGAGTAATTTCACATGCATTTTAAGATGGGATGTCAAAAGTCTCATGCTTAAAGCCTAACATGTCATGAAATTTGTTCCAATAATACCTCTATTTACAACACTTACTTGTATATCCCCAACTCTCTTCCAAATCAATCTAAAAACAAAAATAATGTTGCTTCACTTCTATTTCAACAATTTCTTTGATACTAGTTCATTTCAATTTCAGTTTCAATTTCTTCATTATTTATTGGGCCATTAATTCTATTCATCAATAGAAGAATGATTGATATATATAGTCCATCCAATTCGGTTTAGCTAATTATAATTATATGTAAAGTGGTCAAAACGTTATCTCAATGTGAATATATACTTTTACTAGATTTATTTCGCTCATTTTACATTAGTTCTTTATCACCAGCCAATTTATACGACATATGTATATGTTTTGTATTTGTTTAATAACAACTTAGACCGTAATAACATAAGATGAATGCGTCAAGAAATACTCAACGGCCAAGAAAATTGTGTTTTTAATAAAAAAAATATGGACTATATAGTTTTACTTAAAATATAGACTATTCCTATTTGATAGTTTAACCAATTCATAGGATTTTTTTCATTTGTCGTAACGCTCAGGCATTCCTACTGATATAAGGGCACAAGGGGTGCTACCATAGTTCTTTTTTTCCTTCGCTGATTTTAACCAATCCTGCTCTGCCACATCACTTCACTTATTTACTTCATTGATTCAATTTTTTGTAGGCAGCACTTAACTGATTTACTTCACTGAAATCTTTATTTTTTAGTTTTCCTTTTTTAATTACCGTTTTTTACTAAAAAAATGACCGTTTGAATTAAAACTACCGTTTGTAAAACTTAAAAAAATAAACCATCCCATTAAAATAAAAAAATTACAAAAACATCAACTAAAATTAAAAAAAATACAAACGCCTTCATCCTACTCGTCGCCTTCATCATCCGCGTCGTCTTCAACCCAATAACGGTCCCATTCGTATTTCGCCGCGATTTTTGCTTTACGTTTCAACCAACTCCAAAGATTTACCTTTGAGGTGCTCGTGTGGTTTTGAATACATATTCAAGTCGTGGTCATACCGCCGTTGTCTCAACAATTCGCGTTGTTCCTCTAAAAACGTCATTGTTTTTCGCCTTATTGAGATTGTAGGGTGACCAACTGGTTGAGTTTGTCTTCTTTCATTGCTCGGTATGACCCGAGTTCGTCAACCAATGATTTGCCGGAAGACTCGAACCCGAAGCTTTGCCTCGACTACTAGAACCTCTAGATTTCGAGGTTCCCCTTGCACCCCTCGAAACACTCTTTGATTTCCTTGGATCCATTTGTTTTGTTTGTGTTTTAAAGTACTTTGGTTAATTTGGTTGTTTGTTTGTGTTTTTTTTATTTATACCGTGCACAATTTTATACCATTTCAAAATTAACGATCAAAACGTAATAAAATATATTATAAAAATTGACCGTTGCAATAAATATGGCTTGTTACCAGCCCGTTAGATAGAACCCGTTTTTGTTTCACGGAACCCCTACCAGCACAGATGGCGACTGTGTTACCGTGCTGGTAGTGTGGTACCCGTGCCCAATTATGATAGCGCCCCGTTTCCCTAAGTTAACGAAGGGGGAATAGAATAACTCATTTAAAGATACAAATTAAATTTAGATTGGTAATTAGTTAGTCAATAAATGAAATCAACTATAACACAAGAAATAAAGGAATTCCTTGTCCCTCTAGACACGTTGTGAAAATTAGTTAATTTTCTTTCTTTTGAGCAAAAAAAAAAAAAAAAGTATCTTTTGTCATTTTTATTGACTTTTTTTATCAATCCGTGATATGATTTAGCTCATATTGTTTTTGATACGGAATGAGTCTTATATTGTATTCCACGATAAGTGGAATAAAATACTAAAATAGTGTTCCACAAATTCTAGAAACAAACGTCATTTACTGGTATATTTGCATGTAACATATCGTCACCAATATAAATATTTAAATAATAAAGTACTTAGGTTTTGCTCGTTTATACATGTGTGTAGGGCTGTAAACAAATCAAACGTTCTGCAAACCATTCGTGAATTGTTTGGCGGGAAGTTTGTTTGTGTTCGTTCGTTTAATAAATGAACGAACACAAACAAAAAGTTCTGTTCGTTTATTTAAACAAACAAACATAAACAGATGTCGCGTTCGTTCGTTTATGTTCGTGAATGTTTGATAATGTGTTCGTTTATGTTTGTTTGTGTTTGATAGTTCATTAGAGTTTCTAACTTTTTGTTTTTAATTTAAGTACTTCAATTTCTCATTATAGATTATTTAATATATTAGTGTATCACATATTAATACTAATTCACCTATTTTGATTAACTATTATTTTAGGTAGATTAAATAAGGATTCCAAGTTAAATATGATAATTTTATATTTTTATGAGACATTATGTTATGGTGATTATATGATCAAGATTATATCAAGTATTTTTTGGTAATTGGGTTAGTATATTTTGGTGACGATGTATGTGATAAAAATGATAATTTTACTCGAAATTTAATATGTGTTAGTTTCTCACTGGTTTGTTCATGAATGCTTGTCTGTGTTGATTTACATTCATTTGTGTTTGTTTTCGCTTTTTCCCGATACCTTAATTTAACAAATAAACACAAAAGAACACGAACAGAAAATCTCGTTCGATAAGTGTTCATGAACAGTTCGTGAATACGTTATTTCCTTAATAAACAAACACACACAAAAAATCTCGTTCGGTAAGTGTCACACCACACCAATGGCGGAAACACGTGGCGCGACGCTCGAAAGCATATCAAAGTCAAGATTAACACAAACTATATTTAATTAGAAAAGATCATTATATTAAGATGTCGGGAAGGAGTACCTGGTTTCAAACATTACTTAAAACCACAAACATTAAGTTTTAAAGTGGGGTGTTTCCGTTTATGTCCCAACCCGAAGGTAACAATAGATGAAACCCCCAACCATTGTCCGACATCCCAAATTCCACCGTACTAGCCGCATACCTGTTCAGCACTTAGTTACCTGAAAGATATGTTTAAAAAGACGTCAATATATAAAATATTGGTGAGTTCACAGGTTTTAGTTTCGTAAGTACGACGTTTTTAAATCCTGTGCAAATCCAGCACACTTTTACATCCTGTGCAATCCAGCACATTTTTACATCCTGTGCAATCCAGCACATTTGGTGGCCTTTGTATGGAGTAGCTAGCTCCTACAAACTATGATGATAAGCAATCCCCTGAGTCCCATAACCAAACCAAGACTAATAAATATGCCCCGCTCCAAGTCGTTTCTCGGAAACCAACGACTTAAGTTCAGAATACGTGCACCTCTTGTCTTTACCGGGTTGACGCTATCAACCAGAGGCGGGCCTCGTCAGGCACCAATAGTACTATCCAAATATTCCTTTGGTTTCATTTTACCTGAATTAATGGTTACAGTAGCGAGGACCCAACCCCGAGTGGCGACCAAAAACTCAAGTACTCATCATGCCACTTACCACATTTTAACCTTTGAAAACATTTCAATATGTGATAATTTTTGACAAACATATCTTTCCCCCAGTTAAAACAGTAAAATGGGGCCGTGAAACTCACCTTAATTTCCATGCTTAGCTAGCAAATAAAGCCCAAAGCTTGACCGACTTCCTCGTGCCCTAATTACCAATAAAGGACACCTTAAAGTCTATCATATATAAATCTAGCTTATTTTTCCGGTTAAAAGATAGTTTACTCGACTATCTTGACTCGTGTGTACTAACCCGAGTCTTTAAGTGTTTTAACTCGACGAACCGATCGTGACTTATCATAATTCATGAGTTCACATACGACATAGTACCCAAGTCGCGCACCTGTTACTATTCGTGTGTAAACCATGTTGGACTACTACTACGAAGCGCATAACTCATCCCGAGTAATAGCTTGTCTCGTAAATCGGATAAATGTAGTTGCCTTGTATTATTATTTTTGGACAATATACTTCGAAGAAACATAAGTATAATTACTAAAATTGACTAGTAACATTTGTTATTTCGCTTCCCAAAATCCGAGTGTTTTATGTGTTTCGAAGCATTACTTTCAAATAATTTTTCCCAAATAAGTTAAGCGTCTACGCATTTCAAATCCGTATTTTTAACAATGTTTTGGTTACCAAAAACCATTGAAGTTGACACAATTGGCGCTCGACAAAACTATATATTTGTTTTGCAAATATTGTTCGATGTTTATTTTTATTGTTGTAAATAACCAGTTGTCGAAAACGTCACAACTTTGGACAAAACCATTTGTTTAAAACACTTGGAAAGTTTATTTGTGAAGACATACACAACAATATTAACCTCGTTATGCTTCGGATTTTATAAATTTCGGCAGAGTTTCCTCTGTTTTTGCAAGAACCAGACAACACAAGTTGTCTACAATTTCCCAAAAATCAATCTCCAAATCACAAGACAACAATTTCATTTATCCGTAATTCCATTAAAACGAGACACTATACGCTTCGATAACTTATATAAATACCAAACTTATTTATATAAATATATATAGAACAATATGTACATATAGTATAGTCCAACATTTTAGTCTGACGACAACATAAAGTCACGCTTATACGCGAAACCAAACATCCGTCTTATACTTTCTGTTTATTATTTTCGGTCCGTTCGCGAGTTAAACTCCGGTTTTATTTGTGTTTATAATTTATAATATGAAATGCAAAGTAACACAAATAATTATACCAAAACGTGCGCGCGCGACTTGATGCGTCTAGAACGACGTGTTCGACCGAGTCGACATGTTTGACCGAGTTGACTCGGTCTGACCCGTTGACCAGCTGACCGAGCTTGCCCGCGTGTTGACCAGGCTCATGCTTTGGCTAGATCTGACCCGCAACTGAGATTCCGAGCCGAACCTGACTCGCAAAACGAACACGAGCCTCGACCAAAACCGGGTCAGATCTGACCCGGGACCTAAACCCGCTGGATCAGCCACCATGACTCGAAACCACCTTCAAACCACCTTCTGCAGCCGCCTAGCGACCTCCACAACCATTCCTGACACCACCCGAGCAGCCAAAACAGCGAGATCTGACCCGATCCACCATCTTCGTCCTCTTGAACCCAACAAGAAGGACGATCAAGACCCGAGATTAGGACCTGGATCTGAACCGGCCACTAATCCGAGCTGAACCAACACAACGAGTCCCAACACCACCAATCGAGCCACCTACCTCGAACCCACGACCACAACCCGAACCGAACCCGTCATCAACAACCACCATCTTCTCAGATCCGTCAAAACGAGACAACTACACAACCCCCTTCGAGCTTTAAAATCACCGTACCGGCACCGATCGTCACCCCTTCCTCTTGAACAACCTCCACCACCTATAAACGCCTCCACAACCACCCTTTCAGGCCAGAACCCATCGTTTTATACCTTAAAACCACCACCTCCGAGCGTCTTCCACCCCGTAACCACCACAACAGGGACGATCTGCACCCACGACGCGGGTTGGGTGGTTGTTGCTTCTGTACCAGTGAGAAGAAAGGGAGAGTTCGAGGAGAGAGGGTGGTATACCCGGTTTTAGAGAGAGAGAGTAGAGAGAGAGAGGGGGGGGCGGGTATGGCTGCACAAATGGAGAAGAAGAAGCATATGATGCCTTTTATACTTAGGGTTAGGGTTAGGTGGGTTGTGCACCGCGTATCGAACCCGTATAAGCGTTTTTCGCTTCGGTTTATTATTAGGCTCGAAAATAATTTATAAAAATCATTCGGTTTTGTTCGTAATTAAAAACACAACTAAACCGAGCAATTTAGTTATTATTCTCGTAACTCGACGCGTGAAAAACGGAACATGCGTTAAAATCGCGTAAATCGATTCGGTCGAGCTATCCTTCATTTAGACGACCTGTTTACTTTCGAAATTAATTAAATGAAATTATTTATAATAAATAATTATTCCGAAAGTTCGATAACGGTTAAAACCACACGTTTTGACGTTCGAATCCCACGTCAGTTCCTCTCCGCGTTCTCCAAAACGCAGCGTTTTTGGCCGTTTACCACGTCGATTTCACATCCGTTCGCATCGATAGTAAATACGTGTCGTATTTACATGGAATAAGCTTATGTTATTCCAGTTTGACAAATTTTCACTGATGTCAGTTCGTTACGTTAAACACGCGAAGTCTTTCTTTAAAGGCATCAAGACTTCAACGAACTTTCAAAAGGACATCGTAGGACTCATATTAGCTCAACTAACCATAATTAACCTTAAACCATGTTAATTATATCTAAAACATGATTAGAATCACGTTAATCGTTGTACGAAATTTGCCGGTTGTCACATTCTCCCCCCGTTAAGAGAATTCCGTCCCGGAATTCAGTTCAAGTCATCCGATACATTAGTATCCTTGAACAGGGCGGGATGTTTGCAACTCACACGATTACCCCTTTTCTTCGTGAACTGCAGTTCACGCTTAGCGTCCTAACGAACACAATGTCATGAGTCGGCTACGGCCGAGCTCTTGGGTATCGCAATCCGGCACAAATATCGGTTTTCCCGAAGTAGTAGAGCTTTGCGTCAACCTGAATCCTGTCGGTTGAGGAATTGACAATGCTTCCTCAAGCCAGACCTGCGGGATTCGTCAAGAGTCCCACTAAGCTCTTGCGATAGTTCGAGCTTGTTCGTTGCAAGGCCAATTTTAACTGACATATCCGAGTCACTGGAGTACTAAGCGAAGTCACTCCATTACCGTTCTCGTGCTTAACAACACCCTTTCAGAGTATAGCACTCAGCTAAGTCCCTTACCGATTTGAAGTTCCTAAGGCTAACTCCTTGTTAGCACAACTTCCCGATCGGTTTGGCCACTTATTCAAGAAGATTTGAATCTACCAAATTCGTTGGTCACCTCTTGAACTCACGCCAGATCATGTGTATATCTCTATCTGACATTCAATGTACTAGAGACGTACACGTATGCACTCCAGAGGACTTCGAGCAGTACACCCCGAACACTAGGGTGTTAATTCCTATCACATAGGGAATTCTGGCGATGAAGTACACGAATTTGATTTGCCACCGACACTAATCGTATCACACAGGACACTTCCGTCCAGGACGATAATTCATTCGTTCGAGAATGGTAATCCATACTCATCTCAAATTGAGTGTCCCAGACTTGCGTTCAAGGTTTGGCACACCCTGGGGCAGGGTAACTACTAAAATCCGATATTGTGAAAGTTGACACCTAGTGTCTAGCCACGACTCTCCAAGAGTATAGGTGGCTATCCGCCTGTCTCATATTATAACTGCAAACGAGTAGGGGGATGAGAAGGTTCCAAACAGCGATCGATCATTCCTGTGCCTCATCACAGCCACCGGACACCTCAGGCGACATGACCATTAGGTTCGCTCGTTGAATTTCACTAATCGGGTGATCTTACCAGATCACAAAGTAATCGACATTCTCGCGGACGCTCCAGGTTGTTTATAGTAGCGGATGGTATCCTGCGTCCTCACATGGACCGAAATCCACTATGCACCAACTTACAACCTTTTCGTATGCGCGATTGTGGTTAGTGGTACTAGGACGCCTAATATGGACTGATGGTGGTCGAAAGTTTTCGCGTCACTTTCACCCCTCAGCTCCCCAGACAGTAGACGGTGTATATTCAACATACGGCCGTACAATTCCACAATACACGAGAATTTAAGCCGACTTAAACACAAATGTTTAGAGGCTCGCATCGCCTCATCACATTGGTAAACACGGGTATGACGTATATGAATCATCATGATATGGTTGCAGCAACAAACGAAGGATAAGGTCTCGACAACATCTCAACACGTTGATTTCCTCGAGACGGTAAGCAGAGCATTGGTAACCACCCAAAACAAGGGTACCCAGTGCTTGTCCTGCTATAGGTGCCTCACGAGCACTGGTGTCCTATCGTTATTAGCAACCTAGTAAGTCAATTCTGAACAATACAGGACACACGCCCTTAAATTGACTTGCAGATCCTATGCAGAGGTCTGAGTGAAAGGAGTCCTGACCCGGAATCCTCACTCGTCGAATATTCCATCTTCTGGAATCTTTCGAGGTAAGAGGTGAAATTGAGTCATAGATGAATGCATCTGGCATAGATCTCACGTTTGGGCTTGACGGCTTCATGCGCCAAAATCGTTACTTAAAACAACAAACGACCGAGATCGCCCTACAAGAAGTAGTCTTGAGCCTTCCAATAAGGCATCCCATTCAACGACTCAGGTAGTCACACGCATGGGTGCAACATGTAAGCTTTCGAGCTCATCTTGGTTAGTCAGGTACTAAACGCACTGACCTGGCAGCTCATATTACTTTGGTGTCTCCAACAGTGCCTGTCAATGACAGGGAATTTTGCTCTAGCGCGAGCAATGGTACTGAAAAATAACTGGGAACACCCATATCGACCCAAGGTCGAAAGGGTTCCACAATCCCAAGAATCTACGCACGACACCAAGACAAGATAGACCTACTATCAGAAGAATAGCAACATTTCCCGAACGGTTGAATCGATCATCCATCTCAACACGGTAGGGTAGTACCCTTATAGAGTAGACAATGCTACACGCCCTTCTAGGTTCAGGGTTTCATAAGACCTCCGAATCATGTACCGGGGACTCCACCAATGCACACGCTGTGGGTGGGTTCACACTGTTATTCCCGCAGTCATCGGCATGACACGTTGGCGGGTATGATGTCAAACAAATCCACTGGGATGAGCAATAATAAATTGAGTCTTTCAACTCCTACTAGCCCAAAGGTATGGGTCATAATATCGCTCACAATTACTCGATACCTTCAAGTTCGAGATGTATTCGAAATCCCTTCATCGCAAAGACGAGGCTCACCCCGTCATGTGTGGATCATGGGATTTCCTTTCGACATGATTCGAGAGTGGTTAGTCGACCAAAATGCACGTAAAAGGTTAAGGCTGGACATGGCGTCACTGATGCCTTAGATTTTGAAGAGGTAATGCTCACGAAACTCGCGGGCATATAAAGAGGTCGACACATGATTCGGTCAATTACTGAAATTACGAGATTCGAGCTTTAGAGGGATACATGTGCTAATACTAGGACCAGAGTGTCTTAGTACGACTATTGGAAAGTCCGTTAGACACCCGAATTCCCACATTATCGATGGCATCACTACACAACCATTCAGCAACATAACAACGGTTACGTGGGTTTGGGGTAATGTCTTTATCCCAAGGGAACCAAGAGTGAATCAATCGACAAGTTATCACATCATCAAGTCAATCCAACAATTGTAGCAATACGTTCACGGTGCAATACGATAGTAGAAATAACATGACATGACAACAACACATCCACGAACACATCAACCAGGGAACACCGCACGGGAACAACACGACGACAAAGAAGCATGACAACAAGACAACACCGCAACATGGACCGCATGACACAGAGAAATACGACAACCAGGCTACACCACTGCAGGAGCAGCACAACAACAGGAATGCACCGTCGACAGCGAAACGCAACCGCATGGATATGCAGTCGGCAAAACTGTGCAACTACAAGAATGCACAATCGTTAGGGGTAACACCACAACATGAATTCACGACAGCAGGACGACACGCAACCTAGCGAGTCCATTATACATAACTACAAGAAGCTCCATTACGGTGAGCACGCACCCCGGTGCGTTTCAGCTCACTTATGGTGATAGAATCCTTATTCGTATCCTCAGCCACAAACCTATACTCCATAGGCTCATTAGTAGGAACGATTGGATCACCAAAGGCATCCGCCTTCATAACAGGAATGGGAACGATGGGTTCCACCTAATTTAGTAGACTTATTAGGCCGATGTCGTTCCTAGGGAGAATGACTGTATACTCGATATAAGTCACTCGAATAATAGCAACTGCAGCTTTGACGGGCTCAACCATGCCTGAGAACCATCGCCGACATTAGTCTTGGCAGGAGCCAGGGAATGATAACGAGCGGTTCAACGAAAACCTCAAGAAAATGGAGTTAACGGCAACGAACTCCATCGTGACACAAACATGGTCATAGCGGCTTGGCAAGGGTCTTAGAGATATCTATGTCAATGGCAATGATCCTGGCAGGAGCCTTCGAACAACAGCAACATCAAACTTGACAACAGCCATGGAAACATCCTCAACACGCTCAGTATGAGCTACACTCTCAGCAGCGACGACATAATTCGCTTGGGCCATAGAACAACGATGGCAACAACAACAGCAGGCTCAGCAGAAACCTTAGACCCGTCGTAGCTATTAGATGTGTGGTAAATAGTATCCATAGGACCTAGAAACCAACCAACATCTTTTCCAGTATCAAAACATTGGTCACAACAAGAATAGTAGAGGTAGAAGGATCATAATTTATCGAGACACCACGATAAAATAAAAACAATACAGACTCTGGCAATCCAGCCGAGTCATCCTTCTCCTTAGGGTCCTCTTGCATGTTATTTTGGTCCTAACACCGATAGTCATCAACTGAAATGCCTCTCCGTTACCTAAGCAAGGCCAGTGAACTTTCCTTCATGACAGGCCACACATGGAGAGTATCGAAATATGACAAGAGATTAGACAAGTCACATTGTCCATGACGAATGGATCTCGCAACCTTAGTTTATAAAACACCGTGACAAAGAACGCAACGTCTCAATACCTGTGGGGATTGATGGAAAACACTTCGCATCATTTGCCACCCCAAATAGACAACCAGTCTCGTCGTCCTGACGAGGGTAGTAGACGTTCAATATTGCAACATGAGCAATGGAATTGCTGTCCCATGGGTAAGTTTAGTTGACAGAATAACGTGACCACTTCCAGTAGTCCGTTATTTGATTTTCGAGGGGAATTTCGATGTCAGCCAGAGCGTTCCGTGACACTTGACAATTACGAGTCACACGCTTTACGATTTCGGCTCCCGAAATGTGGTTTCACTCCCCGAGTATTATGACGGATTCAGACGCAAAACGCACGTCGTGATCCTATATTCAATATATATGTATGTCTCCATATATATTAACTGACTTGGATAAAATTATCTCCGACTCGACTCACTTTACCATATAACTACTTTCCCATTAAGTAGTCATACTAGGATCTTGTCAGTCGAGATTTCATTTTTCCCGTAATCGACTCGACTCACCTTTCCATATATTTATTTTCCCATTAAATAAATATACTATGATTTAGTCGATTACATTTTTTTCAACCATCAACTCGACTCACTTTACCGTATAATTATTTTCCCATTAAATAATTATACTAGGATCTTGTCGATTTGACTTTTCGTTTTACCACCATCGACTCGACTCACTTTACCGTATAATTATTTTCCCATTAAATAATTATACTAGGATCTTGTCGACTCGACACTACATTTTACACCCATCGACTCGACTCACTTTACCGTATAATTATTTTCCCATTAAATAATTATACTAGGGTCTTGTCGATTCGACATTGTATTTTACGACCATCGACTCGACTCACTTTACCGTATAATTATTTTCCCATTAAATAATTATACTAGGGTCTTGTCGATTCGACGTTGTATTTTACGACCATCGACTCGACTCACTTTACCGTATAATTATTTTCCCATTAAATAATTATACTAGGGTCTTGTCGGTCGATATTTCGTTTTCGGCACCCGACCCGGCTCACCTTACCATATATTTATTTTCCCATTAAATAAATATACTAGGATCTTGCCGATCGATATTTCATTTTCAACACCCGACTCGGCTCACTTTACCATATATTTATTTTCCCATTAAATAAATATACTAGGATCTTGCCGATCGATAATTCATTTTCAACACCCGACTCGGCTCACTTTACCATATATTTATTTTCCCATTAAATAAATATACTAGGATCTTGCCGATTCGACATTGTTGAATTTAGACGGGGGCTATCATGCCTTTTAGATAAGACGATCAAGCCCATTAACTCAGCAAGGACGATTCTGCCCTCCAATAGGGGAAGGAACGCCTGACCCTCGAAGACTACTTGGGCATGTGTTAGATCAAGAATGACTTACTTACAGTAATAATATAGCAGCACACGGGCAACTAATCTCAATACTGATCCACACAGGGTCCCGTGCTCAAAACGCACTGGTTTTGCAGGGACGCACCCTAAGTCTTCACTCGGTTCCAAGTTTAGCATTCCACGCATCGTACCAAGCATTCATCTCTTCGGTAGGCAGTGCATCCTCGTATGTCCGCTCCATCGAAGAACTTCGTGCGGAGGCATTAAACTCCTATACAAGGAAGCTTTCATCTCCTGTCCCTATCCGATGCGAGGGTTTACGTCAGATTACTCATATGAAGTAGACGTTCGAGCTCTTCCGTGTTCGTACCTTGGAGGTAATGCTGACGAAAGCTCATTCAGTTTGCGAGGATCGAAATCAAGGGATATCAACAAGACCTCCCTTTTAGCCCGTTGGCCAATCAAACTCTAAGACTGACCCTACAGTACAAGAATAGACAAGGCAAGAAGTGATCACCAACCCCAGCCCTAGCGCCCACCTAGGTTACCGTGCACCACAAGTTATTATTACGTGTGCACCCGCAATGATAATCGTGTTGCCAGGTAATTTTGGTGCCCGCTAGTTCCGAGCTTCCTGATCCAAAACAAAGATTTCACACAATAAAGGACCTAGACTAGCTTCGCCTTCACAACATTAGCAACACGACAACGTCCACTAGCATGATAAAGGTTAGCCCTTCCGATCATCCCGCCCGCAGGTAAGCGGGTGAGTTCGTCGTAGACCACCGCTTGTCCTTCCCGCTTGTCGATGTCGGTAACCGATGCAAAAGTGCGGACTAAGGTGAAGTGTGAGACGATATCCTTACAGACAAGCTATCTGTACTACTTATATGCATCAACTAGCACTAGTTAGAAAATCGGATCTCTACACAATTTAAACATTCACATCCATATTTTCTAACATTTTATATATTGACACACATGGCTAGTCGGTCGGAATTTCCCCTTGTACAACCCATGTACAATTTTCTTTCTTTTCTAAAAAATATTTCGTTGTATTTTATTTTTGAAAACTCCGTTTTCGAGCCAAAACCGGTTATAGTCTAGATTTTTCAAAAATACTAGTTCGCTATAACCTTGGCTCTGATACCACTTCTGTCACACCACGCCAATGGCGGAAACACGTGGCGCGACGCTCGAAAGCATATCAAAGTCAAGATTAACACAAACTATATTTAATTATAAAAGATCATTATATTAAGATGTCGGGAAGGAGTACCTGGTTTCAAACATTACTTAAAACCACAAACATTAAGTTTTAAAGTGGGGTGTTTCCGTTTATGTCCCAACCCGAAGGTAACAATAGATGAAACCCCCAACCATTGTCCGACATCCCAAATTCCACCGTACTAGCCGCATACCTGTTCAGCACTTAGTTACCTGAAAGATATGTTTAAAAAGACGTCAATATATAAAATATTGGTGAGTTCACAGGTTTTAGTTTCGTAAGTACGACGTTTTTAAATCCTGTGCAAATCCAGCACACTTTTACATCCTGTGCAATCCAGCACATTTTTACATCCTGTGCAATCCAGCACATTTGGTGGCCTTTGTATGGAGTAGCTAGCTCCTACAAACTATGATGATAAGCAATCCCCTGAGTCCCATAACCAAACCAAGACTAATAAATATGCCCCGCTCCAAGTCGTTTCTCGGAAACCAACGACTTAAGTTCAGAATACGTGCACCTCTTGTCTTTACCGGGTTGACGCTATCAACCAGAGGCGGGCCTCGTCAGGCACCAATAGTACTATCCAAATATTCCTTTGGTTTCATTTTACCTGAATTAATGGTTACAGTAGCGAGGACCCAACCCCGAGTGGCGACCAAAAACTCAAGTACTCATCATGCCACTTACCACATTTTAACCTTTGAAAACATTTCAATATGTGATAATTTTTGACAAACATATCTTTCCCCCAGTTAAAACAGTAAAATGGGGCCGTGAAACTCACCTTAATTTCCATGCTTAGCTAGCAAATAAAGCCCAAAGCTTGACCGACTTCCTCGTGCCCTAATTACCAATAAAGGACACCTTAAAGTCTATCATATATAAATCTAGCTTATTTTTCCGGTTAAAAGATAGTTTACTCGACTATCTTGACTCGTGTGTACTAACCCGAGTCTTTAAGTGTTTTAACTCAACGAACCGATCGTGACTTATCATAATTCATGAGTTCACATACGACATAGTACCCAAGTCGCGCACCTGTTACTATTCGTGTGTAAACCATGTTGGACTACTACTACGAAGCGCATAACTCATCCCGAGTAATAGCTTGTCTCGTAAATCGGATAAATGTAGTTGCCTTGTATTATTATTTTTGGACAATATACTTCGAAGAAACATAAGTATAATTACTAAAATTGACTAGTAACATTTGTTATTTCGCTTCCCAAAATCCGAGTGTTTTATGTGTTTCGAAGCATTACTTTCAAATAATTTTTCCCAAATAAGTTAAGCGTCTACGCATTTCAAATCCGTATTTTTAACAATGTTTTGGTTACCAAAAACCATTGAAGTTGACACAATTGGCGCTCGACAAAACTATATATTTGTTTTGCAAATATTGTTCGATGTTTATTTTTATTGTTGTAAATAACCAGTTGTCGAAAACGTCACAACTTTGGACAAAACCATTTGTTTAAAACACTTGGAAAGTTTATTTGTGAAGACATACACAACAATATTAACCTCGTTATGCTTCGGATTTTATAAATTTCGGCAGAGTTTCCTCTGTTTTTGCAAGAACCAGACAACACAAGTTGTCTACAATTTCCCAAAAATCAATCTCCAAATCACAAGACAACAATTTCATTTATCCGTAATTCCATTAAAACGAGACACTATACGCTTCGATAACTTATATAAATACCAAACTTATTTATATAAATATATATATAGAACAATATGTACATATAGTATAGTCCAACATTTTAGTCTGACGACGACATAAAGTCACGCTTATACGCGAAACCAAACATCCGTCTTATACTTTCTGTTTATTATTTTCGGTCCGTTCGCGAGTTAAACTCCGGTTTTATTTGTGTTTATAATTTATAATATGAAATGCAAAGTAACACAAATAATTATACCAAAACGTGCGCGCGCGACTTGATGCGTCTAGAACGACGTGTTCGACCGAGTCGACATGTTTGACCGAGTTGACTCGGTCTGACCCGTTGACCAGCTGACCGAGCTTGCCCGCGTGTTGACCAGGCTCATGCTTTGGCTAGATCTGACCCGCAACTGAGATTCCGAGCCGAACCTGACTCGCAAAACGAACACGAGCCTCGACCAAAACCGGGTCAGATCTGACCCGGGACCTAAACCCGCTGGATCAGCCACCATGACTCGAAACCACCTTCAAACCACCTTCTGCAGCCGCCTAGCGACCTCCACAACCATTCCTGACACCACCCGAGCAGCCAAAACAGCGAGATCTGACCCGATCCACCATCTTCGTCCTCTTGAACCCAACAAGAAGGACGATCAAGACCCGAGATTAGGACCTGGATCTGAACCGGCCACTAATCCGAGCTGAACCAACACAACGAGTCCCAACACCACCAATCGAGCCACCTACCTCGAACCCACGACCACAACCCGAACCGAACCCGTCATCAACAACCACCATCTTCTCAGATCCGTCAAAACGAGACAACTACACAACCCCCTTCGAGCTTTAAAATCACCGTACCGGCACCGATCGTCACCCCTTCCTCTTGAACAACCTCCACCACCTATAAACGCCTCCACAACCACCCTTTCAGGCCAGAACCCATCGTTTTATACCTTAAAACCACCACCTCCGAGCGTCTTCCACCCCGTAACCACCACAACAGGGACGATCTGCACCCACGACGCGGGTTGGGTGGTTGTTGCTTCTGTACCAGTGAGAAGAAAGGGAGAGTTCGAGGAGAGAGGGTGGTATACCCGGTTTTAGAGAGAGAGAGAGTAGAGAGAGAGAGGGGGGGCGGGTATGGCTGCACAAATGGAGAAGAAGAAGCATATGATGCCTTTTATACTTAGGGTTAGGGTTAGGTGGGTTGTGCACCGCGTATCGAACCCGTATAAGCGTTTTTCGCTTCGGTTTATTATTAGGCTCGAAAATAATTTATAAAAATCATTCGGTTTTGTTCGTAATTAAAAACACAACTAAACCGAGCAATTTAGTTATTATTCTCGTAACTCGACGCGTGAAAAACGGAACATGCGTTAAAATCGCGTAAATCGATTCGGTCGAGCTATCCTTCATTTAGACGACCTGTTTACTTTCGAAATTAATTAAATGAAATTATTTATAATAAATAATTATTCCGAAAGTTCGATAACGGTTAAAACCACACGTTTTGACGTTCGAATCCCACGTCAGTTCCTCTCCGCGTTCTCCAAAACGCAGCGTTTTTGGCCGTTTACCACGTCGATTTCACATCCGTTCGCATCGATAGTAAATACGTGTCGTATTTACATGGAATAAGCTTATGTTATTCCAGTTTGACAAATTTTCACTGATGTCAGTTCGTTACGTTAAACACGCGAAGTCTTTCTTTAAAGGCATCAAGACTTCAACGAACTTTCAAAAGGACATCGTAGGACTCATATTAGCTCAACTAACCATAATTAACCTTAAACCATGTTAATTATATCTAAAACATGATTAGAATCACGTTAATCGTTGTACGAAATTTGCCGGTTGTCACAGTAAGTGTTCATGAACAGTTTGTGAATACGTTATTTCCTTAACAAACAAACACACACAAAAAATCTCGTTCGGTAAGTGTGCATGAACAATTCGTGAACACATAATCTCCTTAACAAACAAACACGAACAAGGCCTTGTTCGCGTTCGTTTACAGCCCTTGAAATACCCATTCGGTCATTTTATACCCTAAAGTAAACATTCGATTTTAAACCAGGTAATACTTAAGTTGCTTCAACATGCATTATGCCTATAATTTAACCAACAGGTTCTAAAATGAAGAGTATTGCAACACTGTGGACCAAACCCAAACAGCCTTCACACAATACAGGTTGCTTTTTTTAGCGCGAGCTTGTTTTATCCACTCCGTCTATTTAGCCACTCGAGTTCTTATAGGTCTAACATTTACTTCAAATCAAATTATATCACAAACAACATTTATAAATGAGCAAAATTCTTAAAGTATAGAATTGTATACATGAATGTGTGAAACTAAATTACAAAGGGAAATCTATAACACCAGTAAATAACTTGCACTCACAATCACTACAATTAGCATAAGAAACATGAGTTCCTCGTCCTTGACGTGTCCCTATCTTCAAGGCCACGCAAAAATGACCTTATGGCTAGGTGCTCGGCCGCATATGTCATGAAAGAAGCAAATACTAAACCTCCTGCAACCATCAAACCTAACCTGTGGAGGCCACAAAGCATAAACCCTCTAGTTACTGATATGAAAAATGTACAAAAGTTTTGGAGTTTGCACGCATGTTTTGGAAGTGATAGTGAACGATCAGATCAGATTCAAGTTCGGGCAGTAACGCACGTTTTTTAAAATTCTGATTATTTATCAAAATAATAATGCATAAAATAACAATAAATGAGATTTTTTTAGAGAAAAAATAGACAGTTAATGAATGGAAATAAGTTTGTTAAAATAGGATAAAAGAAGGGGTGAATAAGAAACCATATTTATGGAAAAATAAAATTTCTTGGACCCTAAAATAGGTCAAAAGCAGAATATTTTATTCAAACATTAGAATTGATAATTAATTCCAAAATGCATATCTAAACACAGTAATTATGAAAATACCTTGCAAACAAAGCTGTAATCCCTAAAATATGAGGCACGGAAGGGGTTGCAATGGCAAAAAACGCCATTCCTAGCCCATAATACCACGTTGCTGTGTCACATGACACCTGTCGCTGATGACCTACAAAACAGAACAAGATTGACGTTTTAGGACGAGTCTGCAACTCTGCATCACAGAGGTGAGTACTAGGGTCAATATAGGTTGAGTACTAGGGTAACAGGTCATAACATGTAGTTTTGTATAGGTCAATATAGGTTGAGTACTAGGGTCGGGTCAAACTGGTAAAACATTTTATCAAATATTTAAAAAAAAAATAAGGAATCAATGAATCATATTATTTAGATAAAATATTTAAGAAAGTTTTATGCATTCAAATACAGTTTCATCATATTTAACCCGGTGAAAAATATTTTACCGATCGACCCATTTAAAAGTAAATGGGGCAAAATTGACATCTACTGAAATGTGTTGTGTGAAATTTAAATAGAGAATAAACCTTTTTCAGAATCATAATCCAAAGATCCCGGCCGAGAGGATCCTCCTTGACTGGCTACCATTTTCCCCCATTTATATATTAAATGTAAGTAACCTCCAAAAAGCAGGAAAAACCCTGTAAAAGTCCACTCATACATCAAGAGCAACCCGGTCCATGGCTTTACTTGCCTAGGAACAACTGACCCAGCAATTGCAAGAGCCACCAATACAGCCGAGAAACAGAAGAAAATAGAGACCCCGCCAAGAAAACCAGGCACCTTTGCGTTTGCACCATTTGAAAACTATATAAAACAAATTGTGTAAGAAATTTTACCAAATGTATGAAGTGTTTGGATGCGCTTTTCAATATTGATTATGTGATTTTAAGCTTGAATAATCATTAATATTTTCCGAACACTAAAAACTGATTCTTGTGATGTCAAAATGCTATAATCCGCTCCAAAACGTAAATCCAAACAACTGATTACATTTGATAGAAATTAACAAAGCATTAATCTAGGAAGAGAGAATGAAACCTGTTGACTAGAACTGATGGTAGATGAAGATACTGCAGCATATGAAAGAGTACCTCCTGATTTGAATTTGTAGTATATCTGTCGAGCATGATCACATAGAGAACGTGTCTGAACCAAACATGTAGAAAAGATCAAGATTTGGACAATGAGGATACAAAGTATTAAAAAACATAGAAAGAATAACAGATATAAAAATACCAACCTGAAGAGAAGAACGGTAGTAACAGAAAAGTAAAGCGAGTACTGGAAGCAGGAACAGGAATTTGACAAGAAATTCATCACGAGGATTTTTGCCACCTCTAGTTCCTGGAAGAGTTTCCTCTAGTTGATCTCTGATATTCTGTCCATTATCAAACATAAAATAATCATAAACTAAAATTATCTTTAACGGATCAAAAGTAAAACCCAAACATTATCACTAATCGGGACAAACGGGTCAAAAGTCCATTAAAGTTCTTTGTAATTTGTAACGCATAAAACCACCATAGCCATTCAATCCAAACAATTATATAATTCACTAATCACTGATGACTGAATGACTGAATGATATCATAATCATCATACTCAGTTAATCCCGCCTATAGCAAAGCTAAGGTAGGGTCTGAGGAGGGTAAGATGTAGACAGTCTTACCTCTACCCCTAAGATATAACTTCTGTAATAATACGTGACAGATTGATAGTTTATTAAAAAAATTAAAACATGTGTCGGAAAGCGTTTCGGGTCAACTTCGCAACAAAAATATAAATATAAGAAAGTACCTGCCACACATCCACAGGTTTCAAAAGCCAGGATGTCCACCAATCCCATGGTTTAAGAGGGCCAAGTGTATAGTGAATAACACGGAGTTCTTTCTCGTCTACCATCCACTGAGTATGAAACATATTTAAATTCATTTAAGAATGTTTTGGAAACATAATACCAGGATAATTACAGAGTAAAAATATCCTTAAAACGACTACTTACCTTGTTAGCAAGCATGTAAAGTCCAACATCAGCATTGTAGAGAGTAGAAAGTCTCTCCATCTCTGGAACCGGTTTAGACTTGAGCACTTCAGGAGAAATAGTAGGGTCAAACACACGTGCACTCTCGAATCCAGCATAATATGTGTTAAGAAAACCCTGGTCACCTAAGAAAGCAATGGGAATAAGACAATGAAAAAAGAGTGAAGTCAACAACGAACTTTTTATCAAATACAACCACAAAAATGGCATACTGATTTGCTGTCAGATTAGACAGATAATTCTTTGCTTTAACATATAGTGTCCCAAAAGTTTAAAATGAGCAACACTGATTTGAAATAGTACAACAACAACAACAACAACAACCGTACCCAGGAAATCCCACTAATAGCAACGCTATTCGTAGGGTCTGGGGAGGGTAGGATGTAGGCAAACCTTACCCCTATCTTTAGAGATAGAGAGGCTGCTTCCAGAGAGACCCCCGGCTCGACAAAAACAAAATGCACACTGTATATTAATGAATAATTAGGCAATCACTAAACACTAAAAAAACAAAAATAAAATAAAATAGTGGATGTATAACATGATACAACATACAGATATATTTATATATATATATATATATATGTACATGCATAGAGGCCAACCCTAAATCCTAAGTAGTCTTAAATCCTAAAAATCTTTAACTTTAATCCTACGTCTCCACGAATTCCTATCTTGGACCATATCCTCTGAGAGGTGCAATTCTAACAGATCTTGTCTAATCCGATCGACCCAAGTCAATTTGGGTCTGCCTCTACTCCTCCTCCCCTCCACCGTGAGGTGTTTCACTCTTCTGACTGGGGCTGTCGTATGTCTCCGCTTCACATGACCAAACCATCTTAATCTTCCCTCCTTTATCTTATCTGCTATGTTAGCCACTTCTAACCTCTTCCTAAGAACCTCATTTCTAATCCGATCTAACCTAGTGTGCCCACACATCCACCTCAACATTCTCATCTCCGCCACTTCCATCTTTCGTAACTGTGTCTTTTTGATGGCCCAGCAGTCTGTCCCATAAATCATAGCAGGTCGGACTGCAACCCTATAAAATTTTCCCTTTAGTTTAGTTGGGAACCTCTTATCGCACAGAACTCCAGATGCTGCTCTCCACTTACACCATCCAGCCTGAATACGATGTGCGACGTCACTATCAATCTCTCCGTCCCTTTGGACGAACGATCCTAAGTACTTAAACTTAGTTACTTGCGGGACCACATGACCCTCAATGGTGATCTGGGTGCGATCTTCGTAGTTTGTCCCGCTGAAATCGCAGTGCATGTACTCCGTCTTAGAGCGACTAATCCTTAAACCTTTTCCCTCCAAAGCTGTTCGCCATCCTTCTAGCCTCATATTCAAACTTTGCTTAGTTTCCGCGATCAATACAATGTCGACAGCAAAAAGCATGCACCACGGTAGTGTCTCCTGAATGGACTTTGACACCTCGTCTAGAATAACCGCAAAAAGAAACGGGCTCAACGCGGACCCTTGATGGAGCCCTACCTCCACGGGAAAGAAATCAGTATCTCCTACAGGCGCACGAACACTAGTTTCAGTCCTATCATACATATCTTCTTTTATTTTGTAACTAAACATTTATTGTTATTAAATAGTACACATAAAGGTTTAATATTATGCAACTAAACAATTAGATTGCCCACACGATGCAATGTAAATGTTTAGTTACATAATTTATGTATTACTCGTCATCTTTTTCTTAAAGGTGTCAGTTTTAAACAAGACAATAATCTAGTAGGCAATAAATCTGTTTGAAGTGTAATTTCTCGACATGCATATAAAATTAGGAAATAGAATTTAAAGGAACCACAACTCCACAAGTGAATATGCTAATTAAATGATGGGTGTCAAACTCTTTCAATCTTGTTATAATGCTAATACACACACAAACACATATTTGTGTGTGTACACACTGAAGAATTTGCCAAACCCTGTATCGCAAGTGCTAAGTTGAGTTTAACTTAGTTTCCTATATCTGCTAGAGGACACTCGCAACATCTCAAATCACCAAATGATTTGTATGCAATATTGCAATGTTTGTATATCATGATGGAATAACGGAAAACAAAATAAATGATCCTTAGAGAAGGATATGAATGCCTGGCATGGCATAACAAATAACTTTTAACTGAAAAAAAGAAACCAGAGTATATGATAATTACACAGCTCTCTTCTAATAAACCAGAAAGGTAACTTACACTCCCATAGTCCCAACATAATTGCAATGTCACATGTTAATTGCACTTCATCATTTTGGGAACTTACATGTTCCCTTTTGCGCAAATCGTTATTTAAATGGATAACATACCTCCAGTATAAGAATACAAAGTTGTCACTTTGCTGACCATGTCCTTGAAAAGCTCTTCAGATGGTTCGACTACCATAACACCCGAGTTGAGCCTCTCAGAATGCTTTAAGTTGGCGCAAAATTTTCCACATTTGAACAAATCATCAATATTCTTAACCACAATTGTATCAGCATCAAGGTACACCACTGCAGTAACAAAGAACAACATTTCAGAGGCCTTGACCAAAAAAGTAATAATAAATAAGGTACATCATAAAAAAAAATAATAATAATAATAAGAAAACAATCAAGATCACAAACTGTGATAATTGTGCGGCATCTACACTTACATCACTCCGTCTATGAGGTGTCTAACACCCTGACATCTGGGAACCATTGGGATCTTAACTCTGCCTAAGATTACATGATTTTAAGCAAAACTTACCCTATAAAAGGGTGAAAAAAGCAAGAGCTGGGCTGCAGGAGGTTTAAATGGTAAAATGTACCACTTTAGGTGACAAGCCATTTTTTAAATCCTTACTGCTTTTGAACCTTTATTTAACCTTTTTAATTCCCTTTAGTATAAAACAACATTGATTACATGACTTTATCTTTATTTCTAAAGATATTAAATAATTAAATACTTCCCCAAACTGCCAAACCCTCTCTGTCAGTTCGGCCTGTTTCGTTTGGGAAAAATGTCAAGCGATCCATTCATCTGATTAAACCCATGCTGAAATCTAAATTATGTTAGTCCAATCACATCAGGTGTTATGTGTGATCAAAGTTTTAAGGCAATCTTTTTCCTCGACTCATAAAAGATTAAACCTTCAACTCAGTGGCGAAGCTTGACCCGAAGGTTCGGGGGTCACCGGGGGGTCGGAAGTCACTAGTTTCGGGGGGTCGGAAGTCACTAGTTTCGGGGGGTCGGAAGTCACTAGTTTCGGGGGGTCGAAAACCCGTTTCGGGGGGTCGAAACCCTATATTTTCAAAATTTTCTATACAAATACTATATAATCGGAACTTTTACGCGAAAATCCGGGGGGGTCGGCCGCCCCTCCCCGCCCTTACTATGCTTCGCCAGTGCTTCAACTTATTGTAAACAGTACTATTACCTTTTTTGTAATCAGTCATGTTGAATATCTTCAGCTTCGTGTACACACCCCAAAACCTTGTTGGTCGAACTTGATTTGGATTTTGCAATAGACTGATTGGTGTCACAATCCAGCCATCAGCCTGCACAGATAATCCCAACAAAAAAACCATACTTAGCATGTGGTGATATGATTAAAAAGAGATAATGCCACAACTGAAAAACACATAAGACGAAATTTCTACACATAACATGGAACGTCATTGCGTAAAACTGATATATGGTAACATGTTGCAAACATTCTTTCTTTTCGTAAAGAGAAACAGTAGCTATTAAGGGATAGATTGTGCGTTTATTAACATGTTTGTTAAATAGAAAGTCGTTATGATGAGCTTGGTGGTAACCTTTGATGGTTTCCATGGATAACTTTTTGTAAATTTCTTCAGCGGGGTACATCTTTACAGACTCCAATAAACGTACAGCTCTATTATCACAGTAGCATCTCAAATGACCTCACTAGTGTAGTTCCCCTTCTAATTCAGTAAGATGTAGCCGCGATAACTAGAGGTGGAAGTGGGGCGGGTTAGGCGGATTAAGTAATGTGTCAAAGGGGTGCGCTTCTGACCTTTTGTAGGGGTCAAAACTCAAAAGTGGTTAGGTTGGGTTGAGCTGAAGTACAATTTTCTCAAAAAATTTAAACTTGCAAGCGTTGTTGTCAAATATGATTACAAAAACTTAATATTTCAATACTATTATGCATACACTTATTCAAAAGTTTATATGCATTAGAAGTACACACCGTACACCTTTCTACCTGTTTGACCCATTTTCTTGTTAACGTACTTCTTGATTTTACCCTTTTGGATTGTTAAAAGGACAAAATATAACCCGAATCGGCAGTGAACGGATCAAGACTGCCACCTCTAACTTTATCAATGATCAAGTAACAAAAATGTGAATACCATGCATAATAGTTATATGCCCTATTGGCTCTTGCCTGTCACTTTATTATAGTTTAAAGATAGGCTCTAAAGGGCTTACTTTTCAGCAATGAACTCACTAGACGTTACTTTGTAGTTATTCCACAATCGACATAAACATCTTTAATCACATAACTCTTTACATATGAATATTTTCCCTTATCAAGTATTAAATGAGACTTTTGAGCCTTAATTCCCGTTGAGCGCATCATATTCTATAATCCCAAACAATAAGTTCATATCCATTTCACTTTCTTAAAACACTATATACAGTAAACTACCCATCTTTCACTTCTATTCCTTTTAACTTATAAAAATAAAAACTTTGCATTGATGTTAGAAGGAAAATTACAATAAAGTGGCAGGTAAACGGGTAACAAGCTCCTCTTTTGGATAGCAAAACCGATCCTACTAAAAACAAAGCTTTGGGTATTAACGGTTGATAAATTACTTATAAAAATGCATCACTTTAGGCTCAACAGTAAACAACAATCAGATCAACACACATATATCACACATCAATATGATCCTACCATTTATTTAAACAAATGAAAAACAAAAGTTTAAGACTTTAAACCTTGAGGAGCTTCTTAGCGTAGGTTGAAACACCATCAGAGACCAAAACGACCATAACTCGTGTCGTTTTAGTATCCCTAATAGACTTTCCAAGAACACGAACTCCAAGAAGGAATTCATCACCATATAAAAGAGTCACATACGCTTCTCCAGAAGCAGAAGCTGCTTGTACGTAGTGATTATTATTATTATTAAGAGCTAATAATAATAATAATATGAAACCGAACCCTAGTTTCAACAGCAGAGTCAATTTCATGTTTATGGAATTAATAATAATATAATACAAGGGGAATTTGATTGAATAGATCGGAAGTAGATTCGAAAGGAATTTGTTAGAAGGATGAGGGATTATTATTATTATTATGATATGTAGAGGGAGGGAGGGAGGGTTTATGATAAGATGAATAGAGCAAAATTGAGGGGTTTGAAATGAGTTTGAGTGAGTATGTTATGTTCTTCGTGGCCTCCGACTGGAAGAAGAAGAAGAAGAAGGGTCAAAAGAGGCAACTCCCTTTGTTTTGTTTTGTTATCTCGGATATTCGCTTGTTTTCCAGATATTTAAACGTCACGATCCGATCTGGCTTGTTGGGTTGGTCTTCACGAGCCACCATTATTAACTGATTTGCACTACAACTAAGAGCTTTAGTAAAGTAATTAAGTTATTCAATATTCTATCACATGATTTTTATGGGTTTCGTTTTTTTATATAGAAACACCTCATTCGAGACATTTTGACGTGAATTTTTAAACCGGCCAATTTTTAGGTTAGGGTTGTTTGTTAACTCTTGATGATTCCATTAAAAAACTACCCCTAAATAAATTAATATTAAGTATGTTTGTTTCACCATGAATGTACATCTAAAATCCATTAAGTTTTAAAATAACTTTAAGTGAATTTACCCCCCTTTGTGCATTCACTTGTATTCATCACTCTCATCCGGCCACTCACGCACCACTTCCTCGACCCACCATCACTTCCTCCACCATGACATTTGGGTACTCTTACTAGTTCAGCACTTACTAATTCAGAGTCTCTTACCGAGCTAGGCTTCTTATTGACTCAACACTTAATGACGCAACGCAGAGGTTGCCAAACAGCTCATTAGACTATTAGTAATGGATTTTGATTACTAAAGCTGAACCATAAAGATTTAAAGTTGATCCAAACCAAATTGTTAAAATTGTATTACGTATAATGGGTCAAACAGTGAAACCAAACGTTAGTAACAGTTTGGTTCAGTTTTAAATTTCAACGGTTCAGTTCTTGGTAATAAGAAACTCTTACTGATGAATGGGCTCGGTGAATAAGAAACTCTTATTGCCATCCCATTCTCTTTCAAATATGGCAGCTGGTGCACTTTAAAAAGAGCCTCTATGAATGAGAGGTTAATGTGGAGTTTCTTCAGTATGTCCACGAACTTAGCATACAGCTTAGAATCATGAGCACGCAATAGACGACCAGGGAATGGTGGTTTAGGCTTATAGACACGAACTGGACTCTCTTCTCTCTTCTTCTCACTCGACTCACTAGGTTGTGTTGTACTCTCTGAGACTAGCTTAGGTTGCACTTTAGCAGATGGTGGCTCTAACCCAATTTCCTCATCCACCGGTTCTTCATCTTCTCCCGGTGATGGACCAACTACACTCCACCTACTCCTGGTAGTAACTGCCTTAACTTGAGCATGCCTAAATGTAGAAGTTGAGTTAGGATTAGGAACAGTGTTACTAGGAAGGTTCCTAGGAGGTCTCTCGTTTACCTGTAAAGCAAGATCTTTCACCTCTTTCTCTAGCTTTTGGAAGGCAACTTGATGTCCTATAAAGAAGGTGTCATGGTCACGAAGCAAGGCATACATTTCTAATTGCACTTTAGCCTGCTGTTCCAACTGGGCGGTTTGCCTTTCCATGAAGGAGGTAAGATCACACTCAGTACGACTAGAAATATTGGGGCATCCCCGGGGTTGGGATTCTGGTGGAGATTTTGGCGCAGTGGATACCTCGAGAGTTACCACCTTGCCAATTGGAGTTTTGATTTCTCCAATTCGGACCAGAAGATGAGGTAATATCTAATTTTGCTAAAACCTGTGGCTCTGATACCAACCTGTCACACCCCGGTGTTTCGACACCCCGGGCGTGTGACTCGAATCGATTGGTACTTGTTTTGATAAATAATACGCAACGGAATACATTTAAATTTTTCATTTTCACAAAACGACTCGTACTTTATTAAACAAGGGATTTAAACACCCTTTTTTACATAATATTTGTACATTTGATATTCCAAAAACTACTGTTTTAAAAACAGTTTACACATTTGTACGAGCCACAAGGTCTTCCTGGTGCCTAGGGAATCAACCTCCTTTCAGCACTATACTTGGTTAGTTTATTCATTCGAGATTACCTATACAATGGTTTTAAAAAAAATACGTCAACACAAAACTGGTGAATAACATTTAACAGACCTTAATTTCAAATCAGGCATAAGTAGTATTAAAATCATATACACATACAAGTAAGCTACACATTCAGCGAGCATTACGACTCGTAGTACTACCGTGTTCATACCCGGTTTCTCGTACTTTTACCTACCGTGCTTTTTGCCCGGTTTTACTATTTTTGTAACATGTTCAAAATTTGATCAAACTATCTGCACACTTACATTTTCTGAATGTTATCCATAGAATACCATATGCGAAAATATATTTAACACAAACTCATGTCATTTTTATAAAACAAAACACTTTAAAAAAAATTTGTAAAAGAGTTAAACGTATTCACCTTGACTTTTTAATGCCTTGCTGTCTTTGATAACCAATGATTTCTCGTATCCAAAACCTATTTTATTGATAATGTTTATATACTAAAAAAACTTAAAATTTTGTAAATATCCTTATACAATTGACTTTGCTCATATGCCTAGAACTCCATGTATTTTAAATAAAGAGAAGAAAAAAGAAGGGAAAATATATATATAAATAAATAAATAAAATAATGACCTAATGCGGTGAGTTTTGGCATATGAACCAAAATAATATTATTTTGATTTTATGATATTGTATGAAAAAGACAAGGAAAGAAAATACCTGCTAAGTGATTTCTACTTGGTGTTGGTGACTTCTTTTGTTATTATTAGTATATTAGGTAAAAGAGAAAGTATACGATACAGAGAATATAAACATAAGAAGCGTAAGAAGCAACCAAATCTTGTCACCTATCAACTATGGTTAAGTTTAATTAACCTAATCTTGGTTGATTAAAAGGGTAAATTAGTCATCTACGTTCATTCAATCACGTTCCAATCAACGTTTCAATTAATACTATCGAAATCATTTAATCAGTTTCAATTCATCCTTCAAACGAACATCTAATCAAGTAAGGATTCAATCAAACACAATTTTAAATTTCGATTTTTCAAACGATGCTCTATTTTTTTTTATCGAATCAGTGTTTGATTTTATCTAAATAATATTTTCTGATTATCATTTTTTTTGAAGGTTAGATTGTTTGAAATTCCAAAGTCATTCAAGATGTGTATGTTTTTTTTTCCAGAATTAAGTTGGGAGTGGTTTTATCTGTAGAAGTAAACATAGTAAACATTAGGGTTAACAGATGTTGAAGATGATGATAATAGAGTGTGTTTGAAATTTTGTAAAACTGTTATAAGGTGTGTCTGTTTTTGGATGGTTTTGTTTTCTATTGTTTTAATTAGTGCGTCTAGAGTTTTTTGTTTAGTGTGTCTTTGTAACACCCCGATTTTTCAATAATAATAAATTTAGTTATAATGTAATAACAAATAATTGTGCATTTCAAAAGTCACGATTCCTTATTTACATTGTCAATTTGAAATTTAGACTATTAAATTATTCTAGTATTTTTTTATAAAGGTTTAAAATAAAAATATACTTGGAAATTGTATATATGTATAAGTGTGAATCATAAATCATGTAACTAAATGAGAGAAATTCTCTAGTTAACTTTAGAAAGAGAGACAATTTTTTTTCAATTTCATATTAAAGTGAATAAATAATTGTGGTTACATTATTTGGCATTTAAAGAAGAAGAGTTAAGATCCTGTAAAAACTTGTTTTAGTGTAAAAACTGTAGGAACAGATCTGGACCATTGAAAAATGAAATCAATGGTGTGTGTTGGTTCTAGATTTATCTTTCAAATATATAGTTAATTTAGTGTCATTAAGGGTAGTTTGGTAATTGTGCTATTTTAATATTAAAAATTAAAAAGAAACAACCGTCATCTTCCTTCATTCAAGCACAACCAACAATCCTAAAAATGCTCCATCCCTACTTTGCTCAACAATAAAACTCCAGGAACAATCGATTCTACATCTTCAGGGTTTATCAACACCATTTTTTTTATAAGATTACTATTTCGGTTGCTATTATTGTGTGAAAAACGAAAAATTGCAAAACCCTATTGTTCTGAAACACATCCGATCAGTTTTTTGTGTTTTTAATTTGGGTTTTTTTATAACGATTACTGTTTCTATTGCTTGTATTTTAGCTTTTGAAGGTTCGAAATCTCATATTAGTATTTCGAACTTAACTGGTCCTTTTTGTGCTAGCGTTGGATCGATATGCGTTTTTTGTGTTAGTGTTGTTCTGATAGGTGTTGTTTGTTTTAGACTATTAGTGTTGTTCCAAGTATGCTAATGTTCTGATTTGGGTTGTTTATTCTGAATTGTGTTGGTTTGTGAGATTGTGCTAGTGTTTTATTATTAACTAACTAGAAGAGAGTCTGTAGTCAAAATGTTGATTAATTTATTATTAATTTGCTGTTTATATACAACAGATGGGTGGATTTGTAAAAAGTGACTAATTTTAGTTTGTCCAAATTTATTATTAATTTGCTAATGTTGAGATTGTGCTAGTGTTTTATTAGTAACTAACTAGAAGAGAGTCTGTAATCAAAATGTGTTCACTTACTTTTAGTTTGTCCAAATTCAATCAATAAAACTTCAAATCGACATATTAGTTTCTTCACCATTTGTGATGGGACAAACTAAAATTAATGTGTTATATATTGGAGCTTAATTATTGGAATAAGATATCACCATTTGTATGCACCTTTAATTAAAATTACAAGAATAAATGGTTGTGACAAACATCCAAGTTATAAAATGATTGTGCTACTGTGACACATTGGTCTACTGTGATGTATAAACTGTTATCTTGTTCAATTGTAAATGGTTTGTGTTTGTTCCGTGGTCATTATTTTATTTGTACTGATAAGAAAGGTCTTTTTTTTCATGATATTTAGCATAAAAATGGATAGACCGCTAGAAATTTTTTTTTTTTTGTCCATCAAACGGCCAACAACCATCTCAGCATCATGTTTACCAATGTAAACATTAATATCTCTCTTCCAATTCTTAAAATCAACGGATGTAGCGCCAACTTCCTCGAACCCTCCATAATGAGTTCTCATTATATTAAATGCTCTAACCGGTCCAATATTCAACTTTGACATGTTCTGTATGAAATCTTCTTGAACAACACTCAACTTTCTAGCAGCACTTAAAAAATGATAATCATTCTCTTCGACAAGTGTATGATTATGTTCTTCTATAAACCCATAAACCTTGTAGACATTCTTATCTAATTGAATCGCTAACCTTGCAAGACAACCGGTACGTATAGAAGGCCTTTTACGATATTGTTTATCTTTTGCATGAACATCGTTCAAATCATTAACAGTGTCAATTTTCGGGAATGCTTTTTTCCCTTCTTTAGAACATACAAAGTATTTTAAGGTAACCAAAACATGACTGACTTTTTGAGTGGTCTTACGAATCGTAAACCCCCCCTAACTTAGCATATGTCTCGTAAAAAGAATACGCTTCATCAATAGATTTAAAGGACATACCCATCTGAGGTCTTTTTGATAAAGCAACATCGGGTATATAATTCAATTTACCGGTTCTTGGTGATTTTCGCACAATACCAGCACCATATGTCACCCCTGTATCTGACACGTCATGCAAAAAAAAAATAACATCGTTTCTGAATATCTTTAACATAATCGAAAACTAAAAAATGATTAATACACTGCACAACATTACATAAACACAAACCCAACAAAATATATTACATTAACATCAGCACTAAAAAAATTACAAAATAACTAATATCAGCACAATGAACATTTACATTGTATTACACCAACACAAACGAAGCAATGTATTACATAAACATCAACAGGATAAAAATTTACATAAAAAAATCAGCACGTAAAAAAATAACATAATAACTAATATCAACACACGGTACGATTTGTCAAATTGTCACCAACACATGAACCCTAATTAACCATTACCAACAAATCATGAATTTGCAAACACTAATGATCAATCGTCACATATATGCATTTTGATTGAAAAATTACACATAGAGAGTATTCTTATAAAACAACACATTCTTAAACAATATATGAACAAATAACTAATGATACCTGGGTTTGATTCCATTGGTGTAGGCAATTCGGGATTCATTTTTGACTGATTTCTACGCTGAAGAAACTGAATTTCTGATGAACACAAATACTTGCGATTGAATTGAATTAATAGAACAATTATGATACTTAACTTGCTTGAATATAGGAACTGAAGAGGAATTTTTAACGAAGAAAATCTGTTTACTAATCTGATTGAACCACAAATTTGAATTTTGAAATCCATGATTATAGGATTAGGGTTCATCAGAAGTTGAAGAAGAAAACTCACGTAATCTGTAATCTTTGGTTAAAAATAAATTGATTTATTATTAAAAACATAATGTTAGCAAAAGACTAATATACCCTTTTTAATAATTTTAAAGAAATACAAGTGTCAACACTTGGTTGGTTCTCACAATTTTTAAGGAGAAAAGGGTTAGTCCTCTATGAATAAATCTTATCAAAAATCAAGATGACTTTATTTAATAATATCAATAATGAAGTGAATAGTCATTTGCTGAATCTTGTTTTCTTCAAAAAGTTTCTCGATCAATACCAAATTGTGAAGTGTCTTATATTCTTATCAATAAACTAAGAAATAATCCCTTTGTGCTTCCTTTCCATGGCTAGAAACTGTACTCTATATTCATATGAGGTTGCAAACTTTATGTTGCAAAAGAGTAAAAATATTACAACATAATGAATCAAAATATTCTTGATACGAATGAGTTGCATACCATGAAAATCAATTGACTTCCATGTATTAGGTCTAATGCAGTAAGCGGTGTTTGCCATCGAAAATTGTTGTAGAAGTTTCTATTCCGCATATACGGACAACACTATAACCACCAATCGGGTTTGCCAATTCAACGGACAACACTATAACCAGCCAGCAGAGTACTCGACCATGCCGCTTGTGTAGTTAATTTCTATTACGACTGGCCAACATGGTCTGTTATTGTGAACACTGCTCTATGCAGAAATGGTTGTAGGTAGGTGATGGATGCCATATGCACTTGTATCAAGAAAGCCATTTCAATAACTAAATAAATTGTTTAGGTAACCAAGAAAAGACCAGCCATACCTCTTGCAACTCTAAAAGACATAATGAATCAAAGTCACACATAGTACTTTCCATATGTCATTTAACATCTGACTTTTTATTATAGATGGTACCTGTTATACAACTTAATGCCAATATAAACTCCTTTATGAAATGAAATAAAGTTTATTTGAACTCTAAAACTGAAAGTAATTGTTTGACTTTCAAAAGTCAACTTCTGTTCTTGGAATAGAACGAACCACGGTACTTCTATGTAATTTTTCTCATGAAAATATTGTTCATGTCCAATCATTTGATGAAGAAAGGAATTTCCCATCAACAGTTTGATTATCAGTTTGTTCATTATAAAAAAGAACTTCCCACCAATCGTGTTTTGCTCAACGAATAAAGCCTTGTTAGAGGAACATACTGACATATTATTTTTCCCCTCTGAGGGTACTTTTTATCAGTTGCTAGAACATATCTAGCAGCCTTTCCTAAAATGAGCAAAACACTTACATATTTCATTGGCTTTTTATACATCGAGTGAAGTTCTCTTTAATCTGATGCTTCGCCCCTACTTATCTCAGTCTGTGTACGTGTATCCAATTATTTGTAATTAGATATATAGTTTGTAACAAATTTAAGGCAAAATTCATAAATTAAATAATCATTTATATATAAAGAATGTAATCCATTTGTATACCTATGATGACAACATCATCTTTATAGCATTCAAGTTCCCATGATGACTGTATAAAATCTTGCTCAGGTCCAGTTGCTAGGATCCCCTTTATTTCAAGTTATCATCAGTGGTTTAAATGGGTTCCCCAAACATGTCAAAAAGCTATGTTCTGCAAATGTTTCAATGTGATACAAATGGCCTAATCCAACGTTGCATATCATCTAGGTTGGTTTTTGTACGTCTCGAAGCTCACAAACGACTCAACTTGTTTACATCCTAAAATTGTTAAAGACGGTGTATGTAAAATCCTTGCATATCAGTTCAGTTGTCATAAAGACCTTCCAAACACTGGTTCCAATTATATTGAAACCTGTTTTCGGTTTAGTTCAGTATTCTATAGTCCTATCTCCTAACAATCACTTCCTCAATAAAAGAACCAGAAAAAAGCATGAAGGATTCTATAAATGATGCACACATTAGACAAATTGCATAATTATGCAACAATAAATGTGATGGAAAGCAAATATCCCTAAGAGCATACATCCATCATACTTTCAACTATTTACATATATACAACACCTTAAGACACAAATACATAACTACATGTTTACCACCATTATTTACCTAAGAACCCAACTTTGTAGTCCAGTTATCTACGGATTGGATAGTCCTACAGTGTATATAAAAGACATACATATATTAAGATTGCTACTCATAATGGGTTCGAATTTAGATGAAAAGTAAACCAAACTATATTTCCAATCCATATATGAATGAAAAACCCTAATTGAAAATTACCTACAAAAACAGGGCATGAAATGAATTAAAATTACCTTCAAGTCCATTTTCGGGTCTTTAAGATCCAAAGGACCCCTGCTGAACACAAAGAAAAAATGTGAGAGGGAGTAGGTGTTAAACACTATTAAATTATAGAAGACATTCACAATTCATAACAACTTAGTGATAATGACGCTAATTAATTTAATTATGATCGTATAATCAATCCCACCGATTATGTATCCTCTAGTTCCTAACGTGTGGAGATGATTTCCATTGAGAAGTTCTTAAAAGGAGGGGGTATTAGAAACGGAAGGGGAGCACAAACGATTCAGTTTCCACCTTCATCGGTGGTTACTATGAATCTGAAAAGCACAAAAGGTGAATGGGAGGAAGGGGTAGAAAGGGAATGAGATTTTTATTTTGAACTAAAAATAAAACTTAAAATTACAATTTTAACCTTTTAAGTGTTTTAATTGTCACAATTATCCCCATAATACCCTTAAATTTTTTGCTTAAATATGTTGTACATGTTGCTTCTTAAGTTGTACGGAAATGAAAATGACTATGTTAGCCATCACTCTTTCTTAATATAGATAATATAGATATATAGGTAAAGGATATATTGGAAACCCTTGTTATAGTGAAAACTCTGGAAACTCTAACTTCCCGAGCTTTTTTTTATATGAAAAATTTAAGCATTTTGAGCCAAAAAAATAAAAAAAGCGCCGAGCACTTTTTTTTTTTTTTTTAAAAATAAGTTTTCGGCAACACATTGTTAACACATGTTAATTTCGCTTAACATGTGTTACCCGAAAACTTATTTTTTTTTTAAAAAAAAAGTGCTCGACGCTTTTTTGATTTTTTTTGGCTCAAAATGCTTAAAATCATGTATATTACATGCCCTAAAATTTTTAGGCCCTAAAAAGCTCGGGAAGTCAGAGTTTCTAGAGTTTTCACTATAACAAGGGTTTTCTCTGGATCCCTACCCGAGGACTATATATCATGTATGTAGCTTATGGACAATTATTGTTTCCTCAGGTATTGTTTTGCCAAGTACTTTAGCTTGGGGGTAAACATTCCAGTTGACGATCTGGTTGTAATTAAGGTTAGTACTTGAAGTCACTCTCATACAAACATACGCATAATATTTTACTATACTAAACTTTGTTGCATGGACTTTTTTTTATCTTATCTTATTTTGTGGCCTTCCCTTCAGATAATATTTTAGAGGTTGCTCAATATAAGAATAGACATTGGAGTTACTAATTAAATCTACTTTTAGATATCTAGATAAGTAAGTTTAAAAGTAAAGGTTATTTGTTTACATGAAAGCCTTGTGTAGTGACTGAATTTTTTGCAAATCTGAAGTTATGCAGGCTGCCAGATCAAGTGGTTTTCTCATAACCGTACAAATCTTTTGCAGTTTGACGCTAAACATTAGCTTACATTTCAATTTAGCAACTTCTTGAAGTTTTAGAATGACTACTTCGTACCAATTTGTTTTGCTTAATCTATCATCGTGGTATTAGTTTAACAACTTTCTTAATCTATATTGTTGTGTAGACTTGTGTTACTTATATTATGTAACTTACCAACTTATTTTGCTTAATCTATCATGGTGCTGGTAGTTTAAGAATTTTCTTGATCCATATCATTGTAGTGTAACTTGTTAAGTACACAAGTTTACAAACATAATGCATAACATATGTATCCGTGGCAACGCGCGGGCATTTTCACTAGTATATATATATACCCATACACATACACGTCCAAGGGCCTCACTCTAAAAAAAGGTCTATCCATTCTGTTAAAATGTCACCAACACCAACCAAGTTTGTAATCAAATCATGATACGGTTCAAACAAAATTATTTTATTATGTTACCATGATATTAAAGAAGAGGAATTAGAGTTATTCAACTTGAATCTACGCGATTAAGGTATGGACTCTAAACAACATTGCATGACGGGTTTGGGTTCTTAACCACTTCGTAGTTGAGAATTCAAATTCGATATTGATTGATATATTACATAGTATTGTTTTTATATAAATATTGACTGTACCACTGATATCACCGAAAATGTGACCACTGAACCTGTAAGTCCTTCATATATACTGGTCGAGGGGGGAACGAAGCCTTCCTTATAAAGGGGTTGATACCCTTTCATATCAGGATGTGTTTCGCCTGGGCGAACAATTCGTCGGGTGAGCCGTGGGCTTCTGGATGGGCAACCCATCGGGGGCAAAACGGTAACGTCCTAAACCGGTTTACGTGGGATGTTACAGAAAAGTGATCATTGAACTACTGCACCGAAAGGTGACCACTGAAACCACTGATATCACCGCAAGGTGACCACTGAATCTACTGATATCACCAAAAGGTGACCACCGAATGTGCTACTGAGTGTGTTATGTGAACTACTGAATGTGCCACTGATTGTTTATATACGTATATATAGATATTGTTAGGAACTGTATTGTTGTTGTCCCACTGAGTAAATTTTACTCAGGCGTGCATATGTGTTTTATATACGTTAGGTTTAGGAAAAATCTAAGAAGACTTGGTAGCGGGCTCAAGGGAACAAAAGACTCATAGAGATTTTTATAAAAATAATCAATGTTTTGTATTGTAGTTAAAAAACTTTTTTAAAGAATTTCTAAAGTTTTATTTATTATAGATTGATGTATTGAATTCTGATTACTGTAAGTGACACGTCAGCTCTAGAACGAGCGGGGTGTTACAGTCTTTACATATGTGTTTGAATTATTATGCATGTGCTTTTACTGATCAATTATTAGAAGCAAACAAAAAAGAAGTAATTCTCATGAATGATTATTTTGTCACCTTGTTATTATTGTTTTGTTTATATATTTTTTTGATGTATGCATAATGAATTCTCAACACATAATTCAATCACGTTTTTTTTCCAGTAATGGCTTTTTCATCTTCATCATCAAAATCTGAAATGATCAAAATGACGCAAGAGCAAATTGCCAAAGATTATGCTATCGATGGTCGTCTGGCGGATAACCTAAACAGGATAAATGATGGCATGAGTAAGAGAGATGAGATTTCCAAGCTTCTTATTCGTATGCCCATTCGAGTCTTCATGAACTTGCGGTTATGTTCATGATTGATGCAAAGAAAGGCGATCTTAATCTTGTTGAACAGCTTACAAAATGCATAGCTCTTTTGAGGTGTTCTATTCAATTTAAAATTCAGTTCTGAAAGTCTATGTAATCTCAAGATCATGAGGAACTGATTATGTAATTTGTTTTTGTAGTTGTTATATTACCTGTTTTATGATGTGTGTTTGTAGTTAAGTGCGTTTGAATTAATAAAACAAATGAACAAGTGCGTTTAATTAAAATCACAGAAATATATTTATTATTTTTAAAGTGCGTCCAAGTTCAAACTCACTTGCAGATTAGTGCGTCCAAACATAACTTCATATTAAATCAGTTTTAACTACAAATCCAAAATCATTTTACAGATTAGTGCGTCCAAAATAACATATTTAGAATCAAAATCAGTAACTAAGATGTTTTAAAAGCATTCAAAACAATGTTTATATGACAACCACTTTTTTCTCTAATTTTGCCATGACATTTTCTAACATCTTTTTCCTTGCTTTTTCTGTCCTTTTTGCAAACTTCCTTGCCTCTTTAATTATTTCATCCCTGAGCATGTTGTGAGGTGATAGTATAATCTTTGCCACGTACTTGAACCGCAATGCATCCAATTGTGTTTGTTGAAAATCCGATTCACTGGCAAATCCACAGTTCCAAAATGCATGCCCTTTGAAGGTTTCGAGGTGTCGCATAGCGAATATGCCACAGTCTACATGGTTTTTAGCAGTCCTCCATGTCATTTCTCTTCTTATAATTTTACTTGTTACAAGTTTCTCAATCACCGGTGTTGTAGGACATGATTTCTTCCACAACCGGTACAAAGTGTGTCTCTACAAAAAATTTTTAACAAAGCCATTAGGTTATTATCATAATTTTTTCTAGCTATATAATTTTATATTATCATAAATAGAAACATACCAATATTCCAGGAATGTAACACCCGGCCCCTCTCACCACCAATATTGTCCGCTTTGCCCTCCCAGAGCTCACAGATTTGTTTTTGGGTGCCCTAGTGGAGACTTCCCAGGAGGCCACCCATCCTAGAATTTCTCCCACCTAAGCACGCTTAACTGTGGAGTTCTCCTCTCATCCACTAACATTAAGCCCAAAACGCGTTGGTTATTTAAGAGGCAAGAGATTACTTATGAACCAAGGATCTCTCCTGGTCACGGCCGATGTGGGATTTTCCTGGGGTGTCACAGGGAACACCTTTATATCTTTTTGCTTGGTCATCCCCCTCTTTAGAGTTGTCAAGTAACTCTGATGTCCCATTCCTCACATCAAAAGATAAGACATAGAAATGCCTGTCCATCCACACCGGTTGCAGAATCATGTCGAATTCATATAAAGATTTTGCCTCGATCTTCCTGAGGATATCATGCAGATTGCTAAGGTAAACCTTTTCTCTTTGTTCCCATTGAACATCTTCCTTATAGAAGTCCGGAGGCTGAAAAAAATCAGTAAAAAACAATAAGTGCGTCCAAACATATACATGAGTGCATTTGAATTTTTCAAATATTAATAAACATTTGATGAGTGCGTCCATGTATATATATTAGTGCGTTTGAATTTTTTTACATTTTTTCAAAAAATAGTGCGTCTGAATGTTAATAAGGTGCGTCTAAGTTCAAATTTTTTTCATACCATCATGTTGGAACAGAGAAATAGTCTTCGTATAGACCATTCCTTCTTTTTCTTTATATTTTCCTTTTCTTCATAGTTGAGGATATCTGTCCATACATCTATAGCATTTGTGCACAGCCATAGCTGAGGATGTAAACTTTCAAAGATCACTTTCATGATCTCATTTCCACCTTGATCCGAATAACAGATTTTTTGAAATCTCAATATTTTTAAAAGAAGTCAATAATCAGTAAATAATAATTTATAAACAAAATGAAAATATAAACTTACGTTTTTCTCTCTAATTGGTGCAAACATATATTTTGTTATCCCTAGTTCATCTTCTGTTAATATTTCAATGGTGCACACTTGCTTCCCTGTGTATGGTGATCTCAATGCCCATGAAGGGTTTTTGTCCCTAGCTGGCTTTTCATAACCAGCAGCTGCTTTCACTTTATCTTTCTTTTGTGCTTCTCCTGCTTCCTTTTCTGTTGATTTTTCTTTCTCGGTATGCTTCTCTTTGGGTGTTGCTTGTTCATCCTCATCTGCATGCACAGTTGGTTCTATTGTTTGAATTTGAATAAATGTTGCGTCTGTTATGTCTTGTGTTTCTAATGACACAGCAACATCATGCAGTTTTTCAGTTTTCTCTGTATCCAAATCTCTCTCAGCTTCTTTGTTCGCTTCCTCATTCACATCTTTTACCCTATACACCCTTGGTTCAATTATTTCTAGCACGCCAATTGCTGTATCAGTTATTTCATCTTCTTTAGTTACATTTTCCAGGTTTGCAGCACCAGCCTGATCATCCATTACCAAGTCAGTCCCATCCCGATTCACATCAACATTTTGGTTTTTTTCTTCAACATTGCCTTTGACAACTTCATCATCATTTCCAACTCAGCTTCAGGCTCCACTATATTTACTGTCTCAACATTCTCAGCTTCAACTTCTTTAGCTTTGTTGTTCAATTCGTCCCACTCATGGGCGGTTCTTCACTAGGGCCAGACCGGGCCTCGGCCCACCCAGTTTCTTCATTTTGTAGTGTAAATTTTACCGAAAATTTTTAAAATTTTTGATATGTATTGAGTCCGGCCCTACCAGATTGGGTCTGGCCCTACCAAGTTTTTCGTTTAAGATCCGCCACTGGTCCCACTTGTCGCACAACTTCATCAACTCTGGTACCCACAAGTACTTATTTCGTGCCTCTGCAACCATTTCTTCCATCTCCTTTTGAATTGCTTCATATTTTTTTATGTTTATCTCCATGGTTTTTATCCAAAACTGTCGAAAGTATTAGTGCGTCCAAAAATATATATTAGTGCGTCTGAAAAAAACATTAGTGCGTCTGAAAAATCATTAGTGCGTCGAAAGTGTTGTTCAGTTTTTACAAATATACTGAACAAAATTACATGAGTGCGTCCATAAAGTAACATTAGTGCGTCTGAAGTGTTGTTCAGTTTTTACAAATATATTGATCATAAATACATGAGTGCGTGTGCGTTTAATGTATATACCTTATTGGCTTTCATTGCTGACTCATATTCTTTTCTTCTAATGCCCTGTTTATAACTCAGATCTAGTTGAGTGTTGCAGTATTCAAACATTTGTTGAGTTTGTGTACTCATTTCATAATTTCTCCAATCTTCAGTGTCATCGGCATCATCAACTTGGACCGTCTCGGTGGACTCGGTCTCATATTCAAATTGTAATTGTAATCATTATTATCCAAAGCTGCTGTTGTTTTATCACCATCCTTTTCACCTTGCATTTCAATCAAGGTTTCCAGGATATTACTTACCGGATTTTCATTTTCTTCAGTATCCGCATTATCGTCATCCTCTTCTTCGTCATCACCCTCATTCTCTTCTTCCTCACCCTTATCAGCATCACCCTGATCATCTCCATCATCATCTTCAATGTCAGTCAATGGCCCGTTGTTATAAAGATGATTTTCCATCTCTGCAAGTGAACTAGTAGTTATGTAAGTAATTGCCGGTATGCTAATTTGTATGTCAGAAGGATGTCTCTTGTTGTATTCATGTGTGTAGATAACCTGCATATTTCAAAACAGTTTAATTGTGTTAGTAAACATAAATGTGTTTAAATAAAAGGTAAGTGCGTCCAAATATGTAAATCAAATAAAATCAAGTGCGTTTAAGAGATAATGTTAGTGCGTTTGAAGTCTTACACTCAACATTACAATTGGACAATTATACTGGTCTTCTTTCCATCCTGCCTTTGTTCTTCTCAGACATTCGATCAGGTAAGAGCACCAATCCAAATTTGGAATTTCAGATTCATCATCCACGCCATGCAGAAAGCTTTGATTTATTGTGGTTGACTTTGTGATCTCCCCGAAAACTGTGTTCCATAACACTAGAAAATTTAATTTAAACAGCCTTCCACCCTTTAGTTGTTGTCTAACAACCGGTGTTACCATCGCAACACTGACTTTCTTTTTCTCAAACTGACTCTTAAACTCATCTATTGTAGTGTCCGAACCTTTCCTTGCCCTATTTTTCTCGAGAGAACGGTTTTTTCCCCATTGGTATCCCAAAAGCTTCATGCACCAATGAAGGTGTGATCTTAATTTCCAATTTCCTGCATTTAGTTCGTTCCTTCCCTCGTCATAGTTGACTAATGATCGCGTGTTGAGTGCTAATCAAAAATATTTTAAAAACAACTCCTTAGCTACAAGGACTGCAGTATAGGGAGTAGGGTTGTCGAACCACGAGGAGTATGTGGTTAGTGTTTGTGACACCCGGCATGTTTAGGTCAACATTTTATAAACACATAAGTCTACCTTAGCGAAAAACGTTTATTAAACATACTTGACGGGGTCACTCGAGTCAGAACACAGTCCGTATTGTCCAGGGTTCAATGATTTGGAGGATCATTGGGTTAGTCACACACACACACACGTTACGAGTCCCGTTGTTGGTGAATTACATAAACTAGGTCATGTGTTATGCGTAGATTGATTCTTGTGGTAGATTATATGCAAATACATGTTTAAATGATGTGTAGATAATCATCTGTGCTTAAATATGTTAAACATAGACTAAGGTTGCATGCTCATATGTTAAGGTGCGTTAAAATGCATTAAACACGACAAACTGGAAAACTAGAAAACATAAGTCCTGGTTCGACCACTTCGAGTGGGCGAACCTGGAAATATGTCTTGGTTCGACCCTTAGCAAAGGGGCGAACCTGGGATATGGAATTGAAAGAATTCCATTCGACCAAGTCAGGGTACATTCGACCCTGTGAAAGGGTCGAAGGAGGCTACATTCGACCACTGACAAGGGTCGGAGGTGGACTAGTATAAATACCAAACTTTGTCATTTTTCACCATTTCACAAACCCTAACCATCTCAAAACACTCTCTAGCAACTTTAAACATTGGGGAAGGAGTTTCGCTCTTGTTTTCCTATAATCTAACCTACAAACATCTTCTACACAAAGATCTAAGGTGTGTTCTTCATTCTAAATCATTTTTAAAGCATTTCAATTCGTTTTTATTAAGCCCCAAGCGTCCAGATCTGATTCAAACATGTTTTCATGGATAAAAACCTTCCTAATATCTTTCTAAACAAAACCTATTCATATACAATGAGTTTTCATACAAATTAACATGTGTTAATGGTGTTTTATGTGATGTTATGCATTGTTTGATGATTGATTGCTGTATAGACGTTATAACAATGATCTAGGACTGTTATTGATGATGATTTAGGATTGAGATAGGTTACAATTGATTATTGATGGTGTTTTGTTCATTTTGGGGATTTTGGGTTAGATCTAGGGCTTGTTCATGATGATAGTGATAAGGATATGATTGGGGGTTTCTTGTTCATGATAATCTGAGTATATTAAGTTGATTATTGATTGATTTCAGAAAGTTTCCTAATTGGGTAAAGATTGCATGCGTTTGATGTGACATCTCCATAATTTGCTATTTTGGGTAACTTATAAAACGGACGGATTTCGGGATAAAATTGGTAGGGTTTTGTAGGAATATGTTAATGATAGTTGACTGCTGTGATTGGTGATGTTTCGTGATGTTTTCGGGACGTTTAGATGCGTTTTGGTACGTTTTATGAAATGCTGATGCAAACGGGCGAATGTGGCTCAAACGGGCGAACGTGGAACAAAACGTGGCTCAAACGGGCGAACGTGGAAATGGGAAAAACCACATTCGACCATCTGATATCCGGAATGAGATTTTTGATGCAAACTAAGTGTTTTATGCTTGAAACTTATATGTTAACTTTATGTGCATGACTAATTGATGTAATGGGTCACCAACGGGATGTCGGGTCGGTCTGGGATGTCCGATCAATGTTTAAACACACTTTTTAACACACGTAGTCAAGATCTGGACAATCAGGGACTAGTTAGCCTTCGGGTTAGTAGTCATCACACTTATGTAAACTCATTAATAGGTTGTTATTAGTCGGGAGTATCATACACGGGTTGGATCTCTAGTTATCAAGAAGACGCACTCTAAGGTGAGTTTCACGGCTCCACTCTTTTACCGGTTTTACATTTTCGGGGGAGAAAACATGTTGTGTTCTTTAAACGGGTGTCAACTATGTTTTCATAAAAGGCGTGACAACTATGTTTTCATAAAAGGCGTGTCAACTACGTTTTCATAAAAGGCGTGACAACTATGTTTTCATAAAAGGCGTGACAACTATGTTTTCATAAAAGGCGTTTCAACTATGTTATCATGAAAGGTGGGTCAACTACGTTTTGGAAAACATGCTGTGTTCTTTAAACGTATGTCATTTGTGTTCGCAAGTTCATTACGTTTGGGAGTGTTCATTTGGGTTCAAGGTATTCATCTATGTTCAGTATTATATGGCCTATGTTGTGGCAGTTTGTTAGCCGTGATGCGGTAGTTCGTTAGCCCCTATGTGGTAGTTCGTTAGCTATGGTATAGTAGTTCGTTGACCATGGGATGGTAGTTCGTTAGCTATGGTATAGTAGTTCGTTGACCATGGGATGGTAGTTCGTTAGCTATGGTATAGTAGTTCGTTGACCATGGGATGGTAGTTCGTTAGCTATGATAAAGTAGTTCGTTGACCATGGGATGGTAGTTCGTTAACTGCGGTGGGCAATGGTTCGTTTGGGAGGTTCGTTATGGAGTTCAAACGTTTAACGAGTATCTTCATCGGTCGTTAGTATCATGATAGTCTTTCAAAAGTTCGTGAAACGTTTTACTTAAAAACCTGTGAACTCACCAGCATTATTGCTGACGTTCTTTAGCATGTTTTTCTCAGGTCGCTAAGGTAGCAGCTATCAATAGGCGCACGGAGTCTCACGGCGTCTAGGACTCATTTGCATTTCATTTTGAGTATTTCAGACTTGAGTTTTACTTTTGAGTTGTAATAATACATTTTGCTTCCGCTGTGTTGGAACGGTTTTGAAACTTAATGGCAGTTTACGTTGTTTTCATATCATATAGATGTCGTTTATTGTGACCGTTGACTTGGATCCTGGTGTGTCACGCGCCTCGCGGTAAAACCCCGCATGTGGAAATTTGAGGGTGTGACAGTGTTAATAGCTATTTTTAATTATAATAATAGAAAAAAAACTAATAAAATTATGAAGATTAAACTAAAGTGTTGCTTTGCTTGCAAGAAAAGATTGATTAAGTGATTTGAATAAAAAAACAATAATAATAAAGAAGTAACTCCCTCTAAACTTCAGGTTCTAGGTTTCACATAGTTTTCAGTTTATAGATTGGGAACCACATAGACATGGTTATGAAAATTAGTTAATTAACTGGTAGCATAAGTTCTTGTCATTAAACCTATTATCTACTCAATTGTAAGCGTCAAGTCAACCCTCTTTATGTCACCGAACCCGCTGCTAAGTTTTGTCATCAACCGAACAAGTTGTAAAGAAAGGACTCAAAACACATATCAATTGTTTCCTTAACTAATGCATCAATAATGTTTTATATGCTTGTCATCACACAAAAACACAATCCAATACTGAAAATAAATAGAAAAAGTGCAAAACCTAATTGAACCATTCGTCTAGAGGAAGTCACAAAAGATTTAGCCTTGCATCTTGGTCGCGTACATGCCTCCCCTTTATTTTCTTTGTGCGATGATTCAAAGCTCCTCCCAACAGCCGTCAAATCCTTTAGAATTAATAAAAACCCTTTTCTTTCGTTCGATTACTTCCGTCCAAATAAATGATAATCCACCAAAGTTTTTTTTCCTTGGGCCATGGGCCTTTACAAAGTGATTGTCACGTTTTGTGTTATAAGTATTATTATTATTATTATTATTATTATTATTATTATTATTATTATTATTATTATTATTATTATAAATGGTATTATGACCCCGTGCTTTCGACTCGGGTGTTCTTCGCTCGACCAAAAGTTCTCGTCTACGCCCCAACGTCCATGAACACCTACAACACACATGCGCACTAATAAATAACTAAGGCCGACTAAAAGTACACAATAAAAGACTAAAACATATACAAAATGTAACACCCGGCCCGGAAGGGCTGACGTGTCACAATATCATATCAAAGACAAAAGACAAAGTTACTTTTAATTATTTATAAAACATATAGCGTTACGGAAGACAGGTGGTTTATAGTCTTAAAGTCAAACTACATAATGTAACACCCCAAAAATGTTAACTAATAATAGTATGGTGGAAATTATATGTATATATATATACCTATGTGTATAAATGTATAAGTATGAGTATGTATGTATGCGTATATATGCATGTATGTAGATGTTTGTACCCCTAGTTGTAAGTGGTGCATTGGTAATTGTACATTTGACAAACATAAAAGTTACCAAGTTAGTCACTTGGGTAAATTGGTAGAAACTTAACTAATAAAGAGGGAGAGGTTAAATATAAAATAACACACACTTGAGGGGTGGTTTGGGAAGATTAGAAGTGGCAATGTTAGGAGGGATTAAAAACAAAAAAGAAAGAAAGAAAGAAAAGAATAGAAACGCAGAGAGAGAGAGAGAGAGAAAGGGGTGACAAAGAGGGTTCTCCATAACAGCCCTCTATAGCTGAGATTAAGTGAGAAAAACACCTCTAATCCCCTGCATGTTCTTGGATTATTAACCCTCTTGTGGTGCTAATCTCATTGGTAAGTTGTATGATTTATTTTGGTAGAGTTTGGAAGTAGTTTGGTGGGATTTCATGATTTTGTTGTGATAATTACTCTTGTGGCTTAGGAAAGCATGATTTGTATGTATGATAGTGTAAATTGATGAGATTTCATGTTAAATTGGGTGTGTTAGGGCTGAATTGAGAATTGTTAAGTGGGTGTTGGAATGAAGGTTTCTGTTGACTTTTTAAAAGTCAAACAGGACCTTAATCTCATGAGAGCTCAATTGATTATGCTTATTGTTAGGAATTCATGAAGATTGTAAGTATAAGTATAGAATTGGGAATGTTGTGTCATGGAATGGTATAACCACTTGAATGTATGGATATGCGCACCAATTGTATGATGAAATGCCTAGTATCTTAGAATAGGTGAAATTGTGGAAAAATACATGATAAATATGATGGTAGATGTTGTAGCTATGTGATTATGCTAGTTTATCTACCTTGAACCAAGAATGGTAAAGGGTAAAGTACGAAAAGCTAAAGTATGAATTCCTTCACTATGTAGGTGTGAAGGTGGAAGGTACAAGCGGTTACCAGGAGCAAGGCGCGCACGACAAAGGTAAGTTGGTTACTACCAACTATGTAGTTTAAATGAGTATATTAGTCATAGTGTCATGTATGCGTTGTTGTGGATGAATTTGGTAGAATGGTTTAAAATGGTGGAAGCACCCTTAACGGGTCAAAATAGTAGGAACACCCTTAACGGGTCAAAATGGTAGGAACACCCTCGACGGGTCAATATGGTGGAAGTACCCTTAACGGGTCAAAATGGTAGGAATACCCTTACGGGTCAAGATGGTAGGATTACCCTTAACGGGTCAAAATGGTAGAAGTAAGGATTTCATCATGGTTCCATGGACTTCTTGGGTTCCTTGGATAAGATGATGACATTGTTTATAGCCTACTAAATGTTTGCCTTGTTGATTGTAATAGGTAAAGCACACGAATGAAGATCAAGTCTCAAGCGAGGATGGGTTATGCACGCTCACGCTTCTTTTGGGTTGGGTACCATGGTAGTATTAGGATCTTTGAGTCTTTTAAACAATTGTTAATGTTTTGTACATGGTTGATTATGGGTCAAAGATTCACATGGTAGCCAACTTGGCATTGTCTTTTGTAAACTTAACTAGTGTCGCCAAGGTTGTTAGTATGTTGTTGGGTAAACGCTTGGGGTATGTATATAAAATGAATGTTTTTATATTATCCTTATGTTTTAAAAAAAAACGAGCCCTACACATAATATTAAACATAAGTGACAGGCTTCTTTAGGTAGCATCCTATGTTTTATTGCTCTCTCTTTATCCCGCCCAAATCAACCTGTTAACCTGTGGATATAAAAAGTTTACAGAATGAGCTGAAGGCCCAGTACGGAATAATAGGCTCAAATAGTAACGCAATAATTAACTGAAACTGATAACATAATACGGATCTGAAACGTAACAACCATATAACGGAATTGAATCATGTAATACAGATGTACCCGTAAGCCAAACTGAATTCTATTATACGTGTTGATATACGGGTAGCTACTCCCGTCTATCAACACATGAAATGGCGCAGGTTGGCATACCAGCAACCATTTCCGGAACTGAGACTGAAACTAAACTAGGATCGATCCATACGCCTCCTAATTGCATTGTACCACACCTGTACTTAAGAGACGCCGTGAACTAATCTCTCCGTCACGGGTGGAGCACATATTGTCGATGCCACAACAACATGCCCGCGGGACACTCCACGGGAAGCGGTAGCTTATGGTAACAGAGTACTGAAAATCTGAGTCATATAATCTGAAGCAAATAATAACTAATAATACTAATATCACATACTTGGGAACATACGATAATGAGTGAATTAAAAGCATCGTATGATTTATATAATCTACTTTCAATATTAATATATTTAGAACAAGAAATGAACGGACGGTCAAATGAATTGATGCTCAAAGACGGAGGAGTTTTAATATTTATATATATTATTAATAGGGTTTTTATCAACTGAACCAGATAACAAAGGATAGGGGTAAGGATCCGTACCTTTAGCTTCTCCAAAGTAATTTAACCTTGAGTGTTTGTAAAAATATCTACATGAGAGTTATATATTTTTATTAGAACAATATTCATATTTTTGATGATTTTGGTGGAGCTGAGTTTCTTGCAACCGTGATTATTACATTAGTTGGTTAAGTTACTTGTATATAATTGAAACCGAGTATGTGGATAATTTATGCATTAGGACTTTGACTAAATAAAAATATTAACTATTCAAATGGCTTTTAAAAATATGCATAGTCATCTATCTTTATATAGTTCATAATAATAAACTGATGTTTGATTTATAAAATTTTAAACATGATTCTATTATAATTTAATTTAAGAAACTAGCTAGTAATTAAGTTATAAAATATATAAAAACAAAACGTCAACTTGTTTAAACAAAAGTTGTAGTTTAGTGTGCCTTAAAATAATAATAATAATAATAATATAATAATTATATATCAACTCATCTTCTTCGTTTGAGAAAATATGCAGGTTGCCATCTTTCTATTCTTTATAACTTATGGTTTAGGCGTGTAAGTGTAAATCAAAGCATAGTGGTAAGGTTTTTTTTACCTTCAGCTTGAGACGAACAATAGATCCAACGAATCACGGTTTGTCGGAAGTTTTGGCAATGTTACGACGTCAATTTCAATGGTTCAAAGGTGGTGGAAGGTGACTGCGGAGTGGAGATAGCTTTCATGTTTCGGGTTCAATTTTTAACCAACCAGAAAACTTCTATAGAACAGAGTAGGGAGAGGAGTGAATACGATTTGGATGAGGGCTACACTGAGGACTGATCTTAATTTATAGCAAGCACTTCATGCTTATCGATATGGGTGCAGGCGGTTGACATCTAAAACAGAGGATGAGGTTGGCATGTGTGGTGTGTATGCGACGTGTAGTTGGCGACCGTTGGCTTGTGGTCTTCCTCAAATGGCTTGTGGTATTCTGTTTTATTGCTAAAGGTAGTTCGTTGCCGGCACTGGGTGACTAGTGGTTTTGGTCGGAACAGGGGTTGTGTGTTCGATCGCGGTTCACCGAAGACGAAGAAGGTGACCGGAGAAGGTGTTTCTTTCTCTATTTCTTACGACTCTCTCTCTAATTTTTCTGTTTTAATTGGTGCAGAATTCTTGTGACTTATTCATCCATATTTATAATTGAAAGCATGCATGTATATTATGTTTCTTCATGATGATAGCGGACACAGGTGGAAGAGCTGCGTAGGTTTAAAGCTCCTCAAGGTGAGCTGTTCACTTGTGCTGTCAACTTCAATTACATATAGAATTCTAGAACATGTGTGTTGGCATTTGTAGTGTACGTGTGTGATGTAAGGCATTTGAGCTTCCCAATGTGATGGCCATTTTAATTATTTCTAGAACTTTTGTTGGCACTTCCATGTGCAGATCCATATGATCAAACTTTCCTTGAAAGTTTTGACATAACATATTATTCTTGTATTATTTATTGTTTATAAATATTATTATTATGTTAATTTTAGTAATTAGTTTAAATTTGTTGTTTTATATAAATTTCTAATTTGGTTTGGCCTATTACGTATAAGATCTAACTCGAGATAATTATATAACCCGAATTTCTTTTCCTTTTTTTTTTAATACTTGTATATTAATCTAGGTTCGTAATAACGGGACTATTACATTTTTCTTTGACCCATTGAGTCAACTTATTTTTCTATTATATCTTTATTTATTTTAGTGTATATTTGTCGGATATTACAACTATCACCCCCTTAAAAAAATTTCGTCTCGAAATTTGTAGGTGGTATTTAAACGGAAATTATATAACATATGTCATAACGAGATCCATACTTGCTTGGATCAAACTTCTTAATGTTCAACTATACTAAGGTATTTATAAGGAATTAATTTATCTATTTCTTACCACATATATAATCTAACTATTTAATATAAACCTAATCTATAAAATAGGAATCCCAAAAGCGCACAATTGTACCTGTAATTCGCAATTATGTTCATGACCATAATTGCTAATTACCTTACAACTGTACTCTACTGGTCCTCCCATCAAACAAGTTAATTACATATCTAATCATGCAGAAACTTAACAAAGAGTCATATATAACAAGATGACAATTTGGACTATCCTGTCCCACATATATATTTCACCAAATCTATTGGCCAGAATAAAAATAATCAGACATGTTCATTAAAACAAAATTCATGATTACCTGGACTAAGGGCTCTAAGACTCGAACAAACTAGGATATACTGAACGAATCAACTCTTTAGTTTCCCATGTAGCTTCACGTTCAGAGTGATTCTTCCAAAGGACTTTAACGAAAGGAATTACTTTCCTACGCATAACTCGTTCTTGCCTATCTAAGATAGCCTCTGGTTCTTCTTCATATGACAAATCTTCGTGAATCGAAAGTGATGGATAACTAATGACATGGAGCGGATGATAATTATATCCTCTTAACAAGGATACATGAAAAATGTTATGAACATGCGAGAGCTGAGGCGGTAAAGCTAATCGATAAGACACTTCTCCAATTCTTTCAAGAATTTCAAATGGACCGATAAAACGAGGATTAAGCTTTCCCTTGATTCCAAATCTGCGAACGCCACGCCAAGGTGATACTTTTAAGAATACGTGGTCACCAACTTTAAATTCAAGTGTTCGCCTATGTTGATCTGCATAACTCTTTTGCCTACTCTGAGCTTCTTTTAATCGTTCGCGAGCTGTAGCGACTTTTTCATTTGTGATTTGAACTATTTCTGGTCCTTCAATAATTTTCTCTCCAACTTCTTCCCAATAGATAGGTGCTCGACATTTGCGACCGTATAATAGTTCAAATGGAGCCATACCAATACTTGCTTGCCAACTATTGTTGTAAGCGAATTCAACAAGGCACAAGTATTCATCCCAATTACCACTCCAGTCTAATGCACATGCTCGGAGCATATCTTCTAGCGTTTGGATGGTTCGTTCGGATTGTCCATCTGTCTGGGGATGAAAAGCAGTACTGAACTTTAGACGTGTACCCCATGCTTTTTGGAAGCCTTTCCAAAATCTTGATGTGAAATGTGGATCTCTGTCTGAAACAATAGAAGACGGCGTGCCATGGAGTCGAATAATCTCTTGCAGGAATATTTCAGATAATTTACTAACTGAAAATCCTTGCTGAATTGGTAGAAAATGGGCCGATTTGGATAATCTATCAACTACAACCCAGATACCATCATTCTTCTTGAAAGTCTTAGGCAAACCAGTAACAAAATCCATTGTGATCTCATCCCATTTCCAAACAGGAATATCCAATGGTTGCAATAGTCCACTTGCTCTTTCGTGCTCACTCTTCACTTGCTGGCAGATGAGACATTTGCTTACGTATCGAGCAACATCTTCCTTCATGCCATTCCACCAAAAGTTCTGTCGTAAGTCTCGATACATCTTTGTAGATCCAGGGTGAATAGAAAATGGTGAGTTGTGAGCTTCAGATAATAATGACTCACGAAGGGCAGAGTCATTGGGTACACAAAGCCTTTTGCCACACCAAATCACTCCATGCTCGTCTATGAGGAATTCTGATTGCTTGCCAATCTCAAGGTTTTGCACAATCGCCCATAGTTCTCCATCTTGCTTTTGTGCATCCTTGATTCGTGAAATGAGGTCGGGTTCTATCTGCATTCTAGCCAGATTTACATCAGATTTTCCAACATGAATACCAATGTTCATCCTTTCAAGATCTTGAATAATTCGAGGATGAATTTGAAGACCAGATACACTCCCAACATTCTTTCTACTCAATGCATCAGCTACGACATTGGCTTTGCCTGGATGATATTGTATGTTTGCATCATAGTCCTTCAGAAGTTCTAACCATCTTCTTTGCCTCATATTTAGCTCCTTCTGAGTGAATATGTACTTGAGGCTCTTGTGGTCTGTAATGATATCACAAGTCTCACCATACAAATAGTGTCTCCGGATCTTCAGTGCAAAGACAACTGCGGCTAACTCTAAGTCATGTGTTGGGTAGTTAACTTCATAAGGCTTCAACTAGCGTGAGGCATAAGCGATAACTTTTCCATGTTGCATTAACACACAACCTAACCCTTTCTTTGAGGAATCACTATAGACTTGGTAACCTCCTGAACCAGAAGGAAGTGTGAGTATTGGAGCTGTTACGAGTCGTTTCTTTAATTCTTCAAAGCTCTTATCTTGTTCTTCGTTCCATGAGTACTTTACTCCTTTCCTCAGGAGTTTCGTGAGAGGTAAAGCAATGATAGAAAATCCTTCAACAAATCTTCGATAGTAACCAGCAAGACCTAAGAAACTTCGTACTTCGGTAACAGAAGTGGGTCTAGGCCATTTAGTAACAGCTTCAACCTTTGATGGGTCTACCATGATTCCATCTGCTGATATCACGGGACCCAGAAATGCCACTTGGCTAAGCCAAAAGTCACATTTGGAAAATTTGCATACAACTTCTTTTGTGGCAACGTTCCGAGTACAACATGCAAATGTGTTTCATGATCTTCGCGACTTTTAGAATACACAAGGATGTCATCAATAAAGACAATGACGAATTTATCTAGGAATTTGTGAAATATGCGATTCATCAAATCCATGAAGACTGCAGGCGCATTGGTTAGTCCAAAGGGCATAACCAAGAACTCGTAATGACCATAGCGAGTGCGAAAAGCGGACTTAGGAACATCATCTTTCTTGACCTTTAGCTAGTGATAACCTGATCTCAGGTCAATTTTAGAGAAGAATTCAGCACCCTGAAGTTGATCAAAGAGAGTATCTATACGAGGCAGAGGATACCGATTTCGGATTATGATCTTATTTAACTCTCGGTAGTCAATACATAAGCGCATACTACCGTCCTTCTTCTTTACAAATAAGACTGGTGCACCCCAGGGTGAAACACTTGGTCTAATAAATCCAAGATTCAATAATTCTTGCAGTTGTTCCTTCAACTCTTTCAGTTCCAAAGGGGCCATACGATATGGTGCTTTAGAGACAGGCTCAGCTCCAGGAATTAAATCGATGGTAAACTCTACCTCACGATCAGGTGGTAATCCCGGTAATTCATCTGGAAATACATCGGGATATTCGCAGACAACAGGATGGCTATCAACATTATTAATACTAGCAGAAGTATCCTTAACTGATGCTAAGAATCCCTCACAACCGTTTGATATTAACTTTTGAGCTTTCAACACGGAAATAATCTTAAAAGATTTATGAGGCAAAACCCCTTGATATACGAAATTGGGCGTTTGAAGATTACCAAAAATAACACGTCGAAAATGGCAGTCTATGGTTACATGATGCCTAGATAACCAATCCATCCCTAGGATAATATCAAAGTCACACATATTTATCGGAAAAAGATCTGCCATAAACACAATGGATGCAATACGTATAGGACAATCTTTATAGACGTGAGTGATCAGGATAGAGTTTTCTAAAGGAGTGGAAATGGTCAAAGCATGATCTAACAGAATAGGTTGGACCGGAAGGTACTTAGTAAACAAGTGAGATACTACCGAATGTGTCGCTCCTGTATCAAATAATGCATAGACACTACGTTCACCGAGCTGAAGGGTTCCAGATACAGTACCTTGTGCATTAGCAACATCAGTGGCAGTAAGTGTAAGCACTCTTCCCCTAGTGTTTGGTGGTGCAACATTCCCTCCAGTAATCCTCCTGGTTTCTGGCATAGTACACTCCTTGATCATGTGTCCAGTCTGGCCACATCGAAAGCATGCTCCTGAGGCTTTGCGGCAAATGCCCTGATGTTTCTTGCCACAACTTTGGCATGGAGGGCTCATGTTCTGATTCGTCTGTTGAGCTCTATTAGGTCCTCCATTAGGCCGAGTCTGATTCTGGACAGGGGCTTGATTAAGGGGTCTCGGATTCCAAGGACGTATCTGATTTCCCTGGTTTCGATTTGCTTGGACCCTACGGTCTTGATGGTTTGCAGCAGTAGAAGACTGGCCTGAAGCTTGCTTGGAAAATCCGTCTCTGTCCCTCTGTTTGCTTTCGCCAGTTCGTGATAAAAATTCCTTCCTCTCGAACTCAAAGGTCTTAATTGCATCAGCTACTTCAGTAAGGTCCTGGAATTTCATAAACATGATTGACTTCCGGATCCTATCATTGACAGCCCACTTGCACTTTTCAACTTGGACTGCGTCAGAACCTGCCACTTCTCCCACAATACTGGCCAACCTTGTGAATCGAGTGATAAATTCAGAAGCAGGCTCATCGATCCTTTGTCGAATAACAGCATATTCCCTAATGTGAGCTTCTCTGTCAGCAGTCGAGAAATACTTATCATAGATAATAGTACGAAAGTCAGCCCATGGAAGAGTAGCAGCGTAAGCATCGCCCCCTTTGACTTGCTTGTATCCTTCCCACCAAGTCTGTGCATCATCTTCTAACTTGTAAGTAGCCAACCTAACTTTGAAGTGATCTGCAACTCCAAGAACTCCAAAGATCTTTTCAATATGGGCTATCCAATTTCTTGCTTCTATTGGATTAGTTGCATGACTAAACGATCGTGGCTTTTGCTTTTGAAATCTCTCGATCCATACGTGTATGCCATTAGCATTATTGTTTGTAGCGTTTTCACCGGTTTGAGTCCCAGAATTTGGATTGGTTCTGGGGTACGAGTTTGCTGAATAACGGCCTCAACCGTTTGAGCAATAAGGTTTGGAAGCAAACCAGCAACAGCTTGATTGATAGCAGAAACAACATTTGGATCCACTGCGTTTTCGTTTGCAGTAGTGTTGTTGGGTATAGGATTAGCGCGAGTGGTCCTACGGTTTTGACGACGAGGAGGCATCTATAAAATAAACAAGATAATCGGAATCAGATTAGATAACATAACTAAAATCCTATCTTAAATCTACCCAAAACCTCACAGGCCTAATTACTATGTTTAAGTTTTCTATAGGAAAGAGCCTTTGCTCTGTTACCATAGCTGTAACACCCCGGCCCGGAAGGGGCTGACGTGTCACAATATCATATCAGAGACAAAAGACAAAGTTACTTTTAATTATTTATAAAACATATAGCGTTACGGAAGACAGGTGGTTTATAGTCTTAAAGTCAAACTACATAATATTAAACATAAGTGACAGGCTTCTTTAGGTAGCATCCTATGTTTTATTGCTCTCTCTTTATCCCGCCCAAAGCAACTGTTAACCTGTGGATATAAAAAGTTTACGAAATGAGCTGAAGGCCCAGTACGGAATAATAGGCTCAAATAGTAACGCAATAATTAACTGAAACTGATAACATAATACGGATCTGAAACGTAACAACCATATAACGGAATTGAATCATGTAATACAGATGTACCCGTAAGCCAAACTGAATTCTATTATACGTGTTGATATACGGGTAGCTACTCCCATCTATCAACACATGAAATGGCGCAGGTTGGCATACCAGAAATCATTTCCGGAACTGAGACTGAAACTAAACTAGGATCGATCCATACGCCTCCTAATTGCATTGTACCAAACCTGTACTTAAGAGACGCCGTGAACTAATCTCTCCGTCACGGGTGGAGCACATATTGTCGATGCCACAACAACATGCCCGCGGGACACTCCACGGGAAGCGGTAGCTTATGGTAACAGAGTACTGAAAATCTGAGTCATATAATCTGATGCAAATAATAACTAATAATACTAATATCACATACTTGGGAACATACGATAATGAGTGAATTAAAAGCATCGTATGATTTATATAATCTACTTTCAATATTAATATATTTAGAACAAGAAATGAACGGATGGTCAAATGAATTGATGCTCAAAGACGGAGGAGTTTTAATATTTATATATATTATTAATAGGGTTTTTATCAACTGAACCAGATAACAAAGGATAGGGGTAAGGATCCGTACCTTTAGCTTCTCCAAAGTAATTTAACCTTGAGTGTTTGTAAAAATATCTACATGAGAGTTATATATTTTTATTAGAACAATATTCATATTTTTGATGATTTTGGTGGAGCTGAGTTTCTTGCAACCGTGATTATTACATTAGTTGGTTAAGTTACTTGTATATAATTGAAACCGAGTATGTGGATAATTTATGCATTAGGACTTTGACTAAATAAAAATATTAACTTTTCAAATGGCTTTTAAAAATATGCATAGTCATCTATCTTTATATAGTTCATAATAATAAACTGATGTTTGATTTATAAAATTTTAAACATGATTCTATTATAATTTAATTTAAGAAACTAGCTAGTAATTAAGTTATAAAATATATAAAAACAAAACGTCAACTTGTTTAAACAAAAGTTGTAGTTTAGTGTGCCTTAAAATAATAATAATAATATAATAATTATATATCAACTCATCTTCTTCGTTTGAGAAAATATGCAGGTTGCCATCTTTCTTTTCTTTATAACTTATGGTTTAGGCGTGTAAGCGTAAATCAAAGCATAGTGGTAAGGGTTTTTTTACCTTCAGCTTGAGACGAACAATAGACCCGATGAATCACGGTTTGTCGAAAGTTTTGGCAGTGTTACGACGTCAATTTCGGTGGTTCAAAGGTGGTGGAAGGTGACTACGGAGTGGAGATAGCTTTCATGTTTCGGGTTCAATTTTTAACCAACCAGAAAACTTCTATAGAACAGAGTAGGGAGAGGAGTGAATACGATTTGGATGAGGGCTACACTGAGGACTGATCTTAATTTATAGCAAGCACTTCATGCTTATCGATATGGGTGCAGGCGGTTGACATCTAAAACAGAGGACGAGGTTGGCATGTGTGGTGTGTATGTGACGTGTGGTTGGCGACCGTTGGCTTGTGGTCTTCCTCAAATGGCTTGTGGTTTTCTGTTTTATTGCTAAAGGTAGTTCGTTGTCGGCACTGGGTGGCTGGTGGTTTTGGTCGGAACAGGGGTTGTGTGTTCGATCGCGGTTCACCGAAGACGAAGAAGGTGACCGGAGAAGGTGTTTCTTTCTCTATTTCTTACGACTCTCTCTCTCTCTAATTTTTTTGTTATAATTGGTGCAGAATTCTTGTGACTTATTCATCCATATTTATAATTGAAAGCATGCATGTATATTATGTTTCTTCATGATAATAGTGGACACAGGTGGAAGAGCTGCGTAGGTTTAAAGCTCCTCAAGGTGAGCTGTTCACTTGTGCTGTCAACTTCAATTACATATAGAATTCTAGAACATGTGTGTTGGCATTTGTAGTGTACGTGTGTGATGTAAGGCATTTGAGCTCGCCCAATGTGATGTCCATTTTAATTATTTCTAGAACTTTTGTTGGCACTTCCATGTGCAGATCCATATGATCAAACTTTCCTTGAAAGTTTTGACATAACATATTATTCTTGTATTATTTATTGTTTATAAATATTTAACTATGTATTATTGAAAACTTAAGTTGAACAGTAACTAAATGATAATGTAATTTATGGCTTCCTTAGGGATAAATCCGTCATTTTCCATCCTGATACGTGTAGCCATATTAACTTCTTCTATATCACATGCGTCTGTTTCTTCTGCATCTACATCTTCTCTATCACACCTCACCTCTTTACTTTTCCCACCGAATTCTCCTCACTTCCTCCCACCCTCCATCAACACAACCAAAAAACCCAACATTCACAATTCTGCAACAGTGAGAGAATCCCTCACCCGCTTCCATCCAGGCCTTATAGGTACGTTTCTCACGCATCTTCATGTTTTGTTTTGTTTTTTTTTTTTTTTTTTTTGCCTGAACCCTTGACGACGGCAATGAACTATCAATTTATGACTGAGTCATTGTGAATGCATATACATTGACTTGAAAATGTTAAAACTAATAATATTAGGTTCTTAAATTGATCATTGGTTTTCAGTTGTATTTTATTTGAGATTTAGCTTGATTAATGTCTGGTTAGGAATCGATTATGGTCGGGGAAGTGGTGGTACCACTAGAACAACACTGACGAGGTTTGTGTGGTGTTACGGCGGAAGAAGTGTATTTAAGTGGCTGTTTTACATGGTAAGATTCAATATTTATGTTTGTTTCTAAGGTTGCACATCAAGTGTTCGATATATTGCTTTAATGAATTGACTTTAATTGATGATATGTGCAATTGGCTAATGATATGTTCTGTGTTGTGAATTCATTTCACAACAAAATGAATTTGATTATTTAAATAGTGTCATACAAAAAAAGTTAGATTGAAAATTTGCAGAGCAGTACTTAGATCAGTTTTTGCAGAGCGGGTGGGTAAGTTTCTTTTCTAAAATGTAATAATATTTTGTGGTTCATTAAATACGCACAAGTGCGAAAAATAATTAAGGTTTTGGCTAATTTGGTACTTTGGTTACACCCGAGCTCCAATCTTAAATAGTCGGCCAGACTACTAAAACTATCAAATCGCTCATGAGTACTAGAGAACATGAATAATGTTTTATATCTTATGTGATTTCTTAGCTTTTTCTTCATCATAATTTTTTTTATTTCTTAGCTTTTTTTAGCGTTCTATATATGTGGTTTATGTAATTTAAGGATTAGGTATGTATTACAATGACTAAATCCGGTCTATCTATCAATAATGCGTTAGTTGTTGTAGGATTTGATATCTATTTGGTTCTTTTATATAAAATTAGATTTATCAAATTGATTTAGAATCTGTTGGTATAGTTTATTTCTTACTATTTTATGTTTTTGTTTCAAAGTGTAGGTGTTTCACACTTCTAAAGTTGGAAATTTGGAGGGACACCATTGATATTAGTTATTATTGCAATACCAAGTTTTGTAGAATTTTATATAAATAGAGTAAGCCAGGCTTTTAGAGTTAAAGAGATGTTTTATTGATTAGCTAGCCACCTAAGATTTATCAAATTACCATTTGGATAGAAAAAAAAACTTTTTTTTAGTAACACTCCAATAGATTTTTGGTATGTAAATGTATAATTGCATGTATTGGATGCAAACCATTTCAATGTTATTTATAATATGTTGGAAAAATCCAAAAATTGTTTGAACGACAAGTTGCACTCATACGTTTTCCGGAGCAGGTTTTACTATCTTATCTGCTTCCAGTTTTTTTTTTTTTTTGGCAATTATTATTATTATAATAATTGCATTTTTTTTTTTTTTTTTGCAAAAGGCAAAGATGGTTCACGAGGAAAAAAAAGGAAAATCGAACCCAAGGATTAGAAAATCCAAAGACAACTAACATGGTATGATTAGAACAATGCTCAAATCAAAGTATCTGTCACATTTTCCGGTGACTTAATTTGCTAATTGATTATATGATCTACCGTTTTTCAATTTAGGGACTCCACAAACTGGATCAAATCCATATGAATGATAGTTATTATTCGTTCAACGACCTATAAAGAGGTCTCCACATTCGCACAGGTACGACTTCTTACCCAATCTTCAAGGTGTATATCTTGATTTCCATGTCTGGTTTCACTTTTTATGTTACATCTGCCGACAAAGTGGTTCTGGAGTGTCGGGTTTTTCAATGAGTTCAAAAAGTGATCTAATCGTTCCTTAAAGTTTCATGAGAAGGTATGCTTTACATCCAATGTAACTTACCCATCTATTGTTAATATAATAATGGCGAAATTTTGTGCAGACATTGGGAATCAGGTTATGCATTACAATTAATACACCAGAACAACAGGTAACACCTCTTAGTTGATGTCATGTATTGTTTCAAGTTCGTTGTTATGGCGCGGTAGCCGTGACGTCGCTTTGTATTATTTTCCTGTCTAGACATGATATCTACTAAATGCTATCACGGGTTTCTGTTCTAACCCTCAAATGTCCATGTTTGGTGTCGATTTATTTCATCGTCGAAGCCATATTAATATTTCGTATTGCAAGCACTTACTTTATATGTGTTTAGGTTAGTCTGTTTGCGTTCGAGTTTAACAATGGCCTTTACATATGATGAAATGTCATAAGTAGATTTTACATATGAACCAACATTTAATGCATTAGGCCTTCATACGATCCACCTATGTAATCTGTTATTGTTTTTATCAATAATTTTTTCAGAAACTATAATTTTGTTTTGTGGTGGAAATTTCTGGCGACTTTGGAGAGCAGACCAGCGGCCACGGATCAGTAGTGATAACAACAGTTTGAGAGAATGAACCAGCGAGGATAGACGGTATGTTCTCTTTTAATACTGTATATTACCTTCAACAAAGATTAGATGTTTACTTAGGAAAATTGTATGCCAGGAAACGTGTTACAAACTTCTCTCATTTTCCACTTTCATGTTTATAAGTTTTTCTATGTGAACCTTAAAATTGCTTTAGATAAAACTTTGTGAACATTAGAAATTCATGCTTAAAAAAGAAAAATGTTCAACTTCTCTTTAGCCACTTCTGTTTTAGAATTTGATTTTTGTTGCAACTGAGATATGGTTATGAGGTAATTACATGCATAAAATTGTATCAAAGGCTGATGCACTTGCCCTTTTTACATGGGGATAATATTAATTTCTTGATTTCAAGTTGGTGCACATGTAAGTATATACAAGGATGTTTTTTTATGGTTCTTGACCTTGGATGGTAATGGATTGTTAACTTATGTGCAGGGTACAGGGTACGTACCTATTCTAAAATCTGTCAACTTGCAGGTATTACTTTTCAAACTTTATCTTCTTCAAGGGAGGGTGACAGAATCAATACGAGAATAAAATGGACTATTTTGTTTTTTCTATTTTAATAATGCACCTGTTGCATACAGGGGTAGAAGACCCGTCTATATAGAAGAAATGCGGAAAGGGAATAAGCAAAGCGGCCTAGGGTAGATTTACATAAAGGTTTTGTTTACTTATAAAGTTCCAAGCACGTTAGCGTTTTTTGCAGTTCAGCGCGCCGCAACGCGCGCGCGCGAGAAATTCTAGTTATTATTATGTTAATTTTAGTAATTAGTTTAAATTTGTTGTTTTATATAAATTTCTAATTTGGTTTGGCCTATTACGTATAAGATCTAACTCGAGATAATTATATAACCCGAATTTCTTTTCCTTTTTTTTAATACGTGTATATTAATCTAGGTTCGTAATAACGGGACTATTACATTTTTCTTTGACCCATTGAGTCAACTTATTTTTCTATTATATCTTTATTTATTTTAGTGTATATTTGTCGGATATTACACAAAACTAACATATTAACAAGGTGTGTTTGACAACACATCAACTAACAACCAGTAACCCAAGCCTGTTGATATATGTTCAATCTTAATGTCCAACACAGATCCAAACCCCATCTTTCTAACTTCTTCCTTTTGTTCATCCGTGTAGTCCTGGATGCTTTCAATAAACTCAGCAGGAGAGCATCTTATTTTTAATTTTTTTCCTATGTATTGCACAAACTCCCTTTCCTATACTTTCTTCACCTTCTTCTTAGGTTCATCTATTTTCACCTTTTTCTGTGGCCTCTGAAAATCTTCATCAGATGATTCTGATGAAGATTCAACAGCTTGTTTTTGTTTCTTCAACTGCTGTATTGTCACACCCTCAAATTCCACGTGCGGGGTTTTACCGTGAGGCGCGTGACACACCAGGATCTCAGTCAACGATCACAATAAACATACAACAAACATGCATTCATAATTATATTTTAAACCAAAATATCATGCTTTGAGTTGTAAACCAGCAGCGGAAGCATTCTTGTTTACAACCAAAAGACATATCATTGTTTACAAAGACATTGTTTAATATGTTTCAAAATAATAGACGCCGTGCATGACCCCGTGCGCCTAGTCCGATAACCGCTACCTTAGCGACCTGAGAAAACATGCCAAAAATGTCAACATATAATGCTGGTGAGTTCACAGGTTTTCTTTTATAAAGTGTTGTCGCAAGTTTTACAAAGATCATTTCCGTTAATACTATGTCATGAGAACGTTAGCTAGACGTTAAGTGTTTTTACTACTACGGTTGGGAACCCATTACTAAACGTGTCCAAAAGTTGATACCAGCCCAGATTGACTGGGCTACCGATGCCTCGGTAACCCGATAGGTAGAGACAATATGCACCCGCCCGGCCCCGCCGACGAGTGGGGTTTGTGAGGCCCAATAGATCTATCCACATTTCCCTCGTTGTGCATGCCAGCACATTCATGGTTTCCCCTGGGACTTTCCATAAAAGTCGTATAGTAACATAAAGTGCCCATAGTATAACATGACCTTTAAATAGTTCGTACAAAGCATGTTTCTCCCCCCAAAAGCAAAACAGTAAAAGTGGGGCTGTGAAACTCACCTTGGTTTGCGTTACTTGAAAACAGTTAAGTAGTTATGTTATGATAGTCCCAAATAGCGGCGACCTATCATAAGATGTGTATAAGTATTGGACTAATAACCCGCAGGCTAACTAGTCCCCGTATGTCCAGACCGTGACCATAAACGTTTGAAAACACCTTTAACTGTTAAACCGACCGTGCCAGACAAGACCCGACATCCCATTGGTGACCCGACACCCCACGTGTTAGATAAATGCAAGACATCATGCAACATATGCAATTAAACACTTAGCACGCGCAATAATTCACCTAGTCTAGCATAACATCCGTTTAACGCATAATCAGGTCCGAATACGTCTTACTAAGTCATTGGGTGTATCCCGGGGTTCCTATCATGTTCCTAGGTGTTAAATCATGTTCCGGGATGTCAAAACGCGTTTACGGCAGCAGCACACGCGATTAGGAAACCTTCATGCGATTAGGAAAAGTCAACTAGTGAGTAGGAGGGAGGGTATAGGCGAGTAGGCTCTACTCGCATGAAGCTATAGGCGAGTAGGCTCCTACTCGCATGAAGCTTCAGGCGAGTAGGGCCCTATTCGCCTGATGCTCTGCTGTTGCGCGTTTTCGCGCGTTAAACCCTCCAAATCAGATCCGAAACATGTAAAAACACCCAATATCAAAACTAAACTATTAACCAACCCTTTTCAAGCAAAAACCCCCAATTTACCTCTGCTCTAACGGGCTCGGTGCGATTATTTCCAAAAATGGCAAAGTACTAGGTTTCACCAACCAACCTTATCTTTCCTTAAATGGAAACAATCAGGTTTCATCTCCTACAAGTTGCAATTCATCATTCCTATGTTATATCATCATCCTAACATGATTTCTAACCACAATCAAGCAATGAATCACATCATACATCCTATTCTTCAAGAATTACCCAAATGGGTCAAAATGCATACTTGCACCTAAACATCATATCAAGGGCTTAAACTCATAGATAATCATCCTAACACCACCTACATGTCAGAAGTACAACAAATTCATGGAAACATTCATGTTATAATTACCAACAATCATCATATGCACAAATACTTCACATTTAGCAAGTATCATGATGTAGACTTGTTTTAGAACTCTTTTCAAAGGGTTTTAAAGACATAAACTTAACAAAACAAGGTCTGGACTTTTGGGGAATCAAAACAACAACTTTACAAAGGTGTAGGATGAAGAACACACCTTGGATTTTATCAAGGAAGGGTGTATAAGCTTGGTGGTGGTGTGTTTTGAAGCAAAGCAAGCTCCAGAGGTGTTTCAAGGTGTGTGGGAGGCTTAGGGTCAGTTAGGGTTGCACAAATGGTGTTTAGGGAGTTAAGGGTTCTATTTATAGGTGTTTTGACCCGTGTGCAGCAGTATAGGCGAGTAGCAGATGGTTTCAGGCGAGTAGGACTCCTACTCGCCTATATACAGGCGAGTAGAGCCCCTACTCGCCCCTATGGCCTCCTACTCGCCCCTGTTCACGCGATTAGGAGTCCCCCCAGGCTCCTAATCGCCTATAAGGTTCTGGAATGGGTTTTTGGCGCGTTAAACACTATTTTAACATATATAAACACATATTCACATACCGATAAGTCACATAATGATTCCAAACATATAATGCATGATAACTAACACGTTTACATCCGTTCACCAATTCCCGGGACCCGAGACTCGTGTGTGCATTAAACCGGCGATTCCACGAATCGCCGATCCTTGTACCCATAGTTATGGACCGACTCCCGATGACCCCGCGGATCATCATAACGACTCCCGATGATTCCCAGAATCATCATACCGACTCGACTGACCTCGTTAAGGACGTAATATGCATGACTCGCTAAGGTAGACTTACTAGTTTAGTCAACGTTACTAACCTGAGTTTGCCGGGTGTCACATGTATCATCTTTTCAATATCAACTTCCAAATTCTTAGCAACTTCCTTGTTTACCTTTTCAACCCTTCTTTAATTTTAATTAAATTTTTCAGTGGTTGATATTCGAAATCATCATCATCTAATGGTACAATTGGCTCTGCATAAACAATTAACATATTAGTGATTTAAACTCACTAATAAAATAATACAGACGTGCCACTTAATTCTAACACAACATTTTCAGACGCACTAATAAAATAATACAGACGCACTATTCAAACCTAAATAAGCATACAGACGCACTCATACTAAACACACAGATGCACTCATGAAACATAAATAAAACTAAACATAAAGATGAACTCATACTAAACATACAGACGCATTCATATCATTTTTGAGACGCACTCATGTGTAAACATACAGACTCACTCACAATAAACATACGGACTCACTCATCAAACCTAAATAAAACTAAATATACAAACGCACTCAAACAAAGAATACAGACGCACTCACACATAACATACAAACTGTAAAGTTGAATTGTAATATAAAAACTGAATGTAATTAAGCAAGTAATATCAACATGCAAATAACCTAGGTGCGTCTCATCAAAAATTAAGTGCTATTTTGTTTGTTGAATTAACTATACCTTTATTCTGTTTCGACTTTGGTTTGATATGTTTAGCTTCTCTTCTTCTTTCGGCTTCCTTGTCTGATTCCATTAAAAAATTTTTTTTTATCAAAACGAGAATAAAAAAGGACAGGAAAAAGTGAAAATCTAATCATAAAACGCACCTGATTGTCGTTTTGAAGACATTATGCTCTATTTTTTGTTGTTCTTCTTCACTCTGGGTGTTTGATTCGTGTTTTTGCGTGTTTTTGTTTGATTTGGAGGTGTAATAAACCCTAATTAAATGATGGTTTGATGATTTTGTTTATAAATTTTAGTAATAACCGTCGAGGTGTTTGAATTGGCGGTTTTAATTCGTATTTTTTTGAAACGCGTTTAATTTTCTTATGACTAATTTACCCCTGATTTGATTTAAACGCCTATGGTTAGATGATCTGATTAGTTTAAAATCTAATGTCCAGATTGCTTCTTATGCTTCTTATATTAAGAGACTTTGTACAATATCTCTTCACTAGGTAAAAACCATACTTCAAAGTTTTGACTATTTATAATAGTCTCCAACCTTATCAACTATTATATTCACCTGCTTGCTTTGCTACGTGGACACAAGTAAAAAGATAACTACCACGACTCCCATCCTTATCATACTTTTATTATTATCTTATGACATTTATTAAAGCAAATAATAATTACAATAAAAAAATAAACTTTCGAAAGAGCTGCAACAAAATAGAATTTTATATATATATATATATTATTATTGATATTATTATTATTATTATTATTATTATTATTATTATTATTATTATTATTATTATACCAATGAAGTGGTGGTTCATTGGTAAAGGCTAAGCCTTTAAAATACTTAGGTTGTGGGAGGTCTTGGTTTCAAGTCCTAAAAAAAATATCTTAAATAAATAAAAATATTATTATTATTATTATACAAATATTTATTAAAATACTCATGTTGTTATAGATTATTCCCTTCCAACCTTCCAAAGTTGGAATTATTTAATTCTATTTCCCCTAATGCAAAACAAATACATATATATATATATATATGAAACCAAAGATAAACATGCTTCCTAAATTAATGCAAGTGATGGCAACTTGAAAAGTAAATTCATGCTAAATGATAAACGTGACGTGGTTCCTATTCTAATGCAATTACAAACAAACTTAATAACTATTTGAAATACACATATTGTAGTGATGAAGAACGTGGGATGTTTAATTGGGTGTTGACCCACGATGAAATCGTATCACACTAAGATGACAATTTTTTAACCTAAGGGTCGAAATAGATTTCAAGAGTGGTGGTTGCCTAAAATCATGATCACCGGATGAAGGAAGATTTGACACATCATGTTGAAAGGATTCAAAGAAGATTAAAGCTTTGGGATTGCTTGATTTTGTAGTTGGTGTTCAATTTGTTTTTAATAATTTGTACCATTTAAGTAAACTACACAACTTATGAAACTGTATTCTAGTCTCTTAGGTATAAAGTAACCGAAATGCTATTCAATTTCACAAAAAAACTTTAACATTATGAAATAGAAACCATCTATCTATCTATACATATAATAAACCAAAGTAATTTTAATGACATGTCATAATATTATGCAATCTCTCTTTTGAGAGATGCCACATAGGATGTGATGTGACAACTCTAAACCAATTAAAAAAAAGAAATAAATATGGTTTAAATATGATTTAACATAATATATTAAATATCTCATCTACTAAATATAAATATAAAAACTTTATTATTCTCTCTCATGTTTCTTCTCATAACTTTTAAATGTTAATATCTTTTATATACGAGATTTTTTAAAGAAAAAAATTCCATCAAATTAACGAGCGTTTTATTATCTTTCCAACGAGTACCATAGTGCTATATAAAAACGAAGAAAAAAACGACTATTTTTTGTAACCCGACAGGTATTGTGTCAGGTTTGGAATTAGTTTAAAAAAAATTGGGTTTGGATCGGGCCTGGGATTAGGTGATACCCGACCCAATTACCCTTTTTTTTATATAAGAATATGATAACTTATGGCAGAGATTTGTTTATAATAATAATAATAATAATAATAATAATAATAATAATAATAATAATATTCATTAATCATATATTGACAGATGCCATTTTTATAGTTTAGATACTTCTAATTTTTTTCACTTTACTTAAATTTTTTAACCCGGGACGCTCCCGAGGTATAAACTAGTATCTACCTATATTAATAAAAGAAAACACATGGGGACACATGACACTACCTCAGAAATTCTCCTATTTATTATTTAATAAAATAAATTTAAATATAATTATATAATTGATTTTCAAAAACAAAATATAGATATTCCAAATTAAATTTTAGTAATTATATTAATAATTAATAATCATAGTTGTAACGGATCACTAAAACCCGATTAAATGATTTTTGTTATTAATATAGATAATATATATTTATCTTATGTTTTTGTAAATCAATTAATATAATTATATTTTAATACAAAATTAGAAATAAACTATTAGATATACTTTGAAAAGGTTTATTAACTAACCGAATAAAACGCCAATGATGTCCGGTCCAACTAGGGAGGTGGGAGGGTTTGCACACTTGCATGGTTCCCAGGTTTGAGTCTCGCTGTCCATCGGAAAAAAATATACCCAATAGGTTTGAAAGGGGCCAGTGTGTGGGGAAGGGTTCGATCCGAGGGGTTTCTAGCCAAGAGGTTTATCATTGGTCTACGCTTGAAAAAAAACTAATCGAATTAAGCATTATTATAAAAATGATTGATTTTTTTCTAAAATAACATATTTATATGTCATTAACTTCAAATTCAAATCATGTACCTTAAATTAACCATTTTTTTTTAATATTTGGTTTTTCACTCTAAGTTTAAAACTATATTTCTTACAGTATTTTTTGCAAATAAAATATAATAAATACATTTTATACCGTCATGGTTAGAAATACTTTGGCTTTAGAAGAAATTTGATGTCAAATTTCAAAATGAACGATACTCGATTGAGATGGTTTAATGTATGAGGAGTTACTTTCAAATTAATTTTATTTTTTTATATCTTAGCCTAAATAGATTTATTCTTATTACTTTTGATATTTTTGTTTTGTTGTATCTGCAGTCTACAAGTTAACAACCGCGGTATGGAAGATATATTTTTGAAAGTTTGAAAATAGTTTTACGTGAATATGAATGTTTTATACAAGAAATTATTAAGAGGCTAATGGATATTTTATATTTTTTGGTCGTAAATACATTTTTTTTTATTTTCAGTATAATATGTAATCTATTTTTTCTTAATTATACTTATAAATTTATATATATAATCTAAATTGTTTTACCCGTGTATCACACGGGTACATAACCTAGTATCCTTCATAGGCGAAAACTTATAAGACTAAAACTAAAAATCTCGCTAAATCACAAGAACAAATACGTAGAAAGATATATACCAAATTACCATATTAATAACACTAGTTTTTATCCCGGAAGCGTCCCGGGTTGAAATATTTAATATAACATAATAAAATATATTATTATTATTATTATTATTATTATTATAAACAAATCTCTGTCATAAGTTATCATAATCCAATATAAAAAAACGAATCTCTGCGCCGGGGTATAAATCTAGTGCCATTACAAATGAATTCGGAAGTTTGTAATCGATCATTCTAAAAAGAACTAACATGAAATAAGAAAAAAAAGTTAATTATTGAAATATCGAACGCATTAGTCTAAGGGTTATGTGATGCGTTAAAAAATTCATGGGTATATGATCGGGTATGTAGTTCGGGTATTTGGGTATGTTGTTTCGGGTAATCGGGTCGGGTATCACCTAATCTCAGACCCGACCCGACCCAAACCCATAATTCTTTTTAAACTAATCCCAAACCCGACACAATACCTGTCTGGTTACAAAAAATAGTCATTTTTTTCTCCGATTTTTATATAGCACTATGGTATTCGTTGGAAAGATAATAAAACGCTCGTTAATTTGGTGTAATTTTTTTCTTTAAAAAATCTCGTATATAAAAGATATTAACGTTTAAAATTTTTGGGAGGAAACACGAGAGTTAAATTATAAAGGTTTAATATTTAGATTTAGTAGATTAGATATTTAATAGATTAGGTTAAAGATTATAATAGATTAGGTTAAATCATATTTATTTTTTTTTAAATTGGTTTAGAGTTGCCACATCACATTATATATGGCATCTCTCAAAGGAGAGATTGCATAAGAGTATGACATGTAGGATTAATCCCTTTGCAATATATATATACAGATAGATACTAACTTGTACCCCGGGAGCATCCCGGGTTGAGAAATCTAAGTAAAGTGATTATTATTATTATTATTATTATTATTATTATTATTATTATTATTATAAACAAATCTCTGCCATAAGTTATCATATTCTAATATAAAAAAAAGGGTAATTGGGTCGGGTATTACCTAATCCCAAGCCCGACCCAAACCCACAATTTTTTTAAAACTAATTTCAAACCTGACACAATACCTGTCGGGTTACAAAAAATAGTCGTTTTTTTTCTCCGTTTTTTATATAGCACTATGGTACTCGTTGGAAAGATAATAAAACACTCGTTAATTTGGTGTAATATTTTTCTTTAAAAAATCTCGTATATAAAAGATATTAACGTTTAAAAGTTATGAGAGAAAACATGAGAGAGAAAATAATAAAGTTTTAATATTTACATTTAGTAGATTAGGTATTTAATAGATTATGTTAAATTATATTTAAACTATATTTATTCATTTTTTTAATTGGTCTAGAGTTGTCACATCACATTCTATGTGGGATCTCTCAAAAGAGAGATTGCATAATATTATGACATGTCATTAAAAATGTTTTGTTTTATTATATACTAGCTGATTACCCCGGATGTGTCCCAGGGTTGAAAAATCTAATATTACTTAATAAAAAAGGATAAAATAAGTAAACAGTCTCAACCTCTTTTAATGTTAAAGAAAGTTGTTCTAATGTTTATTGTTAGGACAAAAAGGATTGGTGAAACCACTTTTGCAAACCTTAGTCTAATTCACTTTCTGTCAAAATACTCTAAGTATGGAACTGCTGAAGACAAAGAATCAAACTGCTGAAGAAAAGATTCTGAAGTGCTGAAGAAGAAAAGTCATCAGAAGTTCTGAAGTTCAAACCAGACACTTCTACTGAAGAACTACTGAAGACAAACTACTCATCAGTAGTTTGTCATTCATCAGTACTTGAAGAAGATCTTTTCCACCGCCTTTGTATATCAGTAGTTTAATACTTTAGTATTTCTTTTTGCTTTATGTACAAGTTCCAAGACTGCAACTTGTTGCAACTTGTTTCTGAACTTGCTTTTTGGCAAGGTTCATGTATTTGTAAAGTCTATAAATAGAAGGATTCATCCTTTTGTTTTAGACATTGATTTTAATACAAGAAATCCTTCAACACTTATTATTGTTATTTCCATTTCATATTTACTGAGAATCTGTCAAAGTATTTCATTCTCATTCAATACTTAGATTCTCAATAAACACTTCTCATTTATTAGTTCTTGATTCCAGGGGGAGTAATAACTCCTGTTGATAAGTGTAGCTATAAACTTATAAACATTCCGCTGTGCTATCACTCACCAAGAACTTGCTAAACACTTAAGTGTCAACTAGTAAGTTCAACTAAAAGAGCAGCTTACTGATCCAACAATTGGTATCAGAGCACTGGTTTATCTGATCACATATCAATCTAACAAATTGAGAATCAGACACAGGCTTTTATTGATATTCAATAAAGGATTATAAGCTCACTTTTATCAACATCCATCACTTTAAGAGATATTTGACAAATTAATACTCTTTAAAATGGATCCTCATAATACTGGTTCTGCCACTAAACCTGCCATGCTTGTAAGAAATGAATATAACATATGGCAAAAGAGAATGGCACATACCTTGTCACAGACCAACACAGGTTGTTGGAGATCTGTGATATATGGTCCTCATAAACCAGTAAATATAAATCTTGAAACTAAGGAAGAGATTCCAAAAGAACCAAAAGACTATACTGATGATGATTTCCTAAAACTTGAGCTTGATGCAAAAGCTTTTTCTATGTTGGCAATGGCACTCCCAAATGAAATCTATTCTGGCCTATTACATTGTGATAGTGCCAAAGAGCTTTAGGACTGTCTAAAAGAACAGTTTGGAGGAACTGAAGAGGTGATTGCCAACACCAGAGAAATCTTGGCTCAACAGTATGAAACTTTTGCTTACATTAATGGGGAAACTTTAACTCAGCAATTTGAAAGATTTTCCTCATTAATATCTGAGCTAAAACTAAATGGTCAAACCTATACAACTGTATCTATGCTTCATAGATTTTTAAGGTCTTTACCTGATAAATGGGAAACATACTCAATAGTCTTAAGATCTTCACCAGATTTTAGCTCCCTCACTCTTACAAAACTTCATGGGAGATTACTTACTTTTGAGAGAGAAATCGATCAAAAGAAAAAGTTACAAAATTCTGGTAAAACTGCTGATGACTATCTACCTGGTAGTACAGCACTATTGGGACAAGACTCACCAACTTGTTCAAATAGTTTTGGATCTTTTGATCACATTGACATAACTGCTGGGATCTCATCTGAAAGATCATTCCCAGGTTATGACAATAATGACTTTGGTCAAACTGCCGATAACATGTGTTTTATCATGGATGACTTAAATAGTTTCAGCAGTGATGACCTTGAAGAAATGGATATTTTGCACCAACTGGCCATGTTGTGTTTAAAAACAAATAAATTTTACAAAAGGTCAGGAAGGAAGTTTCCAGGACTTAACAGTTCTACAAAAATTGGTTTTGACAAATCTAAACTTAGATGTCATAAGTGTCAAAAGTTGGGACACTTTGCTAGAGAATGTAGAAGCTCTGGCTTTAACCAATCTCAGTCTGGAAACAATTCTAACCCCAATTATAACAGGAATAATGGAACACAAGGGAGTGCACATTTTGTACAGGCACAAGCTCCACAACACCAATATGTGCCACAAGTACAATATGTACAGATGCCTGCTCAACAGATGCAGAGCCAACAATCAATCCCTCCCTTTCCAGCTGCTCAACAACCTCCACAGCAACAACAATCCTCTCAACAAAGTCTATTTACCTCAGGGTATGTTGACTGGAGCAGTCTTCCTTTTGACACCACAGAGTGCAATCCTGATGCAGACAACAAAATGTTTGACATCAACTGGGGAGAGCCTGACAATGGCAGAAAGAACTTTGCCTTAATGGCATTTGAGGGATGCTCCTCAAAATCTGCCTTGTCACAGGTATCAAAAGAATCTTTGACAAAACTATGTTCAAATTCATGCAAAGAATCTTTTGCTCTCATAAGAGAGACAAATGTGCACTTACAAGGAAAGGCTAATGATTCTGAGAGAAAACTCACTCAGATAAAATGTGATTTAGAAAGAAAACTTTCTGCAAAAACAAAAGAAGTTTCTAAATTGACTAACTCTGCTATTGAAACCCAAGCACAAATCAAAATAATGATTAATGACCTAGGAAATGTCAGACAAGAGCTTGCTGACACCAAGGTCACATGTGAAAAATGGGTGGAATCTTGTAAGGGGTACCAACTATTGCTAAACAAACAAAGTGCTTCAAATGTTAGGTTTGGCATAGGGTACAATCACACTGAAACACCAACAGATTTCTCTCCCAAAACTACTGAAGATGGGAGAAAAATTGTTTCAGGTGAAACTTCTGAAGAGGAAGAATGCACATCTTTCCATAAAAACTTTCTAAAAACACACAAAGAAAGTTCTTCAGAAGTATTGATTAAATCTGACTTTAAGTCATCAGCAGTTTCAACTACATCAGGAGTTGAGAACCTGAAAACTACTGATGACCTAAAACCAATCAAAACAGTCAGAGATCTGTCTTTGAAAGAAAAGACAAAAGAATGTGAAATTTGTGGTCTGTTCAACCACAAAACAGAATCTTGCAGATATAGAAAGGGTATTCAGTTTAATAAGAAAAATCAACAACTGGTTGTGGGGGAACAAATCAAAAATGATTATGTAAAAACCTTTTCTCCCAAGAAACAACAACCAGCAAAAACCCTTTCTCAGAAAAAGACAAAATCTCAACAAAAGTCTTTTTCTCAAAATTCTCCTTCAGTAGTTAGACCTAAATCATCAGCAGTTTCACAAACTGCTGAGATTAAAAATCTTATGGACATGGTACAACTACTGATGACCAAAGTTGATGGTGGTCCTCAAAAGGATACCACCATTGTACTTAATGCAAAATCCATTGCCAAAAAGACATGGATTTCTAAATTTGGTCAAGAACAAACTGTAAATGTTCTCAAGAGCAAACCCAAAGCCAAACTAGCTTGGGTTCCTAAATCTAACTAATTTGCTATATTGTGCAGAGAGTTTCCAGAGGCTTAAATAGCATTTGGTATGTAGACAGTGGAGGCTCAATGCACATGACAGGATGCAGATACCTGATAAACAATTTTATCAGTCAAAGAGATGGATCTGTGTCCTTTGGGAACAATGCTAAGGGATATGTGCTAGGACATGGCAATGTCTCCTCTGGCAAAATACAGTTTGACAAGGTCAATCTGGTTGAAAACCTTGAGTACAACTTGCTTAGTGTGTCACAAATGTGTGATAAAGGATATTCTTCCTTTTTCACAAAGACAGCATGCAAGATCATATCACCAGAAGGCCAGAAGTTGATAGAGAAGATCATTGAAGATCATACTTTGTTAATTGCCAAAAGATGTGGCAATGTCTATGCAGTGGACATTGAAAAAGACAAAGTACTGAACAACACTGCCTGTTTCTTCTCAAGGGCATCAACTTCAGAAACTGATCTCTGGCACAGGAGACTTGGCCATGTGAACTTTAAAACCATAAATAAAGTCACAAAAATGGGCTTGGTCAGAGGTCTACCCTTAAAAGTATACCAGTGTCAAGAACACTGTGTATCCTGTTTAAAGGGTAAACAGCATAAGTCCTCCTATAAGTCTATTGAAGAATAAAAAACAACTGCATGTCTTCAACTACTCCATATGGACTTATTTGGGCCTGTAAAGATCATGAGCCTTGGTAAAAAGAAGTACTGCTTAGTCATCATTGATGACTACTCAAGATTTACATGGGTATTCTTCTTATTTTCCAAGGATGAGGCTGCTGAAATCATCAAGTTCTTCATTCTACAAGTAGAGAAGCAATACTCTCTACCTGTCAAAACCATTAGAAGTGACAATGGGACAGAGTTCAGGAACAAAACTCTGAATGACTTCTATTTGTCTAAAGGGATTATTAGACAATTCAGTGTTGCCAGAACTCCTGAACAAAATGGTGTGGTAGAAAGGAAGAACAGAACTTTAATAGAAGGAGCAAGAACAATGTTAGCTGATTCTGGCCTACCTTTATACTTCTGGGCAGAAGCAGTTAACACATCATGTTATGTTCAAAATAGAGTTCTTATTATCAAGAGACATTCAAAGACTGCCTATGAAGTTCTTCATGGCATGAAGCCCCTTATCTCCTTTTTCAGGGCTTTTGGATGTCAATGTTTCATCTTGAACATCAAGGAATCTATTTCAAAGTTTGCTGCCAAAGTTGACTCAGGTTACTTTCTTGGTTATTCATCAACTAGAAAAGCCTACAAGGTTTTTAACTCAAAAACCAGGATAGTAGAAGAAACACTGAATGTCAAGTTCAATGAGTCAAAACACACTCTCATTCCAGCACATCCTGCTGAACTCTTTGACCTTGACAACTTTCATTTTGAACCTGAAAAGACTGTCACTTCATCCAAACCTACTTATTATGGTGATCAAAGGTTTGATGATGAGGATCCAGCACCATGGACTCCTCAAACAGTCATTAAGTCAACTTCAAAACCATCAGAAGTTTCACAAACTTCTGATTCAACAAATACTGAAGGCCAAACTCAAACATCTGCTTCAGCACCTGCAACTACTGAAGACACTGAAACTGCTGAACCAGATATAATAGACCTCAGTAGTTTGTTTGAAGAACATGAGCCACCAACACCTGTCAGTGGTTTACAACAACTGATCGAACACAAAGATCATCCACTTGATCAAATCATGGGTGATATTGCATCAGGTGTTCTTACAAGAAACCAGCTTTCCAACTTTTGTTTATTCTCAGCATTTATTTTACAGTTGAAACCAAAGAAGTACCAGGAAGCTCTCAAAGACAACAATTGGGTGCAGGCAATGCAAGATGAATTGCTTCAATTCAACAAGCAACAGGTTTGGGAAATCTGTCCCTTACCACCAAACAAGCAACCAATTGGCACAAGATGGGTTTTCAGGAACAAACAAGATGAAGCTGGTATTATAATAAAGAACAAGGCAAGACTGGTAGTACAAGGTTACTCTCAAGAAGAAGGCATTGACTATGATGAAACCTTTGCTCCAGTTGCAAGGCTTGAAGCCATCAGGTTATTTCTGGCCTATGCCATTTCCAACAAAATAAAAGTTTATCAAATGGATGTCAAGAGTGCATTTTTGTATGGAAAGATAAAAGAGGAAGTGTATGTTTGTCAGCCACCTGGGTTTGAGGATCCTTCTCATCCTGAGTGGGTGTACAAACTAGACAAAGCTCTTTATGGGCTCAAACAGGCTCCAAGAGCCTGGTATGATACACTTTCAACCTTTTTACTCAAAAATAACTTCACAAGAGGTGCCATTGATAAAACACTTTTCATAAAACATGTTGGAAATCATGTCTTACTTGTTCAAATATATGTTGATGATATCATTTTTGGATCAACAAACACAAAATTGTGTGATGAATTTAAGAAACTCATGCAATCAAAATTTGAGATGAGTACAATGGGAGAACTGCAGTACTTTTTAGGACTGTAGATTAAACAACAAACAAATGGAACTTTTATACATCAATCAAAATATGTTAAAGAATTATTAAACAAATTTTCTTTACAAGACTGTAAATCATGTTCCACTCCCATGACACTAACCACACAAGTTGAACCAGATGATCAAGGAAAACAGGTTGATCAAACCATGTATAGATGTATGATAGGTTCCCTTTTATATCTAACTGCTTCTAGACCAGATATTATGTTTTCAACATGTGTCTGTGCTAGATATCAATCAGCTCCTAGGGAATCACACCTTATTGCAGTCAAAAGAATTTTCAGATATCTGAAAGGAACTCCCACACTTGGAATTTGGTATCCTGCTTCAAGCAATACCAAGTTATCAGCTTTTTCAGATAGTGACTATGCAGGGTGTAAAATGTCAAGAAAATCCACATCTGGTGGTTGTCAATTCTTGGGAAACTGTCTAGTGTCCTGGCAATCAAAGAAGCAAACATCTGTTGCAACTTCAACTGCTGAAGCTGAATACATTGTAGCTGCAAGTTGTACATCACAGATACAATGGCTCCAATATCAACTTCTTGATTATGGAATCAAAGAGACCAAGACACCATTGCTTGTAGACAGCAAATCTGCCATTAGCATCATTCAAAATCCTGTTCAGTTTTCAAAGACTAAACACATTGAAATCAGGTATCATTTCATAAGAGACTGCTATGAAAAAGGCAAGATTGAAGTGAAACATGTAGCAACAGCTAATCAAATAGCTGACATTTTCACTAAACCCCTTGACACATCAACATTTCAGAAGTTAGTATCCATGCTAGGGATGCTAAATTTGTAAGTGTTTCTCTTTATTTTTCTGCACATTTTTTGTTTTTCACTTACATCTGTTTTCAAAAACTTGAAAAACTTCTGAAAAGAGAGAAACTACTGATGAACAAAACATCAGTATGGGGATAATTTCTGAAAAGTGATTAACTTCTGATAAAATAACCTTCAGAAGTTATGAATAAAAGTATTTATAAAGTATTTCTCATCAGCTGTTCAAAACTACTGAAGAGAAAATGGGAACTACTGATGAAGATAATCATTCATCAGCAGTTTAGTCAAAAAGGGCAAATCTGACTTTTCCCATCATCAGAAGTTTGACCTAGTCGGTTTACAACTTCTGATAAAGAGATTTTTAACCTAGGCGGTTTAAAACTTCTAATAAAGAAGATCCAAGCGGTTAAAAACTTCTGATAAATATCTTTTTTCAACACTTATCCTTTCAAACACAAAAATTCCCTCCTTCTCTCTTAAAAAAAAAAAGCTCTCAAACCCTGCGAACCTGCAACACAAAATCACTGTTCGATTCATCAACACACATAAACCACATGGCTTTAGTTCTCAAACAGGGACACAATCTCAGAGCCTACTTAGAAAAACAAGAAGGCTGGTCCCAATACGATGAGATCATTGATCTTGTCGTCAAATCCCAATATTTCACCGCTCTCACCATAGACCCACCAATACATCCTGAAACTCTAAATGAGTTATGGGCTAATGTTGAGACAGTGATGGTGGATGATGATCTCCCTCAACTCAACAATTAAGGGAGACAAATGGCCATAACACCGGCCATACTCTCAAACAACTGGGGTTGAATGATGTGAATGCCCCTGAGAAGTTTGACAACTCTGCTATCCACCTAACCATGACTGAGTGTGGTTATCAAGGTACTCTCTCACAAGCTACAATCTTTAAAAAGTATTTTGAACCAAAATATAAACTTTTGTTTCATTATATTATTATGTGCTTGAGTCCTAAAACTGGGTCTTATGACCAGATGCCCTCAACCTTTCAACCAATCTTTCATTCTATTGTGAATGAAACAAATTTCAGGGCATCAAATCTTTTCTTTAATGAGTTGGTGTTACATCACAATAACACTAAGAAAAAGTTTTTGTTATATCCAAGGTTCATTATGCAGTGCATAATATCTGAACTGGGTAATGAGGTGCTTGTGGGTAAAATTGAAATTTTGAAACCCTTAACCTCACATGCATACTCAAGGCACAACAAACAGGCTGCCTGGCCAGAAGATGACCAAGGGGAACAAGCACCCCCCATGGAACCCTCATCTTCCAAACCTACTCCACCAAAGGCCAAGAAACCCAAGATAACAAAACAAAAACCCACCAAACCCAAAAGAAAAGCTGTTCAGGAGGATGAGATGCCTGAACAAACTACTGTGCAATCTGCACTTCTTAAAGATGTGACTGAAACATCCTCTCAGTCTCATCCATCTCAAACCCCACCAAGAGCACCAATAACAATCCTTTTCAAAAGAAAAAGACTTAAGAAAAATATTCCAATTGACTCTTCTTTTGAAACTGCTGAACCCATTGCCCAAACTACTGAACCAGCACCCCAAATTTCTGAACCAGACATTGAAATAGCCAAACTTCTCTCTGGGCTAAAAGAGAAAGTCCCATCTACACATGTCACTCCCCATCAACCACATCAAACAGGGGACATAGCCTCAGACAGTGACATGGATGTGGACACTCATAGCCCTAACCAAAGAGATGAGGATGAACCAGGGTCTCTAAGCCCTAACTTAGAAACCTTTGCTACTTTTGAGGCTGCTACTACTCATTTACCACCCAGTGGTGGACCTGAGGACAGAAGTATCATAGCTAAGACCTCAACTGTGGCAACTACTGATGAAGGCTTAATGTCTGAGATAGGAAATCCTCTGAACCAAGAACAAGAGGTACATGAGACAACTGAGTTGGGCTCAGCTCATGATGTAACTGATACAGTCCTCATTGAGGATGTAATCAGGGATTCAGATGATTCCATTGATTTGGATGATGTTTCAATACACAAAACTACTGAATTGACGGCTATAAGTGAAGGTCCTGCACCTGGTGTCTCTAAGCTCAAGAAGCTAGTCACACCATCTCAGGTTAAAGCCCACTCAATCCATGATTCCCCTAGAGTGGCATCTTCTGTACAACAAGAAGATCAACCAAAAACACACCCTCACTACAAATGCCTACCCAATTCCCTGGGCAAACAAACATAGACATGAACCAACTATGCAGCCCAGATGGTCCCTTGTATCACATGATGAACACCCTCATCAAGAATCACATCCAAACATACACAACTGACTTGGAGCTGTCCATGAAGAACCAATTTGGAGTGATACAGACGAAGATGAATGATCTGTCCAACAAGATTGATCACAACAGCAAACAGATTGCTCATCTTCAAGGTCATTTCTCCCAAGCTTCAACTTCCAAAGGTGATAAAGACAAAAAGGGGGAGAAAATCAAGGTGCCTATGGATACACTTGAAGCCAGAAGAAAGGCAAGAGTGGCTATCCTAGCTAGAGATCAAAAAGATCAAGCCAGAAAAGAGAAACTGGCACAACAATTTGGTGTCTCTATTCAAGAAATAGAAGATGCTGAAAAGGCTGATGAATCCCAAGGGCACAATGAAGAAACCTCTGATGGCCAAAGTTCTGATGAAGAATCAGAAAGTACTGAAGACAATCCTTCAGTAGTTGACAAACCTTCAGAAGTTGTCAACCCATCAGAAGTTAACACTTCCAAGACTCAAACTGCTGACCCTTCCAGAACAACTGCTCCTATTCAACCAACCTCTGCTCCTATCAGGCCTACTACAACAGTTACCACAATGACTGTGCTAAACCCTTCTCCAATCTCTCAATCAGCAGAATTTCTTGAGAAGAGTTTAGTTGCAGCCCAAAAGAAGGCCAGAGAAGATCAGATTTGGAAAACTCTGGAAGAAAGGGATGACTTAGATCTAAGCCATGAAGAAAAACTTCAGGCTTATGAAGCTGAACTCCAAAGGCAGGCTAGCCTAGATGAGATTGTTGAACAAGACAAAAGACATCAACTGATGTCTTACATTATGAAGAACAGCAAAGTCAAAGCCCACACATTGAAGAGACTCTCTGTGGAAGAGCTGACAAGAAGAGCTCAACTTATTGCAGATAAACTTGCAACAAGTAAAGACACAAAGGCCAAGAGAGCTCAGATGATAGAAGAACTGGTAGCCAATGGTTATGGTTCAAAAGCCTCAGTGTCCAAGTGGAAAGAAGAAAGATTGGTGGACACATATAGAAAATACAAGGCTGCAAGGGCTGCTAATCCAGAGAAGTTTCAAACTGCTGAAGCTTCAACTTCAGTAGTTAGAACTTCTGGTGTCCAAAGAAGACCAGCTACCCAAAGAAAGAAGTCAGAGGAGAAAGTGAAGACTGATTTCAGAATGGTACTACTAGAAGGTAGTACAGTAGTACATTCTGATTTTGACATAGAAGAGAAGCCTCTGCTCACACAATTCAGGGATCCTTCCACCTTTGCATATCAAATCCAGAAGACCATCACAGACAAACTGCACACCAAGGTAGTAACTGAACATCATTTGCCAACATTTCAGATACCTAATGTGATGGAACAACAGCAGGGAAGTGAATCCCACCTGAGAGTCACTGAAGTTGAAAACATTCAACACTCAGGAGAAACCCAGGGTACCACCATGGTTCCCTACACTGCAGACTTTGACAAGTCTAAAGTACCAGTCATCAGATGGTCCTTTACTGATAACAACTCAGTACTTGTGACAAGAAGAGATCAAACAAGCAGGGAATATAGGTCGATGAATGAACTGAAGAAACTATCAACCAAAGACCTGCTTACAATCCAACACTTGGAACCAAAGAAAGGGTCTCTTACTGATGATCAACTGAACCAGCTCAAGAATTCCATGTTCAAAGGAATATGGAAAATTGTGAAGGACAGAAAAGAACAATAAGGAATTAGTAAGGTTTTGGCTTCATCAATCCAGGGGGAGATTGTTAGGACAAAAAGGATTGGTGAAACCACTTTTGCAAACCTTAGTCTAATTCACTTTCTATCAAAATACTCTAAGTATGGAACTGCTGAAGACAAAGAATCAAACTGCTGAAGAAAAGATTCTGAAGTGCTGAAGAAGAAAAGTCATCAGAAGTTCTGAAGTTCAAACCAGACACTTCTACTGAAGAACTACTGAAGACAAACTACTCATCAGTAGTTTGTCATTCATCAGTACTTGAAGAAGATCTTTTCCACCGCCTTTGTATATCAGTAGTTTAATACTTTAGTATTTCTTTTTGCTTTATGTACAAGTTCCAAGACTGCAACTTGTTGCAACTTGTTTCTGAACTTGCTTTTTGGCAAGGTTCATGTATTTGTAAAGTCTATAAATAGAAGGATTCATCCTTTTGTTTTAGACATTGATTTTAATACAAGAAATCCTTCAACACTTATTATTGTTATTTCCATTTCATATTTACTGAGAATCTGTCAAAGTATTTCATTCTCATTCAATACTTAGATTCTCAATAAACACTTCTCATTTATTAGTTCTTGATTCCAGGGGGAGTAATAACTCCTGTTGATAAGTGTAGCTATAAACTTATAAACATTCCGCTGTGCTATCACTCACCAAGAACTTGCTAAACACTTAAGTGTCAACTAGCAAGTTCAACTAAAAGAGCAGCTTACTGATCCAACATTTATACTATCAAAAGGGGTTCTCATGCTGCGTTCCCAGCAGATTAAAAAATCTCAACCTCTTTTAATGTTAAGCATATCGTTCTAGCACATGAACATGGCAATTCATATATGTAATAGTAGGTTTAACAACATATATACTATCATAACATAATTAGTGACTTGCCTATATATGATTAAGAAATTGCCTAAATCCATTGTGTTTTTTTCTGCATAAACAAAAACTTACTAAAAAAACATTTTTACTAACGTTTAAAAATTGTGAGCGGAAAATAAGAAAAAAATAAAGATAAAAATATTAATTAACATATTTGAAATTTTAAAATAATTAATAGTTCACTAACATTTAAAAATATGAGAGGAAAATAAGGAAAAGATATTAATTAACATATTTGAAATTTTAAGATAATATAGATATAGATTTTTATTTAAAAATACAAAATAAATAAATTTAAAAAAAAAAAGCTTCATATGATGTCACATGGCACATTCAATGGGGGGTTAAGGCCTCCATTGAATGTCACGCATACAAACTTAATTCTTTTATTATAAGTTACTAGATTATACCCCGGGAGCGTCCCGGGTTGAGAAATTTAATATGATACATCATTTTTACATATGAAATAGACTGATGTATAACTCTAATATTAATATCTAATCTAAAACAAATTAAAAATTGAAAACTCCAATGCTAACACCTAACCTAAAAGAATGTAGAACTTTAATGTAACTCTAATATTAACACCTATCCTAAAGACTAAACAAATGTACAACTCTAACATACTAATATTGATACCTAACTTAAAACAACGTATAACTCTATTAACCTATTCGGCTCTGGTTGAAAAAAAATTCATATTTACTGATTTAAACATAATTAGTGACTTGTCTATACATGATAATGATTTACCTGAACACTTTGTGTTTTTTTTCCTGTATGAACAAAACCCCACAAAAAAATTTCTCCGTTTTTTATATAGCACTATGGTACTCGTTAGAAAGATAATAAAACACTCGTTAATTTGGTGTAATTTTTTTCTTTAAAAAATCTCGTATATTAAAGGTATTAACGTTAAAAAATTATGGGAGTAACATGAGGGTGAAAAATCCAATTTTGTTTTTAATTATTTTTTTCTAAAATATCTCAATGCCATATGGGATAACTCATGGCACACTTAAGGAAGAGAATGCCTCTTTGAGAAATCTAATTTGAAATATCAATTTTACATCTGAAATAGACTGATGCGTTTTACAGTTACATGTAGGAAAGCTTCGGGTAGCACTTAACCTAAAACAATTAACAATGTATCTCCAATGTTAGTGCATAACCTTAAACAATGTATAACTTTAATATTAAAACCTAACCTAAAACAATATACAACTCCAATGCTAAGACATGTTGTAAATAAAATTCATATTTACTGGTTTGAACATAACTAATGACTTGCCTATACATGATTAATGAATAACCTGAACACTTTGTGTTTTTTTCCTGTATGAACAAAACCACACAAAAAATAGTCATTTTTTTCTTCGTTTTTTATATAGCACTATGGTACCCATTGGAAAAATAATAAAACGCTCGTTAATTTGGTGTAGTTTTTTTCTTTAAAAAATCTCGTATATAAAAGATATTAACGTTTAAAAGTTATGGGAGGAAACATTAGAGATAAAAATCTAATTTTTTTAATTTTAAATTATTATTTTTCTAAAATAAAGGCCTTGCCACATGGGATGACACATGACACACACTCAATGAAGAGAATACCCTCTTTGAGTGCCATGTCATTAAAATGGCTTTGGTTTATTATATGTATAGACTAGACTATTGCCCGCGTGGACATGTGGTTCAACAATCAATAATTATTTGGAGCGGTAAGACCTATAAAAAATATAATAGAAATATTTTATTAAAATTTAAAAGTAAGGAATACACAGGTTATTTAAATATCACTAAATATTTCCTTATAGACCACATTTTTTGTTTTAGTTTTGACATTCACATAACTATCTACTATAAGTAATTTCACCCTTACCTTGCTTTTAACTCTTGACAATGCGACATAAAATTAACTATGTAAGAATACAGGGTTTCTTGAATACAGGTACACCCACCTTTAGTGCTAAGCGGAATAATTGGACAAAACTTTTACTAAGTGTACCTCTAATGCATACAACCTACTAACCAAAAAATTATATAAAGTATAGAAACAACTTAACAACGTTTATGCAAACATATACACAGTAAACATGACACTACTAATGCCCCGTGTGTAAGACTTAAAAATATAACAAAAATAAAACTCGTTGACTCACATAGCCAAGCACCGTAGAAAGAACAGGAACATGAATCATATGAGGCTAATTTGAAAAAAAAAAGGAAGTTATAACTACCTTACAAACGAAATAAAAGGAAAATTATTTAATGTATGTTTGAAGGGAGTACAATATGCTTGAAAATGTATGCTTGCCATATTAGACCTGATGCGTCCATGATAGTTGTAGTGTATACATGGCTACTGATGTATAAAAATGAATAAAACATCAACATATTTAACATAACATTATACTTGTATATTTGTAGTGTATTCATGGCATGACCACTTATGCACCACATTGCTTATAACACTCTTTATATTTTACGACCTGCCATTTATAATTAAAAAAAGAGGAAACAAAATAATAGTAACTCACAAAATTGAAATAAAACATCTAAATAGATAAAATAATGTAATTACATAATAGTCTGAGGTAATGCTTACTTTGACTACATTATGTAAGAATGATAAACAATTTCATCATTCAAACATAAAACAATGCAATAATAGACAACTTACCATTTGGTTTCTTCAACCATTTGGTCAAACAGAGTGCATTTGCTCAATCTAATTCTTACTTCTCTTTACTACTCCTTCTCACATTGATTGTTATGAAAACAAAACCTAAAACAAAAATAACACAAAAGACTATATAGAGATGTAGTAATATATGTACAAACAACTTAGCAAAGTGTAATTAGAACTTATTGAATTTACCCTAGTTATGTGTATTCCAAGTTACATTGCCATTACATGAATGTATAATCAAACGAGTCAACTTAATAAAGTATAATAATTCATCTTGATCAGTCGAGTCAACTTAAAAAAAATTGTAATATAAAGCTTCTGTAACCATTCATTAAGAGGAATGAATGATACACACAAGAAGACTATAATTAGACTTCAAGATCAAATACACAAATTTTCAAAATAATAACTAATTTTTTTTAAAAAAAAATGAGAAGTTAAAATGAAAACAATCTCGTTTGACTCTTAAGGCCTTATAAATTATAGGAGCCATGTTTAATAATTAAAAGTAACCAATGAAATTAAGACAGTGATGATGTAACAATAAGTTGTGTAAAAAATAAATAAAAAAATGAATAGGTAAACAAACTTTATTACCGAAAATAAGTATACATAATTGATTATATAAAAGGTAAAACAGACGTATTAATTGTGATGAAAAACCTTCTGATTTAACTTTGTTTATAAATTTATTTATATATGATTAATAATTTTGTGTTTAAAGGTTATTAATAAAATGGTAATCATAATTATTAACATTGGATGTTTCCAATATTGTGTAAATCATGATAAATGCTAATTATACGCTAAAAATAGTAATGTGACAAATCAAAGAAATTAAGCATTTATTTTGTGTTTAAATGTCTTTAATTTTAAAAACCGGATTTTTTTTTAATTTTGATTTGAATGCTTAAAAATAAAGTAATTCAAATAAAAATAGCCGTATTAATTGTGATGAAAAAAATTCAAATTTAATTTGTTTATAAATGTATTTATATATGATTAATAATTTTGTGTTTAAAGGTTATTAATGAAATGGTAATCATAATTATTAACAGTAGATGTTTCCAATATTGTGTAAATTATGATAAATGCTAATTATACGCTAAAAATAGTAATGTGACAAATCAAAGAATTAAGCATTTATTTTGTGTTTAAATGTCTTTAATTTTAAAAATCGGATTTTTTTAATTTAAATTTTGATTTTGAATGTTTAAAAATAAATTTATAAATGTATTTATATATGATTAAAAATTTTATGTTTAAATGTTATTATTGAAATGGTAATCATAATTATTAACATTAGATGTTTCAAAATATTGTGTAAATCATGATAAATGTTAATTATACGCTAAAAATAGTAATGTGACAAATCAAAGAATTAAGCATTTATTTTGTGTTTAAATGTATTTAATTTTAAAAACCGGATTTTAAAAAAAAATATTTTGAATATTTAAAAATAAAGTAATTCAAATGAAAATAGGCGTATTAATTGTGATGAAAAAAATTCAAATTTAACTTTGTTTATAAATGTATTTATATTTATATATGATTAATAGTTTTGTGTTTAAAGGTTATTAATGAAATGGTAATCAATAACATGAGCATGGAAAATATTGATGAGCAACTAAATAAAAAAAAATTAGAAACTCTTACCGTGAGGTTTTACCATATCTGGGATTGAAGCTAATAATCGCCCGTCCTGTATATTGAAATGAAAAAACTCGTGTATTAAATGATGAAAGCATGAATATATAACATAATAGGTAACTGTATCAAAATCAAGAAAGATCATAATATTTATTTTTCTTAGGTTTTCAAACAGGTTTTCAAACATTGTCCTTACATTTGCATACGAAACATTTCCATACGCGCTTACCTTAAAATCTAAATAAAATGACATTATTCAAATAATTATTTCATATAAATAAGCAAACATGAAACATCAAACAAAAGAAAAATCAAGCCCAAGAACAAAATTTCAAACAAACTGTTTGATTATAAAAACTAACTAAAGATTTCAAAATAAAAAATCAAACCTTGATATCAGAAGCATGTAAGCAACAGTTGCCCATGTACAAATCTGAAACAAATGGATATACAATACATACAAAAAATAAAAAAAAGTAGGCTTCTTTACCATGATCAAATATATTTGATCAAATTCGTTTACGCCTTGGATCCACAATAACACACAATACATACAGATTGAAACCTAAATCATTAAAATCAGTAAAAAAATAAAAATAAATAAAGACACAAAAACATTAATCGCCAAAAACAAATGAAGATATAATGATATCAGAAAGAAACATAGACGAAATCAGAAAGAAACGTAGGAGAGGCGATAGACGAACAATGATTGTGTTACAGGAGAATGGAATGATAATACCTTGAAGAAGGATCGCCAAGGATGGAGAATGACCGGTTGCTTCGTTTGATTGTTTTAAGGTTTAGAAGAGGATGGAGAATGATTTATTATGAGAATGATTAGTTTTTTAGGAATGATAATATGCGACCAATTTTTAACAAAATAATCATTTAATTACCAAAACAATGTTTAGGAAAGTTATTAAAACACCTTGACCGATTTTGACTAAATTAATAAATGATTTTTGAATAAAAAAAAGAAAAGTTTATAAATTATAAGGTTGAGACACATGACACAATATAGGAAGAGAGAGGAATGGAGGTGCAACATGGGAGTGCCATGTGTTACAATTGAGTTTATTTTATTAGATGTATAGATAGACTAGTTTTTATCCCGGGAGCGTCCCGGGTTGAAATATCTAATATAACATAATAAAATATATTATTATTATTTTAAACAAATCTCTGCCATAAGTTATCATATTCAAATATATAAAAAAACGAATCTCTGCGCCGGGGTAAAAATCTAGTGCCATTACAAATGAATTCGGAAGTTTGTAATCGATCATTCTAAAAAGAACTAACATGAAATAAGAAAAAAAAAGTTAATTATTGAAATATCGAACGTATTAGTCTAAGGGTTATGTGATGCGTTAAAAAATTCATGGGTATATGATCGGGTATGTAGTTCGGGTATTTCGGTATGTTGTTTCGGGTAATCGGGTCGGGTATCACCTAATCCCAGACTCGACCCAAACCCACAATTTTTTTTAAACTAATTCCAAACCCGACACAATACCTATCGGGTTACAAAAAATAGTCATTTTTTCTCCGATTTTTATATAGCACTATGGTACTCGTTGGAAAGATAATAAAACACTCGTTAATTTGGTGTAATTTTTTTCTTTAAAAAAATCTCGTATATAAAAGATATTAACGTTTAAAAGTTATGGGAGGAAACACGAGAGATAAAATAATAAAGGTTTAATATTTAGATTTAGTAGATTAGGTATTTAATAGATTAGGTTAAAGATTATAATAGATTAAGTTAAATCATATTTATTTCTTTTTTTAATTGGTTTAGAGTTGCCACATCACATCCAATGTGGCATCTCTCAAAGGAGAGATTGCATAAGAGCATGACATGTAGGATTAATCCCTTTGCAATATATATATATATAGATTATAGATAGATATAGATATAGATTCACATAATTCGAAACAGAATTTATATTCTTATCTATCTATCTATCTATCTATATATATAAAAGAAAACGTATATGCTGATATGGCGTGCAATGGAGGCCTCAACCTTCCCTTAAGAGTGCCACGTGGCATCATAATGGAGAGTTTTTGATATTTTGAATTATTTCCTTTTTTAATTAAATTGATTTATTTTAGGAAAAAAGAATTTAAAAATAAATTTAAAATTTTCTCTCTTATATTTTCTCCCGTAATTTTTAAACGTTTATATCTTTTATATACGGGATTTTTTAAAGAAAAAAATTACACCAAATTAACGAACGTTTTATTATCTTTCCAACGAGTACCATAGTGCTATATAAAAAACGGAGAAAAAATCGACTATTTTTTGTGGGGTTTCGTTCATATAGGAAAAAAACACACAAAGTGTTCATGTTATCACGTAAAATTAGATTTTGTGGGGAATATGAGTTATTACTGATTAGAATACTATGAACATGCAATGATTGAGAGATTTTGTGGTTAGTTGACTTGAACCATTTGCAATAGGTTATCACGTAAAATTAGATTTTTCAACACCGAGACCCTCCCGGGTAATCAGCTAGTTTCGAAATAGAAACAATCAAAAGATCACAAACAATCAATCATGTTGTAATGGTTTGGGCCATTGAGGCTCTAATCTATATCATATGAGAAGCCCACTCACCCATCCATCAAAAACCAACCCAAAGGCCTAATCACACCCGCCTAGCCTAGCGACGGATCAGCCAGTAGCACCGTGCGATAATCATACATACATCAGAAAATATTATTATTATTATTATTCATCTCTACCCATCCACAACACAAATTAGGGTTTTTTCTTTCTTTCTTCTTCTTCTCAACAATCAATTCCTTTTCTTTTTTTCTGGTATCATCATCGAAACCTACAAGAAGAGGAAATCGGTAACAAACCCTGAGCAGCGAAGATGAGGATAATGATAAAGGGAGGTGTTTGGAAGAACACCGAAGATGAGATCCTTAAGGCTGCTGTTATGAAATATGGCAAGAATCAATGGGCTCGTATTTCTTCCTTACTCGTTCGTAAATCCGCTAAACAGTGTAAAGCTCGCTGGTATGAATGGCTCGATCCTTCCATTAAAAAGGTACCAATATTCTTCTTCTTATTATTAGAGATTTGAATTTTGTTATATTGCAGTTATGTTGTTAATCAGAATGATATTTAGTTGTTAGTGTTATTAGAGAGGTGAATATTGTGGAACCCTAGAACAAACAGTATTGATTTCAGTTTGGATAACATGATTATATGATTAATTTATGGTTATGGTTACCGAGACTGATAACATTTTGGTTCAAATTGTGCATTTTAATAAGGTTTTATATGCTTATATACCCCTTAGGTTATTAGGTTTTTAGCTTCCTCTACCCGAATTATAGCTACAAATATTGTTTTTTGTAAGATTTTTATATGATTTTACCTGCATGTAGTCATGTACAAGCCAAAAAATCCGAGGTATAACATGTTGCTGCATAAAAACACCATGGGTACATGAGGCGCACGCCTCAGACTCACAAAACCCAGAAAAAAGTTCAAAAAATGCACCTTTTTGGCGCTGAGCGAAAAAGCGACAGGCCTTGATCCTTGATGCGCCGGTGCGTTTTTTAAAGACAAGACGGTTACCAAAATATGAGGATATATAATTAACATTTTGACAGTAAATTATCATCAGTTGTGACTCTATTCTATCAAGATATATAATTAACATTTTTAAAGACAATACGTGATTTTTTGCTGTTTTAGAGTTCTATTCCTGTTATCTGATATTGTAAGTGTTCTATAAATGCCAAAATTTGTGTAAAAATGTCAATATTTGAATTATGAAATATTGATTTAGTGATTACAATTTACATCTATTTTCAAGATGTAGCTTGGTTAAGCTATTGGATGGGTTATTATAAAAATTGTTCTGGATTAATACTTACCTTTTAAGAACACAAATATGCTCACCCACATGCCACGCACGGTAGACTGATATTACTCGGATATTGATGATGAGATGTAACATTTAAATCGATTGAAGTACAAGCATAATTGCATGACATGCAAGTGTTTTAAAAAATTAGCTTATAAGTTCAGGACTTCAGCGGCTCTTTTGTTTTTTTCTGGTCAAATTTTAAATTTTAAGTACAAAATATTTTTCATTTACTTATCTTTATATGAAACATATTGCAGTTATGTTGTCAATCAGAATGATATTCAATATCATTATATATATAAATTTTGTGGAACCTTAGAACAAACATTAGAAATTTTGCCTTACTGTATTGAAACGTTTTATGATGCTTTTTAACTGTTGGTTTTATGATAGATAAATAATTTATATGATTTAAAAAGTTTATGGTCACCAAACATGACCGTCTTTTGGTTCAAACATGTGCAAGGGGTTTTACAATAGTTAGTTTTACACATCTTAGTCACAAAGATCTATAATTAGCTTTTCCCCTTTGACCCTCTTGAAGGCCACCTGCCATGTGCTAACACACGTTTTATATGGTTCTATTGGTTTTTTGCTTAATTGCGTGGTCTGGTGAGTTTTCCGGTAACGGGTTCTTGCGGTTACCATAAAAGGAAGCTATAATTAACATATTGACAAGAAGTTATCATCACAAATCTATTCTGTGGTTGACGATGTGCTGTTGTTTATCTTTTTATATGCAGTTACCAAAACATTTTATGAAGCTTTTTTTTGACTGTTGGTTTTAGTATTAATAAATATGTAGTTCCTTTTTTTCTGTTTTAGAGTCGGATTTTGTTGCTCAATAGGCCAATATTGTAATTGTTTTATAGGTGCATATCTTTGTGTACATTACTATACAAAGTCAATATTTGAAGCATGTCACTGATGTTTAAGGAAATATTGGTTTATCTGATTATGTTTACAACTTAACATCTATTTCTAAGATAACAGTGAGACCTCAATATATAAAAGTTATTGTTTTGCCACTAACTTGACATAGCATGGCTTATAAGCTTTTGGACGGGTATTATTACCTTGATTTTTTTTACTATTGATTCTGGTATGATAACGAGTTTATATGTTGCAAGAAAGTTTATGGTTACCAGACTGATCGTAATAGCACCTTGAAGGCCACCTGTTGTGCAAACTGCATTTTGAATGATCCCATTGGTTATCAGAGTATTGGTGGGGTTTGGTGAGTTTTTAGGTAACGGCTAACTGTTACCAAGTAAAGATCGATAATTAACATTTTGACAAGAAATTAACATAAGTTGATGATTTGACTCATCCAGTTTTGACAATATATAAGATATGTATTAATTCCATTAAATGTTGTGGCAATTTTATCTATTTTTTGTTTTCTGTTTTGGAGTCGAGTTCCTGTTACCTGGTATTGTAATTGTTTGAGAGGTGCAAATCTTTGTGTACAAAAATCAACATATGAAGCGTGTCACTGTTGTATTCAGGAAATATTGATTTACCTGATTACCAGTTTATGACTTTATGCAGCATTCATTTTTATGATTTATGATAATAGTGACCTTAATCTAGAGAAGCTGTTTGTGTCACTAAGTAGACGCACTCACACTATGCAACTCACTGTAGACTGAGATGAACATTTTGAATACCTGTCTTACTCTGTATAATGAGATGTAAAGTTCAATTTGATTGTAAGTACACTCATAATTGCATGACATACAACTGTTTTATAAAATTACCTGGAAATTCAAAAGCTCCTTTTTTTTTTGTGTTCAACTGTTTAAATATGAAATACTGTAGTGCAATTTTGGAGGGAGAAACAATAAGTTCATTACTGAAGAAAGGTTTGTGTCTGGTTCTGAGAAAATATTTTTGTATTTTTTTACAAGTAATGGACCTTAAATTTTCATGCCAATTTATCATTATATTTCTTTGTAAATCTGTAATCAAAGAAGCCTAAGTGGCATCTTTCAGTTTTACATATGCTCTTGTGAAACAATCTGAGCTTTCTTTATATAATCTGTACAGACTGAGTGGACCAGGGAAGAAGATGAGAAGCTTCTTCATCTTGCTAAGCTTATGCCCACTCAGTGGAGAACAATTGCTCCAATTGTCGGTCGTACTCCATCTCAATGCCTCGAGCGTTATGAAAAACTTCTTGATGCAGCCTGTGCAAAAGATGAAAATTACGAACCGGGCGACGATCCAAGAAAACTGCGGCCTGGAGAGATCGACCCAAACCCAGAATCAAAGCCGGCACGGCCCGACCCTGTTGACATGGATGAAGATGAAAAAGAAATGCTTTCAGAAGCTCGAGCCCGTCTAGCCAATACCCGTGGAAAAAAGGCTAAACGAAAGGCCCGAGAGAAGCAACTTGAAGAAGCTAGAAGGCTTGCTTCTTTACAGAAAAGGAGAGAATTAAAGGCAGCTGGGATTGATAATAGGCATAGGAAGAGGAAGCGAAAGGGAATCGATTACAATGCTGAAATCCCATTTGAGAAGAGGCCTCCACCCGGGTTTTATGATGTCACTGATGAGAGTTCCGTAGTTGAACAACCGAAATTCCCAACCACCATTGAAGAACTGGAAGGTGAAAGACGTGCTGATAAGGAGGCACGCTTAAGAAAGCAAGATATTGCAAGAAACAAAATTGCACAGAGGCAAGATGCTCCAACGGCTATACTCCAAGCAAACAAAATGAATGATCCTGAAACTGTTAGAAAGAGACCCAAAATGAATCTCCCGACACCACAAATTCCAGATTATGAGTTGGAACAAATTGCAAAGTTCAGCCTTCCTGCTTTGAACGAAGAACTCTCAGAAGGAAGTAGGGCCACACGTGCACTCCTAGCCGATTACGCTCAAACTCCACACCAAGGAATGACCCCACTAAGGACCCCACAAAGAACACCAGCTGGGAAACAGGATGCTATTATGATGGAGGCTGAAAATCAAGCCAGATTAAGACTGTCTCAAACACCGTTGCTTGGTGGTGAAAATCCTGATTTACATCCTTCTGATTTTTCAGGTGTTACCCCTAAGAAAAAGGAAATTCAAACACCAAACCCCATGTTGACACCAATCTCGACCCCAGGAGGCACGGGTATGACACCTAGGATTGGAATGACACCAAGAGATGGCCAATCTTTTGGGGTTACTCCTAAAGGAACTCCTTTGAGGGATGAGCTTCGTATTAATGAAGAAATGGAAATGCATGATAGTGGTAAGCTCGAACTCAGAAGGCAAGCGGACATGAGGCGGAATTTACGGGCCGGTTTGACAGGTCTTCCCCAGCCCAAAAACGAGTATCAGATAGTGGTTCAACCTGTTCCAGAAGACGGTGAAGAACCTGAGGAAAAAATAGAAGAGGACATGTCTGATCGAATTGCACGAGAGAAGGCCGAAGAGGATGCTCGACAGCAGGCGTTACTTAAGAAAAGATCAAAAGTATTGCAACGGGAGCTTCCTAGGCCGCCAGCTGGCTCACTGGACCTAATTAGGCAATCATTAATAAGAGGTGATGAAGATAAGAGCTCTTTTGTTCCACCTACTATGATTGAACAAGCTGATGAGATGATAAGAAAAGAACTTCTGTTATTACTGGAACATGATAATGCCAAATACCCTCTTGATGACAAGGAGAAAAAGAAAGGAAATAAACGAGCTGGTGGGAAATCTCTTTCTGTTCCTGTTATAGAAGAATTCGATGATGATGAACTCAAAGCGGTATTTAATTAGTTATTTTGTATTTTTCCTTTATGAAATTTTGTTATTCAGTTGAGGAAGTTATTGACTGATCGTTATATATCAATGTACAGGCAGATGAAATGATTAACGAAGAGGCGAAGCTCGTGCGGGTGGCAATGGGCCACGAGGATGAGGATATTGATGAATTTGTTGAAGCACACAAAACGTGCTTGAATGATATTATGTACTTTCCGACCCGTAATTCATATGGGCTTTCTAGTGTTGCTGGCAACATGGAGAAGCTTGCTGCTTATCAGGATGAGTTTGAGATTGTCAAGAAGAAAATGGATGAGGATACAAGAAAGGCAAATCGCCTCGAGCAAAAGATTAAGCTTCTTACTAATGGCTATCAGGTTACATAAATAAAATTCCCATTTTTTTGCCTCAATGTTAAAATTTAGTTGCTTGTTTTTTCAATTTGAAGTGGAACCCAATTTTTTACTTGAGGTGTCAAGATGTGTGGGTTGGGTATTTAACTTGAAGTGAGCGAGCTAGCTCAAGTTCAGTTGATTAGGAAACACTTTTTGTGTAGTTTTTTAAAATATTTTTTCTGTTAATAATTAACATGTTTATTTGAACATAAAAACGATATTCTAAATATTTGAGTAGAAAATTAACGGTTATTTCAAACATTAAAAATAAACTTTGGCTGGTGCTTAGCCCGTTCAACTTATTCGATCCACTTGACTCCTTAACGTTTTAGCTAGTGATATACGCTAACTACGTATATGAAAAAAGACAAACCGAACCGACCGTGTTGGTTGAACAGCCGTATTTCATGGTATAATTGGTTTGGTTTTGGCGGTTTCAGACAATTTTCTTTTAACGCAAATTTGTATTACATTTAAAATAAATGAAAGATTGTTCATGAACACATACACAACTTTATATTTCTAAAATTTAAAAAGATTAAATTATAAATGTTCAATGGCCGGTTCGGTTTACATGGCTGTTTGCAAGTTCTAAACCCTAAGCCGCAAAACCAATAAAACTGAATCGTGAACCGGAGCGTATATATTTTAAACTGTTCTAGACATTTTATAGTTTGTGCGGTTTGGTTTGTTTTGTTTTGGCGGTTTATGAACACTAGTAGTTTTATCTGGATTTTTTCATTTGACCCAATTTGCATGTTTGAGATAAACTTCAATTTGAAAAAAGTAAAGGTATTGAAGAAGACTTCCAACAAAATAGGCCATAATTAAACACACTTCTAACATGATTATATCTATAAGGTCACCAACAGACATGATGATGTTTTTTACCAGTTTGTTTATCATTTTTACTAATTAGTTATTAATTTATCATTTTCACTAATTAGTTATTAATTACTTACAGATGCGCGCTGCCAATATCTGGTCACAAATTGAGGCAACCTTTAAGCAAATGGACACAGCCGGAACAGAATACGAGTGCTTCCAAGCTTTACAAAGACAAGAAAAATTGGCAGCATCAAACCGTATAAATGGCATCTGGGAGGATGTACAAAAGCAAAAAGAATTAGAGAAAACTTTACAGAATCGTTATGGTGATCTGCTCGTTGAGCAAGAAAGGATCTATAACCTTATGGAGAAGTACAGACAAGAAGAAGCAGCAGTAGCAGCAGCAGAAGCAGCAGCAGCAGAAGCAGCAAACATACAAGATGTAAAAATGGCTGAACCTGAGTCAGAGCCACAGGCTCCCGAGCAAGTTGATGAAGCAAATCAAACTCCTGTTGACTCCAGTGAAATGACCACGGTAGCATCGACTGATGTAGAGGACTCGATACCCGCTCAAAAAGTTAACGATGAATCTTCTGTTCAAAAAGAGAATGATGAATCTGGTGACGAACAGAGAGAAAATAATGATAATCCTGCTGTTGACGTACCTGAAAGCAACAGTGAGGCTGATGTCATTCATACAGTCGTGTCAAATACTGAAACTGATGAGCCGACAAAGATCTCAGATGAACCTGAAACCCCAAAGGCAGATGACCCGTGAAGCTAGTCGGGCATCTGGTTTGTTATCTATTAGCCTGAATGCAGGATTCTGTGCCTTAGCCCACAAAGATATAAGATTTTTGTTTTTGAAGAGAATGTTTTATTTGTTGTAGCATGCTATATGTTTGTGATGTTGAACTTTTACGGCTTTGAATGCTTTTTTAAATGCTTAACTGGGTTTAAACCTAAATTAAAGTTGGACATCTGTGAGTTCTCTGCTTGAAAATTTAGGCTTATTCTGATTGCATGTTTTGTATATCAATTTATTTTGGTTACTGAAGAAGTGACACCTGATCATCTCTCCAATGGGCTCCAACGGCTTTGTAGCGACGACTATCATTGCAGCCACGCTTGAACTATTTAGTATTGGGTAGAGATAACGTACAAAGGAACCTTAACGTGAGAAGCGTAGAAAGCAATATCATCTATTAGATTAACATGATGGCTGGATGGTGATTAAAAACCTTAATAATACTTGGGTCAAACTAACCAAGGGTAAATTAGAAAAAAATGTCTAAATTTTTTACAAATCGTAAAAACAGAATCAAAATAACGAAAATCAAAACATAATTTTTCATCGATTGAGATCGATTAAACCAATCTGAATGATTACACAATCAAAATACAGAAAAACAAACATCGAATACATTCATTGTCAGTAATTGAAATTAAAAAAATAAGAAAAACAAAGTATTATAATTATACAATAAATCAGTCGAAAATCATATGAATCAGCATTAAAACGCACGTATATTTGCTAGAAGCACTCGATTTTGATTCTAAAAGAAGAATTAAAGATAAAAATAGGTTATAAAAAAGTTGCAGGCGAAGAAGATGACTATGATAACATGGATCTTTAAAAGCACTCATTATATAATAAACTATTTTGGACGTACTCATTAAAAAATTTGGACGCACTCATTGAAAATTTGGACACACTCAATAAAAAATTTGGAAGCACTCATTGAAAATTTGGACGCATTCATTAAAAATTTCGAAGCACTCATTGCAAAATTTGAAAGCACTCATTAAAAATTTTGGAAGCACTCATTAAACAATTTGAAAGCACTCATTAATTTTGGATGCACCTTTGATATGAACAGCTAACATTGGAAGTCAGAGGCCAATTTAAGTTTGGACGCACCATTAAGTTTACCCAATTTAAGTTTGAACGCACCCTTACAAATTTTGGACACACCCCGCACTATTAAGTTTACTCAATTTAAATTAGGATGTTATCTGCAACACCCCTCTATCACGTGTCCGAGATTATAATATAATTAAGTAATAATAGATTATCAAGAATTCTTAAATAGATAATTAGTAAGAAAAGTATATATAAAACTCTAAAAATATATCAAATTGTCCTTGCAAGTTTGGTCAACACAAAGTAGTATGATCATGTAAGGATCATGGATGGACAATATATATATATATATATATATATATATATATATATATATGATTGGGATCATTTAAGAACTCTTATGAGTTGTGAGAACTATAGGAACTCACTTTATAACCACAAACTTATTTTAATAAAAAATGAATATGTGGTCCAGAATTAAACAACAATAAAATAATGAATAAAATATTAATATACTTATACGTGGGTAAAAATCCCTTACACCGGTGTAATTTGGCGTAAATTAATGTATTTTTTTTTAAAATAATTTACAGCGGGGTTTACGTGTTTTTACACGAGTGTGCAATTTTTTTTCCGTATTTTACGTCGAGTTCTCGCGAGTTCTCACAACTCATCGAGTTCTCAACAGATCCAAACCCTATATATATAGGGTGTGGATAATATGGAAACCCTATCTTTTGGAAAAACCTTGCAAACTCTATTATGACCATTGATCAAGTTTGATCAATGGTTCATAATTAATTTGTATATAATATTCAAAAGCAAGTGGGCCATTATAATAAAAAATAGGCATAAGGGCATTAAGGTAATCTTACTTTATGGCACTTTTTTCTGAATCCTAGGTTTAAAAAGGTTGATTTGACACTTATCAAGTCACCTCTCTCCTATTTTATGGCACTTTTTCCAGCACCAAAAATTAACGTACGTTAGTGTTGTGATACAAAATTCTGACCTCGTGTGAGACATCACTAACATGTGTTAACAGGCATATACTAAAAGAACATAATAAAAGAACACATAAAATGTGTATTTATTTAAGAAATGATAAAAAATTCTGACCTTGTGTGAGACATCGCTAACATGTGTTACCAGCCATATACTAAAAGAACATACTAAAAGAACACATAAAATGTGTATTTATTTAAGAAATGATAAAAACGATCAGCACTAAAAACATATCAAAACCGTTTAATACAAACATAATTATTTGTGAATTTTCAAAAAAACTATCATAACAACATAGAAAAAATCTAGCTATGCTTCGTTCTTGATCCTCATCATCATCTTTAACTCAAAACATCTATTCACCTACAAAAAAAGTAAACACGTGTTAGATAGGCTCTACAAAACACATAATGGAACATCAATGACATGTGTTAGTGTATTCTAAAACATATGTTTTACTGAAATAACGTATGTCATACAAACCGTAACACATGTTAGTTGGGTATATACTAACATGTGTTAACATCACTAACATGTGAAAGGGCGTATACTTACATATGTTTTCTGAAATAATGTATGTCATGTGAACCCTAACACCTGTTAGTTGGACATATACTAGCATGTGTTAGCATTACTAACATGTGTATAAAAAACACCAAATCTGCAGTGTGTATCATACTCAATTTTACAACTATATTAATACAACTAATCTAATACGATTAATAGGGTTTGAAATCCAACAATAATAAATTTAAAAAATCAAATCAGCACCTATCCAAATCCATATACCAAAAAATTATCCTCATATTCATGAAATTTATAATATAATAAAAGACATCAGAGCATGTGTTAGCATATTCTAAAACATATGTTTTACTGAAAATAACTTATGTCGTGTAACACCGCGAAAATTTTTCTCAAATTTAATACGTATCATTCATTATATAATGTGCCTAAGTTTTATTTTTCCTACCACACAACTTATATATATATATATATATATAGGTTTATAATAATAATAATAATAATAATAATAATAATATTAATACTAGTAATTATAACTAAATAAAGTGGACATCCACAAAACAAAACAACCCCTTCTTATTCATACTTGTTTCAAGAACCCAACCCACTCCAATAATCCCTTAAGCCCAGGCCCAGCTAAACCTCAGCCCATTAGATTCCAGCCCACACCCCACTGAACTTGGCCGTTTATAAAAAAAAAAAAATTTAAGCTGAGGCTGGGGTTCGAACCCGAGTCCTCAGCACCCAACACACACTCACAAACCAGCTGATCTAGCAAGGGATCTTGTAATAATCTTGACCCGTTATAATTATATAACGACTATAAACCATCTCAGTTGACTTGGAAAGTCAACTGAGATCGAAGACTTACCAAAATCGTCCACCATAACTCGTGTATTGTCAAGGATTGATTGTGGAGCTTGATTACCGGCCTATCATAACTAATAGCATGATCAATTAGCGTTTAATTCTTACCAATTACTGGTTTTGACGCGTCAAACATTAACATCGAGGTCAACAATTGCCAAATCGAACACCCGGCCCTTACACTATAAATTGAACAGCTCCAAACCTTCACAACTCGCCGACAACACTTTCCCAACCCTCAATTTCTTGTTAAAGCCGCTGTTCATACGTTTTTAGCACAGAGTTTGACTTTTCACGTTGACTGACCAATCGAGCTCGTTTCTGTATTGTAAGTACGATATTTTTGATGGGTTTTAGTCATCGGCACCCACACAACAAAAACCCTAAGGTTAATCGGGTTTAGGTTGTGTGGATTGACCGATTGAAATTATTAGGGCTTGAAAATTGGTTTTGGGGAAGAACACGTCATTTCTGTTTGGTATTTATTTTATATAAACCACTATCAAACACAACCACTGGTCTAGACCAGGTGGTTGTGTCTGGTGCTCGTCTGCTGGTCCACGCGGGTTCGAGTCCCGGCTTGGCAACCTTTTTACTTGTTTTATTTTTTAACAAAAACAATTATATATATATATATATATATATTACTTATACTTTATAAATTCATTTTAAAATACTAAAACACCTTTAAAAAATCTACAAAAATTATCTTATATTAATCTGATGTAAAAGTTCAACTTACAATTTTTAGTTTTCAAAAATTTATTTATTTGATATATATAATAAATAAATCAAGTTTATTCCATTTTATTTATAAAAATCTATAAAAATATCAAAACGATCTTATTAATTTCCACAAAAATTATCCCGAGTTTTTATAACATTAAGCTTTTCAGAAATGATTTTTATTTAGAAAAATTATTTATTTAATATTTTTTTATCAATTTTTGTTATTTTTAATCATAATTAAATCATAATAAATTCAATTTTTAATATTTTTGCACCAAAAATTTTATAGAAATTATTTCTGATTATTTGTAACAGAAATATAATTTTTAAACTAATAATTCTTTAATTTTAGTATTTTTAAATATTAAAGTTAAAGTTTGACAATATCTTATAAATAGAATTAATACTCTATTTTAAAGAAAATAATTTTGTAAAAATTATTTTTATACCTTAAACACATTATTGTGACCATAAAAAATTTAAATTTCATAAAAAGATTTTTGGTTATTTATTTACTAATATTCTCTCAATTATCAAACATTTTTGATATTAATCAAACGAGCATTTATCCCCAATTCGAAGCCCTAGAACTTATACATTTGTAGACTTGGTAGACTTAGACATATTTATTACCTTATTATAGGGTGATACTTGATACATTTGGGCAACACCATTATTCAATTTTTTCAACAGATATAACATATTGCTAAGGTGAGTTTTACATAGCCCCTTTTCTATTTATCACCATTTTTGGGGTGAAACATGTTACAACAATATTTATGCAATTCAATCATCAATGTGTCTATGTGTATTTCTATGTTGCATTATGTCTTGAACATGACTAGGGTAAGCACAATTCTAGCATAAACATTCATCAGCCAAACGGTATACATTGATAGATCTATTGGACTGACAATCCCACCCGGATACGTGCCTCCTACAAAGGTTACGTGGGTGTTTGTTACTGCAATATAAACGAGTGAACCATGAGCGTATGGGATGTACCACAATTACAACAGTCACAAGGTTGATTATGCACTCGATTTACTTCTAGTATGTTTTCACATATGGACTAGATTGCCATGACACATGAATTGCACAACAATTTTATTCGATTATCAAAACCTATGTAATTCTCACCAACTTTTGTTGACCCAAAATATTTTCAACTTAACATGTTTCAGGTTCTACTTGCTTGAAGATTTGAATTGATGCTTGAAGATGTTTGCATAGTTTTATTCAATTTGATGTACAAATTCTTAGAACAATTGTATGTAACTTATTTAAATCATTTAATGAAATTTATTATTCACCATGAGCTACTGAACAATCATCAATACGTGACATCCCGATGTTTCCACCATCGATTGGGGTGTTACATGTCGTATGGACCCTAACACCTGTTAGTTTGGACATATACTAGCATGTGTTAGCATCACTAACGTGTGTGCGCATACAAGACTCAGACCGCAAAAAATAGACATGCACCCTAGTCGAGTTCGTCACACTTTCACTTACCAAAAAAATATTAATGAGAATATAAAAATATGCCAATTTTTCCATGTGTTAGTTAGCCAAAAAAAATATTAAATAGCATACAAAAAAATATTAAATAGAATACAACTAATGAAAAAACCTTGCACACCCTCTAATTAATTCTTCTAATAATTAATTCTTATATTATAAATCATGTATAAACTATTCTAATGGTCTGCCCTATGGATCTCGGTCATTTTAAGATAATAAATCGACCTAACAAACCAGGGACCACTCTCCATGACCATTCACCATCCATGACACACTCACCAAAACCAAGGACCTTTAGGTCATTTTAAGATAATAAAGGGACCACTAGCATTGCTGCATTGAAGCTTCTTTAGGTATAGACAATCTGTCTTTGTTGCTTAGTATACTCAACAATAATATTATTAACAGAGCCACCCTTGCTCTCGCCGGAGCCACCGTTAACTGGAATCATTTCAGCTTTATTAATCGATTTTCACCTATTCTCATCTTAACATACAGCAGCAAGCAGATCTGTTTTCTTTTTCTTTTTATCCATCAATACTAATTGCTAATAATAATAATAATAATAATAATAATAATAATAATAATAATAATAATAATAATAATAATAATAACAAAAAACTCAAAACCGAACCTTAAACGTCTTCGTTTCCTTTTCCTCTATCAAATATTATGTTTTTGAAAGCATAGATCACGTCATCGTTTCCTTTTCCTCCATCAAATATTATGTTTTTGAAAGCACATATCTGTGTTTGGGAATCGATGCCTGTAATATGTTCTTCCTCTGGTTCGATTTTGTAAAAATAATGTTGCTAGGTATGGTGGATTGGGGAATCTGAACAGACAGCAGCTGTTGGAGGTTTTGGTTAAATCTCCGGCGCCGGTGACGATAACATTGGTGGTCAGTAGGTGGGTTTTGTGGAAGGTTGCAGAGGTGGTGATAAGGTATGTGTGGTGGCGGTGGTGGTGGTTCTAGAGAGAGGAAGGTAAAGAGAAGAGGTGGTGGTGGTTCTATAGAGAGAAACGAAGGTAGAGAGGAGGCAGAGAGAGGATGTGTTTTGAATTTGAAAAAAAAATGAGGAGAGAGAGAGGGGGGAACCATATATATATGGAGAGAGAGAAGGAGGGTAGTGTAAATGTCCAATTTACCCTTCCTAATATTATATTATAAAATCTTGGCTTGGTTGATGTGGATTAATATGGTCCATTCAATGGGTTTTTTAGGGTTTTTTCATTTGGGGAGGTTTTCTCCCTATACTTCCACTATATATATATATATAGGGCAATTATAATTTGCAAACCAACTTGAGTTGAGCAAACTCAAGACACCCCATCTCATGGCCCTTGTTTATCCACGTATACCTTGGTCAAGACATGAAGAAGGGCACTTTGTTACATTATAAAAATCTGATTCTCTCTGCTCCACCTACATCTTTTGTCCTTCTTTCCCCTTTTTTTCTCTCATTTTTTAGATTTCATTATCATATCCTCTCTCCACTTTATCTATCCACACCTTCTATATTTTCTTTCAAAAAAAAAAAAAACCTTCAAAGAAACTTCAAATTAATTGAGATGAATGATGGTGACCGTGACCACCGTCGAACTCAATACAGCAGCCATAACTCAGTACTCCTTTCACCCGTCGGATCTGTAACTCCTTCAACCGTCGGACTCGTCAGGTATGTAACGCAACAACTACAAGACTCCTCACCCGTCGGATCTGTAACTCCGTCACCTGTCAGATCTGTTAACTCCTTTAACATCAGACATGTTGCTAGTGATGGTTATTTCAGGAGGGTGGTGGTGGTTTAAGAGGTTGAACGATAGTTACAAGGTGTTTTCAAAGTTTGTTTGTTTATGTATTTTATTTGTTAGTGGTTGTGGTTAAAGATTGTTCTTATCTTTTTTGTGTATGTATTTTTATTTTGTTAGTGGTGGTGGTTCAAGATTGTTTATATCTTTTTTTATGTATTTTTTTTGGTAGGGATTTGCTTTGATTTGGATAATTTGATCTGTTGATAAATTTCAAAGTTTGTTTGTTTCATTATTATTTTTTCTATTAAAGTTTGTTTCATCTAAAAAATATATGTTTTATTGTTTGGGTTATAATTTATCACATATTTTTGTGTTTGGGTTATAAATCATCACATGTTTATGTTGTTTGGGTTTATAACTTATTACATTTTTTTAGTGAGATGAGTCGTGAAAACATATGTTTTTGTTGTTAGTTTATAATTTATTACATGTTTTTAGTGAGATAAATAGTGAAAACCGGTGTTTTTGTTCTTTTGTGTTATAATTCTACATGTTTTTATTGTTGGGTTATAATTTATTATATGTTTTTAGTGAGATAAGTCGTAAAAACATATGTTTTTGTTGTTGGTTCATAATTTTTACATGTTTTTAGTGAGATAAGTCGTAAAAACACATGTTTTTGTTGTTGGTTTATAATTTTTACATGTTTTTAGTGAAATAAGTTATGAAAACATATGTTTTTGTTGTTGGTATATAATTTTTACATGTTTTTAGTAAGGGATTAAAGAAACCCTTCAAAATGAGTAAACCCCCACAAACCCAATGAGTGGACCACAATCATCCACATATCCCTTCAACTTTATTATTTTTTTTTATTAAGAGAAGGTTATTATAGTAATTACATACACCCCACCACATATATAAGTGTTTCTTTCTCTCTCCCATTTCAAATTTTCACATTCCCTCCACCTTACCCTCTCCCTCATCCTCTCAATCTGTGTTTACAGATCTGAACCAGCTCAATCTGTGTTTACAGATCTGAATCAGCATCATCGTCATCTCGAAGCTCGAACCACGAACAACACTATCATCGTCAATCTGTTTTTTTTTTGTACAACCAACACCACATTCGGTGGTGACCGGACAAAGACCGCCGGAGAAGCTCACCGGAGAAGACGACCGGAGAAGACGACCGGAGTAGACGACCAGGTTATGAATGATTATTCCTCCTTACTCTGTTTTTACGCTTCTTACTCTGTTTTTTGTAAATGAATTGATAATTTTCTAGGATTCATATTCTAGTTTTTTGTGACATAAACTTGCTGCTTTACATGTATTTGGAATTATTATTATTATTATTATTATTATTATTATTATTATTATTATTATTATTATTATTATTATTATTATTATTGTAAGCTTATAACTTGCTGCTTTAATTTTTGTTAGATTGAATTTTTTTTTGTTTATGATCGACTCTTGATTTGATTTTATTGTAATTGTTTGTACAGAGTCAACTCTTCAGTTGGTTTAATTTTTTATTTTTTTTTAAGTTGGAAATAATTGTTGTTTTTTTGTGTGTTACTAGCATCTCTTTTTTTTTTTTGGTGATTTATTATGTTAAACATCGAAAATGATTTTTCGTTTTCTGTTTTATGTTCGTAGTATCTTTTGTGTATAGCTAGGGTGTTTTTATCGTCTATATTTTCGTATAATCTTTGTGTTTAGTTAGCCTGTTACGTGTGTAGCATATATATTTTTCTGCAGTCAAATTATGTTTTTCTGTTTCCCAGCATATCAAATTCTGTTCTATGTTTATTGCAGACTACATAAGTGTTGTCAGTGTTTTTCCTGTTACACATGTAAATAAGTGTTGTCTGTATTTTTTTAAGTTGTAAATACTTGTTGTTTTTTTGTGTGTTACTAGCATCCCTTATTTTTGGGTGACTTATTATGTTAAACATCGAAAATCATTTTTCGTTTTGTCTTTTATGTTTGTAGTATCTTGTTGTTTAGTTAGGGTTTCTAGATCGTCTATTTTTTCGTATATTTTTTGTGTTATGTTAGGTTGTTTACGTGTGTAGCATATATGTTTTTTTTGCAGTCAGATTCTGTTCTATGTTTTCTAGCATATCAAATTCTGCTCTATGTTTACTGCAGACTACAAAAGTTGTCTGTTTTTTCCAGTTACACATGTAAAAATTGTGTGTTTTTGCACCATGTCTTTCTATTTTTTTTTGTTTGGTTTTCGAATGTATGAGTTTGTTTATGTTACCTATGTCTTTTTTTTTTTACAGAAATTGTCTGTTTTTGTATGCCTATGTTGTTTAGTTATGGTTTCTAGATCGTCTATATTTTCGTATATTTTTTGTGTTATGTTAGGTTGTTTACGTGTGTAGCATATATGTTTTTTTGCAGTCAGACTCTGTTCTATGTTTTCTAGCATATCAAATTTCTGCTCTATGTTTACTGCAGACTACCAAAGTTTTGTCTGTTTTTTCCAGTTACACATGTAACATTTGTGTGTTTTTGCACCATGTCTTTCTTTTTTATTATTTTTTTTTCGAATGTATGAGTTTGTTTATGTTACCTATGTCTTTTTTTTTACAGAAATTGTCTGTTTTTGTATGCCCCCCATATATGTGTTTAGTTAAGGTGTTACGTGTGTAGCATATCTTCTTTTTTTTTTTATTGCAGTAAATGTGTGTTTGTGTGCAGTCAGAATGTTTTGATGTTTTTGCAGACTACAAAATTTTTTAGGTGTTTGCAGAAAAAAAATTCATGTTTACACACGTAACACTCGAGTTTTTTTAACCAGATTTGTTTTTGTTAATAGTGAAATCATGAATTCCAACCCCAGCACTCCCCCTTGGGAGGTTTTTGAGGCCCGTCAGCAACTCATCCCTATCGCACCCGAGCCACCTCAACTTGAACCGGTCATGCCATTTGGACCTGAATTACTCCCACATGTTGAATTAGATGTACCCCCTGTTGAAGCTGAACATGAACCCCTCTCCCCTGTAGAACCGGTTATACCCATAGACCAGGCAGACGGTGGGTTTATAAGCGACGATGATTTCGATTGGAATGTGGCATATGATTACGTTTTCCCAGAAGAATATCCGCTACCAGAAGACTATATGACACCGGAAGATGATGCGCATGATGTAGCTCACACACCTGAATGGGCTGTTGGTTACGAAACAGACCCAGGGGCTGAATATGAAGAACCATATGAACCGAAATATAACAGACCTGGGCTGTTGGTTATGTCTCAGGAAGGTGGGCGTATTAGGGCAGAATGGGAGGGTATAAGTTATACCGAGGAACAGTGGGCTTTTTATGTCAAATATGGGTATTGGATGCCGTCTGCTACTGTTGGTTGCAATGCAGGATGTCTGGGTTTGCACATTACATATGAAGAATTGGCTTTTTATGAGAAAAATGGGTATTGGAAGCCAAAGGATGGTGTATGAATCTTTTTAATAGTATGTTTTTGTTGTTGATATAGTATGAACAATATGTTTGTGTAGCTTTTTTTTATTAGTATGGAACAAATGTTGTTGGCTGATGCATCTTAACATATTATGTTTGTCTCATGTTGTGAGTTTAATCTTAAAGTTATATATTATGTTTGTTCTTTTTAAAAGTAGTGAATATTAAAAAGAGAAACGATTTTTGCCTTTTCGTTACGGACGCAACAACCCTCGTGTTGGTACAATAAAACCCAAAAAAAAAAATGTGGTAATAAATCTGATTCTGAACTGCTGCTGGAACAGTTGCTATAATTCTTATTGTTATGTACGCAACACTGCGTATGTTACATATGTAACTCGGGCATCTTACAATTTATATAACAATGTGAAAAAAGTAAGAGAGAGATGATGTGATGGGGGTGTCATATCAGCTTTTGTCAGTCTCTTTTTCAGAAAAACCAAATTACCCTATTACCCTTTCTTGTCCTTTATCACATATTTAATTAAATTAATATTATAGAAAAAATGGTGACCATAGATTAAATGGATGGATGGCTAGGATTTAGTTTGCAAGGTTTACTCATTTTGAAGGGTTTTTATTATAACCATCCCCTATATATATATATATATATATATATATATATATATATATATATATATATATAAAAGGGCTTTTTATGTATTAAAATTTTGGGAAAAATTTTGCGATGTTACAGTCTTCCCTACTTTTGGAAACTTCGTCCCGAAGTTTATTGAAAACACAGGGTTGAAGGTGATTGGGTAGAAATTAGGACAAGGGTGGTTTGGGAAGTTTCGAGTTAAGGCATGACATAAATTTATAGGTAACAGAATAAACTGTTTCGAATAATTTGGGTAAGAGTTTTGATATGTGTGAGTTTTAAGGGTTGGATTAGGTTCATCTGAAATAGCAAGGAGAATAAGAATCTTAAGTTTTAGGAGTCCTAAAAGGAATGAGTTGATGGACTATTGAAAGACTAAATGAACTACCAGATAACTAAGGTTTATAATTGGTCAACTACCGAAAACCTTGATAGAATTTCACACTACCTTAATGTACCTGTAAATTCATGATTACATTCCGGACCGCAATCACCAATTTACCTTACATTAGGGTTTTGTGTCCTTCTATAACTCTAGACACACATGTAAAATAATATGATTAACCATGTATCCAAAAATGAGTCCAACTGTTGTGCAGGAAAAAGACTTCTACCAGTCAGTGATTAGGAACCTCTACCGATTGTTGAGCAGGTATGATAGCCTCTACCAGTCGTTGAGCAGGTTGTAGGGCCTCTACCGACTGTTGAGTAGGCATGATGACCTCTACCAATCGTTGAGTAGGTTATTTTGTACTCTACTAACTGTTGAGCAAGTACTTCATCCTCTATCAGTTGTTTGATTAAGTGTACCAATTATTACACACATGAATTGCAAATTGATAATATATACATGTAAGCAATCAAGTATCAAGTATAGCATACGAGTTGTAATAGAGTTGCCCTAGATAAGGTTAATGACTCTAGGTGTGTCTATAGTAAATAGTTTATATTCCATGAATTCTAGTTTCAAATGTTCAAATAAGGCAAATAGTCGAATCCTCATGTATAACTAAGGATTATGTTTGGTGCAACACACAATCAAGTTTCAATAGTTTGGTTATCATGGGTAACTAGCTCATGTGTGAATAGGTGAAGGATATGAATTTAGTTCTTGAGAGGATGATGAAAAATTCTTGAAGCAGAATCAAAGTTGTGAGAGATAGTGAATGTGAAGATAGTTGATAAAGATTTTATTTTATAGTATGGAGATTATATGATTTGGGTAGGGTGTTGAATATTTAAAAAGTGGCAAAGATGGTAAGGTGAAGTGTGATTGTGAAATCCATGGATGGTTATGAAATGAGATTGATTTAAGCTGTAAAATTTTGAGATTTTTGAGCTTAGTTTAAGGAAGGTGAGTGTAATCATTTATTCATTAATTAAAACGAATAAACGAAAACGTTGACTTATCAAAACTTCTAGATTCTAATAACATAGTGAAGACATGCTTTAGCCTATAAGTGAACACTCATCCCGAGAATTCCCAGGTAGGCATCCGGGTCCCTCGTCTGATTGGGATATATGCGCAATGCCAGTCCTAGACAGAAAACTCAGAATACAGGCGTTCACCCTTCCAGATTGCACGTGTTCGTTATTAAAATCTAGAACTTCGACGAGATCTCAAGGTGGTTCAGGCTAAACCTGAGGATTGTCCTATTAGTCTAAGAGTAGATCTTATGATGGAGAGCAATCTTCTTGTAGGGGTTGAAGTAGGGATACGAAGTAGGAGTGAGATAGAGAATAGCAAGTAAAAGGAGCAAATACTGGTTATATTCCTATGGTTAAAGACTAGATTATTTTTTTTTCTAATAACCTAATTCCCTATAACCAAGGCTCTGATACCAATCTGTAACACCCCAACCGATGGCGGAAACATCGGGATGTCACGTATTGATGATTGTTCAGTAGCTCATGGTAGTACATAAGTTTAAATAATCCTTTATTTCTTTACAATATTGAATTACATTAAAGTCTACATCAAATAATCAAACAAGCTTAAAACTTCAAATATCTCCTCATGCTAGCTCTAGACTTCAAGCATCAATATTTCCTGTTGAGTTTAAAAAAAATGGGGGGGTCAACTAAAAGTTGGTGAGAATACATAAGCCATGTCAAGCAATTAAGTTTAAGTATAAAAGTTTAGCAATTCATATGTCTATCGTAAGTTTAAGTCTACATGAATAAACATGAAATGTTGAATCGACATAATCAAACCTCCGACTAGTTTAGGTCCATCCCGTCATCCACGGTTCACCTTAATAATATGTTGGAACGATAACAATCACCCACGCTACCTATGTAGGAGGTACACGTATCCGGGTGGGATTGTCAATCCAATAGATCTATTATTGAGTATCGCCGGCTTGGCCATAGCTAATGATTATGTAATGTTGAAACTCGTTGAAACTCGTTGAAACTGTTGTTGTCTAATTCATGAGGCAATAAAGTTTACAACTAGACATGCATGTTGAATTGCTTAAGTAAAATGTTGCAAGTATAAAGAATCGCATAAACATGGTTACGTAAACTCACCTTAGCAAAGTATTAAGTCTCGAGAAATAGAATATGTGTAGCCCCAAAGTTGCCAATTACAAGAGCTTATAATCAAAACTTCAATTGTAGAAGTAATAGACTATAGAAGAAAGGTATGAGGGAAAGTTTAATCGGATTGAAACAATCGATTTAGAGGTGCCAAGTATAATGGGTCATAGGTGAGTTTTTATACTAGTTTTGGATTCAATTAGCCATTAAAATTGGTCAACACCATAAAGTAAGGTTTTATGATGAATTGACTATTTGACTAAGACTTTGATTGTTTGACTAAGACTTTGACTAGGACTTTGACTATTTGACTCAAGGCTTTATTTAAAAAAAAAAATCTTGTATGTGAAAAAAAAAGAATTTAGAATCATATTATTATTATTATTATTATTATTATTATTATTTATATACATTTATGTATGTATATAAGTTGTGAGTTAGGATAAATAAAGACTTAGGCACATTTGTATAATATTAATGATAAAGGTGTAATAAAATATATATATATATATATATAATGCTTTTTATGTATTAAAATTTTGGGGAAAATTTTGCGATGTTACATTTAGGGGGTTATGGTGACATGTGTTTCTCCAATTTTTAAATTATGGTTGTGGGCTTTTTGTCTTATAGTAAGGTCTCAGCATTCATCCAGAATTCTTGAAGAGTGTCAATGTAGATGGGTGAATCAGCGGTGAGGATAGGCAAGTATTTGGATTGGAGGATGACATCAATGATGGTGTGAATGGAGTGTTTTCATCTGTTTTAACCAGATATGGTAGGTAATTGCGAGGGGCTTTTGCTGAAGATCTATTGTTATGGATTTCGAGTCGGATGAATGAAGGAATTTGTATGAGGGTTTGAGGTTGAAGAAGGCGGTTTCAGTATTTTGGATACAATGAGACAGTGTAACAACTGTTGGTGAAAAACAGGGTTTATATAGCCTCTGATGAAACCGCTGATGTGGCCAAAGCACTGCTTTTGAGAGCAGACGTGGCAAACATCTGATGGAGCAGACGTGGCAAACAGCTGTTGAGTGTTTTGCCAAAGCACTAATGTTTTTTTATATATGTATATAGTGGAAAACAGTTGTTTTATCTGATCAAATGCTTGAAACAGATTTTTCAACCAAATAGTGGTTGCTTTATCTGATCAGATGTTTGAAACAGATTTTCAACCAACAGATGATAGAATGTATGAAACAGTGGTTGTTTTATTTTTAACAGATTTTTCAACCAAAAGCTATTTTTAAGGATGGATTTTGATTTTCTGAAAACATTTTAATGTTTTATTTAAGAAAACATTTTTGTTGTCAATCCATGTTTAGCATACCAATCCGAGAGATCAGATTTTCAAAGGTAGATGTGTCTAAAGCTTTTGTCAACACATCTGCAAGCTGATCCTCTGTTGGAACATGGTGCAGAGAAATCAAACCTTTTTCATTGCTGTCTTTCATAAAGTGATGTCTAATGTCAATGTGCTTGGTGGTGGAGTGAGAAACTGGATTTTTGATGATATTTTTAGCAGCTTGGCTATCCAACATGAGTGGAGACCTTAGTTAGTTATACCAAAATCCAGTAATTGATTTTGAAGCCACATGAGTTGGGCTGTACAGCTTGCAACAACAATGTATTCAGCCTCTGTTGTTGAAGTTGAAACAGCTGCTTGCTTTTTGCTTTGCCAAGAAACTAAGGCATTCCCTAGAAATTTGCACCCACCTGATGTGGACTTCCTTGTGGTGTGGCAACCAGCAAAATCACTATCTGAATAACCTGAAAGCTCAATATTTCCATTAGCAGGATACCAGATACCAAGTGTGGAAGCACCTTTTAGCTATCTGAATATCCTATTCACAGCAATAAGGTTTGACTTTCTAGGTGATGCCTAGGATCTTGCACAGACACAAGTGGCAAACATAATGTTTGGCCTGGATGCAGTTATATACAATAAAGACCCAATCATGCATCTATAATGTGTCTGATCAACCAGTTCATCTTTGTCATCAATAGTGAGTAGCTTGGTAGTGCTCATGGGTGTACTACATGGTTTATAGTCATTCATCTCAAATCTTGTAAGTAGGTTTTTAACATACTTATTTTGGTGAATGAATGTACCATTTTGCAGCTGCTTAACTTGGAGACCAAGAAAGCACTGAAGTTCACCCATAGCACTCTTTTTAAACTCCGCTGTCATGAGTTCCTTAAACTCTTCACACATTTGGTTACATGTGGACCCAAAAATGATGTCATCCACATATATTTGAACAATCATTAAATCTTTCCCTCTCCATTTTAGAAATAAGGTTTTATCAATTTTACCTCTTGTGAAACCAATAGATAAGAGAAAGGTGGAAAGAGTTTCATATCAGGCTCTTGGTGCTTGTTTCAAGCCATACAAAGCTTTGTTGGGCTTGTAGACATGATCAGGATGGAATGTGTTTTCAAAACCAGGTGGTTGACATACATAGATCTCCTCCTGAATTTTGCCATAAAGGAATGCACATTTGATATCCATCTGATACACCTTAATGTTGTGGTTGACAGCAAAGGCTAGGAAGAGTCTGATAGCTTCTAGCCTAGCTACAGGAGCAAAGGTTTCATCATAGTCTATCACCTCTTCTTTTCTGAAGCCTTGAACCACAAGCCTAGCTTTGTTCTTGACAACTATACCCCTTTCATCAGTGTAATTCTTAAAGACCCACTTTGTGCCAATTGGACATACATCCTTTGGCAGTGGCACAAGTTCCCATACTTGTTGTCTTTTAAACTGAAGGAGCTCTTCCTGCATGGCTTCTCCCCAACTGTTGTCTTTCAGTGCCTCTTGGTACTTGCCAGGTTGTGTGAGGGATAGAAAGCCTGTAAAAAGACAGATGTTTGAGGATTGGCTCCTTGTGAGCACTCTCTCTCTGATGTTTCCAATGATTTGGTCTGGTGGATGAGATCTTAGGTAGATTAAATCTCCCTGATGTGGTATGATGGCATTTTGAGGTGAGGGACAGAGGTTTGGTGACTCTGTTGTTGTAATATCTGTTTGCACTTCTGTAGTGCCAACAAATGTTTGAAATAGGAGTGGGGGAATGGGTCCAAGTGATGTAAAGTTGGAGTGACTTTTGTCAACAGAGGTTGGACTTTTATCAACAGATGTTTGAACAGTGGTGAACTGGATGAGGTAGTGGTTTGAGGGTAAGACTGGTCAACAGTGGTTGACACAGCTGTGGCAGAGTTTTGACAGGTGTTTTGAACATCTGCTTCCCCTGATGCAGAAGTGACTTTGTAGTGAGATGGAATCACAACATCAAATCTGTAATCCTGTTGTGGAGACTGTGGTATACCTGCACTGTTAGTTTTAGCAGTAATATCTTCAAATTTGAATTTTTCTAAATCAAACAGTTCAGCAGGATTTGCTGGGACTTTTAAGGATGAAAGTTTATTGAACTTTACATTCAGAGTTTCTTCTATTGTCCTAGTCCTTGTGTTAAACACTTTATAGGCCTTGGCAGTAGAAGAATATCCAGAAAATACCCACAATCTACTTTGGCTGCAAATTTTGAAATGGAATCTTTAAGATTTAAAATGAAACATGGATAGCCAAAGATTTTGAAAAATGATATTAGTGGTTTGATTTTAAACAGAATTTCATAAGCAGTCTTTTGATGTCTAGGGTTAATTAAAACTCTGTTTTGAACATAACAAGCAGTGTTTACAGCTTCTACCCAGAAGGACAATGGTAAACCAGAATCTGCTAGCATAGTTCATGCAGCCTCAATAAGAGTTATGTTTTTCCTTTCAACCACCCCATTTTGTTCTGGTGTTCTTGGAATGCTGTACTGCCTCACAATCCCTTTTGACACACAGAAATCATCCAACTCCGTATTTTTGAACTCTGTTCCATTGTCAACTTTGGTGACAAAGTCCTTCAAAATACCTGCAGTCTAATCCTTATTGTGTAAAAAGTAAGTCCATGTAAACCTAGAAAATTCATCAACTATGACAAGACAAAATCTCTTTTTCCTTAGACTCATGATTTTAACTAGGCCAAACAAGTCCATGTGCAACAATTGAAGACATTGACTTGTTTTGGACTCATCAATGGATTTGTAAGAGCTTTTATGTTGTTTTCCTTTTAAACAGGAAACATAATGCTCATCACATTTGAATTCCTTTGATGGAAGGCCTCTTACCAGGCTTTCTTTAGTGAGTGAGTTGATAGTTTTAAGGTTGGTGTGACCCAGTCTCCAATGCCACAATTCTGTCTCTTTAGTTGAGGCAGCAGAAAACAGACAGACATTTGCCATAGGATTATCCTTTAACATATCAACTACATACACATTGCCACTCCTGTGAGCAACAAGTTGTGCTTTGCTCTCGGCTATGATGGCGTCAATCTTTTTTAACCATTTCTGGCCCAATAATCTTACAAGTTTTCTTAGTGAAGAATGACCCATAGCCTTTGTCACTCATTTGTGAGACACTAAGAAGATTAAATTTAAGATTATCAATAAGATTGACATTTTCAAAATTGAGTTTCCCAGCCTGAACAGTCCCTGAACCCAACACATTACCTTTAGAATCATTACCAAAGGATATATCACCCCCTCCATGAGCTAAGAAGTCCAGAAGTAGGGCTCTACATCCTGTCATGTGCCTGGAGCCTCCACTATCTACATACCATAGATAATCTAAGCAAGCAGAAGCTCCCTGCACATCAGTAATGAATTAGTTTTGTTGAGTGTCCAAAGCCAAGTTGGCTTTAGATGGGTTCCCAGACTTTTCAGCCTCAATTTTAGGAGAATGATCAGTGGTTTGAACCAGTTTTTGAACCAAGTTTAACAACTGTTGTTGACCATTTTCCAGTGTTTGTATGTCAACACTTGGTGCAACAGATGTTTGACCATTTCCTGCCATATGATAGTACCCATAGGTATGCCTGTTCACTCTTGGTTTTGAAGGCCTTTTGGGCTCTTCATAAAAATGTGACAGACTGGGATAAGGTGGTTGTCCATGTCCTCTTGGGTACTTGTTTGCGGGTGGAGCATTTGTTACTTGTACATCCCAAGGGTGGTGCGACGGGTAGAGCGAGAGGGAAGAAGAAGAAATGAGAGTTTAAAAGTCAAAAGTGACTTTAAAAACTCTCAAGTCTGTTCTGCTCGTCTGGCACGGGCGTGCCAAGTGAGGTGGCACGGGCGTGCACCTCTGCTAAACTACCGTTTTTCGCGTTTTTCCATTTTAACACTATTTTAACGGTCCGGTTTTAAAATTTTTAGTCGGGTTTCCCCAAATTAATTTTAAAAACCACATTTTAATTACGAAAAACAATTTAAATTTTAAATTTTTGAAAAACTACACCCGGTCTCATTTTCCACTTTTTCCGGTAATTACCTGGCGATCTTCAAGGAATGGCAAACTGATCTCTAACGAAAATAAAGAAGAAATAAAAACCCTTCAAAATAAAAGTTGATGATCTTGGTGGTTCCAGTGTTCCCCACGAGAATTTTCCAAGGTAGCTAATCTCGAAGGATACCTGAAAAGAAAAACTAAAACAACCGCAGTCATCGAAAATAAAGCAGAAATAAAATGAAAAAGAAAAATAAAGAAGACCGAAAACAAAAAGAAAAATAAAGTGAAAATAAAAATGAAAAGAAAAAATAAACCGATCAATCAAGTGACTAGGGTCTTTCTTTGGAAACCATTGTGTTCCCCGGCAACGCCGCCAAAAACTTTAATGCGTTTGGTTTTAGTATTAAAAAGATGTCATTTTCCCCGGTGCCAAAAACTTTGATTTAACACTCCCAAAATAGTGGTTTGGGGGAAAAGACTGGTTTTACTAAATCCTAATTAACAAAGTTTTAAATTTATAATGCAAACAATATTTACTTCGGAAACTAAAACCAACACATAGGCAGAGAACCTGACGTGCATAGTATAGTTTCGGTGGTAAGTATTGAGTATCGTATTCCAAAGTTCACACTTTCACCTACTCAAACATTCATCAATTGACCGTTCGGGTTTTAAAAAGAGAAAAATAAAACGGAGGGGTTCTTTAAAAAGAGTTTTAAAAAGGTTTGGTTTTATAAAAGCTAAGGTGGGATAAAATAGTAGATAGATATGCACATCTCGGGACCCTTCGCCTAAGTAGTTAAGTTTACTATTATAATTAATAATTTATTATAGTTAATTGTGTGAAAGACGAGAGTGATCTTGAAGTGCCGACTCCTTGATAGAGAAGCGAAGGCGACTACTAAGTAGAATGCAAAACCTCTCCAGCGTGTGTCCACCTGGGGTACTTCGCCAGGGCCTCGCGTATAGCGGGCTCCTCGAACCGTGGTCAAGTCTTCGGGTCTTCTAAATTATCATCTTCTTAAATTGGAGGCTTCACTCCGGCTAGGGACATCGTACACCTCACCTTAGTTCTCGCGTTCTATACCGAAGAGTCTCTTTATCCAGGCAACCACGTATCCCTATTGGTTAACGTTCAAAGCCGAAAGATCTCTCTTACGGTTGTCACAGGAAGGCGGTCTCTCCATTGGTTAACAGCGTTGTACTAACAAGAACTAGATTAAAGAACCTTTATTTTATTTATTTTAGTGACATTTTACAGGCCTGATAAAGTTGGTGAATGATGACTTAATTACCCAACCCATAACCTCTCGAGGTGAATGATGTCCTTAACAAAGGCGGCCCCTAACCCTACAGGCGTATGATACAAAAGAGATCACTGGTGCGCCCGTAGGTGAACCATCCTTAGCCAAGAAAATCACTCAACCATCTGGTATGAACCAGAAATGTGTCACTCAGATCTAGTCCACTTCAGAAGCCATTGCTTAGAATCCGGTTTGGATATCAGAAGCCCGAAGGATATGTCTCACTACCCGTTTCCTCGCCTTGGATCTAGCTCGGGACTACCAAAAGCTGATTATACCATTGATTAATTAAGTTAAATTGTTATTAAGTTATTCAACATTCAAACCTGTCACCAAGATAAACAAATAAAGATTAGAAGAAGATAACACAACAAATAACTAAAAATAAACTACTATTAATAATGATAAAAGTCTACGAATCGAAGCAGGTTCGCAAATACAAGAAAGATACAACCATAGAATGATCAACACAAGGATCATGGCTGCTCATAGACAAGCTCTCCATCTCCAAGTGATATGTATTCTCTCATGATCCTCACGACCCTCGATTTTTATTGCATACTACTCTATGATCCTCTTCCTGGCCAAGCTAATCAAGGTAGGTCGAAGCCTAACCATTGAGGGATGTTAGGAGGACCAAAAGGCCTCCTAAGGGAGCCCAAGATCTCTGGAAGAAGCTTGGTAGTTGGCACAAGAAAGCACAAGACGGGATGAACAAATAGTGGGGGTTGGCTTGCTATTTATAGACCTCCAGGGGCTGCACGGCCGTGCCAACTTGTGTCAAGGTAGTGGGCACGGGCGTTGGTCTTGATTTCTTGCTCTCCAAGTTTGCTGCGTTGTTCTCTCGCATACTGGACCTTCGTGCAGGTGTGCGTGGGCGTGCTTGGTCACTTCGGGGCTGATTTTAGTGTTGTTTAAGTCCCGGGATTGTCTTCAAATCATACAGTGAACCGGCTGATAGTCTCGTATCTTCAAGAATCTCCTGTTTTTGTCTGTTTTTGCCCGGAAATCCTCAGTTTCCGTTTGGAGCTCCATTTTCCTGCAAAATACAAATAGGAACAATTCAAGTACCAAATATTAACAATATTACCCAAATTTTACCCTATTATGAGACTGTTTATGCCTGTTTTATATGATAACGTTTTGAGTTATCAAATAACCACCAACTGTTTAAACTCCTCTGATGGTCGAGACGTGTATACCCAGTAACTCACCAACTGCAGCACCTGTCAGACACGTTCTCCATATCCAAACATCCCCGCCATTCAATTCGCAGAGAATTCAAAAAGACAAATTTAATGCGCAATAACTACATTTCATCAGGCGCAGCACGAGACAAGAAACACCTTTTCCCCCAACATCTTCCAGATATGCTACAAGGCCCGATGTCTTCTCAGGCATCACGCCAGCACTCGACGGATAAAATTTAGGTTTTCTTTTATTTACATCTTCTACATGCGCTACAAGGCCTGACGCCTCTTCAGGCATCACGCCAGCGTCAGGAGGAAAAGCTTCATATTTTTTCTTATCTACATCTTCCACATGCACTAAAAGGCCCGACATCTCCTTAGGCATCACGCCAGCGCCCGACGGAAAAACTTCAGGTTTTCCCTTATTTTCATCTTCTAGCTGAGCTACAAGGCCCGACGCTTCCTCAGGCATAACGCCGGCATCCAAAGGACAAATCTCAGATTTTCTACTATCTTCCCCTACCAGCGCTTCAAGGATTTCTCCTTCTTCTTGAAGCTAAAGGAACTGATGGAAGAAGGATTTCTCCTTCTTCCTAAGGCTAAAGGAACTTATGAAAGAAGGATTTCTCCTTCTTCCTAAAGCTAAAGGAACTTATGGAAGACGGATTTCTCCTTCTTCCGTCACCACGCGCAAACTTGTCGATGACCTCATCAGGTTCCGCGCAAGCGCTTATCCTGTCATACGTAGTGGCGGACCCAGGATTTTTTTTCATGGGGTGCGGAATCATAGACCTTATATAGGTCGTTTATCCATCAGGTGGCCCGGGTCAGTTCGGTTCGGGTCGACTCGTATACCAGAAATAATAATACTAAAATGCTGCTGGTGGGTCGAGTTTTACCGCAGTGGGCATTCGGGCGGCGGGTTTCCCCGGGAATTGGTGTGAAATTACTGGTGGATCCGGGTTACTCTCGGCGTACTCCTTTGTCCAGTGGATACTTTGAAAGTGCTCGGGATTGATTTGTTGGCCGTTCAAGAAAAATATTCACATAATCACATTTACCTAATTACCTTTTGGAGTTTTGTTGTATTTGTTCAATTGTTTGTGAATTGTGACTGGTCAACGTCACAGGTTCCTCTTCTTTGTTTAGCGATCGCCGATCAAAAGCAGGGAGGGAGACATACAACTTTTTCTTTTTGTTTTTCTTTGTTTAGCGCTCTTCTGACTTTAGGTTTATTTTTTGTTTGTTTTTTCATTTTAATCAATATTAAAACACATGTCGGCTTATTATAAACTTTGGGCTTGGGCTCATTCTTAAAATTGGGCTACTAACTAATAAAATGGGCTAACTCTTAACTTATATTTATATTTTTTTTCTTGAAGTTGGTTTCAAAAGTCCAAGGGGTGCGGCTGAAAAATTTCACGGGGTGCGGACCGGATGAACGCGCGTATATAACACTAATTTTTTTTTCAGGGTGGGCGCCCGCACCCCTTGGGCTTGCTATAGGTCCGCCCATGGTCATACGCCTCACAGATTGATCACTGTACGCGCACCAGCTGACGACGATCGTCAACACATGTACACTCTTCGTTACATGTAAACCCAGTGACGACTGTATGTAATTTAAAGGACACATGTACATGATTAAACAGAGTCCAGCACCCCCTCGTCACCTCTACAAGGTAACACGAGAGTACTGGACTAGGGGACTTGAAGGGATATGGTACCAAAAATTGGCAATACCATATCATAAATCAACCTACAAAACAGCGCTTATCAAAACCATGACTAAAGTCCCCCCGCCCGTTTTATGTCAGCGGGTTAGCTTGCATCCATCAGACAGTGGACGCACGGCCTGCCGTCCGTTTTACGTCAGCGGAGTAGCATACGTCCACCACACAATTGACGCACTATCTGCCGCCCGTTTTACGTCAGCGGAGTAGCATACGTCCACTACACAATGGACGCACTATCTGACGCCCGTTTTACGTCAGCGGGGCAGACACACCACAAAGCTTCTTCAGCAAGATAGACGAGACTTGGTCAACACGACTGAAAGATACCTTTCAGGGCAGCATTGAGACACACACCTCTGCCCTGAACAACTGTTCCTGACACTGCAGACTGTCCTTCAGAGTCCATAACCAATCAAGGGTTGCGCTCAGCCTCACACAAGAATAGGACGACGACGTGGCAGCTCCCCAGCCAAGATATATTTGATAGAAGACTTTCTCAACCACAACTTGCGTCAACTTCTAAATGACGAATGATTATCCACCGCCCTGGAGTAACCAACAAGCGGACGCCACATGTAACACCCCAACCGATGGCGGAAACATCGGGATGTCACATATTGATGATTGTTCAGTAGCTCATGATAATACATATGTTTAAATAATCCTTTATTACATTACAATATTGAATTACATTAAAGTCTACATCAAATAATCAAACAAAGCTTAAAACTTCAAATATCTCCTCATGCTAGCTCTAGACTTCATGCATCAGTATTTCCTGTTGAGTTTGGAAAAATGGGGGGGGGGGGGGGGGGGGTCAACTAGAAGTTGGTGAGAATACATAATCCATGTTAAGCATATAGTTTAAGTATAAAAGTTTAGCAATTCGTATGTCTATCGTAAATTTAAGTCTACATGAATAGTATAATATGTTGACATAATCAAACCTCCGACTAGTTTAGGTCCATCCCGTCATCTACGGTTCACCTTAGTAATATGTTGAACGATAACAATCACCCACGTTACCTATGTAGGAGGTACACGTATCCGGGTGGGGTTGTCAATCCAATAGATCTATTATTGAGTATCGCCGGCTTGGCCATAGCTAATGATTATGTAAATGTTGAAACTCGTTGAAACTCGTTGAAACTGTTGACTAATTCATGAGGCAATAAAGTTTACTACTAGACATGCATGTTGAATTGCTTAAATAATTGTTGCAAGTATAAAGAATCGCATAAACATGGTTACGTAAACTCACCTTAGCAAAGTATTAAGTCTCGAGAAATAGAATATGTGTAGCCCCAAAGTTGCCAATTACAAGAGCTTATAATCAAAGCTTCAATTGTAGAAGTAATAGACTATAGAAGAAAGGTATGAGGGAAAGTTTAATCGGATTGAAACAATCGATTTAGAGGTGCAAAGTATAATGGGTCATAGGTGGGTTTTTATACTAGTTTTGGAGTCAATTAGCCATTAAAATTGGTCAACACCATAAAGTAAGGTTTTATGATGAATTGACTATTTGACTAAGACTTTGACTAGGACTTTGACTATTTGACTCAAGGCTTTATTTAAAAAAAAAATCTTGTATGTGAAAAAAAAAAAGAATTTAGAATCATATTATTATTATTATTATTATTATTATTATTATTATTATTATTATTATTATTTATATACATTTATGTATGTATATAAGTTGTGAGTTAGGATAAATAAAGACTTAGGCACATTTGTATAATATTAATGATAAAGGTGTAATAAAAATATATATATATATATATATATATATATATATATAAGGCTTTTTAAGTATTAAAATTTTGGGGAAAATTTTGCGATGTTACAGTCTCCCCTACTTTTAGGAACTTCGTCCCGAAGTTAAAAGAAAAACACCAGGTATACAATTGGTCGACTACCGAAAACCTTGATAAAATTTCTCAATACCTTAACGTACCTGTAAATTCATGATTACGTTCCGGACCGTAATTATCAATTTACCTTACATTAGGGTTTTGCGTCCTTTTATGACTCTACCTATTGTTGAGCAGGTTCGATAGTCTCCACCAGTCGTTGAGCAGGTTGTAGGGCCTCTCCCGACTGTTGGAAAGACATGATGACCTCTACCAATCGTTGAGTAGGTTGTTTGGTAGTCAACTAATTGTTGTACAAGTAAGCAAGTATGATTATAGATATAGCAATTAGTTCACATTCAAACAAGCATGCACTCAGATGTTATGATAATACTTGAATTTATTACTTGAATCAAAAAGTGTCAATACATAGATAAAAGCAACTAGTAGTCAAATGGTGAGGCTTGCGGTTAGGTAGCTGGAGGGTCTTGATCTCTGTTTAGTTTAGGGCATCGGTTACGGAAGTGATTTGGGTAATGAATGTTCAATAAGATATGGGTTGAATGAAGGACAATGAGGTAATATAAGGAATGTAATCATTTATTCATTAATTAAAATGAATAAACGAAAACGTTGACGTATCAAAGATTCCAGATTCCAACAACATAGTGAAGACATGCTTTAGCCTATAAGTGAACACTCATCCCGAGAATTCCCAGGTAGGCATCCGGGTCCCTCGTCTGATTGGGATATATGCGCAATGCCAGCCTAGACAGAAGACTCAGAATACAGGCGTTCACCCTTCCAGATTGCACGTGTTCGTTATTAAAATCTAGAACTTCGACGAGATCTCAAGGTGGTTCAGGTTAAACTTGAGGGTTTTGCGTTATTAGTCTAAGAGTGGATCCAGTGATGGAGAGCAAGCTTCTCGTAGGGATTAATGTAGGGATAAGAAGTAGGAGGGAGATAGAGAATAGCAAGTAAAAGAAGCAAGTACTGGTTAAATCCTATGGTTATAGACTAGATTATTTTTCTAATAACCTAATTCCCTATAACCATGGCTCTGATACCAATCTGTAACACCCCAACCGATGGCGGAAACATCGGGATGTCACGTATTGATGATTGTTCAGTAGCTCATGATAATACATATGTTTAAATAATCCTTTATTACATTACAATATTGAATTACATTAAAGTCTACATCAAATAATCAAACAAAGCTTAAAAACTTCAAATATCTCCTCATGCTAGCTCTAGACTTCATGCATCAGTATTTCCTGTTGAGTTTGGAAAAATGGGGGGGTCAACTAGAAGTTGGTGAGAATACATAATCCATGTTAAGCATATAGTTTAAGTATAAAAGTTTAGCAATTCGTATGTCTATCGTAAATTTAAGTCTACATGAATAGTATAATATGTTGACATAATCAAACCTCCGACTAGTTTAGGTCCATCCCGTCATCTACGGTTCACCTTAGTAATATGTTGAACGATAACAATCACCCACGTTACCTATGTAGGAGGTACACGTATCCGGGTGGGGTTGTCAATCCAATAGATCTATTATTGAGTATCGCCGGCTTGGCCATAGCTAATGATTATGTAAATGTTGAAACTCGTTGAAACTCGTTGAAACTGTTGACTAATTCATGAGGCAATAAAGTTTACTACTAGACATGCATGTTGAATTGCTTAAATAATTGTTGCAAGTATAAAGAATCGCATAAACATGGTTACATAAACTCACCTTAGCAAAGTATTAAGTCTCGAGAAATAGAATATGTGTAGCCCCAAAGTTGCCAATTACAAGAGCTTATAATCAAAGCTTCAATTGTAGAAGTAATAGACTATAGAAGAAAGGTATGAGGGAAAGTTTAATCGGATTGAAACAATCGATTTAGAGGTGCAAAGTATAATGGGTCATAGGTGGGTTTTTATACTAGTTTTGGAGTCAATTAGCCATTAAAATTGGTCAACACCATAAAGTAAGGTTTTATGATGAATTGACTATTTGACTAAGACTTTGACTAGGACTTTGATTATTTGACTCAAGGCTTTATTTAAAAAAAAAATCTTGTATGTGAAAAAAAAAGAATTTAGAATCATATTATTATTATTATTATTATTATTTATATACATTTATGTATGTATATAAGTTGTGAGTTAGGATAAATAAAGACTTAGGCACATTTGTATAATATTAATGATAAAGGTGTAATAAATATATATATATATATATATATATATATATATAAGGCTTTTTAAGTATTAAAATTTTGGGGAAAATTTTGCGATGTTACACCACATGTCTGCCGCTCACCAATGACCACTCAGCGGACGCCACGTGTATTTTTGACCGGACGGTAACATCTCCCCTTTCTCCACTTTTTTTATTAAACCCACTTGCACCAATTAGGCTTGAGGACTTGGGTCGGAAATCTAGAGACACCTCTACATGGGTCGGGCCCCACAACGGGTAAAGGATGGGCTGAGGAAGTCGAACGTCCAGGTACTATAAAAGGAGTCCCTTCTCCTTTTATTGGCATCCGATATTCACCATAACTTCCATCGAAAAGACTACGAGCTTCTCGTACCTTTTCCAACCCTTGTTTTACATACTAACGTTTAGAGGCCCGACTCTTCTAATCTGTTGTCTCTTAAACTCCTTGGTCTTGTCCTTAGACCCACACATTTTTATAAACAAACATTTTTATAGAAACCCCGTAGAATCACTACCAAGATCCACCTAAACCCGGTGATCTAGGATCCGTGTTTCTTCAGAAGCATCAAGTCAACCACCTTTAATCACCCAACCCGCTACTGAATTTTGTCATCAACTGTGAGTTGAAAAGGAAGAACTTAAAACACATACCAAACTATGTTAAATAACTAACTAATGCATCAAAGATGTTCGGAATGGTTTATCATCACAATAAATCATAATCCAATACTGAACAAAAACACAAAACTAATTAAAACCTATGCAAACCGTTTGTTTAGAGAAAGTTACAAGGATTCTAACCGTGCATACTCGATCTTGTGTTTTATCTGCAAATAAATATTCCTTGGGTGTGCCAAACCACCTTAAAATTCAGCCGTGGAATCCTCTAGTTTGTGTCCCACTTAATATAATTGTCGTGTCCCTCTTTTCTTTTATTAATCATCTCCACCGACTTGTATCAATAGGCCCATTAACTTGTTAATATCATTGCAGCCCAATCACTTGTCTTTGTTGCCCTGGTCCAATTGCGTTTGAATACATTCTACCAAGTAGTCCATAAAATAGTTTGACCCCATTAATTACTTAATCAAAATAAGTTCAAGATCTTGATCTATGTGAATACAAACCAAACGAAAGGTGGAAAAACATGGCATATCTTGCTTCCTTTTTTCATAACCATCCATGTGTATCTAGATTTGGTTGACAAAGTACATAGAATGTCTATAATTTGACTTGTTGAACGTTTTTTTACCCCACTCTTGTGGTGGAATGGCATGGGATATGATGGGTAGAGCCTAGTCTTCTTGAGGTGTCAGATTCAATCCTTGATCTCACCGGGTTTTACTGATTTTCTATTGTCGTGATTTCGGGCGGGCGGGTGGTGGTGGTGGTGGGGGAGGGGGGGGGGGGTAGGTTTTGCTTGGAACTGATGGGTTGGTGGGTTCTAGCTACTCATCACTACCTGTGAGAGAACACCTAAGACATGTCTTCACCCAATGATGTATGGGGTGATTTTATAACAATTGGTGGATACCCCGTATAGTCAGGACATCGTTTGTTGGCCATTAAAAAAATATAATTAAACATTTTAAATCATTTTCCTTAAACCAATAAAATATAAAACAATACAAACATATATATTTTATGGAAAACTAATGCATTTTACTAAATAAATAATATCAAAAAAGGTCTACATAAAATACACCCATCCAAAACTAACATATATACAAAACTAGTATATTAACGAAGTGATTTCACAAAAAAATCATATAAATATCATATCATATTGTAGCATATGTGTAATATAGATCATGTATAGGCCTCATATAGGCTTATAACTGAAGTATACTATACTATACTATACTATACTATACTATACTATACTATACTATATAATGCGATGCGATACTATACGATACAATAATATACTAGACAATATTGAAGTACATGATATATACTATTACTATTATAGACTATTCGATACAAGATCTATACGACACGATAAGGTTTTAAAAATATTTTTAGTTTTAAAAATAATAAATTATTTATCAACTTTGTTAAAACAATAAAATATTATATAAAGGTACAATATTTAAAAAAATCACCAATACTTCCAATATAGACCTATACAAGACATTTGACCAACTGCCAGTCAAATATGAGGCGTATTGATACCAAAATAGATTTTTGGGGTGTCAGTATAGACATTGCATTTAATAAGGGTGGTTATAATAAAACCCCCATGACTTCTATTTCCACCCCCTAAAGCGCCTCGCTTTGGCTAAAGCGAGGCTCTTGGGTTACTTTTTAACGAGGTCAGTACAAGGTCAGAAAAAAGCTGAAAATTTAAATACGAAGCACCTCGCTATGGCCAAAGCAAGACACTTCGGATCAGAGATTTATTTTGGGTCATTTTTTGGTGTTTTGAATTGTTTTTTTTATTTTTTAAATACATTTTTTGTAAAAAAATTAAAAAATTTAAAAAAACAAAATAATAACCACTAGCTTGCATCGACTTGAGATATGAGTTTTATTAACTTTAAATCTCTCTGATCCATGGTATCCACTAACCTTAGCCACAACGAGATCCATAATTCGAACAAGGAGGGAAACATTATTCCATTACTGTTTTCATAAAAATGGAAAAAGCAACCCATACAGGGTTCGTTGTCCTGGTTGGGGAAAGAAATCAACAGTCGGATTAGCACTAATAAACGGATGAAAATTAGACGATTTTGTTTACGTTCCCATTGATTTCAAGTATGTTATTTTGACAAACGTTTGGCTGACCTGAATTTACTGAATTCTCCATGTACGAATCCAGACAGGTTTTATATGTTGTTTCAGGTTGCCTTTATCGTTGACAGATATCTCTCCGACAACAACTTCCCCGTACCCGATCACAATGTCCAACAACTGAATTTTACTTGCTTGAATGAATCGTTGTTTTACTAATTTCCGATTCTTGATAGTTTGATTATACTCGTGTTCAGCCTTTAAATTAACAGTCGGATCGACGCTAACAAGCAACCCATACAGAGTTCGTTGTACTGGTTGCGGAAAGAATTCAACAGCCGAATCGTGGTTTTTTTTTCTGTTTTGTAGTGATTTTTTTAATATAATTATTGTAAAAATGGAAAGAAATCAACAGTCGGATCGGTGCTAACAAGCAACCCATACAGAGTTCGTTGTACTGGTTGCAGAAAGAATTCAACAGTCAGATCGGCGCTAGCAAACGGATGAAAATTATACGATTTTGTTTACCTTCCCATTGATTTCAAGCATGTAATTTTTTCTTCTTCGAAATTAAACTTAGTACATGTGTGACCTTTTTTTACATCACCAAACAATTCCAAACAACTGTTCATGCAAGCAAGTAAAATTCAGTTGTTGGACATTGTGTGAGAATGCATAGTACAAAATTCGTATGACAAACGTCTGGCTGACCTGAAGTTCCTTTGCAACCCTCCCATTGATTTCAAGTATGTAATTTTTTCTTCTCCGGCATTAAACTTAGTACATGTGTGACCTTTTTTTATAGCACCAAACAATTCCAAACAACTGTTTATGCAAGCAAGTAAAATTCAGTTGTTGGACATTGTGTGAGAATGCATACTACAAAATTCTTTTGACAAACGTATGGCTGACCTGAAGTTCCTTTGCAACCTACTTCCTTTGAATTATAAACCAGATTGATGATAGTCGTTTTCGGCATTGTAAAGCGATCTTTATTGTTTCCAATCCAAAAAAATTCGTTTGAGGCGTTTTGGGTCGTTTATTGCTTGTTTGTGTTTTTTTGGTAGAAACATCTGAGTTTGTACAACTTTCATAAATCATTTTACGTGGTGCTCGGACTATACAGCCGATGCCATATTTTTTTTTTTCAAAATACAATTTTTGCATGTCTAATCGACATGCTAGACTTCTGGGTTCTGTTTGACGCGTTTCAGAATGTTTAATTGATCGTTTTTTGCATGTCTAGTCTGTGTAATATGTGTTTTTCGAGGCTTTCATTGTTTGATGCTGCATTTGATTTTATTTTTGTTATTTTATTTATTTTTTGAAAGTAAATTAAATCTTGTCATAGATTGATTGAATAAATCTTACTAATTTCCGATTCTTGATACTTTCATAAATCATTTTACTAATTTTCGATTCTTGATAGTTTTATAAATCGTCTGTCAAATAATAACCATCATCATTACACTCTCAAAATAGATACAACATTCATCACAATCATTGCTCCAACATAACTTGCACCAGCTTGAGATATGAGTTTGATTAGCTTAAATCTCTCTGATCCATGATATCCACTAACGGTAGCGACAACAAGATCCATATTTCAAACATGGAGCTAAACGATATCCTAATATTAGACGTTAGGGTTTGATAAACACAAAACTTATTATTAAAAAGCAACACAAAACAAAATTGGAACCTTAAATCGTACCGTGATATAAAGAGAGGCCTATTAGGAGTGCTGTGGAGGAAGATCGTCGGTTTACTGTATTCGATGATGACGCAGAGGTTAGCAGGAAGTTGAAATTTTGAATGATATTCATCGGTTTGCTCTCTATATTGTAATTCAAAACAATGGTAGGAAGGTAAATCTTCAGGTGAAAGTGGATATCATGGATCAGAGAGATTTAAGCTAATAAAACTCATATCTCAAGCCGGTGCAAGTTATGTTGGAGCACTATTCATCATCATCATCTTCTTCTTCTACTTTCTTTCTCTTGATCTTCACACTTGCTTTTGGAGCTCTGATCTTCTTCCTATTATCTTTGTTTATCACAAATTAAAGCTCTGATCATGGGTCGCATGATTGTGTTTATGTTCTTTTATAAGATGAAAATTTGTGCTTGTCCGTCTGTTAATTTCTTTCCGCAACCACTACAACGAACTCTGTGTGGATGATATCGATCAAACCTTCATAAAACAACCAAACCACCATTCAACCCATTCCTCGTAAATCCCTTACAAAGCACAAGGATGAAGTCTTGGAAAAACCCACTAAAAAGCCCTAAAATTTTGGACCCTAACACACGCACGAGACGAATGTTGCAACATGAGTTCGACCAAGATGACACGTGAAGCTTTATACTCGAAGCGGATCCCTTGATTGCCAACTCACCTCCCGTAGAACATAGGCCTCTACAAAGTTTGATCAATTCGCCTTTTTAACTTATTTAATGAAATTTAACGCGCATACCGCCTTCGATTTGGTTTTTTATTATTTCTAAAAGTTGGAAAAACTAGAACAACATTAACAACTAACAAAAATTATAGAACAAAAGAAGAAAGTGTCCCTCTCTACTACCAATCATGTCAAAAAATGATAATTTTCAAATATTGCAGATCAAGGTCTTCAATAGTACTTAACGGTGGTGAACAGTTCTTAGGAATTAAATTCATAGAGATGATAAAGAATAACGAAGATTAATGTTGTATCTTTTATGAAAGTACTAAATTTTCATTTTAGGGTATAATCTAGAAAGATATATTAGAGATAATAAAGGGTAATGAAGATTAATTTTGTATCTTTCCAAAAGTAATGAATAAATAAACACTTTTAGAGTTATTAATGATAGTTTAATTAGGGTTATTACTTTGTTTTTAAGTTTTTTTTTTATAAATTTTTACAATAATTAAATAAATAAATAATACTGTTTTGTCACTGTTTGTATAATTCTTATAATAATGTTTTTGTAGTTAGCTCGTGAAATTAAGTATAGAGATGGATCGGATTTCACAGCTTTCTGAATCTATTGTTCATCACATACTCTCTTTTATTAATAATACTCATGCAGATCTTGTTCGAATGAGTGTACTCTCTAAGACCTGGTTTCGCCTTACCATCTCTTTCCCCTTTCTAAATTTCAATATCGATATTTTATTAAATAAAAAAAATAAAAAAAATACACTTCAAAACATAAAAAAAAAACAACCCAAATTAAACCTTTGATCCAAAGCGCCTTGCTTTGGCCATAGCGAGGCGCTTTGGATAAAAAATTCAACTTTTCCTTGCAACCTCGTACCCCCTCGTTTGATTAGACCCAAAGCGTCCCCTTTGACCATAGCGAGGCGCTTCTAAAGGGTTGAAACAGAAGGAGGGAGTGTTAATAGCTGGAGCCTGTTAATTGACAAAAATATTTGTTGTCTCAAATGAATTTAAAAAATGTTAATGTTAACATCCAAGCAACTTTTTTAAACAGAGGAGGATGTTCCAAAGAACATATATTATATTAGACACACCGTAGTGGGCAAACTTTTGGGCGCTATATTGCAAAATAAAGCTCCCCACACTGCTATGGGGGGCTTTATTTTTGAAAAACTGCTTTTGGCGTGATACAAATAACGCCGGATTAATAAAACCCCCACCAATCATAGCCTGCCACATCATACTCTCTCTCTCTCTTATTAATTTATTATTTTTTTACTTTAAAAGATAAAATAAAATATTAATAGGGGCTTTATAAATAAAGCCCCACCATTACACCCATTTTTCACTTTATCTCTCTATACTGACTTAGCTGTCACGTGCACCAATCAGAAAGGGGGGCTTTATATATAAAGCCCCTACTACACATGGTCTTAATATAAAATTGAATTCTCATGACTAGTACAAACTAAATGCCGTTCAAAAAAAAAAACTAGTACAAACTAAATAGTTTCCTACTGTAGATAACTGTACCAAAATCACGAATGCATAATACAGAATTGATAATTTACATACAGTTGCAGGTGACATCTCACTGGATGACCACACTTGTATAAAGTAGGTCTGTTTTGGATTCTCTAAAAGCTATGATTCTCTTGATGTGTCATCTTTGGATTTAGTAGGATTTCACAAGTACTTGTTAAAAAAACATTGTGTTTTTCATTCCATGTGTTTCCCATTTGTGTACTCTAAGATCCTTTTAGTAATATTTTGATTCCATTTGTTTCCCATTTGTGTTCCACATATTTATAAAAAGACACAAATGGGTGTTTCAATCATCGTCTTGGATTAATATATTACTTACAGTTGAGTAATAATGGGCATTTTCCATTTTTTCTATAATAACAATTTACACTTTGCTAATTTTATTACTATAACACTTTACGTAATGCCCTCGATACATTGGTATCGCTAAAAGAAAGCCATTTGATAACAATTTTTTTAAGGACGTACCTTGATTCTACAACTTATAACGTTCAAATATAAGAACTAAAAGATATCACATTTGGAATTTAGTATAAAACCAGTATTATTAAGCTCACTATGGCACAGCAGGAGTGTAAAATCATGCCAAGTAGCATTATCGCCAGCGATCACCAACACCGAAAAAGTTTGGTTTAAAAAAAGAAATAAAAAATAAAAAAATAAAATCAAACGGAAAGTAGACTTAACGTTGAACCGAACAAGCGAAATGTAAAAAACAGAAAGAATAAGTAAGTCGATCTATGACCATCGCGTTATGATGGGGCCCTTTAGGAAAACCAAATATGCGTAAATGTAAGGCCCAAAATTGTATAGGTTTACGATTATTTTTATAGAACATATTTGCATTTATTAGGCTTAGTTTAGTGTTTGGATCTGGGTTAGGCCATGTGGGCCACTTAGTTAATGGACCCTAAATATTGTTTGTGAACACCCTTATTAGGATTAGACATCTCATTTGTAATCATGTAGCCACCCAGAGAAACTTTGTACCAGACAATCCTAAAGATTATGTGCAAGGTTAAACATTGTATTATACCAAACGTTCCTAGAAAACATGGGCAATACTTTGTGATTGTACCTGACGGTTCTTTGAAACCGTGTGCAATCTAAGCAACGATTTATTGTATCAGAGCTATTGAAGCCATTCAAATGGTATTAGAGCCATTGAAGCCATTCAAGGGCTCGATTTTGATATCACTTGAAGAGCGAAATCAAGGTTTAACTGCTGATCATTGAAGCATATAATTGGGAATGTTTAGAAACAATTACTCGAATCTTTATTGATTTTTGGTGTTAGACAGCCATGGATTTCACTTTATGAAGATTACAATATGTAATCCTTCACGTGTTTATTCGTGTTTTGTAGATCATTTTGCATGAGTTGTCGATATCGTTTGGGCTCGGTAGTGGTACACGGTGATGGAGGTGTTACGGTGGTGCCGGTATTATATGGTGGTGTGTGGTAGTCCTGGTGTCGACGTATGAGGGGACAATTTGGGTTTCGGTGTCGGCGGTGTGAGAGTTGTGGGTGCCGACAAGGTGTAGGCGATTTTTTTATTTGGTTGGTTTTTGGATAAACATGATTTGGTTTCATATGATATTAAGTAGTTTACAGGTGGTTTTATCTTGGGAATCCCCATATGGGTTATGGATCATGATATGGATCTTACCATGGTTCGAAATTTAATTTTGTTAGTTAATATTGTTTCCTATTTTCTTGCTACAATTTTGGGAACATATTAATTTTAATGTTGTGGGATATGGAATGAAATTAAAATTTTATTTTGAGAAGAATTGAATCTTAATTTTTTTAGAAGTTAAAGATATGGTTCATTAATGGAGGTACAATTTTTGGAATTAATTTTGACTCCATGGGCACATTGAATTTGGGCATCATTTTGGTTTGAAATTGGTTTAATGTTGGAGCTTGTTATTGTTTTTTTAGATTGGGTTTGGGTTTGGGCCTCATCAGTGGGTTATATCGGTTATAGGTTTGTGTGAGCTTACTGGATGTGCACATATGCATTGGATTTCTTTATCTGATAACTACTTGGTGTGCGAGTTGGTTATCTACTATGCAGATATCTTGTGTATGACATACAGGGTGTGCGAGATCCTCTAGTGTACATCATGATCTATATATGCGACTTGATTTGGGGCTTCGAATTTGGAATACATGGATGAGTTGAAGATATCATGGGTCTAGATTTTTCTTCGACAATGAAGAACTCCTTTTTTCTTAGCCCTGATGAGGGCCTTTTGGATTAAAATTAGAAGATAATCACATGGAGTTTTATTTATTGATCCATGATAAAGACATCATAAAACTAGGGGGTGTTTAGAAACAATTATTCAAATCTTTATTGATTTTGGCACACATTGTCGAGAAGAAAGCTAAATATCGGGAACTCGAGGACATCCCGGTAGTGCGAGACTGTCCAAAAGTCTTTCTCGAAGATTTGGCTGGGCTGCCGCCGCCTAGACAAGTCGAGTTTCGCATTGACTTAGTCCTGGAGCTGCTCCAGTAGCTCGTACTCAACATCATTTAGCACCGTCAGAGATGCAGGAATTGTCTAACCAGCTGCAGGAACTGTTAGACAAAAGCTTCATTCGTCCGAGCTTCTCCCCGTGGGGAGCCCCGGTTTTGTTTGTGAAGAATAAAGACGGTAGTTTTAGGATGCGCATCGACTATCGAGAACTGAACAAGCTGACCATCAAGAAAAAGTATCCTCTGCCAAGGATTGACGAGCTGTTTGATTAATTGTAGGGTTCGAGTTACTACCCAAAGATTGATCTTAGATCGGGGTATCATCAGCTACGCATTCAAAAGGAGGATATACCTAAGACTGCATTCATAACTCGTTATGGACATTATGAGGTCTTAGTCATGCCTTTTGGTTTGACGAATGCACCAGCTGTGTTTATAGATATGATGAATTACGTCTGCAGGCCCTATTTGGACACATTTGTGATCTTTTTCATCGATGACATCTTGATTTACTCGCGAACAAAGGACGAGCACGAACATCATCTCAAGTTGATTTTAGAATCGCTCAAGAATGAAAAGTTGTATGCCAAGTTCTCTAAATGCGAGTTTCGGATTCGAGAGGTTAATTTCCTTGGTCACGTCGTGAACAAAAAAGGCATACAAGTCGACCCAACCAAGATAGAGGCGATTAAAGATTGGGAAGCGACCAACACCCTAACCGAAGTGCGACAATTTTTGGGTTTAGCTAGTTATTATCGTCGGTCATTGAGAATTTCTCAAAGATCGTCCAACCACTTATAGTGTTGACACAGAAGGATAAGAAGTTTGTTTGGGTAGTTAAGAAAAAGGAGGCATCTCAAGTTCTGAAGCACAAGTTGTGTAGTGCACGATTCTTTCACTTCCTGAGGGAACAAATGATTTTGTGGCTTGACGCCTCACACCAAGGACTTGGATGTGTACTCATGTAGAGGAATAAGGTTATCGCCTACGCTTCTCGTCAACTCAAGGTCCATAAGAAGAACTACATGACGCATGACTTGGAACTAGGTGCGGTAATGTTTGCCCTCAAGATCTGGAGGCATTACTTATATGGCACTAAGTGCAACATCTTTACGGATCACAAGAGCCAGCAACACATCTTCAACTAGAAGGATTTGAACATGAGGCAACGCAGATAGGTGGAACTGCTGAACGATTACAATTGTGAGATCAAATACTATTCGGGTAAGATAAACGTTGTGGCCGATGCCTTAAACCGAAAGGAACGTGTCAAAACCATGCGTGTTCACGCGCTTGGTTTAACGATTCACGCAATTGTCACTACTACCATTCACGAAGCTCAATAGGAAGCTCTCAAGAGCTGGAATTTGAAGGATGAATCTTTGTACAAAATAGTCGCGCTCTTGGAGCCAAAGTTTTATGGAACAATGTATTTCACGAATTGGATTTGGATACCACGTTTTGGGGGACTACAAGATTTGGTTCTTGAGGAGGCCCATAAGTCCAAGTACTCGGTTCACCCTAGAGCCGACAAGATGTACACAGGCGTGAAGGGTTTCTATTGCTGGCCCAACCTTAAGGGTGATATTGCAACATATGTCAGCCGACCTCTCATGTGTTTGAAAGTCAAACTCGAGTACCAAAAGCCGTCTAGTATACTACAACAACCCGAGATTCCCATCTGGAAATGGGAACATATCTTCATGGATTTCATCACGAAGCTGCCCAAGATGTCCAATAGTCATGAGATGATTTGGGTAATCGTTGATCGACTAACCTAGCCTGCACACTTGTTTCCAATCGAGGAAACTGACAAGATGGAGAAATTAGCTAAGTTGTGCATCAAGGAGATTGTGACTAGGCATGGGGTACCTGGCTCATTCATTTCTGACCGTGACAGTCGATTCACCTCAAGGTTTTGGCAATCACATCAAGAAGCTTTAGGTACTCGTTTGGACATGTGTACGGCCTAGCACCCACAAACGGATAGCCAGAGCGAACGAACGATTCAGACTCTTGAAGACATTCTATGAGCTTGTGTAATCAATTTTGGTGGAAATTGGGAGACACATCTGCCATTGGTTGAGTTTTCCTATAACAGCTACTATACAAGTATAAAGGTCACCCCGTTCGAGGCCTTGTATGGACGCAAATACAGATCTCTATTGTACTGGGCAGATGTTAGAGACAAATAATTGACTAGACCTGAGCTGATTCAAGAAATGATCGAAAAGATTTTTCAGATCCGAGATCGTTTGAAACCTGCTCGCGATCGGCAAAAGAGCTATGCTGACCGTAGACGCAAGCCACTCGAATTTCAAGTTGGCGACAAAGTCTCTTGAAAGTCTCACCTTGGAAAGGTGTACCTCGTTTTGGCAAACGTGGCAAGCTTAACCCGAGATACATAGGCCCATTTAAAATCCTAGCTAGGATTTATCCCGTGGCCTACAAGCTCAAGTTGCCATAAGAGCTTAGTGGTGTTCATGACACTTTTCACGTGTCTAATCTCTAGAAGTGTTTATCCGACGAGCCACTAATCATTCCTCCCGAAGATATTCACATCGATGATTAACTCTACTTCATTGAGGAGCTAATCGTAGTCACGGACTAGAAAGTCCAAAAGTTGAGATGCAGCCGAATCAAACTTGTTAAAGTCAGACGGAACTCCAAGCGCAGACCTGAATTCACTTGGGAGCGTGAGGGCCAGATGAAATGCAAGTATCCTGCTCTTTTTCCGGAAGCTTCTAAATCCAAGGACTCAACTCAGTTTCGTAATGAAATTTTAAAAACAAGGGGAGAATGTGACACCCGTCGAATTTCCAGGTCAAGATTCGTACACACCCTTAAAACGTATGTCATTTTGTGTGTGCATTTGACATTATTACATTAACTATGTTGTCCCGATTCTAGCAAAGCCCAAACAATTATAGGAATTTGTAACATTTTCCAACAATGTCCATTTACGTATGCAACACCTGCCTAACCCAAAAAAATTGGCAATGAACAATCAAGCCAATAACACACTCAATAGGGAGCAACAATATGTCCGATTTTTACGTACAAATGAAACAAGATTACATGTGACAATATCAAATTTGGAAACTATTCAATTCCACATAAAACCAAGTATTTATAAGATATTTTATGAATGTTTGACATGTAAATTCATAGTGTTTTACCACTGACCAAATTCCCATTTGTATACATATGTAAATGTGAGTTATTATACATGTTCAACATATGTATAAACATGGACTTACACATGACATTTTATTTGATCCAAACTACATTATTATCATTTCACATTTATACATGTGTTACTACTAAAAAACACAACACTATATGTATGCATGTTCAAATCGATTTCTATACATGTGTTGATTTAATGGAGTTCAACAAACTTGTCATATATACACTTATACATACACACAATTGGCCACATACACATCCATACGACATATATAAATTCATATACATATGTTTTGATCGAATTCCAAGACAACACATATATACATACACATGCATGATATTATATATATATGTGTGTGTATGTGATTGAATCAAACAAACAACTTATGTATACATACATATATACACTCACATACATCCATGAGAACATGATTGGGACATTTCATCAAACCTATAATGCATATTATATACACATACACACCACGACATTCATACATACATATGTATACACACATGAACCAAGGTGATATCTTACACACACACACACACACACATAACCATCCAAAACACCAAGATCCTACCTGCACTTCATTCCCATGTTTAGTTGACTACCATGATTATCCATTCACACTTCCCAAAAATCGGCCAAGATGGATCCAAGAAGAAAACATGCTAAGCCACCATACTAGTCAACTATTTGTATGGAAATGTTAATCACCTTTTCACCACTATATACTATGAGTTTTGACTTACCACAACTAACAAAACCCATCCTACCTCTCCCTTACCCTCTCGGCTATATATATGGATTGAAATCCATAAGATCACCACACACCATCTTTCCAAACATCCTAACACTCAAACACACCCCTCTCTTCCTTTTTACCTTTGACCGACCCCAAAACAGTCCCACTCAAGCTATTTTTCGATCGCAAATCACTAACATCGGCTATACTTGAGTCTTTCAAGAGTTTAGAAGCCATATTGTGGAAGAAATCGACACAATTCTCGGACCATTTAAATTGTTTTCCAACCATAATCATGGTATGTCAAAACAAACCCATATTCTTTAAATTCTATTATTCTTAGTCGACACATGTTCACCCGATATTCTAACACATGCTAATACACTAGTATAATGGGTTATAAGTGATGAAAAACACAAAACATGGACTTATAGATTATACACACACATATACATATATATAAGATACATATACATGCATGGATACATATATATGCACACATACAAAGTCACGTATGGACATATACGTGTATATGTGTGTATAGTGTCGTGTATGAGACCCAAACTCAACTTTAGAAATCAAACATAAACTTATACAAATTTGTGGTTATTATGAAACATATGTTAAGAGTACCAAACATGTGTTAACTACACTTTTAACATAAGACTTTTAAAACATATGTTAACATGAGATAACATATTGTGACATATGGTAACTTCTGAAGGTAATTTTGACAAGATTAGTTATTATTTCAACTATAAACGAACGGATCTAACGAGGGTTTTCAAGATCTAAAAGTTAAAACCATACATCTTTTCAAAAGTACAAACAATGATACGTAATTATCATCACGTGTATGGATAATAAAACTATGTACATACAGTCCAAAGATCTACAAATCGGTGAATACATTGCATGGTAAGTAATCAAGTACACAGACTTAAATTGTCCTTGACATTCTAGGGAACTTTCATTTGGACTCTAGTCATTCGGGATTTTTAATTTGCTAGACCACTCACACAGACACTAGGTGAGTTTCACTATCCCTTTTTACTGTTTTCATACTTGGGGGGGGGGACATGCTATATATTTCAAGTTACATTTTATTTAGAGTGAAATCTATCATGACTACCATGTGAAACCTGAGATAAATGGTTTATGAGCTCAACAATCCTTATACAAACATTACACTGTAACCACTAGCTAAATAGTTAGCCATTGAACACTTAAATAGATCTATGGGGTTGATAGCCCCACTCTTGGTTAGTCGCTCTAACCTATCACATACAAAAGAGTGCTAGTTGTCTACGATTCTTGCATTGTCTTTACTGTACAATGCGCGAGGCACAATAGTCAAGAGGTTTGGTTAAACCTGTGAACTCATAGTAATCATTGGCTTTTCTAGCTTTGATTGGTCACACACGAATTTCACTAACTTTACTATGCGTACATTTAAACCTGTAAACTCACAAGCTTTATGTTGACAAATCTTTTATGCACGTTTTTCAGGTAATTAATTTCATGAATAGCTAGGACTAGAGAAACCGGTTTGAGCTTGCACTATGTGGTACCAACTTTTGTGGGTTATGTCTTCAAAAAATTAAAGAATCATGTGTTTTTATGAGGTCCTACCCGCTAAGACAATTTATTCATCTTTTGTAAAACAATTTTAATATTTGGTATCAATTCTATCAGTTTCTTAAGTGTTGCTCAAACCTTTTGCCTTAAAACCTTTTGACGTTGCACTCCCATGTTTCTGCCTAGACGGGGTGTGACACTAACTATTAAACAAATTAACATAGAAATAATATAATTAATAAAAATAATGTAGATGCATATTGTGACTAGTTGCTTTGGATTAACAAAATAAAGTGTTTTGTACAAATACGAGAGGTCGAAGGTGGTTTTGGTTAGGTCGAAAGAAGACTTAAAGTGGTCGAAGGGAGAAGACTCTGGATAGAAGATTAGTTCGAGCTTAGTGACAGGTCGAAGGAGCACATTCGACCTTGACGAGATGTCGAATGTGGCCTTCTATATAAGTTGAAAATTTTGTTTATTTTATAACTTTTGCCATTTGTTTTTGTGTGTCAGGTCTAGTTTCTCTCTCTAGGTTTTGACCTTTCTGAAACTGAATTATAACAGTGTAAACCTATTTGTAATCAAGTTTTATCAAGTTATTAATGAGAATGGAGATTGAAAAGTTAATTGATTGTGTTTGATTCATTGCAAATCATATTGTAAACATTCTAGGGTTTCCGCACCTGGATTGTTAGACTTGTATGATCACATAAACGTTTTTATCAAAGCCAATCCGTCCACAAAGTGGTAGCAGAGCCTACGAGATCATACAACTACAAATTGATATGTTTTGAACTGAATTTGATCCAAAATTGTCCAAAATTTTTCTGTCTTGATAGAACATTGAGTTTTAATGGAAATTGATTGATTTGGAGACGATTTGACAAATAAAATCAAAAGTTTCATTCATTAAAGTTGATCTACATCAAATCTGTGACAAAACCTGATAAAGATCATCAAAATCTATAAACTTTTGAAAAATTTGGATCAAATTAACTGATTTTTGAAGAATAACCATTTTTCAAATTGGCGAGGTCGAACCAGAGAGAATTAGGTCGAACGTGTGAGTTTTTGGTTGAACCAAGGTTATTTCAGGTCGAATCTGAGTATTTTAGGTCAAACCAAAACTTTTCTAGTGTGTTGTTTGTACATTCGACCAGTTGAGTTACATTCGACCTACCAGGAGGTCGAAGGAGAGTATATTTGATTGAAGGAGAGTCTTGTATGTTACATATCTACATTCGAGTCTGATTTTAGGGGCCGAACCTATCTGTTTTCTACATTCGAACCCACATTGGCATTTCAGAGGTTGAACGAAGCTATTTTTGGGAAAATTTTCTAAGTGTTTACATTTCCGACATCATGGACAACATGTGGGGATTTCCTATGACACCGAGGCCTACAACAACACAGCAACAACACGTTCTGATGAATCCATGTGCTGTAGCTTTTGAGAAGACGAACACTCAGTCATCTCAACTGATTAACTATCTTGCCATGAGTAGTTCGATACCACCACCTGTTACTCAACCTCCACAAAAAACCGATGACTGATTATTGGGCGTTGCAGCACCAGCGGTACATTCTCAAACTACTAATGCTATTTCCACACTAATCAATGATTTGTCTTCAGGTAGTGGAAATCGCCCTCCGAAGCTGATGGACATGGCAGAGTACAATCAATGGCAAAAGAAGTTCAAGATACATCTTGAAGGCATGGGTTTGGAAGGAACTGAGGCGTGGCAGATGATTGCTAAAGGGCATGCTGCTCCGTGTTTGGAGAATTCAGGTGAACCGATTCCACTTGATGGTTTATCTGAAGATGAGAAGAAGAAATTTGCAGTCGAGAATATGGCTTTCTCACAACTATCTCAAGCCTTGACTACCGACCGATCTACTTCATCAGTTTGGATCATGTACCACATCTAAGCAGCTTTGGGATATGTTGAAGAATAGACACAATGGGAATGATAAGACGAGAAGATTGAAGGTGGAAGAGCTAAAGAAAGAGTTCGAAAACTTTAGTTATGTTGGGAATGAGACTCTGAAGGAACTTATTCTGAGATATTGTCATCTGTTGACCGAGTTGTCGAATTATGATATCAAGATTCCGATGTCTGAGTTGGTTGATAAGTTTGCTGATTCATTACCACCATATTGGACTCAACATATTGAAGTTTTGAAAGAAAAAGATGCTTATCAGTACTGGACAATCAATGAGCTAATTCAGAAGTTGGAAAACAAGGAGTTAGAGGAAAAGAGGAAAGCAAGACAATCACAATTCCCACAAAATTCGGAATTGTATCATGCTTCTTCACACACTTCTGTGTCCAGTTCAAGTGTGGTAGGAAATGTTGCACCACATATAGCTTGTGTTTCTAGTGTTGTTGAACCACCGAGAAACCCAATTAACTATCTTGCTCAAACATCAACCTATCCACCAAATTACACCACAAATTCTTACATTCCACCTCAACCTCAAATATCCACAACATGTTATACATATAACACACCTCAACAACAACCATTTGTTCCACCAACAACACAAGCTTCATCAAGCCAAAGTCTGGTCGTGTTGGAAACTTCCAACATGAATAATGTCACAGTTGAAGTAGCTTAACAACACATTGCGTTGGTTTCAGCAATGGTTGCATCTTACAATGGACTTGTGGCGAGTTAGATTGGGAATAATAATCTGACTAATGAAGATTATGCCCAAATTGATAAGGAGGAGATGGAATTGATAGATATTCAATGGGCGTCCGCTAGTGTGATGAGAAGGGCTACAGAGTTCATCGAGAAGACAGGTAGAACTGATTTGGCTACCTCACCCAATACCACATTTGGCTTCAACAAAGCCAAAGTTACATGTTTCAACTGTGGTACTCGAGGACACTTCAAGAGAGAGTGCACACAACCGATGCAGCAAGGTAATAGAAATCCTTTTAATTCCAACGACCAAAACCGACAGTCACAGAATCAGGTTACCTATCAAAGCAAAAACAACAACACCTATCCACAACAAAACAATTTTCAAAACCGACAAAACACCTCACAAAATACCTCTACTAGACAAACAACTACACCCAATCAAACTCGAACTCAAACTCCAAATAACCCAACCAGAACCATTATTCCTATTTCTACACCAAACAGCCAACCTCAAACCGAGAATCAGAATCAGGCATTGGTGATACAGAAGGATGAAGGTTATGATTGGACTGCTATGCAATTGGGCGTTGAGGAGATTACCAATGGGAATGTAGCGTGTTTTGCTAATGAGATGGATATAGAGGAGCCGGTGATAGTTGAAGATGTTTTGAAATCGGAGAAGGTGTCTGATGTAGTGATTGAGGAGATAGTTGATGACTCTCAGGTTTCTGTTGCTGAGCAAGTTGAAGAGCTTACTGATGAGAAGGTTTCTGGAACTATCATTGATTCTGTTACTGAAGTTCCTGATGAACCTGAATCTGTATATTCTGATTCGGAAAATGAAGCTGATTCGGAAGTGAGTGTTAATTCGTTGGATGATGAGATTGATCAGTTATTGGCAGAAGCGGACTTTCTGATGACCAGGAAATCATGCATTGTGGATGACGCCTTCACAAAGACTGATTACTCGAAGTTCTTTGTTGGGAAGGAGGCTCATTTCGCGCTGATGGCTATGACCGATGCACCAAAACCGGTAAGTTCTGACTCTTCCTTTGACATGAATAGTGATAAATACTGTGGTACTTGCGATAGATTGACTGAGGAGAACAAGCAACTCAGGGTTAACCTTGAAAGTGCTAAAATCAACATTCAATCTTATCGTAAGGATGCACATGAATTTAACAAAACACTTGAAGGGCATAAAAAGGACATTTCAGAATTAAAGAAAACCCTTGCTATAAAACAACTTGCCATTAACAATTACATAAATGAGCTTGAAAACACAAAATTGGAAATGGCTACAATCAAGTGTTTTGCTGAGAAGGTCAATAAGAAGTTAGAAATCTATAAACACATAGCATATGTTGTTGACCATATCATTGAAGAACCATCACAATCCGGTAGTGTAAACTACAAATTTGTTCCTTCTCTAGTGTTGTTTAAGAATCATAACTTCAACACAGTAACACTGGAGAGTTTAGTTAAATCGGACTCTGCATCAGATAATGAATCCAATACTTCAAGTATTGGAGATCCATATTCTGATGTGAGACCAATACTCGAATTGAATGATGAGGGAGTGGTTGTAGTGACTGATGATTCAGACACTGAAGATGAGAAATCTAAAGAAGGTAGTGATGTTCCTTTGGAAAATCACATCATTACAACTGAACCAGTGTCACCTTCTCAGTTTTCTCATCCTCAGGCAAATGTACACAGAGTGAATCAATCAGTTACCAAGAATGTGAAAAATGATTCAGTTGACAAACCCGTAAAAGTTTTCTATCGGATGGAAGGATCCGATAAGATAATTTCTGACGAGGAGTATCCAATAAAATTTGCAAACTATTCAAAGATTGATAAAATCTGGCAGGAGAGTACAATTTGGTTTCCTAAACACGAAAGGACCAATGATTTTCCTCTAGAACTTTTAAAGAAACTTTATCATGATACTCCAAAAGAACCAAAAGTTCATGTCACTGAATTCATTAAGCCTAAAGAAAAGGCTAATGCATTTTTCGAGCCGGCATACTCAATGGATCCAGCTCTAATGAGTTTAAGACGTAGATGTGTGGATGATCAATTTCCGATCACTTCATATGCTAAGCTGGGTGCTAAAAATGTATTTGAAGAATACCGTGCGTGTTACAAATGCGGGGAGAGAGGGCATTTATGTAACACCCCAACCGATGGCGGAAACATCGAGGTGTCACGTAAGAATAAGTATACAGTAGCACATGGTAATCCAAATTTTAATTGAAATAAATTTAAATTGCAAATATCCAAAAATAGAAATACATAATGAGTTTTAAATGCGGAAATCTAATACATCACAAAGAATCAAGCAAGCATAGACTTCAAATTGTCTTCATAAAGATACTCTAGTCTTCATGCATCGTTATTTCCTGTTGAGTTGTAAAAATGGGGGGGGGGGTCAACTAGAAGTTGGTGAGAATACATAATCCATGTTAAGCATATAGTTTAAGTATAAAAGTTTAGCAATTCATATGTCTATCGTAAGTTTAAGTCTACATGAATAAGCATAATATGTTGAATCGACATAATCAAACCTCCGACTAGATTAGGTCCATCCCGTCATCTACGGTTCACCTTAGTAATATGTTGGAATGATAACAATCACCCACGCTACCTATGTAGGAGGTACGCGTATCCGGGTGGGGTTGTCAATCCAATAGATCTATTATTGAGTATCGCCGGCTTGGCCATAGCTAATGATTATGTAATGTTGAAACTCGTTGAAACTGTTGTTGACTAATTCATGAGGCATTAACGTTTACAACTAGACATGCATGTTGAATTGCTAAATAAAATGTTGCAAGTATAAAGCATCGCATAAACATGGTTACGTAAACTCACCTTGGTATAGTATTAGGTATTGAGGAATAGTATGAGTGTAGCCCAATAGATTGCCAAGTATTACCCTATGTATAAGGCAACAAATAAGTCTAAGTCTATCTAGTCTACAAGTATATTCTAGGGTTTCGATTTGGGGATATTCAATTGTTGAATTTATAATAAAATGTTTAAATAAATAAAGGGAAATTTGATAATTAAATAAATGAAAGTCTTTTTTTTTAAAGTTTGAATTTAGGATGTTCACAATAATGTGTTTGAAGTATAAAAATAATTTTTATAAAATTATTTTCTTTAAAATAGATTTTTAAATCTATTTATTACAATTTGCCAAAATTTAACTTTAATATTTAAAAATACTAAAATTAAAGAATTAATAGTTTAAAATTTATATTTCTGTTCTAAATATTCAGAAATAAATTTTATAAAATTTTGATGCAAAAATATTAAAAATTGAATTTATTATGATTTAATTATGATTAAAACTAACAAAAATTGATTAAAAATATTAAATAAATGATTTTTCAGAATTAAAAATCATTTCAGAAAAGTTAATCATTATACAAACTCAGGATAATTTTTGTGGAAATTTATAAAATTGTTTTGATATTTTAATGGATTTTTATAAATATAATAGAATAAAATTGATTTAATTATTATATATATTAAATAAATTAATTTCAGAAAACTAAAAATTGTAGGTGGAACATTTATATCAGATTAGTTAAAAATAATTTTTTTAGAATTTATAAAAGGGTTTTAATAATTAAAAACGAATTTATAAAATTAAATGTATAATATATATATTTATTTGATTTATAAAACATTAATAAAAAAAGGACAAAAAGGAATCGCCATTGCCGGGACTCAAACCCGGATGGCTCAGGAGACAAACATCAGTCACAACCACTTGGTCCAGACCAGTGGTTGTGATTATTTCTGTTTCATTTAAAATAAATACACTACGCTGAATCAGTTTATCCCCAATTTAAACATCACGAACCCTAGCTTTATCAATTGACTGATTCACACATCAATAGCCCAATTAATCATAGGGCTATTGATGTGTGGATGCCGATGATCAAAACCCACTGGAATAATTAAACTTACAAAGTTGTTTCGAGCTCGATTGATCGGTCAACCCAATAAGTCAAAAACACGATCGTGGAGAATGAACAGAATATAATTAAGAAGATTGGAGGTTAAGAGAGGAGTATTGGCGAGTTGTGAAGACTCGCGAATGATCAATTTATAGGGTTAAACACTGGATCGAAGAAATGGTAAGGATTGACCAAACATTGAATGTCAAACGCGTATAAGGTTAATTGGGTATCAATTGATTGATAATCAACGTGTTTCTTACTCATGATAGGCCGGTAATCGTGTTATGTTACCAAAAATGTGCAAATCACGAGTTAAAATGATTGATTATGGCAAGTCGTGTGTCACAGTTGACTTTCCAAGTCAACTGTGACGATTTAAGCAATAGATATAATTAAAGCGCGCCTGGTTTGAATCAAATATAATGGCCAGCCCAGTTGGTTAGTGTGTGTTGTGTAGTTGGGCCGGTCTTGGGCGCGGGTTCGATTCCCGGCCCAAGCATCATTTTTTTGATAATTATCCAAGCCATATACCATATATATATATATATATATATATATATATAATATATATAGTGTTAGGGTTTCAAAAATGCGACAAAAATAATTAAATGTGAACTAGAACTTGACGTTTTTAATAATAATGTTCGTAACGTACAAGTTTAAATGCGTAATGTTACAGTCTCCCCTACTTTTAGGAACTTCGTCCCGAAGTTGGAGTTGGAGAGTCTGGTGGAAAAAGATGTGGATACTTCGACTTCATCTGGTCTTTTCGTTCCCAAGTGAACTCTGGGCCTCGTTTAGATTCCCAACGAACCTTAACGATCGGAATGCGACTGCGCTTGAGTTTCTTGACTCCTGTATCAACAATCTCGACGGGTTTCTCGATAATGTGCATGCTTTCATCAATTTGCACATCCTCAAGAGGAACATGAAGGTTCTCATCTGCTAAGCATTTCTTGAGATTCGAAACATGGAAGGTCGGGTGAACATTGCTTAGCTCAGGTGGAAGATCAAGTTTGTAAGCCACTTTTCCAACTCTGTCAAGAATTTTGAAGGGGCCTACGTATCGAGGAGCTAGTTTTCCCTTTCTACCGAAACGAATTACTCCTTTCCAAGGGGATACCTTAAGTAGTACAAGGTCCCCAACTTGAAATTCCAAGGGTTTACGACGTTTATTAGCATAACTCTTCTGACGACTTCTAGCCTTGAGAAGATTATCCTGAATAAGTTGAATTTTGTCTGTGGTTTCCTGGATTAGTTCGGGTCCAGTGATACGAGCTTCACCAACCTCAGTCCAACAGACAGGTGAGCGACATTTACGACCATAGAGTGCCTCGAAAGGAGCCATGTTAATGCTGGCGTGATAACTGTTGTTGTATGAAAACTCAACCAAAGGAAGATGAGAATCCCATGCGCCACCAAAATCGATGATACATGCCCTGAGCATATCCTCAAGTGTCTGGATGGCCCGTTCAGTCTGACCATCTGTTTGAGGGTGATAAGCAGTACTCAGGTTCAACTTGGTACCCAAAGAATCTTGTAGAGAATCCCAAAAGTGAGAGGTGAAACGACCATCGCGATCAGAGATAATGTCCAAAGGTATACCATGACAACATACTATTTCACTTACGTACATCTTTGCCAACCTTTCTACAGAATACTTCTCACGAATAGGTAAGAAGTGGGCTGACTTGGTCAAACGATCGACGATTACCCAAATACTGTCAAAACCGTTGGGTGTACGAGGGAGTTTGGTGATGAAGTCCATAGCTATGCTCTCCCATTTCCATACAGGAACCTCTGGTTGTTCAAGAATACCAGATGGTCGTTGATGTTCAGCCTTGACCTTTGAACAAGTGAGGCATTTTGCAACGAAAAGAGCAATGTCTTTCTTCATACCAGGCCACCAATAAGAATAACGAAGATCTTGGTACATCTTGTCAGCTCCAGGATGAATTGAATAACGAGACTTATGAGCCTCGTTCATGAGGAAAGTACGAAGATCATCACGGTCGGGAATCCACAGTCGATTAAGAAAATAGAGAAGACCATCAGGTTTGGTTTCAAGTTGAGTTTCAGCACCACAAGACATTTCATCGTACATGTTACCTTGGGTGACTGATGTATGTTGAGCCTGAAGAATGCGATCTTGAAGATCAGTACGAACTCTCGCACATTGAAGCTTGATGCGCTCTTTACGACTAAGTGCGTCAGCCACAACATTCGCCTTGCCAGGATGGTAGCGAATTTCGCAATCATAGTCGTTAAGTAACTCAACCCAACGTCGTTGCCTCATGTTAAGATTCTTCTGGTCGAAAACATGTTGGAGACTTTTGTGGTCCGTGAACACCACACATTTGGTCCCATAAAGATAATGTCTCCAAATCTTGAGGGCAAAGACAACAGCGCCCAATTCAAGATCATGGGTAGTATAATTCTTTTCGTGAGTCTTGAGTTGTCGAGACGCATAAGCAATAACCTTTCCTCGTTGCATGAGAACACAACCAAGACCTTGGTTCGATGCATCACAGTAGACCACGAAATCATCATTGCCATCAGGTAGAGACAAGATAGGAGCTTCACAGAGTTTCAGTTTAAGAGTTTCAAATGCTTCCTCTTGTTTTGGTCCCCACTTATAGGGTTTACCCTTGTGAGTTAAGGCAGTGAGAGGAACAACGATCTTGGAGAAATTGGCGATGAATCGACGATAATAACCAGCCAAACCAAGGAAAGAACGGACTTAAGTTGGAGTTTTAGGAACACTCCAATTTTTCACAGCTTCGATCTTTGCGGGGTCAACATGAATTCCGTTCATATCAATGACATGTCCCAAAAATTGAACTTCCTTAAGCCAAAATTCGCATTTTGAGAACTTGGCATACAGTTGTTCTTTCTTTAGGAGACCCAAGATGGAGTGAAGATGTTGTTCGTGATCGGATTTTGATTTAGAGTAAATCAAAATATCATCGATGAAAACGATCACAAATTTGTCGAGGTAGGGTCTACAAACCCGATTCATCAAATCCATAAATACTGCGGGAGCGTTGGTCAATCCAAAAGGCACAACCATGAATTCGTAGTGACCGTAACGTGTGCGAAAAGCTGTCTTGGGAATATCTTCATCGTGGACTCTAAGCTGATGATAACCAGAACAGAGATCAATCTTCGAGAAGTGGGTTGCTCCTTGAAGTTGATCGAAGAGATCGTCAATCCTAGGCAGTGGATAACGATTCTTGATGGTGAGTTTGTTGAGTTCACGGTAGTCAATACACATTCTAAGAGAACCATCCTTCTTTTTAACGAACAAGACAGGGGCTCCCCATGGAGAAGAACTAGGGCGAATGAACCCTTTATCAGAAAGTTCCTGTAATTGACTGGCAAGTTCTTGCATCTCAGAGGGTGCAAGACGATAAGGAGCTTTAGCGACAGGATTAGCACCAGGAACAAGATCAATTCTAAATTCCACTTGTCGAGCAGGAGGCAAACCAGGTAAATCCTCTGGGAAGACTTCAGGATAGTCTCGAATAATAGGAATGTCTTGGATACTTTTGCTTTTGTCCTTCTTCTCTATGACGTTAGCTAAGAAGGCTGTATACCCCTTTCGTAAGTACTTTTGAGCAGTAGTACAAGACATAAGCTTAAGCTCGCCACAGGGTTTCTCACCATAGATCTTCAAAATCTCACCAGATTCGAGAGGAATGCGTATGACTTTCTCAAAGCACAGAATTTCGGCACGATGGGTTGACAACCAGTCCATGCCTACTATAACATCAAAACTTCCAAGATGTATGGGGATGAGATCGATAGGGAAGGTATGATCATCGAGGTTCAACAAGCAGTTACGAATAATAGAGTCGATCGAAATAGACTTCCCATTAGCTACCTCTACCACTAAAGGTTCCTCTAGATTAGTATGGGGTAAGTTAAGTAAAGGTTCAAACTTCAGTGACACAAATGACTTATCAGCTCCCGAATCAAATAATATGGATGCATAGTGGTTATTAATGAGGAACGTACCATTCACCACTTCGTTGTTGTCACGAGCTTGGTTAGCATTGAGATTGTAGGCGCGACCTCGAGCACCTTGGTTCTGGTTGCGGTTCTGGTTTTGGTTTTGGTTGCGGTTTTGGTTCTGGTTCTGGTTACGATTAGGGCAGTTGTTGATATAGTGATCAGGGCTGCCACACTCGTAGCATTGACCACGAGCAGGCCGGTTGTTTTGTTGGTTGGGAGCTGGGTTGTTTCTGGCTGGGTTGTTTTGGTTGTTTTGGGCAGCAGGGGCTTGACAAGCGTTGGTGTAGTGTCCATATCGCTTACAGTTATTACACTGGCTGCACGGTCTACCAGGAAGATGATGGTATTGACAAGTGTTGCAAAGAGGGTGAGTCCCGCCATATGGTTTCTTGGCTGGGTTTTGGGCAGTAGGTGGAGTGGTAGCAACCATGTAGTTTCTAGCCTTGCGCTTTTTGTTTCTTGAGGTCTCAGGCTTGACTTCAATTGCGGGCTGAGGAGTGTCTTTGGCAACCGTCTTCTTAGTGCCCTTGCGGAAGAGAGTACCGTTCTTCACGTGATTATCAGTAAGAGTGGCCGCTAGATGTTTGGCCTCTTCCAATGTTGCAGGATTTCTTCCCCAAACGGTGTCCTGGATTTGCATGGGCAGACCACCGATGTACTTCTCGATGGCTACCGGCAGGGGAGTAACTTTGTGAGGCAACAATGAGCTAAGCTCGTGAAAGCGGGTGTTGTAGGCAAGGTTTTCCCCACTATCTTGAGCTAGGGTGTGGAACTCATCTTCAAGCTTCTTAACTTCGTTGCGAGGACAAAACTCTTCCTTCATGACCTCCTTGACTTGGTCCCATGTCATAGCAAGAGCAACTTCGGCCCCATGAGTGCGCTTCTCCTCATTCCACCAAGTGAGTGCTCGTTTGTGGAGAACACTCATGGCGTAACGAACCTTGAAGTTGTCGGGGCATTCACTGTTGATGAAGGTATTCTCAATACCCTCAAACCATTGGAGGAGTCCTGTAGCTCCTTCTTCACCACTAAACTTTGGAGGGTTACAAGAATTGAAGTGCTTAAGGGTACAAGCTGGGAGACCATTTCCATTCCCGTTGTGATTTCCATTTCCATTACCATTGCCGTTCCCGTTCCCGTTGCCGTTACCGTTGCCGTTGCCGTTCATTTGGATGACTTGTGCTAGCAAATTGGGAACCAGAGTTGCGATTTGCTGCGCCATTTGTTGAGAAATGATCGCAGCCAGTTGGGCATCGACACCATTGTTGTTGTGGTTAGGACCTTGGTTATGGTTATGGTTGTCACCACCTTCTTCGTGGTTCTCACCATTGCTGTTGCGAGTGCTGCGACGTGGAGGCATGATCTGTAATAGACACAATGAAATGAATGAGATTATATAAGGAATGTAATCATTTATTCATTACTTAAAACGAATAAACGAAAACGTTGACTTATCAAAGATTCTAAATTCTAATAACATATGAAGACATGCTTTAGCCTATAAGTGAACACTCATCCCGAGAATTCCTAGGTAGGCATCCGGGTCCCTCGTCTGATTGGGATATATGCGCAATGCCAGCCTAGACTATAGACTCAGAATACAGGCGTTCATCCTTCCAGATTGCACGTGTTCGTTATTAAAATCTAGAACTTCGACGAGATCTCAAGGGGGTTCAAGTTAAACCTGAGGATTTTGTCCTATTAATCTAATGGTGGATCAGGATTGCAGCAGACGAATAAGAGTAGTCACATGTAGGCTTAGGGTTATATAAGGTATAGGATAAGGATAGGATTAGGGAAGCAATTAGGGTTACAAGTAAGAGAAGCAAGTACTGTTTAAGTCCCTAAGGTTATAGTCTAGATTATTTTCTAATAACCTAATTCCCTATAACCAAGGCTCTGATACCAATCTGTAACACCCCAACCGATGGCGGAAACATCAAGGTGTCACGTAAGAATGAGTATACAGTAGCACATGGTAATCCAAACTTTAATTGAAATAAATTTAAATTGCAAATATCTAAAAATAGAAATACATAATGAGTTTTAAATGCGGAAATCTAATACATCACAAAGAATCAAGCAAGCATAGACTTCAAATTGTCTTCATAAAGATACTCTAGTCTTCATGCATCGTTATTTCCTGTTGAGTTGTAAAAATGGGGGGGGGGGTCAACTAGAAGTTGGTGAGAATACATAATCCATGTTAAGCATATAGTTTAAGTATAAAAGTTTAGCAATTCATATGTCTATCGTAAGTTTAAGTCTACATGAATAAGCATAATATGTTGAATCGACATAATCAAACCTCCGACTAGATTAGGTCCATCCCGTCATCTACGGTTCACCTTAGAAATATGTTGGAACGATAACAATCACCCACGCTACCTATGTAGGAGGTACGCGTATCCGGGTGGGGTTGTCAATCCAATAGATCTATTATTGAGTATCGCCGGCTTGGCCATAGCTAATGATTATGTAATGTTGAAACTCGTTGAAACTGTTGTTGACTAATTCATGAGGCATTAACGTTTACAACTAGACATGCATGTTGAATTGCTAAATAAAATGTTGCAAGTATAAAGCATCGCATAAACATGGTTACGTAAACTCACCTTGGTATAGTATTAGGTATTGAGGAATAGTATGAGTGTAGCCCAATAGATTGCCAAGTATTACCCTATGTATAAGGCAACAAATAAGTCTAAGTCTATCTAGTCTACAAGTATATTCTAGGGTTTCGATTTGGGGATATTCAATTGTTGAATTTATAATAAAATGTTTAAATAAATAAAGGGAAATTTGATAATTAAATAAATGAAAGTCTTTTTTTTAAAGTTTGAATTTAGGATGTTCACAATAATGTGTTTGAAGTATAAAAATAATTTTTATAAAATTATTTTCTTTAAAATAGATTTTTAAATCTATTTATTACAATTTGCCAAAATTTAACTTTAATATTTAAAAATACTAAAATTAAAGAATTAATAGTTTAAAATTTATATTTCTGTTCTAAATATTCAGAAATAAATTTTATAAAATTTTGATGCAAAAATATTAAAAATTGAATTTATTATGATTTAATTATGATTAAAACTAACAAAAATTGATTAAAAATATTAAATAAATGATTTTTCAGAATTAAAAATCATTTCAGAAAAGTTAATCATTATACAAACTCAGGATAATTTTTGTGGAAATTTATAAAATTGTTTTGATATTTTAATGGATTTTTATAAATATAATAGAATAAAATTGATTTAATTATTATATATATTAAATAAATTAATTTCAGAAAACTAAAAATTGTAGGTGGAACATTTATATCAGATTAGTTAAAAATAATTTTTTTAGAATTTATAAAAGGGTTTTAATAATTAAAAACGAATTTATAAAATTAAATGTATAATATATATATTTATTTGATTTATAAAACATTAATAAAAAAAGGACAAAAAGGAATCGCCATTGCCGGGACTCAAACCCGGATGGCTCAGGAGACAAACATCAGTCACAACCACTTGGTCCAGACCAGTGGTTGTGATTATTTCTGTTTCATTTAAAATAAATACACTATGCTGAATCAGTTTATCCCCAATTTAAACATCACGAACCCTAGCTTTATCAATTGACTGATTCACACATCAATAGCCCAATTAATCATAGGGCTATTGATGTGTGGATGCCGATGATCAAAACCCACTGGAATAATTAAACTTACAAAGTTGTTTCGAGCTCGATTGATCGGTCAACCCAATAAGTCAAAAACACGATCGTGGAGAATGAACAGAATATAATTAAGAAGATTGGAGGTTAAGAGAGGAGTATTGGCGAGTTGTGAAGACTCGCGAATGATCAATTTATAGGGTTAAACACTGGATCGAAGAAATGGTAAGGATTGACCAAACATTGAATGTCAAACGCGTATAAGGTTAATTGGGTATCAATTGATTGATAATCAACGTGTTGCTTACTCATGATAGGCCGGTAATCGTGTTGTGTTACCAAAAATGTGCAAATCACGAGTTAAAATGATTGATTATGGCAAGTCGTGTGTCACAGTTGACTTTCCAAGTCAACTGTGACGATTTAAGCAATAGATATAATTAAAGCGCGCCTGGTTTGAATCAAATATAATGGCCAGCCCAGTTGGTTAGTGTGTGTTGTGTAGTTGGGCCGGTCTTGGGCGCGGGTTCGATTCCCGGCCCAAGCATCATTTTTTTTGATAATTATCCAAGCCATATACCATATATATATATAATATATAGTGTTAGGGTTTCAAAAATGCGACAAAAATAATTAAATGCGATCTAGAACTTGACGTTTTTAATAATAATGTTCGTAACGTACAAGTTTAAATGCGTAATGTTACAATTTACTTGCTCACTGCCCGTATGTGTGACACAAAAGGCACGAAGTTCAGCAAAAGAAACCTTATCAAAGTCTAGTCGATAATCATAGATATCCGCAATGAAATTTTGTCCCTCAAAGACCAACATTTTATAATCAAAGTCGGTATTTTCAAAAGAGGGAAAATCGTCAGTTTGTCTATGTTAATCGAAACTGCTATGGAGAAACACCTAAAGAAACCAATGGTGAACTCAACTAATGACAAACAAAGGGTTTTACCCAAACCTGTTGTTAAGTCAAAAGTTGGACCTGTTTCTGTTAAGTCAGAAAAGGTAACTAAGAAAGTTTCTTTTACGAACGATACAAAGAAACCTGCTGAGACACAAAAATCTCAGATTAGGATTCTTAAACGTTCCGAACAATCTTGGTCACCAGTGGGATCTCCGGGTGCTTCCACCTCAACTGCAAATGTCAAAATTCAAGATGAGAAAGGTTTGAATGATCAGAAAAAGATCGATTCAAAACCTAATGTTGTTGAAAATGAATCTTTGAAGTTTTAACACTCAAAGACCCAAGACCAAGCAGGCTTGGGTCCCCCAAAAGATCTAATCATTTCTTTGTTTGGTGCAGGGAGCGCCAGCTGGCCCTGTTAGCAGTCTTTGGATTATCGACAGTGGAGCTTCTGGGCACATGACAGGAGACTTAACGCTATTATTCGACATCACGAATGTGAATGGAGGTTATGTAGCGTTTGCGGGTAATAAAGGAGGTTATATCACGATGGAAGGGAGTGTTAGCAACGGGATCGTAAGTTTTGAGAGAATATTTTATGTGAAGCAGATCGATTATAATCTGTTAAGTGTCAGCCAAATTTGTGACACACAAATTTTCTGTACACTTTGATGATAAATCTTGTTATTTTCTGAAACCCAGCTTCGTCATACCAAAAGAATGGATCATGTTGAGAGCACCAAGAGTGAATAATTTGTACATTCTTGATATGAGCAATGTGATGACAAACCAGGGCCAAGTTACATGTTTTCTATCCAAGGCTACAGAAAAAGAATCGATAATGTGGCACAGAAGGATGGGACATATTCACCTCAGAAAGATGAATCATTTGGTGAAGAACGGGCTTGTAGAAGGGGTTAATGTGAAGCATTTTTATCTCAATGATAAATGCGTAAGTTGCAAAAAAGGGAAACAATACAAACAGTCCCACAAACCGAAGAAAGTGAACTATGTAGATATGCCACTTGAACGTTTGCATATGGACCTTTTCGGACCTGTCAAGCGTAAGAGTCATTCTGGAGAGCTTTACTGTCTTGTGGTTACTGATGATTACTCGAGATTTTCATGGGTGATGTGCTTGCAACACAAAAGCGACACGTTTAATAATTTGAAGGTTCTGTTCGCCCGATTGGAGAATGTTTACGGATTGAAGATCAAAAGAATTCGTAGTGACAACGGGACGAAGTTTAAATTCTCAGATGGATGCACTCTGTGAAGACAAAGGAATTCATCATGAATATAGTGCTCCGTACACTCCACAACAGAACGGGGTTGCAGAAAGGTAAAACAAGACTCTAATAGAGACGGTACGGACAATGCTTGCGGATTCGAATCTTCCAGTAATGTTCTGGAATGAAGCTATTTACGCAGCTTGTTACACCTTGAATCGTGTATTAAAAGTGAAGAAGTTTGGCAAAACTTCTTATGAACTGTTGAATAGACGAAAGCCGAATTTGGAGTATCTAAAACCGTTTGGGGCACCTTATACGATGTTGAATCCGACTGAGAAGTTTGCACCGAAAGCTTAAGAGGTATATTTTGTTGGATATGCAATCCTGCTTAAACGGGTATTCAACAAAAGAACTCATCAGGTAGAGGAGTGGGCTAATGTTGAAGTACAACGATACACTCAGAACGTACAAGGAAGTGGTCCTGACTGGATGTTTGATTATAAAGATTTCTTTATATAATTCAATCTAGATAACTTGGTTGAAGAGGCTGTACTACGACTTTATTACGAGTGTGAGAACGCAGTGACTTCACCGTTGGTGCGTCCAATCACCGTAACTCCTCCTGCAGCTTCTAATGATACCAACGTTCCTGCTAATGAAGAAGAGGTTTTTCAAGAAGCTTCGACTACACTTGACTCATCTGAATCAGAAGATGAAGATGATGTTACCAGTGAAGCTATTCTAGATCATGCTACGGAGGAACCACTAGTGAACCCAAATCCAGATGTTGCTTCATCATCAAATACGGGTAATGATCTGGATACGGCAGAGAATCTAACTACTCAAACTGGAGTTCAAGTTCATGATCTTTCGGAATCTCAGATTCATCAGATTCATTCACTTGAGCAAGTTATTGGTGACCCCGGAAGCAGTGTTATGACTAGAGGACAACTTCGTCGAGCAACTTCACATGATAATATTGGAGCCCTAACCCTTTATGCTAAAACTCAAAAGTCTGGTTGTCAGAATTACTGGTCCTTTGCTTGTTATGTTTCGCAAGTTGAGCCACGAAATACAAAGATGCTTTACTGGATGATGCTTGGGTTGAAGCTATGCAAGAGGAATTATTACAGTTTCAGAAGCTGGGAGTTTGGACACTTACAGATTTACCTCCAGGAAGAAAGAATATTGGTACTAAATGGGTTTTTAAGTGTAAGAAAGATGATCGAGGGGTAATCGTACGAAAAAAAGCTCGATTGGTCATTCAGGGATTTAGTCAAACTGAAGGAATCGACTACAATGAAGTTTATGCACCTGTGGCACGTATAGAAGCTATCCGAATGTTTCTAGCGTTTGCTTCCTACAAGAAATTTAAGGTGTATCAAATGGATGTGAAGAGCGCGTTTCTGTACGGTGTGGTCAAGGAAGAGGTTTACGTTGGTCAACCACCAGGCTTTGAAGATCCTATCCATCGGGATAAGGTTTATGTACTCAACAAAGCACTTTATGGGTCACACCAAGCTCCACAGCAATGGTATGAGGAGCTGAGCATGTACCTACTTTCAAAAGGATTCTAACGAGGTTTGGTTGACTGTACCCTGTTCACGAAAAGAACAGAGGGTGACTTGCTTCTCGTTCAGATTTATGTTGACGATATTATTTTTGGCTCTACTAACGAACTTTTATGTAGAGAATTTGAAAGAGTGATGTAGGAAAAGTTCGAGATGAGTGTAATGGGAGAAATACAGTTTTTCCTAGGCTTGCAGGTGGATCAATTGTCAATGGGCATTTTCATACACCAGACGAAATACGTATCTGAAGTCTTGAGCTGGTTCCAGATGGAAGATTCCAAGCCTATGGATACCCCAATACAACCTAATCACGGGATTGGAGTTGACGCTAAGGGGGAGCTCATTGATCCATTCACTTATCGAGCCATAGTCGGATCGTTGATGTACCTGATTGCATCTCGTCCAGACATTATGTTTGCAACATGTCTTTGTGCACGATTCCAATCGAAGCCGAAACAGTCATCTAACAGCTGTCAAACGAATCCTTAGATATCTGAAGGGTTGTCCGTCGAGAGGACTTTGGTACCCTAATGATGATAATTTTGACTTTGTTGCTTTCAGTGATGCAGATTTTGGTGGCTATGACAAAGACAGTAAATTCTTTGGGAGCAGGCTCGTGACCTGGCAATGCAAGCAGCAGACAATGGTCACTCTATCTACTTGTGAAGCAGAATATGTAGCAACCTCTAGTTGCTATTCACAGGTTATGTGGATTCAACAGCAGATGCGCGATTACGGTTTGCAATATCTTAAAACCCCAATTTATTGTGACAATGAAGCTGCCATCGCACTCACGAAAGACATGAACAATCACTCTAAGGCTAAGTATATCCGGATCAAGTATCACTTTATCCGAGATTGTTATGCTAAAGGGTTGATTGGCATAGTCAAAATCCACACTGATTATCAGAGGGCTGATCTTTTTACCAAAGCTTTTGATAGATCGAGATTCGAATTTTTGCTAAAAGTTAATGGTGTAAAAGAGAAACAAGTCTGATCGTCACCTCGGTTTATCACTTTATTTTAGTTTTTACTGTTTTTCAGAAAAATCAAAAATCCAAAAATATGTTTTACATTTTAAGGGGAGTTCTTAGTTTTTTAGAAAACCAAAAACATTGAAAAACCCAAAAAGCCATAAAAATCAGAAGAACCTAAAATGATTTTCAAGGATTAAAAGAGGAAATGATAGTACATCAGTGGGGATCTGACACATGCTAAAGAATTGAAATGCTATATAAGGCGTGTGTTGAGTATGTGTGATGTGCTGGTAGGCTTTGTGGACCTATTACTGCATGCCTGATACATACATATCAAATGATTTGTTATGTGGATGAACACCTCATGGGCATATGGTCTTGGTACCGTAATTTCGTTTGATAGGGTTTGTACAAAATTCGGAGGTTTCGGGTCGTTATGTTATTAGTTATCTGGGGATAGCCTATCTGATCTTCTGCCGTAAGGTTTTATGGACCTAGATCAGACAGGGTATCTTTATTAAAGAGCTTTAATGCCAAAACCTAAAGTTACCGAATTGAGGAACTTTAAATGTATGAAGATAATCAAAGATTATCTAATGCACCGTATCTAATCATTGATGCAAATCGTGATTGATATAAGACCTCAACCTTGTAAGAGTGCACATGTTACTTTGAAGCATTGAATTGCTGACCTGTATACCTCTGTGCCTTATACCTTGTAAATTACAGATAACGAAAGCATAATCACGCGTTACAATGGGTATTTGTGCAAATTTCCTTGATATGGGAGTATCTCGTTTGTGTGGGAACCACAGACAAATTAGTTTATAATATAAATAGCCGTATCAGTCTAAAACACTGCATAACAGTCTGCATGTGAGCTTATGTGGATAACAATATCAGCAATTGCTATATCAAACATTGTCTTTAATGATAATAAACACTAAAGATCAACGGTGTGATCATATTTCTCAAAAACTGATATGATCCTCTTACCAGAAATCACAAAATGTTTACTCCTTTATGTTTACATTTCTGCATTTTTCATATCCTGCAAAATATACAAGAACTCAAAAAGATTTTTTGGTGTGTTTTAACAAAAATTTCAGAAAATCCAAAAGATTTTACATTTCTGCTTTATTTTTGATAACCGATGGTGGTTGATGATGATTTTCTGAAGTTTGACAGACCATTTGAGTTTTGTGACTTTTAAATGAAAAATGATGGATGTTTGAAGGTCAAAATGTTTGAAGGTCAAAATGTTTGAAAATCATTAAACGGGTTTCGATTTTGAGATTTGGTAAAAAAATTCAGTTTTTTTCCAAATGCTCATTCGTCCCTTCGATGGGTCGAAGGTGCATTTGTGTCTTCATTCGAACCTATAATTGAGGTCGAATGAGAGTGTTTTAATGAAATTTCTTCATTCGAACCCTTCAGTTTACATTTGAGCCTCTCAGAAGGGTCGAAGGAAGCTGAAGCTTCTCATTCGAACCCCAATAAGGGTTGAATGTAGAGTCCTATATATATGAAGTCCTTCATTCGAACCCTCATTCGATTTTTTTTTTAAAATTCTGATTTGGGGAGATCATTTTGATTTTGATTTTTAGACCTTACCATTGTGTTCCTGTCATTCTTCTGATCATTTTGATACCAAAATTACAGGCATTGGATATTTAGTTTAGAATCGATGAAATTGTTCCTGGAACCCTTAAACACCAAACTGATCATTATAATGTGTTGTTTTGCCACAATTGATGATTGTAAACTAGTTTTCGTTAGTTTTAGGTGGAGAATGTACGAAAATCTAGGTTAATAACAAGTTAATGAACAGATTTGATGTTTAGAAACTTATTGATATACGTTAAAATATACATATTTAAATCCCCGATCGAGCTCCCAAAATACGCGTTTTCGACCCTAATTGCACGAAATTGGTACTTAACCGCTTCATATATTTATTTCAGGTCTTAAACGGCGCCTCGAAGACAAAGTCGAAGAAACCGGGCTAAAAACGGACAAGACGGACAACTTCTACAAAATTGACCAAGTCTGGAAGTTGTGCACAGGGGTGCCAAATCTGTGCACCCCCGTGCGGGTCACATCTACTCGGGAACAAAAGTGCACGGCCAGGCGCACCAGGCAGTGCACCCCTGGTTGCTCGGCAACACGAAGACCAGCACGGCCATGCACCCTGATGGCACTCCCGTGCCAAATCAAGATATTTTCAGGAATCACCCAGTCACTTGCCCACTTGACCACTTGCACGTCAACTCAACAAAGCAAAAGTGCACGGCCAGGAGCACGGCCGTGCACCTGACCGTGCACACCTTCGAAATCTGTTTAAATACAGAACACAGCCCACTGTTATCAGGCATTGGGTTGTGGAGAGCAAATTTGGGTGATTTTCTGGACATTCCAAGCTGCTGGTCAGGCGTTTGACAAGCTCAGGATCTCATCCTAATCATCTAACATCATCCAATCCTTCACATTCAAGATTTATGGTTTGATCTATAAACTTTAAGTTTGTTCAAATCTGAATATTTTGGCTTGTTTGTGTCGTTTATGTATTGTATTATAGTCTACGGATAATATCTAGTAATCGTTTGTAGTTAAAACAATCGTTTGTATGAAATCACGTTTTGTATGAATTTGGCGTTTTTCATGTCTGGATCTTGATGATCATAGTGCAACCTTGTTTCATTGTTGTTGGATTTGTGATTATGTTTAAGTGACTTTGATGATTGTGGAATGTGTTAGGCGGATTACTTGTTGAAGAAACCGTCCGTTTAATCGTCCGGTAGTAAACTAGTTAACTTGTTGATAAAGTTTACACCATGAAACTGTAACCGGGTATTGGTTTGGTTAAAGTCGCTTGAGCAACGATTATGAATGTTTACCGGCACGTAAAAGAGTTTTAAAAGCTTAATGGTGTTGTTACCAATCTTTGACATGGTTAATTATCTTTGTTAGTTATTTTGGTGAAAATGGCGATCTTAGTAGATTTGTGTTCAAAGTTGGTAAAATGGAATAGGTTGTGAAATGCTCTACTTTATGCTAGTCTAGGTGGTCGTATTGTGTATTCGATATTGCTTTCCTGAACTAGTGCGGTTGAGGACTCCCGAAAGGTGATACTAATCTTTATTTAAAAGATCCACATGAGATTATATCAGCTGCTCGCTAATGAACAACTTGAAGTGGTTAACGTGTGTATTCGTGTTAGCTTTCTGTATAGTTGTCATGTTAGGATGCCCGAGAGGGACATTAACTGTCGGAAAATGGGAATGTTGATCACACGCCTGTGTTTTATATGATTTGTAGATAACATGCTAGGGTTGTGTTTATAGTCACATTTTCTATTTGGAGTCTTATATGTGTTATTTACATGTTTTAGAATTAATTTAGTTTTAAACAAAACTCAAACTTATCTTTTACTTACTGGTGAATCGGGGATAGAGTTTTAGTACCATTGCTCTGCGCGCGTCCATGGATCGATACTTGGTTCTTATCTGTACTTACTACATATATGATAGGGTACACTTGCCCTAGTGTGTGTGTTTTAATATGAAGGTCGAAACCATTTTTTATAAATATTAAAGCAAAAACGTGTGTTAAAATCCATTGTAAAATATGTATAGTTACGCACACGTCAAGTTTTTGGCGCCGTTGCCGGGGACGCGACGAGCTTTAGGAACGAACCGAGTCAACTTTTTACCAGTGTACATGCTTGTGGATACTTGTTTATACTTCGTTGATTCGTTATTTCATTGATTTATTTGCATATATGATTATTTGAATTTTTATTAAATTTATCTGTCTGTAGATAATTTGGATTAATTTTAGATTGGTTTATAGGTTGCATATAGATTCGTTCATTTATCTGCTTATAGGATTGTTTGATTTGATTTTTCGTTCATTAGGATGTTGATAGATTTAATTTATTGAATATTGGATTAATTGGTTTGTCTATGAATTTGATTTGTTCGTTATTTGATTAATTAGATTTATTTGTTCGTATTCAGACTAATTATTAATTTCATTCTTGTATAGTTTTAGGCTTAGTCTGCTTATTTCTGTTCATTTTATTGATTCTATTAGTTTATATTTGATTTTCTTGAATATATTTGTTTTCCATTATTTTCGCATGAATTTATTGATTCTTTATTTCATTTATTTATTTTTCTGTCTTTTATCGCCTTTTTGGGTTTGTCATATATTCGCCTGTTGCAACTGTATCATTCTTACATGCAGGTTGATGTCCACAAACCCTGGGTCTTCTGGTGATCTGTCTGACGAGGAGCGAACGCGCCTAAGGAGAAGCGAGAGGATTAGACTTCATAAGTTGCGTCTTGTTTCTGATATTCTAATTACCGCTCCTATAGTTGAGGTCCCATTTGACGAGGCGAGGCACGATCTGGCCGACGACGGGTCGGACGCCCTCAGTGACATTATCATGGCGGATGACGACATTCCGCTGAATGATAGTGGTCGTCCAGGAGGAGATGGACTCGCGCCGAGTATTGTCCGTCCGAGTATTTTGGCGGACCATTTTGAGATCAAATCTAGTATCGTGAATATGATACAAAACTCGGTGCAATTCGGTGGACTGGAGCACGAGGATCCAGGCCGACATATTGCTGCATTCTTAGAGGTTTTAGCCACCTTTAAGATGACGGGCATCTCCGATGATGCTATCCGTCTTAGACTCTTCCCATTCTCACTGCGGGACAAAGCCCGGACTTGGCTTCTGTCACAACCCGCAGGGTCGATCACGACTTGGGCAGAGTTGTCACAACAATTCATGCAGCAGTATTTTCCTCCTGAAAAGACACAAAAACTGAGGAATCGCATCATGACTTTTCGTCAGGATGACGATGAATCATTGTACACGGCCTGGGAAAGGTTTAAAGACCTACTCTTGAGTTGCCCGCACCATGAGCTTTCGAAAAGGCATTTGGTGCAAACTTTTTATCAGGGACTCGGGTATGCGTCTCAGGAACGCCTTGATGTATACGCTGGGGGAGACATCGGAACAAAGTTTCCAGGGGAAGCGTGGAGCATTATTGAGAAGGCGTCCCTAAAATCTAAATCCCGGCAGAGTGATAGATCTAGGTCTTCATCTGCCAAGGCTGGTGTGCATGCCGTGGATAACTATACGGCGATTTCGGCACAGATAGCGGCTCTGGCTACGAGATTCGATAACTCTCAGCAACACGTAGCGTAGTCCGATTGTTTGTGTGAGCAGTGCGGGGTATCTCACGAGCCTGGCTCGTGTGCTCAGGGGGTGATGTATACAGGCCACGAGGAAGTGGACTACATGGGTAATCAGACGAGACCTCAGAATAACCCTTACAGTAACACTTATAATCCGGGTTGGAGAAATCACCCGAACTTCGGGTGGAGATCTGGTTCTTCTGACCAGAACCTGCTCGGATATCAGCAGAGGGCCCCCGCATAACAACAGTCCCAACAGCGTTACCAGTCCAACCAACAGCCTTACCAGTCCAACCAACAGCCCTACCAGTCCAACCAACAGCCATACCAGACTCGTGGTCAATCGTCCCAGCAGAGACCGAACCAATACCAGAACTAGGGCGCCGAGAGCAGCTCCCAACAGCACGCCCCTCATGGTATGTCTAAACTGGAGGAAATGATGTCTCAGCTCCTTACCAACACCTCTAATACCAATCAGATCGCTGAGCAGCGCTACCAGCAGCATGAGGAGCGCTTCACGAATTATGAGGGAGAGATGAGGGGCCAAAAGGCGTCGATGCAGGCCATAGAGAACCAGGTTGGCCAGATGGCAAAGATGATGTCTGAGAGACAGCAGTGTGGTCTTCCGGGCAACACTGAGCCGAATCCGAGGGGGCATGTGAATGCCATAATGACGAGGAGTGGTAAAACCACGGGACCTGACACATCGGGCTCACCACCGATCACTGAGACGGTCCAGACTGAGTCTTCGGACGAGGTGCACGCTAGGCGAGTCCCAGCAAGTACAGCACAGTTACCGAAGCCAGTCACAGATTACACTCCTCCTGTCCCGTACCCTAGCAGACTTAGGAAACAGAAGGACGAGGCCCAATACGGGAAATTCCTTGAGCTGTTCAAACAGCTACACATAAACATCCCGTTTGTGGAGGCTTTGGCCCTGATGCCTAAGTACGCGAAATTTCTGAAGGACATCGTCACAAACAAGCAAACACTTGAGGACCTGTCCTGAGTTCTGTTGAACGAGAACTGCTCTGCAATTCTACAGAATAGACTGCCCATGAAGATGGGAGATCCTGGTAGCTTAACCATCCCTTGTCTGATAGGTAATATGACTGTCAGTAATGCACTTGCAGACTTGGGGGCCAGCATAAACCTTATGCCTTATAAGGTTTTTGAGAAGTTGGATCTGGGTGAACCGTCACCCACCAGGATGAGTATTCGCCTTGCTGATCGTTCGATCAAGTATCCACGGGGGTTTGTAGAAAATATGCTTGTCAAGATTGACAAATTTATTTTCCCTGTGGACTTTGTTATCCTGGATATGGATGAGGACTCTAAAGTTCCTCTGATTCTTGGACGTCCTTTCCTTAACATGGCAAGGACGATTGTTGACGTGGTTGCGGGCCAGATCACACTCCGAGTCAATGATGAGCACGTGACTTTTGACATTCAGAGGTCGATGCGCCATCCTGAGAGCCAAGACGATACACTATACTATCTTGGTATAGTAGACCAATGTGTCAGCTCTCATGTCAGAGTGCTTGGGAGAGAGATGTTTCGGACACACATCTGTTGTGTGGGAGCCTAGATGGCATTATGCAGGAGGGCCATAGAGATGAGCAGCCAGTCTATCAAATCGGTGATGATGGTTCCCAAAGTCCGGAACGTTTTGTGGAAATTAAGAGAGAGGAAGAGGAGAAGGCGAAGCCGTCTGTTGAGGACCCACCGTCTCTAGAGCTGAAGGAGCTCCCACCGCATCTCGAGTATGCATTTCTGGATGAGGAGGGGCGTCTACCGGTGATCATATCGTCTTCATTGTCTATGGAAGAAAAGAGCGAGTTGTTGAAAGTTTTGAAACTTCATAAACGGGCAATTGCCTGGAAGATCATGGACATCAAGGGGATTAATCCCTCATTTTGTACTCATAAAATTTTGATGGAGGATGTCCATAAGCCTTGTGCACAGCACCAAAGGCGTCTGAACCCGAACATGCAAGAGGTTGTTAAATCCGAGGTAATTAAATTGCTTGATGCTGGATTGATATATCCTATCTCGGATTCTGTTTGGGTTAGTCCTGTGCACGTCGTGCCCAAAAAGGGTGGCATGATGGTGGTCACGAATGATAGGAATGAGTTGATTCCTACGAGGACCGTCACGGGGTGGAGAGTTTGCATTGACTATCGCAAGCTCAATGACGCCACCCGCAAGGATCACTTCCCGCTTCCATTCATCGATCAGATGTTGGAACGACTGTCGGGGAAGTTGTATTACTGTTTCCTTGATGGTTTCTCGGGGTATTTCCAAATCCCTATCGATCCTGTGGACCAGGATAAGACGACCTTCACATGCCCTTTTGGCACATTCGCCTACAGGCGTATGCCATTTGGGCTGTGCAATGCGCCGACGACCTTCCAGCGTTGCATGATTGCCATTTTTCACGACATGATCGAGGACTCCATGGAGGTGTTCATGGATGATTTTTCAGTCTTTAGGAGTTCTTTCGATCAGTGTCTAGGGAATCTGGAGCGGATGCTGCAGAGGTGCGAGGAGACCAGTCTTGTGCTGAATTGGGAGAAATGCCACTTCATGGTGAAGGAAGGAATAGTCCTCGGGCACAAGGTCTCTCAAAATGGGTTGGAGGTTGATCCTGCCAAAGTAGATATCATTTCTAGGCTCCCTCCGCCCTCCTCTGTCAGAGCTATCCGCAGTTTTTTGGGTCATGCGGGTTTTTACAGGCGATTCATCAAAGACTTTTAAAAAATTGCCCGTCCGATGACCCGATTGTTGGAGAAGGATGCACCGTTTGTCTTTGGTGCAGAGTGTGTGAAGGCATTTGGCCTTCTGAAGCGTTTGCTTGTTGAGGCCCCTATATTGGTAGCACCCGACTGGGGACTGCCATTCAAGATCATGTGCGACGCGCGAGTGACTTCGCGATAGGGGCGGTCTTGGGACAGCGGAAGGATAAGCACTTCCACCCGATCTACTACGCTAGTAAGACTCTTCATGATGCTCAAGAGCATTATACCACGACTGAGAAAGAGCTTCTAGCTGTAGTGTTTGCATTCGACAAGTTTAGATCGTATTTAGTGCTGTCGAAGACCATTGTCTATACGGACCATGCAGCGATCCGATACCTTTTTAGCAAACAGGATGCGAAACCGTGCCTGATTAGGTGGATCCTGCTGCTGCAAGAGTTCGATATAGAGATTCAGGACAAGAAGGGTGCCCTGAATGTTGCCGCTGATCATCTGTCCAGACTCGAGCATGATGATGCCGAGAACTGCGCATGGGATACCATTAATGACAATTTTCCCCACGAGTTCTTGATGAGCGTCGAGTCGGTGGAAGATGTATCGCCATGGTTCGCGGATTTTGCGAACTACCTCGCGTGCGGGATCCTCATCAAAGGATTGTCGCACCAGCAAAAGAGGAAGTTCTTTGCGGACCTCAAGCATTACTTCTGGGACGACCCATTTTTGTTCCGGGTCGGGGCAGATCAGCTGATTCGCTGTTGCGTGTTCGGGGTTGAGGCGGCGCAGATATTGCGTGATTGTCACAAGGGGCCTACCGGAGGTCACCACGGAGCGAATTACACTTTCAAAAAGTGTTAGACTCCGGGTTTTATTGGCCCACACTTTTCCGTGACGCTCAGATATTGGTCGGTGCATGTGATTCGTGCCAGAGGGCGACAAACATATCGGCACGCGACCAAATGCCGCAGAATCCCATCCAAGTCTGTGAGGTCTTTGACATTTGGGGCATAGACTTCATGGGACCAATCCCCTCCTCACGGGGTAATAAATACATACTCGTGGCGGTTGACTATGTGTCAAAGTGGGCCGAGGCGCAAGCCTTACCCACAAATGATGCCCGAGTAGTCGTGAGGTTTGTTAGAGGCTTGTTCTCGCGGTTTGGTGCCCCGAAGGCACTAATTAGTGACCGTGGCACGCATTTTTGCAATGCGCAGCTTGATCGCGCATTAGCACGATATGGTGTTCACCACAGGTTATCCACCCCGTATAATCCACAGACAAGTGGACAGGTGGAGGTCACAAATCGTGGATTGAAGCGAATCCTTGAGCGGTCGGTTAATCAAAACCACAAGGATTGGGCTGACAAGCTTGATGACGCGCTGTGGGCCTTTAGAACTGCCTACAAGATACCTATTGGGACGACTCCCTTTCGGCTGGTCTATGGCAAAGCGTGTCATCTCCCTGTCGAGTTGGAACATAGGGCATTCTGGGCTCTTAAAACGGCGAATTTGGATCTTAAGACCGGCGGTGAGACCTGTTTCTTACAGATTCACGAGCTGGAGGAGCTTAGGAAGCAGGCCTACGAGAGCTCGATATTGTATAAAGAGCGCACAAAGAGACTCCACGACAGTCGCCTGAAAAGCCAGAAAGATTTTCAGGTAGGCGATTTAGTTTTGCTTTATAATTTTCGCCTGCGCCTTTTTCCTGGAAAGTTGAAATCCCGCTGGATAGGACCGTACACCGTTAAGGAAATATATCCATACGGTGCTGTCTCGGTCGCAAATTCTGAGGGTTTGATTTTCAAAGTCAACAGTCATCGCCTAAAAGTCTATATTGAAGGACCGGTTGACCAAACCGTAAGGGAAATCGATCTCTACGCCCCACACGCCTCATAAAGTGTGGGGAAGTGAGTCTAGCTAGCGACTCGTTAATAAATATAGCACGGCGCGTATGGGCGCGCCAAATGGGGTAGTAGGTAATTAGTTAGTTTATAACTTAGTTAGTTTAAAATTTCTTAGCTTTAATGTCGTTTCGAGTTTTGTGCAGGTTCATACAGGTTTGATCGGAGCCAGAAGGAGCAATGAAGCACATACAGTCGCCAAACAGGTTAAACTTAGCTAAAATGATGTTTTCGGACGAATTAGAACCGCTGCGCGTGAAACTGCAGTTGCAGCTTCAAAACTGCACATCTGCAGGTCGTGCACGGTCAAGCGCACGCCCGTGCAGCTGACCGTGCATGACCCAGTGCACTGGGGTGCATAGATGGGTGCAAAAAGGATGTGCACGGCTAGGAGCACGCCCGTGCACCTGACCGTGCGGGCCAAAAAAGCCCAGTCCATTCACATGGGTATAAATACTACCTTAACTTCATAACCCTAACACTCTTGCACCCCCAACCGCACACTCGTTCCACCTTGCAAAAACCAACCGAAAATCATCACTTTTGGCTCAAAATCTTCGCTCCTTTCCTTCAAATCCACCGAGGTACGAATCCCTTCATATTATTTGCACTTGTATTCGGGATTTTTAGTGTAGATCTGTTTTGTTTTCGTATGTTAGGTCTTGATTTGCGGGTTCTCTTCATAAAAAGTAATAAACCCACTAATCTTGTTTAGTTTTAGTTTGTAATAGTTTAGTTTCTGTTTATTGTTAATAAAACCTTGCACTCGCCACCCCAAATCGTATTTACATTGTTAATCTTTAAAGAATAGTTGTGATTTGGGGATTTTGGGAGAGTTGGGTGCAAAAATACACAAAATTCTGCAACTGTGCAGTCGTGCACGGCCAAGCGCACGCCCGTGCAGCTGACCGTGCACCCCCAGACCTGTGCTTGTAAATCAAGGCTGCACGGCCAGGTGCACTGCTGTGCACATGACCGTGCACCCCCAGACCTGTGCTTGTAAATCAAGGCTGCACGGCCAGGTGCACTGCTGTGCACATGACCGTGCACCCTCAACAGATTCAGGTCAGAACGTACAGAAGTCTATTTTGGACATCCGGGACTTCTATTTTTGGTATTCTAACAGCTGAATCGTCAATTTTTTGTGCAGATGGCAGCTAGATTCCTCAACTTTGACAACCGTAAGAGCAGGGACGCCCCGTGCATCCCTGAATTCACTAAATTATGGAACCGGAGACGGTCAATTGGGAATCCCCTTCGACTCAACCTGGGACTGCTGGACACACTCAACCAGCGTACCAGGTTTGATATGATGGTTTCACCCCAGATGTTGAACCTCTTGACCATAAATCGACCGGTCTACCTTCAGCCTACGATCGAGTTTTTAGCTACCTACAAATATAAGAAACCGGCAGAGGGAGAGCAAAAGACGTTCCATGAGAAAGACATTAAGTTTAGGCTGGGGGGAAAGTGGCACAAGATGTCGGTTGCTAGATTGGGAAGATTGCTGGGAATATACAATGAGCTGGAGACAGACTCAGAGGATTTCCTAACGACTCATTGTTTTGCTGATAACAATAAGAGGGGTGCTTTTTGGTCGAGGATTGCCATTGGACCACCATATAACCCACGAAAGTCCAAGGCAACCAAGATCGTGGACCCGTTACTTCGTCTGCTTCACCACACCTTCAGTCACACTATATGTGGCCGAAAGGACAGTTCGGGGAAATGTCCTACTCCCGATCTATTATACTTCTACCATTTGGTTGAGGGTGCCCCCTTGAACTTGGCCGCACGAATGGCCGAGTTCTTTCTCACTGCTGGGGGCACCAAAGACGGGAGTGTGATTCACGGTGGTGAATACATCACGATGATCGGTGAAGCCTTGGACATCTTGACCGACGAGGTCAAAGCTGGACTAGAGCTTGTCACAAACGGGTCCTTCATTGATCTGCGCTCGCTGTGGAGGCAGAAGCTATATGAGAGTACACCAGATGGACCACGCCTCATCGCAAATGGGGTGATTTGGGACCCTCTGCCTCCCACACCCCCTGAGGATGAGCACATGGTAGATAATGAGCAGCCGGGAGGAGGCCATGAGCATGAGGGAGGCGGAACACCGACAGGGACGCCACCTCAGACACCACCGCGTCCCGATCAGCAGCAATGGCCTCCTGGCATCCCCTCGTATCCAGAGTTTTATCAGCAGTTCCAGACCATGGATCTGACAGTGCAGCAGATTAGTGCACAGCAGGGGACTTACCAGCAGGAGCAGCAGTACCTGCGCAGCGGTCTGGAGCAGGTGCAGGACGACGTACGTGCTGGTTTTGATTATTTATTTTCAGGTTTGGAGAGAGCTCATCCAGGGTACTTCAGAAGTCCTCCCCGGTTCACTCAGAGAGGTGCCCCTGGCGACCAGCCAGGAAGCTCCAGTCAGCACCAGTGGGGCTGGGGAAACCAGTAGCCGCCTAATCTGTATGATTTCAGTTGTTAGTGTTTATTTGTTTATGCTTTTAGTACGTTCTTTTCGGGTCTGCGTACCAAAGACATTTTAGCATTTGTTTTTGAACGATTTCTTTTCAGTATTTTTATCGCTTTTGTAGTTTAATTTAGTTAAACATGTGGATGTGATTGATGGTTTTGATGAGTTTGTTTTTTTGTCAAGAATGTTGATATTGCAGGGAACTGGCGAGCACCGTTATCGGGGCTCATGCCGTCCATTTACCCGGGCGTTTCTTCGACACCAGGGGAGTATTATTCTCCTTTTTCCCACTATTGATAGCTAATTCATAAACGTTGTCTATCGTCACATTGGGGACAATGTGAATTTCAAGTGTGGGGAGGGATTACATCTTGTTTGTCCTCTTGTATATATATATATGTTAAAAAAAAAACCTTTAAAAGTACATATATGTATATATTCTCATATAAACATCAAGCCTAACTAAATTTTGATAAAGATAACTCGAGGCGCGACAAACAGATGAGATACGAGCGTGTTAGATTCGTATACTTGCACCCATTTCCTTCCGGTTACGTGAGCATTTGAGCCTTAAAGTAGATTATCATTTCTTTGACATGCTTTCGAGTGAGCCGGATGTTTTGTGTAATTTAGAACTTGTCATTAGCATACTTGTTTAGATCAGAAACGTGTGACACTGTACGAACATGATTGAGGCATTTAGGATAACCTTTTGATTTAAGCCTTTTCTTTTCGTTCTATCTGTTTTCCCGCACCCAAACATTATCCCCTAGTTAACCATGTTGAACCTAATCCCGTGTTTTTTCTTGTTTACCGTACCATTTCGCCACTTACCCAAATTTAGCCTTTTTCTTTTAAACCTTTTGTGTTAAAGCTCGGTTTAGGTTAATGTTTGACTCGTTTTTGCGTTGTAAATAGTTCGGGTTCGGGTTTGTATATTTAGAGCCCGTTTGTGATTATATTCGTGTTTCTATATCAGTTATATCTTAGATATATAAAAAAAATTCCATAAAAATAGAACACCCTAAAATAGGGTGAGTTAGCAGTGATCGAGCAGATTTTAGAGCTTTAAAGTTAGAAATTGTGTGTTTAGCTCGATTTGAATAAAATGCGGTTATGTTCGCGTATGTATTGAATAGTAGTTTTTGCTTCAGTTTAGTTAGACTTAACCGCCGAGTTTTAGCCTTTTCGTCACTGTGTATATTTCCATTCCACACCCTTACCCTTGCCTGACATTACAACCCTCATAAGACCTCTTGATTTGTGCTTTTTCACACGTTAGTTGGTGAAGACTAGATCTTTTGACAAGCTTATGATATTACACGATTCATTGTCTTGGCAATGGAGCGATTTACACATACACATTACACGTATGTATCATAAATAAAATCGAGTGTGTGTGAACATTGTGAGTCGTGTACGGGTTAGCATGCTTTGTGGATCGGAAGCGAGTCGTTGCTTTTTAGTATCTTGTCCCTGTTTATACCTCTTGTGGGCTTTGATTATTATCGTTTGTACAGGTTATCTTTTGTCTTTGTTGCCTCTTGGCGAGTTTTTCGTTTATTTATGTTTTGTTGTTTGCTTGAGGACAAGCAAAGTTCAAGTGTGGGGAGGTTTGATATACGTTAAAATATACATATTTAAATCCCCGATTAAGCTCCCAAAATACGCCGTTTTCGACCCTAATTGCACGAAATTGGTACTTAACCGCTTCATATATTTATTTCAGGTCTTAAACGGCGCCTCAAAGACAAAGTCGAAGAAATCGGGCTAAAAACGGACAAGACGGACAACTTCTACAAAATTGACCAAGTCTGGAAGTTGTGCACGGGGGTGCCAAATCTGTGCACCCCCGTGCGGGTCACATCTGCTCGGGAACAAAAGTGCACGGCCAGGCGCACCAGGCAGTGCACTCCTGGTTGCTTGGCAACACGAAGACCAGCACGGCCGTGCCAAATCAAGATATTTTCAGGAATCACCCAGCCACTTGCCCACTTGACCACTTGCACGTCAACTCAACAAAGCAAAAGTGCACGGCCAGGAGCACGGCCGTGCACCTGACCGTGTACACCTTCGAAATCTGTTTAAATACAGAACACAGCCCACTGTTATCAGGCATTGGGTTGTGGAGAGCAAATTTGGGTGATTTTCTGGACATTCCAAGCTGCTGGTCAGGCGTTTGACAAGCTCAGGATCTCATCCTAATCATCTAACATCATCCAATCCTTCACATTCAAGATTTATGGTTTGATCTATAAACTTTAAGTTTGTTCAAATCTGAATATTTTGGCTTGTTTGTGTCGTTTATGTATTGTATTATAGTCTACGGATAATATCTAGTAATCGTTTGTAGTTAAAACAATCGTTTGTATGAAATCACGTTTTGTATGAATTTGGCGTTTTTCATGTCTGGATCTTGATGATCATAGTGCAACCTTGTTTCATTGTTGTTGGATTTGTGATTATGTTTAAGTGACTTTGATGATTGTGGAATGTGTTAGGCGGATTACTTGTTGAAGAAACCGTCCGTTTAATCGTCCGGTAGTAAACTAGTTAACTTGTTGATAAAGTTTACACCATGAAACTGTAACCGGGTATTGGTTTGGTTAAAGTCGCTTGAGCAACGATTATGAATGTTTACCGGCACGTAAAAGAGTTTTAAAAGCTTAATGGTGTTGTTACCAATCTTTGACATGGTTAATTATCTTTGTTAGTTATTTTGGTGAAAATGGCGATCTTAGTAGATTTGTGTTCAAAGTTGGTAAAATGGAATAGGTTGTGAAATGCTCTACTTTATGCTAGTCTAGGTGGTCGTATTGTGTATTCGATATTGCTTTCCTGAACTAGTGCGGTTGAGGACTCCCGAAAGGTGATACTAACCTTTATTTAAAAGATCCACATGAGATTATATCAGCTGCTCGCTAATGAACAACTTGAAGTGGTTAACGTGTGTATTCGTGTTAGCTTTCTGTATAGTTGTCATGTTAGGATGCCCGAGAGGGACACTAACTATCGGAAAATGGGAATGTTGATCACACGCCTGTGTTTTATATGATTTGTAGATAACATGCTAGGGTTGTGTTTATAGTCACATTTTCTATTTGGAGTCTTATATGTGTTATTTACATGTTTTAGAATTAATTTAGTTTTAAACAAAACTCAAACTTATCTTTTACTTACTGGTGAATCGGGGATAGAGTTTTAGTACCATTGCTCCGCGCGCGTCCATGGATCGATACTTGGTTCTTATCTGTACTTACTACATATATGACAGGGTACACTTGCCCTAGTGTGTGTATTTTAATATGAAGGTCGAAACCATTTTTTATAAATATTAAAGCAAAAACGTGTGTTAAAATCCATTGTAAAATATGTATAGTTACGCACACGTCACTTATAAACCCTAGGTTTTAATGAAAAACTATCGAAAACTGTTTAATTGATGAAATTGTTGATAGAATGATGTTTATCGGCCATATTAGGATAAAAACAAACAAAAATTTGATGTTGATCATCGTCAGAATGAATTTGATAATTTTGATTAAGAACAGTCATATTCGACCGTTTCAATAGGTCGAATGTAGTCTGAAAACGGTCGAAGGTATAATTTTTGGTCGAATGAACAATATTTTCATTTACTTTCTACATTCGAACCAAATATCTACATTCGAACAAACAAGATTCTTCATTCGAACCCACGTTTGGTCGAGGGAAGACTTCTTGACCAAAATTTCATATTTTGTCCGATTTTGATAAATTTCATGATTTTGTTTTGCAGATTTTCAATGGCTGAGCAACAAAATCTGGAAAAACAGGTTGCTGAACAGGAGAAATCTAAGGAGAAGGAGCTATTATTTGAAGTGGATCATAACTGTTGTGCTTTCATCAGAGAGGTGAAACAACATGTTGCATTTGCCGGAATTGTTGATTTGCTACGAAGAAGCGGGGTAATTTATGCTATTGCTACTCCAGCATCCATTTACAAAGATCAACAAGAAGAGTTTTGGAAGAGCGCTGTTATAGATTTCTGGGATAACAAGACGGCAATCAGAAGCAAGATTCATGGAGAGTTAGTGCTTGTTACATAAGAAGATATTAGAGAAGCATTGGATTTAAAAGATTCTCCTACTGATCCAAGGAAACTTTCTTGGATTGGTAAAATACTTTGCTTTCTCAGAATGAAGTATAACGGTCCTATCACAGACGGTTTACTGCATAAAGCTAAGCTGTGTCCATAGTTTAAGTATTTGGCGCATGTTATTCTACATGTCTTTGGACCAGTTAGAAGCAGCTATGATGTGATGAGGAGCAGTATTAGTTCATTGATGGTTGCATTGGTGTTGAACAAACCATTCAACTTATCCGGAATGATATTTGATCATATGCTAGAGGTGCTGAAAGGGTTGAAGGTTGATAAGTTTTGATGTACCCAAGATTTCTATAGATGATTTTCGACAAGAAGTATCCAAATCTGAGAATAGATCCGAAGCAGATTTTGGTTCAGCATCACATGAATTTGAGTACTTTGAGTAGAATGAAAGCTTACAAGGGTGTTCCAGAGAACGAGAGACCACCACACAAGAACTTATTTGGTCATCTAATTAATCCGGGATATAAGAATCCAGGTGATAACAAAGCTAGAAATGATGATAGTGCATCTGATACTGATGATCTGTTATAGCCAGTTGATCCTGAAGCAAAGAGAAAGAGACAGGTAATCAACAAGGGTGCAAAATCAGGAAAGGGTAAAGCTAAAGTTGTGGAAGAAGCTGCACCTAAATGACAGAAAAGTGTTGCTAAAAAGAAGAAGACTGGGAAAAGCAAGACTTTGCTTATTGATGAGGAGTTTGTTGATTCTAAAGAGACTCAGAATAATGAGGAATAGGATTCTGGTGATGAAACTGTCAAGACCACCAAGCCCAAGGCCACTGAGGCTGGTGAGATTGAGAGTTTGAACAAGACGATTGAAGAACAACAACAGAAGAGTCCAATCATTTTTGAAGAAGGAGAACTTGGATTGGAAGACCAAGATCTTATTGGATATCCAGTTGCTGTTGGAAAGATTTTGAAGCAAAGTTCAAATCTATGGCTAAAAAGACAAATCCGAAGAAGAAACGTGATAGGGAGATTGAGATACTAGTTGCAGGAAAGAAAGTTCCTGACATTGGAAGCTCGAAAGCTGCCACACTTGTGACATCCCCAGTAGCTAAGAAATCAAAGAAATCTGTTGAAGAAACTGCTGTTAATCCTCCTGCAGATTTTGAAGCTACATTGGAAAATGTATTGAGGAAGTTTCAAAAGAAGAAGTATCATGTTGCTGAAACTTCTACACCTCAGGTTACTGTTTCTAGTGATGTGATGGAAGCAGTTAACCAAAAGATTGCTGATTTGATGAAAATGTTTAACCTGCAACAACAAGAGATTGAAAAGCTGATGAAGAATGAAAAGAAGATGTTAGAGGTTGTTGTATCCTCACAAGAAAGCCAAGAAGAGTTGGAAGCAAAGATTAAGTAGCTTTAGGAAGAAAATTAGAAGCTGTTAGGGCATGAACAGAGGAATACTCGAAGAATCAAATGTCTTCAGTTTGAGAACAAAAAGATTAGAACAAACAACAAGAGTTTGAGGTAGCTGATTGATGATTTGTATGAAAAAGCTCCACAATTGATAGATGGAGAAGAAGATCAAGAACGAGAAGAACAAGTTAATTATGAACCATCTGAATCTGAAAAAGATGAGGATGAAGATGATGATGATATAGATGATGATGATGCTGGTGATGATCCTAAGAAGAAGAAAGATGGTGATGATGGCGGTTCTGGTAAAGGTTCAAATGATGGTAGTTCTGATGATGATGATGATGCAGATAAATACAGATATGAGAAGAGAAAATCTGTTAAGAAGGATGCAGGTGAATCAAGTTCTAAGAAAGCACCCAGTGGAAATACTGATGATGACAGTATTTTCTGGACTGAAAAGATACGAGCCTTATCAGATGAGGACAAGAATCTATATCGTCAGATGCTTACTCAGAAAGTTTGGATGATCGAATTGACTGGAAAGTTTCCAGAGATACTTGAGTCTGATGATTTAAAACATGAGTTGGAGTATAATGATCCTGACTTAGAGGATGGAAAATTTTCTGCAGCCGTTGCCAAAGAGATTTTAGAGGGATTGGCAAAGCAGTTTGGTAAATCTCTTAAGGAGTTGATGAGTGATAATGAAATTCCAAACATTCCTGAAAAAGAAGCTGGAAATCATTCTGATGATAGAGATAAACCTGTGTTTGAGGATGTTGAGATAGACAATATCACAAGTGAAGAATATCCTGAATACTTTAGAGATAAACAGGATGACGTGATTCATGAGTTTACTGAAGAAGTTCTGGAACAGGCTGAGAAGAAGAGCAAGACATTCGTTGATGATGTTTTCAAGAATGTTGATAATCAGAAGCCGAATGTTGAAAAATCTGATGATCTGAAGAGTTTGTTAAGAAGGCTTAAAGAGAAAGAATCAAACCAACCCAAAACTGAAGTTCAGGGTGGGTTTTATAAATATCACAATGAACTGTTCAAAGGTAGAGCTCTTGGATGGAAATACCTTAGGCAGTTGGGGTGCGTTGCACTGAAGTGGGAGAAAGGAATTCTGTATTTTCACAGATTCCATGACATCAAGACGCTACTATACTGGGTTGTGCGTGATATCTGCAGACACACTATGACTGGTGCAACTGTTAACAATGATGCAGTTGGTTACTTTGCAGATCGTATGGCTAGAGAAAGCAGAACGAGATAGGATGTGTTCAGTTCACAGTATCCTATCAGGAAGGTTCATAAAGAAATTGATCAGATTACTAGGCTGAACAAGGTTACTTTGAAGTACAAACCACCGACAGTGTTGAAGCATACTCCGTTGATGCCTATACAACAACACTTCAGCAAAGAATTTGTCTTGTGGTACTATGATTGGAGAACCGCAGAAGCCATCATCTTACTAAAAGACAAAAGGGAAGAATACAAGAAGATACACATTTTTGATCCCATGTGGTTGATAAACTATTCTTATGAAGATATAATCATGTTGTATTACAATCCAATCTATTGTGAGGAGAAGGATGGTGAACAAGCGATGGAATATAATCGTGTGGTATGTTTGTGTTTCGCTTGGGATTTCAATGCAGGATGTGATTATGATAAGAAGTTGGGAAAGTTCGTGAAGGTTAATGAAGTAAAGAAGAAATCAAAACCAAAACCCGAGCCAGTGATGACGAAAGAGCAGAAAAAGAATCTACGTATCAAGTTGATGAACAAAACACTCGATTACCAACGTCAACAATCCAAGCAATATTCGAGGGGGAGTTTGTAGATGCATATTGCGACTAGTTGCTTTGGATTAACAAAATAAAGTGTTTTGTACTAATACGAGAGGTCGAAGGTGGTTTTGGTTAGGTCGAAGGAAGACTTAAAGTGGTCGAAGGAAGAAGACTCTGGACAGAAGATTGGTTCGAGCTTAGTCACAGGTCGAAGGAGCACATTCGACCTTGACGAGAGGTCGAATGTGGCCTTCTATATAAGCTGAAAATTTTGTTTATTTTATAACTTTTGCCATTTGTGTTTGTGTGTGAGGTCTAGTTTCTCTACCTAGGTTTTGACCTTTCTGAAATTGAATTATAACAGTGTAAACCTATTTGTAATCAAGTTTTATCAAGTTATTAATGAGATTGGAGATTGAAAAGTTAATTGATTGTGTTTTATTCATTGCATATCATATTGTAAACATTCTAGGGTTTCCGCACCTGGATTGTTAGACTTCTGTGATCACATAAATGTTTTTATTAAAACCGATCCATCTATAAATAAAATGGAACTGAAGTGGATGCTGAAAGTTACGGGATTCCTCCTTGAGGGTTTAAGTTTTGCATTAACCAGTACATAAAGTTACACAATACATGAATTAGGGTTACATAATTACACACACCACCCTACACTAATAACTATTATACAATAATAAAGCCTTATTTAATATATTTAATGTACCCATCGTAGTCTAAGCGGAGAGATTGTAACACCTCAACCGATGGTGGAAACATCGGGATGTCACGTATTGATAATTGTTCAGTAACTCATGGTAAATAATAAGTTTCAATAATCAATTAAATGAATTACATACAATTGTTCTAAAAAGAATTTGTACATCAAATGAGAAACACTAAGTATAAATCTTCAAGCATGAAATCTAATCTTCAAGCAACACTATAACCTGAAACATGTTAAGTTGGAAAATATTTTGGGTCAACAAAAGTTGGTGAGAATACATAGGTTTTGTTTTCATAAAAAAATAGTCTAAAGCAATGTAGCACAATTCATGTGTCAAATGTTAATCTAAGTCTACATGTGAAAATAAAAACACAAAGTATAGTATGCACATAATTAATCCTCCGATAAAGTTTAGGTCCATCCCGCATCCATGGTTCTCCTTATAAAGTTTAGGTCCATCCCGCATCCACGGTTCTCCTTATGAAGTTTGGAACGAGAACAATCACCCGCGCTCCCCATAGAAATGGACAATGAATCTAGGTGGGGTTGTCAATCCAATAGATCTACCATTGTATATCGCCGGCTTAATCAAGGTTAATGATTATGTAAGTTTAAGTTTAAGTCTAACAGCTTTTGCATAAGACATATGGCATCAAAGATTCACACAAGACACGTAATAGAATTGTACATGTTGAGTATAAACGTTTAACATGTTTCACCCCCCAAAAAAATGTAAAACAGTAAAAGAAAGGTGCTATGTAAACTCACCTTAACAATAGTATTGAATCTTTTTGAGATAGTCTAGATGTGGTCCAAACGTTTTCAAGTATTACCCTATGTTCAAGGCAATAAATAAGTGTTTGGGAAAAAAACTTAAAAGTCTATGTTTTCTAGTCTAAAAGTATTCTAGGGTTCCTAATTTGGGGATTGATGTACGTTAAATAATTAATTTAAAATAATTGTTAGTTAAATAATACGTAAAGGAATTAAGAAAATAAATAAGTAAAAGAATTCTTTTTGTAAGATCTTGATCAAGGGTGGTTGTACTAAAATATTATAATGTGAAAATAATTTTTATAAAATTATTTTCTTAATTAAAGAGTATATAATACATTATAATTTATTAATCAAAAAATGGAAATAATATTTAAAAATATTAAATTTCATAAATTTCAGGTTATAAAATTATATTTCTGATCTAGTTTAATAAAAATAATTTATATGAAAAATGTTGGAAAATGAATTTACTATGATTAAAATAGGATAAATTGATTAAAAATAATTAATACTTTTTTTTTTCGGAAAATAAAATTTAGGTTTTATAAAGTTTATAACATTGTAAGTCTAAAATAATTTTTGTAGAATTTTTATAAATCGTTTAGTATTATTTCAAGAATTTTCAATTTATTTATAAATAAACTTGTAATATTTAATATATATATTAAATAAATGAATTTTCTTAAAATAAAAATTATATAATAAATTTTATTAGTTATATATCATAGAATCAATTTTGTAGAATTGATAAGTCATATTAGGTATTTTAAATATATTATAGCATCATTAATCAAATTATATAAAGAAAACATGGAATATTAATAACTAAAAAAATATGTTGTGGGGGAAGGATCTGTTAGTCCAAGATCCTTCCCGGGTATCAAACAAACCACTCAATGGATGCAGAATATCGATTGAATGGTGAAGAACAAAAGATTAAATCGATGAACAATTTATTATTGCTGCTTCACCTTGCACACAATCTCTAGGATTGTCTGGTACAAGGTGGTGGCTCTAGAATTACAATGAAAGATCTAATGAATGTCTAACCCTAAAATGAAATTAAATAAGACATTATATAGGGTCCACTAACCCCTTTGGCCCACATGGCCTAACCCAGGCCCATTAACTAAACTAGCCCAATTAACACAAACAGGCTTAATAAAGACAAGCCTAAACCTCTAAAATCTAGCCCAACAATATCCCCCTAGGTTTATGCTGTCTTTATCATGGCTTAGTAGGAAGAATCTTTAGATCTTGATCTTCCAATCTTGGGTTCTCTCTTGTTCTCTTGGAGGTAGCTTCACAACTTTAATCACCATCAGCTTTTGCTTGAACATATTGCTAAAAAGAGAACGTGTGAGGAGGATTCTCAGAAGCTCTTTTCTTTGTCAATCTTCTCTTTCAAGCAACTTCACAGGTACTTCTTCAGTTGTACTTCTCATTGTCAAAAGATGATTAAATTCAGGTTCTTTTGACTCAGGTACATCTTCTCAGTGTGGTGATTCATGCTTGTCAGCAACTGGAACTCTTTCATTCTTCATCAACCCATGTTTCTTGATTTGTATAAATTCTGCAAATTCTCAGAATTTTGTGAGCAAACAATTTTATGCAATATGGGTTCCAGTATATACATGAACACCAAGTACATCAGTGTACTTCCAATTTAAATTCTCAAAACCTGAATTTCCTTCGAGAATCGGTCAAAACTTCAAGAATGGTCAATTTTTCATAATAGATAAACAAATTAAAATTAAAATTCAAACTAATTACAATGCATCTTTTTGGTGAGAATCATGTGCAAGAAGATCATATCAGCTTTGTCAAAATGCAACACATCGTTAGTATATATGTTCTGGTATACTTATTAAAGTGCCAGAAAGCAGTCCAAGACGATTACCAGCATCATTTATCCACTTAAACAAACATACACACACGTCTTCAAGTCCAATATTTATCTTATTTTCTTAACGTGTGTTAGACCGAAATAACTGTGTGTCCCACATCATGACATACCCGTGCGATCAAGGTATGCACAAAGCTTCTTCATAACAGGTGAGTAAATTGCTGACATCTGTATGTTTTACAAGGTCAAGATCATCGGTGATCAGGTCTGCATATATCTGGATGCAACAAAGAGACCGATGGATTCTCGACCAGGGTTAGGGAAAATACCAAATTTTTGGTATGATCATTGCTTTAGGCTTTTGATATGCGCCTTTAGCTTGAATTGTCTTTGAGAATATGGGTTTTGGCATTTCCTTATCACTCTTTTAAGACATCCTGGCTGTGCCTAGGTCAACATATATCTGGATGCAGCAGAAGGGTAGCCAGGACATCCCCATATGTATCAACAATTTAAAGACCTGAAATCTCAGATTTTGGCAATCTATCAACGCAAGATTTAAGACCATAAAATCATACGACAATGATGTGTTACCCACAAGCTACACAGTCTTTTATCTTTAGCATGTTTTGGACTGAGTTCGTTGTGCAGCATGCCTGCAAGTACATCGTATAATGGAGCTGCAATCACAGTTGATTTAATTTTCTTTTCAATTTTAAAGTGTGACGTGTGACAGTTCAACAGCTGATGTACTATCATTTCTTCCTTTTCGCACCATGAAATCTCATTTTCAGAAATTTTCTATTGTTTTTTGTATTTTTCTGAGGATATATATCCCCTTAAATTTGTGCTTAAAATTGAAAATTTAAAGAACAAATTTACAACCTAAAACTAAGAATTTTTTTTTTTGTGTTTTTCTAAGACCATTCTCGAATTAATGACCAAACAATTCAAAATTTTAACGCATCAGGTTTTGAGCGTACATCTCTAGCTGATTTTACCTCCATTTTCTCCTTCAAAGGAAACATACTCACTGTTTAAGAAATAAAATAAATGTATAACAGAGAGATGTCACTTGTCATGTGCGTGGAACAACCATTATCAACATACCAGTGGTCGTTGAAAATCCTCCTTTGATGTCCCTGCAGTAAGAAAAGAGATTAATTAAACATTGGTACCCGGGCCATCGCGGTCCTGGGCGCTCCTGAAGCATCTATGAAAGACACTTCTCTCAAGCACATGTCCTTCTTCTCATTTAGGACTAGTGGTGCTGCCGTCTTTTCTTTCCAGACTTGTTTAGGCTTAACAAGCGGTTTTGCTACTTTCGGAGTAGCAGCTTTCGATTTCTGAGGTTGTTTTAATTTCTGTGATTGAACAACCTTCCGCTTGCTCTTGGCAGCATTCCAGTCTCCATCAGACGGTTTAACTTTGGGATTCATGTTCTTCCTTGCCTTAGGTTTTTCAATCTTCATTGGCTTGGAGTAGTAGTTTTCCCTTGGTGTAACCCTCTGATTCTGTCTGTAATAGGGCACATAAGGACGATGTGCACAGTTTCTTGCAATGTGACCAGGTCTTCCACAAGTGTAGCATGTCTGCTTCTTTTCATAAAGATCATATCCCGGTCTATTTGATCCCACTGAGGAATGTGAGTGATGGGATCTGTTGGATGATTTGTTTGCAGGCTTCTTAAAGTTTCTGCTCTGCTTAGAGCATCTTGAACACCCGTGTCAACAAGATTGTGCTTGTGATGAGGACTGTCCTTGAGCTTTTTGTTTAGCTTCAGGAACCTGTACATGAGAGTTAGCACAAGTAGTTTTTCTATGTGGTGGTACGTATTTATCAGTCGTGCCAATAACAGATAACTCAGAAACATTCTTTTTCACATATGGAAGAGCATCTGCAGATAAACTAGACTGTATCTCACAAACATCTGCATTATTAGTGCAAACAATATCATCCCCCTCAACCATAACTTCTACCTTAACTTCATCTGCACATGAGGTAGAGACATTAGTAACATTCACACATTTAAAATCATCGACTGTTGGCGTTATCACACCTGTGTCAGCAGTATTGGATGAGGGATCGTTACATTCTTGTTTAATCTCGACTGGCCTTGAGTACACAGATTCTTCAGATTTTGGCTCAATCGATGATGTGACATTTGATTCAGACGAGCCACTTGATTCAGAAACATGTTGTGGCTCTGCTGAATCCCCCGTTGACTCAGCTGCTCTAGAGGACTCACAACTGGATTCACTCGATTCAACTGATACTGATTTCTCAGATTCGGTTGTTTCGGGTGATTCACATTTGGAGTCACTTTCAGAAGTTGATGGGGCAGCTGGTTCAACGGTCTGTGGTGCCCTGTACTCTTCATAAATCTTCATGAATGTTTTCATGAATCAAACTCAAAGGGCACATTTGAGTCTGATTGGCCTGTCGGTTCAGTTTGCTCAATTTTCGGTTCAGCTTCAAAAACGGTTTCTTTTAAAAACATCATTCAATTTAGTTGTGTTATTTGAAACTGGAACTTCATCTCTCTTCACATCAAAAACTCTGTCAATTTCTTTATTTTTCTCAAAATTTAACGTCTCGGTCTACTTTGAAGCATCTTGAGACTTGACAAAAGTTTTTGATGGGGCTTGCTCATGCTTATGTTGTTTGTTCTTGGGTTTAGAGATTTTTACGGGGACCGATTCAGGTTTGGAAATTTTAACTTGATCCCTCGATGGTCGACTGGTTGGCTCTTCTATTGGAGGACCGTATCCTTTAACAGGCAGAGCCAACAATTCTTCATCCGACATGGGAATTGAGGAATAATTCTCATTAAAGGGTGGTGGAATTTCTACAAACCCCAGACCTTTATTCCTCACTTCCTTTAGTCTGAACTTTAACTGGGTATTGATCATTGTTTCAACTTTGGGACTAGAACAATCAAATTTTTTAAAATTAAAATCGGCATTTTCAAATTTAGATATTTAGTCGATCAATTCCGCGGTTAAAGTATCAGACAGTCGTTTGAAGTGTAAATATCGACACTTGTGATCACTCACCTCCTGATGCAAGCGCTTGATATCGAGTTTTTATTGTTCGACCATTTCTTTATAAGAATTAAATTTCTTTTTAATGTCCCAAGTGGCCATTTTCTCGTATTCAAGCTGCTTGTATGCAGAGAGAGTTTCTTCTCTAAAGCCCTTAATTTTTAACCTGCATCGTTCAGTACAACATGATTCAGCTAAAATTTCAGCGTGTACCTCAGATGCGGATGGCACGTGGTCATTCAGTTGTGCCATGAGAGCTTGAGCAGCGTGAGCGGCAGGAGCAGCAGATGTGATAGGAGCAGCAGGAATGACAGAAGCAGCAGGAGCGACAGATGTGGCGGGAGCCGTAGGAGCGGAAGATATGACAGGAACAGCAGGAACAGATGAGCATGTTGTGCTATAGATACAACTTTGAGAGGGCATTTTTGATTTCTTAACTGTGATTCCCCAAGACATCTTGAATTTTTCCTTGAAATTGTGATCCCCCAAAAATGTAGACGTTCCCCAAAAAAATTTTAGATCGAGCACGGGCGTCCAACCGTAGTCAACAAGTCAAACCGTATACAATAAAGTCAATCCCCCCAAATTAAACTTGAACACTCCAAATGATACCACTATAATATTATTATTATTAGAAGGAAGTTTATCAAGACGCCTCTCTCAAATGGATTTGAAATTTGTATTATTATTATTATTATTATTATTATTATTATTATTATTATTATGTTAAAAATTAAAATCCACGTGAGGATGTTAACTTTCCTGACACTCATCTTTTCTACTTTAAATTAAAAGCTCTACCTCTCTCTTCTTTTATGTTACTCAACCCCAACTTCAACTCTCTCTCTCTCTCTCTCTCTCTCTCTCTCTCTCTCTCTCTCTCTCTCTTTTCTTGATTATCTCGAGACACTCTCTCTCACACAAATCAAACAACAACTTCAACGTTTTCTACCCCTCTCTCTTCAATTAAAAGCAGCTAAACTCTTTCTCTCTCCAAGATCCTTTCACTTCTTTTAATTTCATCTACACAATGTTTCTTTCTCTCTTCACTTTTATCTTTAACAACAACACACAAGCTAATTATCAGTGTTGAACACAGATCTAGAAGGTAAGTCCAAGTCTGATTCAAGTGTCCGAGGAAAGATGACGTTTATGGTGAGTTGTGAGGTGGTCCGGCTTGTGTAGTGTCCGAGGAAGAGATTGTGTTCGGGTGTGGTGGGGTTTTTCAAGGTGGGGTGTGATGGTTTTCGGGTTAGGTGCAGGTGGTCGGGGTTTAAGATGGATGATGATGGAGTTGGTTGTGGATGGTCGTGTTTACAGCCGGAGAAGTGGTTTGTGTTCGTTTGTGATGAAAAGGAGGGTTGGTAGTCAGGTTGATGACGGGTGGAGCAAGGTGGGGGTTAGGATGAAGACGACGGTGGATGTCCGGATGAGATTATGTTTCTGATTGAAGATAGGTTTCCGGTGGTGCAGGTGGGATTGTGGCAGCGAAGGACGGTAGGGGTTGGGTTGGTTGCAGGTACGGGATGATGGAGCCGTGTCCGAGTCAGCCACAGGTTGTGTGTCCGATGTGAATGGGGTGTGTCCGAGGTCCGTGTCCGAGTTGGTGTGGTGTGTGTCCGGCTGCAAATGAGTTTCCGAGCAGAAGTATGGGTGTCCGACTGGAATGATGTGTCCGAACAATGAAGGCGGTGTCCGAGTTCGGGTTACAAACTGTGTCCGATAAGGTGTTGGGTGTTTGAGGTGATGGTCTGTGTCCGAGCTCAAGGGAGTGTCCGAGAAAAACAGAGTGTCCGACTGATGGAGTGTTCGAGTTGAAGGAGGTGTGATTTATCTCCTCATCCTCCGTGATTGATGATGCAAAGGATGAGGGGGATGCTATACCTATGTCTCCATTGACACAACCAATCTCAGTTCCTGCCGAACCTTTCATTCCCACTACGGATCCTGTGCAGAAGGCAGATGATGAAAATTTATCTTATGATACTTCAGTTCCTACATTCCATGATCCCATTCCTATAGAGTGCACGGTGGAGCATAATGATGCAGTCGAAGTTGATCCTGATACTGTAGAAGAGACTGCAACGGGTGGTGCTACAATTCTACCTGGAGATTGTTCAGTTCCAGACATAGCCATTCCTACGAGCGTTCAACGAGATCACCCACTGGAAAACATCATTGGTCCAGTAGATACATGTGTTCTAACAAGATGTCAAACTGGTGACATCAACAAATGCTTGTACTCGTGCTTCATTTCACAAATTGAGCCAAAGTCGACTGCTATGGCCTTGCGAGAACCAAGTTGGGTTGATGCGATGCAAGATGAACTAAATCAGTTTGAGAAGCTGCAGGTTTGGAAGTTAGTTGAACTGTCTCCAGGAAAACGACCACTTGGCACGCGGTGGGTCTATCGAAACAAGAGATATGATAGTGGGGTAATTGTCAGAAACAAAGCTAGATTTTTTTGTGCAAGGGGTCAAACAGATTGAGGGGTTAGATTATGATGAGGTATATGCACCGGTTGCGAGGTTGGAAGCAATCCGAATATTCCTTGCTTACGCTTCGTTTAAGGGATTTACTGTCTATCAGATGGATGTCAAAACAACGTTTCTGTATTGAACTGTTAAAGAAGAGATCTATGTTGGTCAACCACTGGGGTTCACAAATCCAAAATATCCAGAGCATGTGTACAAACTAGACAAAGCATTGTATGGGTTACATCAGGAACCTCGTGCTTGGTATGCTACCCTGACTGAACACTTACTTGCCAATGGATACACTCGTGGTGTTATTGATCAGACTCTATTAGTCAAGATAGTGAATGACGATTGTATTCTGGTGCAAATTTATGTGGACGATATCATCTTTGGTTCCACTAGTGATGCACTGTGCAAGGAATTTGAAGAGGTGATGAAAAAGCAGTTTGAGATGAGTGCTCTTGGTGAAATGAGCTTTTTCTTAGGTCTGCAAGTTCGTCAAAATTCTAAGGGTATCTTGATTCATCAAGGTAAATATGTGGATGACATTCTTGCAAAATTCAGCTTCAATGATGTAAAGCCAGCCGACACACCAATGTCTGAAAGACCAGGTCTCACTCAAGATCTGGAAGGAGAAGCCGTAGAAGAAACACTTTATCGTTCAATGATTGGTTCGCTAATGTACCTAACTGCTAGCAGACCAGACATCATGTTTGCTGTGTGTCAATGCGCACGTTATCTGGCTAATCCTAAAACTTCTCATTTACATGCTGTCAAGAGAATCTTTAGATACCTTAAGAGGAAACCTAGATTTAGTCTTTGGTATCCTAGGGATTCTCCTTTTGAATTACATGCTTTTTCTGACAGCGATTTTGGAGGTTGTGACATTGACAGAAAATCTACTTCTGCGGGGTGTTAATTCTTAGGCGATCGGCTGATTGCATGGCAATGTAAGAAATAGTAAACAGTATCCGTTTCAACAGCAGAAGCTGAATATGTGTCTGCCTCCGCATGCTGTTCTCAGGTTATTTGGATACAACATCAGTTGGTAGATTACGGTTTGGATTTCTCTCTTACTCCTATTTATTGTGATAATGATGCTGCTATCCAAATTGTGAAAAATCCAGTTCAATTTTCAAAAGTAAAACACATTGCCATAAAAGAACATTTCATTCGAGACTCTTTTAACCAAGGTTTAATTGTGCCTACCCACATTCCCACTGGCGACAATGTTGCAGATCTTTTTACAAAACCTGTTAATCGAGCTCCCTTTGAGGCTCTATCTGAACTGCTCAATATGGTCCATTTCGAGGACTGAACTGGTCTTTTGGTGTTAAAAAAAGGGGGGGGGGGTCTTTTGGTTTTTCTTAGTTTTAAGTTTGTAAATTTGTTATTTAAATTCTTATTTTAAGCACAAATTTAGGGGGATGTGTCCTAAGAAAAAATCAAAACATTTTTAGTGTCAAAAATGAGAGATGAAATGAACTTTCACAAGTTGGATTAAGGCTAACACACGTAAGATGTGTATCGAAACAGTTTGGCTCTAGTGTGATATGTTGGTAGGCTTAGTCCTGAAGGCTGAAATGTTAATGATCTTGTGAAGAACTTAAAGATAAAGACACAACCTCAGTAACACTTGGAATCAAGTACAATCTCTATTTGAATACTTGTATGATGTCCCGAAGCATAGCACTGTGGTCTAGGTCTGAAACCTTTTCTGCAAAACTCGTGTATCTCCTCTGTTTTGTGTAAGCAAAGACCTGGAGATGCTAGGCAACGAAGGCTTTTGCTGCATCCAGATATATGCTGACCTAGTTTTTCGTTGTCGTGCTATAGATCATTTTTCACCTAAAAGAGACCTCAGTGTCCAAAGATGTCCTGGCTGCTCCTCTGCTGCATCCAGATATATGCTGACCTGGACACAGTTAGGATGTCATAAAAGAGACCCTCTAGAGTCCAAAACCCAAAGCCCTTGTCATTTGATAAATCATCTAACTTGTGTAATATCCTAAATCTCTCATTGATCTATTCTTTTCTTCTCTCAATCCAGTCCCAGTCAAGGTTTCAGAAATCTAGAACAGATACTGTGAAAAATATGTGGTAAGGAAACTGCTTGCATGATAGAGTGTACCACTTGATATTCTAGGATTTGATTGTGACTTGCTTGAGTGTTCGTACCAAATACACCAAAACATGATAAATAATATCACAGATCACCGTATGAGAAGGCCTAAGGAAATAAGTTTAAGGGGACAAATATACTGGCAATTGCTAAGACCAACTGAAGTAGATTAGAGTTGATAAGTGTAGCTCGGCCAGAAACACAATGATTTGATCTCGTGACAAAAATTTTCTTCAGTATCTCGTTTAAATAATTTTAGCTAAGTTTACGTTAGGCCAGTTCACGATCTGACTTGGACCCGGTTGCAAAACACACCTTAAATGATTTCAAATGGGCATTGGGATACGAGATGGGCCCACCACACGTTTGGTGGGCCACACAAATCTTGTTTAAACAAAAAGGGGAGGCACTGGTTTGTTTTCTTTTCATAATCACATCATTTTTTTCTAATCTTCTCTCTCACACACACAACATCGACAGTTTATTGTCTTTCTTGTTCATCAGGATTATCAAGCTAAAGAAGGTAAACTCATGATAAAGTGTTCATTTTCTTGGATGTAGTGTGTTGTATTGACTAATTTGCAGGTGTGAAAGCATGTGTTGGACGAAGGGATGATCAGCAGCGACGGAAATAGGGAGTTTGAGTGGTTCAGACGGCGGCGCGCGAGTTCCACGCGCCTGGGAAATCGAGTTCGAGTGGCGTGTGAAAGTCATGCATCTGGAGTTCGAACACAACCAATAAAATTTATAGTTCTGCCCTCGGACACCTAGGGGTTTTGACAAAAGTGCCCTCGGACACCCAAGGTTTTTGACAAAAGTGCCCTCGGACACCCCTTGGCCACTTGGACACAACTCACTACTCGGACACACCTGATGCAACGTCACCTCGGACACTCAACCTGAACTCGGACACTCATGACATTTTACCATTTTGCCCTCGGACACACCTTACCTCAATCGGATACTCCACTTTCACTCGGACACGCCTGATTTTTTACCTTTCTGCCCTCGGACATACTCACCCCATTCGGACACAACCTTATTGTGTTGTTGTGTGACCTGAGGCCCATTGGGCTATCAGATATGGGCCTGAACATGATCAAGATGACTAAAAGGGGGGCCCATTAAGCTGTTTAAATATTTTGAAAATTTTTAATAAATGTTGTTGATTGATACAATTCGTTTTTGTGCAGAAATGGCTGCTCATGTACCAAAGTTTGAAAGGGATCACAACATAGTCTGTTCTTTATCTGACCTACCTAAAGAACATATGCAGGAGTTCAAGTTGCTGATCGTGGGGCTCAATACTTGCAGAATTGCTCACGCTTTGAGAGAAAATCCTGTTGTGCTTGCTGACTGGATTTCTGAATTCTGGAACAATGCAACGGCATGAAAGACAGATACTTTCATTCGATCAAAGATTCGAGGAACTGAAGTGACTATTTCAGAACAAGATATTCGGGAGGTGCTGCTTTTTGGTGATTCTCATGAAGACCCGGTTAGTTTCACAAGAGAGCAGGTTATTCCAACATTGAAAAAGATGGGATATGAGGGCGATCTACATGCTTCTCCATATATCAAGAAACTATTTCCCAGCTACTTGAGAATGCTGATTCATATATTCTTGGCAAGTTTGGGAGGAAACAAGAGTGGTTTAGATTAGATGAATTTGAAGTACACTTCGGGAGTGGTAGCGTTGATTGAAGGCTGGGATTTTAACTTTTCGAGGTTTATTTTTGAAGATATGATATTGAATGTGAAGACACTAAACAAGAAGTATTTTTATAAGTTTCCACGATTCGTGCATATGATACTAGAGCACAAATATCCAAGTCTGGAAAGAACTATTGAAGCATATGATCAGAAGTGTATGGCTCCTCAGGCTTTTGGACTCATAAAGCAGAATCGTAAGGACGCTAAGCAAATGTTTGAAGGAAAGTTTCCATTGGTAAAATTTGGCAACTTTGCTGAAATTGTTGAAGAAGCACAAATTCCTCCATCTGCTCAGGTAGCTGAAGAGCATGATGTTCAGATTGTCGAACCACCACCTACAGAACAACGTTCTCCTCCTAAAAACGTTGATTTGATTGAGGTGGAAAGTGAAGATGAGGTGGAAAGTGAAGATGAGGAAGAAGTGAAAGATGATGAGAAGACTGCAGGAAATGACGAAGATCAATTTGAGAATTTTGATTTTGATGATCTAAATGACGATGAGATAGATGACTTTATTATTGAAAATGTTGAAATAAAGTCAGTGACCGAAGCAGAGACAGGGTTGATTGGAGAAGAGATTGTGATTGATGCTACTAACATTGCTGCTTCTGAGACTATTATTCCTCAAGCAGAAGTGCTTTCAAGCATATTGGATACCGTTCGAGAAGCTGAACAAAGGATTCCTCCATCCGATGTTGCAGTTGAGACATTTGTTGATACTGAAGTTTCTGAAGAACACAACTCTGTTTTGAGGCCGAGGAAGAGAAGCAGAAGAGATCCAAGATTGACTGTTACTGCTGATGTTTCTGTTCCTGTTGCTGAGACTGTTTCTGCTGCTGCTGATACTATCATGACTGATGCTGGTGCTTCGATTGATATTCCTGTTGGTGTTATAAGCTCCACTACTTTTCCTACAACTGCAACCGAATCATTTTCTCAATTCATGAGTAAGGCACCAATTACAGGGAGAGTAAATGAAGAAGCTGGATCTTCTGGTGCTTCTGGTTCAAGTAAGGTTTTATTTGATGAGGAAGCTTTTCAAAGAGCCCAGATGGCCTTTCTAGCTGATAAAGAATAGGGAAAACGTGTGGACGTTGAATTCTTGACGACAGAACAGAGAGAGGCAAATCAAGAAGAGATTGACAATGATGAAGATGTTTTTGCTGAAGTGGATGTTCACATATTGCAAGCTAAAGTGCTGAAGCTGGAGACTGAGAATGTATGGCTAACTGCCCAGGTGCAGAGTTTGATGGAGACAGTCACTGAAAAAGATCAAAAGATTACTGAATTGTAAACTGGATTAGGTGATGTTTCAGCTAGACTACTCAACTTGACTCAGAAACTAGAGAACAAGTTTGGAAAAGAATTTTCAGAGACATCATCTTTTGTTGACACAGTATTGACTCCTGCTGAACGTGAAAGATCAGAAAAGGAACATGAAGAACACATGAAGAAATATTTCGAAGATCAGGTTCCCAGAGTGAGAGATCGTCGTCCTGGAAGTGCCTATGTTCTCAAGAATTTAGCTGAGCCATCTATTGACCCAATGGAGGAGCATCCTGAAAGATACGTGACAATTACCAGTGATCGCTATGATACCTATGGTAATCGAACTGGAATAGAGTGCTGGAGATATAATGATGACAAGGGAGTGTTCGTTGTTCAGAGAGGAAATGGAGCGGTTGAGTACTATGCTTCCACTTCTGCCTTTAACTCCTGGACCAAAATCGATTTGAAAGAACTTGCAAGAGCTCCTTTCATAAATCAGATGAGAAATCCAAGAAATAGGATTGGACTCACATTTCATAAGAAGATTCAGGAGCAAGCAAAGGTGAATTTCAGGGATATGAAGACTGCAAGCTCATTGTTGGTGAAGTATAAGGGTGTGTTGGGTGCTGATGGAAAGCCATTCAAGACAGTTCAGTGGCCACCTACTCAAAAGCTGAAGACCATTCCTTTAAACAAACCAATGGACAGGGGATGTTTGAAGGATATGAGGTTTTGGGTCTATGATCCTACTTCTAGATCTGCTGTGATTGTTTGTGATAGCGATGAGTTTAGAGTATATGACGTCAAAGATCTGATAAGTTTGCATACTGAAGACATTCGAGTTCTGGCTAGACATAAGATTCAGTGTGATCCCACATATGAGGTATGTGCGAAATCATTCACTTATGCAGTAGCTCAGATAGATAGACTGGGGTTAGCATCTGATAGAAGAGGAAGTGTGGAAACTGAACTGTTTGGTCCATATGTTGGCAAATCGCCTGAAGAGTGGAAGAGGGCAATGGAGAAAAAGAAGAAGACTTCTAAGAAGCGCAGCAAGAAGCAGTAGAGACATGTCAAGTCAACACAAACCTAGGGGGATATTGTTGGGCTAGATTTTAGAGGTTTGCATTGTCTTGGGTTTTGTTATGGGGTTCGGCCTTATTGGCCCATGTATGTTGACCGCCCTATGTATCTATAAATAGAGGGTTCCTTAGTTTGTTTCAGGGTTGCTTGTGTTTTGTTTTGTGAATCAGGGTGTACCAGACGACTCTGGAAGTCGTGTGCACTTAATCAATATAATCAATTATTTCAAGTCTTTTCTTTGTTCTTTCTACATAATCATTGATTCCGCCTTGATTGTGTACATTTTTGATACCCGGTAGAGAGGATTCTGGACTTACAGGATCGAACCCGGGTCTAACCCGGTTTGGGGTTTTATATCACAAGTCTAGACCAACTGTTCTAGACCCTGAGAATGGTTGTAATCCAGAATAATATTTGTTAACATCTTAAAACTCATAAACTCATAATTTATGCAAATAAAAAACTTAGGCCTGGGATCGAACCCAGAACCTGTACAACAGCAAGTCACAAACTTAACCAACTGAGCCAAGGTGATGGTTGTTTTTATTTTCTGTCAAAACGTTTAAATATAACAAACTGTTGTATCATCTTCCCCAATTAGATCTCTAGAACCCTAGACCTTCAATTAACCCCACGAATTTTAACAAATTGAAATTGATGATAAGGGGCTTTTACTCATATTAAATCGACTCTAAAGCACAAAAAAATTACCCGAAAGCTGATGACAATGAGGTGAACGGCAAGGACTTAGGGCGCGATAGGTCTTGGCACAATATTTGATTACATGCGCTTGTTTTAACGATATTGGTGTGTGTAAATTGTACAGAAATGGTCGACTCAGAGATTGGAGTTTTGATTTTATATCAATTGCATTAATATTGACGAATTGTAAGGTCATTAATTCGGGTCAAAGAAACACGCTTTGACTTTTAAATTTGGGAACAAATTGAAGGAGTAACAGCGTAATCGACGTATGAATGTGGATGAGAATGGTTTAGTTTGTGTTGGTCACAAAAATTTAGTTTGATTATCAATCTTTCTCGGCTTAATAAAAGGGGTTGACCAAGTGGGTGTTGACCGAGTTCAAGAGGGAGGATGAGGATGATTATGGGTTGTGGGCTGGTTAAGGTGTTTGGGCCATGACTGGTGGGCTGGTTGGCTTGGGTGGGTGTGTATTGGAATTAGATGGTTTATGGGTTTGGGTTTAGTTGGCTTTGGGTCTTTTGTTCATGGTTTCATTTTGCTCAAAAGTTTATAAAATTAAGTTATATATATATATATATATATATATATTAAATAAAACTGAAACTATTTATTATTATTTTTATTGAGGAAATTTTGTATTTGTTTGAATTTATACCATTTTTAAAATATTCGAAATATATAAGAATGCTTTGAAATAATATAAAGATTTAGACATGGTTATATTTGTAAAAAAAAAGATAGATAAAGTGGCGGTTTTATTGACCCATAATAATTTTTGGGGAAAAATACATGGTGTTACAGTCTCCCATACTTTTGGGAACTTCATCCCGAAGTTATTAAAACACAGAGTTGAGGGTGGTTTGGTAAGTGTTTAGACGTCTATCGTTTAGTATGTCAAAATTTTATAGGTACTAGGATAAAGTATTTCGAATGATGGGATGATATGTATGAGTTTTATGGTGAGGTGAATGGGAATAAGAGTTGAACTACGTGGGTCTGAACTAACTAGGAGGGTAAGGGTCTGTATAAAAATACCAATCCTGTGCATGTGTTGATTGACTAAATGAACTACCAACTACTAGGGTTTGTTATTGGTGTGACACCCGGCAAATTCTGGTTAACAACGTTGTCTAGATGAAAGTCTACCTTAGCGAGTCACGCGTATATTGTACTTAACTGGGTTAGTTAAGTCGGGTTATGGTTCGGGAACTATTGGTTTAGTCTAGAGGATCATTGGATGTTGGTCTAGAGGTTCATTAGATGTCGGTCCTTAACCAAGTGTACAAACGGTGACGATCGGTAGGATCGTTAGGGCATACGGAACATACGAGTCTCGAGTCCTGGGAATTGGTGAACGAGTGTGAATATGTGTATTTACTTGTGTTATGTGTTTACAATCATTATGTGACTTGTCGGTACATTAATATGTGTTAACATATGTTAAAACGGGGTTTAACGCGCAAAACACATGAAACAGGTCCATATAGGCGATCAGGATAGCCCAATCGCCTATATGTGGTGCGACTGGGGATCATGTGGTGCGACTGGGGACTGATCGCATGACTGTTCATGCGATTAGGCCCCGATCGCATGAACTTACATGCGATTAGGCTTCCTGATCGCGTGTAAAGCTGCATAATCGCATGTTACGTGCTGGACGACTAAAAACGACTATAAATACCATACCTGACCTCATAAACTTCATTATACAAACCCTAGTCGTCCCATAACCCGCCCCAACACATAAACAACCTCTGGAAGGCGATTTTTGATCAAAACACAAGGTTTCAAGCTTGAATCATCATTCTTTCATAACCCTAAGGTTTGGTTTTCATCCACAAATCTTTATAAACGTTTTTAATCAATCCCTAATGGTCCAGACCTGTTCTTAAACGAAAAAGCTTTCTGAAAATCGTTAATAAGGGTTGTTAATCGGATTATAACTAATATACATGCGTTATGGGTGTGTATGATTAGAAAGCTAGGATTTTTATGATTCATGATGATGGATTGATATATTATTATGTTAAATCAGAATTGATATTGATAGTATGATGATAGAAATCTGAGTAATTGATTATTAGGGTTATTGTTATGCATGTTAGTATGATGATTGCATGCTATGTGTATGGTGTTTGGATTACGTGATTTCATGCAGGACTGATAATACGAGGCAAAACGAAGGGTTTTGGTTGAAACATGTTTAGGATAGTGTTTGGGATGATATTGGGTAGTTACACACGTTCTGGATCTGATTTGGAGCGTTAAACGCGCGAAAAACTGGAACAACAAGGTTACAGGCGATTAGGGTTGCTAATCGCCAGTTTTACATGCAATCAGGGCCAAATCGCATGACTTTACATGCGATCAGCCCCAAATCGCATGAGTTTTCATGCAATCAGCCCTGATCACGTGAACTTACATGCAATCAGCCCTGATCACGTGAACTTACATGCAATCAGCCCTGATCACGTGAACTTACATGCAATCAGCCCTAATCACATGAACTTATATGCAATCAGCCCTAATCACATGAACTTATATGCAATCAGCCCTAATCACATGAACTTATATGCAATCAGCCCTAATCACATGAACTTATACGCAATCAGTCCTAATTGCTAGTTTACGTTTCCTAATCGCGTGTACTACTGTTGTAAGTGTAAATTAGCATTCCGAGACCCGATTTGACATGTAGTAACATGCTAGGAACCACGTAACAAATATGGTAACTTGGTAACATATGTTTGGATGTAATTCGGTGATACGTGAACTATAACTTGTTGTGCGTTAACGTATGTTAAGTGTAATTGCGTTATTGTATGTTTTGGAGCGTAAACATAACACGGGGAGTCTCGGGTCACCAATGGGATGTCGAGTCTTGTACTTTGGGTCAGTTAAACAGTCACGGTGTTTTCAAACAAACTTGGTTATGGTCTGGACATCTAGGGACTAATTAACCTGCGGGTTATTAGTCTAAGTACTTGTAACTGTCGTATGTTAGGTCGCCGCTTACGGGACTAGCATAGCAGCTGGGTTTACTCGGGTTAAGGAGTAACGCAACTTAAGGTGAGTTTACGGCCCCTCTTTTAAACTGGTTTCACATTTTCAGGGGAGAAAACATGTGTTAAAACGATTATTTGGTAACTACTTTCATACTATGGGTTTCTATTGTGTACTACACGATCTTTGGAAGTCCGGGGGGAACCATGAATGTGCGGGTTTGCACAACGGGGAAATGTGAATAGCGCTATTGGGAGTGACCAACCCCGCTCGTCGGTTTGGAGGGCCGGGCGAGTGCATATTGTCTCAAACAGGAACAACAGGAACAATTGGTACTTTTCGGGCACAACATCTGGTATTCGAGTTAGTAATGGTTTTCCAATCGTGGTAGTAACAAAACGTACGCCTAGCTAGCGTATACTGGTTTTCGATTTATTATAGTATGGACAGGTGGACTTGGTACTTGGATACAAAACCTGTAAACTCACCAGCATTTTTGTGCTGACGTAAACTTTTACATGTTTTCTCAGGTCGCTAAGGTAGCACGACTGGACTAGGGCGCACGCGTCTGCACGGCGTCTAACTAGGGTTGCATGGTCTTTTGAACGTTGAACTATTATTTCATTGTTGAGATACCGTTTTTGAATAAGCTTCCGCTGTAAACGGGATTTTAAACTATGTTTTGAAATTGCATTTATATTCATTTAGACTTGTTTATTGTGATCGTTGGTTTGGATCCTGGTTTGTCATGCGCCTCGCGGTAAAACTCCGCAAGTGGATTTTGAGGGTATGACAGATTGGTATCAGAGCCAATGGTTATAGTGAACTAGGACTGCATGTAGAGTCTAGTCTATAGCCGAGTCGCACACACTAGACGATCACATGGTACTAAACGTTATAGTGGTTTACGTATGGTCTTGTCGGGGTGTCTCTAAATCATTGGCCTTTCTACGTTACATCATCCGTTCTATCTTAGGTTGGGTTACTTGTTTTCTAGGCAGTGTAGTCTATTGGAGTAACTCGTGTGCTCTTGAGATTTGTCCAAGGCTCGGACATCTCCCTTTCGCACTCCAATAGAAACACTTGTCATAAACTACCGTAGTATTACGGTGTGTAGCTAAGAGTCTATGTTCGGTGATTTGAACTTTGAACTAGGAGAACACTTGGAGGACCATGTAGAGCGGTTTATCATTTTGGGTGCACACAAAATCATAAACCGAAATGCATGGAAGCCCTAGTGAGCTCTGGGTTTGAGGGGATAGTCCTGGATTGGATCTAGCTTTGATCTTGTGAACATTAGTGGTTATCTTTAACTGCGAAACTAAATTTTTCTCGTTCTTTTCTGCCAGAATCATGTCTGGAGTACGAGGAGGACGTGGAGGTGGTCGCAATGGTGGACGTGGTGGTGGTCGCGGTGGTGGTCGTGGTGGAGGTATTAACCTATCGCAGGCTGATATGAACAACTTGCTCCAAGCTGCCTTTCAGTTAGGGCACAACGGTGGTGGTGGTCCTGTTGACCCACCCCCACCCATGTGCACCTACAAGATGTTCCGGGACTGTAAGCCCCAGGAATTCTCTGGCACTGAGGGTGCGGTGAGCCTGCTTAGGTGGTTGGAGAAAGTGGAGTCAGTATTTCTGATGTGTAACTGTCTCCCAGAAGATCGGGTAAAGTATGCTGCTGCATTATTCCAGGATGTGGCATTGACTTGGTGGAATGGCATCACCCAGAATATGGGTATTGGGGAGGCATATGCTATGCCATGGGAGAATTTTGTGCAGTTGCTGAAGCGTGAGTATTGTCCGAGGGAAGAGGTACAGAAGCTGGAACATGAGGTGTGGAACCTCAAGATGACTGGGTCGGAAATTGAGAAGTATACTGTGAGGCGGAATGAGTTGGCAGTGCTGTGCCCCGATCTGCATGTGCCAGAATACCGTAGGATTGAACACTATGTCTCAGGGTTAGTACCGGAAATTGCAGGGTTAGTGGCTGCGGGAAATCATCCTACGTATGCAGAGGTAGTTCGATCGGCCCATAGGATGACCAACTTAAAAGTGAATGAAGGTATTTTGCCTGCGAAGGGTTCGACTGTTAAGGCCCCAGAGAACAACAAGCGCAAGTGGGAAAATGACGGGAAAGGATCTGGGCCAGCACAGCAGGGAAAAAGGTTTGATAATGGGGGTTCTTCTTCTTCGGGTAACAAGCAGGGTGGTTATGCGGGAAAACTGCCCAAATGCAACAAGTGTGGACGCCATCATCAAGGGAACTGCGACAGTAACCGTTGTCACCGCTGCCAGCGAACAGGGCATTATGCTAAAGATTGTCGGGCTACACTTCCATCGACTCAGGCTCCGACTAACAGCTCAGCTCCGACTACTCAGGGGACTACAGGGAAACAAGGATGCTACAACTGTGGTGACACTGGGCATTACAAGAAGGATTGCCCAAAACTGAAGCAGGGTGGAAACAACAGTAATGGGAACAACGGGGGCGGCGGCAGAAATGCACGTGCCTTCGTCATTGGAGCCGCTGAGGCTAGACAGGACCCTGATACAGTCACCGGTACGTTTCTTCTCAATAATCGTTCTGTTAGCGTGTTATTTGATTCTGGTGCCGACAAGAGTTTTGTATCCATGGATGTTAGTCGACTGCTAGATGTAGTACCCGTACCATTAGAAACCAAGTATATTATTGAGTTGGCTGACGGTAAAACGATTGAAGCTACTAGTGTTCTTCGGGAGTGTCAATTAGAGTTGTCAGGTTTATCGTTCCCCATCGACCTTATGCCGGTACCATTGGGTAGTTTTGACGTTGTGGTAGGAATGGATTGGTTATCGTTGTATCGCGCGGAGATCGTCTGTTACGATAAGGTTATTCGGATTCCTCTCCCTGATGGAGAATTTCTTTCTGTGTACGGTATCAAGGGTGGTGTTCCGCTAAACATCATCTCTAGCATGAAAGCCCTTAAGTGTCTTCGAAAGGGTTATCCAGCCGTTTTGGCGCTTTTATCTGTTTCCTCTAGTGATGAGAAAAAGATCGACGACATTCCGGTGGTACGCGAGTTTCCTGATGTTTTTCCCGATGATTTATTTGGCCTTCCTCCTCATCGTCAGGTCGAGTTCGGTATTGATCTTGTACTAGGGGCTGCTCCTATTGCTCGGGCCCCCTATCGTCTTGCACCTCCCGAGATGCAGGAATTGTCTAGTCAGTTACAGGAACTCTTGGACAAGGGTTTCATCCGGCCAAGTTCTTCCCCTTGGGGAGCCCCGATTTTATTTGTTAAGAAGAAGGATGGGAGTTTCCGATTGTGTGTAGACTACTGAGAACTGAACAAATTGACCGTCAAGAACCGTTATCCTCTTCCACGTATTGATGATCTATTCAACCAGCTTCAGGGTTCTAGCTATTATTCCAAGATCGATTTGAGGTCCGGTTATCACCAGCTGCGCGTCAGGGAGGCTGACGTTGCAAAGACTGCTTTTCGAACACGTTATGGCCATTTCGAATTCTTGGTCATGCCTTTCGGTCTCACGAACGCACCGGCGGTTTTCATGGACTTGATGAACCGCGTCTGTAAACCATATCTGGACAAATTCGTCATTGTATTTATTGATGACATTATGATCTACTCCAAGAACGAGACCGAACACGGGGAACATCTGCGGCTAGTTTTGGAACTCTTGCGACGGGAACAACTTTACGCTAAGTTCTCAAAGTGTGACTTTTGGTTACGCGAAGTTCAATTCCTAGGACATGTGGTTAATGAACTAGGGATTCATGTTGATCCAGCAAAAATCGAAGCGATCAAGGACTGGGGAGCACCAAAGACGCCAACTGAGGTGCGGCAATTCCTAGGCCTTGCGGGCTACTATCGTCGTTTCATTCCGGGGTTCTCGAAGATCGCTCAACCCCTCACCACTCTCACGCAGAAGGATAGAAAATTCGACTGGGGTGAACCACAAGAGTCAGCGTTTGAAGAACTGAAGTCTAAACTGTGTTCTGCTCCTATTTTGTCTTTACCTGAGGGCCCTGATGATTTTGTTGTTTACTGTGATGCTTCTATTCATGGTCTCGGTTGCGTGTTGATGCAACGCGAGAAAGTGATCGCGTATGCTTCTCGTCAACTCAAGGTGCACGAGAAGAACTACACCACCCATGACTTGGAGTTGGGTGCCGTGGTATTCGCGTTGAAAATTTGGAGACATTACTTGTACGGTACCAAATGCACCATCTACACCAATCACAAGAGTCTCCAACATATTTTCGACCAACAACATTTGAACATACGGCAGCGTCGTTGGATTGAACTTCTGAACGACTATGATTGTGCTATTAAGTACCATCCTGGCAAGGCGAATGTTGTAGCAGACGCCTTGAGCAGGAAGGAATCTACTAAACCTCGTCGCGTTCGGGCGTTGCAGCTCACTATTCATTCATCACTACCTGATCAACTCCGTTCTGCCCAGTTAGAAGCTTTGAAGGAGGAAAACCTTAAAGCTGAAACTATGCACGGTGCCGACAAGCACCTCGAGCGAAGGCCTGATGGCCTGCACTATTTCGCAGAACGCATATGGGTTCCTTTATTCGGGGGACTACGGGAGCTTGTCCTTGATGAGGCTCATAAGTCCCGGTATTCTATTCATCCTGGTTCGGATAAGATGTACCAAGACCTGAAGGTGCTTTACTGGTGGCCAAACATGAGGTCGGACATAGCCTCATACGTGAGCAAATGCTTGACCTGTGCTAAGGTCAAGGTGGAATACCAGAAACCGTCGGGTCTCTTGCAACAACCCGAGATTCCGGAATGGAAATGGGAACGGATTACTATGGATTTTGTCACACAACTTCCTAAATCACCAAGCGGGAATGACAAGATATGGGTGATTGTCGATCGGTTGACGAAATCAGCTCATTTTCTTGCTATTAAGGAGACCGACACCATGGATCGTTTGGCTCGTCTTTACTTGAAGGAAGTTGTTTCTAAGCACGGGGTGCCAGTTTCTATTATCTTGGATCGCGACTCCCATTTTACTTCTCACTTCTGGAAGTCTTTGCACAAGGCTTTGGGTACCCAACTAGACATAAGTACGGCTTATCATCCACAGACTGACGGTCAGAGTGAGCGCACGATTCAAACTTTAGAAGACATGCTGCGGGCATGTGTGATCGATTTTGGCAAGGGTTGGGAAGCTCATCTACCGTTAGTAGAATTCTCATACAATAACAGTTATCACACGAGCATCAAGGCTGCTCCGTTCGAAGCACTGTACGGACGGAAATGCCGTTCTCCTCTTTGTTGGGCTGAAGTGGGTGAGAGTCAACTCACTGGGCCTGAACTAGTGTACGAAACTTCGGAAAAGATCGTACAGATTCGTAACCGGTTGGCAGCGGCACGGGACCGGCAAAAGAGTTATGCCGATCAGCGTCGCAAACCATTGGAATTCCAAGTCAATGACAAGGTACTTCTAAAAGTCTCACCGTGGAAGGGCGTCATACGCTTTGGGAAGCGTGGCAAACTCAACCCACGGTATGTCGGACCATTTACGATCCCTGGAACGGATTGGACCGGTGGCATATCGTCTTGATTTACCGACGGAGCTCGGTAACGTACATAACGTCTTTCACGTGTCAAACTTGAAGAAGTGTCTGGCTGACGAGTCTCTCATCGTTCCACTAGAAGAGATCAAGGTTGATGATCGTCTTCGGATTGTGGAAGAACCTGTGGAGATCCTTGATTACAAGATTCGTAGCCTACGTCACAGCAAGATTCGTATCGTTAAGGTTCGGTGGAACTCGAACCGGGGACCGGAATATACGTGGGAACGGGAGGATCAGATGAAGTCTAAGTATCCTCATCTTTTTCCTAAGGAAGCGTTCGAGTCGAGACATGTCTCTTCGGCAGCTGAATGAATCTCGGGGCGAGATTCCTTTTAACGTGGGGATGATGTGACAACTCGGGTAAATCTCTCTTTTGGTTTCTATCTTTTGTTTGTTCCTTTGTTATTTCTTTTGTTCTTTTGGTACTTGTGCAATTTTCGGGACGAAAATTCTTTTAACGTGGGGATGATGTGACACCCGGCAAATTCTGGTTAACAACGTTGTCTAGATGAAAGTCTACCTTAGCGAGTCACGCGTATATTGTACTTAACTGGGTTAGTTAAGTCGGGTTATGGTTCGGGAACTATTGGTTTAGTCTAGAGGATCATTGGATGTTGGTCTAGAGGTTCATTAGATGTCGGTCCTTAACCAAGTGTACAAACGGTGACGATCGGTAGGATCGTTAGGGCATACGGAACATACGAGTCTCGAGTCCCGGGAATTGGTGAACGAGTGTGAATATGTGTATTTACTTGTGTTATGTGTTTACAATCATTATGTGACTTGTCGGTACATTAATATGTGTTAACATATGTTAAAACGGGGTTTAACGCGCAAAACACATGAAACAGGTCCATATAGGCGATCAGGATAGCCCAATCGCCTATATGTGGTGCGACTGGGGATCATGTGGTGCGACTGGGGACTGATCGCATGACTGTTCATGCGATTAGGCCCCGATCGCATGAACTTACATGCGATTAGGCTTCCTGATCGCGTGTAAAGCTGCATAATCGCATGTTACGTGCTGGACGACTAAAAACGACTATAAATACCATACTTGACCTCATAAACTTCATTATACAAACCCTAGTCGTCCCATAACCCGCCCCAACACATAAACAACCTCTGGAAGGAGATTTTTGATCAAAACACAAGGTTTCAAGCTTGAATCATCATTCTTTCATAACCCTAAGGTTTGGTTTTCATCCACAAATCTTTATAAACGTTTTTAATCAATCCCTAATGGTCCAGACCTGTTCTTAAACGAAAAAGCTTTCTGAAAATCGTTAATAAGGGTTGTTAATCGGATTATAACTAATATACATGCGTTATGGGTGTGTATGATTAGAAAGCTAGGATTTTTATGATTCATGATGATGGATTGATATATTATTATGTTAGATCAGAATTGATATTGATAGTATGATGATAGAAATCTGAGTAATTGATTATTAGGGTTATTGTTATGCATGTTAGTATGATGATTGCATGCTATGTGTATGGTGTTTGGATTACGTGATTTCATGCAGGACTGATAATATGAGGCAAAACGAAGGGTTTTGGTTGAAACATGTTTAGGATAGTGTTTGGGATGATATTGGGTAGTTACACACGTTCTGGATCTGATTTGGAGCGTTAAACGCGCGAAAAACTGGAACAGCAAGGTTACAGGCGATTAGGGTTGCTAATCGCCAGTTTTACATGCAATCAGGGCCAAATCGCATGACTTTACATGCGATCAGCCCCAAATCGCATGAGTTTTCATGCAATCAGCCCTGATCACGTGAACTTACATGCAATCAGCCCTGATCACGTGAACTTACATGCAATCAGCCCTGATCACGTGAACTTACATGCAATCAGCCCTAATCACATGAACTTATATGCAATCAGCCCTAATCACATGAACTTATATGCAATCAGCCCTAATCACATGAACTTATATGCAATCAGCCCTAATCACATGAACTTATACGCAATCAGTCCTAATTGCTAGTTTACGTTTCCTAATCGCGTGTACTACTGTTGTAAGTGTAAATTAGCATTCCGAGACCCGATTTGACATGTAGTAACATGCTAGGAACCACGTAACAAATATGGTAACTTGGTAACATATGTTTGGATGTAATTCGGTGATACGTGAACTATAACTTGTTGTGCGTTAACGTATGTTAAGTGTAATTGCGTTATTGTATGTTTTGGAGCGTAAACATAACACGGGGAGTCTCGGGTCACCAATGGGATGTCGAGTCTTGTACTTTGGGTCAGTTAAACAGTCACGGTGTTTTCAAACAAACTTGGTTATGGTCTGGACATCTAGGGACTAATTAACCTGCGGGTTATTAGTCTAAGTACTTGTAACTGTCGTATGTTAGGTCGCCGCTTATGGGACTAGCATAGCAGCTGGGTTTACTCGGGTTAAGGAGTAACGCAACTTAAGGTGAGTTTACGGCCCCTCTTTTAAACTGGTTTCACATTTTCGGGGGAGAAAACATGTGTTAAAACGATTATTTGGTAACTACTGTCATACTATGGGTTTCTATTGTGTACTACACGATCTTTGGAAGTCCCGGGGGGAACCATGAATGTGCGGGTTTGCACAACGGGGAAATGTGAATAGCGCTATTGGGAGTGACCAACCCCGCTCGTCGGCTTGGAGGGCCGGGCGAGTGCATATTGTCTCAAACAGGAACAACAGGAACAATTGGTACTTTTCGGGCACAACATCTGGTATTCGAGTTAGTAATGGTTTTCCAATCGTGGTAGTAACAAAACGTACGCCTAGCTAGCGTATACTGGTTTTCGATTTATTATAGTATGGACAGGTGGACTTGGTACTTGGATACAAAACCTGTAAACTCACCAGCATTTTTGTGCTGACGTAAACTTTTACATGTTTTCTCAGGTCGCTAAGGTAGCACGACTGGACTAGGGCGCACGCGTCTGCACGGCGTCTAACTAGGGTTGCATGGTCTTTTGAACGTTGAACTATTATTTCATTGTTGAGATACTGTTTTTGAATAAGCTTCCGCTGTAAACGGGATTTTAAACTATGTTTTGAAATTGCATTTATATTCATTTAGACTTGTTTATTGTGATCGTTGGTTTGGATCCTGGTTTGTCATGCGCCTCGCGGTAAAACTCCGCAAGTGGATTTTGAGGGTGTGACAATTGGTCCGACCCGAGTCTCATTTCTGATGTATCGTAAGTGTTTATATATAGGGTGTACCGCAGCTAACCCATCACACCTCTGCTACTTCGAAAACGTACTGGGTATCTACCAAAATCAAAATAGAATTTCACACTACCTTAACGTACCTGTAAATTTATGATTACGTTCCGGACCACAATCATCAATTTACCTTACATTAGGGTTTTGTGTCATTCTAGGAATCTAAACACACATGTAAATCACACAATGCACAATAACCTTGTGATTGAATCTTTGTATCAATAAGTCTAATGAATCTTTGTATCAAATTGCATGTTCAATATACCTAAAAATGAGTCCAACTGTTGAGTAGGCAAGAAGACCTCTACCAGTCGGTGAGTTGGAACCTCTACCGATTGTTGAGTAGGTACGATGGCCTATACCAGTCATTGAGCAGGTTATTAAAACCTCTATCGACTGTTGAGCAGGCATGATGACCTCTACCAATCGTTGAGTAAGTTATTAAGCACTCCACCAACTTTTGAGCAGGTACTTCATCCTCTACCAGTTGTTGAATAAATGTAACAATTGTTTTCAACACGTAAGTTGCAAATTGGTAATCAAGTATCAAATATAGTATGCGAGTTGTAATTGTATTTCTCTAAACAAGGTTAATGGCCTAGGGGTGATTATAGCAACTAGTTTATATTTAGCTATCCATGTTTTAAACAATCATGAATAATCAAAAGTTCAAATATTGCAGATAATCAGATCCTCATGTATCACTAAGAACCAAGTTTTATGCTACAAACAATCAAGTTTTCAATAGTTTAATTATCATGGAGATCAAATTCCTGTTCGAGGAGTTGAAGGATATGAATTTGGATTTTGAAAGGATGATGAAAAACTCGAAGTAGAATCAAGGTTGTAAGAGATGGTGAATGTGAAGGTAGTTGATAAGGGTCCAATTTATAGGTTTTGAAAAAGAGACAAGTAGTAAGGAGATGATCTAGCAGCATGAATCGCGGGGTTTGAATCAAATATTAAAATCAAGCGTATGAGAAAACATGATTGTGGTAAATACCAAAAATTGTAAAAGTTCGAACAACTTGAAAATAAGTAGGTGTCAATGGGGAATTGGAGATTAAATTTTTTCCATGAGGATGGAAAGATTATTATATATATATATATATTAAAAATTGGTTTGTACATAAAACAAAGATTGTTAAATAGTACAAACTAAGTGGCTTTAGATCAGAATATTTCAGTTAGTTGGATATTTTAAACACGACATTAGGTTTATATATCAAGGTGACATTATATCGAAAATCATTTGTTACGCTAATGAATAAACATTTGAATTTAGAAATCAAGTTTGAGGACATCTTTTGACAAAAATATATATTTTCCATAGTTTATAGGTGATGAAAATTTGACAATATTAAGAAATCTTTAGTGTTGTGCTAGGGTATACTCAGGTTATGAGGTTACAGCTTAAAAAAAATATGTAACATGTTGAAAAAGGCAATAATATGATTTGGGTAGGTTGTTGAAAATAATCAAACATGTGGCTAAGATGGTAAGGTGAAGTGTGATTGTGAAACCCATATATGATTATGAAATGGGACTGTAAAATTTTGAGATTTAAAGCTTAGTGTTAATGAGAGTGAGTGTAATCATTTATTCATTAATTAAAACGAATAAACGAAAACGTTGACTTATTAAAGCTTCAAGATTTTAATAACATAGTGAAGACATGCTTTAGCCTATAAGTGAACACTCGTCCCGAGAATTCCCAGGTAGGTATCCGGGTCCCTCGTCTGATTAGGCTTTATGCGCAATGCCAGTCCTAGACAGAAAACTCAAAATACAGGCGTTCACCCTTCCAGATTGCAGGTGTTCGTTATTAGAATATAGAGCTTTGACGAGATTATCAAGGCAGTTCAGGTCAGGACCTGAGAATTTTGTCCTATTAGTCTAAGGGTAGATCCTGTGATGGAGAGTAATCATCTTGTAGGGGCTAAAGTAGGGATAAGAAGTAGGATGGAGATAGAGAATAGAAACAAGTAGAGTTGTAAGTAAGAGGAGCAAGTACTGGTTAAAAGTCTAAGTTTTCTAGTGTAAAAAGTATTCTAGGATTCCTAATTTGGGGATTGACGTACGTTAAATAGTTAATTTAAAATAATTATTAGTTAAATAATACGTAAAGGAAATGAGAAAATAAATAAATAAAAGAATTTTTTTTTGTAAGATCTTGATCAAGGGTGGTTGTACTAAAATATTATAGTGTGAAAATAATTTTTATAAAATTATTTTCTTAATTAAAGAGTATATAATACATTATCATTTATTAATCAAAACATGGTAATAATATTTAAAAATATTAAATTTCATAAATTTCAGGTTATAAAACTATATTTCTGATCTAGTTTAATAAAAATAATTTATGTGAAATTTTGTTGCAAAGATGTTGGAAAATGAATTTATTATGATTAAAATAGGTTAAATTGATTAAAAATAATTAATAATTTTTTTTTCGGAAAATAAAATTTAGTTTTTATAAATTTTATAAGTTTATAAGTCGAAAATAATTTTTTTAGAATTTTTATAAATCGTTTAGTATTATTTCAAGAATTTTCAATTTATTAATAAATGAACTTGTAATATTTAATATATATATATATATATATATATATATATTAAATAAATGAATTTTCTGAAAATAAAAATTATATAATAAAGTTTATTAGTTATATATCATAGAATAAATTTTGTAGAATTTATTTGTCATATTAAGTATTTTAAATATAATATAGCATTATTAATCAAAGTATATAAAGAAAACATGGAAAGTTAATAACTAAAAAAATATGTTGTGGGGTAGGATCAAACCCGGGTCTGACCCAGTTTGGGGTTGTAACTAGACCAACTGGTCTAGACCCTGAGAACAGTTGTAATTCAGAATAATATTTGTTAACATCTTAAAACTCATAATTTATGCAAATAAAAAGCATAGGCCTGGGATCGAACCCAGAACCTCTACAACAGCAATTCACAAACTTAACCAACTGAGCCAAGGTGATGGTTCTTTTTATTATTTGTCAAAACGTTTAAATATAACAAACTGTTGTATCATCTTCCCCAATTAGAACTTTGGAACCCTAGACCTTTAATTAACCCCAAGAATTGTAACAGATTGAAATTGATGATAAGGGGCTTTTACTCTCATATTAAATCGACTCTAAAGCACAAAAAATTACCCTAAAGCTAATGACAATGAGGGGAACGGCAAGGACTTAGGGCGCGATAGGTCTTGGCATAATATTTGGTCACAGGCGCTTGTTTTAACAAAATTGGTGTGTGTAAATGTTACATAAATGGTCGACTCAGAGATTGGAGTTTGGATTTTATATCAATTGCATTAATATTGATGAATGTAAGGTGATTAATTCAGGTCAAAGAAACGTGCTTTGACTTTAAAATTTGGGAACTAATTGAAGGAGTAATAGCGTAATCTACGTATGAATGTGGATGAGAATGGTTTAGTTTGTGTTGGCCACGAAAATTTAGTTTGATTATGAATCATTCTCGGCTCAATTAAAGCCGTTGACCAAGTGGGACCGAGTTCAAGAGGGAGGATGAGGATAATTATGGGTTGTGGGTTGGTTAAGGTGTATTGGCCATGACTGGTGGGCTGGTTGGCTTGGGTGTGTATTGGACTTAGATGGTTTATGGGTTTGGGTTTAGTTGGCTTTGGGTCTTTTGTTCATGGTTTCATTTTTCTCAAAAGTTTATAAAATTAAGTTTTATACATATATATATATATATATTTTAAATAAAACTGAAACTATTTATTATTATTATTATTATTATATCCGAAATAGTATTATTATTATTTTTTTTATTATTATTAAAATAACTAAAAAGGTTAAAATAGATAGTTTATTGAGGAAATTTTATATTTGTTTGAATTTATACCACTTTTGAAATATTCAAAATATACAAGAATTCTTTGAAATAATACAAAGATTTAGACATGGTTATATTTGTAAAAAAAATAATAAATAGATAAAGTGGCAGTTTTATTAACCCATAAAAAAATTTGGGGAAAAATACATGGTGTTATGGAGATTTTGAACGTTAAAACTGTCATGAAAATCCCAAAGCGAATGTGATGGTAAACCTTTCTTGAAGCTATATGCTGTAGGATCGAAGTCGGACAAGAATTTGTGAGACTATGCGGATACCCAATCTGAAGGCGGAATCTACGGATAACTTAGTTGTTAGATGTGATAGATAAGTGTTAGAAATCGACAATAAAGCACACACACAAATCAAAACACACATGAGCAGCACTTCATCGTATTAGGAAGTTTGAGCCAAAGGCTACATAAATGAGCACCAAGTGATCCTATTTACGGGACCCCTGTCCTACACCTGAAAAAGATCAAGCGTAGGACTCTACGCCTATAAGGGATCCAGGAAAATTACTCTCACACACCTGGAACATTAGATATGTTATGAATTAAGCTTTAACGGCAATAAAAGCTACCCAATAAACTCTAAAACACAGTACATGAGAGGTAAAAATTATATCTAAGCCAGGGACATGCCGAAGGGTGCACTAACAGACTCCCCCTTGGACCTAGCTAGATATCTTCAAAAACACAGCTTTCACAACAACAAATCTTCAACCTTGAACAATAACCAACTTCATGCTTCCAACACAGAGAACATGGACCAATCAAAACCAGAGTGAATGTTCTTGGCATAGGAAAACCTGATCATCTTCTAAAATCCCATTGCTTGATCATGATCTTGTTCTTGATCATTCTGATGCAGTGTCTTCACATCTTCTTCAAAGCAATTCAGTAGCCACATTGGGTCAAACACTCTCAACTTCCTACAAATCTTTGGCTCATTTCTGAGTAAGATCATGGCTTATGTTGCAGTACGAGAATGTGAACTTACTAGAGAAGTTTAGTTCTATTGGGGTGGTCAGAACTTGTATCATTATAGTGGGAGGCTTGATTGTTCGCTTCCAGATAAACTTGACAGTCCTTGGATTTTTCTCTTTTAACTGGTAGCGAACTGGGAATTGACGAGCACACTACTGTCATCTTTGGACACTTTCTCTGCGGATAATCATGTGAAATGTACCTACTGAGGAGTTAGTCTGAATAGGCTTCTTCCTTACCAGATCCCTTATATACCAGTATGGCAGAGAATTGATATGATAAACTGTCTTGAAATACAGAACACCGCTCTCAAATTTGATATGAAAAGCATGAGCATGAGGAAGATAAGTCCAACTTAGAACATTCCTTAACATTTGGTTCCACCTCTGAGTGAACGTCTTAGCTTGGACTGGTTCTTTCTTTCTATATTCCTATAACCATAGTTTGCATATCTCTTCAACATAATTATCAGATTCCAGAACCTTCTCAATCTCATTGTAATCTAAGTTGTCATCATCTTTAGAAAATCATTGAGAACTATCAGTTGGAGTGACTTCTTCATATGTTAGACCGATGACTTTGGCAATGTCTTCACATGACATCTCTAAGGGTATTTCACCTTCTTCTAGATCCATGTATGGCTTGTCCACAGGGCCCCCATCATCATCTATAAAGAATTTATCATAAAAGGACAGAGTCCATTCGATGGGAACCTCCCACTAAGTAACACCACCCTGGAAAGCTTCCAAAGCTTTAGCAGAAGGGCCTTGTTGAGAAGTCAAACCACCTTGAGGTGTCAATCTTTCATCATGTGAATTCTTTGAACGTCTCTCTCTAAACTTGGAGTAAGATCTCTTTGTTTGTTGAGAACTGGCCCCACTATCACCACCTTCACCTTCATCATCTCTACCACTTCTATCGTTCCCTTATTCATGGTCATCGCCATAATTATTATCATCCTTATCATCTTTATCATCATCACTGTCATCACCATCATCACCATCACCAGTTGTGAGCCTCTTATGTTTGTTAAAGTATCAATCAACACATCACTTGAAATGTTTATTCTCAGACTCCACAACAACAAGACGATTCTCAGTTTCACTATGAGATTCCGTTAGCTAACGAATCTCCTGCTCATTGCTGGTTAGATTGAGCATCGCTACATCTTTAGTAGCAGTATGTCTTCAGTTCTCAGCTCTTGTTTCATTGATAATTGTGAGGAACTGCCGACCTCATTGTTTAGATTCAGCTAACCTCCATTGGTTCTCTAGATTCTGTGTAACTTGCATATGCAGCATGATGACATGGTTGTTAATATTGGCTTAGACAGATGGTCCAACTGACGTGGTTGGTAAAAGTGAGATGGAAAGCATGAATGGAACTTGTTCGGTTTGTTAGGAAAGATGAAATTGTGGGATTCCAATTTTAGATGTATGTCTTTGTAGTTCAGCATCAACTAACATATGACTGGATGAGGTGGGCATAGAAGCTACAACTGAGATGGTGGTAAAGGGACTGATGTGGTTGTAGTTGTGGTTGGTTCAGTGGTTGTTAATATGGTTGTTTTGGTTTTGGTTTTGGATGGAGTTGTTTTGGTAGGGAGTTTGATTGTTAACTTGCTTCTGATAGCAGGTTTTCTTCGCTTATTGGGCAACTAAGACATTTTAGGATCACTTAATGAGAATTTTCTATTTAATGGTCTTTCTTATTTTGTAGGTTCCTGTCCTTGAGATCTTCACACACAATCAAATTAATCACGATTAGAAGATGTGGAATATCTTGCACACTCGGATATCACATAATGAACACAAGATTACTTAATGTTTTTATCTTATTGATTGAATCACGGATAACCAATACAATAAGACCTAAAACCGAATACGTAACCTAGCTTGCATCTAGAGATAAACCGACTACTATATTATCTTTCGCTTTCTCCCTCTCACAACTCTCACTATGTGACCGAAAATAATAATGAACTCTAACCACCAAAACCCTTGTCTCATTTGTTTATATATGGGATTTCAATAATGCTTTTGGGCTGGGCTTTAACTAGGACTCTAGCAATACAAGCTTATTACATAATCGTGAACTAACGACACCGACAATAAATAATCTTCTGTCAATAATCCTGAGCGTTTGTTTAATCATTTGAGTATCTGTCACAAACTTGCACCAATAAACTCCCCATTGATAGATGCTCTTTAAGATTATTTTCAAATCTCAAAATATCTTCAATTGTCTTCCACTTGAATTCTTTCATCTTTAATAGCTTGATTCTGAGATAGTTTACCAAAGTAATTTAGAAGAACTTGGCAGATCACTTCTCTTCTTTTCTTCAACTTGTGATCTTGAGTCTTTAACAACTCTCTTGTGTACAACATCTTTTGAGAATGAAGTAAGTCCTCCTGAGAATAAGCTTGTGTTTAGCATCTTTTCAAAAGTCTTTTACTCCCCTGAAAACCAGAATATTTCTCCCCCCGAGTTGCTAAGTCTTCTAAAATCAGCAACTGTTGTTTTTGATCTTATGTGTTTTGTCATGTTCTTGTGTCCGTTTCTTTAAAAAATAACCTTGAATCACATGAATTAGTCCAAAAGGAGGTTCAAACCTCATCACGTCCATCATTATCATTAGAATAATACTTGTAACACTCAACAAACATGTAAGTAAACCATCATAACAAATATAAATTTACAAAGTATATAATTCACTTGTGACAAAAATTGTTTTGTGGTTAAAAATTTTGAACTTTTCCAAAGATATGCAGTTTTGCAAAATTTTCTAAGTGTTTTAGAAAAATAACTTTCAAAATTTTCTAGAAAGTCAGGTCCACCTCAGAACAACCGTTTCTCGTGCATTAAAATCCTGAAGCAAAATAAAAACATTTTTGGATTTTTGATTTTCTTGACAAGTAAAATAAATGAACGCAAAGACAAATTAAGTAAACTAATTAGAAACAGAAAAACACTCTATTTTTTATTATAGTAAACACTGTATTCTAAGACGATTGCCAGTATTGTTTTTCCACATAAACAATATAACACTTAACAATTCCAAATCCATATAAGCATTTAAGTGTATTAAACTAAATCATCTATGCGATCCACCACATGACATACCCCCATGATCAAGTCATGCATAAAGATTCACTGTAACAAGTACAAGAGAAACACTATTTTGAAACAGAAAAACACTCTATTTTTTATTTTAGCAAACACTGCATTCTAAGACGATTACCAGTATTGTTTATCCACATAAACAATATATCACTTAACAATTCCAAATCCATATAAGCATTTAAGTGTGTTAAACTGAATCATCTATTCGACCCATGACATGACATACCCCCGCGATCAATCATGCATAGGGATTCGTATTGTTTACATGGTACGAGACACAGTGGTGTACAGGTATGCATATATCTGGATGCAACAAAGTGACCAAACATGTACTCAAACAGGGTTAAGACAAATAGCATTTATTCGATAAGAATTTTCAGCTTTAGGCATTTTTGATTGATTGCTTTTAGCCTTTGAAGGGTTTGGCATTTATCATATGCTCTTTTAAGACGTTCTGACAAAGCCTAGGTCAACATGTATCTGGATGCAGAAAAGACCGGTCATATCATCCCTGAATAAATTTAACAATTTAAAGACCTGAAACCTCATAATTAGGCAAGCTATCAATGCAAGATTTAAGATTATAAAATCATATGCCGATGACATGTATCCCACAGATTCAACAATCATTTAGATTTCTTTCAATTAATAGACCGGATTCATGTGTCAATTGCCTACCAGTACTGTTGGTACATTTGTGACCATCGCTATGCAACTCATGTAGGCTTAGTTTTAATGTATTAGAGTGAGGGCATTATTGTGGTAGCCCAGGCGACATGCCTGAGGCCCAGCTCAGACTTAGATATTCATAGCCTATATATATGTGTGTTAGGTTTAGGGTTTCTAAAGAGAGAGTTGCAACAGTCTCTAGGAGAAGACTACTATGTGTGGTCTAGTCCAGGTTGGCCTGAGGTTGAGCTCACCTCAGGCCGGCGTCCCATTCAACAACGTATGTATGTGTGTATGTATGAAGAATCTGTGCTGACTTGTTTATCATATATGAAATGGTATAATTTTTAATAGGTGGAATTATATTTTGGTGGAGACTAGTTATTTAGAGTGCAGATTTGTTTGGTGATGTATTGGCGTGATATACGGTTGGATTTTCGATTATGGACCTGCTGGTTATGAATGGGGGAAACAAAAAATATACACGTTAATGCGGTAATATTTTGCAGAGAAAAGGGGAAATGATTATTTCTTTGGCAAAATTATTAGAGCATTGTTCTCTGAAAAATTAGATGTGCGAGATTTTGTTTAAATATTTTTGCAATGAAGCTGGATGTTCATTACTGATTAGTTGAAGATTGAGCCATATCATATGCCGGTTACTTGGGTCCTTTATTAATCAGGCGTAAATTCTTCATAGGAGGAAAGATGCAGATTATGGTAGATATAAAAGTAATTTGGATAGACTTACATTGAAGGGGAGATTGGATGCGAAAGGTTTCGGGTATTCGGTGGATTTGTGAAGATATCAGACAGAGTCAGACACAGCTGATTGGGAGACGAAGATCAAGTCTTATCAGAGAAGACCTGAAATCATCAGTCAAGGGGGAGTTTGATAGCGCATGTTTGTGACTGATAATTATCAGTATTTGTTAGAGTTGATAGCAACGGTCAAGAGGGAGTTTGTTGGTACATTTGTGACCGTCGCTATGCAACTCATGTAGGCTTAGTTTTAATGTATTAGAGTGAGGGCATTATTGTGGTAGCCCAGGCGACATGCCTGAGGCCCAGCCCAGACTTAGATATTCATAGCCTATATATATGTGTGTTAGGTTTAGGGTTTCTAAAGAGAGAGTTGCAACAGTCTCTAGGAGAAGACTACTGTGTGTGGTCTAGTCCAGGTTGGCCTGAGGTTGAGCTCACCTCAGGCCGGCGTCCCATTCAACAACGTATGTATGTGTGTATGTATGAAGAATCTGTGCCGACTTGTTTATCATATATGAAAGTAAGATTCTTGGCTTTACACATATATTATTTATTGTTTTATCTGTTCGGTTTGATGTCTTGTGGAGATAATCAGGAGCAATTGGTGATGTAGTATCGGTCCTACACGTTTTAACAAGTACATCATATAATGAAGATGCAGTCACACTTAGCTTTACTTTTCTGTTCAGTTTTATTAAGTGTAACAAAATCAACACCTAATGTGCCATCATTTCCAATTAGGTACCAACTTGCTATAGTTTTTTTTTTTAATATGCGAAACTAAGTAGAAGCTAATAAAAAAACAAAGTAAAAACTAACTAAAAACTTAAAAACTAAAAGCTTCAGCACTTATGAGAAATGAAGATTATTGAGGGTTTCTCATCCTGTTCAGCTGCACTAACAGTTAAAACCGAGCTCTATTGAAAGCTTTGGTGAACAAATCAGCTGGGTTATCCAAAGTATTAACCTTGTGGGCTATATTCTTTGTTTTGGAATTTTTTTTTGTGATTAAAATGCTGACTTGATTATCAATAAATATATGGGTATAAGTGAAATTCAAACCGTAATCCCACATCTTTTGTTGTATCCACAAAACCTGTGAACAACAGCTATCAACAGCAATAGAGGTGGTAAAAAAAACCGGTTTGGAGAACCGACCTGATTCAAAAACCGGTTAGAAAAAACCAGTTTTTGGAAAAACCGGTTTGGAACCGACCCTATGCCTCTTTTATGCATTTGTTGGTAGTTTTCGAGGAATGTATTGATTTGGAAACCGGTTGGGATTAAAAACCGGCTTGGAAACTGGGTTCACAAGGGATAAAAAAAAACCGGTTTGAAAACCGGTGTGACCTAGTTAATGAAATTAGAAGCCATTAGTATTTGATTCAAATTACTTAAGGAAATTAACAAATATAATTAAAATGGATCACTTAATGCATAATATTGTGATTTAGTCATTTAGTCGTTAGTAAACGACATTGTAGCCGTTAGAAATGCAAATCTTTTTTTTTTATTTCTTTTTTGTATTTTTGAGCACTAATTATTAGTATAAATACCTCATTTATGTTTAGGATTCATCACAACATCAAAAACACTCTCTAATCTTTCTAGCATACACTCTCTAATCTCTCAAAAAAATGGCATCTTCTAGTCCTACACCTCAATCCATACCTCAAAGTCAAACTGGTTCCTTTAATATTGGTGCTTCTTCATCTCAACTAATGGTTGTTAAGATGGTTCCAACAAAACGAAACCCCCATGTTTGGAAACACTTTGATTTATGTGTTATGAGTAGCGGTCCAAACAAAGCGAGATGCAAGTATTGTTCAACTTTTCTTAAACACGATGCTAACTCGACTTTGAAAGATAATGTGGAAAAACCATATTGCAAAGTTTTAAAAGAACAAAAAAACTCTCAAAGTGGAGCTTCGATCACACAAGAAGGCGAGTTGTTTGTTTACAATTTGGAAGCGGTTCGCGAAGGAATGGCAAATTATATGATACAAGAAAGTTTGTCATTCAACCATTTCGAAAACCCACGTTTGACGAAGCATATTCAAAGAACACATCAACCTCGTTACACACATGTAAGTCGTGCTACCCTTAGACGAGATTGTCTAAAAAGATGGAAAGAAGCTAAAAACGAATTACTTAATTATTTTGAAAAATTAGAAACCAGTGTTAACTTAACTAGCGATGTTTGGTCCGCACCGCACGGTTCACCCGATTCATATATTTGTGTAACGGCCCATTGGATTGAACTGTCTTCTTGCCAAATGATGAAACAAACTATTGCGTTTCGATTGTTTGATTATCCTCACACCGGTTCAAATATTTTCAATATGATTGTCAAAGTTATTCAAACGTATAAGTTAGAAAAAAAGATTTTATCAATATCGTTTGATAACGTAAACGAATAATACCGCGTCTATCTCACAACTAAAATTAAAATACCAACCTATTTGTGGAGGGTTTTTTTCATAGTCTTGTGTCGCACATATAATCAATTTAGCCGTTCAAGATGATCTAAAATGTATTGAAACACAAAGAGAGGGTTTTCGAAGAATGTTACGCGATATATATGGCAACAATCAAACTCATGCTAAATATATCAAATTTTGCAAAAGTGTGAATGCCATTTGTTTGGGACCAATTGGGATTGTCCAACAAGATGGAATTCCACTTGTAACATGTTCGAAAAACACGTTTTGCAAAAAGAAAGTTTAATTGCATATCATGATATTTTGGTGAGTCGGGTAAAAGCGGCACCATACCATCCTTTGCATTGGAATGTTATTGAAGTTGCTGCCGAAATGCTACAAGTTTTCAAAGCATCAACCATCGCTTTTTCGGGAGATTAATATCCAAAAAGTTCTATAACACTTCACAAATTATATAACATGACCAAAAAATTGGGCGAAATGGAATGTAGAGGTAGCCCGTACAAAGGTATGGTGCCACCTACGAAGGAAATATTTAAAAAATGTTTTTCGGAATTAATGGCGGTTTTTACTTGTGCCGCTGCTTTAAACCCATGTTACAATATATCAGGGGTAGAAAATATAATTGAAAAAATTGCCATCGAGTTGGACTTGAACACGGCAAAAGACCGGTATTTTTCACAAGGTTTAATATTAAGATTTAACAAACATCTCACGGGTATGTATGATGTTTATTTTGAACGTTATGGTGAATTGTCGTCCATTCATGTGCAAATGAGACAAGGTTCTCAAAATGTACTAGATACGAACATGGATTTATACAATGATTTGTTGGACACATCTAGTAAACGTTCACGAGGCAACGCTCCTAGTAGCGAACTTGGGAGGTATGGTGCCAAAAACTATTTAAGAACTTTGACTCAAGAACAATTTAATAGTTTTGATGTGTTGGCTTGATGGAAAAGTAAGGATGATCAAATTCCGGTCTTAGCCGCCATGGCACGAGATTTACTAACCGTCCAAGCTTCTACGGTAGCTTCGGAATCCGCTTTCTTTATTAGTGGCAGGGTCATTTCGATACGTAAGACACAACTAACTCCACCTTTGGTAGAGATGGCTATTTGCTTGAAGGATTATTTGGATGCGGTGGAGAGGGTGCAAGACATACGCTCAATTGAGGGAGAACTTGAATATGAAGGCGCAGTGTTTGAGGATGAGGTCAACACGGACTTAACTGAACCAATGTCCGAATATGAAGCTGAAATTGATGAATGGATAAGAAGCAACTCCGGTTCGGGTGAAGATAAGACATCCGCCATGAAGTTTGAAGATTTATTTCTAATGGGATTGGGTACTGAATAGACTATTCCGCATACCCAAAACCCGGAAAAAAACACCACTACACAGAGAAGGCCTGCGCACAAGGAGTGGTCAAAGCACGCTAATGTCTGGTCAAAGGTCAAGTCCTGGTCAAAGGTGGATTTCATGCATGGTCAACTGCCATGCATAAATCACGTAGACTCAATATTAAAGGCGGTACAACGTTCCATCATTCCCATTAATTTAGCTTTCCTTATATCACCATAATAACACAATTAAGGGTGATGGAGACAACCTAACCACGGTTTGGACTTGGGTAATGGTGGCATACGAACTCTCCTATAAAAGGGATCATATCCCTAGTAGGAGAGGACACTTTCTGCTAACCCGAAGAGCTATCACTAAAGATAGTATCCCCATTCATCCAGTTTTTGTTATAAACTACTACCTTGTGTAGTCGTCTCCACATCCACAATCAACTCTTGTTTGCAGGTTCCTCAATCCGTAGCTGCTAGTGAAGGATCAACCCTGTGGATACGATAATCTTATCATCCCTAACTGGTGGTAGGACTATTTGTTTCTTCATTGGCGCCATCCCTTACGGTTAACAAATCTTTCAAACTAGCAACCATGGCTCCCTCAAAGGATGCAAACAACAACACTGCTGAAGTAGATGCAACAATCGAAGATGAAATGCATGACGTCACAACAAACACCGTCACAAAAAAACGTGGCTCAGAAACAACCAGCTTCAACATTTCAGTTCAACCCAATCAGGGGAGGACTTACTGTAGGAAAGAAGAAACAAGACAACCTATCTCCGATAGATCCGGACGTGTTGGATCATTATTAAGCTGGTCTTTTGGTTTGAACTTGCTAGTTGACACTTAAGTGTTTAGCAAGTTCTTTGTGAGTGTTAGCACAGCGGAATGTTTATAAGTTTTATAGCTACACTTTGTCAACAGGAGTTATTACTCCCCCTGGAATCAAGAACTAATAAATGAGAAGTGTTTATTGAGAATCTAAGTATTGAATGAGAATGAAACACTTTGACAGATTCTCAGTAAACACGAAATGGAAATAACAATAATAAGAGTTGAAGGATTTCTTGTATTAAAATCAATGCCTAAAACAGAAGGACGAATCCTTCTATTTATAGACTTTACAAATACATGAACCTTGCCAAAAAGCAAGTTCAGAAACAAGTTGCAGTCTTGGAACTTGTTCATAAAGTAAAAAGAAATACTAAAGTATTAAACTACTGATATATAAGGGCGGTGGAAAAGATCTTCTTTAAGTACTGATGAATGACAAACTACTGATGAGTAGTTTGTCTTCAGCAGTTCTTCAGTTGAAGTGTCTGGTTTGAACTTCAGAACTTCTGATGACTTCTTCTTCAGTACTTCTGAATCTCTTCTTCTGCAGTTTGATTCCTTGTCTTCAGCAGTTCCATACATAGAGTATTTTGACAGAAAGTGAATTAGACTAAGGTTTGCAAAAGTGGTTTCACCAATCCTTTTTGTCCTAACAATCCCCCCTGGATTGATGAAGCCAAAACCTTACTAATTCCTTATTGTTCATTTCTGTCCTTCACAATTTTCCATATTCCTTTGAACATGGAATTCTTGAGCTGGTTGAGTTGATCATCAGTAAGAGACCCTTTTCTTGGTTCCAAGTGTTGGATTGTAAGCAGGTCTTTGGTTGACAGTTTCTTCAGTTCATTCATCGACCTATATTCCCTGCTTGTTTGATCTCTTCTTGTCACAAGTACTGAGATGTTATCAGTAAAGGACCATCTGATGACTGGTACTTTAGACTTGTCAAAGTCTGCAGTGTAGGGAACCATAGTGGTACCCTGGGTTTCTCCTGAGTGTTGAATGTTTTCAACTTCAGTGACTCTCAGGTGGGATTCACCTCCTTGCTGTTGTTCCATCACATTAGGTATCTGAAATGTTGGCAAATGATGTTCAGTTGTTACCTTAGTATGCAGTTTGTCTGTGATGGTCCTCTGGATTTGATATGCAAAGGTGGAAGGATCCCTGAATTGTGTTAGCAGAGGCTTCTCTTCTATGTCAAAATCAGAATGTACTACTGTACTACCTTCTAGTAGTACCATTCTGAAATCAATCTTTACTTTTTCCTCTGTCTTCTTTCTTTGGGTAGCTGGTCTTCTTTGAACACCAGAAGTTCTAACTACTGAAGTTGAAGCTTCAGCAGTTTGAAACTTCTCTGGATTAGCAGCCCTTGCAGCCTTGTATTTTCTGTATGTGTCCACTAATCTTTCTTCTTTACACTTGGACACTGAGGCTTTTGAACCATAACCATTGGCTACCAGTTCTTCTATCATCTGAGCTCTCTTGGCCTTTGTGTCTTTACTTGTTGCAAGTTTATCTGCAACAAGTTGAGCTCTTCTTGTCAGCTCTTCCACAGAGAGTCTCTTCAATGTATGGGCTTTGACTTTGCGGTTCTTCATAATGTAAGACATCGGTTGATGTCTTTTGTCTTGTTCAGCAATCTCATCAAGGCTAGCCTGGCTTTGTAGTTCAGCTTCATAAGCCTGAAGTTTTTCTTCATGGCTTAGGTCTAAGTCATCCCTTTCTTCCAGATTTTTCTAGATCAGATCTTCTCTGGCCTTCTTTTGGGATGCAACTAAACTCTTCTCTAGTAATTCAGCTGATTGAGAGATTGGAGAAGGGTTTAGCACAGTCATCGTTGTAACTGTTGTAGTAGGCCTGATAGGAGCAGAGGTTGGTCGAGTAGGAGCAATTGTTCTGGAAGGGTCAGCAGTTTGTGTCTTGGAAGTGTTAACTTCTGATGGCTTGACAACTTCTGAAGATTTGTCAACTACTGAAGGATTGTCTTCAGTACTTTCTGATTCTTCATCAGAACTTTGGCCATCAGAGGTTTCTTCATTATGCCCTTGGGATTCATCAGCCTTTTCAGCATCTTCTATTTCTTGAACAGAGACACCAAACTGTTGTGCCAGTTTCTCTTTTCTGGCCTGATCTTGTTGATCTCTAGCTAGGATAGCCACTCTTGCCTTTCTTCTGGCTTCAAGTGTATCCATAGGTACCTTGATTTTCTCCCCCTTTTTGGCTTTATCACCTTTGGAAGTTGAAGCTTGGGAGAAATGACCTTGAAGATGAGCAATCTGTTTGCTGTTGTGATCAATCTTGTTGGACAGATCATTCATCTTCGTCTGTATCACTCCAAATTGATTCTTCATGGACAGCTCCAAGTCAGTTGTGTATGTTTGGATATGATTTTTGATGAGGGTGTTCATCATGTGATACAAGGGACCATCTGGGCCGCATAGTTGGTTCAGGTCTATGCTTGGTTGCCCAGGGAATTGGGTAGGCATTTGTAGTGAGGGGTGTGTTTTTGGTTGATCTCCTTGTTGTACAGGAGATGCCACTCTAGGGGAATCATGGATTGAGTGGGCTTTAACCTGAGATGGTGTGACTAGCTTCTTGAGCTTAGAGACACCAGGTGCAGGACCTTCACTTATAGCCGTCATTTCGGTAGTTTTGAGTGTTGAAACATCATCCAAATTAATGGAATCATCTGAATCCCTGATTACATCCTCAATGAGGACTGTATCAGTTACATCATGAGCTGAGCCCAACTCAGTTGTCTCATGTACCTCTTGTTCTTGGTACAGAGGATTTCCTACCTCAGGCATTAAGCCTTCATCAGTAGTTGCCACAGTTGAGGTCTTAGCTGTTTTACTTCTGTCCTCAGGTCCACCACTGGGTGGTAAATGAGTAGTAGCAGCCTCAAAAGTACCAAAGGTTTCTAAGTTTTGGCTTAGAGACCCTGGTTCATCCTCATCTCTTTGGTTAGGGCTATGAGTGTCCACATCCATGTCACTGTCTGAGTCTATGTCCCCTGTTTGATGTGGTTGATGGGGACTGACATGTGTTGATGGGACTTTCTCTTTTAGCCCGGAGAGAAGTTTGGCTATTTCACTGTCTGGTTCAGAAATTTGGGGTGCTGGTTCAGTAGTTTGGGCAGTGGGTTCAGCAGTTTCAAAAGAAGAATCTATTGGAATAGTTTTTCTAAGTCTTTTTCTTTTGAAAAGGATAGTTATTGGTGCTCTTGGTGGGGGTTGAGATGGATGAGACTGAGAGGATGTTTCAGTCACATCTTTAAGAAGTGCAGATTGCACAGTAGTTTGTTCAGGCATCTCAACCTCCTGAACAGCTTTTCTTTTGGGTTTGGTGGGTTTTTGTTTTGTTATCTTGGGTTTCTTGGCCTTTGGTGGAGTAGGTTTGGAAGATGAGGGTTCCATGGGGACTGGTTCTGGTTCCCCTTGGTCATCTTCTGGCCAGGCAGCCTGTTTGTTGTGCCTTGAGTATGCTTGTGAGGTTAAGGGTTTTAAAATTTCAATTTTACCCATAAGCACCTCATTACCCAGTTCAGATATTATGCACTGCATAATGAACCTTGGATATAACAAAAACTTTTTCTTAGTGTTATTGTGATGTAACACTAACTCATTAAAGAAAAGTTTTGATGCCCTGAAATTTGTTTCATTCACAATGGAATGAAATATTGGTTGAAAGGTTGAGGGCATCTGGTCATAAGACCCAGTTTTAGGACTCAAGCACATAATAATATAATGAAACAAAAGTTTATATTTTGGTTCAAAATACTTTTTAAAGATTGTATCTTGTGAGAGAGTACCTTGATAACCACACTCAGTCATGGTTAGGTGGATAGCAGAGTTGTCAAACTTCTCAGGGGCATTCACATCATTCAACCCCAGTCTGTTTGAGAGTATGGCCTGTGTTATGGCCATTTGTCTTCCTATAATTGTTGAGTTGAGGGAGATAACTTCATCATCCACCATCACTGTCTCAGCATTAGCCCAGAACTCATTTAGAGTTTCAGGATGAATTGGTGGGTCTATGGTGAGAGCAGTGAAATATTGGGATTTGACGACGAGATCAATGATCTCATCGTATTGGGACCAGCCTTCTTGTTTTTCTAAGTAGGCTCTGAGATTGTGTCCCTGTTTGAGAACTAAAGCCATGTGGTTTGTGTGTGTTGATGAATCGAACAGTGATTTTGTGTTGCAGGTTCAGGGGTTTGAGAGCTTTATTGAGAGAGAAGGAGGGAATTTTTGTGTTTGAAAGGATAAGTGTTAAAAAAAGATATTTATCAGAAGTTTTTAACCGCTTGGATCTTCTTTATTAGAAGTTTTTAAACCGCCTAGGTTAAAAAAATCTCTTTATCAGAAGTTTTAAACCGACTAGGTCAAACTTCTGATGATGGGAAAAGTCAGATTTGCCCTTTTTGACTAAACTGCTGATGAAGGATTATCTTCATCAGTAGTTCCCATTTCCTCTTCAGTAGTTTTAACAGCTGATGAGAAATACCTTATAAATACTTTTATTCATAACTTCTGAAGTTTATTTTATCAGAAGTTATTCACTTTTCAGAAATTATCCCCATACTGATGTTTTGGTCATCAGTAGTTTCTCTCTTTTCAGAAGTTTTTCAAGTGTTTTGAAAACAGATGTAAGTGAAAAACAAAAAATGTGCAGAAAAATAAATAGAAACACTTACAAATTTAGCATCCCTAGCATGGATACTAACTTCTGAAATGTTGATGTGTCAAGGGGTTTAGTGAAAATGTCAGCTATTTGATTAGCTGTTGCTACATGTTTCACTTCAATCTTGCCTTTTTCATAGCAATCTCTTATGAAATGATACCTGATTTCAATGTGTTTAGTTTTTGATAACTGAACAGGATTTTGAATGATGCTAATGGCAGATTTGCTGTCTACAAGCAATGGTGTCTTGGTCTCTTTGATTCCATAATCAAGAAGTTGATATTGGAGCCATTGTATCTGTGATGTACAACTTGCAGCTGCAATGTATTCAGCTTCAGAAGTTGAAGTTGCAACAGATGTTTGCTTCTTTGATTGCCAGGACACTAGACAGTTTCCCAAGAATTGACAACCACCAGATGTTGATTTTCTTGACATTTTACACCCTGCATAGTCACTATCTGAAAAAGCTGATAACTTGGTATTGCTTGAAGCAGGATACCAAATTCCAAGTGTGGGAGTTCCTTTCAGATATCTGAAAATTCTTTTGACTGCAATAAGGTGTGATTCCCTAGGAGCTGATTGATATCTAGCACAGACACATGTTGAAAACATAATATCTGGTCTAGAAGCAGTTAGATATAAAAGGGAACCTATCATACATCTATACATGGTTTGATCAACCTGTTTTCCTTGATCATCTGGTTCAACTTGTGTGGTTGGTGTCATGGGGGTGGAACATGATTTACAGTCTTGTAAAGAAAATTTGTTTAATAATTCTTTAACATATTTTGATTGATGTATAAAAGTTTCATTTTTTTGTTGTTTAATCTGCAGTCCCAAAAAGTACTGCAGTTCCCCCATTGTACTCATCTCAAATTTTGATTGCATGAGTTTCTTAAATTCTTCACACAATTTTGTGTTTGTTGAACCAAAAATGATATCATCAACATATATTTGAACAAGTAAGATATGATTTCCAACATGTTTTATGAAAAGTGTTTTATCAATGGCACCTCTTGTGAAGTTATTTTTGAGTAAAAAGGTTGAAAGTGTATCATACCAGGCTCTTGGAGCCTGTTTGAGCCCATAAAGAGCTTTTTCTAGTTTGTACACCCACTCAGGATGAGAAGGATCCTCAAACCCAGGTGGCTGACAAACATACACTTCCTCTTTTATCTTTCCATACAAAAATGCACTCTTGACATCCATTTGATAAACTTTTATTTTGTTGGAAATGGCATAGGCCAGAAATAACCTGATGGCTTCAAGCCTTGCAACTAGAGCAAAGGTTTCATCATAGTCAATGCCTTCTTCTTGAGAGTAACCTTGTACTACCAGTCTTGCCTTGTTCTTTATTATCAAACCAGCTTCATCTTGTTTGTTCCTGAAAACCCATCTTGTGCCAATTGGTTGCTTGTTTGGAGGTAAGGGACAGATTTCCCATACCTGTTGCTTGTTGAATTGAAGCAATTCATCTTGCATTGCATGCACCCAATTGTTGTCTTTGAGGGCTTCCTGGTACTTCTTTGGTTCCAACTGTGAAATAAATGCTGAGAATAGACAAAAGTTGGAAAGCTGGTTTCTAGTAAGAACACCTGATGCAATATCACCCATGATTTGATCAAGTGGATGATCTTTGTGTTCGATCTGTTGTTGTAAACCACTGACAGGTGTTGGTGGCTCATGTTCTTCAAACAAACTACTGAGGTCTATTATATCTGGTTCAGCAGTTTCAGTGTCTTCAGTAGTTGCAAGTGCTGAAGCAGATGTTTGAGTTTGGCCTTCAGTATTTGTTGAATCAGAAGTTTGTGAAACTTCTGATGGTTTTGAAGTTGACTTAATGACTGTTTGAGGAGTCCATGGTGATGGATCCTCATCATCAAACCTTTGATCACCATAATAAGTAGGTTTGGATGAAGTGACAGTCTTTTCAGGTTCAAAATGAAAGTTGTCAAGGTCAAAGAGTTCAGCAGGATGTGCTGGAATGAGAGTGTGTTTTGACTCATTGAACTTGACATTCAGTGTTTCTTCTACTGTCCTGGTTTTTGAGTTAAAAACCTTGTAGGCTTTTCTAGTTGATGAATAACCAAGAAAGTCACCTGAGTCAACTTTGGCAGCAAACTTTGAAATAGATTCCTTGATGTTCAAGATGAAACATTGACATCCAAAAGCCCTAAAAAAGGAGATAAGGGGCTTCATGCCATGAAGAACTTCATAGGCAGTCTTTGAATGTCTCTTGACAACAAGAACTCTGTTTTGAACATAACATGATGTGTTAACTGCTTCTGCCCAGAAGTATAAAGGTAGGCCAGAATCAGCTAACATTGTTCTTGCTCCTTCTATTAAAGTTCTGTTCTTCCTTTCTACCACACCATTTTGTTCAGGAGTTCTGGCAACACTGAATTGTCTAATAATCCCTTTAGACAAACAGAAGTCATTCAGAGTTTTGTTCCTGAATTCTGTCCCATTATTACTTCTAATGGTTTTGACAGGTAGAGAGTATTGCTTCTCTACTTGTAGAATGAAGAACTTGATGATTTCAGCAGCCTCATCCTTGGAAAATAAGAAGAATACCCATGTAAATCTTGAGTAGTCATCAATGATGACTAAGCAGTACTTCTTTTTACCAAGGCTCATGATCTTTACAGGCCCAAATAAGTCCATATGGAGCAGTTGAAGACATGCAGTTGTTTTTGATTCTTCAATAGACTTATAGGAGGACTTATGCTGTTTACCCTTTAAACAGGATACACAGTGTTCTTGACACTGGTATACTTTTAAGGGTAGACCTCTGACCAAGCCCATTTTTGTGACTTTATTTATGGTTTTAAAGTTCACATGGCTAAGTCTCCTGTGCCAGAGATCAGTTTCTGAAGTTGATGCCCTTGAGAAGAAACAGGTAGTGTTGTTCAGTACTTTGTCTTTTTCAATGTCCACTGCATAGACATTGCCACATCTTTTGGCAATTAACAAAGTATGATCTTCAATGATCTTCTCTATCAACTTCTGGCCTTCTGGTGATATGATCTTGCATGCTGTCTTTGTGAAAAAGGAAGAATATCCTTTATCACACATTTGTGACACACTAAGCAAGTTGTACTCAAGGTTTTCAACCAGATTGACCTTGTCAAACTGTATTTTGCCAGAGGAGACATTGCCATGTCCTAGCACATATCCCTTAGCATTGTTCCCAAAGGACACAGATCCATCTCTTTGACTGATAAAATTGTTTATCAGGTATCTGCATCCTGTCATGTGCATTGAGCCTCCATTGTCTACATACCAAATGCTATTCAAGCCTCTGGAAACTCTCTGCACAATATAGCAAATTAGTTAGATTTAGGAACCCAAGCTAGTTTGGCTTTGGGTTTGCTCTTGAGAACATTTACAGTTTGTTCTTGACCAAGTTTAGAAATCCATGTCTTTTTGGCAATGGATTTTGCATTAAGCACAATGGTGGTATCCTTTTGAGGACCACCATCAACTTTGGTCATCAGTAGTTGTACCATGTTCATAAGATCTTTAATCTCAGCAGTTTGTGAAACTGCTGATGATTTAGGTCTAACTACTGAAAGAGAATTTTGAGAAAAAGACTTTTGTTGAGATTTTGCCTTTTTCTGAGAAAGGGTTTTTGCTGGTTGTTGTTTCTTGGGAGAAAAGGTTTTTGCATAATCATTTTTGATTTGTTCCCCCACAACCAGTTGCTGATTTTTCTTATTAAACTGAATACCCTTTCTATATCTGCAAAATTCTGTTTTGTGGTTGAACAGACCACAAATTTCACATTCTTTTGTCTTTTCTTTCAAAGACAAATCTCTGACAGTTTTGATTGGTTTTAGGTCATCAGTAGTTTTCAGGTTCTCAACTCCTGATGTAGTTGAAACTGCTGATGACTTAAAGTCAGATTTAATCAATACTTCTGAAGAACTTTCTTTGTGTGACTTTAGAAAGTTTTCATGGAAAGATGTGCATTCTTCCTCTTCAGAAGTTTCACCTGAAACAATTTTTCTCCCATCTTCAGTAGTTTTGGGAGAGAAATCTGTTGGTGTTTCAGTGTGATTGTACCCTATGCCAAACCTAACATTTGAAGCACTTTGTTTGTTTAGCAATAGTTGGTACCCCTTACAAGATTCCACCCATTTTTCACATGTGACCTTGGTGTCAGCAAGCTCTTGTCTGACATTTCCTAGGTCATTAATCATTATTTTGATTTGTGCTTGGGTTTCAATAGCAGAGTTAGTCAATTTAGAAACTTCTTTTGTTTTTTGCAGAAAGTTTTCTTTCTAAATCACATTTTATCTGAGTGAGTTTTCTCTCAGAGTCATTGGCTTTTCCTTGTAAGTGCACATTTGTCTCTCTTATGAGAGCAAAAGATTCTTTGCATGAATTTGAACATAATTTTGACAAAGATTCTTTTGATACCTGTGACAAGGCAGATTTTGAGGAGCATCCCTCAAATGCCATTAAGGCAAAGTTCTTTCTGCCATTGTCAGGCTCTCCCCAGTTGATGTCAAACATTTTATTGTCTGCATCAGGATTGCACTCTGTTGTGTCAAAAGGAAGACTGCTCCAGTCAACATACCCTGAGGTAAATAAACTTTGTTGAGAGGGTTGTTGTTGCTGTGGAGGTTGTTGAGCAGCTGGAAAGGGAGGGATTGATTGTTGGCTCTGCATCTGTTGAGCAGGCATCTGTACATATTGTACTTGTGGCACATATTGGTGTTGTGGAGCTTGTGCCTGTACAAAATGTGCACTCCCTTGTGTTCCATTATTCCTGTTATAATTGGGGTTAAAATTGTTTCCAGACTGAGATTGGTTAAAGCCAGAGCTTCTACATTCTCTAGCAAAGTGTCCCAACTTCTGACACTTATGACATCTAAGTTTAGATTTGTCAAAACCAATTTTTGTAGAACTGTTAAGTCCTGGAAACTTCCTTCCTGGCCTTTTGTAAAATTTATTTGTTTTTAAACTTAACATAGCCAGTTGGTGCAAAATATCCATTTCTTCAAGGTCATCACTGCTGAAACTATTTAAGTCATCCATGATAAAACACATGTTATCAGCAGTTTGACCAAAGTCATTATTGTCATAACCTGGGAATGATCTTTCAGATGAGATCCCAACAGTTATGATAATGTGGTCAAAAGATCCAAAACTATTTGAACAAGTTGGTGAGTCTTGTCCCAATAGTGCTGTACTACCAGGTAGATAGTCATCAGCAGTTTTACCAGAATTTTGTAACTTTTTCTTGATCAATTTCTCTCTCAAAAGTAAGTAATCTCCCATGAAGTTTTGTAAGAGTGAGGGAGCTAAAATCTGGTGAAGATCTTAAGACTATTGAGTATGTTTCCCATTTATCAGGTAAAGACCTTAAAAATCTATGAAGCATAGATACAGTTGTATAGGTCTGACCATTTAGTTTTAGCTCAGATATTAATGAGGAAAATCTTTCAAATTGCTGAGTTAAAGTTTCCCCATTAATGTGAGCAAAAGTTTCATATTGTTGAGCCAAGATTTCTCTGGTGTTGGCAATCACCTCTTCAGTTCCTCCAAACTGTTCTTTTAGGCAGTCCCAAAGCTCTTTGGCACTATCACAATGTAATAGGCCAGAATAGATTTCATTTGGGAGTGCCATTGCCAACATAGAAAAAGCTTTTGCATCAAGCTCAAGTTTTAGGAAATCATCATCAGTATAGTCTTTTGGTTCTTTTGGAATCTCTTCCTTAGTTTCAAGATTTATGTTTACTGGTTTATGAGGACCATATATCACAGATCTCCAACAACCTGTGTTGGTTTGTGACAAGGTATGTGCCATTCTCTTTTGCCATATGTTATATTTATTTCTTACAAGCATGGCAGGTTTAGTGGCAGAACCAGTATTATGAGGATCCATTTTAAAAAGTATTGATTTGTCAAATATCTCTTAAAGTGATGGATGTTGAAAAAAGTGAGCTTATAATCCTTTATTGAATATCAACAAGAGCCTGTGTCTGATTCTCAATTTGTTAGATTGATATGTGATCAGATAAACCAGTGCTCTGATACCAATTGTTGGATCATTATTAAGCTGCTCTTTTGGTTTGAACTTGCTAGTTGACACTTAAGTGTTTAGCAAGTTCTTTGTGAGTGTTAGCACAGCGGAATGTTTATAAGTTTTATAGCTACACTTTGTCAACAGGAGTTATTACTCCCCCTGGAATCAAGAACTAATAAATGAGAAGTGTTTATTGAGAATCTAAGTATTGAATGAGAATGAAACACTTTGACAGATTCTCAGTAAACACGAAATGGAAATAACAATAATAAGAGTTGAAGGATTTCTTGTATTAAAATCAATGTCTAAAACAGAAGGATGAATCCTTCTATTTATAGACTTTACAAATACATGAACCTTGCCAAAAAGCAAGTTCAGAAACAAGTTGCAACAAGTTGCAGTCTTGGAACTTGTACATAAAGTAAAAAGAAATACTAAAGTATTAAACTACTGATATATAAGGGCGGTGGAAAAGATCTTCTTTAAGTACTGATGAATGACAAACTACTGATGAGTAGTTTGTCTTCAGCAGTTCTTCAGTTGAAGTGTCTGGTTTGAACTTCAGAACTTCTGATGACTTCTTCTTCAGTACTTCTGAATCTCTTCTTCAACAGTTTGATTCCTTGTCTTCAGCAGTTCCATACTTAGAGTATTTTGACAGAAAGTGAATTAGACTAAGGTTTGCAAAAGTGGTTTCACCAATCCTTTTTGTCCTAACAGGACGAGTGGTTGGCCCGGAAAGTTCAAAAACAATTGTCGAGTATCAGAAGATGGTAATGGAAAATCCAAACTTAATGTCCAAAAGACATTAAGCTTTGACACAAGGGAGGATGATTCAGAATCACCTCGTGAAAACAACAATGGCCATCGTACTAATGGGCCTCGTTAGGCGGTACGTGGTGGAGACCGTGGTAGAAATACTCGCGGTCAGGACCCCGTCAACCTGAATGAGGAACCAGACGGCTATGAATCAGAAAATGAGGTGCACCACGACTCCAATCGAAAGAAACATTCTTAATCTGTCGCCAGTAACCCATCACCAAAAGACGATGATCTCTACAAGCTGTACAGGCCAAAAACTTTTGCTGAGAGATCAAAGTTCTGTGCGCGCATCGCGCTAGCACCAATGCCTCAAGAGTGTAAACTCCCAAGCACGATTGGGAAATACGATGGTTTACGTGATCCCGGCGATTACTTACATGCTTTTGACTGCGCAGGCAGTTCTAAGCTATTGCCTGTACAAGCCTGGTGTCATCTGTTCGTGCAAACGTTAACAGGGGCAGCCAGGGTCTGGTACGAAAGTTTGCCTGTTAGAAGTCTGCTAGACTTTGATGATCTCATAAGAAAATTCAAAAATCACTTTTCACACTTGCGTAAACACAAGAAGGACAAAGCATACATCCTCTTGTGCGCACGCCATGAGAATGAATCCCTGGAAAACTACATCATCAGATACAACAAAGAAGCCCTTCAGCTAGGCTGCGGAGAAGAACTTACCCGTGCAGCATTCATACACGGGGTAAGAAATGATAATTTAATGAAGTGTCTGACGGGAGAAGATAGCGTGCCACACGCCTGGGACGAAGTGATCGAAGCTGCAAAGGTATACGCATCCTCCGAAAGATCTTTCCATCGGAATAAAAACACACACCAGAGCAGCAACCATCATCCACCCTCTAACAACAGAGGGAAAGGAAAACATTCCGTCTGGTCGAGAATTTCTGGCACGACAGAAGAAGGAAAATACTCTTCCGCGCAAGACGCGCGGAACATACTTAGCTCGAGAGGGCCTCGTGATCATAAATGGCACTCAAAGAAAAATTACGAGTGGACCCCGCTGTCTAAAACACCATCTGAAGTGTTGAAAACCGAACAAATTCAATTTCCAAAACCGCAAGAGCTCCGAGGTGACAAACGGAATGTGGACAAGTCCAAATACTGCGAATACCATGAAGACTATGGCCATCTAACAGACAACTGTTATAGTCTGAAGATGGAAATAGAAAATGCTATAAAGTCTGGGCAGCTAGCACACCTCGTGAAGAACCTGCGGAGAAAGCAAAGAGACAATACCGAAGGGAACGAGCACCCTCAGAAGAGGATACGTAACCACAATGCGCATCATGTGTACAACACATCGCACAACAACTGCAACATGATCCACAGAGCTACAAGCTACAAACGTACGTTTGCTGACGCAAACGATGATTCATGGAAGGAAGAACAAGTGATTATGCCGAGAGTGAAGGGAGGGGCTTCTTCGACAGCCCCATTGATCATCACAGGTGTTGTCGGACATTACCGGACAAGGTATATGTTTTTAGACAATGGCAGTAGCACAAACATCATGTACCAGCAATGCTTCGATCAGTTGGACGATGATGATAAAGCAAGAATAGTACCTGTCACAGAGCCCATCTCTGGCTTTATTCATGAAATGATTTACCCATTGGGAATGCTCACGTTTCCAGTAACGCTCTCAGACGGAAAGCACTCACGCACTGAGACGTGTGATTTCATTGTCCTTCCCGTTAATTCCTCACACAACATCCTGTTAGGGCGGGAAGGACTAGCAAAATTTAATTGCAACGCATCTACACTACACTAGATGGCAGGATTTCCCACGCGAACAGGAGTCGCATTCATACGCGGGAACAAAATATGCCATACAACGGATGCGCCGAAACCCGCAAAGCAAACAAAACCAACTGTCGGAACTGAACCGGAAAAATGGGTTATCAACCCTGCATTCCCGGAACAGACAGTACATCGAAGCCGGTACGGAAATTATTCACTGACGGTTCTTGCAATGATGAAGGAGCCGGTACGGGGTTACGTCTGATAACACCAGAAGGGAAAGAGTAAACCTACGCAATAAGGCTCGATTTTCAAACAACTAACAACGAGGCAGAGTATGAAGAACTGATAGCAGGCTTACACATTGCCAAAAATATGGGAGCGCAATACATCGAAGCCCATGTTGATTCAATGTTAGTTGCCAACCACATAGATGGCTCATATGAAGAAAGAGAGCCATCTATGATCTTATATTTATAACACACCAAATAATTGATGAACAGCTTCATCCACTGCAAAGTCACTCACGTACGTCGAAGCCAAAACAAGCCGGCGGATGCCTTAAGCAAAATGGCATCAACCGCATTTGATCACATGGCAAAAGACATGCGAGTTGAAGTACTAACCAAGCCATCTATACCACAAAAACAAGTACATGTGGTCCAAACAGGAAAAGAATCTTGGATCACCCCCATAATGGCCTTCTTGACCAAAGGGATCCTTCCATCAAACAGAGCTGAAGCCAGGAAGCTGCAACACAAGGCCCTACATTACGAGGTCATCGACGATCTTACCTTGGACCATTGCTACGATGCGTAGACTCCGCGGAAGCCACATACTAAATAAGTGGCATCCATGAAGGAACCTGCGGATTACACGCGGGACCTAGGAGGGTCGTGGCAAAACTCATGAACGCAGGGTACTGCTGGCCCAGAATGCACCTCGATGCATTAAAAGTATTGCGTAAGTGCGACGCTTGCCAACGGCACGTGCCCGTAACACTCAGGCCAAAAAACAACTTGGTACCAGTCACTGCAGCATGACCATTCCAAAAATGGGCCATCGATCTAGTTGGACCATTCCCTACTGCGCCAGGTAATGTCAAATACCTAGTGGTCGCCATCGATTACTTCACCAAATGGGTAGAAGCCAAAACATTGGCTACAATCGATGGGCGCAACATCAAAAAATTCATATGGGAATTCATCATTTGCAGATTTTGCCTGCCACTAGAAATTGTAAGTGATAATGGTACGCAGTTTGCGGACCAACACCTACAAGAATGGCTGTCATCCATGAAAATTAAACAGATATTCACTTCAGTTGCGCATCCTCAAGGCAATGGCCAAGTAGAACGCGCAAACCAAAGTATCATTGAAGGAATCAAAGCACGTTTAGGAACAAGACGAAGCGGCTGGGTTGATGAGTTACCCCATGTTCTGTGGGCCCATCGCACCCTTTCAAAAACAAGCAAAGGAGAAACACCGTTCAGTTTGACATACGGAACTGAAGCGGTAATTCCCACAGAAGTAACAGGCCCATCCCCAAGGGTCTTGTTCGCGCAACGTACTAATAATGACAAAGAACTGTGAATGAATCTAGACTTGTTAGACGAGCGTCTAGATTCAGCCTACGTCCGCGAAGCCTCATATAAACAACAGTTGGAAAAATATTACAACGCGCGATTCAAAGAACATCTTTTCCGCGTTGGGGACTTTGTTTTCCGCAGCAATGAGGCATCGAATGCGGAAAAACATGGTAAGCTTGCTCCAAACTGGGAAGGACCTTATAAAATCTAAGAAGTATTGGGAAAGGGCGCGTATGCTTTAAAACGCCTAGATGGTTCACCTGTGCTACGTACTTGGAATGCAGCGCAATTGCGCATAAGCTATGTCTAATTTATTGCTTCAGATTTTGTAATAAGGGCTTTAAGCCCAATTTATTTATATTACAAACAAGCATTTTTCATACAAAGTCATTGTTATATGCTTCAAACAAAAGACATAAGCTGTTGACACATCGATATACTCAAAAGAAGGGGATCATAACAAAAAACAAACACACCCCACATACAGACACTCAACAACAATTTCAAAAGCTTCTACATATGACCTACCCTTAAGAACTTAAAAGTTGAAGACATAAGAAGCATGCTTCCATTAACCTCTAACTTTCTTAAGTTTACGATGGGAAGTCTTGGGTAAATCTCCTAACTCTGAAAGCTTCTTCATCTTTAACGACTGCCCATCAAAGGTCCCTTGATCATCAAGATTATCAGGTCTCATATCTTCTTGTGACAACACATACCCACAATAATCAGCAAGTCGATCAAGAGCATCTGTTGCAGACTCATTATGATATTGAGATAAGCTCATCATCCCTTGCACAGTTGATATTTCTGTTAGTTGAATTTTACCAAAAGCAGAGTCGATCGACATTCTCTTGGAAGAAATGAAAGAATTTTTTCAAAAGTAACTTATGAAGAAAATAGTAGCATGCACTTACTATATATAAAGGAGAGAGAATATGGTAACTAATTACCATTAATGGTAACCACTCAATAACCCTAGAGTAGTGTGACAGTCGCCTGACAACAGCCGTCATAACTGTCACATCAATCACTACTAGACTGATACACACTTGTGTCAGAACAAGATGACATCACCTAATGATTGGCAAACGTGAGCAATTAAAGAAACATAACATCAGTCATAACATAAAGAAAACATGACAAATTGTTCATACTGGTTACATGATCACAAAAGGAAAAGAAAGAAGCACATTCATACAAGATTTAAATACTGAGAAACATCATCAGTATTCAGAGTCTCTTCACGCGTATCGCCGACTGCGGACGACGTACCTGCTCCGCCAGTTGAGGCAGCCTTCTTGGTTTCCTCCTCTCTGCGCGCCTTCTCAGCTAATTCATCACCAAGGCGATCTGACTCCCTGAAGTAATTGCGCAACTCGCCAACGGGGTCATCAGTCTTCATACACGCATCCAACAGGTCAAAAACCCCGAACATCAAATGCTTGTAATCATCATAGGCTTGTATCAGTTCATCATAATAAGACTCATCATGATATGGCGGAAGTACTGGAGATGCGGGCAATAACCTCTGTCAACTTGGGATCATTCCAAACATGCTTGAATATCTGCAAAGATAAAATGCTAAAATTTCACATATACATTCACAAAGCAAGAAAAGATAATTTCAAGAAAGGCAAAGGATAACTTACCCCCGCTGTAACACCCCAACCGATGGCGGAAACATCGGGATGTCACGTATTGATGATTGTTCAGTAGCTCACGGTGAATAATAGATTTCATTAAATGATTTAAATAAGTTACATACAATTGTTCTAAGAATTTGTACATCAATTTGAATAAAACTATGCAAACAACTCCAAGCATCAATTCAACTCTTCAAGCAAGTAAAACCTGAAACATGTTAAGTTGAAAATATTTTGGGTCAACAAAAGTTGGCGAGAATTACATAGGTTTTGATAATAGAATAAAATTGTTGTGCAATTCATGTGTCATGGCAATCTAGTCCATATGCGAAAACATACTATAAGTAAATCGAGTGCATAATCAACCTTGTGACTGTTGTATTGTGGTACATCCCATACGCTCATGGTTCACTCGTTTAAATTGCAGTAACAAACACCCACGTAACCTTTGTAGGAGGCACGTATTTGGGTGGGATTGTCAGTCCAATAGATCTATCAATGTATACCGTTTGGCTGATGAATGTTTATGCTAGAATTGTGCTTACCCTAGTCATGTTCAAGACATAATGCAACATAGAAATACACATAGACACATTGATGATTGAATTGCATGAATATTGTTGTAACATGTTTCACCCCAAAAATGGTGATAAATAGAAAAGGGGCTATGTAAAACTCACCTTAGCAAAGTATTAAGTCTCGAGAAATAGAATATGTGTAGCCCCAAAGTTGCCAATTACAAGAGCTTATAATCAAAGCTTCAAGTGCAGAAGTAATAGACTATAGAAGAAAGGTATGAGGGAAAGTTTAATCGGATTGAAACAATTAGAGGTGCAAAGTATAATGGGTCATAGGTGGGTTTTTATACTAGTTTTGGATTCAATTAGCCATTAAAATTGGTCAACACCATAAAGTAAGGTTTTATGATGAATTGACTATTTGACTAAGACTTTGACTAGGACTTTGACTATTTGACTCAAGGCTTTATTTAAAAAAAAATCTTGTATGTGAACAAAAAAAAGAATTTAGAATCATATTATTATTATTATTTATATACATTTATGTATGTATATAAGTTGTGAGTTAGGATAAATAAAGACTTAGGCACATTTGTATAATATTAATGATAAAGGTGTAATAAAATATATATATATATATATATAAGGGCTTTTTATGTATTAAAATTTTGGGGAAAATTTTGCGATGTTACAGTCTCCCTACTTTTGGAAACTTCGTCCCGAAGTTTATTGAAAACACAGGGTTGAAGGTGATTGGGTAGAAATTAGGACAAGGGTGGTTTGGGAAGTTTCGAGTTAAGGCATGACATAAATTTATAGGTAACAGAATAAACTGTTTCGAATAATTTGGGTAAGAGTTTTGATAAGTGTGAGTTTTAAGGGTTGGATTAGGTTCATCTGAAATAGCAAGGAGAATAAGAATCTTAAGTTTTAGGACTCCTAAAAGAAATGCATGAGTTGATTGACTATAGAAAGACTAAATGAACTACCAGGTAACTAGAGTTTATAATTGGTTATTTACTGAAAACCTTGATAGAATTTTACACTACCTTAACGTACCTGTAAATTCATGATTACGTTCCGGACCGCAATCACCAATTTACCTTACATTAAAGTTTTGCGTCCTTCTATATCTCCACCGATTGTTGAGCAGGTCCGATAGCCTCCACCAGTCGTGGAGTAGGTTGTAGGGCCTCTCCCGACTGTTGAAAAGGCATAATGACCTCTACCAATCGTTGAGTAGTTTCGATAGCCTCCACCAGTCGTGGAGCAGGTTGTAGGGCCTCTCCCGACTGTTGAAAAGGCATGATGACCTCTATTAAGTGCAGCATTTATTATACACATAGGTTGCAAATTGATAACATGTTTATGCAAGCAAGTATAACAAGCACAGTATATGAGTTGTAGTTGTATAGAGTTATATAATTAGTTCACATTCAAACAATCATGCACCATGTAACAACTCTCAGACAAATATTTTATTACTTGAATCAAATAGCGTCAATACATAGAATAAAAGCAACCAATAGTCAAATGGTGAGACTTGCGGTTAGGTAGCTGGAGGATCTTGATCTCTGTTTAGTTTAGGGCATCGGTTACGGAAGTGATTTGGGTAATGAATGTTCAATAAGATATGGGTTGAATGAAGGACAATGAGGTAATATAAGGAATGCAATCATTTATTCATTTAATTAAAACGAATAAACGAAAACGTTGACTTATCAAAGATTCTAAATTCTAATAACATATGAAGACATGCTTTAGCCTATAAGTGAACACTCATCCCAAGAATTCCCAGGTAGGCATCCGGGTCCCTCGTCTGATTGGGATATATGCGCAATGCCAGCCTAGACAGAAGACTCAGAATACAGGCGTTCACCCTTCCAGATTGCACGTGTTCGTTATTAAAATCTAGAACTTCGACGAGATCTCAAGGTGGTTCAGGCTAAACCTGAGGATTTTGTCCTATTAGTCTAAGAGTAGATCCAATGGTGGAGAGCAACCTTCTTGTAAGGATGAAAGTAGGGATAAGAAGTAGGAGGGAGATAGAGAATGGCAAGTAAAAGAAGCAAATACTGGTTATAATCCTATGGTTATAGACTAGATTATTTTTCTCATCATCATCATCATCATCATACTCAGTTAATCCCACCTATAGAAAAAGCTAAGGTAGGGTCTGAGGAGGGTAAGATGTAGACAACCTTACCTCTACCCCGTGGGAATAGAGAGGCTGCTTCCAGTGAGACCCCCGGCTCAATGGTGATATTGTATCAAGCCTTAGACATAAGACACATAACACTTAGCAATCGAGACTAGATTATTTTTCTAATAACCTAATTCCCTATAACCATGGCTCTGATACCAATCTGTAACACCCCAAGCGATGGCGGAAACATCGGGATGTCACGTATTGATGATTGTTCAGTAGCTCATGGTGAATAATAGATTTCATTAAATGATTTAAATAAGTTACATACAATTGTTCTAAGAATTTGTACATCAATTTGAATAAAACTATGCAAACAACTCCAAGCATCAATTCAACTCTTCAAGCAAGTAAAACCTGAAACATGTTAAGTTGAAAATATTTTGGGTCAACAAAAGTTGGTGAGAATTACATAGGTTTTGATAATAGAATAAAATTGTTGTGCAATTCATGTGTCATGGCAATCTAGTCCATATGCGAAAACATACTAGAAGTAAATCGAGTGCATAATCAACCTTGTGACTGTTGTATTGTGGTGCATCCCATACGCTCATGGTTCACTCGTTTAAATTGCAGTAACAAACACCCACGTAACCTTTGTAGGAGGCACGTATCCGGGTGGGATTGTCAGTCCAATAGATCTATCAATGTATACCGTTTGGCTGATGAATGTTTATGCTAGAATTGTGCTTACCCTAGTCATGTTCAAGACATAATGCAACATAGAAATACACATAGACACATTGATGATTGAATTGCATGAATATTGTTGTAACATGTTTCACCCCAAAAATGGTGATAAATAGAAAAGGGGCTATGTAAAACTCACCTTAGCAAAGTATTAAGTCTCGAGAAATAGAATATGTGTAGCCCCAAAGTTGCCAATTACAAGAGCTTATAATCAAAGCTTCAAGTGTAGAAGTAATAGACTATAGAAGAAAGGCATGAGGGAAAGTTTAATCGGATTGAAACAATTAGAGGTGCAAAGTATAATGGGTCATAGGTGGGTTTTTATACTAGTTTTGGATTCAATTAGCCATTGAAATTGGTCAACACCATAAAGTAAGGTTTTATGATGAATTGACTATTTGACTAAGACTTTGACTAGGAATTTGACTATTTGACTCAAGGCTTTATTTAAAAAAAAAAATCTTGTATGTGAAAAAAAAAGAATTTAGAATCATATTATTATTATTATTATTATTATTATTATTATTTATATACATTTATGTATGTATATAAGTTGTGAGTTAGGATAAATAAAGACTTAGGCACATTTGTATAATATTAATGATAAAGGTGTAATAAAAATATATATATATATATATATATATATATATATAAGGGCTTTTTATGTATTAAAATTTTGGGGAAAATTTTGCGATGTTACACCCGCGGCACCATCTCTCATCATCCAGGCAATCCTTTCATTAGCAGCAACAGCTATGTCCGTGGCCTCTCGACATGCACTCCACATCACATCTAGGTCCACTTTAGCCTGTGAATAGGAGGATTCTGTCAAAACCTTTTCCTCTTCTAGCTTGGCCTTCTCTACACCAAGATGTTTTATCTTTGCCTCCGCATCAGACAATGAGGTTGTAGACCTCATGAGATCATCATGCTGACGGCTATATTTATCAATGGTATCAGCTAGCTCTGCCTGTTTCTCATCACAAGTTTTTCGACTCTGCTCTGCCTCCTTGACAAGTCGAGAGTTTTCATTCTTCAATTTCTCAATAGTGGAGCGCAACAGCTCAGTCTCTTGATTGGTCCGTTGACAAGCGACGTACCATGCCTTGGAAGCTTCAGTCTTCTCCTTCTTCAGCCTCTTCACCTCTTCCACTGCCTCATAGACCAATTTCTTATGATGATAAATCTCCGACCGGATGTCATGGCGCGCAAGCTGGAATTCCTCTTCACGCTTCAACAGGCTAGCCTCCGACTCCTTCAAGTTCTGCCAATGACGCATGAACTCTTTTTCACGTCGGATAAGGGAACCAAGGCTACTAACACCTAAGGCAAGATTCATAGACATGTCGATAAACAGCGATCGACCATCCACGTTGTCTTGATAATCACGCTCAGCTGGTGGGACAGACAACGTCACAAACTCTTGAGCATCGAGTTCATTTGTGAATCGAGTTGTATCCATAATGTCCCAGCGTGGCTGATGAGGCCTCGGTTGGTCAGTACCATGTGAGGAAAACTTTATTCGCCAATTACTGGGTTGGCTAGGTTTCCAACTACCCTCCGAATGTGCTTTCTTATATATCACTGTAGAATCTTCCACGGTCTGCACAAAGGCAGATGGATTCTCCTTGGCATTCTCAGCCTCTTTCTCACTCTGCAAATTAGTAGCAGCTTCAGGCCCTTGCGGAGTAGCAACAACAGGTTTCTTAATATTCAAATTGGGAGTAGAAGACTTATCCACCTTTTTCCCAGCTGCTTTTTCCAAAGCAATAGCCGAATCATTTGTAACCGGCTCTACCTGTGGTGTTACATCCTCCTCAACCACTAGCTCTGAAGCATTCAGACTCGCCACATCCTCCAATGGGTCTTCAATGACACCAACATTCTCAGTAATCGGAAGGTCCACCTTCTCAAAAACAGAAGAAGTCCGTTCCGAGCGGGACTCCGCAAACGGGTGTTGTCCTACATAAAAAACTATTATAAAAGTTATATGTAATAACAATCAAAGTACTAAAAGAAAGGCTAAGTTTACCATACCTGATAAATGCCTTAGAGTCTTCATAGGAAGATTCTGGTGCACAGGTGGGGGTTTCACAGCCACTTCAAGTTTACAACCCTTTGACCCAGCTAGGGGCTTAAAAACATCAACAGGAACTGCTGCAATGGGCTATGGGTGTGGCACCACAGTTGTTTCTCCAGATGGTTACGGGATTTGGACTTGCTTTTGCTTCAATTCATCCATTCTCTGCTGAAACAATTCCGCAGACACATCCTCCGATTGACGCACAGGTGATGAACGCCTGGTGCGTTTATGCTCCAACTCTGTGTCAGACTCTGTGAGTTCATCCTCCACTTCTTCAAAAATATTGGGAGCGTTTGGTGTGTAGATGCAATTGTGCGACTAGTGCTTCGGATTGAACAATAAACTTGTTTTGGTGAATGTCGAAGGTGCAAAGGAGTTTCTGTAGGTACGAAGGAAGGCTTTTAGAAGGTGCGAAGGAAGATCAGAAGGTGCGAAGGAGAAAGCTTTGTACGAATGTGAATATAGTTTATTATATAGCTTGGTTCGACCAGACAGTTTGGGCGAACCTGCACATTCGCATGAACAAAATGGGCGAATGTGCAGTCTATAAATAGACAAGCTTGATTTTTGAATGTAACTTTTTGTCATATTATTCCCTCCACTTTCTGTTATTCTCTCTAGAAGTTTATTTAGCTCTTTTCACGTTCTTACCCTGTTTGTATCAATCTTTAAACGTGTAATCGAGTTTATAACTAATGAAAAGCTTTTGAAAATGATGATTTACTTGTTTTGATCTGTTTGACTATTATTTTGTTATTGTTTTAGGGATTCCGCACCTAAAACTAACTTGTTTGATCATTCTTTGTTGTTATACGATCCATACACGCACATACAAAGTGGTATCAGAGACATTCTGGATCAAACAACCACAAATTAATAGTTTCTCAGTTGATTTGGACCCAATTTTGATCAAAAAGTTTCTGTTTTCATTGAACAAACTGATTTGATAAGATTTTGATTGATTACAACTTGATTTCAAGGTTAAATTGGATAATTCTCTTCATTAAAGTTGTTCCAAATCAATTCCGATTCAAAACCTGATTTAGATCATCAAAATCCATCAACATTTGATAAACATGATCAAAATTAACGGATTTTCAAAGAATAACCGTTTTTGAATTATCAGGGGTCGAACGTAGAGAGAGTGGTCGAAAGTGGAATTTCAATTGGTCGAAAGAGGGATTTTGTGGTCGAAGGAGGTGTTTTAGTGGTCGAACGTAGACTTTCATTGCTTATTTTGTTCATTCGCCCAGTGGTGTCACCTTCGATTGATCGAACGGTCGAAGGAGAAGGAAAACGGTCGAGCGAGTGAAGAAAGCGGTCGAAAGAGATTTTGTGATTTCAGTCAACATTCGTATCAATCAAAACGGTTGAAGGAGAAGATTATTTCTCATTCGCACGTTCGATAGTACGAAAGAGTTTCCTGTTTTAAAACAATTCTAATCTTTTCGTGTTTAAACGTTTACAGGTTAAGATGTGGAACTTCCCAACAACGCCAAGACCTATTCAAGCACCACAACAGCAGACAACACAAGATCCATGGTCAGTTGCAGCCCAGAAGACTAGTTCACCATCCCAGCCAATCAATTACATGGCTATGACTAGTTCGGCTCCTCAACAAGTTGTTCAACCATTACAACAACCAATTGACAACTATTGGGGAGTTGCAGCAGCTGCAGTTCATTCGCAGACGACCAATGCCATATCCACACTTATTCATGATCTATCATCAGGAAGCGGCAATCGTCCACCAAAACTCATGGACAAGAAGGAGTACAACACATGGAATACAAAGTTCAAGATTCATGTGGAGGGACAAGGACTTGAGGGAGCCGAGGCATGGCAGATGATAGTAAAGGGTATGTTGCTCCTATTCTGGAAAATACTGGAGAACCGATACCGTTGGAGAATTTGGCTGATGATGAGAAAAAGAGGTTTGCGATCGAGAAGAAGGCGTTTTCTCAGCTATCTCAGGCGATCAACACTGATTTGCTGCATCAGTTTGGATCATGTACAACATCTAAACAATTGTGGGATATGCTGAGAAACTGACATGATGGTAATGAGAAGACAAGGAAGCTGAGAATGGAAGAGCTTCGGAAAGAATTTGAGAACTTTAGCTACATGGGCAATGAGACTCTAAAAGAGTTGGTTCCACGGTATTGCCATTTGCTCACAGAACTTTCGAGTTATGAGATCAGCATACCGATGTCAGAACTGGTGGATAAATTTGCTGATGCTTTACCACTATACTGGAACCAACACATTGAAGTGTTGAAGGAAAAGGATGCATACCAGTATTAGACTATCAACGAGTTCATTCAAAAGCTGGAAAACAAAGAAATGGAGGAGAAGAGGAAAGCCAAGAGAGCTTAGATTCCACAGAATCCAGATCTATATGTGAGTGGTACATCTATTTCTCTTTCTGCTTCAAGCACTACTTCAAATGTTGCTCCTCACATTGCATGTGTATCCAATGTTGTTGAACCCACAAAACCACCAATCAACTATCTTGCCCAAACTTCATCATACACACCATCATACACACCACAATCATATCAAACACCAAACTTTATTCCATCTTTTTCACCATTACAACAAGCTGCATGTTACACAGCAAGTCAACCTCAACAACAACAACAACAATATACTCCTCACATGAATCAGATGCAGATTACTCAAGCACAATCAAATCAAAGTCCGATTGTGTTAGAGACCTCCAATCTTAACAATGTGACTGTTGAAATTGCTCAACAGCACGTTGCTTTAGTATTTGCTATGGTTGCATCATACAACGGTTTGGTTGCGAGTCAGATTGGAAACAACAATCTCACTAATGAGGACTATGCACAAATCGATAAAGAGGAGATGGGGCTTATAGACATACAGTGGGCTTTTGCGAGCATAATGAGGAGAGCCACTGATTTTATCCAGAAGACTGGAAGAACTGACCTTTCAACTTCTCCGAACACCACTTACGGCTTCAACAAAGCCAAAGTTACATGCTTCAATTGTGGTGAGAAGGGTCATTTTAAAAGAGAGTGTACACAGCCTGCACAGCAAGGTAATCGAAACCTGTTCAATTCAACCTACCAAAACAGACAAAACCAAAACCAAAATCAAGTTTCATACAACAGTCCAAATATCTCAAGCTTTCAACCTCAAAACAACTACCAGAACCGTTAACACACACAACAAAATTCTAACACTAGACAACCCACAACTCAAAACCAATCTCAACAAAATCCAAGCCGAACCATTGTTCCTATCTCTACACCTAACACTCAAAACCAAAACCAAACTGACAATCAAAACCAAGCACTTGTGATTCAGAAAGATGAAGGTTTTGATTGGACGGGTATGCAATTGGGAGTGGAGGAGATTACCGCTGGGAATGTGGCTTGTGTGGCACAGAAGATGAGTCTGGATGAGAATGAGGAGATTGAAGAGGAGGTTGTGATTGAGAAAGTGTCGGAGTTGAAAATAGAGGAAGTGAATGAGGATGTGATTGCTGAGAGTGAAGACAAGAAATCTGGAATGATTCTTGATTCTGTCACGGATGTTGGAGAGCACTATGATTCAGCTTATTCGGATATGGAGAGTGATTCTGATTCGGAAGCTAGTGTGAATTCACTAGATGATGATATTTATCAATTGCTAGCTGAAGCTGATTTCCTTATGACCCGCAAGTCGTGCATGGTGGATGATGCGTGCACCAAGATTGACTACTCCAAATTTTTCGCAGGGAAGGAAGCTCACTTCGCGTTGATGGCAATGACAGAACCTCCTAAACCGGTAAGTTCTGAATCTCAATCTAAAGTGTGTGTTAAATGTGTTAAATGTGCTGATTTTGAAAAACTGACAGAAGAAAATAAGCTTCTCAAGGTACAACTTGAGAGTGCCCAAATAAACTGTCAGATTTATCAAAAAGATTTAAAAGATTTCAACAAAGTTCTTGATGGTTATAAAAAGGATGTGTCTGAACTCAAAAAGACTTTGTCAATAAAACAACTTGCCATTAATAACTATATTAATGAAATGGAAAACACCAAGTTAGAAATGGCAACCATCAAGTGCTTCGCTGAAAAAGTAAACAAGAAGTTAGAGAGTTATAAGCACATTGCATATGTAGTTGACCATATCATAGAAGAACCCTCCCAGTTGAATAGTGCAAACTATAAGGCGGTCCCATCTCCGGTGTTGTTCGAAAACCATAATTTACATGCAATACCACCGGAGACGTTAGTCAATTCTGACTCCACATCAGAAAACGAGCCCAACACTTCTAGTGTCGGAGACCCGTATTCTGATGTGAGACCTGTATTGGGAAACAATGAGGGTGTGGTCGCTGCGGATGATTCTGATGAAGAAGATGAACAATCTGAGACGGTTGAAAATGATAGTGATATCCCTGATGAAAATCATATAATCACTACTGAGCCAGTCTCACCATCTCAGATCGTTCATCACATGGCAAATGCTCATCGAAAGAATGTTGTTAAGAAATTTGAAAAGTCTGTTGGTAAGAGTGTTGAAAAGAAAGAGGTAAAGAAAATTGAGAAAAATGTGATTAAACCGGTTGAAAAGGAAACTGCAACTAAATTTGAGAAAAATGTGATTAAACCGGTTGAAAAGAAAACTGAAACTAAATCTGAGAAAAATGTAGTTAAACCGGTTGAAAAGAAAAATGAGATTAAATCTGAGAAACCTAATGAAATGAGCAACGAATCGTGTGACAAACCTGTGAAAATTTTCTATCGGATGCAAGGCTCCGATAAGATTTTGTCTGATGATGAATATCCGATTAAATTTGTCAATTATTCCAAAATCGAAAAGATCTGGCAGGAAAGTACGATTTGGTTTCCAAAATTTGAACGAACCAATGACATTCCTCCAGAAATTTTAGAGAAAATTTATTCGGATAAAGATGCCAAGGTCAATGTCACACAATTTGTTCTGCCAGTTGATAAAGCAGATAGTTTTATTGAACCGACTTACTTGAAGGAACCAGCTCCTGAGAGTTTAAGGAAACAGTGCATGGTTGATCGATATCCCATTGCTAGTTTTTCAAAGTCGCCGATCAAAGAAAACTATGAAGAATACCGTGCGTGTTATAAGTGCGGGGAAAGGGGACATTTACTTGCCGCCTGCCCGTACGTACGACACAAGAGGCACGAGGTGGAGATGAGGCAACATCATGATTATCCAGTTGACAACTACAGTTATCCACAAAGACGGTATTTCCCTCAGCAAGCACCTTATTATAATCAAAACAATTTTTACAACAAGAGGGAAAACCGTCCGATGACTTATGATAAGCGCAACCGGATAGCCACTGAGAAACCGGTAAAGAAACCTGTGATGAACTCAACTGCTGATAACAAAAAGGTTGCTCCTAAACCAAATGTAAAACCAGCAGTTGGAACTGTCTCTGTTAAATCAGAGAAGGTAACCAAGAAGGTTGCATTTAAAGACAAAGTAAAGAAACCGGCTGAGACCTCAAAATCTCAGATCCGGATCTTGAAAAGGTCTGAACAATCTTGGTCATCTAAGGAGTCTGAGGGTGCCTCAACTTCACAGAATGTGAAAATTGAGAAAAAGAAAGTTGAGAGTGAGAAGAAAGGGGTTGAGAGAACCCAAGATGTTTGTGAATCGAAAGAATATTTGAAACAACCCGTTCAAAGACCCAAGACCAAACAGGCTTGGGTCCCCCGAAAGATCTAACTGCTTTACTTGATATATGCAGGGAGCTCCAGCTGGCCCTTTTAGCAGCCAATGGATTGTTGACAGTGGAGCTTCTGGTCACATGACAGGGGACCTCACGCTACTCTTTGATATCAAGAACATAAACGGAGGTTACGTAGCGTTTGCAGGAAATAAAGGAGGCTACATTACGATGGAGGGTAGTGTAGGCAATGGGGTCGTGACATTTGAGCGGATATCATACGTGAAACAGATAGATTACAATCTGCTCAGTGTTAGTCAAATCTGTGATAAGCAATTTTCTGTATATTTTGACGACAAATCTTGCTATATCTTGAAACCGGGGTTTGAACTTCCAAAAGAGTGGGTGATGCTAAAGGCACCGAGAGTAAACAATTTGTATATTCTCGATATGTCCAAAGCAATGACCACCCATGGCCAAGTCACGTGTTTCCTCTCTAAGGCTACAGAAAAAGAATCTATAATGTGGCACAGGAGAATGGGACACATCCATTTGAGAAAGATGAACCAGTTAGTGATGAATGAACTTGTCATGGGAGTTAATGTGAAAAATTTCCATTTGAATGACAAGTGTGTTAGTTGCAAAAAGGGAAAGCAGCACAAACAGGCCCATAGACCAAAGAAAGTCAATTCCGTTGAACTACCGCTTGAGCATTTGCACACGGACTTATTTGGTCCAGTCAGACGTAAAAGTCATGCCGGGGAATTGTACTGTCTTGTGGTGACTGATGATTATTCAAGATTTTCATGGGTTATGTGCTTGCATCAGAAAAGCGACACTTTTGACAACCTGAAAGTTCTGTTTACACGTCTGGAGAATATCTATGGTCTGAAGATCAAACGGATCCGGAGTGATAATGGGACGGAGTTCAAAAACGCTCAGATGGAGGATCTTTGTGCAAACAAGGGAATTCATCATGAATATAGCGCTTCGTATACACCCCAGCAGAACGGTGTCGCAGAAAGAAAGAACAGGACTCTAATCGAGACGGCGAGAACTATGCTTGCGGATTCAAATCTTCCAGTCATGTTCTGGAACGAAGCTATTTACGCAGCATGTTATACTCTAAACCTTGTTTTAACAGTGAAGAAGTTTGGCAAAACTTCTTATGAGTTGTTGAACCGACGCAAGCTGAATCTGGAGTATCTAGAACCATTTGGTGCCCCGTGTACAATGCTGAATCCTTCGGAGAAGTTCGCACCAAAGCCTGAAGAAGGTTATTTTGTTGGATATGCAACCCCATTAAAACGGGTATTCAACAAAAGAACTAGAAAAGTCGAGGAGTGGGCTAATGTCGAAGTACAAAGATACACACAAAATGTACAGGGTGGAGGTCCAGATTGGATGTTTGATTACAAAGACTTCTTTGAATCATTCAATCTAGATAGCATGGTTGAAGAAGCTGTACTTCGCTTATATTACGAGGTCGAAAACGCCGTGACTTCACCGTTAGTGCGTCTGATCACTGTAAATCCTCAAGCAGCTTCCAATGATACCACTGCTCCTGTGATGGAAGAAGAGGTGTTCCAAGAAGCTTCAACAACGCTTAATTCATCCGATTCTGAAGATGAAGACGATGATGCAACAAGTGAAGCTATTCTGGACAATGCTACAGTGACACCACCAGTGAACCCAACTAATACTGATGCTTCAACATCGAATGTGGGTAACGATCTGGTTTCTACAAAGAATTTGACGACTCAAACGGGAGTACAAGTACCTGATTATCCGGAATCTCGGATACATCGGATACACCCGCTTGAACAGGTTATTGGTGATCCTGGTAGCAGCGTGATGACAAGAGGGCAGTTGAGAAATGCTCAAGCACCAGAAAATATTGGCAACCTTGCTTTATATGCCAAAATACAGAAATCTGGTTTTCAAAATGACTGGTCTTTCGCTTGTTATGTTTCGCAGGTCGAACCGCGGACGTACAAGGAAGCTCTTTTGGATGATGCCTGGGTGGAAGCAATGCAAGAAGAGTTGTTACAATTTCAGAAACTAGGTGTATGGACACTGACAGGTTTGCCCCCGGGAAGAAAGAAAATTGGAACCAAATGGGTGTTTAAGTGTATGAAGGATGATAGAGGAGTCATAGTGAGAAACAAAGCTCGTTTGGTCGTTCAAGGTTTTCATCAGGTTGAAGGAATCGACTATAATGAAATCTATGCACCGGTTGCACGCTTGGAAGCTATCCGAATGTTCCTAGCGTTTGCATCATGGAAGAAATTCAAGGTGTATCAGATGGATGTAAAGAGCGCATTTCTTTACGGTGTGGTCAAAGAGGAAGTTTACGTAGGTCAACCGCCAGGCTTTGAGGACCCTATTCACCAGGATAAGGTTTATGTCTTGAACAAAGCTCTCTACAGGTTGCACCAGGCTCCGAGACAATGGTATGAGGAGCTGAGCACGTATCTTCTCTCGAAAGGATTCAAACGCGGACTGGTAGACTGCACACTGTTCACGAAACGAGCAGGAGATGACTTGCTTCTTGTACAAATTTATGTTGATGATATTATTTTCGGGTCAACTAACGAACTTCTGTGCAGGGAATTTGAAAAAGTTATGCAGGAAAAGTTCGAAATGAGCGCAATGGGAGAAATGCAGTTTTTCCTAGGCTTGCAGGTGGAACAAAGACCAACGGGGATCTTTATTCACCAGATGAAATACGTTTCTGAAGTCTTGAGCCAATTCCAGATGGATGATTCGAAGCCGATGGATACCCCGATACAACCTAATCACGGGATTGGTGTTGACCTTAAGGGGGAGCTGACTGATCCATTTACATACAGAGCAATCGTCGGATCTCTGATGTATCTCACCGCGTCTAGACCGGATATAATGTTTGCGACATGTCTTTGTGCACGATATCAATCGAAGCCGAAACAGAGTCATCTTGCAGCTGTCAAGCGTATCCTTAGATATCTGAAGGGTTGTCCATCGAAAGGACTTTGGTACCCTCATGATGATAATTTTGACCTAATCGCTTTTAGTGATGCAGATTGGGGCGGCTGTGACAAAGACAGCAAATCCACAACGGCTGGATGTCAGTTTATGGGGAGCAGGCTCGTGACCTGGCAATGCAAGAAACAAACCGCAGTTGCACTATCCACATGTGAAGCAGAATACGTTTCAGCATCGAGCTTCTGCTCACAGGTTCTTTGGATCCAACAACAGATGGTGGATTACGGTTTGCAATTCCTTAAAACCCCTATTTACTGTGATAATGAGGCCGCAATCGCATTAACAAAAGACTTAGTAAATCACTCAAAGGCTAAACATATCCAGATTAAATATCATTTTATCCGTGATTGTTATGCTAAAGAGTTGATCGATATGGTCAAAATCCACACCGATTACCAACGCGCAGATCTTTTTACAAAAGCTTTTGACAAATCCAGATTTGATTATCTTTTAAAAGCTAATGGTATTAAAGAAAAACAGGACTGATCACCACCTCAGTCTATCACCTTTTAGTTTAAATTTTTACTATTTTTCAGAAAAATTTCGAAAATCCAAAAACATTGAAAAAAAAATTCAAAATCCATAAAAATTAGAAAATTTCTTTGCTGACTGCTATATCTTCTTCCCTTAGATTAATGTCGTCAGATTTCTGTGAACAAACGATATCTGGGCAGTCACATATTTGAAATGCTCCAGCTTATCCTTGGGAACAGTAAATTCGAAAATCTATAAAAATCAGAAAAGTCAAAAATGATTTCCTGGAGTATAAAGGGAAATGATAGTACATCAGTGGGGATCTGACACATTCTAAGTAATGTACTGCTATATAGGGCGTGTGTCTGAGTCTGTGCGATGTGCTGATAGGCTTCGTAGACCTATTACTGCGTGCCTGATACATACATATCAAACGAATTGATGTGTAGATGAACTCCTCATGGGCATATGGTCTTAGTACCGTAATTTCGTTTGATAAGGTATTTGTACAAAACTCGGAGGTTTAGGGTCGTTATGTTATTAGTTGTCTGGGGATAGCCTCTCTGATCTTCTGCTGTAAGTCATTACGGACCTAGATCAGACAGGGTGTCTTTATAAAAGAGCTTTATGCCAAATCCTAAAGTTACCGAATTGAGGAACTTTCCATGTTATATGATGATCAAAGATTATCTATTACATCGTATTAATCACTGATGCAAATCATGATTAATATCAGTCCTCAACCTGGTATAGTGCATATGTTACTTTGCTGCATTAATTTGTTGACCTGTATACCTCTATGCATTATATCTTGTACAATTACAGACGACGAAAGCATAATCACGCTTTACAATGAGTCTTTGTGCATTTACTTCTTGATACGGGAGTATGTCGTGTGCGTGGGAACCACAGGCAATTACGTTTATACTATAAATATTAGTATCAGTTTAAAGCACTGCACAAAAGTCTGCATGTGAGTTTATGTGGATCACAATATCAGTAGTTGCCAGATCACACATTGTCTTTAATGCTAATAATTCAAAAAGATCAACGGTGTGATCAGATTTCTCAATAACTGATATGATCCCTTTACCGGAAATCCCAAAAACATTTACAGTTTTTCATTTACATTTCTGCATTTTATTTTCTCGTCAAATATTAAAAATCTCAAAAAGATTTTAGGTGTGTTTTAGCATAAATTTTAGAAAATCCAAAAAGGTTTTTCATTTCCATCTTATTTTTGATAACTGATGGTGGTTGATGTCAATTTTCTAAACCTTGTTACACCAATTGAGCTTTGTAACTTTTTAAATTTGAAAAATATGAATGTTGGATGCTTAAAAGTTGGAAAATAATTGGACTGGGACTGGTTTTTGAGATTTGGAAAATTTATCAAAAATCCCATTTCTCATTCGCCCATTCGGTTGGTCGAATGTGGGATTTTTCATGTTCCTTCGTATGTTTTAAACGGGCGAAGGAGAGTGTTCTTGATCATATGTTTCATTCGAACCCTTTTGGCTCATTCGAACCTTTCACTAGGGTCGAAGGAGACAAAAGTTTCTCTTTCGTACGCATAGAATGGGCGAAGGAGGATGCCTATATATACCATCCTGTCTCAGTCGAACCCATTCAACAATTTTTTCAGAAATTTCACTCTAACCTCACCTTGTTGCTTTGTTATTTTGAACCTTATCATTGTGCTCGTCTACAAACACTGATCATTTTCCACTATCTTATACAGGTTAACATCCAGGATTGATGGACTTAATCCCTGTTTTATTGTTTCGAGCCCTAAGTCTTAAAACTGTTAATAATCAACTTCAATGTTATAATTACTGATTGGGATTCATTGTATGTGTGTTTTAGGGGGAGAATTACCATAAACCATGGATTTAAAACCAACAGTTTGATCAATTGATCATCTGTTGTGTTTAGAACCCTAGTTTTAATTGAAAACACAAATATAATGAATAATTGATGAATCTGTTAGTATTGAATGGTTAATCGGCATTGTTAGGTGCATTACAAATCAAAAGAACATGATCAGAAACCTTAAATTTCAAAATTGAAAATTCAAATAAGAACAGAATCCTTCGACCCTTTCGAATGGGCGAAGAAGATAACCAACTGGTCGAATGAAGAAAGTTTGGGCGAATGAAACTTTTTATCAAAATCCATACATTCGTACCATCAAAATTTCTCATTCGTACCTTATGAATTTCTCATTCGCACCCCCGTTTGGGCGAATGAGAATGTTTATTACCAAAATTTTCAAAGTTTGAATTTTTGTCGATTTTTAACATGTGTCTTTGTTTTGTTTTGCAGATTTAACCATGTCCGAGCAGGAAAAGACGACTGAACAAGCTGGATCATCCTCACAACCTGCCAAGACAGTTCCTGAAGAGCTTTTAGCCATCGAGAATGCGCATAATTGCTGTGCGTATCTCGGAGAGGTTAAAAAGCACACGGAGTTTATCGGTATTATTGAATTCTTGAAGAGATGCAGGGTGATAGATGCTATTGCTACACCGACGATTATATACAGAGATATGATGCAAGAATTCTAGTCGGGAGTGAAGCTTGATTTCTGGAATTGCGAGTCGTGCTTGACTAGCAAGATCCAAGGGCAGAGAGTTATTGTTTGTGAGCAGGATTTACGAGAAGCGTTGAACTTAGATGATGAGAAGACAGATCCTAAGGAGTTTAGCTTTATGGATCAGCGAAAGTGCTTTCTAAGAATGAAATACAATGGACCAATCACTGACGGTTCATTGCACAAGGGAAAACTGTGCCCCCAATTCAAATATTTGGCACATGTTTTGATACATGTCTTTGGATCTGCAGCTGGAGGATATTACTTGATGCGCAAGAGTATCCGTTCTATGATGGTTGCCCTGGTGTTGAACAAATCGTTCAATGTTTCAGGCATGCTGATGGAACATTTGCTAGAGCTTGTGAACGGCACGAGGAATCTGAAGTTTCTACTGTATCCTCGTTTCCTCCAAACGGTGTTTGACAACAAGTATAAGGACTTGAAAAGAGATCCTAAGCACATAGTTGTTCAGGAACATATGTCGCTTAATACACTTGCTAGGATGAAGGCGTATAAGGGATTGTCAGTCAATGAACGTCCACCAGTAAGGCGTTTATTTGGACATCTAGCAAGAGTAGATTATACAGATCCAGGTGAAGGGCTTGTGAGACATGCAAACAGTGATTCTGATCCTGATAACCCATTACATCCTGTTGATCCTGATGCGAAGCGCAAAAGACAGGTTGTGAATGTCGGTGCCAAGAGTGGAAAGATTAAGAAGAAAGAGATAAGGTTAGAGGTTGCGACTGAACCTGAGAAGAAGAAAAGCACACCAAGACGTAACAAGACAATGGCAAAGAAGGGTTTACACATTGTGGACGAAGCGTCGATTGATTCGGAAGAGACGCAAGAAGATGAACATTGGGACTCGGAGACTGAATCGTTAAAGACCACCACGCCCAAGGCCACTGAGGCTGGTGAGTCTGCTAGTCAGAATGTTGAAGATCAAGGGAATAAAAGTCCAATCCCAGTTGATGAAGATGAAGTGATTTTGAATTTGGATGAAGTTTTTACTGGTTCTCCTGTACAAGCTGATAAGTCAAAGAAGAAGAAACCGGAGAAACCAAGTATAAAGAGAAAGAAGGAGATTGAATCGCTTATAGCTGGTAAGAAACTACCACCAGCTTCTAGTTCTAAGTCACCGGTTACTGCACCAGCACAGAAGAAGCAAAAGACTGTGACTACATCGAGCACACAACAGAGTGAAGATTTACCTGTTGATCAGTTTAACGAAGCATTGGATAATGTGCTCAAGAAGATTAGGAAAGGCAAACTGCCTGATGTTGTTGAACCACCTATGAAGAAGAAGGTGTCAATGGATAGTGATATCATGAGTGTTGTGAATCAAAGATTGTCTGAAATGATGAATATAATCAACAAACAACAAACTGAGAACGAGCAATTGAAGACAAATGATCAAAAGATGTTGGAAGTCGTAGTCACATCCCATGATGATAATGAAGTTTTGAAGAAAACTATCAAGAGGTTGAAAAGAGAGAATAAGAAGTTGCTGAAGCACGAGCAACGAAACACCAGAAGAATTATTGTCTTGAAGGAGGAGAACAAACAGCTAAAGAAGAGTAACAAGCATATGGATAATTTGATCAAAGACTTGTACTCTCGAGCTCCTCAACTTCAAGCTGGTGAAGAAGATAAGGAAAGAGATGAAGAACAGGTCGATTTTGAACCATCTGACGAAGAAGAAGATGAAGAACTTGATGAAGATGCAGGTAATGATACTAAGAAGAAGAAGAAGAAAGATGATGGAGATGATGGAGGTTCAGATGGTGGATCGAGTGATGGAAACAGCTCTGCTTTTGATAGTAGTGATGATGATGATGATGATGATGATAACGCTGAAAAGTACACATATGAAAAGCGTGATTCAAGTAAGGGTGGAGAGTCGAGCTCTAAGACTCCAGGAGAAAATGTGGATGACGATATATTCTGGAATGAGAAACTGCAGTCATTATCTGAAGAAGACAAGAACATGTATCGCCAGATGCTCACAGATCGAGTCTGGACGATTGACATGACAAGCAGATTTCCAGAGATATTCGAGTCGAGCAATAAACTATTCGAGTTGGAGTTTGATGTCCCTGATCTTGAAGATGGAGAGGTTTCTGCGGCGATTTCTAAAGAGATACTTGAGGGTTTAGCCAAACAGGTGGGAAAGACTTTGGAAGAATTGCTTGCAGATAATTTCATTCCAAAGATACCTGAGAAGGAAGCCGGGAATCATTCTGATGACCGTGATGTTCCTGCTTTTGAGGATGTTGAAATGGAAGACATAACGAGTGAGGAATATCCATAATATTTCAAAAATAATCAAGATTGTGGATTTCCTGGATTCTCAGATGATGTGCTAAACCAAGCCGAGAAACTGGCGAAATAGAAGAGCAAAGCATTTGAAGATGAAATTTTCAAAGGGCATGACAAACCACGGTTCGAGCCATCGGCGAGTTTGAAGGAGTTTTTGAGGAAATTGAAAGAGAAAGAAAACAATCGTCCAAAAGCTGAAATACAAGGAAGCTTTTACAAACTTCATAGTGGGATTTTCAAAGGTCGTGCATTGGCCTGGAAGTTTGTTAAAGAATTGAGATGCATAGCAGTGAAGTGGGAGAAGGGGATATTATATTTCGATAAGTTTCATCATTTGAAGACTCTTCCCTATTGGGCAATTCGTGATATTTGCCGTCACCGTTTAACGGGAGCGTCAAATAGTCAGATTACCTACTTTGCTGAAAAGATGATGAGAGAAAGCCGAACCAAGTGGGATTTGTTTGAACCACAATATCCGAAACGAATTGTTCATAAAAAGGATATTGATCAGATTACAGGTATGCCCAAGGTGACGTTAAAGTACAAACCACCGCGAGTGTTGAAAAAGATTCCTTTGTTGCCGATCCCACAACACTTCGCTAAAGATTTCATTTGGTGGTATTACGATTGGAAGATAGCAGAGGCTGTGATTGTACTGAAAGACGGAGAGAAGAACTACAAGAAAATACACATTTTTGATCCCATGTGGTTAATCAACTGTTCACATGAGGATATAATAATGTTGTTTTACAATCCGATCTATTCTGATGTGAAGGATGCTGAGCAAGCAGGAAAGTACCAACGTGTGGTATTTCTGTGCTTTGCATATGACATTAATGCTGGTTGTGACTATGGCGAGAAGCTCGGAAAGTTTGTTGAAAAGCAAAAGGTGCCTGATTTGAAAAAGACGAAGCCAAAGCAATTTCAGGAACCGGTTTTGACTAAAGAACAGAAGATTCAGCGACATATCAAACTGATGAACATCAGAATGGATGAACAACGTCGACAGCAATCCAAGCAATAGTCGAGGGGGAGTTTGTAGATACAATTGTGCGACTAGTGCTTCGGATTGAACAATAAACTTGTTTTGGTGAATGTCGAAGGTGCGAAGGAGTTTCTATAGGTACGAAGGAAGGCTTTTAGAAGGTGCGAAGGAAGATCAGAAGGTGCGAAGGAGAAAGCTTTGTACGAATGTGAATATAGTTTATTGTATAGCTTGGTTCGACCAGACAGTTTGGGCGAACCTGCACATTCGCATGAACAAAATGGGCGAATGTGCAGTCTATAAATAGACAAGCTTGATTTTTGAATGTAACTTTTTATCATATTATTCCCTCCACTTTCTGATATTCTCTCTAGAAGTTTATTTAGCTCTTTTCACATTCTTACCCTGTTTGTATCAATCTTTAAACGTGTAATCGAGTTTATAATTAATGAAAAGCTTTTGAAAATGATGATTTACTTGTTTTGATCTATTTGACTATTATTTTGTGATTGTTTTAGGGATTCTGCACCTAAAACTAACTTGTTTGATCATTCTTTGTTGTTATACGATCCATACACGCACATACATGGTGGTTTGGTCTTCTTACTCACCTTGGCACGCTTCTTGGAAGTACTCGTGTCTGATGCGGAAATTACATCTGTATACATCAACCTATATGTGAGAAAATAAACAAAAACTGCAATAACTAACCAACGGGTTGCCGACGCTCAGAGGTAATTTCTTCAACTTTGACGGAAACCTTTCTGCGGAGTTGAATACCCGCACCTGTCACGAAGAATGCGCAAAATCAGCACGCGGGCTGCGTACCTACCTACGCATCCTTCGCGCACGCATGATAATTAGCAAAACAAATGACACAGATGCAGTTTTCTTACTTGTTCTAGCATAGTGCCTGGGGGGATCAATGAGGTTTGGAAACAAAAAATTAGAGCTCATCCTCTCCACCAATCCTTGTGCACCTTCAGCAATTGGAGTATATAAGACTTTTGCCTCACCCCTCTTCGCAAATAAGTCAAAAAGAGATATGCCTGGAAACAGTTGCAACACATCGCCTCAGCACAATACACATCAAATTTAAAACAAAACTCGGAGATAATAATATCATTTTCAAGAGGGTTAGGATCATGTCCTTCCGGACAGATAAGGCTGAGCCCTAGCAAAGCCAACACACTCTCTGGACACTCCTCCATCACCAATGGAGTGGCATTATCACAAAGTGACTTGTACCAGGCTTGCTCTATATACCCCTCCATCGGTGGTAACTCTGCAATCTTCTCCTTCAAACCAACCACCATCCATTAGAAAGCAGCAGGTATAACGCAACGGTGGATATAGAAGAATTTATCCTTCCATTCATACACGATTTCAAATTCTCAGACACCAGCTGCTTCACCTTCCTACGGGCACCCATGCTATACCAACCATTCCCACCACGGGCAGCCTCTAGAACGTAAAATACATTCAATCTCTCGAATGTAGTTTTTATATTCAATGCCCTACAGGTAGTTTCAAAGTGAATCAAATGACACCACCCAAATGGGGTCAATTGTGTCGGATGGATGCCATACGTCAGAAGAGCGTTCACTACAAACTTCGTGGCTGGCAGATGAAAACAACACTTAGAAAAAGCTGCTGCGTACAGAGTTATTTTGCCGGGAGGTGCCTGTAAAGCAGTTTTACCTTTTGCTGGAAGCTCTGGTTCCCATTTCTGCAAAATCCCATACGGATCAAGAAACCCAGAAAATGAGGCTTCATCCCACTTAATTGTCGTGGCATCAATACTTTTCGATGATTCTTTTCCAGAATCTTTCACAGAATCAGACGTCTTGCTTGACTCGGGGATGTTTTATGTATCTTGAGACATGGCTAACTTGAAGAAGATACAAGGAAGACCAGAGAAAGAGACGTTAAAGTGAATTTCAAATATGAAATGAGTGGAAATGGGAAACGACAATTTTGAAATTTAATATATAGGCTTGGTAATTAATGCAGCTAACGTCAGGATTAGTGGGCCAGCCATACCTTTTTGTACATGAGCCCAATAGGGAAGTGACATGTGTACATATGGAGACAAACAAACGCTACACGCGCCTCACGCGCCCACTCGCCTGACAAACCACCGAACAACGTGACTGCACACATCTCAACTATCACCAGTTACGTCAACCCAACTCGCCAGGATGGCCACACGTTTTCAAATTCACGGGGAATTGACAACTGTCCACAACCAAGTGCTGACGTGCCTTACATCTGCGGAGTTTTGACGTAAATTCACAGTATCCGTTCTCCGCAAAAATTACTGTAGTGAAATAACTATTCACCACACTTCTACGCGCAATGTAACCTTAAACAAGTTGTCTTCAAGGACCTATGTTTTATAAGTCCAGCATCCCTCCTATCTCATCATAACTTCTGAGATAAGAGACACACTGGATTGGGGGGACTTGATGGGATTGGGTACTGAATAGACTATTCCGCATACCCAAAACCCAGAAAAAACACCACTACGCGGAGAAGGCCTGAGCGCAAGGGGTGGTCAAAGCACACTAATGCCTGGTCAAAGGTCAAGTCTTGGTCAAAGGCGGATTTCATGCATTGTCAACTGCCATGCATAAATCACGTAGACTCAATATTAAAGGGAAAAGGAAATGAGTTTTTTTTTGTTTTTTTTTTGGGTAAGAATCATGCTCATGGTTATTGTGATCAACACATGTAAGGCCTAGTTTAGAGTAACATAGCATGATTTGTAATTTGTCCATCATTGGAAGGTTCTAATTCTCTTACATGGTCACCAATGAATTGAGAACAAGTGTGGTGGTGGAAAGGCATGATTCGGCCAATTCATAAGAATGTGGGAGGTGATAGTGACTTGTCATGGGTATGTATTTGTCTCATAGTGTTGGATGTTGATGGTTCAATACACTTAGTTGTCAAGTGTAAGAGTTTAGACACATGGGTGTAAGGTTTCGGCCAACATAGAGGTAACAAAGGGACATGTCAAGATAAGTGAAAGTGATGGCTCATTTCCTATCTTATAGCCGATTACTTGGTAGGCAATTTAGGAAAGTTCTAAGTGTAATAAAAGGCTTCAATTAGTTGTCCTTACCCAAAACATGTAACTTCAAGACAATTGTGTGTTGAAAGGGACTTATCATGAGATCAATTATCAAGTGAATGTATGTGTAGAATTAGTTGTTTGAGTTGTCATTGTCTCTAGTGTGTAAGATTCATCTTATCTATGATACATATGCATAATAACTAATTAATCCACAATCGTCTATTTTCACTATTTACCAATGTTCGGGGTTCGATACTCGTATGAGTAGTTTGGTAATTTCCCCGAATTACCAATTCATGTAGTTATTAACTTGTAACTGTGCAACGTGTGACTTATCTAGCTAACCCTAATTGAGTAGAATGCAAGGAATCTATGTGCAAGTAACTAGAGTTTGGTTAAAGTAAAAATCTGAAATTGCGGGGTATCACATCATCCCCAAGTTGAAAAAAATTTCGTCCCTAAATTCAGTAAGTAAACAGTAAAGCCAGCTAAAAAGTGTGTGCTTGGCTCCCGGATGTCACATCATCCCAAGGTTGAAATGAATTTCGCCCCAAAATTCATTTTGAGAGAGCTGCTTTACGTTTAGTGTTTGGTTTATGCATAGTTTCAGGTTTAGTAAAGAGATGTGGGTATTTGAGCCGCATTTGATCCATGCATTCCCTTGTGTATTCCGGTCCTAGCCGGGAATTCCATCGCACCGTAACAATGGGCATGGTACTCTGTCTGAGTTTCTGGACGCCCCGCTCAAGAATCTCCACTGGTTCTTCCACGAACTGTAGCTGATCGTCCACCTGGATCTCCTTTAGTGACACCATCAGTGTTGTATCCAACATGCATTTCTTTAGATTCGATACGTGAAATACATCGTTTATCCCACAAGTTCATTAGGCAGGTTTAACCTGTAAGTTACTGGACCAATCCTCTCGACACTCTCGAATGGCCCAACGTATCACGGGTTCAACTTTCCTTGTTTTCCAAAGCGTATCACACCATTCCAAGGTGACACTTTTAATAGTACCTTGTCCCCAATCTGGATCTCCAAAGGTTTCCTACGCTTATCAGCGTAACTTTTCTATCGATCATGAGCAAACAGCCATCCGGTTTCTGATTTGCACTTTCTTCTCAGAAGTTTCGTGCACGAGTTCGGGACCTGTCAACTGACTATCCCCAACTTCCGTCTAGCAAATGGGAGACCTACACTTGCATCCATATAGTGCCTCGAAAGGCGCACACTTAATAGAAGTTTGGTAACTGTTGTTATATGAGAATTCGATTAAGGGCAAGTGCTTATCCCAACTGTTGCCAAAGTCCACCACGCGCGCTCGTAGCAGATCTTCCAATGTTTGGATGGTACGCTCACTTTGTCCATTCGTTTGCGGGTGATAGGCTGTGCTCATATCTAAGCGAGTCCCCAAGGCATCTTGGAGAGTAATCCAAAAATGAGAAGTAAATCTTGCGTCGCGATTGGATATGATAGAAGTAGGCACCCCATGCCTAGAGACAATCTCCTTGAGATAGAAGTTGGCCAGTCTCTCCAGCGTGTCAGTTTCCTTTATTTCCATAAAGTGTGCCGATTTGGTTAAACGATCGACGATAACCCAAATCATGTTATGCCCACTTGGCGTGTTAGGGATATTTGTGATAAAGTCCATATAAATTTCGTCTCATTTCCACATAGGGATTTCTAGTTGCTGGAATAAGCCTGAAGGTTTCTAATATTAAATCTTAACATTCGCACATGTCAATCACTTACTAACATAAGTGGCTATTTCAGCTTTCATGATTGACCACCAGTAAAGGGTCTTGAGATCTTGGTACATTTTATCCGAACCAGGATGTACCGGGTAATGAGAGGTGTGAGCCTTGTCGAGCACAAGTTGCCTGAGATCCCCAAAACGCGGAATCCAGACTCGATTCATGAAGCACTGAAGACCATCTGTCCTTAGTTCCAGGTACTTATCAGCACCATGCAGTGTCTCAAGCCCGACGTTCTCTTCTTTCAAAGCCTCACCTTGGGCTTCACGTTCTTATCAGGAAGATTAGATGGGATAGTTAGTTGTAAAGGTCGCACCTGCTTGGGCTTCGTTTTCTTACGACTAAGGGCATTCGCTACTACGTTAGCTTTCCCTGGATGATATTTGATGGCACAGTCATAATCATTCAGAAGCTCGACCCATCGACGCTATCGCATGTTCAGCTCCTTCTGATCAAATATGTGTTGGAGGCTCTTGTGATCAGTGAAGATCGTACACTTCATTCCATAGAGATAATGCCTCCAAATCTTCAGAGCAAAAACTACTGTTCCTAGTTCCAAGTCATGGGTGGTGTAATTTTTCTCATGTACTTCAAATTGACGCGAAGCATACGCGATCACCTTATCACGCTACATCAGCACATACCCTAACCCTTGGATAGATGCATCACAATACACCACAAAGTCCTCTGTTCCCCCAGGTAGCGATAGTATGGGTGCACTGCAGAGTTTTGCCTTTAACATTTGAAAAGCAGATTCTTGGGCATCTCCCCACTTGTAAGTAATACCCTTCTGCGTCAAAGAAGTGAGGGGTTGGGCGATCTTAGAGAATCCCTCAATGAATCTACGCTAATATCCTACAAGACCAAGGAATTGGCGCACCTTCGTAGGAGTCTTAGGAGCCTCCCACTGTTTAATAGCATCAATCTTGGCGGGATCGACATGTATTCCTGCCTCGTTAACCACATGTCCTAGAAATTGGACCTCTCAAATCCAGAAGTCACATTTAGAGAATTTTGCATACAGTAGCTCACTTCTCAAGAGTTCTAATATCAGCTGCAGGTGTTGCTTATGCTCTTCCCTGCTCTTGGGATAAATCAATATATCATCTATGAACACTATGACGAATTTGTCCAAATAAGGCTTACACATGCGGTTCATAAGATCCATGAACACAGCCGGTGCATTGGTTAGGCAAAATGGCATTACCAAAAACTCATAATGTCCATAACGAGTTCGAAAGGCTGTCTTCGCCACATCCCCCTCTCGGACTCTCAGCTGATGATATCCTGACCTCAAGTCAATCTTGGAATAGAAACTTGACCCTTAAAGTTGGTCGAACAAGTCATCGATATGAGGCAAAGGGTAGCGGTTCTTAACCGTCACCTTGTTTAACTCTCGATAATCGATACACATATGGAAATTCTCATCCTTCTTCTTAACAAACAGGACTGGGGCTCCCCAAGGTGAAGAACTAGGCATAGTGAAGCCCCTGTCCAATAGCTCTTGGAGTTGGGTAGACAGTTCTTGAAGTTCGCCTGGTGCTAGACGATATGGTGCGCGTGCAACTGGGGCCGCTCCAGGTGCAAGATCTATTTGAAACTTCACTTGACGAACAGGTGGAAGTCCAGGAAGTTCTTCGGGGAATACGTCTGGGAAATCATGGACTATTGGGATATCCTCAATCTTCGTTTCAACTTCAGCTCGAGTATTAGAAATGTTAGCCAGTATGGCTGGATAGCCCTTTCGAATACGCTTTTGGGCTTTCAAAAAAGAGATGATGCCTACCATGGCACCTCCACGATCACCCCGTATAGTTAGTAATTCTCTGTTAGATGAGAGGGATACGAACAATCTTCTCCTGACAGAGAATTTCAGCACGTTGTTTTGATAACTAGTCCATGCCAACCACGAGATCAAAGCTTTCTAGGGTGATAGGCAGAAGATCGATGGCAAATAATTGCCCCTCTAGCTTAGGCTTACAGTCACGATGGATGTGGGTTGCCTCAACAGGCTTCCCATCAACTAGTTCTATGGAATGCAGGGGGTCAATGAGAGTGGGAAATATCCCATAAAGCTGATATTCATACCAGAATCGAAAAGACAGCAACAAGATTGTTTTTCACAAAAAACATAGTTGTTAACACATTGTGGTCGCTCCTTGCTTCTACAAGCCGATTACGGAAGCCATCCCTCGAGCACCATCGAGGTTTTTGTTGCCATTGCTGCTAGTGTAGTTGAGCTGGGGACAGTCCCTCTTGAAGTGGGTTTCACCCCCACACCGGGAACACCATTTTCCCATACCTCGTCGTTGTTGCTATGCTAGTTGTTGCCGCTAAAGAACTTACATTTCACAATATCCCTCATTCTCTTGCTATCACTCAAAGGCAAAAGATGAAGCACCATGCTTCGGAAAAGTACCATGCTCAAAAGCCTCGTTAGTGAGTTTGCGTGCCAGGTGAAAAATTTGGTAGATTCTGGGTAGGTGATCTGCAATGACCATGCCACGAATCTTTGGGACCAACCCTTTTGGCGTAAAGCTCAATCTGCGTGTAAGGTAGGTTAAATAGATTTGTGCATATAGTAGCTAACTCCTGTAGCTTAGTAGTGTAGGCGTCGATCTCAGACCCAACCGTCTTTAAATACCGGATTTCTAAATTTCGTCACAGGGTGTTACATCCTCCACCCAAGTATCGGTAACTCATCGAGTGTGCATGTAGCATACGTTACTAGTTCTGCCTGGGCAGGTGTACATGGCAAGGACCGCCTTTGCCTTGTCTAGACTTATCGAAGTAGTCCTACAGTCCTGTTGGGGTTATTGAGGCTTACAACCCATAAAAGCCTTGAAAATACGCTAGCGGGTTGTTGTTGTGGTATGTGCGCTCAAGGGATAAGAAAGTTTAAATGCGGAGGTCAAAGGAAAAGAACAATTTAGCAGAACAGATCTACACTGGCTTGGAAAGATGCGAGGGCCTCTACCACCCTATTGTTGACCATAAGAATTCACTCTTATCTAAGTTCACAATAGAAAATAAAAGAGAATACTAGCAAGGAAAGGTAGGAGCAAATCATTGCTATGCTCTTTTGAGATAGTATAGCCTTCATCCTCACTTTCCAGGTGTTCATCAGTTCCGTGGTCAGCTGCACCACTCGTTCCTCCAATCGTGGCTGTCAGTCATTAGTAGGTTTTGTCCTCCCTTGAGGTATTGCATTGCGTCATAGGCTTTACATAACTCCCTAAGAGTGTGTGTAACAAGCCCCGGTCTGAATGTGTTCCAATGAATCTACTATATAGTCACGAGGAACAGGGACACGCAAATCGCTCGCTCGTAGTGGGCGTAAATGTACTAGAGTAAGAATAAAATTCGATATAAGTAACCCAGTCTGATGAACGTAAGAAAGATCAAGAAACAAGGAACATGAACTAATTGTCTCCTTGCTAAGTGAAAAGGATAAGTCTTAGTATTTGACTTTCTTCGAATTTGATTTGGTTTAATGGTACCACGTCATGCGCATCGTGTAGCTTTCCATGTACGTGTGCTACAACGCTCGCAAGGGCTTTCTCCCTTGTACTATAGTCATTTCCTCATCCATGCGGTTTGTTTGGATACTAATCCCAGTAATGCGCCACCCTGGTGTAACCCTAGGTCCCTACCAGTGACGTGTTCAGAATTAGGTTTAGAACTAGAAGATAACATATCTCCTGAAATCATGTGTTGTAGATGTAGCTAAAAAGCTAGTTGTTCACTTAAGCTGTGAGTGTACTAATACTTATGCTATGATGATAATAGACTAGACTCAACATGCAGTCCTAGTTCACTATAACCAATGGCTCTGATACCAATATGTCACACCCTCAAATTTCCACCACGAGATTTATACCGCGAGGCGCGTGACATACCAGGATCCCATAGCCATAAGTCATACGAACGACTCTAAATGCCCAAACCATTTAGTTCGTTTTCAAAAATCAAGCTTAGTGTTTGCCAAAAAGTTTAGTTAAGTTGCAGAAGCGTAAACCAAATATAAACGTTATAAAACCATGCGCAAAACAACGCACCTAAGATAAAACCGTATGAAAGAAAACGTAAAAGCATAGAATAGGATGTCACCATCCTTTTGATACTTCACTATAGGGGCCATCGAAGATGAATCATCCTAATCCTGACTACTAAGGACAGTGTTATCCTCAGGACGCAACTCTTCAGTAACTGGTTTCAGGATGTGGATAATTGTATTCTTGGGTCCTTCTGGAAAATTCAGAGAGGATCCCAGGTTTTCCATAGAATCAGCCTCAACATTCTCTTCTCTGGGTACCTGTGTTAGTGTAAAATTATCAAAAGAAGATGCTAGCTTTCTTACTATTTCAAGATATATGGCTAACTTCTCACCCTTAACTCCATAGGAGCCATTGAAATCGTTAGTCATCAACAAGGAATCAACATATAGTTGTAAATTCTTAGTATTCATATCATTGGCAAGATGTAAACCAACAATGAGAGCTTCATATTCAGCTTCATTATTGGTTGTATGAAATTCCCACCTAATTGCCTGGGTATTATGTCCCCTTGTGGTGATTTCAGTAGTATCCCTAACCCAATACCTCTTATATTCGAAGCACCATCTATGTATAAAGTCCATTTTTGCATATTTTCATTTAACCATTGGACCTCTAAATCTACTTCATTCAGGATATCACTACTGAAGTCAGCCACAATATCAGCTAAAGCTTGTGATTCGATTGAATTTCTAGGTTCATAGACCAAGTCATAGGCACTCAATTTTACAAACCACTTGGCCATTCTACTAGGATCTTTGGTTTTCTAAGTACATTTTAAATAGGATAATTAGTTTTCACATGAATTCTATGTGTTTCAAAATAATGCCTTAACTTGGTTGAAGCCACGATTAAAGCCAAAATTAGTTTTTCAAGATGGGAGTACCTTGTTTCAGCATCTAATAAAGTTTTACTTACATAGTTTATAGGATGTTGCTGACCTTCGAAGTCCTTTACCAAAACTTTACTAATGGCATTTCCAGAGACAGAAAGACATAACGATAGGGTTCATAATCCTCAGGCTTCATTAAGAGTGTAGCTGCTACTAAGTATTCTTTCAACTTTTGCAATGCCTCCTCGTGTACTTGTCCCCACTCGACTCTTTATTTTTCTTCAGGATGTCATAGAAATCCTTACACATTTCTGATGACATTGAGATGCACTTGTTTAAGGCTGCTATCCTGCCGGCCAGTCTTTGCACATCCGTGATATTCATTGGGGATTTAAGATCTAGGATGGCTTTGATCTATTCTGGGTTGGCTTCGATGCCCCTCTTGGTCACTAAGTATACAAGGAACTTGCCAGCACCAACCCGAAGTGACATTTAGCTGGATTTACCTTCATGTTATATGCATCCACGATATTAAATGCCTCTTTGAGATCCTAAAGATGATCTTCTGCTCTTCTGGACTTGATCACCATATCGTCAATGTACACTTCCATAGTGTCTCCAATCTTGTCTTTAAACATCATGTTCACCAATCCTTGGTATGTTGCACCTGCATTTTTCAGACCAAATAGCATTGCAATATAACAATAAATACCTAAAGGAGTCATGATTGCAATATCCTCCTTATCATCTGGTTCCATTTGGATTTGCTGAAATCCTGAGGATGCATCCATGAATGTCAACATTTTATGTCCTGTTGTGGCATCCACCATCAAATAAATATAGGGAAGAGGGAATGGATCCTTATGGCAAGCTTTCTTGAGGTCTATGTAATCTACACACACTCTCCACTTTCCATTCTCCTTCTGCAAAACAACTACGTTGGCCAACTATCTTGAGAATTTTACTTCCCTTATCATCCTAGATTTCAGCAATCTATCTACCTCTTCTTGAAAGATGACATTCCTCTTAGGTGTAAACTTCCTTCGTTTTTTTTGTACAGGCCTGAAACTTTTGTCAAGACCAAGTTTATGAGTGATTGTATCTTTAGATATACCTGTCATGTCTTCATGTTTACATGCAAAGGTGGACATCCTGTACTTCAAAAATTAGATTAGTTGTTGTTCCAAAACCTCATGGATATTTGGACCAATTTGCATAATGAGATCCTTGTTGTTTTCGTCGATGCACACAACCTTCACATCCTGGTCAGTACATCCATTGTTATCATTCAGGATGTTGCGTGCATCCTGCTGCAATTGCTATGCTTATCTAGATTAGGATGAAGCCTTAAATGATGCAGTTTATCATTCTTTAGCTACTCTCTAGTCACTGTTAACCTTGACAACTCCCCAAGGATTAGGTAACTTGATGCATTGATGTATGTAGAAGGAACTGCCTTCATGTCAAGTATTCATGGCCTACCTAGGATGACAGTATAGCAGGATAAAGAATCTATAACACAAAATCGTTGTATAGAGTTTACCCCTTCGACATATATAGGCAGCTTGATTTCTCCAACAGTGCTCTTAGTTTCCCCACCGAAGCCAACCAGGATGGATGACTTGGAAACTGTCTCAGTTTCAGGAATGTTCATCCTTTTCAGTGCTTCCACTTGGATTATGTTCACCGAGCTTCCTCCACCCACTAATATTATGCGAACAAAGTGGTTAGCAATGTATAAAGTAATTACCAAACCATCATGATGTGGATCTAGGATGTTCTCTCGATGATCCTCCTTGAAACTAATCACCCTTTCATTTGTAAGCATAGTGGTCTTTGTGGGTTTATCACCCTTCTCAGATTTGGACTCCCTAGCATGGGTTTTAGCTGCTGAATAGGATGTGCCACATATATCTGAACCACTAGAGATGAAGTTAATGATGCCAGCATACCTAGGAGGAGAAGCTGCTCTTTCTGGGATGGTAGTGTCATCTTGAGTTTTAGCCTTTTTCTTGCCTAGAAGATCCTTAAGAAAACCCTTGCTAAGAAGATAGGCAATCTCCTTTCTCAAGGAGATGCAATCTTCAGTCACATGGCCAAAGTCTTCATGGAAAGCACACCACTTGGATTTGTCTTTCCATCCTGCTTTATCATTCTTCCTTGGCCATATCGCCTTTTCTCCAAGATCCTTCATGGCATACATAAGACCTGTTACATCCATAGAAAAATAGTAATCTGATAACTTAGGACAATCCTCATCATCATCATCCTCAACCATATGAACCTTTTTATTATCATTTTTAGTATAAGGTTTAGGTTTATATGGTTCATATGTAGGTGTGGACTTCCATTTAGGATTGTTATATCCTAAGGATGCTTCTATCCTTTCCTGAATCTTTTTGTCATCCTCAAGACGGATGAATCTCAATGCCCTATTTCTGACTTCATCGAGATTTCTACAGGGGTTCATCACCAACTGTTGATAGAATGGTGAATCCTTCTGTAGTTCTATCTTAAAGGCTTGAACTGCAGTCGTGACATCCAAGTTCGGGATGTCAAGTGATTCTTTCCCAAATTTAGTGATATATTCTCTGAGTCATTCTCCTTGTGTCTATGTTACCCTGTATAGATCGTTGTTAAACGTTCACAGGTACGATTACATGAGAATTGGTTATTAAACTTGTTAATTAAATGAGCAAATGAAGTAATAGAAAAAGGAGGAACACTTAACAGCCATTTTAAGGCTGGACCAGTAAGGGTGGATCCGAAACCTTTACACAAACATGCTTCTTTAAGGTAAGTAGGAATGGGGTTTATCTCTATCCTTTCCCTATATTTAGCCACATATTCTTCAGTGTTAGTTGATCCATCATACAACTTCATACTTGGGGTTTGAAATCTTTTAGGGATTTCAGCATCACATATTGGAGGTGCAAACCGAGATATCCTATGACATGCTGAGGATACTTCAGGGATACGCTATACTATCCCTGGTATACTGGAAACCATGTCTTTGATCTTCTTGAGTTCCCTAGCCAGTTGAGGGCTTATACCTGTATCCTACATAGATTCAAAGTAATTAGTAGCATAAGTATTACTATTCATGTTGTTACCAGAGTTATATCCTCGATATGGTTCTGCTATATATCCTGGCTCCGTGGTTGTTGTCATCCTGATTGCTGGGGTTGTTTTAGGAATGGTAGATCCAGATTGCATGGCGATAAAATCTCCATGATGGTTGCCCCCAGAGACAGCGGAATTGAAGGCCAACGCCCTAGGATGCAAAGGTGTCACCACATACTCAGCTAGCCTTTTTGAGGATGTCTTGGGAGATTGGATCTTCCTCATCAGAATCTGGTTAGTCTCCAACTATTTCTTCATTTGGTCCTTAACCATCGTGAACATGGATAGGACCTCTTCATTTGAAACCAAAATAGGAGGAGTTGAGTCAGACGTACCAACTCTAGATCTGAAATTGGGTTGAGGAGTAGTTCGATCCAATGAATCAGAACTCCTTGAGAATGTAGGAGGTGGTGGTAAAGAAACATTTTGAGTAGAGGTCGAGGACGACATGGATGAGGATAAAGATTTTGGGTTTGATTCCATAGTTGTCAAAAATTTTGAGATGAACTGGTTGTGAAAGAATTTTATTAAATTTTTGTTAAGAATAGCACCACTTGCCCCACGGATGGTGCCAAATTGTTTTGGTCAAAAATTAATTAATAAAAATTAACTTTGTTTTCCAAATTAGAATTGTGAGGTAGTGTGCTAAAAATGCTAGTTATGTTTAAAATCAGTTATATCTTGAAGATGTTTATGTTAAGGATGCAAAAGATTAAGTTTTGACAACTATGCTTAGGATATCAAAGGAAACAAGGAAACAATGGAAAACAGACAATTGTATCCTTAGGATAGAACTGTCTAGGATGATACGAAATGCTTAAACAAAAATGAAATAAACCAACACAAGAACACTCGATGTACGAGGAAAAGCTTGATCAACGATGATCGCCGGCACAAAACCTCGGGAAGAGTATAAGCCCTTGCCTTTGTTGTTTATATTAATGAAAAAAATAAAAAGTACAACTTTGGAAATGAAACGGACGATTAGCTAGAGTTACAATGGATGTTGTGAGTGTATGTAAGATTAATGAAAGAAAGAATAGCAGATATCATGTGTCCTACAATCCTCCATAACACCCGTTTTTATAGTAAGAACTTATAACTGCTATCCCGAGATATCCCGGATTGCAACTACCAAGTCCACTAGCCGTTTGAAGTTATCCCACGATCATATGAGCTCCAACGTTCAGTAACCAAGTCCTTCGAGAATCCAACAAGACCCAGTCAAGAGTTATTACCATCCAAGTTTACCTGCATTCGAATAATTTCAAGATAGTCTGTTAGTCCATCCTCAGGATATACATAGGATAATACACAGTTATATGCTGAACCCGGCATAGCCTTTAGTATCCTGAAAATGTCAAATAAAGAACACAAGGAAATAACATCCGAAGAATTTCACCACCAACGATCATGATTGGGAATATTTATTAATTGGATCAATAAATCAAACATATAGTGTGTATATATATGTATATATAAATCAGCCATAATATATATGTGTATATAATCGGTTTTTGATAAATATATAAACCGTTTCCGCTTCATTTTTGATACCATGATTCCCAGTAGTGGTATCAGAGCCACAATTACTTGTGCATAGATGATAAAGTTAAGATTTTTTATTTATGTTTTATTTGTCAAAAATTATTTATTATTGACAATCGTTCAAACGCTTTTGGTTGTTTATGGATTGTAACGTGAATCGAGCCCTAGTTTTGACCTTTATCATGGTTGTGTTTGTTATGGTTGTGGTTTTATTTGGTTAATTGGTTTGTATTTTTTATTACGAATATTGGATCCGATGTAATAGATAGGATTAGAATAGATTTGTTTTTTGTTTGTAATTTCGAATTTATTATTGTAATCTTTCAAGTACAAGATCAAGATAAAAGACGAACATGTACCATGAAGATAGAGATCGCGGATATTGAAACCCTTTAGACTAGTTCGTTTCGTTCCTGGCTAAAACGAAACGTATGACCTATTAAGGGCTCGATTCGTTATTTTATTATTATGTTTTGTGGTTTTGTTTTATTTATTATAAATAATCTAGATAACCCTAAATAAATAAAAATTATCACAATCAAGACAACAGTTTTTTCAAAACAAGTTTTATAAAACTGAAAAGTACATTTAATAAAAGAGTTTTATTATAATTTAAAACAAGTCTATTCGCGATAAAATGGCCAAAATAGTTTAATAGGGGATTTAAAACTATACCTTTTCGAGTATGGAAAAGCGTTTCTATTATCACAAATTATATAAAATTGGATTTTATAAAATATTGTGTAACTTGACTCATGTTACGAGTTATTCAAAAATTTTTTGGTAAATATTAAAATAAATCCCATTTTAAATTGATGTTTTATGCCACCTTTAACGAGTTAACACTTCATTCTAAATCAAACCCAAATGTTAGTGTTGAACCAAGTATCTGGGCGTTTATCATGAAAGAAGGTAATCATCACGTTACTTTTGTAGCATAGGCCAGTGTTATAGTCAACACTAAAGAACAAAACATCACTTTTTCATCAAGTGGGAATAGTTGGGGTTAAACATACGAGGCTTTTTATCGATAACCCCAAATGGAGAGTTATGTTGTTGATGCAATTAACAATCGTTGTTTACCTACATAATCATACTAGTGGATAGTGCTGAAGCAATTTCACTGTGACTTGATGAATCGAGGTCTCATCTTAATTAAAATTTTGCTTTTAGGTCATAAAATTATATTAGGATATTTAAAACATAAAATACTAATACATTAGTTTTGAATTTTGTAGATGTCATCTGAAAACAATTCTGCCTCCCAATTCTATCTCAAGTTCATCTTAGAGAAGGGCAAACTGAACCATTCCAACTTCATGGATTGTCACTGCAACTTGAAAATTGTTCTCAAAGCAGAAACAAAATCTGTGTTCTTGAAACGCCAGTCCCTCATGAACCCATCAATCAGCAAAATGCAGCGTATAGAAACTATACTAAGCACTTTAATGACTCTGTGATAGTCTCATGTTTGATGTTAGCATCCATGATATGTGAACTTCAAAGGACCATGGATGAGATGATGGCAGACGAGATGAATGAGCACCTGGTGGAAATGTTCCTACAGAAGGCTCACCATGAGATGTTTGATGTGATGAGATCACTCATAACCACTCGTATGCAAGGGGGTACATTGGTTAGCGCTCATGTGCTAAAAATAAAGGCATATGTTGATCACTTGGCTCGTCTGGAATCCCTCTTGAGTGACGAGTTAGCCGGGGATATTATCCTCAACTCATTACCCAAATCAAATGTACAGTTCACTATGAACTACAATATGAATGGGAAGGAGAAGACACTTTCAGAGCTGTATCAGATGCTCAAAAGTGTTGAGGTGAATATACCCAGCAAGATTGCACCGGTGCTGATGATTAGGGAGGGTCATGTTAAGAAACCTAACACCAAGAAAAACGGCAATCAGGGCAAAGGAAAGAGAAGGGCAAAGTTGTTGCAAACAAGAAGCCTCAGAAGGATGCCAAGTGTTTTCATTGTGATGAGACTGAGCACTGGAAGAGAAACTGTGCCAAGTATTTAGCTTAACTGAAACAAGCTAAGGCTTCAGTAGGAGAGTCCTCAGGTATATATGTTATTGAAATCTTAACTTTTTCCGGCAAGACATGGGTGTTTGACACAGAATGTGGTTTTCATATTTGTAATATTTTGCAAATATTAGTATGTTAGAGTTGTACATTTTTTAGCCTTTAGGATATGTGTTAATATTAGAGTTACATTGGAGTTATACATTGTTTTAGGTTAAGTGTTAGCATTGGAGTTGTACATTGTTTTAAGTTTGGTATTAATATTATAGTTATACATTGTTTTAGGTTAGATGTTAACATTAGAATTATACACTGTTGAAGGTTAAGTGTTAACAATGGAGCTATACATTATTTTAGGTTAGGTGTTAACATTGGAGTTATACATTGTTAATTATTTTAGGTTATTTTGTAACACCCCGAAATTTCGTTTTGCCTAAATACGCCATTAGGCGTAATTAAGAAAATGTCAAAGCGAATTTAACACCTCATGGATCCCTGATGTTGGATTACCACATTTGTTGAAAGTCTTTTCCTTCCCTTTGTTCCATGTTTCGCCACCACCCCCCCCCCCCCCATACCTATACTAATCTTTTTTTAATCAAGTCAAACCCTATTAAACACATGGTGAAATGGAGTCCAAGAATAATCTTATGTGTTATCACATTTGCTTGATCCTCATCCAACATAATCATTTGATTAGTCAACCTTTAAGACTTGATTTAGATGTAAGATTTGTTGGCTAGATTTGCAACAAAGATTTCATACAAACATGGAAATATCCTTAATCCCCCATTAATCCATAAGAGTTGACTTACCCCTTTGGGGCTAACCACCTTTCTAACCACCTATCTCTCTCTTTCCCTCTCTTTTCCTCTATCTCTCTCTCGGCTCACTCTCCCTCTCTCTCTCTCTCTCGATGCATGAACCCCCCCCCCCTTCACCTAAGATATCCACATATCTAACAAACATGATTATGTTACTCTTAATCCAACACCCATCATACCAAATATTATAAGATTACCTTTCATTTTTGGCAAGATTCCTTAATTACACTAATCCATGTAAGATTGCCTTCCTAAGCAAGCTTGATCTTCCCCTCTTTTCGGTTCGTGTGAGCCGCCCCCATGACCAAGAATGGTTAAATCTCTACTTAGTTGTCTAAACATCTTATGATGTCTTATGTCTAGTGTTGAATCAATGTTTGGTCGAGTGATTAAATACTAGAAAGGTAATATTCCCTAACTCACCAAGATTCATACTAGTTGACTTTCCTAAAATAAAAACCACCATCCTAATCCTTTCTCATCTTCCACCACTATAAAAGGAGGCCTTGGACTTAGATTCACCACACACCACAACTCACAAATATCCCCTCCCTCCCTCTCTAAATTTTCGACACACACAAACACCCAAACCAAGTCCCTAGAAGCAACCTAGGATAGCTAGTGTCTTGCATACCTTCTTGTTCAAATAAGAGATATGAATCATGGAACATTCACATCTTTATTTTGCATAGATACCACATGGTTCCCCTTAGTTTAAAGACTTATCTTTCCTAACAAATCAACACTATAGTGTAGTATGTATGTAGGTGTGTACGTATATATATGTATTTATATGTGTATGCGTGCGTAAATATACATACATATGTGTATATGTGTGCGTGATATGTGTATGCATATATGTATGCATGTGTATGTGTGTAAACACATATGTGATTTAAGCTATAATGTTCTAAAAAGAGTAGTTGTGTAAGCAAGATCCATGTGTGTGTAAATATATATAAATGTGCTTGTGTATATGATAAGTATGTATGGTGTAATAAATTCATGAACATAGGTATTGATGTGGATGGATGTGCCAAGGTACATAAATATATGGGGTGGTTATGACAAAGACAGCAAATCCACAACGGCTGGATGTCAATTTTTGGGGAGCAGGCTCGTGACCTGGCAATGCAAGAAGCAGACGGCAGTCGCACTATCCACATGTGAAGCAGAATATGTGTCAGCTTCAAGTTGCTGTTCACAGATTACGTGGATTCAACAACAGATGGTCAATTACGGTTTGCAATTTCTTAAAACCCCTATACACTGTGACAATGAAGCCGCAATTGCATTAACTAAAGACACGGTCAATCACTCCAAAGCTAAACATATCTGGATTAAGTATAACTTTATCCGTGATTGTTATGCCAAAGAGTTGATTGACATGGTCAAAATCCACATTGATTACCAACGTGCAGATCTTTTTACCAAAGCTTTCGATAGATCTCGATTCGAGCTTTTGTTAAAAGCTAATGGTACAAAAGTAAAACAAGACTAATCATCACCTCTGTTTATCATTTTTAGTTTTTAAGTTTTACTGTTTTTCAAAAATTGAAAAATCCAAAAATTTGTTTTACATTTTAGGGGGAGTTTTAGATTTTCATAAAAACACAAAAACATTGAAAAATACAAAAAGCCATAAAAATTAGAAAAACCCAAAATGATTTTCAGGAGAAAAAGAGGAAATGACAGTACATCAGTGGGGATCTGACACATGCTAAAGATTTGAAATGTTATATAAGCCGTGTGTTGAGTCTATATGATGTGCTGATAGGCTTCGTAGACCTATTACTGCATGTTAGATACATACATATCAAACGAATTTGAATGTGGATGAACTCCTCATTGGCATATGGTCTTAGTACCGTAAGTTCGTTGGATAGAGTATTTGTACAAAACTCGGAGGTTTCGGGTCGTTATGTTACTAGTTATCTGGGAATAGCCTTTCTGATCTTGTGTCGTATGGTTTTACGGACCCAGATCAGACAGGGTATCTTGTTAAAAAAGCTTTATTGCCAAAACCTAAAGTTACCGAATTGAGGAACTTTCCATGTATGAAGATAATCAAAGATTATCTAATGCATCGTATCCAATCATTGATGTAAATCAAGATTGATATTAGCCCTCAACCTGGTAGAGTGCATATGTTACTCTGCAGCATTGATTTGCTAACCTGTACACCTCTATGCCTCAATACATTGTAAAATTATAGATAACGAAAGCATAATCACGCATTACAATGAGTCTTTGTACAAATTATTCCTTGATACGGGAGTATGTCGGGTGCGTGGGAACCACAGACAATTTTGTTTATACTATAGATAATCGTATCAAACACTGCATAAAATTCTATATGAGAGCTTATGTGGATAACAATATCAGCAATTGCTGGATCACACATTGACTTTAATGATAATAAACACTAAAGATCAACGGTGTGATCAAATTTCTCAATAACTGATATGATCCTCTTACCGGAAATCACAAAACATTTACTGTTTTATATTTACATTCATGCATGTTACATTTTATTGTCAAAATATCAAAAACTCAAAAATATTTTAGGTGTGTTTTAGCATAAATTTCAAAAAAAAAAAAAAAAAAAAGATTTTACATTTCCATATTCTTTTTGATAATGGATGGTGATTGATGGTCGTTTTTTGAAATTTGATGAACCATTTGAGTTTTGTGACTTTAAAATGAAAAATGATGAATGTGGGATGTTTAAACGATGAGAAAAAGTTTGAACGAAATTCGATTTTGAGATTTGGTAAAATGTTCAAAAATTCCAATCTCCATTCGCCACTTCGATGGGTCGAATGTGGAATTTTCCTTTACATTCGAGCTTTTTAAACAGTCGAACGTGAGTGTTCATGTGTACTTTGCACATTCGAACCCTGTTTCTACCTTCGAGCCTTTAATTTGGGTCGAATGTGGAAATAGTTTTCACATTCGCCCAAGTAAAACGGTCGAATGTGGAGCCTATATATACATATCTGCACTTTCGAACCCTCATTCAATTTTTTTTTTCAAATTTCTGAGATAACACCACCTTGTTGCTCGATTATTCTACACGTTATAACTTTGATCCTTGATACACTTTGATCATTTCCATACCAGATTTGCAGGTAATCATCAAGTATTGAAAGCAGAATCATCGTTTATAAGTCCGAACCTAGACCTGAATCGTTTCATGATTTACAGACTGTTATTGTTAAAATTGTTGATTAGGATTCAATCATTATGTGTTTTAGGGGGAGAGTTTAACAAAATCATGGGTTCAAACACATCAAATTGTTTAATTGATTGATTAAAACTGACAAACCCTAGATTTTGGGGAAAAACACATAATAACTGAATAATTGTCACAATTGATGGTTGATAATGGTTAATCGGTCATGTTAGAAGCCAAACAAATGAAAATAACATGTTTAAATGGTAAAAATTAAGATCTGAAAATTTGGTATATGAACAGTCAGATTCGACCGCTAAAAAAAGGTCGAAAGTGACTTTTTGGTCGAAGGAGGAATGAGAGTCAAATGTACATTTTTAAAACAACTTTTTCATATCCGAACCTTATTTCCACATTCGAACCTTGGTTTTTCCACATTCGAACCCACGTTTGGTCGAAGGTGGAATTCCAAAAACCACAATTTCAATTTTGCATATTTTGTCCGATTCTAATGAGTTTTCGTGTTTTGTTTTTGCAGATTCTCAAATGGCTGAACCTCAAAATACTGATATTCCAGCAGGATCGTCTGATAAGGCTGCCAGAAAGAAGCCTGAGGAAGAATTACCATTCGAAGAAGCTCACAACTACTGTGCGTTTCTTGGCGATGTCAAGAAGCATACAGAATTCACTGGGATTATTGATTTCTTGAAACGTAGGAGAGTTGTAGATGCTATTGCCACACCTGCTATTATTTACAAAGACCATCAGAAGGAATTCTGGAAGAATTCTAGGATGGACTTTTGGGATAATCAAACGGCAATTATTAGCAACATTCAAGGAGAGATGGCAATTGGGACAGAGAGTGACATTCGTAAAGCTTTAAGATTGAAAGACAAACCGACTGATCCAAGATGTATACATGGATTAAACAAAGGAAGTGCTTCTGAGAATGAAGTACAACGGACCAATCACAGATGGAGCCCTACACAAAGGTAAACTGTGTCCACAGTTTAAATACCTAGCTCATGTGATGTTGCATGTTTTCAGTTCCATTAGTGGTGGCTACGATGTTATGAAGAAGAGTATTAGCTCTTTGATGGCAGCTCTCATTCTGAACAAGCCATTCAATATATCTGGAATGATACTGGATCACATGCTAGAACCTTTAAAAGGTCTGAAGAGCAAGAAGGTTCTACTTTATCCCAGATTTCTGCAGATGATTTTTGATCAGAAGTATAAAAAGTTGAGGAAAGATCCAACACAGATTGTCGTTCAAGATCATATGAGTTTGAGTATGTTGGTGAGAATGAAGGGTTATAAAGGGGTTCCTGAAAATGAAAGACCACCTTTGAAGAATTTGTTTGGACACTGATTAATCCTGATTATCAAGATCTAGGTGTTGATAAGGCTAGGAATGCAATTAGTGAATCTGACAATGATGATCCTTTATGTCCACTGGATCCTGAAGCAAAAAAGAAAGCGACAAGTTGTGAATGTGGATGCTAAGTCTGGGAAAGGAAAAACTAAAGTTGTTGAAGAAACAGCACCATCTGCACCTAAGAGACATAAAACCATGGCCAGGAAGAAAAAAGTCTGGTAAAACTAAGACAGTGTTGATTGATGAAGAGTCGATTGATTCTGAAGAGACTCAGGAAGACGGGAGATGGGATTCTGCTGATGATACTGTGAAGAAAACCAAGCCCAATGCCACTGTGGCTGGTGAATCTAAAAGTCTCAACAAAACTTTAGAAGAGCAGAGTTTGAAGAGTCCGATTGTGATGGACGATATAGATTTGAGTCTTCGCATAGATGCTGCAGATTTTAGTGGATCACCGATGACTGGTGAAAAGCAAAAGAAGCCTATGTACATGAAGAAATCAAAGGCTGATGAGATTGAAAAACAAATGAAGAGGAGAGCAAAAGAAATTGAAACTCTTATTGCAGGAAAGAAAGTTCCTGAGATGTCTAGCTCTAAATCTGCGACTCCCATAACATCCCCAGCAGCAAAGAAACAGAAGACATCTGCTGCTGAGAAAACTGATATTCCAGCTGATGATTTCAATGCTGCTTTGGATAGAGTCTTAAACAAATTTAAGAAAAAGACTCCAGTTGCTGAGGCTTCTACTCCACAGGTTACTGTACCAAGTGATGTGATGAATGCAGTTAACCAGAAGCTGACAGAGATGATGAAAATTATTAACCAGCAACAAGAAGAGATTGATCAGTTGAGAAAGAATGATAGAAAAATGTTGGATGTTGTTGTATCTTCACAGGAGAGTCAGGAAGGGTTAGAAGCAAAGATTAAACTACTCCAGAATGAGAATCAGAAGTTGTTAAAGCATGAACAGAGAAATACTAGAAGATTCATTGCTTTAAAACTTGAAAACAAGCAAGTGAAGAAAGATAACAAAGGGCTTAGGAAGCTGATTGATGATTTGTATGAAAGAACTCCTCAGTTGAAAGAAGGAGAGGAAGACAAAGAACGTGATGAAGAGCTTGTTGATTTTGAACCATCTGAGTCCAAGAAAGATGAAGAAGATGATGAGGATTTAGAACAGGATGCCGGTGATGCTCCTGAGAAGAAAAAGAAGGATGGTGATGATAAAGATGGTTTAGGTGATGATTCTGGAGATAATAGTCCTGCTAGTGATGATGATGATGACGATGATGATGACGATGAGAAGTATCAGTGTGAGAAGAGAGATACAGGTAAAGATGCAGGAGAATCTAGATCGAAGGCTCCTGGTGGTAACACTGATGATGATGATATTTTCTGGAACGAAAAGATTAGATCTTTATCTGATGACGACAAAAAGTTATATCGCCAAATGCTGACAAAGAAAGTTTGGACGATTGAGCTAACAAGAAAGTTTCCTGAAATATTTGAATCAGATGATATGAGATTCGAGCTTGAGTATAATGACCCTGATCTTGAAGACGGTGAAGTTTCTGCAGCGATTTCTAAAGAGATACTTGAAGGACAGGCTAAACAAGTTGGAAAATCTCTTGAAGAGTTAATGAGTGAGAATCAGATTCCAAATATTCCTGAGAAAGAAGCAGGAAATCACTCTAATGATAGAGATACTCCAGTATTTGAAGATGTTGAGATAGAGGATATTACCAGTGAGGAATATCCAGAGTATTTTAAAGACAATCAGGATTCTGCATTTCCTGAATTTTCTGAAGAGTTCATAAGCCAAGCTAAGAAACTGGCACGTGAAAAGAGTAAGAAGTTCATTGATGAAGTCTTTAAAAATTCAGAAAGTCAGAAACCAACTGATGAACAATCTGACGATCTGAAAAGTTTGTTGAGGAAGCTAAAAGAGAAAGAAGCCAACTGTCTGAAGACTGAGATTCAGGGAGGTTTCTATAAGTTCCATAACGAACTGTTTAAAGGAAGAGCTCTCGAGTGGAAGTATTTAAGACAGCTTAGGTGTGTTGCAGTTAAGTGGGAAAAGGGAATTTTGTATTTTGACAGATTCCATGATATTAAAACACTACCTTATTGGGCTGTATACGATGTCTGCCGACATACACTGTCAGGTGCAACTGTGAACAACAATGCAGATGGCTACTTTGCAGATCGCATGGCGAGAGAGAGCAGAACGAAATGGGATGTGTTCACCCCACAATATCCGAAGAGAATTGTTCATAAGAAGAAAGATCAGATAACGGGGATGAACAAGGTTACTTTGAAGTACAAACCACCGACCGTGTTAAAACATATACCTTTGATGCCTATTCCACAACATTTTGCAAAAGATTTTATGTGGTGGTACTATGACTGGAAGACAGCAGAAGCTATTATCTTGTTGTAGGATGGAAATAATGATTTCAAGAAGATACATATCTTTGATCCGATGTGGTTGATAAACTGCTCTTATGAAGATACATAAACGTTTTGCAACTACTGCTATTGGATTACACATACAATTCTGTTTTGCCAAAAACGTAGGGTCGAAAGTGGAAATAATGGGTCGAAGGTGAACATATTTGGTCGAAGGTGGAAGACTATGGTCAAAGGGAAGATTTTGTAGTAGACTGTGTTGATTCGCAGATATGAATAGTCGAACCTGCACATTCGACCTTACGAAAGGGCGAATGTGCAGGTCTATAAATAGGTTGAATTCATTTTAAAGTTAGGTTTTTGGTCAGTTTGTTCCCTCCTTCGATCTAGTTTTCTCCCTAGGGTTTTTGTTAAGTCTGATTTGAGTCTTTATCATTATAAACAAAGTTTTGTAAAGATTATCTTGAATTTTTATGAATGAAAAGCAATTATTAAACTGATTTGTGTGTTTTGCTGATCTAATTATCATTTCGTAATTGATTCAAGGATTCCGCACCTGAATTGATATACTTGTTTGATCAATATCTTTGTTTTTGACAATCTGATCCTCACATACACAAAACCCTAGAAATTTTGAAGCTTTTCATAAAAACATGGTTTTTGATTGAATTGGAGTTGAATTTGATGTTGTTTTCAAAAGTTCTTTCATAAAAGTTTGTCTAAAATCAATTTCGAACAAAACCTATCAAATTTCATTACATTTGCTGAAAAATGTTCCAAAACATATCTGATTCGTATGTTCTTGAGGTTGAAGATGATGAACAGACCTGAAAAAGTCGAATGAGAACATCGAGAAGTCAAACCAAGAGTATTTTAGGTCGAACCAACTTATTTTTAGGTCGAATCAAATGTGTTTTTAGGTTGAATTAAACTTTTCAGTGTGTATTGTTGTTCATTCGACCAGTTTTAGTTCATTCGACTTAACGTGACGTCGAACGAAGATCACATCAGGTCCAACCAAGTCTCTGATTTTCAAAGATTTTCATTCTTGAGGTCGAACCAATTCTGATGATCATTCGACCCATTTGAGAGGTCGAATAGGAGAGTACTTTGTTGGTTCGAACCCACGTTATTTGGACTATATTTTTCAAATTTTTAGGTGCAAAATTTTTTTTCAAAAATAAGCTTGTTTTTGAAATTTTTTTAAATAATATTTGTTGAAAAATGACAAATCAAATATAAAAGCTCATATAGAAGCTATACGACAACAATCACAAAGACAAAAACCTCAAGGTGACAACATTTGGGGATTTCCAATGATACCAAGACCTACAATTCAACAATCTGTTACACGACCGACAGTTGATTATTGGGGTAACTTGAAAGCTCCAGTTGTGCAACCAACTGATAAAATGGGTGAATCAAGACAAAGTGATACATAAAATGTTTATGCAAAATCTGAAAATGGTAATAATGCAGATGCTGAGGTAAATTCAAAAACTGAATGCGCTATGTGTTCTGAATGTGTAAAATTGAAAAATGAAGTGATGAAACTTATTGAGGACAAATAGAACTTAGCAAATGAACTTGAAAGATATAAAATTGAAAATAAATTTTTTATTAATAATGAAAAACATTTTATGAATCAAATTGAATCTTTTAAGAAAGAGATTTTAGAAGTCCATGAAACTATTTCAAAGAATAATTTCACATCAGAATTAGATGTCACAACACCTTGTGTTATTGATCCTGATTCTGAGGTGAAACCATTGTTTGAAGAGAAAACTGAAAATGTGGTAACAACTTCAGAACCTTAATCTGAAGAAAAACCCATATTCAATTTTCCTGACGGAGTTGAAGGATCCTATATGTTGGTAGGACATGACAAATTGATTTTCAACAAAGATTTTCCAATTAATAATATCGAACAATCTTTACTTAAATGTATCTTTGTCGATAATAATGATTTGATAAATCAATTTGGTCATCTTCATTTTGAACTCAGTCCTAACCAACAAGAGAATGAAAAGGATCAGCCTGGGAACAAAAAGAAAAATCCAAGGGAAAAAGGACCAAAACCAAACAAATCAAAAGGTAATAATCAGATGAAAAATTCTGAACATAACATGATTCTTAAGATTATTCATATACCTCTCGATTTGATGGGTATTGGGGAAACAACTCCCCACAATATTCTCCTGAGTATGTTGAATGGAGAAGTTGTTTTGAATGTGGTGAAGTTGGACATATTACTGCTCATTGTCCTTATTGGTATTGGGATGAAGGGTATGCATGTGATTTTGAAGAGTATAGGTCTTGTTTTAACTGCGAAGAGTGTGGGCATATGGTTGCTGCCTGTCCGTATATTAAACAGAAAAGGACAGAAGTGAATGTTGCTAATTATTCAGGCAATGTCAAAAAGCCTGTATCCCCAAATCAATTCAAGAAACAAAAGAGGAAGCAGTCTGTTGTGTATTATCATCGCAACAAAATTGCCTTGAATAAAAATGGGGATTTTGATAGGGTTGCTAAGGTAAGGGGGAGTTCTAAGGCTAAGCCTAAGAATAACTCTTAGTCTGAGAAGATTCCAAACATAGTTCAGAAGCAGGATTCAAGCACGAAACCTAAAAAGTTAAAAATCAAAACAAAATCAAAGAAAAAGAAATCTAAAACAAAACCTGAACTTGTTTGGAAACCCAAGCCATTTTCTCAATTCGCAGCAGCTTTTACTTCAAATTAATCCATTGAAAAACCAGTTAATTTTTCAAAGGAGAATGGACTGATATTACCAAGGATTGATGACCTTGGACGACCCAATAATGTGAAGGAATGGGTTTCTCTCCTACTAATTGTTTAACAAATGTTCAGGTTGTTCCACACAGACCTATTAGCTATCCTTTGATACTTGATAGTGAACTATCTGTATACGAAAGCGAGCTTGATTTTCCTCATACATTGTGTTTTGCTACATCTGGAGGAGGATAAGTTTTGCTATTTATTGGAGAGGTGAAAGTCAAGGAAGTTATATTGAAAAAGGAAAACATGAATTCAACAGAGAGGAGATTATTTGTCGTCTATTTCCTACCTGTGTAGTCGGAAAACGTTGCTCTCAGGTTTTGGAATTTTACAACAGATGCGACATTATGGTTTATTCTTAACTCTCTTATCTTTGTCAATGGTTTTACTAACTAAAAGAACAAAGTGATTCAAGTAATCTGAGTGGGAAAATGGTTTTTGAAACTTAATGAGTAAACCGCGTCGGATATCATTTTGTTTTGTTTTTCTTCATATAGTTTAAAAATCCAAAAATCTGCTTATTTTTAGATTTTCTAGGTGGAGAAAATTTTAGAAAAATCAAATTAAAAAAAAATTAGAAAATCAAAAATGAGTTCACTGGAGAAAAAGAGGAGAAGATAGTACATCAGTGGACTGTCAGACTACTCTGAAAACAAAATGAATTAATAAACATTGAGTAGCCACTACATTTATATATTGGTAGGCTTGAAATCAAAGTTTAAAGTTCAGCATGGTGATATAAACCTAAAAACATTAACTAATAATCATGTGGATCAACATCTCGTTGGCATATGGTCTTAGTACCGAAATTTCGTTTGATAGATTGCCAAAATCAGAGGTTTTGGGTCGTTATGTTGTTAGTTATCTGGGGATAGCCTAACTGATCTTTTGTCGTATTAATTTACAGACCTAGATCAATCAGGATATCTTAACAAAAGATCTTTAATGACAAATCCTTAAGTTACCGAATGAGGAACTTAACATGTGTGATGATAATCAAAGATTATCTAATGAATCGTATCAATACTATGATGAAAATCATGTATGTTATTAGTCCTCACTCTGGTAGAGTGCACAAGTCGCTTTGAAGCATTGATTTGTTGACCTGTCACCTCTCTGCCTCATACCTTTTAACTAACGGATAACTACAATATAATCACGCGTTACGATGAAGCTTTACACAATTCTTGATACGGGAATGTGTCGTGTGTGCGGAGACCATACATTTTTTTAGTATCTAATATTATCTTAACATATCTAAAGTGCTGAACAATGAATGATGATTTTGGTATTATATGGACAAACATACTGGTAATGGTTGTAGGATTCTCAATGTCAAAAACAGAAAATTGATCAAATAGAGTTTTGACTGACTGTTCCAATACTAATATGATCCTCTTACCGGAAAATTCGCAAAAATATGTTTCGTTTACTTTTATGCAAATCTATTTGAAAATTCAAAAAGATTTTTGGTGTGTTTTAGCATAAACTTTGAAAAATCAAAATGTTTTGTTTCAATTTTATTTTCGATAACCAAAGTTGGGATACTAAATGTGAAGGCTCATATACTTGAGAGTTGTAAAATGGAAATCAAATTGTAAATTTTCAAGTTCCAGGTGTATATTGAAAATGTTTAATAGATCACGGGGGGGAACTATTAAGGGTAAAATTGGAGGCAAAGATTACTTCCAAGATTTTTGTCTTGTCTAACACCGGCTGTAGTTTGTGCAGTTTTTAGTAAATTTTTCTACAGAATCAAACACAACAGGTGCACTTCTCAAGACTCATCGAAAAAGTGTGTAACTGAACAAGACCTAAACCAGAACATCTAGATCAGCAGAATAACAGAAACTAGTCAGAAGTTGTAAAAGATGTGATAAGTGAGATCATGGAGGTGAAGAATTCAAAATTGTTTTCAGTCTTCATCTCTGGACCTACAAATGACAAAGCCAATATTTCTTGAGTCTGTCTGATATTTCGAAGCTTACTGCATAGATTAACAAGAACTTCGACACAAGCGTGCAAGAAAATGGAAAGTTTTCAAGTCGTTCAAGATGATGAATGCAAAACTTGAAGAATTGATAACTTTCTGATTTGGTACGTCACTAGCTAGGTCCAAGGGGAAGATTGTAAGTGCATTATTCATGTATGTCCCCAGCTAGTGATCCAATACTGAATTTCGAGGAAATTTTTAGGTTGAATGAAAAGTACAAGGCTTCATTCGAACCCTCGAAGGGTCGAATGAACCCCATTCGAACCTTTCAAGGGTCAGATGGGCATGCCTATATAAGGGGAAAAGTTGGTTATTTTGTAAGTTAGTTGATCATTTGAGCTTTTCCCCAGTTTGTGAGATTCTCTGTATTAGGTCTAGGTTTTGATCTGTAATATTCTACTTTTGATCTAATATACGAGTAAAGTTATGGAAATCGCTCGGTGATTCGCAGTCTGTTTTCATCATGATCTTTACTTATTACTTCTGAATCATTTTGCACAACCGGACGGGATTCCGCACCCTACGGTTGGTATTCGTGAGATCACGTTTCGTGTTTACGATCCTTAAACGAATTCTCAGATGGAACTTGGGATATGTTTGGGCATTCATTCACCGTTATCACTATTTGTGTTTTCAAAACTTATGGTCGTGTGTATGGTTTTCAAACAATGTTTTGTGATGGTTGTACTTGTTGAAAAAGTTTGGTACTTTTATTTCTAAATAAAAATGGAATGTTTGCTCAAATCTTGTGCTTGAAAACCTTTCGTGGTTACATCCTGTGTTTCCGCCTAGGCGGGGTGTGACAGACCGGTCCTCTCCATGAAATCCTTAGCCCGTCTCACCACACTCGTGAAGTGCCCCTGAATATCTATTAACTCCATTTCATCTTTATCAACTTGATCATAGTCTTCCTTTGTAAGGTTGACATTGCCAATGTTTCTCACCACTAAGTCATTATAAGATGTAACAAAAGCAAATAATAATGGCACATGCTCCTTAGCAACCTCTAGTGTCACATTCCCAAAATTATTCATTGAGGGTTGTGCCATTAAGGTGTTAGACGAAACATAGGCTGACTGTTTTGGGGTGGATGTATTTGGATGTACATAGGTATTAGCATGAGGTAGTGGAGGTGGGCAATGTGTGGTAGAAGTGGAAGGTGGTGGTGTAAATTGATAAGCACTGGTGTGTTGTAACATCTGATCAATGGATGGGGCTTCATCAATTTAGAGTGAGATATTACATGCAAAAGAATCATTGACAACAGACGACACAAATGCAGTCTGAGGTCGTGAACTGATGGTAATAGCGGAGGTTGCTGGAGTGCCATCATGATAAAGTTCGAGATTCTACGGCAGTGGAACTCTTTTTGACTTTCTTGACTCCTCAATCTCCCTATTCTCCAACTTCACCTGGAAAACATTGATGGGTAATGTTTCATATTGACCCATTTCCTTCATCACTTCGACATAATGCATCCATTGCGGAGGAAGTGCATATGCAAAATGCTCAACTAATTCAAAAGACGTATATTTAAGATCAAACTTACGAAGTTCACTCATGAGACAATAGTATCGGGACTACATGTCTCTGATTGTCTTCTATCCGATGTGGCTGAAGGCTTCAAACTTCTTCCTCAGCTGATCTTGCCTTATCTTTAACTTCTTTTCATCACCCTCACATCTCTGCTTCAAAAGTGGCCATAAATCATAAGCATTCTCACATACGTCATATTGATGTATAATGTCCTTTGGAAGTGCATGAGGAAGAATAGAGAACGCCTTTCTCTCATTCTTCTAATTCTTCTTCTCGTCATCACTCATTTGTGTGATATCCACTGGTATATTTGAATTATCTTGCTATGCCCTTTCCAGTGGATGTTCTACCCAATACCAAATCTCAGCATCGATCCCTTCAATATGTCCCTAAATTTTCCCCTTCCATGATGAATACTCGTTCAAGTGTTCCATCTTGTGAGCCTTGTTCCTACTACACATATGAGACAGTTGTAGACACGTATGAGGAATGATAACACATATGAACGACACTTATGAATGAACCCGTATGAGTGTAGCCTTATCAAAGACACGTATGAACTGACAAGTATGAACCAACACGTATGAGTAGCACGTATGGGTAACACTTATGAAAACAGGCGTATGAACTGAGGCTTATGAAGAACACACGTATGAGATAAGGCTTATGGGATGCACATATGAGCTTGAAGGCTTATGAAGGGTGATACGTGTATAACACCATATGTATAGGTTGATACGCATGAAGAACGAAGGCGTATGGACTGATACGGGTCACAGGGGAACGTTCACGTATGGCAGCAGATGAACACTTATGAGTGTTCTTCATGGTGCAATCAAAATTTTTGATGATTTTTGGTATTTTGATGTTCTGATGATTAGGTTTTGTGTAGGGAATGATTTCTAACAAGTTTCCAAAGCCTAAATCAATCCAAAAACAAAATTATTATAAAAATTTTATAAAAACCATGATGAACACCAAACTTATGGGCTTTAATCAAAAACTCAGATCTGGATCAATTCAACGTTGTTTATCACTTGAATTTGATTCAATTAGTTTTCAAAAAACTTTTTGATGATGATTTAATAATCAGATCTTCAAAAATGTTCCATATTCATGATTTAAATCCAAAAACCATAATATTCATAAACTTGAAATTTTTCCTAAAAACTTTAGATCTGATATGTTTTCATCGAAATTTGATTTGGTTTTGTATAAAATCATTTTATAAACGTGAATCCATGTTGGATCAGTTTGCTCTTTTTGCTAAGTAAGAACTTGCTATCTTGACACTTAAGTGTTTAGCAAGTCCTTGTAAATCAGATTATAAGCACAGCGGAATGTTATAAGTTAAAGCAACACTTTTTACACTAAGGCAGAGTTATTACTCCCCCTTGATGTTTGAAACTAATAAATGACAAAGTATTTATTATGAATCTAAGCTGTAAATGAGAATTAGATACTTAGACAGATTCACAATAAATACAGAAATGGAATAGAACAATGAGAGTGTTTGAAGGATTTTTCTATTAAAATCAATGTCTAAAATAGAAGGTTGAAGCCTCCTATTTATAGACGTTTACATGCATGTATCTTGCTCAAAAAGCAAGTACAGAAACAACAGAAACAAGTTGCACAAGTTGCAACATTGAAAGAAACAAATACAGCTAAAAAGTAATAATAAACAATAAACTACTGATGCAAAAGGCGGTGGCAAATATCTGATGCTAAGTGCTGATGAAGGACAAACTACTGAAGAGTAGTTTTGTCTTCAGTACTTCTGAAGTGAACTTGTCTGGTTTGGACTTCAGAACTTCTGCTTCTTCAGCACTTCTCATATCTTCTAATCAGCAGTTTCTTGTCTTCTCTTCAGTACTTCTATACTTAGCCAAAATGACAGAAGTGAATTAGACTAAGGTTTACAAAAGTGGTTTCACCAATCCTCTTTGTCCTAACAATCTCCCCCTGGATTGATGAAGCCAAAACCTTACTAATTCCTTATGTGTTTCTTCTGTCTTGAACAATCTTCCATATCTCTTTGTACATGGTGTTCTTGAGCTGGTTTAACTGACCATCAGATAGAGATCCTCTCTGTGGTTCTAGATGTTGAATTGTGAGCAGGTCTTGTGTTGACAGTTTCTTCAGATCACTGATCTTCTTGTAAGCCTTGCTTGAGAGGTCTCTTCTTGTCAACAGTACTGAGTTGTTATCAGTAAGTGACCATCTGATGATAGGGATCTTTGACTTGTTAAAGTCAGAAGAATAGGGAACCAGACTTGTCCCTTGGGTTGATGGTCCTGAGTGCTGGATGTCTTCAGTTTCAGATAGCCTCAGGTGGGATTCTCTTCCTTGTTGTTGTTGCATATCAGGCATCTGAACAGTTGGGAGATGGTGTTCAGTCACTACTCTGGTATGCAGCTTTTCTTTGATGGTCTTTTGTATTTGATAAGCAAAAGTGGAAGGATCCGTGAATTGTGTTAACAGAGGTTTCTCCTCAATGTCAAAATCTGAATGGACTATTGAACTTCCTTCAATGTAGTACCATTTTGAAGTCAGTTTTGACATTGTCCTCTGCCTTCTTCTTCTGAGTAGCAGTTCTTCTAGATACACCAGAAGTTCTAACTACTGATCTTGAAGGATCAGCAGTTTGAAACTTCTCAGGATTTGCAGCTTTGGCAGCCAAGTATTTTCTATAAGTATCCATCAGTCTTTCTTCTTTCCATCTGGATACTGAGGCTTTTGAACCATATCCTTCTGCTACTAACTCTTCTATTATCTGGGCTCTCTTGGCCTTTCCATCTTTGCTTGTGGCCACTTTGTCTGCAAGCAGTTGTGCTCTTCTTGTCAGCTCTTGCATAGAGAGTCCTTTGAGTGTAAAGGCTTTAGTCTTGCTGTTCTTGGTAATGTAAGACACCAGTTGTTGTCTTTTATCTTGTTCAGCAATCTCATCTAGGCTAGCCTGCCTTTGTAGTTCAGCTGCATAAGCCTGAAGTTTTTCTTCATGGCTTAAATCCAAATCATCCCTTTCTTCCAGAGATTTCCAGATCTGACCTTCTCTGGCCTTCTTGTTGGCTGCAATTAAGCTCTTCTCTAATAGTTCAGCTGATTGAGAGATAGGAGAAGGGTTTAATACAGTCATTGTTGTAACAGTTGTAGGCCTGATGGGATCAGATGTTGGTTGAATGGGAGCAGTGGTTCTGGAAGGTTCAGTTGTTTGAGGTTTGGAAGTGTTAACTTCTGATGTGCTGACAACTGCTGATGGTTTGTCAACTACTGAAGGATTGTCTTCAGTACTTTCTGATTCTTCATCAGAAGTTTTGTCATCAGAAGTTTCTTCATTATGCCTTAGGGATTCTTCAGATGTTTGGGTCTCATCATCTTTCTCTGCAGCTTCAATTTCTTCTATTGAGACACCAAACTGTTTGGCCAATTTTTCTTTCCTGGCCTGATCTTTTTGATCTCTTTCAAGGATGGCCACTCTTGCCCTTATCCTGGCTTGGAATGACTCCTTAGGTTCCCTGATCTTCTCCCCCTTTTTGGATTCATCAATTTTAACCCTTGAAGCAGAGGGTTGGGAGAATTGTCCTTGAAGATGAGCAATCTGTTTGCTGTTGAAGTCTATTTTGTTGGACAGATCGTTCATCTTGGTCTTGATCACTCCAAATTGGTTCTTGATGGACAGCTCCAAGTCAGCTGTATATGTTTGGAAGTGATTTCTGATGAGTGTATTCATCATGTGGTACAGGGGACCCTCTGGGCTGCATAGCTGGTTCAGGTCTATGCTTGTTTGCCCAGGGAATTGGGTAGGAATTTGTTGTGAAGGGGGTGTTTTTGGGAGATCCTCATGTTGTACAGAGGATGCCACTCTAGGGGTTTTAGGGATTGAGTGGGCTTTAACCTGTGCAGAGGTGACTGGCTTCTTGAGCCTGGATACCCCTGAAACAGGACCTTCAGAAAGTGCCGTCAATTCAGTAGTTTGAGTGTGTGAAACATCATCCAAACTAATGGAATCATCTGAATCCCTGATGTTTCCCTCAATGAGGACTGTCTCAGTTAAATCATGAGCTGAGCCCAACTCAGTTCTCTCATGAACCTCTTTTTCTTGGTACTGAGGATTTCCTACTTCAGGCATTAAGCCTTCATCAGTAGTTGCCACATCTGAGGTCTTAGCTATGTTACTTCTATCCTCAGATCCACCACTGGGTGGTAACTGAGTAGTAGCAGCCTCAGATGCCCCAAGAGTCTCTAAAATTGGGCTTAAAGACTCTGGTCCACCCTCATCTCTTGGGATAGGGCTAGAGATGTCCACATCCATGTCTGATGTAGTAGTTATGTCCCCTGTTTGTTGTGGTTGTAGGGGACTGACATGATCAGATGGGACATTCTCTTTTAGCCCAGAGAGAAGTTTGGCAATTTCTATTGCCTCTTGTTCAGAAATTTGTGGGGTTGGTTCAGTAGTTTGGGCAATAGGTGGTGAAAGTTGTTGTTCAGCAGTTTCAAAAGAAGAGTGTGTTTCATATGTTTTTCTAAGTCTTTTTCTTTTGAATAAAATGGTTATAGGTGCTCTTGGTGGGGTTTGAGATGGATGAGACTGAGAGGGTGTTTCAGTCTCATCTATTTGAAGAGCAGAATGCTCATGAGCATGTTCAGGCATCTCAACCTCCTGAACAGCTTTTCTTTTGGGTTGGTGGGGAGCAGTTTTTGTTGGCTTGGGCTTTTTGGCTTTTGGTGGGGTGAGTTTGGAAGATGTGGGCTTCAGGGGGACTTGTTGTTGTTCTCCCTGATCATCTTCTGGCCAGGCAGCCGGTTTGTTATGCCTTGAGTATGCTTGTGATGTTAAAGGATTTAAAGTTGAAATTTTTCCCACAAGCACCTCATTACCCAGTTCCCCTATTATGCATTGCATAATGAACCTTGGGTATAACAAAAACTTTTTCTTGGTATTATTGTGATGTAACACCAACTCATTGAAAAATAGTTTTGATGCCCTGAATTTAGTTTCATTCACAATGGAATGAAATATTGGTTGAAAAGTGGAGGGCATCTGGTCATAAGACCCTGTTTTTGGACTCAAACACATAATAATATAATGAAACAAAAGCTTGTATTTTGGTACAAAATATTTTTTGAATATTGTAGCATGGGAGAGAGTACCTTGATAACCACACTCAGTCATGGTTAGATGAATATCAGTGTTAGCAACATGGTCAGGGGCAGTTACATCATCCAGACCCAGTCTTGTTGCCAGTGTGGCCGGTGTGATGGTCAGTTGTTTCCCTTTTATTCTTGAGTTGAGGGAAATGACCTCATCATCCATTGTAACCGTCTCAGCATTTGCCCAGAACTCATTTAGAGTTTCAGTGTGAATTGGTGGGTTTATTGTGAGAGCAGTAAAATATTGGGATTTGACGACAAGATCAATGATCTCATCGTATTGGGACCAGCCTTCTTGTTTTTCAAGAAAGGCCCTTTGATTGTGTCCCTGTTTTAGAACTAGAGCCATGTGGTTTGGGTTTTTGATCGAACAGTGGATTTGCAGGTATAGGTTATTGAGAGAGTTTTTGAGAGAGAAGGAGGGATATTTTGAGTTTGAAAGGATAAGTGTGTAGAAAAGGTATTTATTAGAAGTTTTAACCGCTTGAATCTTCTTTATTAGAAGTTTTAAAACCGCCTTTGGTTAAAAATTTTTTATCAGAGGTTTTAAACTGATTAGGTCAAACCTCTGATGATGGGAAAAGTCAGATTTGCCCTTTTGACTTAAACTGCTGATGAAGGATTACTTCATTAGTAGTTCCCATTTTCTCTTCAGTAGTTTTAACAGCTGATGAGAAATGTTTTTATAAATACTTTATTCATAACTTCTGAAGGTTATTTTATCAGAAGTTACACACTTTTTCAGAAAATTATCCCCATACTGATGATTTTTGTTCATCAGTAGTTCCTCTCATACTGATTTTTGTTTAATCAGTAGTTCTCTTTTTGTTTTTCAGAAGTTTTGTTTCAGACTTTTGTCTTTTGTAAGTGAAAACCAGAAAAAAGAAGGAAAAGGTAAACATGATGGAATCAAGGATGGAAAAAGGAAAAAAAAAATTGATGTTTTATGCATAACAGTAGTGATTGATGTAGAAGTTTGATGTAGAGTTGGGTAGAATCAAGTGTTAACTTGGATTCTAACTGATATGCATATAAGAAAAAAAATAAAAATAAAGTAAACACTTACAAATTTAGCATTCCAAGCATGGATACTAACTTCTGAAATGTTGATGTGTCAAGGGGCTTAGTGAAGATGTCAGCTATTTGATTAGCTGTTGCTACATGCTTCACCTCAATCTTGCCTTTTTCATAGCAATCTCTTATGAAATGGTACCTGATCTCAATATGTTTGGTTTTTGAGAACTGTACCGGATTTTGAATGATGCTAATGGCAGATTTGCTGTCTACAAACAAAGGTGTCTTGGTCTCTTTGATTCCATAATCAAGAAGTTGATATTGGAGCCATTGTATCTGTGATGTACAACATGCAGCTGCAATGTATTCAGCTTCAGCAGTTGAAGTTGCAACAGATGTTTGCTTCTTTGATTGCCATGACACTAGACAGTTACCCAGAAATTGACAACCACCAGATGTTGACTTTCTTGTCATCTTACACCCTGCATAGTCACTATCTGAAAAAGCTGATAACTTGGTATTGCTTGAGGCAGGATACCAAATTCCCAGTGTTGGTGTTCCTTTTAGATATCTGAAAATTCTTTTGACTGCTATAAGGTGTGATTCCCTTGGTGCTGATTGATATCTAGCACAGACACATGTTGAAAACATAATATCTGGTCTAGAAGCAGTTAAGTATAAAAGGGAACCTATCATGCATCTGTACATGGTTTGATCAACCTGTTTTCCTTGATCATCAGGTTCAACTTGTGTGATTGGTGTCATGGGAGTGGAACATGATTTACAGTCATTTAAAGAAAATTTGTTCAATAATTCTTTAACATATTTTGATTGATGTATAAAAGTTCCATTTGTTTGTTGTTTGATCTGCAGTCCTAGAAAGTACTGCAGTTCTCCCATGGTACTCATCTCAAATTTTGATTGCATGAGTTTCTTAAAATCATCACACAGTTTTGTGTTTGTTGAACCAAAAATGATATCATCAACATAAATTTGAACAAGTAAGACATGATTTCCAACATGTTTAATGAAAAGTGTTTTATCAATGGCACCTCTTGTAAAGTTATTTTTGAGTAAAAAGGTGGAGAGTGTATCATACCAGGCTCTTGGAGCCTGTTTGAGCCCATAAAGAGCTTTGTCCAGTCTGTACACCCACTCAGGATGAGAAGGATCCTCAAACCCAGGTGGCTGACAGACATACACCTCCTCTTTGATTTTTCCATACAAAAATGCACTTTTCACATCCATTTGATAAACTTTAATTTTGTTGGAAATGGCATAGGCCAGAAATAACCTGATGGCCTCAAGCCTTGCAACTGGAGCAAAGGTTTCATCATAGTCAATTCCCTCTTCTTGAGAGTACCCTTGAACTACCAGTCTTGCCTTGTTCTTGATTATCATACCAGCTTCATCTTGTTTGTTCCTGAAAACCCATCTTGTACCAATTGGTTGCTTGTTTTGAGGTAAGGGACAGATTTCCCAGACCTGTTGCTTGTTGAACTGAAGCAGTTCATCTTGCATAGCTTGCACCCAATTATTGTCTTTGAGGGCTTCCTGGTACTTCTTTGGTTCCAACTGTGAAATAAAGGCTGAAAATAGGCAAAAGTTGGAGAGCTGGTTTCTGGTAAGAACACCTGAAGCTATATCACCCATGATTTGATCAAGTGGATGATCTCTGTGTTCAATCAGTTGTTGTAAACCACTGACAGGTGTAGGTGGCTCTTGTTCTTCAAACAAACTACTGAGGTCTATAATATCTGGTTCAGCAGTTTTAGCTTCTTCAGTAGTTGCAGGTGCTGAAGCAGATGTTTGAGTTTGGCCTTCAGTATTTGTTTGATCAGAAGTTTGAGAAACTTCTGATGGTGTTGTAGTTGACTTAATGACTGTTTGAGGAGTCCATGGTGTAGGATCCTCATCTTCAAACCTTTGATCACCATAATAAGTAGGTTTGGAAGAAGTAACAGTCTTTTCAGGTCCAAAGTGAAAGTTGTCAAGGTCAAAGAGTTCAGCAGGATGTGCTGGAATAAGAGTGTGTTTTGACTCATTGAACTTGACATTCAATGTTTCTTCTACTATCCTGGTGTGAGAATTAAAAACCTTGTAGGCTTTTCTAGTTGAAGAATAACCAAGAAAGTAACCTGAGTCAACTTTGGCAGCAAACTTTGAAATAGATTCCTTTATGTTCAAGATGAAACATTGACACCCAAAAGCCCTGAAAAAGGAGATAAGGGGCTTCATGCCATGAAGAACTTCATAGGCAGTCTTGGAATGTCTCTTGACCACAAGAACTCTATTCTGAACATAACATGATGTGTTAACTGCTTCTGCCCAAAAGTACAATGGCAGTCCAGAATCAGCTAACATTGTTCTTGCTCCTTCTATCAATGTTCTGTTCTTCCTTTCTACTACACCATTTTGTTCAGGAGTTCTGGGAACACTGTATTGTCTAATAATCCCTTTAGACAAACAGAATTCATCCAGAGTTTTGTTCCTGAACTCTGTCCCATTGTCACTTCTAATGGTTTTGACAGATAGAGAATATTGTTTCTCTACTTGTAGAATGAAGAACTTGATGATTTCAGCAGCCTCATCCTTGGAAAATAAGAAGAATACCCATGTGAATCTTGAGTAGTCATCAATGATGACTAAGCAGTACTTCTTTTTACCAAGGCTCATGATTTTGACAGGTCCAAATAAGTCCATATGGAGTAGTTGAAGACATGCAGTTGTTTTTGATTCTTCAATAGACTTATAGGAGGACTTATGCTGTTTTCCCTTTAAACAGGATACACAGTGTTCTTGACACTGGTATACTTTCAAAGGTAGACCTCTGACCAAGCCCATTTTTGTGACTTTATTTATGGTTTTAAAGTTCACATGGCCAAGTCTCCTGTGCCAGAGATATGTTTCTGAAGTTGATGCCCTTGAGAAGAAACAGGCAGTGTTGTTCAATACTTTGTCTTTCTCAATGTCCACTGCATAGACATTGCCACATCTTTTGGCAATCAGCAAAGTATGATCTTCTATAATCTTCTCTATCAACTTCTGGCCTTCTGGTGAGATGATCTTGCATGCTGTCTTTGTGAAAAAAGAAGAATATCCTTTATCACACATTTGTGACACACTCAGCAAGTTGTATTCAAGGTTTTCCACCAGATTGACCTTGTCAAACTGTATTTTGCCAGAGGAGACATTGCCATGTCCTAGCACATAACCCTTAGCATTGTTCCCAAAGGATACAGATCCTTCTCTTTGGCTGATAAAGTTGTTTATCAGGTATCTGCATCCAGTCATGTGCATAGAGCCTCCACTATCAACATACCATATGCTGTTTAAGCCCCTGGAAACTCTCTGCACATAAAAGCAAATTAGTTAGATTTAGGAACCCAAGCCTGTTTGGCTTTGGGTTTGCTCTTGAGAACAGTTACAGTTTGTTCTTGACCAGGTTGAGAAATCCATGTCTTTTTGGCAATGGATTTTTCATTAAGAACCATGGTGGTATCCTTTTTAGGACCACCATCAACCTTGGTCATCAGTAGTTCTACCATGTTCTTTAGATTTTGAATCTCAGCAGTTTGTGAAACTGCTGATGATTCTGGTCTAACTACTGACAAGGAATTTTGAGAAAAAGATTTTGGTTGAGATTTTATCTTTTTCTGAGAAAAGGTGTTTTCAGGTTGTTGTTTCTTGGGTTTAAAGATTCTTTCATAATCATTTCTGATTTGATTTCCCACAACCTGTTGTTTAAATTTTTGATTGAACTGAATTCCTTTTCTGTATCTACAAAATTCAGTTTTGTGGTTGAACAGGCCACAAATTTCACATTCTTTTGCCTTTTGTTTTTGATCTAAAGGCAAATTTCTGACATTTGTGAAGAGATTTTGCTCATCAGTAGTTTTCAGGGTCTCAACTCCTGATGTAGATGAAACTACTGATGGCTTATTGTCAGATTTTGTTAATACTTCTGAAGTACTTTCTTTAAAAATGCCAGGATTTCTGTTTAGAAAGTTTTCATGGAAAGATGTGCATTCTTTCCCTTCAGAAGTTTCATTTGAAACAATTCTTCTCCCATCTTCAGTAGTTTTGGGAGAAAAATCTGTTGGTGTTTCAACATGATGGTATCCTATGCCAAACTTAACATTTGAAGCACTTTGTTTGTTTAGCAATAATTGATACCCCCTACAAGATTCCACCCATTTTTCACAAGTGATCCTGGTGTCAGCAAGCTCTTGTCTGACATCTCCCAGGTCATTTAACATGATTTTGATTTGTGCTTGGGTTTCAATAGCAGAGTCAGTTAATTTAGAAACTTCTTTTGTTTTAGCACACAGTTTTCTTTCTAAATCACATTTTATCTGTGTGTATTTTCTTTCTAAATCATTGGCTTTACCTTGTAAGTGCAGATTTGTCTCTCTTATGAGAGCAAAAGTTTCTTTGCAAGAATTTGAGCAAAGTTTTGTCAAAGATTCTTTTGATACCTGTGACAATGCAGATTTTGAAGTACAGCCTTCAAATGCCATTAAGGCAAAGTTCTTTCTGCCATTGTCTGGTTCTCCCCAGTTGATGTCAAACACTTTGTTGTCTGCATCAGGATTGCACTCTGTGGTGTCATAAGGGAGACTGCTCCAGTCAACATACCCTGAGGTAAAGAGACTTTGTTGAGGCTGTGGAGGAAGTTGAGCAGCTGGAAAGGGAGGGACTGATTGTTGGCTCTGCATCTGTTGAGCAGGCACTTGAACATATTGTACTTGAGGCATATATTGCTGTTGAGGAGCTTGTGCCTGTACAAAATGAGCACTCCCTTGAGTTCCATTATTCCTATTATAATTGGGGTTATAGTTATTTCCAGATTGTGATTGGTTAAAGCTAGAGCTTCTACACTCTCTAGCAAAGTGTCCCAACTTCTGACACTTGTGACATCTCAGTTTAGATTTGTCAAAACCAATTTTTGTATTACTGGTCAATCCTGGAAATTTCCTTCCTGACCTTTTATAAAACTTTTTAGTTTTAATGCTTAGCATGGCCAGTTGGTGTAATATGTCCATTTCTTCTAAGTCATCACTGCTAAAATTTTTCAAATCATCCATGATAAAACATAGATTATCAGCAGTTTGACTTTGGTCATCATTGTCATAACCTGGGAAAGATCTTTCTGATGAGATCCCAGTTGTTATGTCAATATTGTCATAAGATCCATAGGAACAAGTTGGTGAATCTTGTCCCAAAAGTGTTGTACTACCTGGTAGGTAGTCATCAGCAGTTTTACCAGATGTTTGTAATTTCTTCTTTTGATCAATTTCTCTCTCAAAAGTAAGTAATCTCCCATGGAGTTTTGTAAGAGTGAGGGAGCTAAAATCTGGTGAGGATCTTAAAACAATGGAGTAAGTTTCCCATTTGTCAGGTAAAGACCTTAAAAATCTATGTAGCATAGACACTGTTGTATAGGTCTGACCATTTAACTTTAGCTCAGATATTAATGAGGAGAATCTTTCAAATTGTTGAGTCAAAGTTTCCCCATTAATATAAGCAAATGTTTCATATTGTTGAGCTAAAATCTCTCTGGTGTTGGCAATCACCTCTTCAGTTCCTCCAAACTGTTCTTTAAGACAGTCCCAAAGTTCTTTGGCACTTTCACAATGTAAAAGGCCAGAGTATATTTCATTTGGGAGAGCCATTGCCAACATAGAGAATGCTTTTGCATCTAGCTCAAGTTTTAGGAAATCCTCATCTGTATAGTCTTTGGGTTCCTTTGGAATCCCTTCTTTAGTTTCAAGATTTATATTTACTGGTTTGTGAGGACCATATATCACAGATCTCCAACAACCTGTGTTGGTTTGTGACAAGGTATGTGCCATTCTCTTTTGCCATATGTTGTACTCATTTCTCACAAGCATGGCAGGTTTGGTGGCAGAACCAGTATTATGTGGATCCATTTTAAAGAGTATAGATTTGTCAGATGACTCTTTTAAGTGATGGATATTGATAAAAAGTGAACTTTTGATCTTTTTATTGAATATCAATAAGAGCTTTGTGTCTGATTCTCAATTTGTTAGATTGATATGTGATCAGATAAACCAAAGCTCTGATACCAATTGTTGGATCAGTTTGCTCTTTTTGCTAAGTAAGAACTTGCTATCTTGACACTTAAGTGTTTAGCAAGTCCTTGTAAATCAGATTATAAGCACAGCGGAATGTTATAAGTTAAAGCAACACTTTTTACACTAAGGCAGAGTTATTACTCCCCCTTGATGTTTGAAACTAATAAATGACAAAGTATTTATTATGAATCTAAGCTGTAAATGAGAATTAGATACTTAGACAGATTCACAATAAATACAGAAATGGAATAGAACAATGAGAGTGTTTGAAGGATTTTTCTATTAAAATCAATGTCTAAAATAGAAGGTTGAAGCCTCCTATTTATAGACGTTTACATGCATGTATCTTGCTCAAAAAGCAAGTACAGAAACAACAGAAACAAGTTGCACAAGTTGCAACATTGAAAGAAACAAATACAGCTAAAAAGTAATAATAAACAATAAACTACTGATGCAAAAGGCGGTGGCAAATATCTGATGCTAAGTGCTGATGAAGGACAAACTACTGAAGAGTAGTTTTGTCTTCAGTACTTCTGAAGTGAACTTGTCTGGTTTGGACTTCAGAACTTCTGCTTCTTCAGCACTTCTCATATCTTCTAATCAGCAGTTTCTTGTCTTCTCTTCAGTACTTCTATACTTAGCCAAAATGACAGAAGTGAATTAGACTAAGGTTTACAAAAGTGGTTTCACCAATCCTCTTTGTCCTAACAATCCACAATCAAATCACTAATCAAAACAACAAACACGCCCCAAAATAAATGAAAACCATGTTTTATGCAATAAACGGGTCAAAATAGGTTTTCTATGATAATTGCCTAAAACATTCAGATCTGATGCAAAACCCTATAACAACATGCGTGATATGAGTCGTAGCTCTGATACCACTTGTAGGATCAGATTCAGACAAGAAACGAGTATCACGCGCGTATCAGGTTAAAGGCGGAATCAATAATCCGGTTACTTGTTATATGTGAGTGTTTATGAAAAGGATAAAAATATGGAGAGCACACACACAAAAACACACACTTAACGGCTGCAGTTGTATAGAATGGCAAAAGTTATTACAGTTTACAAGGCATGGGGGTATTTATAGTCCAATACGCATACGCCTCAACACTGTCACATGTATGGCCTTCATACACATATGAGCAATTCAAAAGGACTAAAATACCCCTAAACATCAAATAACTAACCAAATGATCACTAAACGAGCTATACATGATCCTAACCCAATATCCAAGCTAGGGACATATCCGCAGCGTGTACTTACATATAGTGTGTATATATATAGGGTAGGGTTCCTGTAGGAATATTGGGTTGTGTGAGAAGTGTAGGAAGGATTAAAAATTGATATGTATGCATATTTTTTTGACATATTCATGATGTTTTCGATTGTTTTGCTTAGAAAAAACACTAAACATAACAAATTAATAACCGAAAACAATGTATTTTAAGCAGAGTGTTTTAAGTAATTACTATGGTGTTTTAAGCAGAGTGTTTTAAGTAATTAATAGGGTGTTTTATCTGTAATTTAAATTTAATGACTATAATACATTGGATTGTGTTTTAAATTTTTGTATATTGTTGTGTTAAGTGTTTTTCCAGCCAAAACAACCCAATACATCATTCCAAAATAAAAAAAAACATGATGCCAACATGTCAATTCTTAATTCTTTCTACACTTCTCACATAAAACAATATTCCTACAGGATCCTCTACCTATATATATATATGTGTGTGTGTGTGTGTGTGTGTGTGTGTGTGTATCGGCCATAATATATATGTGTATATAATCGGTTTTTGTTAAATAAATAAATCGCTTCCGCTTCACTTTTGATACCATGATTCTCAGCAATAACAAGCAAGCCCATTAGAGGTACATAATAAATTGAATCAAAATCAGTATAGTGTTTTCACTAGATAATACACTAAAAAATTTGTAATCAATATATTCTCCAATGGATAAGCTAAAGTTCTAAGAATGTAGGAATATTAGTGTATTCACTAATAAATAGATCTAACTCTGATCAAAATCACATATAGTGTATTTGTTAGTGAATAGACTTTATAAGAATACGGAAGGAATGTATTCACTAATGTATGAAACAATGAATACACAAAATAATGTTCATAATCTACCGTCTATGCATTGGTGGTTACGTTAAAATATGCTCAAAATCTACATATAGTATGTGCATAAGTGAATACCTCAATGCAAAAGTTAGATAAATTTTATCATAATTCATAAACTAACGTATTCAAGAATATCAGCAATATATATATATATATATATATATATATATATATATATATATATATATATATATATATATATATATAGGGGATGGTTATAATAAAAACCCACTCAAAATGAAGAAACCTTGCAAACTAAATCCTAGCCATCCATCCATTTAATCTATGGTCACCATTTTTTTCTATAATATTAATTTAATTAAATATGTGATAAAGGACAAGAAAGGGTAATAGGGTAATTTGGTTTTTCTGAAAAAGAGACTGACAAAAGCTGATATGACACCCCCATCACATCATCTCTCTCTTACTTTTTTCACATTGTTATATAAATTGTCAGATGCCCGAGTTACATATGTAACATACGCAGTGTTGCGTACGTAACAATAAGAATTATAGCAACTGTTCCAGCAGCAGTTCAGAATCAGATTTATTACCACATTTTTTTTTGGGTTTTATTGTACCAACACGAGGGTTGTTGCGTCCGTAACGAAAAGGCAAAAATCGTTTCTCTTTTTAATATTCACTACTTTTAAAAAGAACAAACATAATATATAACTTTAAGATTAAACTCACAACATGAGACAAACATAATATGTTCAGATGCATCAGCCAACAACATTTGTTCCATACTAATAAAAAAAAGCTACACAAACATATTGTTCATACTATATCAACAACAAAAACATACTATTAAAAAGATTCATACACCATCTTTTGGCTTCCAATAACCATTCTTCTCATAAAAAGCCAATTCTTCATATGTAATGTGCAAACCCAGACATCCTGCATTGCAACCAACAGTAGCAGACGGCATCCAATACCCATATTTGACATAAAAAGCCCACTGTTCCTCGGTATAACTTATACCCTCCCATTCTGCCCTAATACGCCCACCTTCCTGAGACATAACCGACAGCCCAGGTCTGTTATATTTCGGTTCATATGGTTCTTCATATTCAGCCCCTGGGTCTGTTTCGTAACCAACCGCCCATTCAGGTGTGTGAGCTACATCATGCGCATCATCTTCCGGTGTCATATAGTCTTCTGGTAGCGGATATTCTTATGGGAAAACGTAATCATATGCCGCATTCCAATCGAAATCATCGTCGCTTATAAACCCACCGCCTGCCTGGTCTATGGGTATAACCGGTTCTACAGGGAGAGGGGTTCATGTTCAGCTTCAACAGGGGGTACATCTAATTCAACATGTGGGAGTAATTCAGGTCCAAATGGCATGACCGGTTCAATTTGAGGTGGCTCGGGTGCGATAGGGATGAGTTGCTGACGGGCCTCAAAAACCTCCCAAGGGGGAATGCTGGGGTTGGAATTCATGATTTCACTATTAACAAAAACAAATCTGGTTAAAAAAAATCGAGTGTTACGTGTGTAAACATGAATTTTTTTCTGCAAACACCTAAAAAATTTTGTGGTCTGCAAAAACATCAAAACATTCTGACTGCACACAAACACACATTTACTGCAATAAAAAAAAGAAGATATGCTACACACGTAACACCTTAACTAAACACATATATGGGGGGCATACAAAAACAGACAATTTCTGTAAAAAAAGACATAGGTAACATAAACAAACTCATACATTCGAAAAAAAAAAAAAAAGACATGGTGCAAAAACACACAAATGTTACATGTGTAACTGGAAAAAACAGACAAAACTTTAGTAGTCTGCAGTAAACATAGAGCAGAAATTTGATATGCTAGAAAACATAGAACAGAGTCTGACTGCAAAAAAACATATATGCTACACACGTAAACAACCTAACATAACACAAAAAATATACGAAAATATAGACGATCTAGAAACCATAACTAAACAACATAGGCATACAAAAACAGACAATTTCTGTAAAAAAAAAAAAAAGACATAGGTAACATAAACAAACTCATACATTCGAAAACCAAACAAAAAAAATAGAAAGACATGGTGCAAAAACACACAATTGTTACATGTGTAACTGGAAAAAACAGACAACTTTTGTAGTCTGCAGTAAACATAGAGCAGAATTTGATATGCTAGAAAACATAGAACAGAATCTGACTGCAAAAAAACATATATGCTACACACGTAAACAACCTAACATAACACAAAAAATATACGAAAAAATAGACGATCTAGAAACCCTAACTAAACAACAAGATACTACAAACATAAAACACAAAACGAAAAATGATTTTCGATGTTTAACATAATAAGTCACCCAAAAATAAGGGATGCTAGTAACACACAAAAAAACAACAAGTATTTACAACTTAAAAAAAAAAAAAGACAACACTTATTTACATGTGAAACAACAATTATTTACAAAAAAAACAACAATTATTTACATGTGTAACAGGAAAAACACTGACAACACTTATGTAGTCTGCAATAAACATAGAACAGAATTTGATATGCTGGGAAACAGAAAAACATAATTTGACTGCAGAAAAAATATATATGCTACACACGTAACAGGCTAACTAAACACAAAGATTATACGAAAATATAGACGATAAAAACACCCTAACTATACACAAAAGATACTACGAACATAAAACAGAAAACGAAAAATCATTTTCGATGTTTAACATAATAAATCACCAAAAAAAAAGAGATGCTAGTAACACACAAAAAAACAACAATTATTTCCAACTTAAAAAAAATAAAAAATTAAACCAACTGAAGAGTTGACTCTGTACAAACAATTACAATAAAATCAAATGAAGAGTCGATCATAAACAAAAAAAAAATTCAATCTAACAAAAATTAAAGCAGCAAGTTATAAGCTTACAATAATAATAATAATAATAATAATAATAATAATAATAATAATAATAATAATAATTCCAAATACATGTAAAGCAGCAAGTTTTTGTCACAAAAAACTAGAATATGAATCCTAGAAAATTATCAATTCATTTACAAAAAACAGAGTAAGAAGCGTAAAAACAGAGTAAGGAAGAATAAATCATTCATAACCTGGTCGTCTACTCCGGTCGTCTTCTCCGGTGAGCTTCTCCGGCGGTCTTTGTCCGGTCACCACCGAATGTGGTGTTGGTTGTACAAAAAAAAAAACAGATTGACGATGATAGTGTTGTTCGTGGTTCGAGCTTCGAGATGACGATGATGCTGATTCAGATCTGTAAACACAGATTGAGCTGGTTCAGATCTGTAAACACAGATTGAGAGGATGAGGGAGAGGGTAAGGTGGAGGGAATGTGAAAATTTGAAATGGGAGAGAGAAAGAAACACTTATATATGTGGTCGGGTGTGTGTAATTACTATAATAACCTTCTCTTAATAAAAAAATAATAAAGTTGAAGGGATATGTGGATGATTGTGGTCCACTCATTGGGTTTGTGGGGGTTTTACTCATTTTGAAAGGTTTCTTTAATCTCTTTCCCCTATATATATATATATATATATATATATATATATATATATATATATATATTTGTTAATCATATAACCTTTAAATTTCATTTCTTAAAACTTGAATTGATTAGGTCTGTATGCAACAATAAATAAATTAAAGTATAACTAATAAAATAGGTAATTACGTGTGTGCACCAATGCATGAATTGTATAATTATAATTTAAAATACAATCATCGTATTTAGGGAAGGTAACGGGTCAGGTATAGTTAATACTATACTTATACCCGTCAGGTATTTGTCAGGTCTTACCCATCAGGTATTTGTCGGGTATTACCCGACAGGTATAGAACATGCCTGCGATATCAGATATAGCAGTTCGGATTTGCATTTATATATATTTTTATTTCCTTCTTAAGAGTGCCCGGAGTGAGGGCGGGAAGGGGGGGGGGGACACCGCCGCCATAGTGGCGTGGGGGAGGGCATGGAGGTGAGGGTGGGGGCATTTGGCCTGACGTGGGGGCATTTGGTGGGACAGGTGGCATTTGGTGATTGGTGGGGAGGATTGTTACCGTTGAAAAAAAAAATTAAAATATAACCGTTATAATCAAACGGTCAAAAAAAAAAAATTTATAAATTACCCCCATTTCACTACAAAACACTCACTTTAACGTATTTATTCACAATTTTTATACACTTCTTCAACCATTTTTATACAATTCTTCATATATTTTTCATACTACTCATCATTCTTCAACAAAAAATGAACCCATACAACCGAGGCTTTGACCCGAACAACCCATACGCGTACGTCCCAAACCCGAATACACCACCCGGTTCACCCAATCCCAAACCGTCCACCCATTCCTTCACCTTGTCCCGACTACGTGGGTTATGCGGGTTTCATTAGTGGGAAAATTTATCCTAATTTCCCATTCAATGATTCTCTCGTTCCTTCACAACTTCCTTTAACGCAAACCGTACCCGAAACACAACCCAAAATATTGCGGGATCATCTTCGGGTAAAAACCCCCCTGCAAAAAGAAGTCACCGGAGGAAGACGCCGGAGGAAAAAACATTAGCCGCCGCTAACCGCCAAGCGATTAAGTGGACACCCGAAGAAGAGCTTGCGTTAACGAAAGCGTGGATAAGCGAGTCAGAAAAAGAGCAAGGTATTTCTAATAAATTTTTAAACTTAATTTTTTTCTAATATTGCTAATATTTATTTTTTGTAGGAACTAGTCGCCACAAAAACGACTTTTGGGTCGACATAAACACCGCGTTCCATGGGTTGATGGAAAGAGAGTTCTATCGAGCAAACGATAGTCTCTCGTCCAAGTGGACCGAGATAAACAGAGCAATGAATGCGTTTCACCCGCATTATTATTACGCAAGAAACAATCCAAAAAGTGGTGAAACAGACACCGACAGCCTCAGCCGTTCGCTAGCAGCGTATCGTAACGAAACCGGTGTCGAATTCAAGTTTCTTCATTGTTGGAAAGTCGCGAAGCACCATTCAAAATGGGCGTACGTCCCCACTGCAACCAACTCCGCAAAAAAGGTCGAAAACAAATTCGTCAAGAAACCGTTCAATTGATCCTGAAAACGTAGAAGCCGTTAATTTGGATGATGACGAGTTCGAAGAGGAATTGAGTCGCCCACCCGGTCGAGATAAGTCAAAAAAGAGGTCACAAAAATCTCCTGCTTCGGGTTCGGGTTCTGGATCAACCGGCGCCTACAGCGCTGACTTGCAAGATTTAAATTCCACCATGATTCAGTTCAATACGATTCAAGAAAAAATGCTCGAGGAGAAAAAAACATTCGCGAAGCGTTTGAAAAAAAAGTTGAGTATGAAAGAGAGAAAGTTGAGTATCAAAGAACAACGCGAAAAACGCGAAGATATGAAATTTATCGCCATGAACACCGATCATCTTCACGGGTCAGAGTTAAAGATGATGCTACAAATGAAGCGTGACCTTATGGAAAAATATAATATTAACTAATTTGTTAGTTTTTAGTTTTTTTTATTCCGGTTTTTTTATTTTTTTATGTTTTTTAATTTTCTAGGTTTTTAATTTTTGTAGGTTTTTATTAATTAAAAATGTTATTTTAATTACCTAAAAAAAAGAAAAAAGAAATGTCACATGTCACTTCCCCCCCCCCCTTTCCACAAGGGTCCCATAAGTGCGACATGGCGCTTCATCCTCCTCTTCCCCCCCCCCCCCCCCACTCCGAGTAGTCTAAATGCTTATATCTTGTAGTGCATTTACCGATAAGTACACTACATATACTATTAAATTTTAACTTTCAATACTAAGAGCTTCCACAGCAGTAATTGTGATTTGGAATTACAAACCGTTTCATCACCATGTCACAATATCTCAATTCACAACCTTTTTAAATTCATGTTTTTTGTAAAACCATAAATTATTCCTAAACTTCATCTCATCAACTATTTTTCTTTTATTTAATTTATACTCCACAAATACAAAAAAAATATATATATATATTTTTTATTTTCTGATAAAGTACAATGCAGGCCCACATTCATAGCTTTGGACTCGTCCGCAAGAGCGGACAAAAACATTCCAAACTAAGTCCTATAATGGCGTGGTTTGAAACTGGACGGTCCGGTTACTTTGGACCAGTGGCGGATCCAGAAACATTTTTGACGGGGGGCACAAATAGGTCAAAAGAAGGCGGGCCAAATCAAGTCAAGTTAAAATGGATCGGGTAAAACCAATTCATACTAATCTACTCAATGACAATTTGATAACAAATCAAGTCGGGATAAAATGGGTTGGGTAAAGCCAACTCACACTTATATGCTTAATGGCAATTGGATAACAAATCAAGTCCTAATAACTAGTGTTAACTAGATAACAAAGCAAGTCATAATATAAATAGGTGATAACCGGATTAAGCTATAATATAAACCATTGATAATTTGATGCTATAATGAAATTGAAAATATTTTTCTATCAAACTTAAGTATGTATAATGAACCAAAAGTAAAAAATATAAAACATTTGTAACCTAAAAATTAGGCAAACAAAGAACAATTATAAATCAATAACGAATCCTAATACTACTAAAACAAATTATTTACGTGCCCAAATTGATTAGCAATGATTAATATCTACTACTAAATGTGTAAATATAGGTTTGTTAATATTTAAATCAAACAGGGTTGTTAAAATTTAAATCCAACTATTATTAATTAGTCATACTAGTAATATCTAATTTTTAACTCTAGGATTGTTTTGAATTTAAATCAAACTAAAAGATATATTTTATAATTTTGCTTGAACTTAAAGAGTGTAATGTAAAAATTCTATTTAATAATTGAATTAATCAAATCACCCACCACCTACACCAACAACTTCCTTCAACATCTCCATTCCCAAAAGCATATGCAATTTAGTAAAATCTTCAATAGAATTTTTTTAGAAAACAATCATCTTTCATCTTTCCTTCATTACTTCTCTGTCACTCTTTCTTTCTTTATATACCGGTGTTTCATCTTCGGATGTTGTTTTTCTGATTTTTGGGAAGGGGCATCCAAACAAACGTTCAATTTTGCACCGTATCTCGACGGATTCCAGTGGTTACTTCATGGTAGAATGCATAACTCGCCTTTGGCTGGACGGTGGGCACTTGCCCACCCTTCTCATACAGTGGATCCGCCACTGCTTTGGACTAGTCCATTAGAGACCTATTGTAGGTGCTCTAATTGTACCGCATTATTTTATTTTATTTATTTATTTTTTTTGAATTTTATGAAAGTAAAACTTAGTTGTAAGAATTAAGATGACACCATTTATAACTAACAAATTTTTAGATTGGCAATGAACCATTAATAAAAGCCAAGGAACCATATATGTTGTGAGATTAAGAAGGTAACAGAATCATGTTATACGTTAACTTAATATGGTATCTTGAATACTGCATAATTTTAATTAAAAGTTTAAGAAAATGAAAACCAATATCACATTAATTATGTACATTTTATATTTCAATAACATTATACCAACGTCTGAACAACATTGTAAAAAACATATTTTGATAAGTGCACTATATGTTGATTTGATGTTACTGTGATTTAAATGGTGAAACCAAAGGGATAAAAAATTGTAATTTCAATTACTACAATGGGAGCAAGGGTGCTTCACTTAAAGTTTTTTCTATTCACTGATTTCAATTAATCAATCCTGTACTATCACATCACTTTACTAAAACACAGTTTTAGAGGCAGCACTTCATAGATTCTTTTATTTATTTTCATTTAAATTTAATAAAAGTAACCGGTATAAATTTCCCAAAGATAATATTACCGTTTCCTAACGGCTATAAATGTTTACCCTATAAAAACCCATAATTTCTAATACCAAAACCAAAATCATCTTTTTATCATCTCATAAAAATGGTCCAGTGGAATGTAGATGATGAGACGGCGTTAGTGACGACGTGGGTAGATGTCCAAAACAGACATTATCCTCTCAGTTTCAAGAGGAATTCGTTTTGGCGCAAAGTGTTGGTGGAATTCGATCGACTGGACGGTACAATTTACCACATCGTTGATTCGGTCGTTAGTAAGTGGCCGGATCTCAACACCATGTGTAACCGATGTAACACCCTCTTAGAAATCACGATTCCGGAACACCCTGATCTTGCTAAGTATATGGCAATCCAACTCACACAAGTCAACTATGTGGCCATGCACGACGTCATTTTCAAACATGTTGCGGCATGGCAATTGTTACATTATGTTAAAAATATTGTAGTTTGATAGTTGTAATTTCAATGATATTAATGTTTTATTTCTATTTTAATTATTTAAAATTTCTATGATATTAATGTTTAATCCTAAAATATAAATTATTACATTCCTAAACTTAAAGAAATACATAGCTAATAAAAGAAAGAATACGCAATTGACTTGGGTGAAGAGCAGTCACGATCACTATCACGTCCATCCAACCTCTCGTATCGATATCTCACTTTCGGGTGTCAGACAAGACACTTCCTCGTCCGAATACATTACGTATTCGGCATCGAGATCACTTTCGTAATCTTCAATCCTACTTGGAATAGTTGTGGCTATAGCCGGTGGGTTTTGCACTGTAGGAGTGTTATGCACTGGCAATGTAATCATAGACATAATGCAATAGGGCCATTGTGTAATCATAGACATAATGCAATTATTCCGTTGGCGAATCTCCAGGAAGTTGTGGCTCGTAAATTTCAAATGTTGGAGGGTTTGACCTCGATGGGTTGGTAGCCAGTGGGTTTAAAGTCAGAGGGTTTGTTGTCGGTGGGTGTGTAGTCGGTGGGTTGATGGTTTACACAGGATGATCAACAATGATATGTAATCGGAAAAAAATTGTCACCACCCATTTTGATGTTAACTGTATGTAGTTGTGTAAAATTTTATATGTGTGAAACAAATAATATGATGTTTATATAGGGTGGTATTTTTGTATATTGTTACGGTCCAAAATTTTGTAAACGGTCAAAATTTTTTACCGTTGCATTTAAATAATTCACTTCACTATCCGTAAGATAGTACAAACAAAACGGTCCACGTTACCCCTACTAGTACATACGACGGTCATGTTAACGTGAATGCACTAAGGTACCCGTAAACAATATGGGTTGCACCTCGTACCCTCAGAGGTTGTATAATTATCCATTTACATAGCTATCAACCCAATCATGTGACACTCTATATGTTGATTTGATGTTCTACACTATAACTTAAGGCTTTGGTTATCTTCACATGGGTGGGTTTTATCTAGACATCCCCCATGGCCTGAGGAGACCCCATGGCCAATGGAAAGGTATCCTATAGCCCATGGAGACCTTCACGGCCTGTGGGGATCCCCTACAATGATTGGCAATGATTGGTAGTGAGTGGGATGAGTGGGGATTGGGAAAAGGAGATTTGTGGGTATCCTATGGGCCGTGGAGACCTCCATGGCCCATAGAAGTTTTTTTTTAAATTTATTTAAAACAAAACAAAGCTTCTCGTGGAAACTTAATATCCCCGGTTCTTGGAAGGCATAATAGCCTGTGGTTGGACCCTCCTTCACGGGCCATGGAGATTTCCATGGCCCATAGGATACCTTTATATAGCCCATGGGGGTCTCCACGATCCCATGAAACTCATTTTTTTTATATTTTGTAAGTTTATTTTATATATTTTAGGCATGAAATTTGTATTTTTTATGAATAATTTTTTTTTTTCATTTCTTATTATAGGTTATCAATATAGGTTATCAGGTAATACATACGATAAGCTATAACAAGTCAATATAGGTTATCAGGTAATGCTTGCCTAAGATTGCTCATTCCTTGTGATACATGAACATTGTATTCTTGTCTTTTGGAAGCTTTAGGCAACGAGACATAAAGAGTTATTTAGAATGTTCCTGATCATTACAAAAGTAGAAGTAGAATATTCCTGAGCATTGATGCAAACAATGATATCAATTTGTCAGTTTGATTTTTATCCAACTCGAAATAGAAGTGTTTGCTCTCATGTTTAATAATCTCTACTATCTCTACTACATTATAAAGAGGGAGCAATGGGTAAAGATGTCCAACTTGACAAAGTTAAGATGGCATTTGAAAAGCCACAAGCTTAGACCCCTAATTTTACCAATTTCATTCCCTTTATACCCCTCCCCTGCCTTTGATTACACTTTACATCTCTCTAGCATGTAACCCCTTCGTAAAGACTTACGCTGTGTTCCCGAGTTAACTAAACGAGAGAAAAGAAATGAAAGGAAAAGATAGGAAATTTTGATTGTGTTCCCGAGTTTCATTAAAGGAAGGAAAAGAAAGGAAAACAAAATATGGTGTGTTCCCGAGTTTCATTAAAGGAAGGAAAAGAGAGGAAATGGAAGGAAAACTAGGCAAAATCTTTTAGTTTAGTTTTCCTTCCGATTTGGAAGGAAACGGAAGGAAATGATAAGTAAGGTGTAACACCCCAACCGATGGCGGAAACATCGAGGTGTCATGTATGAATGATTGTTCAGTAGCTCATGGTAGTACACAAGTTTAAATAATTTCTTTATTTCATTACAATACTGAATTACATCAAAGTCTACATCAAATAATCAAACAAAGCTTAAACTTCAAATATCTCCTCATGCTAACTCTAGACTTCAAGCATCAGTATTTCCTATAGAGTTTGGAAAAATGGGGGGGGGGGGTCAACTAGAAGTTGGTGAGAATACATAATCCATGTTAAGCATATAGTTTAAGTATAAAAGTCTAGCAATTCGTATGTCTATCGTAAATTTAAGTCTACATGAATAGTATAATATGTTGACATAATCAAACCTGCGACTAGTTTAGGTCCACCCCGTCATCTACGGTTCACCTTAGTAATATGTTGAACGATAACAATCACCCACGTTACCTATGTAGGAGGTACACGTATCCGGGTGGGTTGTCAATCCAATAGATCTATTATTGAGTATCGCCGGCTTGGCCATAGCTAATGATTATGTAAATGTTGAAACTCGTTGAAACTGTTGACTAATTCATGAGGCAATAAAGTTTACTACTAGACATGCATGTTGAATTGCTTAAAATTGTTGCAAGTATAAAGAATTGCATAAATAGGATTACGTAAACTCACCTTAGCAAAGTGTAAGTGCTAGCAAGTAGCGACAAGTCTGAACTTGGATTAATTGAACTCTTGTATCCTAATACAAATAAATGATGCCTTAAATTCTAATACAAATAAGCTTGTTTCGTTTCTTGGTTGTAAAGATAGTTTATTCAACTACCTAGACTCGCATTGAATGAATGCGCGTCTTAAAGTTTGTATGACTTAGTGAACCGATAGTAACTTCGTTTGGTTTCATGAGAATACATGCGTATGTATAGTTATTGGAAAAAAAATAAGTTATTGAAGTTATTGGTAAAGACACATTTTGTATAACGAAATTATATTTACGTAGCTTGACTCAAATGTTAATTCGTCTCGTATCTTGGGTAGTAAATATATGTACTCGTTAATAAACATAAATATTTCTATATTTTTTTTTGACGGCGTAAGATTTGAAAGTTAGAATTTATTTGTAAAAACATAGTCTCGTCTATACATAATCATAAACTTGAAAGGCCGATTTGGTTCTTATATTTTATAAAAATTTGGGCAGAGTTTCCTCTGTTTTTGTAAGAAACCAGACAACACAAGTCGTCTATTTTAACTCAAAACATCAATTGCCCAATTTCACAACATTATTTAATAAAGTTATTTTACACGACGAAAAGTTAACTTATTATAAATCTTACGCTTTGACAATTAATACATTTATATAAGCGTAGTTCGAGTTGTTAACTCGCATGAACAATAGCTCGTCGTTATCCGATTCATCCAAACTAACAATAAAATAATCTTTGTTATAATTCGTTCGGTTCGCTTAAGTTTTCGCAATATATAAATTAATATATATATACAACCTAATATAGAATAAAAATAGTTAAACGAAAGTCATGACGCGTTATACCTTCCTACGAACAACTCTCAAATCGATACGCATTCGCCTAGAACTATAGCTGACCAATATTGACTGTTGACGAGATTGACCAGCTTTGACCATGGTTGACGGCTGTTGACCAGCTATGAAATCTGACCCGAACCCAGCGCCAAGATGTCGGACCGTCTTCCCAGTCACAACCACCATTCACCTCGGCTCCAACACCAATCGAACATAACCGTCGTGAAGCCCGACTCCAGCTACCATTCCTGACCGTAGTTCCATCTAAGCAGCACGAATTTAACACCAGATCTGCGTCCTTGTGTTGATGCCTCAGCCACGCGCGTGGCCGGCCAGTGACGTGTCTGTGTGTGTGGAGAGTGTGCAGCAGAAGTATCGGGGGTGAGGGGGAGGAAAGATGGAAATATGGTGGTTGTTGGTGGCGGGGCTTAGTTGTTCGGGTGGTGGTCAGCGGCTGCGGCTAGAGAGGGGAGGTTAAAGGTGGTTGTTGGCGGTGGTCTTTCTGGAGTGGTGGTTAGCGGCGGCTGCTGCAGAGCCAGAGAGGGAGGAGATGAGGGAAAGAGAAGAGGGTAAGGGTGGTTGCTGGTGGCTGAGCGAGCGGCGGCGGCGGCCGCTAGGTCTTGAGCGAGAGAGAGTAGGGAAAGATGAGAGAGCAGGGAAAAATCTTGTGTTTGTGTTGTGTGTATAAGATGGGTATAGGAAAAATGAAAGAGGAATTTAAAGGGGATGGTAGCTAGGGTTTTAGTGACGAAGAAGATGGATGGAGGTGGAAGAAGGTGAGGTGATTAATTAGTTAGGGTTATTGTGTGGGTTAAGTGGTTGGGTACTGCGTATACGAGCCAGTTACTGACTCGGTCTCGTTTAAATTACGTAACTTGTTTTAATCGTTTAAAATACATATTTTGTTAAATTTAATTATATAACCCGACTTAAAAACGAGTAGTTGGACCATATATTTGTTATAATATATTTTTAGTCGCGTTTTATTTATCATGAGCAGTTATTGATTCTAATAATTATAACGACAATTACATATATGTTTTATAAGTTAATGTCGTGTAAGAACGTATTATTTGCTAACGAGATATTAGTGTTAACGAATTAAAAATTGTTTTATGAATAAAATTATTATTATATTATTTGGGAAACGCTGGGCGTTACAGTCTCCCCTACTTTAGGAAACTTCGTCCCGAAGTTATTAAAAACACAGGGTTGAGTGTGATTGGGTAGAAGTTAAGACAACTATGGTTTGGAAAAATTTGGGTTAAGGTACAACGTGAATTTATAAGTAATAGGATAATATGTTTCGAATAATTTGGGTAAGAGTTTTGATATGAGTGAGTTGATTGACTATGGAAAGACTAAATGAATTACTAGGTAACTAGCGTTTATAAGTGATTATCTACCGAAAACCTTGATAGAATTCCACACTACCTTAACGTACCTGTAAATTCATGATTACGTTCCGGACCGCAATCACCAATTTACCTTACATTAGGGTTTTGTGTCCTTCTATGACTCTAAACACACATGTAAGTAATGCAAAATAACATTGTGATTGAATCTTTGTATTAATGAGTCTAATAAATCTTTGTATCAATTTACATGTATAATGTATCCAAGATGAGTCCAACTGTTGAGCAGGAAAAAGACTTCTACCAGTTAGTGAGTAGGAACCTCTACCGATTGTTGAGCAGGTTATTAGGTACTCTACTAACTGTTGAGCAAGTACTTCATCCCCTAACAGTTGTTTGATTAAGTGTAACAATTATTACACATGAGTTGCAAATTGGTAATATGTACATGTAAGCAATCAAGTATCAAGTATAGCATGCGAGTTGTAATAGAGTTGCCCTAGACAAGGTTAATGACTCTAGGTGTGTCTATAGTAAATAGTTCTAGTATCAAATGTTCAAATATGGTAGATAATCGAATCCTCATGTATAACTAAGGATTAAGTTTGATGCAACACACAATCAAGTTTCAATAGTTTGGTTATCATGGGTAACTAGTTCATGTTTGAGAAGGTGAAGGATATGAGTCTAATTCTTGAGGGGATGGTGAAAAATCTTGAAGCAAAATTAAAGTTGTGAGAGATATTGAATGTGAAAATAGTTGACAAGGAGTTTATTTTATAGTAAGGGGATTATGTGGCAGTGCAAATTGTGGGGTTTGGATCAACGGTTAGAATCAAGCGTATGAGAAAACATGATCGTGGTATTTGCCAAAAATTTGTAATAATTCGAACTAGTTTAAAATAAGTAGGTGTCAATGGAAAAATTGTAGAGTAAATTTTGTTCCCGTGGATGGAAAGATTTTATTTTCAAAATTGGTTTTGTATATAAAGCAAAAGTCATTAAATTGTACAACTAAATTGATTTAGATCAAAATATTTCGATGAGTCATAGGATTTAAACACGATGTCGGATTTCAAAAATCAAGAATCTGTTCAGACGTTTTGTATAATAGGCTTCGAGTAATACATAAAAGAAATCATTCTTAATAGATTAAAACATTTTTATCGTAAATCATTTGTTACGCCAATAAACTGTTCAATAAAAATTTGAAATTTAGTAAATAAGTTTGTGGAAATAAAAGACTCTTTTTAAGAATATATATATATATATATATATATATATATATATATATATTCATTTATTTGTTATAGTTTGTGAAATTCCCAAGTGATGAAAGTTTGACAAAATTCAGTACTCTTTAGCTTTGGTGCTACAAATCTCCTATACACAGATTATAAGGTTACAGTTTAAACAAGGATTTTTTTTTTAAAATCTCGAATGTGGTGAAATTTTACGGCTGATGGTATCTTCAAGATATACATATATATACACATAAATAAAAATGTAGGGGGGGGGGGAGTTTAAAATAAAAGTGGCCAGAAACATCAAAGATAATAGATTTATGTATGATGTAAAGGGAAACGTATGATTTGGGTTAGATATTAAAAATAATTAGACTTATGGGTAATATTATAAGTTTGTAAAATGAATTAGGATTGTGAAATCCAGAAATGATTCATGAAATTTAAACTAATGAGGGAATTATATAAGAAGAAAATATATTTGAATTGTAGAAATTTTGAGATTCAAAACTTAGATTTTATACGGGAGTGAGGGGGTATAAATGAAAACGAAACACAAGGATTGTAAATATCTAACCACGAATAAACGAAAACGTTGGCTCATCAAAATAGACCAGGTCTAAGCCTAGCGAATTTGCCTTAATAATCTAGAAATACGTTAGGATTGTAGCAAGTAAGTGAAAGAGAGTAGGCAAGACCAAGTTAGGCTAAGAATAAGGATGAGAATAGGGATAGAGATAAGGATAGGGTAGAGCTACAAGTAATTGAAGCAAATACTGGTTAAAGTCCTAAGGTTATAGACTAGATTATTTTTCTAATAACCTAATTCCCTATAACCATGGCTCTGATACCAATCTGTAACACCCCAACCGATGGCGGAAACGTCGAGGTGTCACGTATGAATGATTGTTCAGTAGCTCATGGTAGTACACAAGTTTAAATAATTCCTTTATTTCATTACAATACTGAATTACATCAAAGTCTACATCAAATAATCAAACAAAGCTTAAACTTCAAATATCTCCTCATGCTAACTCTAGATTTCAAGCATCAGTATTTCCTGTAGAGTTTGGAAAAAATGGGGGGGGGGGGGTCAACTAGAAGTTGGTGAGAATACATAATCCATGTTAAGCATATAGTTTAAGTATAAAAGTCTAGCAATTCGTATGTCTATCGTAAATTTAAGTCTACATGAATAGTATAATATGTTGACATAATCAAACCTCCGACTAGTTTAGGTCCATCCCGTCATCTACGGTTCACCTTAGTAATATGTTGAACGATAACAATCACCCACGTTACCTATGTAGGAGGTACACGTATCCGGGTGGTGTTGTCAATCCAATAGATCTATTATTGAGTATCGCCGGCTTGGCCATAGCTAATGATTATGTAAATGTTGAAACTCGTTGAAACTCGTTGAAACTGTTGACTAATTCATGAGGCAATAAAGTTTACTACTAGACATGCATGTTGAATTGCTTAAAATTGTTGCAAGTATAAAGAATCGCATAAACAGGATTACGTAAACTCACCTTAGCAAAGTGTAAGTGCTAGCAAGTAGCGACAAGTCTGAACTTGGATTAATTGAACTCTTGTATCCTAATACAAATAAATGATGCCTTAAATTCTAATACAAATAAGCTTGTTTCGTTTCTTGGTTGTAAAGATAGTTTATTCAACTACCTAGACTCGCATTGAATGAATGCGCGTCTTAAAGTTTGTATGACTTAGCGAACCGATAGTAACTTCGTTTGGTTTCATGAGAATATATGCGTATGTATAGTTATTGGAAAAAAAATAAGTTATTGAAGTTATTGGTAAAGACTCATTTTGTATAACGAAATTATATTTACGTAGCTTGACTCAAATGTTAATTCGTCTCGTATCTTGGGTAGTAAATATATGTACTCGTTAATAAACATAAATATTTCTATATATTTTTTTTTTGACGGCGTAAGATTTGAAAGTTAGAATTTATTTGTAAAAACATAGTCTCGTCTATACATAATCATAAACTTGAAAGGCCGATTTGGTTCTTATATTTTATAAAAATTTGGGCAGAGTTTCCTCTGTTTTTGTAAGAAACCAGACAACACAAGTCGTCTATTTTAACTCAAAACATCAATTGCCCAATTTCACAACATTATTTAATAAAGTTATTTTACACGACGAAAAGTTAACTTATTATAAATCTTACGCTTTGACAATTAATACATTTATATAAGCGTAGTTCGAGTTGTTAACTCGCATGAACAATAGCTCGTCGTTATCCGATTCATCCAAACTAACAATAAAATAATCTTTGTTATAATTCGTTCGGTTCGCTTAAGTTTTCGCAATATATAAATTAATATATATATACAACCTAATATAGAATAAAAATAGTTAAACGAAAGTCATGGCGCGTTATACCTTCCTGCGAACAACTCTCAAATCGATACGCATTCGCCTAGAACTAGAGCTGACCAATTTTGACTGTTGACGAGATTGACCAGCTTTGACCATGGTTGACGGCTGTTGACCAGCTATGAAATCTGACCCGAACCCAGCGCCAAGATGTCGGACCGTCTTCCCAGTCACAACCACCATTCACCTCGGCTCCAACACCAATCGAACATAACCGTCGTGAAGCCCGACTCCAGCTACCATTCCTGACCGTAGTTCCATCTAAGCAGCACGAATTTAACACCAGATCTGCGTCCTTGTGTTGATGCCTCAGCCACGCGCGTGGCCGGCCGGTGACGTGTCTGTGTGTGTGGAGAGTGTGCAGCAGAAGTATCGGGGGTGAGGGGGAGGAAAGATGGAAATATGGTGGTTGTTGGTGGTGGGGCTTAGTTGTTCGGGTGGTGGTCAGCGGCTGCGGCTAGAGAGGGGAGGTTAAAGGTGGTTGTTGGCGGTGGTCTTTCTGGAATGGTGGTTAGCGGCGGCTGCTGCAGAGCCAGAGAGGGAGGAGATGAGGGAAAGAGAAGAGGGTAAGGGTGGTTGCTGGTGGCTGAGCGAGCGGCGGCGGCGGCCGCTAGGTCTTGAGCGAGAGAGAGTAGGGAGAGATGAGAGAGCAGGGAAAAATCTTGTGTTTGTGTTGTGTGTATAAGATGGGTATAGGAAAAATGAAAGAGGAATTTAAAGGGGATGGTAGCTAGGGTTTTAGTGATGAAGAAGATGGATGGAGGTGGAAGAAGGTGAGGTGATTAATTAGTTAGGGTTATTGTGTGGGTTAAGTGGTTGGGTACTGCGTATACGAGCCAGTTACTGACTCGGTCTCGTTTAAATTACGTAACTTGTTTTAATCGTTTAAAATACATATTTTGTTAAATTTAATTATATAACCCGACTTAAAAACGAGTAGTTGGACCATATATTTGTTATAATATATTTTTAGTCGCGTTTTATTTATCATGAGCAGTTATTGATTCTAATAATTATAACGACAATTACATATATGTTTTATAAGTTAATGTCGTGTAAGAACGTATTATTTGCTAACGAGATATTAGTGTTAACGAATTAAAAATTGTTTTATGAATAAAATTATTATTATATTATTTGGGAAACGCTGGGCATTACATAAGGATACTTATCCTTTCTTTTCCTTTCCCTTCCTTTCCTTCTATTCTTTTCCTTTCTTTTCCCTCTTTAAGTTAACTCGGGAACACAACGTTAATCATAAACACAATAAAGGCTACATCAGCTACAATCTCTTCCATCCCTTTTCATTATGGGTCAATTGACTTCGGTAAAAATTCCATTGAAACAACCAAAAGCCTACTTCCATCCTCTTCCTTTATATACTTACCAATTTCATAATGGTCCAGTTAGTTTTGTTGGTGTTTGCATTGACTGACTCTCCTTCTAATCTCTTTGCTACGCTTATGTTATTTTCTACGTTCCTTCTCACGGTAATTATAGCATTTAGTCAGTTTCTTTTGTTAATTGTTTTACTGATTCATTTTTGTTTGTGCCTTTTTATTTTGACTTGAATTTGAACAATTGATGTGGCGTTGTCGAGGTTGAATCATACCCAATTCATTTGAACAAAGGTTTGTTGATAATAGATTTTATTTAACGGTTTCATCAGTTGAGATCATTGAATTTGGAGTTCGTTTTGTGCCAACTAAAGCGGATGCTAATGCGGTTACATATAGGTTACGTTTACTTACAAATGAGTCAAATAGGAATAAAAAGTTTACCTATTGGTCGGTTTAGGTTGTATTTGATCCCCACGCCTACATCTTTGGTTTTGTTTTTAAACTTATATCAAGGTTGGTTCTGTTAGATATTGATGACAAATTACTGTTTTATTGTTACCGTTTTACTGCCCTAAGAAGCAGTCAAATTTACTAGACAATAAATCAAGACATAAGTAGTACCAGCAGCACATGCTTCGAAAAACAACTTTGCACATTCTCTATTAATTGTCATTTAGGCTGCTACTCATTTTTATGTTTTAAACTGTAACTAATTTCTCTATTAATATATATTTAGGATGGTGCCCATTTTAGGCTTTAACTACAAAATAATATTTGTTCGGATTCGAGATTTATGATAAACCAATAAGATTAGGACATTGAGTAGTGCATTCATTTGTTGAGTTACATAAAGAAAGAGTTTTAGATGGACTCAATGGTAATTTCATTCACTTGCTAATCTTCTAATGTTGTTGGTATGCTTAACTTTTTTCTTATATTTGTAAATAAAAGCATTACCTATCTACTTTTAATTCACTTCATCAAGGTTGATCCAATTTAATATTATGATATTGCCTTGGGGCAACATTGGAAATTTGGGATTACAAATTGAAGTCAAATTAGTTATGCACGCAACATGCTTATAACATAAGTGTCAACTCACCTCATTCTTTTTCTTTAACCATCTAAGAAAGTCATTGTGGTGTACTAAAAATCTTGTGTAGGATCTGTTTGTTTGGTAATTCTTTATGTTTAGTGACCCATCTTTTACTTCTGTTGGCAAGGATATGGGGCATACTTTGCTGAAGAAAAGTAAAGGCTTTTCAAACTAATGAGGAACCTCAGTTTTAATAGCGAGTCTGGTTCTGTGTCCTTTTCTCCAACAATCCAATGTCTTGTAAGAATTGGTGTAACATATACTATTAGATTTACATGCTATGGATGACAAAGAGCTTCTCACAGAGGTATGAATCTCACTGTTCACTGAAATTTTATAGTAGCGGAAGTAATAGCTACAACCTACTTACATTAGTACATTATTTTTTACAGGATGTAAGATAAGTGTACTTAGTTAATTACGCCTATCATTTCCCCATTATTTATATAATCATAGATTGATTAAAAATTGTAGTGGTTAATTAGGGCTGAACCAACCAAACTCATATTAGAATGTGTTCTAACCAATAGTAGTGTTTATTTGGACTAAACCAACCAAACTCACATTACACTACTAGAAAAATACCTTTTCTTGACACTCTTTTTATGACATACCCTATTTAATGACATGCAAAAATGCATGTCATAAAAAAATGTCATCTTTAGTAAAAAATGATAATTTCTTGACATTTTTTTATGTGTGTCAATAATTTTCCGTCATAAAATAAAAAACATGACGGTTTTGAAATCAGCGTGTCATGATTTGTGTCACCTAAATCTCAAATCCTCTCTCCCACGCACGCTTCCCCATACACCTTCCCCCTCTCTCATAACAAAACAAACACATAATAATAAAACCTCAAATCCATCATCCCTGCTCAAATCAATAACACATCGTCTCCCCATTTTCCCTAACCCTATTCGATGATCTACTCATTTATCTTCGTCATTACATTTATCTTCTCAAATCAAACCTGCCTTCTCCGTCATTACATTTATCTTCGTTTCAAAATCAGACTGCTCAGACATTGCCTCCTTCTCAAATCAAACCCTAATTTGAAGTTTGAAGTTTGAAATAGTTGCCTAAGGAAATAGTCCTCTTTTTTTAACTATGTAGTTGGTGCATCACTAAAATATTAAAAGGTAATTCATAGTTTTTGTATGTTAATGTTCAGAATGCTACTATTCAAAGAGGATGTGAGGCGAATCTGACCCTTGGTGGCATAGACCTAAAAACAGAACAATGATTTTATACTGAAGAGTATAATTACACATAACTGCTCATTCAGTCAAAACAAACCCTAGAACTCTGGCTTCAACTTGTAAGTTCTCTCCTTTCTTCAGTATCATTTTTATTTATGAACCCTAATAAATTGAAAATGTTTTTATTTTTTAATTAATTTATTTGCGATTTTGGAATACTACAACTTGTTTTTTTATTTCGTTATTATTTTAATTTAGGTGTTTGTTATTGATTTAGGCTCTTGTACAATATCCATTCAGAATGTAAAATTGGTTATCTGTCTTTTTCTTTTCAGAGCAGAGAGCCATGAATGCACCCGTTCGTTACGAGCGATTCGTTGTTCCAGAGGGCTCAAAAAAGTAACTTTTCCCAATGTTGTTGCAGTCTTTATGTTATTTTATGTTATGTTCTCATGCTGACTGTGTTCTGTTAATGAATGGATTTATTTCTAGGGTTTCATATGAAAGGGATAGAAAGATTATAAATGCAGCTTCGTTTATCGAGAGAGAGGATCACACCATTGGAAACATCGTTCGCATGTAAGCACTCTTCATAATTGTTATTGTTAATTTGTTATATGTTGGTCTGCTTTCGATACTGATATAGAATTGTCACCTCTAATTGTGAAAAAGTTGAGATTGTTGAGATATTCATGTTTTTTCAATCCTTATTTCTCCTTATTCGTTTGTGAAAAGTAGCAAGATTTTGGATGATAACATGAGTTATTCATCTGGAATAGTGAACCCAAACCTTAACTTGGACTCGTCAATGCGCGAACCAAACCGGGACGTGAATGAAAAAGACAGGAACAAAGAAACAGTATCCGATGTTGGAATGTCGTTGGTTACAAGTTCGACCGCTGATAACATGTTACAACTTTCAAAAACATGTGATGTTAGGCTTGAGCATGGGAAAACTAGTGGTGATCTTGTGGTGGAATTGCAGAACGCTCTAGAAGAGAAATCTAATAAAGTTACTGAGTTAGAAGATAAACTTGAAGCTGCAAAAGCGGAGGTTGCAAAGCTTGCACAGGATCTGGAAATTAGTCGGGATCTGCTAGACAAGTCTCAGGTAATTTGGTATAACGTTGATGTAAATCCATTAATTGTTTCATTTTTTTGGTCTTCAAACTTTATATTTATTTTTCTTGGGTCAAGCAGGCTGAAGTGGGTCAAAATTGGTATTCTTTGCATCAGGTTGACTCGAAATTCGTAATTAGTGTCAAATATGATTACACCCCATTTTTGCTAGATAATAATTTAGTTGTCCACAAAATGATTTAGGAGGTTCTATGCACTAAAATACATTTTGCGTGATTTTTGACCCTTTTGATTTGTTTCCTTTTGCATTGATTAACCTGTTTGAGATAACACGTAACCCTTGATAAATTTGATTAATCTTTACAGATGAATTGTGTTCATTTGGAAAACTGTCTTCATGAAGCACGAGAAGAGGCTCAAACTCATCTTTGTGCAGCCAATAATCGAGCATCAGATTATAACACGCTACGTGGGTCCACTTTAAAATTAGGCACCCTCTTCGAGAGACTTAAATCCTCTGCTTCCTCAGTTGATGTAACTTCTTTTGTTGATTCGCTCCAATCTTTAGCCCAGTCTCTCACCAAGTATATTCCAAAATTTTCAACCTTTTGATCTGTTGATATAACTATTAGTTGCGATCACTATGAGTTTAATAAATCGCAATTTATAAATTTCAGTTCTTCAAATGACAATGGAGATGATGATACTGCTGAGTTTCATGAATGTATTCAAATGCTTGCTAAAAGAATCGGCATTTTAGTAACACATCGGGCCGAGTTAATTGATAGGTACAGAAAGGCTGAGGCGCCCCAACAACAGCTTACAAAGGAGTTGGACCAAAATAAAGAGTTAGTCAATACTCTTTACATGAAACACCAATCCGAAAAACAGGTTAGTTTTTTAACTTTTAAATAATAATAATAATATTTATTTGTTAGGAAAAAGACAATAATCGCTTATTTATCAATGATAAATCAGGCAAACAAGGAGAAAATATCTTTTGGCCGTTTATAACTTCACGAAATTGTTGCATTTGTACTCAACACAGATGGATATTACACAGCCATTAACCGTAACTATAGTCATTATTACCTATCTCCAGAATCGGCTGCTCTTTATGCTGACAGTGTCCCGCACAATCCCACTTGCATCGTAGGCCAGATTATGCATATCGAGCGGCAAACCGTGAAACCAGCACCACCAGTTCAAACCAACTACAACAGTGGGTCGAGCCAATCAGGGTTGATTTCTGCTCCAACTGATGCTAACCCGTATGGTTTAGCAGTTGGGTGTGAGTATTTTGTGGTCACTGTAGCTATGTTACCAGATACCGCAATTTCCTACACTGTTTTGGTTGAGTGTTTTAGTCATGTGGCAGGTTAGCTTAGTTTCTTTAATTACACACGCTCGCGCATATATTACCATCCTTTGCCCTGATTTTTACTTTTCCTTTTCTTACAAGCTGTCTTTTATGTTTTTTTTTTTTCAGTGTGGTTAAAGCAGATAAGAAACTACTGATAGTTTCGTTTCCTGATGGTCGTGATGAGAGATCTTTTACTCTTAAGGTGCTATTTTATGTTGGTCCTTTAGATGCAGTAGCAATCGTATATTGTTGTTCTGTTTTCTCTTAAAAGCGTATCCAAAGCTCAATCTATCGACATTAAATATGATACTAGAATCCTTATATTTCTTTTGTAACTGTAAAATTACTAAAATGTAGTCAGAATCTATAGAACACAATGCTTATGATGAACATCTTATTATTTTACTATTCGAAACATCTTCATTTATGATATGAAGTTAAGCAAATGGGACTCATTTTTTCCGACCATCAAGGGCCTATATGTCCACAAATTACCTGTTTAAGATTTGCGCGAAAACGAAAACACAACAAGGTGTCTGATTTTGTCATGTAATATGTATCAGTCTAGTGAATAGTTATAACTAATTAGACAGTATTTTCCTTAGTAAATCTGATATGACTGTTTATTCTTAGCTACTACTGGTTACTGACTTTTATTATTGTAGGCTGAGACTACCGATGATTTAAATGAGTGGAAGGCTACATTGGATGAAGCTTTGGCAAATGCAAGGCAGGGCCAACCAGTACGTTGAAGATTATGGTAATTAAAATGCCAACTTCATTAATTAACAATGTATTAACATTTTACTCTATGTTCTTTTGGTTGCATTTGTGTTAGTTATTTTGATTTACATGTTACAGGAGTGAAAGAAGAAGGCATCTTAAGGCAGGCTGCAGATGTTGAAGATGTTGAGCGCCGAATTAGAGAATACGAACAAGGTCAGCAGTTGTATCAAAATACAGAATCTAAGTTTTAGTTTTCATGACCTATACGCCGCATAAGCTATGATTTGCATGTAATATACAATATTTTAGATACCATTTCACCTGTTTGATCTTTCTCATGTAAAGCGTTGATGGCATTATACAGAATAAAATATATGCTAGCACCATTATGGTTAATGTTATAATTTAGGAAGCATGATTTGTTTGAAAGTTCCACCAGACATAATAATAGTTATGATTTCTTCCAGGAAAGTCGGAGTTTAATGAGGACGAGGATGCACATTGGGCAATGTAAGTTAAGGCAAAATAAACGTAGCGATGCGCTATGATTTATGTAAAATAATTGGCCGACCTCGACTAATGTATTAATTTTATTGTTGTCTCAGGTTGGGGGAGGAGCGGATCATTACGGGGATGGCGACATGGATGTTGTTCGCGAAGAATGGTCAGGCTACGCTGCAACATTTATTTTCAAATGATCCAAACTTGTTTGTTTGAAGGCAATGTAATGTCGATAGAATATTTTTGTAAACGTTAAACGTCTCGGATTAGTTTGTAATTTGATAAATATGGCCGGATTATATAATGAAATGATGTTTTTGGTATTAGTTTGCTAATTATTTTGCATATAATAAAATGACTATAAATCCAGGAGGGTAAATATGTAATTTTACAGGATTTTTTTAGACTAATAAATTATGACACGCAAAAGAACGTCATAAAATTCTGTCATAATATGTGTCGAAAAAATGTCAACAAAAACTGTCATAAAAATGTGTGTCATTAAAAAGTGTAATAATGCGTGCCAATAAATGTTGTCATAAATGTGTGTCATAAACAGATGACACGTGAAAATATGTCAACTTAAATTTATGACACCGCCATCCTTGACATTTTTTTTCTTGTCATCAGACCCTTTTTTTTACGCGCAATGCGTGTCAAGAAAGGCCTTTTTTCTAGTAGTGAATTAGAAAGTGTTCTAACCTTATATTATATATTGTCTATTGCAGGATTATTTCTCCAATGTTGCATTTGATGGTGGTAGGTTGTATTGTAATTGTTCAATTTTAACCACAAGCGCTATCTCGAAGGGAGTGTTGAAGCTAATTAAGGCTGAGGGCTTAATATTTAAGTTTTCTATCTGGTAAACTTTTTAATTTTTTTTGTTCTGATGTAAGCTTCGTACTTCAAGGGATTTTGTTCTATTTAGTGGAAAATAATTTTTAATTTAAATGCAGGATACCGGACAATTAAATACGAACCCGAGCGTTCATCAGAAGGTAAACATAATATTTCTCTAAAAGTTTTCTTTTTGTCATAGTTTGTTGCCCATGCATCTGTTATTTTCACTTTGGCTTTGATACATATGACATTAGTGATTGGATGTGTTTTCGAGAATCAAGAAAATATCAAAAACATGCAACATAGTTTGGCAATGTTTCAACCCATTTGTCTAAAATGGGTTAATTGGGGTTATATTTTTCTAAAGGCTCTCATTGTAAAACTAATCTGGTAATTGTTCATTGCCTGTCAATATGTTTAGTATTTCACGTCCATATTCCAACTCTATTTAAAGAAAAGTGTAACTACCGATAAGTTGGATTTTTAAATCTCATTTATGACTTCTTAAACATTTAAATTTATAAATTATGTATCAAACACGATATTATTCTTTGTATGTTCAGGGGTATCAGTTCCTAACGTGCCACAATATTAGGTGTATCCCGGTTAAAGTTGATTTGTTTGAGGGCTATTCAACTCCTTAAACTATGTGTAATGGGCTAACGCCTCTTGTGAGGTGGCAGCTTTTTGGATGTTAAGGGCTTTAAACACCGCTCGTAGGGGCGTTAAAAGAGACTTGAAGGTGAGGAAGGTAAGGATCGGTAGCGTTAAAAGAGACGTGAAGGTGGGGAAGGTTAGGTAGATGACGGGCCTGAGAAGAACGTTTGTGGACCCCACCAAATATCAACCAATATAATTAATTATTTGTTTTATTATTTTACCGATATAAATATATTTTAATTGGGTGGTGGGTAGTGAAAACTATGCTAGCTAGCTCTTGCTACGCATGGAATTCACTTTTCAATTATATGAAAATGTAATTGTGTGGCTATCTTACACTTAATTTTTGTGGTCATTTGGTTGCATATTTGTGCCTGATGTTGAAAGACGGATTGATGATTTCATATTCATCAGTTTTGTCTAAACAAAAAGCTCATAACATCATATCTTAATCCATGATGGTGGTTGTTCAATTGTTTATATTTTGACAATATTAAGAGTTATGTAATACTAGTAAGTGTGATATAATTATTCATTACTGCAATTGCTTATCTATATGTTTAGCTATTCGATAGTGCAAGTTATCTTAAAACATTCGATGTTGGTGTTTGGGTGTTTGTGTTCTCCGCCTCATCACGCGGATAATAATAATAATAATAATAATAATAATAATAATAATAATACCATGGGTCGTGGAGGGATTAAATGATCACATGTGCCACATTTTCATGGGCCGGGAAGAACCCTCATGGGCTGTGGGATCAGCTTTTTTAGTCTGAACTCCCTGTAAAAGCAGTTTGATTTTCCATGAAAGGCTTATCAACGGTCCATGGGGATCTCCATGACCCATGGAAATGTGGGTCTCCATGGCTCATGGAAGCCTCCATAACTTGAGGGGGAAGGGGACGTTTAAGGTTTTGAAGGGGAATGCCTAGATAATATGATCTAATTTATAAGGCTAAATCCCAGGGTTACACTTATTTACATTACTATACAGTCGTTTAAAACTAGGCTCCGGATATTTGCACAAGTAGTAATTTTATTCAGACAACCCTATACGGGTCGTAGAGAGCTCTACGGCTCGTAGAGCCACTTTTTTCAGACTTCTACGAGCCGTAGAGGCCTCTACGGCTCGTAGGTACTCATTACCAATGATTGGTAATCATACAATCATTGCTAATGATTGCCTACGAGCCGTAGAGGCCTCTACGGCTCGTAGAAGTAGTCTTAATATTTTTGAGAATGAAGAAGCAGAAGATTGGTGTTTTATGGTGCCTACGGCCCGTATAGGCCCCTACGGGTCGTAGACAAAAAAAAAAACCAAAAACGTTTGGGACGAGGTTCGATCTTAGGCACATTATCACACAATCACACACACAAAGTCTTATTAAGCATATGGGGACCATCTGGGCTACCAGTTCGCTGGTTTCTTAGTTGGAAAGTTTTAATATAACATAAACCAGTCTTAGGCAGCCTCTACGGCCCGTATAGGTCTATACGACCCGTAGATAGGGTTTTTTTTAAATCATTTTAATTATGTAATAATTAATCCCGAGCGTGTAATACATTAACACAAGCATGTAAAACGTGAACACAATTGTTTATAACATAAACCAATATAAACCAACGTCGTCTCGATAAGCGTGTAAAATAAACGTTAACAGAAACGTTCAAAATAAAACTAATCGTTTATATACGCAACAAAATAAAACTAAAAGTTAACAGAAGCGTTCAAAATAAAGATTGTTTAAATACATAAGATGATCAGAAATAAAACATCGTAGAGTCAGTCGGCGGCGCGGTCCCGGGCTCCTGCGAAGACGTGTCGGGCTGCTGGGAGGACGTCACGGGCTCGTGCGTGCTGGTCCCTAAAGTCGGTGGGACACGAGCCTGCATGCCTAGGTGGCGATACATATCCTGCTGGCCAGCAATCAACCAACGCATCGCGTCGTCCTGCCGATCACGCCACTGACGCGTATCGGTGTCCTGCTGCTGACGCCAGGTGTCCTGCTGCTGACACCAGGTGTCCTGCTGCTGACGCCAGGTGTCCATCTGCTGACGCCACGCACGCATCTCGACAGCCTCCTCGGCAGCCGCACGAACGTCCGCCCTAACATCAGCAGGCAACCTAAGGGAGTGATAAACGCGCGCCGGTATCTGCACGTCCTCAGGCTGCTGCTGAGGCATCTCGACGTCCCTAAGACCGCCCCCCTCCTGCTCATGCACAAACTGCAACCCGACCTCCACAGCATCACCTGCAATGGATAACAATAAATAATTAATAAATAATAATAATATTCCAGGATTTTATAAAAAAATTGGGCAGAGTTTCCCCTGTTTTTAGGCAAACCAGACAACACAAGTTGTCTACAAGTTTCCCAAATAATAATAATAATAATAATAATAATAATAATAATAATAATAATAATAATAATAATAATAATAAGTATAATAATAATAATAATAATAATAATAATAATAATAATAATACCTCTAAGGCCCTGATGTACTAACGGCTCATGCACAAACTCCACGCCACCGGGACCAATCAGATAGTGGAACTCATCATGATCCGGCGTCTTCGCCTTCTTCGCCGCACAAAGCATAGCCTTCATCGTTTGTAGACCTATTGGGCTGAAAGAAACTCAAAAACATTAACATTAATAATAATAATAATAATAATAATAATAATAATAATAATAATAATAATAATAACATTAATAACCGAAATACCTGGGCGGTAGTGACGGAAACCGATTACGGTTAACATATACGGGTCGTAGACTCCAATTTTTTTAAAAAAAAATCCTCGTCTACGGCCCGTAGGGACCTATACGGGTCGTAGACTCCAATTTTTTTTAAAAAACTACTGATTAACTTTTTATAAACTTTACAAAGTTTTTAGAAATCAAAAGATTTTGCCTACGGCTCGTAGAAGCCTCTACGGCTCGTAGGCTCAATGGCCTCTACGAGCCATAGATGGTGTCTACGAGCATGTCCCAGAAGCCAACGGGTCGTAGAGGGCCCTACGACCCGTAGATAAATCTTACCTACGGCCCATAGGGCCCTCTACGGCCCAATACAAGTTTTGTTTTTTTTAAATTTTGTTAGTTTTAATTAGGTGGTATAGGTTTTTTTTTATAAAATAACGTTTTCATTTCATATTGTATATGTAAAATAATAATAAAAAATAAAAAATGTATTTAATAAATCATTATACATTATAAAAACAAATTTACACCGAACTATCAGAAGAATCAGGACAGCCTGTTAGGTCAAACAACTCTGGATCTCTTTGAGATAGCCTACGCCCCTCATCAAGACGATCCCTGTATAGTGCTAACCATGGGTTGTGATTTACATCTACCCAACGCCTCCATGTTCCATTCGGATAAGGCATCGGAGCGTCGTCTGTTAGCTTTAGCATGATGAAGTGGTTGCCGTTCACGAAGGCCATCGAAATGACCCGATGTTCTGGCACGCTTTGAGGATGCTTGTGAATAGGGAAGAATGTGCTCGTTCCAAGAGGACTGAAGAATTGAAGGACCACACCAAATGCCTGAGCAATCACTAATCCAGTCAAAGGCATCTCCATCCACTTTGAATTAGGTGTGTTCCCGACTCCCGTCCAATCTAAGGACGAGTATATGCGGGCGAAACCGTTATCGTCGAATTGGTTCAAAATCTCGTACCAATCCTCACGGTATTGACCCATCATCTCTTCTTTAAGAAGGTGGCGGATCAAATCCCAGTCTTCCTCCTCCATATCCAAAGCCAAAGCTACAGATCGGAACCCACAGTTACCGTCTGGCTGAACATTTTGAATATGCGTGACAAACCGTCGATAAAGGGGATCAATCTGATGCTTAAATTGTCTAAGCACAAATTTATACCTGTCACCGCCAAACATTGGGAAATCATGATTAGGGGATGTGTACATATGTATGTATGTATAAATAGTTATTTATGTACCTGTCCCCTACTAAGAGTGGATACTTTTTGCTACACACTCTCATTTTATCTTTACCCGGGTCTGATGGCCTACGTCTTCTAACAGGCTCGTCTTCCTACAATGGATAATAATAATAATAATAATAATAATAATAATACTAACATCTTCTTGCGCATCCTCCTGCTGTTTTTTTTTCTTTAATTTTGTAGTTGGGCGTCCGCGAGTATTCTTTTGTACCTCAGGAGGTTGAGTGTCAGTCATACTTGGATTTACCACCGACTTTATTTTTGACAACATATTTCTTTGAACGCGTGGTGATTGAGACATCAGTGTCTCTTTGACTATCTCCCACTCACTCGCAAGGTCACGTTCCCCCCATACTACTTCCGGTTCGTAATTCAGTCGTGTCCAGAAGACGTCTATTTCGGACAGCTGTATTTTTATTCCTGTATTCAATAAACATAAACATAAACATAATAGTTGTAGTAGTAGTAGTAGTAATAATAATAATAATAATAATAATAATAATAATAATAATAATAGTAATAATAATAAGGTAATGGTATTACCTTTATTTATATACGAATCTAATTGACATGCACACGGCAACCCAGAACTCGTGAAAAGCTGGTGACCACAACTCATTTTTCGTTCCTTCAACCTCTCTATATTTTTTATCTCTTTTATCAACTTCTCGATCGCTGCATGGGAAACTTTACCGAGTAGGTCCTCAAAAAGAGGTATGTCATGGTGCACCTTTTTCACAGATAAACTCTCTTCAAACGAGTGGTTTATTGCCCTCTCTTGTGACGTTACAACATCGTCTACAATCATCACAAGTTTGTGGAGTGAGTTGTTAGCCCCCTTAATGTGCATCTTAAACCTTGCATGCTGGCTCTCAACTCTGTTGGTCGTATACTGACCAAAGTTGTAGTTTGTGTCTGTCCATGCAGAAACAAACCTTTCTTTGTAGTCACGGAGCCAGACCCGGTCTATATATTCAAAAACACCTGTAAAAGATAGAAAAAAGATATTTGTTAATGTGTGTATGTATGCGTTTTAAACTAAATTAATAAAATATGTACCAGCTCGTTCGTCCTGACATAGTCGTTTGTAGAATCGGTCTAACCAGAGACTATAAAATTCCGGAGATGAAGATCTACATAATCGCTTAAAAGATTTCACGAATATTTCCCAATCTGCATTTCCAAAGGCTTGTCTGCAGTGCTTCAATATATTTCGTTGAATGTGATACCTGAATGTATAATAAAAAAATAATAATAAAAAATAATAATAAAAATAATTAATAATAATAATAATAATAATAATAATAATAATATGTATACCTGCATAACAACTTCGAAGCTGCTGGAAATACAATGTCGCATGCATTCATCAAGGCTTTCTCACAATCAGTTACTATAGCACGGGGCTCCGTACTATCTTCTAGCAACTCTTTAAGCCTTTGTAGCACCCATAGGTAGTTATCCTTTTTTTCACCGGAGATGAATGCATGGGCGACACAAAACGACTTGGATGTTGATGTCATACCCACAACTTGAACAAACGGAAGTTTATACTCGTTCGTTTTGTAGGTCGCATCAATCATCAGCACATGCGGGAACGCACGCCATAACCTGTGCGAGGTGGGATGGACAAACAAAATATCCTCGATCGCATTTGTCGAGTCATTCCTCCGGGTGAAGTAAACAAATTTTTTTTCCACCAATGTGGCTTCGAATACCTGCATAGCAATAATAATAATTAAAAAATAATAATAAAGAAGTAATAATAATAATAATAATAATAATAATAATAATAATAATAATAATAATAATACCTGCATTTGAGTCCTGCCGCCGTATAACAAATGCTTAACCTTGGTTATTGTGTTATGTATGTCTCTTAAGATGCAGGGACTATCCGGGTTTTGTTTTCTAACGGCCGAATGTATGTCTACTGGCGTAACATTTTGAAAATAAAGTGTATCCACCAATTTTAACTCGGCCGGACCCAGCCTCCTAGCATACGCGTGACCCTCGATGTGTTGGAAAGGTTTGTGATTATGTGTTTGGTTTTGGACCTCCAAAATATAACCATCGTGGCCGTAGTGGTATCTCCCTATTAGTTGAAACGGGCAATTACATTTTTTACTGCCCGTCTTTCGAACCGTGGCTACACTATGATGTATGCCACTACGGTCACATCGTATCCATGCCGTCGTTACCCTCCTATTCGGCCCCCTGCCTTCCGAAACAGTACGTGAGTATACGGTAATGTAACCATTTTTTTTTGCTCTTTGATAAACCCACTCTGTGAGGTCTTTAAGAGACCTGAATACCTGCAAAATTTATATACGACTTCAAATAGCAACTAATATATACGAGTTCAAATCTCACAAACCTTACGAGTTCAAATCTCACAAACCCTACGAGTTCAAATAACAACTAATATATACGAGTTCAAATCTCACAAACCCTACGAGTTCAAATAACAACTAATATATACGAGTTCAAATCTCACAAACCCTAAAACAAATTTAGGTACGGGACTAAATATACGAGTCTAAATATGTACACGGGTCTAAATATCTCACAAACCCTAAATATACGAGTCTAAATATACACGGGTCTAAATTATAAACAAGTGCAAATTCATAAACACACCTGATTCGTTTCGTACGAAACATCCGGGACAGGTTCCTCGCCACCGTTATCACCTCCCTCGTACTGTGGATGACTTGGCGGAGGCAAGTAAAATGACCCCGGTTCTTCTACGTACTCCTGGTTCAAATCGGGCAGCAGGTTCAAATCGGGTAGTGCATTCCCGTCACCATAGCGAACAACGGAGCTAACCTCCTCCTCACCACGTTCCACCACGGCTCCGAAAAGGCTTTCCGAGACGTGAGATAGGCTAAACGAATGCTCCCATTCATCCGAAACATTACCGTAGTGACCCGAAGACATCGTGGTAGCTTGGAATCGATCGGATTTTTGTGCACCGCGTTTTTAAATTTTCTTTCGTTAACTGAAGAAAGAAGACAAGGAAGAAGAATATATCTGGACCCTCTACGGCCCGTAGAGGCCTATACGGGCCGTATAGGGTTTAATGCTCCCAACAACCAGGTTTTCTACGGGCCGTATAGCCCTCTACGGCCCGTAGAGGGTTAGCTTTTTCAGACTGACACACTGAATGTCAGACACTTCATTCAATGACATCGTACCTCGTACTGCCTACGGGCCGTAGAGCCCTCTACGGGCCGTCTAGGGTTTAAATGCACTCGACCAACCCACCTCTATGGCCCGTAGAGGGCTTTACGGGCCGTAGAGGGTTGAGCATTTATTACACTGACCCCCTATACGGCCCGTAGAGCCCTCTACGGGCCGTAGAGTCTACGGGCCGTAGAGGGCTGTGCAAACTTCCTTTTTGATATTGTGTAAATAACTATGACTCTAAAACTATCATTTACTTGGCTATAAACCGAAACAACCAAAACTAAGACACTAGTTTCAAAGTTAACTCGTAGTGCACTAAAATTGGTGTAAAATACAAACATCGTGTAAATATATGATGACAGAAAATAACCAAGGTAATAAAGTACGTCCTGACACAGTAAAAATCGGTTACTGTTGCTTCACTCATTTGCATCACTTCCACTATAGATACATCTCCATCACTTCCGCTTATAGCCCCTCTCTCTCTCTCTCTCTCTCTCTCTCTCTCTCTCTCTCTCTCTCTCTCTCTCTCTCTCTCTTCTAGCCAGCAGCCATCAATACCTTTCCCTTTCTTGCAAAATGCCCTCCTTTCCTCATTATCTACACATCTATTTTTACCACTCATGATCAGATATTCCTTTGTGTGCACAAACTAAAAGCATCTTTTTTTGCTTATTCTAGCAACCATTCAGTTGATTTTAATAAGCTTCAGTATCTATTTGTGTGTGTTTCCTTTTTTGCAATATTCAGTAAAATAAAAACCCTAGAAATAAAAAAACAATATCATATAAGTCTATGATGTGAATTACCATCAATGGACTCAACAAACAGTTCATCTTCTTCGTCTTCTCCGAGCCGATACGAGAGCCAAAAGCGTCGCGATTGGGACACATTCGGGCAGTACCTAAGAAACAACAAGCCACCACTTTCTTTCCCTAACTTCAACCCTAGTCATGTGCTTGAGTTCTTGCACTATCTTGACCAGTTTGGGAAGACCAAAATCCACATCCAAACATGCCCTTATTTTGGAGTACCAAACCCTCCTACAGCCTGCCCGTGTCCCTTCCGACAGGCGTGGGGCAGCCTTGACGCGCTTGTTGGAAGGCTTCGGGCAGCGTATGATGAGCATGGAGGCAACCCGGAGATTAACCCGTTTGGGGCGCCTGAAGTGAGGCGGTTTTTGAGGGAAGTTCGTGACTTCCAGGCCAGATCGAGAGGGATTAGCTATGAGAAGAAGAGGAAAAGGCCTAAGCAGAAGCAGCAGGAGATGCAAGAGCAAGAGGATCAACAAGAACCCTAGCTAAAAAGGCAAGAGGTCTGTAATGTGAATGAAGCAAATTTATTATTATTATTATTAGAATTAAGTATTTGTTGTTTTTGTTTATGTGGAAACTATTTAAGTTGTTCAGATTCATGAACATTGTGTTAAGTGTTATGTACTATATTTTTGTTAAAGTTCCAATGCTGTAAGCTGGATGGACTTATCTCAATTAATTGCCAAATTCATCAGACCTTTAATAAGTTTTTTCTATGTTTATTTTTTATTATTATTTTTTTTAACAGAGAAGCGAGCGATATTTTGTTTATGAAACCAACAAACAAAACGCTTTGGCTTTAGCCAAAGGTTAGACAGCCACAATAAAATACAAGAAGATCGTTGATACTAACCATTTTCCCATAAATACCATCATTTAACCAACTTTCTACTGATATGATCTCCATTTTTTTCTATGTTTATATATTGGTATTGTTAATAATCCTGACTATAGCAAAATAAATATGGAATCTTAATCATTGGGATCAATGATATTTCAGATTAATAGGCATAGACATAATAATACAATTATTCCTTTCTGTATATAATAATACAAATTGATATATAGTTGTTACTATGTTATTTTTTGAGTGAAGTGTGTTGCCTGTATACTTTCGGTCTAATTGGTTTTGCTATGTTGGTGGTGTTCATCTTTCGGTTCATTGGCGTGCATTAGTGTTCGTATACTTATATTTGATCTAGCGTTAACTAGCTCGATCTTTCCACTACCCATCTCAAACCGATGGTAATCCCGTTTCCTCTAAACAAACGGAAGGTTAAGCCGTTAAGGTTTCATCCTTGCACGTTTTCAATTCTTTTTGGACATTGCAAAGAGAACCCCGACTTTGTTGTTCAATATCACCTATCTCTTTATATGATTTTCCGATGTAAGTCATATACATGTTATTTCTTTAATACCACAAACTGGCACACCCTTTAATATAAACTTTAAATCTAAATCAGCCTTCGGATTTCCGGTTTAAACCTGTATGTTAAGTTCATATTTATTGTTAAACCAATAGTTATTGATATAATAACATTGATGCTACATCATTTATGAAATTAACGAATAACCATATGTAAACAAAGCCTCATCTTTGACTCTAGCTAACGACACTTAAATTCGAAAGAATGGATAATGAAAATCATGTACCCAAAAAACTATATATTGCCCAACACAATCTGAAATATTTCTAAATCGAGTTGATAGGTGTTCGAACAACAAATCTTAATAACCCCGTTGAAAAAGTTTCTAGATCTAACACTAAAACTTATTACTGTCTTCATATAGAAAATTTAACTGGAAGTTCACTTGCGGTGTTCGCATATAATGTAAATGTGTGGACCTTATGGGGCAAAAGAAAAATTGCACTAATTTTAACGTTATGTTATTAGTGTCGTGAAAATAACGTTAAAAGCGGTGGACAGTTAATCATGCGTCATGTAGTGACGTTGATAGCTGAAAGACATAGGATACATCCACCAATCTACCTTTGTCATGGGTGATGAGTGTTATGTGTTTTATGTATTATCAAGGTAGATGCAAAACTACTATCGAGGCGGAGGTCTTACTGAAAGTAGCATATTATTCGTACGGGGTAAAGGTAAGATTGTCTATATTTTACTCCCTTAGATCTAACCTAGTTTTTATGTTGATGAGATTTATTGAGTATGATAATGGTGATAGAAAATTCCTGTGACAACAAATTCTACGATATCTACTCTATACAAATTACATACCATGCTCTTATGTGTTAGCTAAATAATGGACGTTTCGGGCCTTTCGGCCACATTTGATAGCCCTTAATTAGATCTTCATCATTAATATCATGGTGTCTAATCACTACATTATAAAATGATATTTACAAAAGAGAACACGTATTATGTAACCTAGCACTAACCATTTAATATTCTATAATATCTCATCCACAATAAAGTAGGAATTTCATTTTCATGTCACATGATTTATGGGTCGATTGTCGATAATGCAATACAAATTCATTGCATTTGATCCCACACCAATTAACGTATATGGCTGAAGCTACTGTGCACAAATATGTTTTGATTCTCTTGTAATAGCAATATTATCAGACCTAAAAGTTTCTTATACATAGTTCTAGTTTTCAGAATTATAAGTTATCTTTCTAGAAAACAGAAATTATATCTTCATATCATTTATTTTTTATTTGTTCATATATGCATCTCCCTGATTGGTTAGAGAATGGGCGCAGTGTGTTTTGGTGGGGTCCTGGAAGAAAACTCCATTTGAATTTAATTTAATTCTTCTTTATTTGTATAACATAACCTAAAAGTGGGTTTGCAGATTTAGGTCACTTTTGACCAAATCTTATAAAGCCATTTTTTTATCTTTACGATTCTATAGTTGTTTTATTGCGTGTTGTACTGTGATCATATATAGATAGAATAGGGCACATGTTTTCTACTTAAATCAAATGTTACTAGCAAAGTATTTACCCATCTATTAGATCTTGATTGCGACTGTGATATAAAAACTTTATTTGGGCAGAAACTTTGGTACAAGCAGATCTCTTTCATGTTCCTCTCTTGGAAGATAAACATGCAATTTGATCTCTATCAAGTAATTCCTCTTAATTGTAATGATTGTTGGTGATGAATATTTTGAAGATGCACTCTGCTAAAATATCTTGTGATATATCCTAAGGATATGTATTACAATGTCATGTTCCGAATACAACTTTATGAAAGGTTTCAAATATCCTAAATGATAAAAACTATTTTTTATTGAATTACGTTACCTTTGCAGGGTTGATTCAATTTGAACAATAAAGACTCACTAAAGCACTTATTTTGGAAGTTAGGTGATATCCATTTGAGCTTATGAGAACGTGTGAAGACTTCCAACGGCTATATGGGAGTGGGACCTAGTACACGTCATCCCGAAAATCTTAGGATGTCAGCTATTTCTTTTCTAGTATTTATAAGGCTAAGACTGATCAACATAGGCACTTCACGCTGTCTATTTTTCACCGCAAACTTACGTACTTCAGTTAACACACACTTCAAATCATTGTATCACTTAGTTCGATAAGTCATTGGTCACCAAAGTTGTATTATTTGCATTTCATTCAATATAATTGTTTTGGTAAAAATTACCTAATAGAAATAATTTTGTTTTCCAAATTAGTAAAAGTGAGGTAGAGTGCTAGATGTGTGAAATATGATAAAAACTTAGGGTTATTTCCAAAATGGCAGTTTATAACAACAAAATAATAACAATATGACAACTATGCTCAGGATGGCAAGGGTATGGTTCAGGATGGACAGTTATATCCTGAGGATGTAACTATCTAACACAAGATTATTATAACCGAATATAAATGAATGAAAGCAAGCCAACAACACTCAATGTACGAGGAAAGCCCTTGATCACTTGATGATCGCCGACACAAAACCTCAAGAGGAGTCTAAGCCCCTGCCTTGTTTGTTAATATTAAAATGGTAAAAAGTGTTACAACTTTGGAAGTATGATGAACGAACTATTAATACAAATGTGTAGTGTTGTGTGTGTAGAGAGAGTATTAAGTATTGGTTAGCTAGTATCAGGTGTTCTATAATGTGTAAGTGTCCTATTTTTGTTCGTCATACCCCTGTATATAGTTTACACGGAAATAAATGGAGGATCCCATGATATCCGCCGTCTTCAATGATCTTGTGGACTGTTTCAGGTGACCGTTGAGGGTGTTTCAACTGATATGGACGTTGGATAACAGTTTCCACTTTTTTCGCCTAGCATTCGTCACTTTGGTGGTTACACTTTGACTGATTCTTTAAGCTTATACACGTACATCTCCTGCATCCTTAAACTCTATGACTTGGTAAGACTTTATAGCCGTTGAAGAGGAGTTCAAGTCTTACTCATTCATTGATTGTACCTGCAAAAATATTAGGACAAGATAATTCGTTAGTCTATCCTCAGGATGCACATATGTCAGAATGTTGTTACATCCTGAAGTCTACTTAGCCCTTCACTATCCTAAGGATGTCACATAGAACACTTTAGGTAAATCCATCCTAAGGATTTCACCACCAACAATTGTCCCCAAAAATATGTTACCGTTAATATCTCTAACGGTTATAATATTTTTAATGCCTCAAGCTTATCTCTGAAGCTGATAAAACACATGTCAGGATGGATAATGGCTAGTTTTCAGGCTGATATTTCGTGATGACCGTTAGATCTCATCATTTTCTTCCACCTATATCTAGGCCTTCATTTTCTCCTTTATAATTACCCAAGAATATCTGAAAACGTAATTCTTCTTCTTCCCTGTTCTCTTTAATTTCTTCAAAACATTTACGTTAGTATTCTGAAGATGGGCAAGAAATCAACCAGATCTATTGGCAGTGTTGGAATCCTAAAGGATTTCACATCTCAAAATCTGCTTAGTAATCCAGAACAAGAGATCTGTTCCTTTACTGATAGGGACATTCAAATTTTGAAGGACTTGGGGGCCTTTCCCAGTTCTGCAAAATTTCGTCCCTACGACCTGGGTGCAAAATCTGATTTTGCATCCTCAGTGTGGGTTTGCTTTCTATACCTGCCTTTTCTTCTTGGCTTAAAGTATCCATTCCCTCCTTTCATCAAAGAATTTTTTGATGTCACTGGGATGGCATACGCCCAAGCCATGCCTGAAATATGGAGGATCTTAATGGTCTGTAATAAGATCATTGAGAACCATGGCATCAATCTCCAGATTGGTGACCTGTCTTATGTTTATAAGCTGAAAACTCACGGTTCCAGTCGTTATGTTCTTCAACTTATTGATAAAGACCCTTCATTCCTGTTCAATATTATCAAATCTGACAGATCCTGGAAGTCTAAATTTTTCTTTGTAAAGTGGGATTCCATTCCTTATAGGGATGATATCCCAATGTCTTGGTTAAAAAGTGCTAAAGTTTTTCAAAATCATAAAGTTTATTTTTTAGAGATAAAAAGGTGTTTGTGGTTACATCTTGAATATATCACTAAGATTTTAAAACTTTTTTTTTTGTGACAGGTACTTCATTTGCTAAGCTTGCTCATCCCTTGATTGATTCTTTCATCATGTGTAAAGCTGTTTTAGATTTGCCTAAGAAAGCTAGAACCTTTGAAGGAGAAAAAAGTCATTCCACTAGCTAAGCTACAGAAATGTCTGGTAAGTACCACCTGTTACATCCTGAGGATGTTTATATCATGTTATGCGTACCTGTCTAATTCTGTGTTTCCTTTACTTTTTTGCAGCAAAGAAATCCGCCTTCTTCGACCTTGATGACATTGACAGTCAGGATGTCAAGGCAACCATGGTTACTTCTCCATCTAGCTCCAGGATGACAAGCCCTCGTCCTTCTGTTCCTAAGCGTAAGGCTCCTACTTCTTCCAAGAAAAGGAAGACTGCTACCACCTCTGCTTTTGCCCAAGAGACCTCCCCTTTTAAGGATCTTAATTTTGATGACACATTGGGCAAGATTTCCTAGTTTACTCTTCAGGTATGAGACTATCCTGAAGATGGCACAACATATTCATATACATATATATTAAAGATGAAATAATCACCTGTTTTCTTTTTCTTGTAGGGACACGAATATCTATTAAAGTCCCTGGATGAGGTGGCTATTAAAATGAATAACACCAAATCCAAGCTGGAAGATGGGAAGAAGGCTGCTCAAGATAAGAACAAACATCTTGAAAAAGAACTTGGCAAGGTGAAGGCTGAGCTTAAACTGGTGAAGGGTGAGCAGACCAAGGTGCTGCAGGGGCATGGGACAGAAGGAGATGGAGGAATATAGGCAAAGGCTCGTGACATCTGCCACGGTTTCTGTTGTCCAAGCTAGGGTGAAGATGGCCCTACAGGCTAAGGATCCTAACTTCAAGCAGGAAGATTGAGACGTTGAAGCCTAGCAGGAGAAGATCAGAAACTTGGGAGGAAAAGGGGTGGTGTATGAGCCTATTCCTAATGCTGATCCTGAGGATGCACCCAAGGAGCCTGTGGTGGAGGAAGCTGTTGTAGCCAAGGAGTTTCAAGTGGGCAATGAAGGATGCAAAGACTAGGCCTGAGCCCATTTTTTTTAGAATGTTTTATGAATGTTTTGTGAAAGTTTATGTAGGCATGACCATCTCTGTTGGAAGCATTGCTTCTTTTCCAAAGACCAAAGAGAAAGGTGTCTGACCAGTTGCATTCTTTGAAGTAGTCCTATCAGCCCAAAGTGCAAATGGAAGTTCTTTTGCCCATTTTCCTTTCTTTTCCCCAAGCTTCTTCTTCAAGTTGTTGACGATGATCTTGTTTAAGGATTCTGCTTGTCCATTAGCTTGAGGATGGACTGGTGTCGAAGTTACCATCTTGATCCCCCAACTCTCACAAAAGTCAGTTGTTCTTTTGCTAATGAATTGAGAACCATTGTCACAAATGATTTCAGATGGTACTCCAAATCGTGTCAAGATGTTTCTTTTGATGAATGAGACCACCTCTTTATCTCTAACTTGCACAAATGCTTCAGCTTCAATCCATTTCGAGAAGTAATCTGTCATTACTAGCATGAACACCTTTCCTCGAGGAGCTTTGGGTAGCTTTCCTACTATGTCCATTCCCCATTTCATGAAGGGCCATGGTGAAACAATAGGATGCAGTGGTTCAGCAGGCTGGTGAAGTATGTTGCTATGTCTTTGGCATGCATCACACTTTTGGGAATACAGCATGGCATCCTTCTTCATAGTAGGCCAATAGTATCCCGTCCTCAGAGTCTTCAAGTAGAGAGATCTTCCTCCTGTATGATTTCCACAATCTCCTTCGTGGATTTCTTTGAGTACTTCGTTTGCTTCATCCTTGTTGAGACATCTCAAATATGGACCTGCAAGAGACTTTCTATACAAAATATTGTCTATAATTGTAAATTTAGATACCTTTATCCTGAAAGTCATTGGATTTTCTTCATCAGGAATGACATCTTCTTGTAAATATTTGATTATGTGAGTCATCCATGATGAGTCATCTTATTTCTTAGTGGCCAAAACAGTGATATCCTCAGGATGGTCTGTTTTTTCCTCAGGATGTGCCTGGCCATCCTCAGGATGCCACTCTTCAATTGTCGGTTTCAAGATGTGAATGATAGGAATCTTGGATCCTTCTGGTAAATTAAAGGAGGATCCCAGATTTGCTAGGGCGTCAGCTTCAGCATTTTCTTCCCTAGGTACCTGTGTTAGTGAAAATTCTACAAAAGAAGTAGCTAAATTTTTAACGATTTCAAGATAAATGGCTAACTTTTTTCCTTTTACTGCATATGATCCATTGAAATGGTTAGTAATCAACAAAGAATCAACAAAGACTTCAATTTTAACAATATGTAAATTTCTAGCAAGTTGTAAACCAGCAATGAGAGCTTCATATTCAGCTTCATTATTGGTTGTTTGAAATGCACATCTAATGGCATGGGGTATATTGTCCCCTTGTAGCGATTTTAGTAGTATTCCCAGACCTGTGCCTCTTGCATTCGAAGCACCATCAGTGTATAGAGTCCATTTTCCTAAATTGTCATTTAGTTGTTGAACTTCAGACTCTACTTCACTCAGGATGTCACTACTGAAATCAGCCACAAAGTCTGCTAGGGCCTGTGACTTGCTTGCATTTCTAGGCTCATAATCTAAATCAAAGGCACTTAATTTAACTGACCATTTTGCCATTCTTCCAGAGATTTCATGTTTTCTTAATACATTTTTAACGGGATAGTTAGTTTGAACATATATTTTATGTGTTTCAAAATAATGCCTTAACTTAGTAGAAGCTATTATTAAAGCCAACATGAGTTTTTCGAGATGTGAATACCTGGTTTCAGCATCTAGGAGGGTTTTACTTACATAATAGACAGGATGTTGTTGCCCTTCAAAGTCCTTTACCAATACGGCACTTATTGCATTCCCAGAAACTGCAAGATATAGCTTGAGAGGTTCTCCATCCTCAAGCTTCATCAATAATGGAGCTGCTGCAAGATAATCTTTGAGCTTCTTTAATGCTTCTTCATGTCTCTGTCCCCAATCGAACTTGTTATTCTTTTTCAGGATGTCATAGAATTCTTTACATTTCTCTGAGGATTTCGAGATGAATCTATTCAGGGCTGCTATCCTGTGAGTCAGCCTTTGCACATCCTTAATATTTCTTGGGGATTTGAGATCAAGGATGGCTTTTATTTGTTCAGGGCTGGCTTCTATCCCTCTTTTTGTTACCAAATATTCAAGAAACTTCCCAGCTCCAACCCCAAAATGGCATTTTGCTGGGTTTAACTTCATGTTGTAAGCATCCAGGATGTCAAAAGATTCTTTGAGATCCCGAAGATGATCTTCTGCTTTCTTGGATTTTACTACCATGTCATCAATGTAGACCTCCATTTTGTCCCCAATCTTTTCTTTGAACATCATGTTCACTAGCCTCTGATAAGTGGCACCTGCATTTTTTAATCCAAATGGCATGGCTATATAACAATATATACCTGACGGTGTCATGAATGTTGTATCCTCCTGATCATCTGGTTCCATTTGTATCTGTTGAAATCCTGAGGATGCATCCATGAATGTCAGCATTTCGTGGCCTGTTGTAGCATCCACCATTAAATCTATGTGTGGTAGTGGGAATGGATCTTTAGGACAGGCCTTGTTAAGGTCTGTGTAGTCCACACACACTCTCCACTTCCCATTTTTCTTTTGGACTACCACAACATTCGCCAACCATGTTGGTAATTTTACTTCCCTTATCATCTTAGACTTCAACAGCCTGTCTACTTCTTCTTGGATGATGACATTTCTTTCTGGAGCAAACTTCCTTCTTTTTTGCTGAATGGGCTTGAAACTCTTATCAATCCCAAGTTTGTGAGTGATGACATCCTTTGATATGCCGGTCATATCTTCATGTTTCCAAGCAAAAGTAGACATCCTACATTTAAGAAAAGATATTAGTGATTGTTCAATATCATGTGGGATATTCTTACCGATTTGCACAGCGATATCCTTGTTTTTGTCGTCAAGGCAGATGGCTTTTACATCCTAATCAAGATGTGCTTTAACATTCTGAGGATGGCACTGTGCATCCTGCTGTAATTGCTATGCTTGACGGGATAAGGCCTTCATTGATGTCGTGTAGCAATTCTTAGCTTCTTGTTGATCGCTGTTGACCTTCGCAACTCTCCAAGGTGTGGGTAGTTTCACACATTGATGATATGTTGAAGGCACGACCTTCATATCATGTATCCAGGGTCTTCCCAGGATGACATTGTAGCAGGATAGGGAATCTATCACACAAAATCTCTGGATAGAGTTCACCCCTTCTACATATACTGGTAGTTTGATGTCACCCACTGTGCTCTTGGTTTCTCCACTGAAGCCCACCAAAACTGATGACCTAGAAACTATCTCCGATTCCGGGATGTTCATCCTCTTGAGGGCCTCGAGCTGGGTGATGTTTACTGAACTTCCTCCATCTACAAGAATCCTGCGAACAAAGTGGTTAGCAATATATAAAGTAATAACCAAACCGTCATGATGAGGGTCAAGGATGTTTTCTCTGTCTTCTTCCTCAAAACTTATCACTTTTGAGGTTGTCAGGATGGTCCTCTTCGTTAGTCTTTCTCCTTTTTCAGTTTTTGCTTCCCTCGCATGTCTTTTAGCAGCTGAGTATGAGGTTCCACAAATATCTGACCCTCCTGAAATGAAGTTGATAATGCCAACATCCTTAGGTGGGGATGCTGCTCTTTCCGGGATGTTTGTGCCATCCTGAGATCTTGATTTCTTTTTGCCCAAGAGATCCTTGAGGTGACCCTTGCTTAAGAGATATGCTATCTCTTTTCTTAGTGCAATGCACTCTTCAGTGATATGGCCAAAATCTTCGTGAAAGGCACACCATTTGGATTTGTCTTTCCATCCTGCCTTGTTGTCCTTCCTTGACCATCTTGCTTTGTCCCCTAGATCATTCATGGCATACATCAAACCTGTTACATCGACAGAATAACAATATTTTGATAATTTAGGGCAGTCATCCTCATCGTCATCCTCTACCACATTGACCTTCTTATTATCAGGCCTAGCATATGGTTTATGCTTATATGACTCGTATGTGGGAGTGGATTTTTTATTGGGATGGTTATATTATAAGGATGATTCTATACTTTCTTGTATCTTCTTATCATCCTCAAGTCGGATGAATCTCAAAGCTCTGTTCCTGACTTCATCCAAGTTCCCGCATGGATTCATCACCAATTCCTGATAGAATGATGAATCTCTCTGCATCCCTATCTTGAATGCCTGTACTGCTGTAGTGACATCCAGGTTCGGGATGTGAAGTGCATCCTTTCCAAACCTGGTAATATATTCTCTTAGTGATTCCCCCTGTGGTTGAGTTACCCTGTACAGATCACTTGTCAAACGTTCGAACGTTCAACTGCAAGAAAACTGGTTATTAAACATGTTAATTAAATGTGCAAAAGAAGTAATAGAATAGGGTGGAACACTTAGTTTTCAACTTATACAGGTAAGACAGGTCACCAATCTGAAGATTGATACCATGATTCTCGATGATCTTATTACAGACCATCAGGATCCTCCAAACCTCAGGCATATCCTGGGCATAGGCCATCCCATTTATATCAAAGAACTCTTTGATGAACGGGAGAATGGATATCTTAAACCCAGGTGGAAAGGCATGTACAGGAAGCAGATCCATATAGAGGATGCAAAATCAGACTTCTCATTCTGGTCATATGGCCGGAACACAGTTATTTCAGGGAAAGCCTCTGAGTTATTCATAGAAAGGATATCATTGTCTATGAATGTACATACTTTGTTTGCAGGATCTTGTAACATGTTTTGTTGTATAAAGTCCTCATGGACTCCTATACTTCCTGCAACCCTTGTTGATTTTTTACCCATCCTGAGAATTCTTTGTACAAAAAGTTCGAAGATTGGTAAAAACAGAGAAAAGCAGATAGGAAAGAAGAAATAACCTTTCTGATAATCCTGTTGTGATTATAAAGGAAGGATTGAAGTGTAACACCCCAACCGATGGCGGAAACATCGGGATGTCACGTATTGATGATTGTTCAGTAGCTCATGGTGAATAATAAATTCCATTAAATGATTTAAATGAATTACATACAATTGATCTAGAATTTGTACATCAAATTGAATGAAACTATACATATATCTTCAAGCATCAATTCAAATCTTCAAGCAAATAGAACCTGAAACATGTTAAGTTGAAAATGTTTTGGGTCAACAAAAGTTGGTGAGAATTACATAGGTTTTGATAATAGAATAAAATTGTTGTGCAATTCATGTGTCATGGCAATCTAGTCCATATGCGAAAACATACTAGAAGTAAATCGAGTGCATAATCAACCTTGTTGACTGTTGTAATTGTGGTACATCCCATACGCTCATGGTTCACTCGTTTAAATTGCAGTAACAAACACCCACGTAACCTTTGTAGGAGGCACATATCCGGGTGGGATTGTCAGTCCAATAGATCTATCAATGTATACCGTTTGGTTGATGAATGTTTATGCTAGAATTGTGCTTACCCTAGTCATGCTCAGGACATAATGCAACATAGAAATACACATAGACACATTGATGATTGAATTGCATAAATATTGTTGTAACATGTTTCACCCCAAAAACGGTGATAAATAGAAAAGGGGCTATGTAAAACTCACCTTAGCAAATGTTAAACTTCTTGAAAAGATGGAATAATAGTGTTGCCCAAAATAATGCCAAATATCACCCTATAATAAGGTAATAAATAATAAGTCTAAGTCTAATTAATTTATAAGTGTATCATAGGGTTTCGATTTGGGGATAACCAATTGTTGAATTTAAAATAAAATGTTAATTAAATAAAGGGAAATTTGATAATTAAATAAAAGAAAGTCTTTTTATAAAATTTGAATTTAGAATGTACACAATAAAGTGTTTGAAGTATAAAAATAATTTTTATAAAATTATTTCATTTAAAATAGATTTTTAAATCTATTTATTACAAATTGCCAATAATTAACTTTAATATTCAAAAATACTAAAATTAAAGAATTTCTATTTTAAAAATCATATTTCTGTTCTAAATATTTAAAAAAATAAATTGTATAAAATTTTGGTGCAAAAATAATGAAAATTGAATTTATTATGATTTAATTATGATTAAATCTAACAAAAATTGATTAAAAATATAAAATAAATGATTTTTCTGAATTAAAAATTATTTCAGTAAAGTTTAACTTTATACAAACTCAGGATAATTTTTGGAGAATTTAATAAAATTGTTTTGATGTTTTAATAGATTTTTATAAATATAATAGTATAAAATTGATTTAATTATTATAAATATTAAATAAATGAATTTTAGAAAAATAAAAAATTGTGAATAAAACTTTTGACTCAGATTTAATAAATATAATTTTTTTTAGAATTTATAAAATAGTTATAATATTTAAAAATGAATTTATAAGATTAAAATGTTTAATATATATATATATATTATTAGTTTGTTGTTTTAAAAAAATAAAAGGAAACAAAAAGAAGGCCGTAGCCGGGACTCGAACCCGGGAGCCTTGGGTATCAGACCATGGTCACAACCACTTGGCCTAGGCCAGTGGTTGTGATAATCCCTGATTCAAATTAATTATATACGCGATATGAAATCAAGTTTATCCCCATTTCAAAACCCACGAACCCTAAATCTGTAATCGTTTGATTAACTCATCAATAGCCCAAATAATCATGGGGCTATTGATGAGTGATCGCCGATGATCATAACCCATACAAGAAATTAAACTCACAGTGTTGATTTGCGTTCGTTTGCCCGGTCAAAGCCAAAAGTCAAACGACGTGCAGAAAGCTAATTATCAGAGTGTTTCAGAATAATTGGAGGTTAAGAGAGATATGTGAGCGAGTTGTGAAGGTTCGTAGCACATCAATTTATAGTGGGGATCGATGGGTTGGGTTAATTGGAAAGTTGACCCACGATTAATTGTCAAACGCGTATGATTTGAAATTGGTCAACGATTGATTGTTAATAGCGTGTAATTGAGGTTGATTGAGGCCGGTAATCACATAAGTTTGCCAAATTTAGATCAATTATCAGTTAATACCCTAGATTGAATCATACGCGACCCACAGTTGACTTTATTAGTCAACTGTGAAGGTTTTATAAACAAGCATATAATTATTTCGCGTCTGGGTTTATTCCAAGTTGATGGCTAGCCCAGTTGGTTTAAGTGTTGTGTGGTTTGGGCCTGGGTGCGGGTTCGAAACCCGGGTCGAACAAAATTTTCTTTTTTTTTTTTGACAGAAAGGGGTGGAGGGTGTTTGGGCTTGTGGGCTGGGCTTCTGGTATGGGGTTTGGGCTGGGATGGCTTGGGTAATGGGCTATGGGTAAGAAAATCACAAACTAAAATTATCTAGTATATGTTATAATTATTATTATTATTATTATTATTATTATTATTATTATTATTATTATTATTATTATTATTATTGTTGTTGTTATAACTTTGTATATATATACATATAGAGATATATGTATGAATAATTATAGTTGTGTAGGGGTTAAAAATACCACCAAAAATAATACACTAGTCGTTTTAATCCGTAACGTATAATAAATGCGTAATGTTATAGTCTCCCCTACTTTTAGGAACTTCGTCCCGAAGTTAAAGGAAGACACTAGGTTTACAATTAGTCGACTACCGAATACCTTGATAAAATTTCACACTACCTTAATGTACCTGTAATTTCGTGATTACGTTCCGGACCGTAATTACCAATTTACCTTACATTAGGGTTTTGTGTCCTTTTACGACTTTACCGATTGTTGAGCAGGTCTGATAGTCCCCACCAGTCGTTGAGCAGGTGGTAGGGCCTCTCCCGACTGTTGGAAAGACATGATGACCTCTACCCATCGTTAAGTGGATTGTTTGGTAGTCAACTATTTGTTGTACAAGTAAGCAAGTATAGATATAGCAATCAGTTCACATTCAAACAAGCATGCACACAGATGTTATGATAATACTTGAATTTATTATTTGATTCAAAAGTGGCAATACATGAAATTAAAGAGAAAGTAGATATTATTCAAATGGTAGGGTTTGCTGTTAAGTAGTTGGAGGGTCTCAAGCGGGATTATTTGGAGCATCAAGAGCGTCGGTAGCAGGGATTCGACAAGCATCTGCAAGATGCCCATACCTTTGACAATTGGTGCACTGTCGACAGGGTACTTGAGTTGGGTGGTGATACTGGCAGGTGTCACACTTAGGTAACTTCCCATTGTATTGTTTCTTGGTGGGTGGGGCAGTGGTGTCTATTGCAAAATTCCTGACCTTGTTTTTCCCGTTGGTTGAGGCCTCTGTTTTGATATCAACGGCAGGTTGGGGAGTATCCTTTTTCGTTTCCCCTTTACGAGTCAGGGTTCCTGCCTTCACATGGTTATCTGTTAGGGTGGCAGCCAAACGTTTTGCTTCCTCCAAGGTAGCAGGTTCCTTCCCCACACCGTGTCTTGAATCTGCATCGGTAAGCCACCAATGTATTTTTCGATAGCAATGGGCAAAGGGGTGACTTTGTGGGGTAGCAGCAAGCTAAGTTCATGAAATCGTGTGTTGTAAGCAAGGTTTTCCCCACTGTCTTGAGCAAGATCATGAAATTCATCTTCCAGCTTCTTAATTTCATTACGAGGACAGAACTCTGCCTTCATAATGTCTTTAGCTTGATCCCAAGTTAAGGCTAGTGCAGCTTCAGCTCCGCGAGTGCGCTTTTCTTCATTCCACCAAGTGAGTGCTCGTTTGTGAAGAACACTCATGGCATAACGGACTTTAAAGTTGTTGGGGCACTCACTGTTGATGAAGGTATTCTCAATACCCTCAAACCATTGTAGGAGTCCTGTAGCTCCTTCTTCTCCACTGAACTTTGGGGGATTGCAAGAATTAAAGTGCTTAAGGGTACAGGCTGGAAGTCCATTCTCGTTGTGGTGTCCATTCCCGTTGCCGTTGCCGTTCCCGTTGCCGTTCAACTGGATGACTTGAGCTAGTAAGTTGGGAACCAGAGTTGCAATTTGCTGTGCCATTTGTTGAGAAATGATTGCAGCTAGTTGGGCATCAACACCATTATTATTGTTGTTGTTGTTGTTGTTGTGGTTAGTGTCATGGTTATGGTTGTGATTGCTACTTCCTTCATCATGATTCTCACCACTGTTAAGACGAGCACTGCGACGTGGAGGCATGATCTGTAAGAGACACAGTGAAGTGAATGAGATTATATAAGGAATGTAATCATTTATTCATTAAAACGAATAAACGAAAACGTTGACTTATCAAAGATTCTAAATTCTAATAACATATGAAGACATGCTTTAGCCTATAAGTGAACACTCATCCCGAGAATTCCCAGGTAGGCATCCGGGTCCCTCGTCTGATTGGGATATATGCGCAATGCCAGCCTAGACAGAAGACTCAGAATACAGGCGTTCACCCTTCCAGATTGCACGTGTTCGTTATTAAAATCTAGAACTTCGACGAGATCTCAAGGGGGTTCAGGTTAAACCCGAGGAATTTATCCTATTAGTCTAAGAGTAGATCCACTGATGGAGAGCAACCTTCTTGTAGGAATGAAAGTAGGGATAAGAAGTAGGAGGGAGATAGAGTATAGCAAGTAAAAGAAGCAAGTACTGGTTAAATCCTATGGTTATAGACTAGATTATTTTTCTAATAACCTAATTCCCTATAACCATGGCTCTGATACCAATCTGTAACACCCCAACCGATGGCGGAAACATCGGGATGTCACGTATTGATGATTGTTCAGTAGCTCATGGTGAATAATAAATTCCATTAAATGATTTAAATGAATTACATACAATTGATCTAGAATTTGTACATCAAATTGAATGAAACTATACATATATCTTCAAGCATCAATTCAAATCTTCAAGCAAATAGAACCTGAAACATGTTAAGTTGAAAATGTTTTGGGTCAACAAAAGTTGGTGAGAATTACATAGGTTTTGATAATAGAATAAAATTGTTGTGCAATTCATGTGTCATGGCAATCTAGTCCATATGCGAAAACATACTAGAAGTAAATCGAGTGCATAATCAACCTTGTTGACTGTTGTAATTGTGGTACATCCCATACGCTCATGGTTCACTCGTTTAAATTGCAGTAACAAACACCCACGTAACCTTTGTAGGAGGCACATATCCGGGTGGGATTGTCAGTCCAATAGATCTATCAATGTATACCGTTTGGTTGATGAATGTTTATGCTAGAATTGTGCTTACCCTAGTCATGCTCAGGACATAATGCAACATAGAAATACACATAGACACATTGATGATTGAATTGCATAAATATTGTTGTAACATGTTTCACCCCAAAAACGGTGATAAATAGAAAAGGGGCTATGTAAAACTCACCTTAGCAAATGTTAAACTTCTTGAAAAGATGGAATAATAGTGTTGCCCAAAATAATGCCAAATATCACCCTATAATAAGGTAATAAATAATAAGTCTAAGTCTAATTAATTTATAAGTGTATCCTAGGGTTTCGATTTGGGGATAACCAATTGTTGAATTTAAAATAAAATGTTAATTAAATAAAGGGAAATTTGATAATTAAATAAAAGAAAGTCTTTTTATAAAATTTGAATTTAGAATGTACACAATAAAGTGTTTGAAGTATAAAAATAATTTTTATAAAATTATTTCATTTAAAATAGATTTTTAAATCTATTTATTACAAATTGCCAATAATTAACTTTAATATTCAAAAATACTAAAATTAAAGAATTTCTATTTTAAAAATCATATTTCTGTTCTAAATATTTAAAAAAATAAATTGTATAAAATTTTGGTGCAAAAATAATGAAAATTGAATTTATTATGATTTAATTATGATTAAATCTAACAAAAATTGATTAAAAATATAAAATAAATGATTTTTCTGAATTAAAAATTATTTCAGTAAAGTTTAACTTTATACAAACTCAGGATAATTTTTGGAGAATTTAATAAAATTGTTTTGATGTTTTAATAGATTTTTATAAATATAATAGTATAAAATTGATTTAATTATTATAAATATTAAATAAATGAATTTTAGAAAAATAAAAAATTGTGAATAAAACTTTTGACTCAGATTTAATAAATATAATTTTTTTTAGAATTTATAAAATAGATATAATATTTAAAAATGAATTTATAAGATTAAAATGTTTAATATATATATATATATTATTAGTTTGTTGTTTTAAAAAAATAAAAAGAAACAAAAAGAAGGCCGTAGCCGGGACTCGAACCCGGGAGCCTTGGGTATCAGACCATGGTCACAACCACTTGGCCTAGGCCAGTGGTTGTGATAATCCCTGATTCAAATTAATTATATACGCGATATGAAATCAAGTTTATCCCCATTTCAAAACCCACGAACCCTAAATCTGTAATCGTTTGATTAACTCATCAATAGCCCAATTAATCATGGGGCTATTGATGAGTGATCGCCGATGATCATAACCCATACAAGAAATTAAACTCACAGTGTTGATTTGCGTTCGTTTGCCCGGTCAAAGCCAAAAGTCAAACGACGTGCAGAAAGCTAATTATCAGAGTGTTTCAGAATAATTGGAGGTTAAGAGAGATATGTGAGCGAGTTGTGAAGGTTCGTAGCACATCAATTTATAGTGGGGATCGATGGGTTGGGTTAATTGGAAAGTTGACCCACGATTAATTGTCAAACACGTATGATTTGAAATTGGTCAACGATTGATTGTTAATAGCGTGTAATTGAGGTTGATTGAGGCCGGTAATCACATAAGTTTGCCAAATTTAGATCAATTATCAGTTAATACCCTAGATTGAATCATACGCGACCCACAGTTGACTTTATTAGTCAACTGTGAAGGTTTTATAAACAAGCATATAATTATTTCGCGTCTGGGTTTATTCCAAGTTGATGGCTAGCCCAGTTGGTTTAAGTGTTGTGTGGTTTGGGCCTGGGTGCAGGTTCGAAACCCGGGTGGAACAAAATTTTCTTTTTTTTTTTTTTTGACAGAAAGGAGTGGAGGGTGTTTGGGCTTGTGGGTTGGGCTTCTGGTATGGGGTTTGGGCTGGGATGGCTTGGGTAATGGGCTATGGGTAAGAAAATCACAAACTAAAATTATCTAGTATATGTTATAATTATAATAATAATAATTATTATTATTATTATTATTATTATTATTATTATTATTATTGTTATTGTTATAACTTTGTATATATATACATATAGAGATATATGCATGAATAATTATAGTTGCGTAGGGGTTCAAAATACCACCAAAAATAATACACTAGTCGTTTTAATCCGTAACGTATAATAAATGCGTAATGTTACATGAAGTCTAGATAAAGACGGTGAAAGGTGATAAGGTGTAATGGTCATCCCTAAATCATCGACCAAAATATAGTTGTCGATATCCTATCAGATGTCTAATCATCCTCAGAAGATAAGCATCAGAATTAAAATTATTATAACCGTTAAGATATTTACGGTAACATATTTTTGGGGACAATTGTTGGTGGTGAAATCTTCACGATATCACTAACCTATATTTTCAGTAGCATCCTCAGGATACTGAAGGACTGGTCAGGCTTCAGGATGTAACAGCATTCTGGCCTATGTGCATCCTGAGGATAGACTAACGAACTATCTTATTGTTATATGAATGCAGGATGATTTTACCTCATATTCTCTGAGTAACATCCTCAGGATGCTAAAGGACTAAGCAGGGTTCAGGATGTAACAGTGTTCTCACCTCTGTGCATCCTGAGGATGGACTAACGAATTATCTTATTATGATATTATTGCAGGAACACTTAATCAATATTAAGACATGTAACTCCTCCCTAACAGCTATATTGACTCATTTAAGTCAGAGGAGCTGATCATTGAAGAGCTATGTGTGTGGAACAAGTCCAAGCTCAAAGAAGAAGCCAAACTTGTAACCGACAAGCATTAAATATAGGAGAGAAAGGAGGAAATAACCATATAACAACTATATTCAGTTGAAACAACTGCTACAACGGTCATATTCAGTTGAAACAACATAACGGACACCTGAAATAGTCCACAAGATCATTAAATACGGCGGATATCATGGGATTCATTATTTACTTTCGTGTAACTATAAATAGGGGGTGATCAAAGGAGTCTAGGACATTACTTCTCACTTGTTTAACACTTCATAGAACACCTAATACTCTCTACACACACACAACACTCATATTGTAATCTTAGATACTCGTTCATCACCTATCCAAAGTTGTATTATTTTTACCTTATTAATATTAACAAACAAGGCAGGGGCTTAGACTCCTCCCGAGGTTTTGTGCCAGCGATCTACATTGATCAAGGGCTTTCCTAGCTCGTACATCGAGTGCCTTTCCTTTATTGCATTACATTCACATTCATTGATTTTTGCTTATTTCATCATTCTGTCAGTCAGTTACATCCTTAGGATATAACTGTGCATCCTGACCAATTTCTTTGCCATCCCGAGCATAGTTGTCATATTGTTATTTCTCACCCATCTTCAGAATACAACTGAGTTTTTAACATATTTCACACATTTAGCACTCTACCTCACTTTTAGTAATTTGGAATACAAAATTATTTCTACTAGGTAATTTTTGACCAAAACAACAATAACTTACCAAATGACTAAAAACTCTAACCAACTCTGTCGAACACCAATATATATATATATATATATATATATATATATATATATAGACAGTCCCATTCGCTATCATGACTATGCGAATGGCTCTATCAGCATACGAATGGCTCTAACTTTTCCTTATTTGCATGGACTAAGATCCCATTCTCATACTCGGCCATGTGAATGGTTAATACAAATTATAATCTTTAATAAACTAGACGACAAACTAACTATCGACCAACCCGAAAGCTACAAACACATATGAAATGCATCTCCAAATTTTCTGACAATGAGCTCAATGACAAGCTGTTGGATGCCCTTCCTACAAAATGGGATGTTTACTCATTGATGTTCAGAAACGGAAGCGATTATAGTACCATGAATTCGGATACCGTAGTAGGGAAGCTAAGGACATATAGCTTCAATATGATGAGATGGGAAGCAGGTTCTGAAAAGGTACAGGATCCAGGGATTTATCATGGAAAACCTGCAGCAAAGACCCCATCAAGCAGCAACAGCAATGGCGTATCAACGTTCTTCTCATGTTACACATTGGGTAATATTATTCTTTTATTCTGATGGTGAGTGTTGTTTTGTGTCAACCTCAGGTGAATCTACAAAAGTCAAGGATATCCCGTCTTGTAGAAATGGAAAAAGCACAGGTGGATCTTATACTGGAGCATGCAAGTCAATTCCAATGAGTGTAAAGTCGGCCGAACAACAACTTGATGTGCCATATTCCTTCATTGCTTCTTATGAGAATTATATTCAAGGGAAGATAAATGATCTTGCCTTATTTGATAAAGACTAAGACCAAATTGACCCAGATGATTTAGAGGAGATGGATCTACAGTGGAACTTAGCCATGCTTTCACACAAGGCAAAGAGATATATGGAAATGACTGGAAGGAAGCTTGTTGGTGGAAGAGCAGGGTTCGACAAAAGCAAGGTGAAGTGTTACAACTGTCATACCTTTGGCCACTTCACCAGGGAATGTCCAAGACAAACTTAAACCAACAACTCCAACACCACGCGACAGAGTTCTTCTATTGCACCACCTTCAAGTTCTAATAACTCAAGTTCCAGAGCACTTATGGTTGCCAAACCTGGTGGAAGATATGACTGGAGTTCGATGATTTAGAGAATGAAGAGAATGTGAAGTCAGAATCATCTGACTTAGAGAATGAAACCGTGTCAGATATGGTAAAGTCTGAAGAACATGTGACTGAAGCTGAATCAGTCAAAGTTGAAGAGACCGCAACAAACTTTTCATAATTACAGCGACCATATGGATAGAAACTATTCGAATGGTCAACAATTTTCAAGAAACAACAATTCTAATGGATACTCCAATTGAGGGAGGTATCCTTAATGGTTTTCGCAGTCTCCAAATAGGAGACAATTTAACCAATCTAACCATTTTCAACAACAACGTGTTAGTCCTCAACGATCAAACACACCTAAACAGTGGGATGGATATGTGAAGGAATTTACGTTTGAGAAAATGTTATACCCAAGACCATGATGTCTTGGGTTCCCCTAAGCTAGTTCCCTTTCTTTGTGAGTGCAGGAGATGCTAAGAAGGATTATCAACTAGTGGTATGATGATAGTGGCTGTGCTAGGCACATGACAGGGGAGTTGAAGTTGCTGATGGAATTTGTTAAATATTTGCGGGAGCCAAAGGTGGTAGTATAATTGGAAAAGGAAAGGTCACCAATGGCAAGATAACATGGGACAGTGTTAATTATGTGGAGCAGTTGAAGCACAACTTGGTGAGCGTATCTCAAATCTGCGACAAAGGACATTTTGTCCACTTTACAAAGTGCGAAGCATTAGCGTTGAAACCGGGAGTAGAGATTCCTGAAGAATGGATAATCATGAGGGTTCCAAAAAGAAACGATACGTACATCATGGACATGAGTGTCCAAGATGATGCAAAAGAAGATCCGACATGTATATTATCTAAAGCATCAAAGTCTGATTAGATGATGTGGCATAGGAGAATAGCACACTTACATTTTAGGAAGATGAACTACATCACAAAGCATTTCCTGGTGCAGGGTGTTCCTTTGAAAATATTTGGTGTGGAGGATAAGTGTATACCGTGCAAAAAGGGCAAGCAGCACACGAAGCCTCATAAACCAAAGACTAAGAATTCCCTTAACTCTCCTTTTTATTTATTACATGTCGATTTATTCGGTCTAGTAAATGTTAGGAGTTTAGGTGAAAAATATTACTGTCTTATGATCATAGATGATTATTCATGTTTTTCATGGGTGTTTTTCCCGAAAACTTTTCCAAAACAAAAAACATTGCCATAAGGCATCATTTTATAAGGATTGTTTGAGAAAAAAGATGATTTATTTGAAAAAGGTTGATACTTAGATAACCCAACTGATTTGTTCACCAAATCTTTTGATAGAGCTCGGTTTGAACTATTAGTGCAGCTAAATACGATGAGAAACCCTGAATAATTTTTGTGGTTTCGCATAACAAAAAAAACACAACTATAGTGACACTAGAAACTAATTGGAAATGATAGTACATTAGCTTTTGAATTTGTTACACTTAATAAAATTTAGCAAAAAAATTAAGGCTATGTGTGTGACTACATCTTCATTATATGATGTACTGGTAGGCAATTGACACACGAATCTGGTATGTTAATTGAAAAAGAAATCTTAATGACTGTTGATTATGTAGGATACATGTCATCGGCATATGGTTTTATAATCTTAAATCTTTCGTTGATAGCTTGCCTAGATCTAGGGTTTCTGGTCTTTAAATTGTTAAATTTATCCGGGGATGATTTGACTGGTTTTCTGCTGCATCCAGATACACGCTGACCTAGACTTTGTCAGAATGTCTTAAAAGATCATACAATAAATGCCAAAACCTTCAAAAGCTAAAAGACAATCTTTCCAGAATGCCTAAAGCTTAAAATTTGTACCGCCATAAAATGGTATATGTCTTAACCCTGATTAAGTAAACGTTTGGTCACTTTGTTGCATCCAGAAACATGCAGACCACGTGACTCATACCTTGTAAACAATACGGATAATGGCAATTTACTCACCTGTAACGATGACCTTTTGTGCATGACTTGATCGCTAGGGTATGTAATGTTGTGGGTAACATAGATGATACGGTATAATACACATAAATGCTTATATGGATTTGGAATCGTTAAGTGTTATATTGTTTATGTGGATAAACAATACTGGTAATCGTCTTGGAATGCAATATTACACATTAAGAACACTGCAAGAAATTTGGGTATTTACCCACACATAGTATGTGTAGGAAAAACTATATAATGTATTAGTAGTTATGTTTACCTACACATAAATTAAGTGTTATGATGTGTAGACTCAGCACTTTAGATATTGATCATTACCTACACATTTATTATGTGTAGGTATATAGCAAGCTATACCTACACATATATGTGTGGCTAAAACTAATATATATGTGTTGGTAAAAGAATAACAACTTGTTAGATTGAGGTATGACGTGGCAACTGACATGACATCTAACATGGCAGCTAATCATGTGTAGGTAAATGTAAAGGATGTGTAGATATTGATCTTAACATGTGTAGACATTGATCTTAACGTGTGTAGAAATAATATATATTCATGTGTTGGTAATATTCAAATGTGTGGATAATAACCACGATTTATTTAAATAATAATTTTTAAATGTATACAAAAAAATACAAAAAAAAAATTATATAAACATAAGGGAACAAATTATGAATTACATACAAGAAAAATACACCTAAAAATCAAGATAGAAAATTAAACTAGCATCTTGATGTTAAAAGTGCTTGAGTCGCTTCATCAATTATCACAAGATCAAATGAAGTGCCATCTAATTTTTTTGACAATGAACTGGTGAGAGTTGTTAAAATGACATCTGCGTTTTTTATAACATCTGTCACAGCCAGTTGCTGTCTCTAGCGTTCTTCTTTAGAAAGCATCTTGAGCTCCTTCCTTATGTCCCTTTTTATATTTCTGTCTTTAACCTTCAACAGTTTACTATTCAGTGTCTGTAAAGTCATTTACAATAGATGGAAGTACAAATTTTAGAAAAAAAAAAGATTGAAATATTCAAGTTCTGACTTTCTTAAAAAATAATTTACCTTCATCTCTTTCCAGATGTCATTTTCAAGAGAACTATTATCCCCACGTAACACCTAAAAGTAAGAAATTCGAAAGAATGCTAATAAAATAATTCCATATTTATATGACTATATATTAATCACATTCCTTGCAAGGTGGCATGTGTGGGGCCTACGTGTGAAAGGTGAAAATTATGGGGAGTGGAAGGGGGGGGGGAGGGAATAATATTATTGTGTGTAAGATTTAAAAGAAAAAAAAAAAGAAAGCAACCAACCACAAGTTGCCACGTGCCCAAACCATCCCCCCACGCCCATGATCTTTTCCCCGCCCAACCCCTTCCCGCCCCCTTCCATGCCCTAAAGTGGCGGTGTTCCCGTCTGTGGACTTTCTTCCAGCCCCCCTTCCTGCCCCACTCCGCATAGCCTAAAAATTTAACTTTGTTCACTAGCATTGCTTGTGTACTATGACAAAAAAAAAATTCTAACAAACCAAGTAAAATGAAAAGGAATATATATATAATCTAGCAAATTCCCAATGCTGATATGAGGTCTCAATCACTAATCATCAAGATGAATCAAATACAATGAAAGGTCTCTATATTATATAAATATAGACAAGCTGAGGAGCCTATGAACTAACAAACCAACTACTAACAAACACAGTAAGATATTATTATGATTCATTGCGAATTTAATAATCTCCGTTACATACAATATATATCCTCAAATGAATCTATGAAACTGAAATATTATTACGATCCTTTGCGAGTTTTGAAATTACAAACCAATTACTATATTAATTACTTGAATTGATAATATGATAAACATAAGGTCTTATAAAGGGATCGTAGAAGAAGATGGACTTATATAATGACTACAACAAACGCATAGCACAATAAGAATAATAGGAACAAAAAAATTGCTTGTATTTATCAACAAGCTGCAATAAAACCTTAAAACAATTCTATAATTTTGTTGAGGCATTTCAATAAGCAGTTGGTATGCATCTTCAAAGCTTCCAATTTTAAGCCACACAACTATTAAAATTAACCCAAATCGGAACTTATATAATAGAAACTCATAATCAATTACCATCAAAGCTTCGACATAGGATAATCATACATCGAAATATAATTATATACCATGACTAAATAATTTACCTGACACGATTTTCTAAAGTAATAAGAATATTATCTCAGTGTGACATTTCAATTTAGCTGATGTGATCCTTTTAACCAGTGTTTGCTAATGAAAAATAAAGTTTTTTAATGTTTGTAAATAGTTTATATTTTATTTGTCTTTACATTCATTTATTTTACTTGTCAAAAAATTTAAAAATCCTAAAAGAGTTTTATTTTGATCCAGGATTTAACGCACGAGAGACGGTTGTTCTGAGGTGGATCTGACTGTTTAGAAAATTTGAAAAGTTGTTTTTCTGAAACACTTAGAAAATTTTGTAAAATAACATCTCTTTTGAAAGCTCAATATATTAACCGCAAAACAATTTTTAGTCACAAGTGGCGTATGTCTTATAAGTTTATATTTGTTATGATGGTTTACCTACAAGTGGTTTAGAGTGAAAGGTATTTTGATGATAATGATGGACGTGATGAGGTCTGAACCTCCTTTTGGACAAATTCATAGTGATTCAGGAAAAATTTTGAAGAAACAGAGACAAGGAAACGACAAAACACTGAAGATCTACAAAAACAATTGTTGATTTTAGAAGACCTAGCAGCTCGGGGGAGACATATATATGCAAACAAATATTTTGTGTTTTAGGGGGAGTACAAGACTTTTGAAATTTTTACAATCCAAGCTTATTCTCAGGAAGAGTTACTTAATTCTCAAGAGATGCTGAACACTAGAGAACTGTTAAAGATTCAAGATCACAAGTTGAAGAAAAGAAGAGAAATGATCTGCTAAGTTCTAAATTACTTTGGTAGACTATCTCAAGATCAAACTGTTGAAGATTAAAGACTTCAAGTGGAAGACAATTAAAAATACTTTGAGATTTGAAAATAATCTTAAAGAGCATCTGTAAATGAGGAGTTTGTTGGTGCATGTTTATGACAGGCGCTTAAACGGATAAACAAACGCTCGGGATAATTTTCAGAAGATTATTTATTGTACGTGTCGTTAGAAGAACTTTTCTATTTAGTTCATGAAGATGTAATATGCTAGTTAATTGTAAAACACCAATGAAGCTTAGATAAAAGCTCACGTTAATGCATATAACCATATGATGCATGGGGTTTTAGGGTTAGAGGTTTCATAGTGTTGCTTAGTATTTGCGATTGAGAGAGAGTTGGAGCCGTGAGTTTGCATACAATCGATTCATACTCTTAGTAGCTAGCAGGATTACAAGTTCAGGTGTAGTTTCTATTGTAACAGTTATTTGTCCTTCGTTCAATAAGAAAAGCATTTAAGGTAATCTTGTTTGTGTTCTTTATGTGATATCGACGAGTGTAAGATATTCCGCGTCTTGTATTCGTGTTTAGTTTGTTTGTTCATTGTGAAGATCTCAAGGGAAGGGACACACTAGGCACTTCCCACTTAGTCATAGCTTCAACCTTATCAAGATCTAAATGCCTCACTCACTAACAACATGTCCAAGATTAGACATCTTGCGTCCATATATTCGTGATGCTAGATTCTAGAAGTATTAATAATTTGAATCTTGAAATACTGAATCTCCTGCTTTTCAAAGTTATATAAGAAAGATGTTATATCTGTCATGACCATTTATTTGTATAATTCTTTCTTAATAGTGTTATTATATTGTAGAATTTTAAGTAAAAGTTTCAATATCATAAAGTGTGTGTAATTTTAATGGAGGATGAGGCACCCCATTCATCTACCATATAACTATCAATCCTTCATTGTCATTTTATTTTTTCCAGACAACACCTCTAATCCCACTAGGTTATTGACAAATATCACTTCTCTTAACTATCCTTATGTAATTTGCCATCTATATATCAATTCAAAAGTTTAAACAAAATAAAAATAAAAATGTATAGCTTAGAAACAAATTAAAATTGTACTTATTTAAAATCTTTCCATTGGAGAAGAATTCTCACAATTTTCCACGCTTCAACGTGATCAAATTCCTTGGTCTCATAGTTCCTTTAGTGTTCACGACGGGCCACCTAGATCGCTCCCTCCTCCCATAGAGAATATATTTTGTATGTGTGGTGAATATTGTTTGTAAATATACGGTGTGAAAATGGTTTGTACATTATTTAGAAGAATGTATATTTGAAAAATGCCCCCCCCCCCCCCTCCCAAGGTCAATTGAATGGGTGACGACAGTGTTACAGATTCAAATACGTAACCGCCATGGCTACCCGCATGGTGTGCCCTCTCCTAAGATAATATAAAGAGAATGTAGTTTATGATAAAGTGGTAAATGATACATTAGTGAACTTATATTTTAAACATATGACAAAAATAACATGTTTTGCAATGTTTTAAAAACTGATTTTTATACTAGGTTGGGTTAGAAACGGTTAAATCAGCCATACCGAGCGGTTCAACCGGTTGTACCTACAACCAGTTGAACCAGTTTTTAAAACAGTGGGGTTTTGAAATAAAGCTGTAGACGTTAAATAAAAAAGACAACGTAAAGTTTCTATATATGCTAGCGAAAGCATTGCATTGGCCAAATGCTACAGTGCCGAATAAAAGAGCCGCAGTGAAGTGTTAGTACATTTCGCTTGGTGAAATGATCCAGCTGGGCAGCAAAATCTAAGCATGATTCAGTTGTGGTTATAAATAGGATAAAGTGCAAGGTAGTTGGTGACTTTTTATTTTTTATTTTTAACTTTGAGAGATTATAGCGAAAACTTGTACTACTTGGTCAATACAATCAGATGAAAGTTTATTTAATGTATTCGTGTTAATCAGTGATTGCTTGTCTTTGATTCTCATCTTTTGATCATTTTGTATTCGCGATTATTTGCAAAGACATTTTCAAAATTTCGGATATACTATTACTCCGCACTTATGTATATCCACATTTCAAAAAAAAAAAAAAAAAAAAAAAGTCAATTGTTATTTAGCGTGACGAGTCGAACCCATACCGATCGGTGCTGTGACTAACGAAATCGATTCCAACCGAATAACATCAATACTGGCATCGGTATTATTTGAACCAATACAATATTTGCTTTTATCTTTACGATCGATGTAAAACAAGTGTTGAAATCATCTGGGTATATCTGGTTTGCTTCTATACCAAGTGGTATTATTGTAACGATATTTAACGCATCAAGCTGCATGCCCGCTGCAACGCGTGGGAAATCTTGCTAGTTCTGGTATATTCGATTATCAACCTAAGAAATATTGATATTCTTTTCTCAATTTTGTAACCCTTCATACTATGTAAAATGTACGGTCATTAGCTTAAAAATACAGAATACACAGTTGTGTTTTATTTCTTTTTTCACGATATTTCAGCATAAGTTTTGTGGAAAAGGAGTTGTATTCGAAATAAAGTGTGAAATTCGGGTTCCACAATTTTATTTTCTTGGTTGGATTAGTAGCTACTTTGAATTTGTGAAACTGTTTAATTATATTTTTTTTAATCGTAAACTATATTAAGTGTTGGTACGTTAATAAACCGAGTTATGTTCAAAGTAATTTATTTGTTGTAATGTAAATTGTATGATTGTCGGTACTGACAGTAAAGAATCAAACCAAACCGATACCAAACAAGCAATGTTGGTACTGGTATCAATCGGCACCGATTTTGTATTCGTTAAATAGTTTTTGATCGAGCTATTTGTTTCTTTTTCAAATAGAACGGTTTATAACATATAAAAATCGAATACATCATTACGATTCACTTCTTTTTAATCTAGTTTCGATATAATTTATTTTTAAACATGGCTGACTTTACCACTCGTTGTTGCACTAAAAAAACGACTCGTTTTTGCTAAACATTAAAATTATAATGAAATAAACTGTAACTTCGGGGCGATTTGAGGTGTAATGTTTTGGTAAAATGAAATTGCGTTTGATTGTTTAAAAAAAAATAATAATAAACTGTAACTGACGGTGGGTGCCCATAAATATGAGTACAGTGCGTCCATGCTCATTTTTTATCAAAGCGGTTCGTACACTTTTGTACAACTCACCTAGGGTTCCACTCCCTGATTCCATTGGGTTTGTAAATTGATATGAGACATGTTTTGTTTTATTATTATTGTTTTTTCAAAAATATTTTGCCTTTTACGTTTTACAACTTGTAATTCTTTTAACGGATAATCATCTATCTATACTTTCCATAATAGGAAAGCGTAAGTGACGTCAGAAAACTGATGTGTCAACCTGAGAGATTGATCACCAATGCCTGTATGATGCAAAAACTGACGTCATTAATCGTCTTAAAATATTCAAAAAAAGACGTGGGCCACGTGAAAGCACCGTTGTTGCTCTCAACAGCGGTTCTCAATTCTTGGATCTGCCAACCAACAGCGGACGTTATGCACATATGTTTTCAGCTGTTATCTATAAGCAGTTTTTATAAACAGCTATTTAGTACATATTCAGCACTTAACTTTTTGAAGATTTAAGAGGGAAATTTTGAATTAACATAGGGAAGTGTGATTTTTGCAACTATATAATCATCATTATCGTAGATGCTTTCCTCATACACAACCATTTTCTCTCACAAATTAATTTATAAAATCTCCTTTCACTACTAGAAAAATACCCCTATCTTGACACACATTTAATGACACGCGAGAATTCATGACACGCAAAAGCGCGTGTCATTAAAAAATCGTCGTCTTTTAAAAAAATTGGTCAAACAATGACACTCTTTTTTGCGTGTCAACAATCCAATGTCAAGATTTTAAAAAACATAACACTATAATATTTGAGTGTCATGTTTGGTGTCAAATACTTCACATTTTTCAATTTCCGCGCCCTCTCTCTCTTCCTCTATTATTGTGCACCCCTCATCTACTGAATCAAATTAACAACTAAAAAAAACCCTCATAACCCTCGCTCATAACCCTCTGCGACCCAACACTGTGCGTTAAAAAAACCCATGGCGTCTTCATAATCAAACATCATCATTTCAGTAAGTTCAGTCCCTCTATTATTGTGCACCTCTGCTGAATCAATCCCGCATCTGCTGAATCAATCTCGCGTCTGCCGGCCAGGAATCGAAGGTTAGGGTTTATCTTCCTCAATTATTATGGTTTATTGTTGAAATGTGATACTAATCAGCCATCATTTACAATGTCAGACCCACTTCAGTAACAAGCAATCGAACCCTAGCTCCTCACTTCAGCAATCGAACCTAGCTCCTCATTTCAGTAAGTTCAGTCGAACCCTAGCTCGTCACTTCACTTCACATAGATTGTATGGCTGGTTGCTTGATGAGTTTCTTGTACACTTTTTTGAGGTTTTATTTTAAGGTTTCACATGTTTTTGTTTTGTATCAGCAGAAATTTTGGATACAAATAATCTCTTGATGTGTGTTGTAAATTGATTGAATTTATTTTGAGTGTAACTACATCAAATAATAGCAATTAAACTAAGTTCAATTGCTTTTCCAACAACCTAAGCACGTATGTCCACTAATAATTGACTTTTGTTTGATGAAATAGTGTTGAATATGTTTGGATTAGAAGATTGTTACTATTGATCTAGAAATTAGATTTTAGTTCTTTTTTTAGTACTGTTTGTTTATGCATCAACTAATTTAGGGATGAGATAATACACTGGCACAGGTTTCTTTTACTGTGTGCTTGGTCTTTGATTTGGAATTGGGTGTAATTATGGTAAATAAGGATTATATATCTTATTTAGACTTCATTAATTGAGTTCAAAATCCACATGGTCATGTTTACAAGTCAAAACCAAGTAATTAAAATGGTTAAAATATACAAAAAGACATAAAGATTTGTAAACGGGTTCATAAGGGTTGTTTGATTCATAATTATAATATGTGAATGTAGACTCGCTTGGTAGGTGAACTCCTTACTTAGCACTGAATCTGAATTTGTTTGATATGCAAAGGAAGTAGCCTACTTTTATATTGATTTACTTAATGTGTATGGCTTTAGTGTAGCAGGACTTTCTATAATGTAAGAAAAATATGTGGTTTTGCCTTATCTTTGACCAAATTCATCATGTAATTTTAAGTTTATTATTTGATATATGAATAGGAATGGATGGTAAATGAATAAGAAAAAAAAAAAATACTAATCTGGGATTTGTTTAAATGGGTGTATAGACAATAATACTTAGATTAAAATAATATATGAGAACTCTTAGCAAGTATGTCATGATTTTTAAGCTCCAGTACACTTTCAACAGCAATGTCCAACGGAATCATTTGTAATCAAATTTAATATAAGATTTTTTTTAAAGATTTATCCATGTTTATCTAACTAGCATTTTTTGTGTTTTTTTCTATTTTATTATATAGTCTATATATATTTAGAATTAATATTTCTTCACTTGAGTTTAAATGACACTAGTTGTATTTTGTAGCGCGCGTTGCGCGCTAGCAATGGGGTATTCAACACACATTTGCAAAAGGCTTTCATACAAACTAAAAAAGTGAGCGTAAGACATAAACGGCCATTTCTACATATCACCAAAAAGCGGCCAGTATGTAACTTTTACAGTGAGGCTGCATATATATTAGGTTTGCTGATGCAGTTATATTAGTTTTGAATGTAGATGCAAAAGGAGTCATGTCTTCTTTTTGCCTCTGCGCGCTGATATGCCTCGAGGATCTTCGGTTTCTGCACTAATATAGTTTAGGCGATTCAAAAGAATCGCCTAAACTGTATTAGTTTTGGCGTTTTCTTAGGAAACGCCAAAACTAATACAGTTTAGGCGTTTCAAAAGAATCGCCAAAACTAATACGCCAAAACTAATACAGTTTAGGCGTTTCAAAAGAATCGCCAAAACTATATTAGTTTAGGCGTTTATTTCGAATCGCCAAAACTAATACAGTTTAGGCGTTTCCAAAGAACCGCCAAAACTATATTAGTTTAGGCGTTTCTTTGGAATCGCCAAAACTATATAGTTTAGGCGTTTAAAAAAACCCGCCAAAACTATATTAGTTTAGGCGATTGAAAAAAGATCAATAACCCCAACAACACATGACAACAAAACATGAGACAACAAAATCAACCCCAAGATTTCGTCAAAATCATGCCATGTTGTTACAACAAACTATACATAACAAACAAAAGTCATAACAAAGAAACGCAAAATACATAAAAGAATTATGTAACAGAGCATACCGACATACACAACCACATCCCTATTAGGTATGTATTTTACCATTGTATACTATCCAACATTTTAACTGTTGGCTGCTGTTTGTAACTTTGTTTTCATGGATTAATCATTAATGTATGTTCCTTGACGTAAAATGTTTATTGAATACATGTGGCCTTATGTTGACAAGGTATATTAGTAACACTAATTATGTCTTCATTTGTCTTTTGGGCTTGAGTTTGGTTGGAAAGTTAGATGAAAAGTTGTTAGTGAAAGGTACAATTACTAAATCATATACTAATTACTGGTAACACTATACATTCAAGCTCATGTTCTTACTGGTGTGCAACATGTGAGTTTTGATTAATTGATGTTTATTTCATTCACTAAATTTCTGATTTAGGGCGTTTTTGCAGCTTTAGTTTCCTTTGGGTTTTTCGCTGGTTTTGCGAGTTATTACAGGTGATATTGGCGTCTTTGGTTTTTGTAAATAGGTAGTTTTTCAGTTCATTATTTTTATATTGAATTGTCTATAGCATGCAATTGTTGATGCTAACAATATAACAACAGACTGCGCAACGATCTAATATAGTACCCATGTGTTTTACTTGTTGTATAGTCATAACTTCTCCCTTTACCAAAATTTACTTTGAGCTAGCTCACATGCCTAATCGAGCTTTTATCAGGTTCAAAAAGAAAGAATTTCATGCTGACACAAGTTGAGGCAGTAGTTAAGATTGAGGAAGACAAAAGATTATTTCAGATGGAAAGAGATATATTGCAGGGAGAAATCGCATGTCTTGAAGCTGCTGAGGTAGGTGATTGTGATCCTCATTATCATGATGCTCTGGGCCTCTTTTTAGCCATCTGCTAATTTGTTTAATCAAACCTCTATACAAGTTTCAGATTTGGAGACAAAACACTAAAAAGAGATTGAATTATAAAGAAAAATGCCTTAATGCGCACAACTACCGGTTAGATCATGACGTCAGGCTCTAACAGAGATGTCAGGCCTCTTCTTGACAAAAATCTTGGTTCTAATCAACCAGAGTTAAAGAAAGATGATTCCAAGAAAAAGTGGCGAGGGACCATGCACGCAAGTACCAGTTAGATGTTCTTGAACAAGCCAGAAGCAACAATATTATAGCTTTTTTAGAGACAGGGGTAGGGAAGACTCTTATTGTTTTACTCCTTATAAAAATCATGCATCTTGATTTGAATAAACAAGGCAGGAAGATGTTGGCTGTCTTTTTGGTTCCAAAGTGCCGCTTGTTTATCAGGTAATTATTTATTTCTTACACAACTTGATAGATATGTACCTTTAATTTCTAAGTTGCAACTCATGTTCTCAAGTTTATGTTATCCCAATCACATGTGTAGCAAGCAGAAGTTATCCGTGAGCGAACAAGCTTGAAATATTGGATAATGTAAGTTGATCGAGTCAGATTATTGTCACCCTTGTTTTCTTAAAACTAATTTCATCACGAACTTTAACCTTTAATCTTATTAATTTAATTGTTGTCTCAGGTTGGGAGATGAGTAGATGCTTACACGGATGCGGATATTGATGTTATTCGTGAAGAATGGTCAAGTTATGCTGGCATCTTCATTTTCAAGTGATCCGTATGTTTAGGTCTAGATGAACGTAATGTATTGACACAATATTTTTGTAACCGTTTAATACTCGTGGTAGGATTCGGCAAATGCTTATATTATGAGTATTTTGGTGGTATATGTAATATATGCATTTTATTATAAAAGTTATTGATTTTGTTATTATAAATACAAATATAAATCCAGGGTTTTAGTAATTTTGCAAAAAAAAATATTTTAGGTAAAAAAAGCATGACACGCAAAACGAGTGTCATAAAAGTGTGTTGTAAATGCATGTCAAGAAAGAGTGTCATAAACGCGTGTCAAAAAAGAGTGTCATAAATGTGTGTCATTAAAGAGTGTCATGAACGCGTGTCATTTAAAGATGACACGCGCTTGCATGTCATAAAAATTTAATGACATGTTCTTCCTTGACACTTTGCTGTGTGTCATAAACACCCTTTTATGACGCGCAATGCGCGTCAAGATAGGGGTATTTTTCTAGTAGTGTTTCAAATTTTTTGTTGAAATCTTCTCAATGGATCTTCATATGAAAATTGATAGTTTTGTTTGTGATCTCAATCCATCCAAAGATATCTGGTTTCTCAAGGTTCGTATCATATGAAAATGGAAAGAAAGTTTTAAGATAGAAATAATATTGATTTATGTGCAGGTAATGTAATTTTTATCAGAGGTTATTTTATATGTTATTATTCATGATATTAATATAAATATTGTTTCTGTCATGTTTTTCGTTTAATTTATGTTATGTTATTTAAGTTCTTTCGTTGATGTTTAGTGAAAAGAAAGTTTTAAGATCGAAATGGTATTGTTTGATGAGTAGGTAATGTAATTTTTCTCTAAGGTTATTTTATGTTATTATTGATGATATAAAATATAAATTTTGTTTGTGTCATGTTTTTCCTTTACCTTATTTTGTTTAAGCTGTTGTTTTTTATCTTTATATTTTATTTTATATTTATTTTAAGGGTGATAAGATTCAGACCTTCATAAAGAGTCATTTGATCCACCTTTTTGACCATCAACTTGAAGAGGATGATGTCGTTATTCTATATAAGTTTGGTGTTGGTGAAAACAAGGATCCATACAAAGTTGTAGCACATGATTATAAGATCAACTTCTTTCGTTGTACTACTGTTAGCCGCATTGTTGGCAAGGTGTTGAGTATGGATTTAATTTCATTGCTTTTAAAGATATTCTTAAAGACAAAGCCAAAGAACTTTTATCTGTTGGTTTGTTTCTTAATTTAAATTTAATACTTAGTATATTAAAATTTTTGGTTTCATATTTTCAATTATATACACGTTTTGTAGATGTTGCCGGTGGTCTCATTTGGCATGGAGGTCTGGATGTGTTTGGACGACCTCCAAAAGAAACTAAAAAGATGAATTTTGAAATTCAAGATTTGGAGTAAGCGTTTCCCTTTTTGTTGTTTGTAAATTATTCTTGTTACTTTCATTTTGGCTTTAAATTATTGTTGTTTACTTTCATTATTTAATTTCTATATTTTTTTATAATATATTTATCTATGTTTGTGTATTGATTTTATGTAGTGATACGATATTGCGATGTACTATGTGGAATTTTTTATGCAGAACAGTTTAACAAATTCATCTCTCAAAACGCTGGTAATAACCATATAATGGTTGTTATACAGCATGGCAAGGTTAAGGAGTCCAAAGGTAATTTATTTTAAACTGTTGTTATTAATACTTTGTCAGTTCATTGTGGTTTAATAGATGCATATGTATATGTATATATTTAGATCAATTTATAGTTGAAAGTGACAATTTTGGAACTCGGATGTTTCTGAATATAGATTTAACTGAGGTGAAGGGGTTAAGAAGGAGGTACAGTGTCGTTTTTTATTGATTTATAATTAAATTAGAAAATTTTGAGTTCTTTTATTAATTCGAGCTATTTTTTTAGTCTTATATTGAAGCATGGACAAGATGCTGCTTCTACTTCTCAAACATTACCTTCCGAACACTTTGTTTACCCATTGCTTCAGGAATTCATTGTTGGTTGTGAGTATAAACATGTTTTCGAGCTTATGGAGATTGATATGGTTATATTATTTTTTAATTATGATTAATATTTGTTCTTCATATTACAACTTTTTTTCTTAAGTAATAACTTATATATTTTAATTTTTTGGCAGTCGATGTCTTGTGTTGTAGTTGCGACAATAAAAATTGTTCAAGAAGGATATGGTTGATTTTATGATGCGTGTTGCAGATGTTTAGGTAATGTGATTAGTAAATCAGAATTGTTACAGCTTCATGAAAATGTTACTGAAGAAACTCTCAAACTGCCTGCTTCTGCGTTGTTTTGTTCGAAGTGTGTATGTCTTTGTACCTGCATTGCTACAATGTGATTAGATCTAATTAATTATAATTTTTTTAACATAAGATTATTGCTTTTAATGATTAGTATATATGTTTTTAGATAACTTTTTCGTCTATCTGTTTTTGGTTCAAGGTGCATGTCAGGGTTCAGGATGAGACTGGTACTGTATCCTTTGTGCTGTTTGACCGAGATGTTAGGAGAGTTGTCGGATCTTCTGCAAGTTGTATAAGAGAAAAGCAGTTGAAACTTGGTGATAGTGAAAGTTTGCCTCAAGAATTGTTTCGCTTGCTTGATAAGATGCGGCTTTTTAAAATTGATGTTTCTGAATACAATCTTTCAAACGACTCCCATGTTTACACAGTATTGAAAATATGTGATAATCCAGTCATAATTTCTGAGTTAATTGCCGTTAATAGTAATGCATATTGTAATGTGGATGAGGTATTAAGTTAAAACCGTTTTTAAGAATTGCTTATTATCTTTTAGCTTTGAATGCTGTCTCAACAGTTAAATTTTGTATTTTTGTTTTGTATGTACAATCTTTAGGCCAGTCAAGCAGATTTCGAATTCAAATCTTTTAACCAATCAGAGTCCGAGCAGGGTGGTAGTCAACTGATGTTAAAGGTGTGTATGTTTTTCTATAAGTTTATTAAGTTGTTTGTGAAGCTTTTGTTTCTATTTAACAGATAATTATTTGTTTTTGTCAATTGTTTGAAGGATGTTGTGTCTGTTACGGGTGACTCGTCTGCTGTCGATGCTGTAATGGATTGTACTATAACTCCCAATGGAAAAATAAGTTTTGAAGATTTTGGTAAACTAAACGTTAGTGACCTATCCTCTACATGCAAAGGACCCCGGAAGAAGCGATGTAAACCTAAGAGTTATCAACTTTTTGAGTAAATGTGTATTTAGTAGACAAGAATTTATTTTTTATATTATTATTGTATTAAACTTTTTTGTATATCAGTTTGAATTGAACTATATTATGCTGATTTTACATACTTTTTAGAAACCTTACTTTTCAGTATCGATAGTCTGTTAAGTAATATCTGTTTTGATGAATTTCCTATTATTCAAAGACTGTTGTACCATAATGCGAAATTATCAAATATAACTGCTACTCAGTATCATCAGAAATATAACATATTGTATTTAAACAGATCTTATATTCATTGTCAGTCAATATCATTAGAAATATAACAGATGCTATTTAAACATATGTTATCTAAATTGTCATTGTTTACCATCTATTGGGCTATCAAATGTTAAGTATTCAACAAACTGTTGTTATTAGGCTATTCCTTTTCTTTTGTTGATTCCGATGGATTACTTTGCTCGATCATTTCCCCCAATCTGTCTGTCATAAGATCATCTATTGAGAACAGAGTTTTTTGTTTTTTGTTGTTTCGAGCTGGTTGGTCTTCATCATCATAATTTGGCTTTGGTGGCAGAGTTGGATCAACTTTCCTTCGTTCCTCAAGCTGTTTGTAATAATCCATCAGTGTTGATTCCTTCCAGTGAGAAACTTGTGACATCTCTCCATAACCAACATCCACCAACTCCTGTCTTATTCTTTTTAACTTTAAAAATCTTGAGTATTCTTCTAAAACTGCTTATTTACTTAGTAAATCCTGGTATATTAGTTGCGTTTCCTTGTTATCTTTTCCTACACTTCTCTGCTTTAAAAGGATGTTAGCCTGTTTGTCTTTCAACTCCATATACTTCTTAAATTCAAAGGCTTTTGAAAACCTTCAAGAGACTTGAAAGACCGTGACAATGGATCATCTTTTGAGTAGAAAGAGTCTATCTCAGGTTTGACTGAGTCTAAGTCAAGGACAAGTTCTGAAAGGCCTTCTGGTACTCTGAAGATACATGCTTGATCTGTGGTTGCCACATTACTTTGCACATTTTCAATTGGAACAGATGTTGTTTCGATTGGTGTTTGGGCTAGTAATTTTGTGGTTTCTTGGTTATTAGTGTTTATAGGGAATGCTAGGTTTTCTTTTGCATGTCTTCTATGTACTTTTCTTCTTTTTGAGCAGCCTATATCATCCTCTTTCATTGGCAGCTCTTTTCTTTGTTTAATCAATGCGGCAGCTTTGGCTTCTCGCTCCTTTTTCGCTTTCAACTTATTTAACAGCTCTGTATCTGCCTTTTGGTTTGCACTTTCATCAACTCTCTTCTCTAAAGCCACTGTAGATTGATGCTCAACAGTGCTTATGACTAGAACAAATCCTTGATTACCAGTTGTTTGCACATTAGAAGGGTTTGATGTCTTTGTTTCTGCTCTCTTGTCAGGTGGCAGGTTTATTAATTTCTCCTGGCTTTTCTTCTTCTTTTCGGCATCATTGTTATTTTCTGAATCTTCTTCATAAATTGTTGTTGGGGCAGAGCCAGTGGTCTGGAGAAGATGGTTTTTGATGGCCTTGATGTCAGCTTGAGTATCTTTGTATCTAGCATCCACCATATTTCTTATCAATGCCATGTAAGAGTTATGATTAAGATCTGCCATTTCTCTGTGAGTTTGGATAATTAGGACGACGAATTTCCATATCTTACTGGCAATAGATGCTGGTATGCCATTGTAAAAGTCAATCATTGCTTCCATTGAAGATTCAAGTTTGTTGACCGTTTCGACCCGACGGGGCCCGGTAGCGACCCGAACCGTTTCGAAACGGTCCGGGTTATTTTTCAGCCCGATAGGGTCTAACCGGTCCGGTTCAAAATGAAATACTTCAGATCCCCTAAACTTTTATATTTAAGTTTATTTTTGTTTTTTTTAATTTTTTTTATTTACTTTTTAATTTTTTTATTGCTATTTTAATTTTTTAAAAAATTTTTAATTTATTTTAATGTGAACCTATCTTAATCCAAACCATCCATACCCAAACCCATCCGTACCCAAACCCATCCTGACCCAACCCATCCTAACCCATTTTTTTAATCTACCCATCTTGACCCATACCCATCCTAACCCAAACCCATCCTGACCCAACAACCAAACCCACCCAACCTACCCATTTTGCCACCCATAATTTATATTGGACTGTATAATCTATTTGTTTAATGAACGTTTGTAAGTAACTTCATTCGAGCTCTTAATTTCAATAGTTATCAAAGTTTATTTATTTCTTCTACAATACTATTTTTTTATTTATAATTTATAATTATGTAAATTTGTATTGAAAGTATGAGCTTTAGTGATGTTTCTTATAAATTTGTATTGATACTTAATATTTTGATCGTATTTTTTTTAAATAAACATATATTTTTTTTCCTTCCAAGACAAATAAAATTATATCAAAATAGCGGGCAGATGGGCAACAAGCTGCGCTGCCACCCCTTTCTGATTAGCAAATCCTAATCTACTAAAAACGTAACCCTGCTCACCCGGAGCCGAGACACTACTAGAATATTAATTAAAATAAACTACGTAAGTTAATGTTTTAAAAAAAAAATACTTTAAAGTTAAAGACTTTAATTATGAAGTTGGAATTATTTATGTAATTATACCTTATAGTGTTATTTTAATAACATTTAATTCTGTAATAAATGATTTTGCTACAGTTCAAATGTATAATTGAAAATTAAATTTTTAAATAAATTGTTTATTCACTCTATAAATGGAAGTCAAATATCAATGATCATTTCTCAATCTTATATGCCTTCAACTTTTTTCAATTTCAAACTCTGTATCACTTAGTTATAATGATATTACAATCAAATTTCCTTCCATCAATATTCTAAAAGATTCTTACAATCAAAGGAAAAACCATTATTAACAATCCATCCGCAGTGAACTTCAGATTGTTGTATTTTGAAGATTCTTACAGTCAAAGAAAAACATCAATCTATTAGTACTACATGCACATCCTATTTATGAAGTTTACGGTGGGATCTTAATGTAGGTCCTTTGAATGGATCGATTACAAGCCAGATCAGATCTATCAAGGTGCGGAATCCCTTGATAGATGTTTATGCAAACTAAGAATCAATACGAACGAAGAACACGATGAATAATATAAAACCGGCTTGCCTATTGATAATATTTCAGTGGGAACAAATATCAATTACAAGCTTGCCAACCAAAAACTCTTAACCCTAGCCTACACCCCATGCACCTATATATAGTGCATGGGCTGAACGAAGAAGCCCACCTCAAAGATGCCTTTTTCTATCTTCTCCTTGAGGAGAAGATGGCCTAACTTCTCCTTCAGGAGAAGATGGAAAAGATTCATTTTTCTATCTTCTCCTTCAGGAGAAAGGAGAAGATACTCAAAGGTATCTTTTCCTAAGCTATCTTCGTTCATCAACAATGTTAGCTAGGATTCAAACAAAAGACTATCATACTTGACTTATAACTCCGTCAAGTATGTTACAATTAAACTATCAACCAACACTAAAACGATACTAATCTAGAGAAGCATTTGTCACACAAACATGCACTAACAAACTCCCCCTTGACGAATGCTCTCTAGATCTTCAACCTCCTGCAGTCTTCAATCTTCAAAATAATCTGAAATAATCTCAACTTCTTCCAAATCATACATATCTTCACTGTCTAATTCTTCAGAAAGTAATCTAGTCTCTTTGAGGTTTTCAATTGCATCTTCAAAGTCAAGTAAACTCTCAAAGGTAAACTCATCGAACCTTAGAAACAACTCCTCGAGTAAATCAGTAGATCTAAAAGAATCTGCAAGTTGAGGCATATCCTCAACAGGCCTCTTCCCTGGATCACTAGCACCAGTAACTTCTACTACAGTACCCGACTCCCCCTGAGTAGTAGCTTGCACACCAAATGTTGTTGAAGCACTTGGAGGCTCACACCCTACAGAGCGGTTAGGATCATTGTCGGGATCATCATCAATTCATCACCCTTACACGTCACATTCTCCCCCTGAGCCTGCAATTGCTTCATCAACTCAGCAGTCTGTTGAAGAAGTGTCTGTATCAAAGCTCTATCTTTTGCCTGTAAGTGGTGATTGTTGTGGTACGGTGACTGCTAAGGTTGCTGATGGCATCTGTGAGCTTGACTCACGAAAAACTACTCCTCCTCTCTTCTTCTGACGAGTCCGGAGAGGTGGAACATCATCATCACCATCATCATCATAATCTTCTGGTTGATAGTCTTTGCCAGTCTCATCATCATCTTTCTTCCGTTTCTCCCCCACATTGTCAGTAGGAGGTTCCAACCTCTGTGGTGAGTCTGCAACAATCTCAGTTTCCAAACATTAACAAAACAACTTAAACATTCAATAATTAAAATTGGGCCTGATGGTTTGAAAACAATTTTTGAATAACAACTTAACCCAACATATTTCAGAACTGGGCCTTGAATATAAATCCATGCCTAAAAAGTTCCAGTTTTTAGTAATTTGTAACAAAGCAATGACTTGGCTTTTGAGAAAATTTGGTGTGTACGAAAACGAGACGTTTTCCCGAACAGTACGAGTACTCCCTTAAATGACCATTTCCCGTGCATTAAGACCTGAAGTGGAAAAATAGAAAATATTTTTGTGGTTTTTGAATATTTACGTAATAAAAAAATAATAAAATTTAAAAAGTAAACACTCTATTTTTGTTGAGATGTCACCGGCGAAAAGATCATATCAGCTAGAACAAGACTGAACACACGAGTTAGAATAATTAAGGGTAAATTATTATAAGCACAGTCGCAGTCCAAGGCGATTACCAGTATATTGATCCACTTAAACAAACTTACATCATTGTCTTCAAAGCCTCACTGTACTTATTACGATTTTGAGCATTTGACTATGAGTTCTGGGTGTCCCACAACATGACATACCCCCGCGATCAAGGTATGCACAAAGCTTCATCGTAACAGGTGAGTATATTGCTGGTATCCGTATAATTTACAAGGTACGAGACACACGGGTGTACAGGTCAGCATATTTCTGGATGCAGCAAAGTGACCGGTGTGTTCTCAACCAGGGTTATGGCAAATACCAGTTTGGTACGAATTTTATCTTTTAGCTTTTTGAAATAGCCGTTTAGTATATAGGGTTTTGGCATTTATCCTTTGGATTTGCTCTTTTAAGATATCCTGGCTGTGCCTAGGTCAGCATATATCTGCATGCAGCAGAAGGACAGCCAGGTTATCCCTGGATAGATCAACAATATAAAGACCCGAAACCTCTGATTTTGGCAATCTATCAACGCAAGAATTAAGATCATAAGATCGTACGCCGATGTTATGTTCCCCACATGTACCACAAACCTGTTATATTATTAGTATTATAATATGGGCCGAGTACGCGTTGTAAGTCTGCTTACTGGTGTATCACATGATGGAGCTGCGGTCGCACTTAGCAGTTTAGGTTCTCTGTTCTATTTTAAGTGCGACAGTCAAGCAGCTGATGTACTATCATATCCTTTCTTTTACATAGTGACAACTCGCGTTTTTTTTTTTTTGAAATTTTTTTTTACAAAATCTTCAGAAACTTATGGAAAACGTAAAATCATTCAGGATTCCTCATCCCGTTCAGTTGCACCAACAGTTCAAAACGAGCCCTGTCAAATGCCTTGGTGTAAAGGTCTGCCAAATTATCTTTCGTGTCAACTTTTTCTAAATGAATCATTCTCTTTTCAAAGCAATCTCTTATAAAGTGATGTCTGATATGAATATGTTTTGTTTTAGAAAAGTTGGTTGGGTTTTCAGTGATGGATATGGTAGATTTGTTATCAATCATAATGGGAGTATTTTGAAAATTCAAACCGTAATCCCGCATTTGTTGCTGTATCCACAAAACCTGTGAACAACAGCTGCCAGCTGCAACATATTCAGCCTCGCATGAGGACACCGCTATAGAAGTCTGCTTTTTGCATTGCCAGGATATGAGTCTCCCCCAAGTAATTGGCATCCACCAGTCGTCGATTTTCTGTTCTAGTTGCATCCTCCGTAGTCTCAGTCGGTGTACGATAAGAGATCTAATCCACCATCTGATGGATACCAGCGACCTAATTTGGGTTTCCCCTTAAGGTATCTCATTATCCGTTTGACCGCAATCATATGTGACTCCTTTGGATCCGCCTGAAATCTGGCACAAAGACATACTAGAAACATAATGTCAGGTCTAGAAGTAGTAAGATACATGAGTGAACCAATCATTGCACGATACTCTGTGGGGTCGACATATTTGTCGCTTTCAGTATCTGGACCGAGACCTTGATTAACCGGTAGAGGAGTATAGTAAGGTGTGCAATCTTTCATCTTGAAACGAGTCAGGATGTCATGCACATACTTAGTTTGATGGATGAAAATTCCATCTGCCTTCTGATCCACCTGTAGACCAAGAAAGAACTTTAACTCCCCCATAGCACTCATTTCGAATTTCCTTTTCATGACCTGCTCGAATTCCTTGCATAAGTCTTCATCTGGTGACCCGAAGATGATGTCATCAACGTACACCTGTACCAGCAGAAAATTTTCTCCTTTTCTCCGAATGAAAAGTGTACTGTCAATCTTTCCTCTCTTAAAGCCATTGTTCAAGAGGTAAGAGGACAATGTCTCATACCATGCCCTAGGTGCCTGATGAAGTCCATAAAGGGCCTTGTCAAGTTTGTAGACCCGATCTGGATATTCTGGATCATTGAACCCCGGTGGTTGTGAGACATACACCAGCTCTTGGACTTTTCCGTACAGAAAGGCGCTTTTAACGTCTAACTGATAAACTTTAAATCCTTTGTGAGACGCGAATGCCAGAAACAAGCGAATTGCTTCTAGCCTAGCAACTGATGCAAACACTTCATTGAAGTCTATCCCTTCCTGTTGATTAAACCCTTTTACCACAAGACGAGCCTTATTCCTGACCACTACACCATTGTCATCTTTCTTGTTTCAAAAAACCCATTTGGTGCCAATTTCCTGTGCACCACGAGGTAGATCAACCAACTCCTAGACTTTGGGCTTCCTAAACTGAGAGAGCTCTTCTTGCATAGCTTCTACCCACACATTGTCCCGAAGAGCCAATTGATAACTCTTAGGTTCAATTTGCGAGATAAAGCACTTCAAGCATTTGTTCACAATCCCTGAATCAACAATTCTTGCATACCTGCAGTTGGCATTAGCAAAACTTCTCCGAGTCTGAATACCCGCATTGGGATCCCCCAGTATGAAGTTAACTGGATGAACCCTATTTGGGCGTGTTGAAATTATAGTGTCTACCGGCATATCTTCATCTAAATTGGAGCCAATATCTCCTGCAGCCACTTCATCATCAGTAGAATCTATCCCAAATGGATTCGTGAAAGGTTCTTCTTCGGTTTCAGTGACCTCTGGTGTGGAAGAAGACTGGCTGTTTCCCGAAGAGCTGGTACTTGCATCTGTCTTGGTCTTTTCTGCAGAAATCTGGACTATTGAACGAGGTGAAACAAAGTCATCATCTTCCTCATCAACAATCACTAGTTCTTCTTCCTGTGGTTCTGCATTAAAGGTATGAGGAACATTAAAAGACTTAAAAACAGAGTCATAATCGAACATCCAACTTGGTTCCTGTGCACTATCTGGTGGTGAGTAACTTGTTATTTCAATATTAAAAGCAATTTCAACCACACCCTTTGATTTATTCCAAACACGCTTGTTTGGTGAGCCTGGGACATAACCAAGGAAGAATCCTTTGTCTGCCACCTCACCAAATTTTGGTTGGTTTTTATTTTTCAGAATAGTGCAAGGCATTCCAAATGGCTCAAAATCATTGATGTTGGGTTTATGACCGTTTAAGAGTTCATAACACGTTTTATTGTGTTTCTTAACGGTCAAAACCCTATTCAAGACGTAACATGCTGTGTTCACAGCCTCCCCCCAAAAATGAACGGGAAGCTTAGAGTCAGCTAGCATGGTTCGAGCAGATTCAATCAAAGTCCCGTTTTTCCTCTCAGCGACTCCATTTTGTTGAGGCTCATAGGGAGCACTGAATTGATGTTCAATTCCTTTGCGAATGCAAAAGATTGAAAATGTGTTGTTCTTGAACTCCGAGCCATTGTCGCTTCTGATCCTCTTCAGTGTGGTGTTGAACAGATTCTCTGCTTGAAGAATGAAATTCGTCAAGATTTCAGCAGTTTCATCCTTCGTACCTAAGAAAAACACCCACGAGAATCTAGAAAAATCATCAGTAATCACAAGGCAATAAAGTTTTCCACCAATGCTCCTAACGTTCACTGGACCGAAAAGATCAATGTGAAGCAATTCAAAAGGAGCAGAAATAGAATTAACAGTTTTTGGGTGATGAGGCTTCTTGTGTTGCTTTCCCTTTTTACAAGGGACACATTTGTCCTCAATCCCAAAACTTTTTAAAGGAACACCCGTTACCAAACCGTGTTTTACAATGTAGTTTAGTTTCCTGAAATGGATGTGTCCCATCTTTCTATGCCAAAGTAGTGAGTCTGATGCAGATGCTTTGGACAATAAACATGTAGTCTCCGTTGAAGAATCGTCATGCATGCTCATATCCATGATATACGTGTCGTTTCTTCTAGGAGCCCTCATAATTATCCACTCTTTTGGAATTACTACTCCTGGTTTCAACACTAAAGCTTCATTCTTGGTGAAGTGAACCGAATGCCCCTTGTCGCAGATTTTTGAGACACTCATAAGATTGTGTTTGAGCTCCTCTACATAGTTCACTCCTTCTAGGGTGATCTTGCCATTAGTGACCTTCCCCTTTCCTGAGATGCGCCCGCCTTTGGCGCCAGCAAAGTTTACAAAACCTCCATTACATTTCATAAATTCGATCAACAATCTCAACTCCCCTGTCATATGCCTGGAGCAGCCGCTATCAACATACCACCAGTTGATAACCCTCCTCAGCAGCTCCTGCATTCACAAAGAGGATTAGTTAGAGTAGGGGACCCAAGCTGTGAAAGTCTTGGGTCGTCCCATTTCATCAACAACAGTAAACTCCCTCCAGTATCCATCACTCCCCACTAGAGTCCTGGATCTTGGTGGGCTGTTTCTGTTCATTTGGTCAAATTTCCTGTAGGGCCTTTGAGTCTGAGAATTGTGATATCCTCTTTGATTCACTGGCCCGTTATTGGTATTTTGAGGATAACTCCCTCTGTTGGAGTATCCCGGATTGTAATTATTTCTAGAAAAATGTTGGTTATTTGAATACGGTCTATCCCTATAACCATTTTGATTATTGTAATTATTCACAGAATTAAATTTGTCACCTTTTGGACTTTGGTGACGATGTTGCCTATGTGGTGGTTGGTATTTGTTGGCATTAACAGGAGGTGCCAGCTTTGGAGGAACAGCACTAGAAGTGCTTGCCTGGCCAACACTCACCTGTCTAGGGACAAACGCAGGCTTTTCAAAATTTTTGTTAACTGGTCGTTTGCCTGGATCCCTAGACCCACCATCATGTTCCTTCTCTAATTGCCTTTGCAAAGATTTCTTTGCAGAGTTGCTCACTTCTTTCCTGCTTTCGGATTTAGCAGGAATCTCACCTTTCTTTGCATCAGTTGATGCAGTGTTGTCCCTCTTTTTGACAGTACACATGCTAGCTACATGACCCTTTTTATGACATTTAAAACAAGATCGCTTCTCAAGGGGCTTTTTGTACTGTCCCCTTGAAGTCGATCCCTCATTGCTAGCAGATTTAGGTGAAGTGTTACCAGAACATTCAGCATTACCCTGTTTGATTTCTTCTGTTTTGGCTTCGCCTTGTTTAACAAATTTAGGATTTTTCAAAATAATTTTTGGTTCAGCCTTATTGGGTTGGGTCTTTGATTCAGTTGGGTTAGTTTTAACTGGATTAGTTTTATTAACCCCCGACCCAGTACTGTTCTTGAAGACTTCACTTATTTCTTCATCCTCAGACACACTGGATGAACTACCACTCTCAGTACTGTTCTCATTTTCACTCACATCAACTTTCTTCTCATCTATCTTAGGCTTACAGATTTCTTCATTTACCTCCTTCTCAGTTGGTAGAAACGTATAGTTTCTTGTTAGAGGAGGAGGCACATCTTGGTAACCTAAGCCACCATTTTCATCAATAAACTTCTTGGTGTCTCTTCCAGAGTCTATTAGAGCACTTATAAGATATTTTGAGCTGCGAACTTGATCTATTTGCCTGTTCAGATCGATTACCTTAATCTTAAGTTGGTCTATTTCAGCATTTTTCTTAGCGATTTCTTCTTGTTTATCAACTAGAGCCAACTGTGTTAGATTCAGATAATATATCTTTTCACTAAGAGTGTATTTAAGTTCTTTTAGATCTTTCTTAGCAGCTGTAAGAGAAGTTTTTAGATTCCCTTCTCTAATCTTACTGCATATGTTAAACTTCTTTTCTTTATCTAGAAGCACAACTAATGATTTATTATGCTCAGCTACATTATCATTTTCTTTCACAAGTAACAATATACGCTCAGCATAATCAACACATTTATTACAAGCTTCTACAACTAGAGGTAGAGGAAGGAGTACCTTTTTCTCATTGGAGGACAAGTCTGCCATGTAAGCCATGAATTCTTTAGCAGACATACCCTTAGTTGGTGCTGTCAGATCCAGCACCTGTGCAGTTGACTCCTTAACTTCTTCCTCTTCAATCTTGGTTGCCTCAGCCTCTTCAGTTGTACTTTCTTTCTCTTCAGTTTCGACACCAGATTCTCCATCACTTTCAGACTTTTCTTTCACAATCTCAGCCATGAATGCCTGATTGCTTGATCCATCAGTTCCATCAAGAACACAACTCCAGTCATACGTACCATCAGGTTTTGCTACCATTAGAGCCTTAGGGCTAGTGTTGTTTTGAGATTGCCCCACTGACGAGCTTTGCCGGACAGTATTATTTTAATTTTGGTTCTGGTTCTTTGGTCTGGAGCATTCTCTTGCAAAGTGACCGAAGTTGTAGCAGTTGTAGCATTTCACCTTTGATTTGTCAAATCCGGCTCGACCTCCCACCAGCTTTCTTCCAGTTCTATCCATGAACCTTTTTGCTCTTCTGGAGATCATAGCACGATTCCACTGCAAATCCATTTCTTCTAAGTCATCCGGATCTATTTGATCATAGTCGTTATCAAAAACTGCCGTATCGTTTATCTTCCCTTGTATGTAGTTTTCGTAGGAAGCTACAAAGGAAGACAAAACTGCAAGTTGCTCTTCTGCTGATTTCACACTCATTGGCATAGACTTGCATGACTTGTGATCACATTTGGAGTCAGTGCTCTTTCCCTTGTATTTTCCTGAGGGAATATCCTTCACTTTTGTAGACTCACCTGAAACAGAAACAAAACAAACTTCACCATCAGAGTCCAAAATAATATTTCCTGAGTTATCACCTGAGAAGAATGCAGTTGCATTCCCACTGCTATTGGACGAGTCCTTGGATGTCGGTTTTGCATAGTAAACTCTCGGATCCTGAACCTGATCATATCCGACATCCTTTCTCTGTATGGCCAAGTCATAAGCCCTCAACTTCCCTATCACATCATCAAGAGTAGCATTTTCAAACTCTGGATTCTCTTTTATTAGAAGAGTATAAACCTCCCACTTTGAGGGTAGAGAATCTAGAATTTTTGTACTCAGATCAGCCTCTGTATACGATATACTGTGATTTCCTAATTCAGTCACAAGATGATAAAATCGTGTTATAATTTCCTCAAGAGTTTCTCCTTTCATTCCCCTGAAGACAGCAAATTGCTTCTTTAGTAAATCGGTCTTATTTTTCTTGACATTATCGTTTCCTTCAAATCTTCTCGCGAGAGCATCCCATAATTGTTTTGCCTCATGGTATTTTTTGAAGGTATGAAAAATCTCTTGAGGTAGACTCATTGTGATGGCAGCATGAGCTTTGTTTTCAGCTTCAAACATAAGCTTATCTTCTTCTTCCATATCCTTAAAGGCCACTTCCATAATTCTACCTTCTACATTTCTAGATGGTTTGAAATATCCATCTCTAATGCAAATCCATCCTCTCATCATATAAAACCTTGCCCATTCTTCAAACCTGTCCTTCCACCAATAATAATCGTTAACTGAAATCATTTTAGGTGGTGAGTTTGACTTGCCTACTTCATGGTCCATTTCTAACATCTTGTTTAGAGTTGACATTTTTTTTTTGTTTAATATGAATTAACTTAATTTAAATGTCCAAGATCCAAGTAAAGGTCCAGAGTCCAAGTCCAATTCACACAGTCCAACTTTAGTTTTAACTTACTGTGGAGAAGTAGCGAAGATGCCTTTTTTATTTGTTTATTTATTTTTAATAAATGGCGAAGATGTTGTTCAAGAAGATGCTCTTTTTCTATCTTCTCCTTGAGGAGAAGATGCTGTTCAAGAAGATGCTCTTTTTCTATCTTCTCCTAGAGGAGAAGATGCTGTTCAAGAAGATGCTCTTTGGTCGCTGCTATGTCTAGTTAACTTCTGAACCAAAACAAACTAACCAAAATACCGATTATCACGATAAAATTAAACTATGACTAATTATTTTTGACATTCATTTTCATAGTTTCATAGATATTTTGTTTAATTTTATTTGATAATATTAAATAGATTAGCAGAATTTATTAATCCAGATGATTCAATTTTTGCAAAAATCAAGCTTGAACCGTACAATCGAGCATGAAAGCTCTGATACCAATTGTAGGTCCTTTGAATGGATCGATTACAAGCCAGATCAGATCTATCAAGGAGATGTTTATGCAAACTAAGAATCAATACGAACGAAGAACACGACGAATAATATAAAACCGGCTTGCCTATTGATAATATTTCAGTGGGAACAAATATCAATTACAAGCTTGCCAACCAAAAAATCTTAACCCTAGCCTACACCCCATGCACCTATATATAGTGCATGGGCTGAACGAAGAAGCCCACCTCAAAGATGCCTTTTTCTATCTTCTCCTTGAGGAGAAGATTGCCTAACTTCTCCTTTAGGAGAAGATGGAAAAGATTCCTTTTTCTATCTTCTCCTTTAGGAGAAGATACTCAAAGGTATCTTTTCCTAAGCTATCTTTCTTCATCAACAATGTTAGCTAGGATTCAGACAAAAGACTATCATACTTGACTTATAACTCCGTCAAGTATGTTACAATTAAACTATCAACCAACACAAAAACGATACTAATCTAGAGAAGCATTTGTCACACAAACATGCACTAACACTTAAGCTTCGTGATGTTTAGCTAATCTATTTGATGTATGTTTTTATCATATTTTAATGCAAGTGCAACAGAACTTAAACACTGACGTTCGTTTTGTTTGAGTGTTTGTTTTGAATTCTATGTCAAGAAGATCATTCTTTAGTGTTTTTCTTAGAAGCGTTCTTTTATGTTTATTGGGATTTTTTATTTAGTTTGTTAACTTTGTTGTTGTAAATTTATTAATTGAAATCAAAGTAGTTTTTTAATAATATTTGTATTAAGAAAACCGTTCGTAGTAACAGTGGTTTTCTTTTTAACATCTGTTATCCTAATCGAGAGGTTATCTATCTGTCGGTTTATGTTTCCATTGTTGTAACTCCCTTAACTATTAAATATCTGTTTAGTTTTATTAACTGGTTTCGTGACACAAAAGATGTTACTAAACAGGTTTTTTTTACATCTAAAAAGTTTCTGTAATTTAAGTTTATAATGATACTTTAATTACAAATTTAATCGTGTAATAAAATTATAGTGAAGGTTGTGAAAATTTTCTTCTTTTTACGGGTTATAGAATCTGTTTGTAAATAGTGTTCGAGTTTTGTATTACAACATTTGTTAAAAACTCAACAGATGTTATAAACAGCCAAGAAATTAATGATTACGATTTTGAATTTAGTTTATTAACAATATTATTTTATTATTATTTTTTTGTTGCATTTGTTTTTCTTTTTATAATAAATAAATAATTAATAAATAAATAAAAAGGCCCAAAATAATGATTACGTTTTTGAAGTTACTTAGGGAAGTGTAAGAATTCAATATTTTTCAATTAATGTAAAATTCATAATGCATATACATAAATAATATAATTATATTTATTATTTTTAGTTGTATATATAAGAAAATAAAAACAAGCATTTCATGTCGAATTTACATAAAACAGAAGTAAAACACTAATTACAATATAAAAAATGAGATTAAAACATCACATGTTATATTTGTACAAATGTTGCTAAATAGTATTAGTGGTTTGGCACGAGATTTGATTGTTAAATAAAAAAATAGAATATGAAGAGTTGTTTTACAAATATTAAGATTTTATTTATCAATTTGAAAATGTTTCTGTTTTTTAACTTCATACTGATACTTTAATAACAACTTAAATTGTGTCACAAAAGATGTTCTTACGTTGAGTTTTTTTACGGTTTTTTCCTTCTACAGTTTTTTGACGGTGTTTTCCTTCTACAGATTTTAGTGACAACAGATCTTATAAAATACGTCAGAATAATGATTACGATTTTGAAGTTACTTTATTAACATTTTTATTTTATTATTATTGTTTTTTTGTTATAAAATATATTTTCGTTTTTTTAATTTATAATATAAGTAAAAGAGTTCATATCATTTATAGATTCAAATGAGTATAAATTAAATACTTTTTGTTTTTTCAATAAAAATATTAAAAAAATAATGAAAATGTGTAAATTTGTTGTAATATTTTTTAGTTGTTTAACAATAGTAAAGTAAATTACATCTATCATTAATGATTGTCGTATTTTGTAACTTTCCATCTACTTCCTTTATCTGAATAGTTGTGCTGTTAAAGTTATAAATTCTCGACCCATTGTAATTATAAATTTGAAAAGACTAATACATTGTTTAAATGTATAGTAGTAAATTATTTATAACATTATATTTTATTTTTTGTGCTTGAAAAAAGTAATATTTTTTTTACTGTATAAAAGGCGAGGAATTCGTCATTTCAGTTTGTAAGTTTATTTCTCTTCTTTTATAGGTTAATCAAAACAATGGTCGACATATGCGGCAATATGCATGTTATTTCATTTAAATTTCTTACAAACAGTGTTTTCAAAAATTCTGTTAATCAAGGAAAATGTATTACAAATAAACCTTTGCTAATCAAGTTGGAATTGGTGTTCTCGGAAGATTTTTAAAATTCTTACAATCAAAAGAAAATATTTATATTAGTAAACTGTTTATAACATTATTTTGTTTTTTTTTGTTTTTTTTTTTTTTGCGATTGTAATGGTTTCATGTTTACTTGAAGATTATGAAACAAACGCATGTTGATTAGAGAAATTCAACTAAAAAACTTGAAAACCAATTTTACCAATACTTACTATATTCACCCTATAAATGTGGAGCTGGCAATTCCCAATATTCATTTACCATCTTGAAATTCAATTGATAAAGCTGAAAACTAACTTTAGGAATTGTTAGTGTGACACCCGGCATGTTTAGGTTAACATTTTATAAAACACATAAGTCTACCGTAGCGAAAAACGTTTTCAAACATACTTAACTAGGTCAGTTGAGTCGTTATGATGGTTCCGGGAATCATCGGGAGTCGTTACAATGATCAACGGGATCATTGGGAGTCGGTCCATAACCATGTGAACACGGATTAGTGATTTGTAGAATCGTCGAGTTTAACGCACACACGCGAGTCTTGAGTCCTGGGAATTGGTGATCGGATGGGAACGTGTTAGTTATCATACATTACATGTTTATAATCATTATGTGACTTGTCGGTATGTGAATACGTGCTTACATGTGTTAAAATAGTGTTTAACATGCCAAAAACCCATTTACAGAGGCTGCAGGCGATTAGACACCAGTGACTGGCCTAATCGCCAGTAATATAGGCGATTGGGGGATCCTTAGGGGCGATTGGGGCCTAATCGCTAGTAGGTACATGCGATTAGGAACCCTAATCTCCAAAACTGCTGCGTAATCGCCTGACATGTGCTGAACGACTAGAAACGCCTATAAATACCACCCTTATGTTGTAAAACATCATTTGTGAAACCCTAATACACCCCAAAGCCACCCCACACCTTATTCAACCATTGAACAACGTTTTTGATCAAGAAATCACATTTCCAAGCTTTACACCTCATAATCTCACAATTTCAAGGTGTGTTCTTCATCCCAAACCTTTGTAATGATATTGTTTTGCTCCCTAAAGGTCCAGACCTGGTTTCTAAATATTTGTGTCTTTAAAAACTCATTAAAATCAGTTTCTAAACAAACCCAGACCTCTATTCTTGTTATATGTGATGTATTCATGCAAGATAGGATTTTTATCGTTTAAACATGGTTGTTCTTGTATTATTAATACGTTTCTGATCTAAATGAGTTAATATGATTTTAACCTAGGAGTTTGAAGGTTCATAGATGTGTAATATTGATATTAGGCGTTTTGACCCGTTTGAATGATTATGGAGGATTGATGATGATATGTTGTGTTTTGTTGATTGTTTGAGGTTAGGGTTTACTCTAGGATGATGCTAGAACAGTAGGATATTGTCGGACAACGTCATTATGTGATGAAATCTGGATATATGCTATTTAGGGTAAGTTTTGCATGATGATGTGATGCTTACATGATAGTTATACTATTTTGGGAAAACACTTGCATTCGGGACGGCTAGGATGATGATAAATTGGGGGTTTTTGCTTGAAATAGTTTGATACATGTTTTGGGTGTAACACCCCAACCGATGGCGGAAACATCGGGATGTCACGTATTGATGATTGTTCAGTAGCACATGGTAAATAATAAGTTTCAATAAATGATTTAAATGAACTACATACAATTGTTCTAAAAATTTGTACATCAAAATGAAAAATACTAGCTACGCATCTTCAAGCATTAACTCTAATCTTCGAATAAGCCATAACCTGAAACATGTTAAGTTTGAAAATATTTTGGGTCAACAAAAGTTGGTGAGAATTACATAGGTTTTGATAATTGAATAAAAACTTGTACAATTCGAGTGTCATGGCAAGTCTAGTCCATATGTGAAAACAAAACAATCGGGTAAATCGAGTGCATAATCAAACCTTGTGACTAGAATATTGTGGTCCATCCCATACGCATATGGTTCACTCGTTTTTGTTGCGATAACAATCACCCACGCTACCTACGTAGGAGGTAACGTATCCGGGTGGGGTTGTCAGTCCAATAGATCTATTATTGTGTATCGTTGGCTTGTACGGAGTTAATAATTATGCTAGAATAATTGTGCTTACCATAGTAATGTTTAAGACATAATGCAACATAGAATAACACATAGACAGTTATGTTGAATTGTAAATTGATGTTGTAACTTGTTTCACCCCAAAATAGTGAAATGGTAAAAAGGGGCTATGTAAACTCACCTTAGGTGCTTAATGAGTTTGTGAGTTTTCTTGAGCGTGCAAACACTTAGTAATAATGCCTTGGAAAACTCGGAACTAGCTAGAGGAGATAATGATGGATGAAAACTTTAGTATGTGGGAGATAGGATAATAATGTTTTTTTTTATTTATTGAATGTTATAAAGAGTTGAATGGTAGGCTATTGTATTTATAGTGTAGAACTTGGAGTTGTAATTAGGAACTATTTTGACTAGGCTAGAATTTAGGAACAACTTTGACTTGACTAGAAGACCATATTTACTAACACTTTGACTTGACTTGACTAAGAGACTACGTTTGACTTTTCAGGTTTGACTAAGGGACCTTGAAAGTGTTTAAGTTTAATTGGTTTTAATTAACATCACAAAACACCAAATGGTGTAGTGGTTTGTGTGGTGTGGTTAAGGTTTAGCCCGCCAGGGACTCGGGTTCGAATCCTGGCTCAGGCAAACATTTTTTTTTAACATTTTTAAATCAGAATTTTTAATAAAATCCAATTTAATATTGATTATAAGTCATTATTTAAACAAAAAAATTAATAAAATGGATGGGAAAGATAATGTAAACATGAATCGGATGAATAAACGAGGGAGTTCTATATATATATAAAAAAAATTGTGTGATGTTACATTGGGTTTGATATTGGGTGTTTACACATGTTTCGGATCTGATTTGGAGGGTTAAACGCGCAAAAAGACGTCACAGTGCAGCAGGGGCGATTAGGGAGTCCTAATCGCCTGTACTAAGGGCGATTGGCCCCCAATCGCATGAACTATAGAAGATTGGGAGCCCAATCGCCAGTATGTCTGGCAATTACAACTCTATTCGCCATTTTGACTTTCCTAATCACCAGTTGACTTTTCCTAATTGCATGTTTGATTCCTAATCGCGTGTACTGCTGCTATATGTATATTTTAACTTCCCAAAACACGGTTTGACACTTAGGAACATGTTAGGAACCCCGTGACATGTCTAATAACTTGGTAACACGTGTTCGGACTTGTTTATGCGTTAATTGGGCGTTATGCTAGATAGGGTGAATGTTTGCGCATGCTAAGTGTTTAATTGCATAAGTTGCATGATATCTTGTATGTGGCTAACACGTGGGATGTCGGGTCACCAATGGGATGTCGGGTATTGTCTGGTTTGGTCGGTTTACCGTTTAAACATGTTTTCAACATAAACGGTCACGATCTGGACAATCGGGGACTAGTTAACCTTCGGGTTTGTAGTCAATACACTTATTCAAACTCATTGATAGGTTGTCACTAAGTTGGGTCATCATACACGTGTTGGAATTCTAAGTATCTGAAGGCGCACTCTAAGGTGAGTTTCACGGCCCCACTCTTTTACTGGTTTTACATTTTCGGGGGAGAAAACATGTTGTATTCTTTAAACGTGTGTCAACAATGTTTTCGTAAAAGGCGTTTCAACTATGTTTTCATGAAAGGTGTGTCAACTATGTTTTGGTATTCACAAATTCATTGGGTTTTGGAGTATTCATTATGTTTTCAAGTATTCATTATGTTTTGGAGTGTTCATTATATTACTATGCGATTTTTGGAAGTCCCAGGGAGAACCATGAATCTGCGGGGATGCACAACGGGGGAAATGTGGATAGATCTATTTGGGCTTGACCCGCCCCACTCGTCGACTAGAGGTCGGACGGGTGCATGTTGTCTCTTAGGTATTCAGTATGCAGTATTCAGTATTCAGTATTCATCGGGCACGTATTCAGTATTCACAGTATTTGAGTCCAGTAATGGTTTTCCAATCGCAGTAGTAACAGGTATTCATATGTTTTGCATGCATGTGGTCTGGATTGACCATGGGTATTCATTTGGGAGTTAGTATTCATTGGAGTCGGTATTCATTAAAAACCTGTGGACTCACCGGCATTATTTGCTGACATTTTTAGCATGTTTGTCTCAGGTCGCTAAGGTAGCAGCTGTCGATAGGCGCACGGAGTCTCACGGCTTCTAGGAATCATAAGCATGTTTTGTTAAACATTTCAGACTTTGAGTTTTACTTTTGAGTTGTAATAATACATTTTGCTTCCGCTGTGTTTGAACGGTTTTGAAACTTAATGGCAGTTTACGTTGTTTTCATATCATATAGTGTCATTTATTGTGACCGTTGACTTGGATCCTGGTGTGTCACGCGCCCCGCGGTAAAACCCCGCATGTGGAAATTTGAGGGTGTGACAGATTGGTATCAGAGCCAATGGTTATAGTGAACTAGGACTGCATGTAGAGTCTAGTCTATAGCCGAGTATCACACACGTTAGACGGTCACACATAGTTACGAGTCGTGTCATTTAGTAAACATACTAATCTTGTCAGGGTGTCGGTATCCTCAGCACACAGTATCGTATTATCTATCTTTGGACTATTTCTACACTTATTCTATCTTCTTCTTCGGGTTTGAAGATGAAGGGGCTTATCGCTTATACTTGGCAGTAGTGTACATTGGAGTGGCTTCGGCACATTCTTGAGATTTTTTCGGGATTTGGATATCTCCCCTCTATGCTCTAATGTACATACTTGCCTACACACACACACACTATCCTACACTAGTACTTGTCATAGTACCCCCCCCCCCCCCCTGAGTGATTGTTCACTTTGGGGACCTTCGTGTGATAACGATTTCTTTTAGGAATGTGGGTGTCGGGTGATTGGAAGTTCTAGCTAGGAGCACGCCTAGAGGACCATGTAGAGCGATTTGTTATTTCGGGTGCACACGAAATCATAAATCGAAATGCATAAAAATCTTGGTGGACTTCGAGTTCGGACAGATGAACATGCTAGAACCCCGTTCTAAATTCGTTTGGTCACTGGTAGTTTGATCTAGTAGTGATGCTGAGTATCTTGTTTGTGTTTTGGTAGAACATGTCTGGTTGTGCTGGTGGACGTACTGGGGGACGTCGTGGTGGCGGCGGGGGTCGCAATGGCGGTGGACGAGGTGGTGGGAACATCACCATGACTCAGGCGGAGTTGGAGAACATGTTGCAGCAACAGTTGAACGTTGTGTTGGCTGCTTTCCAGGCTGCTCAGCAGACCCTGGGAAATACTAATCAGGTGCAGTCTGGGTTCACCTACAAGAAGTTCATGGACTGTAACCCCCATTACTTCAATGGGACTGAAGGGGCAGTGAGATACTTCGGTGGTTGGAGAAGATCGAATCGGTGTTTGCTATGTGTAGCTGTCCCGACGCTGATCGCGTCAAGTATGCTTCTGCTACTCTGGAGGGACACGCTTTGACTTGGTGGAACTCCACCACTGCGAATCTTGGTCTGGGGGAGGCCAATGCTATGCCGTGGTCCAAGTTTGTTCAGATGTTGAGGGCGGAGTATTGCCCAAGAGATGAGATTATGAAGTTGGAGCATGAGTTCTGGAATCTGAAGATGGTCGGGTCCGAGATCGATGTGTTTATTTCTAGGCACAACAAGTTGGTCGTGATGTGCCCCAGTTTGGCTACACCGGAGTATCGGAGGATTGAGCACTACGTTGTTGGGTTGGTGCCGGAGATTGCTGGGTTTGTTGCTGCCGCAGATCATACTACTATGTTGGCCACTGTTCGGGCAGCTCAAAAGCTGACCAACATGAAGGTTGCTGAGGGTGTTCTACCTCCGAGGGGTGCTGCTGTGAAAGCCCCTGCGAACAACAAGAGGAAGTGGGAGAGTGCTGGGAAGAACATTGGGTCGTCTCAATAGCAGGTTAAGAGACAGGAGGTTATGGGAGCCTTATCCGAGCAGAGGTCTGGGGGTTATACTTGGAAACTCCCGAAGTGTGGTGAGTGTGGGTTTCATCATACGGGTGATTGTGAGAAGTGTCGTTGTCGTCGGTGCCAGCTTTTTGGTCATCATGCTAAGGACTGTAGGACTACTCTTCAGCTACAACCGGCACAGGCCACTTCTGCTACTACCACTGCTACTGCTCCTCAGGGAGCCAAGGATGTTATCACTGTGGAGAGACTGGACACTTCAAGCGGGATTGTCCTAAGTTGAAGCTAGGGACTGCAGGTGGTGCTGGGAACAACGAGGGTGGCGGTCGAGCTGCTCCGGGTCGTTTTTATGTCATTGGCGCTAGGGAGAACCAGGAGGATCCTGATACTGTTACTGGTGAGTATTCTTTTCTTGATTCTCGTTATACTTGTATTCATTCTCATTCACATTGTTTGGCGATTCGTATTCGTTGTGTGCATTCAGTTTGGTATTTGGTCATCGTTTTGCATTCATGAGTTTGATGTGGGGTCCTTTGGAGATGCTACTTGGACGGTACCGGTGTATCATTTATACCGATCACAGTAGTCTCTAGTAGGCCTTCGATCAGGAGGATTCATTGTTTTGTATTCACTTTGGGGAGGGCGGTTCCCGGCATAGAGTATCTGTTGATATCATCCTTCGTTCGTGGTTATCATTTCGTTTGCGTTCTGGGAGACGTTACTTGGATTAGGTCGACACTCATCACTGTTGAAGAGTGAATCTCGGGGCTAGATTCCTTTCAACAGGGGGATGATGTGACGACCGGGAGAATTTTTCTTTTTATCGCTTCGTTCCCTTTGAGTTCGGGAAATTTTCAGGACGAAAATTCTTTCAACAGGGGGATGATGTGACACCCATCACGTTTAGGTTAACATTTTATAAAACACATAAGTCTGCCGTAGCGAAAAACGTTTTCAACACACTTAACTAGGTCAGTTGAGTCGTTATGATGGTTCCGGGAATCATCGGGAGTCGTTACAATAATCCACGGGATCATTGGGAGTCGGTCCATAACCATGTGAACACGGATTAGTGATTTGTAGAATCGCCGAGATTAACGAACACATGCGAGTCTTGAGTCCCAGGAATTGGTGATCGGATGGGAACGTGTTAGTTATCATACATTACATGTTTATAATCATTATGTGACTTGTCGGTATGTGAATACGTGCTTACATGTGTTAAAATAGTGTTTAAGCGCCAAAAACCCATTTGCAGAGGCTGCAGGCGATTGGGGATCCTTAGGGGCGATTGGGGCCTAATCGCTAGTAGGTACATGCGATTAGGAACCCTAATCGCCAATACTACTGCGTAATCGCCTGACATGTGCTGAATGACTAGAAACGCCTATAAATACCACCCTTATGTTGTAAAACATCATTTGTGAAACCCTAATACACCCCAAAGCCACCCACACCTTATTCAACCTCTTAACCAAGTTTTTGATCAAGAAATCACATTTCCAAGCTTTACACCTCATAATCTCACAATTTCAAGGTGTGTTCTTCATTACAAACCTTTGTAATGATATTGTTTTGCTCCCTAAAGGTCCAGACCTGGTTTCTAAACATTTGTGTGTTTAAAAACTCATTAAAATCAGTTTCTAAACAAACCCAAACCTCTATGCTTGTTATATGTGATGTATTCATGCAAGATAGGATTTTTATCGTTTAAACATGGTTGTTCTTGTATTATTAATATGTTTCTGATCTAAATGATTTAATATGATGTTAACCTAGGAGTTTGAAGGTTCATAGATGTGTAATATTGATATTAGGCGTTTTGACCCGTTTGAATGATTATTGAGGATTGATGATGATATGTTGTGTTTTGTTGATTGTATGAGGTTAGGGTTTACTCTTGGATGATGCTAGAACAGTAGGATATTGTCGGACAATGTCATTATGTGATGAAATCTGGATATATGCTATTTAGGGTAAGTTTTGCATGATGAGGTGATGTTTACATGATAGTTATACTATTTTGGGAAAACACTTGCATTCGGGACGGCTAGGATGATGATAAATTGGGGGTTTTTCTTGAAATAGTTTGATATATGTTTTGGGTTTGATATTGGGTGTTTCCACATGTTTCGGATTTGATTAGGAGGGTTAAACGCGCAAAAAGACGGCACAGTGCAGCAGGGGCGATTAGGGATTCCTAATCGCGTGTACAGCTGCTATATGTATATTTTAACATCCCAAAACACGGTTTGACACTTAGGAACATGCTAGGAATGTTAGGACAAAAAGGATTGGTGAAACCACTTTTGCAAACCTTAGTCTAATTCACTTTCTGTCAAAATACTCTAAGTATGGAACTGCTGAAGACTAGGAATCAAACTGCTGAAGAAGAGATTCAGAAGTACTGAAGAAGAAGTCATCAGAAGTTCTGAAGTTCAAACCAGACACTTCAACTGAAGAACTACTGAAGACAAACTACTCATCAGTAGTTTGTCATTCATCAGTACTTAAAGAAGATCTTTTCCACCGCCTTTGTATATCAGTAGTTTAATACTTTAGTATTTCTTTTTGCTTTATGTACAAGTTCCAAGACTGCAACTTGTTGCAACTTGTTTCTGAACTTGCTTTTTGGCAAGGTTCATGTATTTGTAAAGTCTATAAATAGAAGGATTCATCCTTCTGTTTTTGACATTGATTTTAATACGAGAAATCCTTCAACTCTTATTATTGTTATTTCCATTTCGTGTTTACTGAGAATCTGTCAAAGTGTTTCATTCTCATTCAATACTTAGATTCTCAATAAACACTTCTCATTTATTTCTTGATTCCAGGGGGAGTAATAACTCCTGTTGACAAAGTGTAGCTATAAACTTATAAACATTCCGCTGTGCTAACACTCACCAAGAACTTGCTAAACACTTAAGTGTCAACTAGCAAGTTCAACTAAAAGAGGAGCTTATACTGATCCAACAATTGGTATCAGAGCACTGGTTTATCTGATCACATATCAATCTAACAAATTGAGAATTAGACACAGGCTCTTGTTGATATTCAATAAAGGATTATAAGCTCACTTTTATCAACATCCATCACTTTAAGAGATATTTGACAAATCAATACTCTTTAAAATGGATCCTCATAATTCTGGTTCTGCCACTAAACCTGCCATGCTTGTAAGAAATGAATATAACATATGGCAAAAGAGAATGGCACATACCTTGTCACAAACCAACACAGGTTGTTGGAGATCTGTGATATATGGTCCTCATAAACCAGTAAACCTAAATCTTGAAACTAAGGAAGAGATTCCAAAAGAACCAAAAGACTATACTGATGATCATTTCCTAAAACTTGAGCTTGATGCAAAAGCTTTTTCTATGTTGGCAATGGCACTCCCAAATGAAATCTATTCTGGCCTATTACATTGTGATAGTGCCAAAGAGCTTTGGGACTGCCTAAAAGAACAGTTTGGAGGAACTGAAGAGGTGATTGCCAACACTAGAGAAATCTTGGCTCAACAATATGAAACTTTTGCTCACATTAATGGGGAAACTTTAACTCAGCAATTTGAAAGATTTTCCTCATTAATATCTGAGCTAAAGCTAAATGGTCAGACCTATACAACTGTATCTATGCTTCATAGATTTTTAAGGTCTTTACCTGATAAATGGGAAACATACTCAATAGTCTTAAGATCTTCACCAGATTTTAGCTCCCTCACTCTTACAAAACTTCATGGGAGATTACTTACTTTTGAGAGAGAAATTGATCAAAAGAAAAAGTTACAAAATTCTGGTAAAACTGCTGATGACTATCTACCTGGTAGTACAGCACTATTGGGACAAGACTCACCAACTTGTTCAAATAGTTTTGGATCTTTTGACCACATTGACATAACTGCTGGGATCTCATCTGAAAGATCATTCCCAGGTTATGACAATAATGACTTTGGTCAAACTGCTGATAACATGTGTTTTATCATGGATGACTTAAATATTTTCAGCAGTGATGACCTTGAAGAAATGGATATTTTGCACCAACTGGCCATGTTAAGTTTAAAAACAAATAAATTTTACAAAAGGTCAGGAAGGAAGTTTCCAGGACTTAACAGTTCTACAAAAATAGGTTTTGACAAATCTAAACTTAGATGTCATAAGTGTCAAAAGTTGGGACACTTTGCTAGAGAATGTAGAAGCTCTGGCTTTAACCAATCTCAGTCTGGAAACAATTTTAACCCCAATTATAACAGGAATAATGGAACACAAGGGAGTGCACATTTTGTACAGGCACAAGCTCCACAACACCAATATGTGCCACAAGTACAATATGTATAGATTCCTGCTCAACAGATGCAGAACCAACAATCAATCCCTCCCTTTCCAGCTGCTCAACAACCTCTACAGCAACAACAACCCTCTCAACAAAGTTTATTTACCTCAGGGTATGTTGACTGGAGCAGTCTTCCTTTTGACACCACAGAGTGCAATCCTGATGCAGACAACAAAATGTTTGACATCAACTGGGGAGAGCCTGACAATGGCAGAAAGAACTTTGCCTTGAAGGCATTTGAGGGATGCTCCTCAAAATCTGCCTTGTCTCAGGTATCAAAAGAATCTTTGACAAAACTATGTTCAAATTCATGCAAAGAATCTTTTGCTCTCATAAGAGAGACAAATGTGCACTTACAAGGAAAAGCTAATGATTCTGAGAGAAAACTCACTTAGATAAAATGTGATTTAGAAAGAAAACTTTCTGCAAAAACAAAAGAAGTTTCTAAATTGACTAACTCTGCTATTGAAACCCAAGCACAAATCAAAATAATGATTAATGACCTAGGAAATGTCAGACAAGAGCTTGCTGACACCAAGGTCACATGTGAAAAATGGGTGGAATCTTGTAAGGGGTACCAACTATTGCTAAACAAACAAAGTGCTTCAAATGTTAGGTTTGGCATAGGGTACAATCACACTGAAACACCAACAGATTTCTCTCCCAAAACTACTGAAGATGGGAGAAAAATTGTTTCAGGTGAAACTTCTGAAGAGGAATAATGCACATCTTTCCATGAAAACTTTCTAAAATCACACAAAGAAAGTTCTTCAGAAGTATTCATTAAATCTGACTTTAAGTCATCAGCAGTTTCAACTACATCAGGAGTTGAGAACCTGAAAACTACTGATGACCTAAAACCAATCAAAACTGTCAGAGATTTGTCTTTGAAAGAAAAGACAAAAGAATGTGAAATTTGTGGTCTGTTCAACCACAAAACAGAATTTTGCAGATATAGAAAGGGTATTCAGTTTAATAAGAAAAATCAACAACTGGTTGTGGGAGAACAAATCAAAAATGATTATGTAAAAACCTTTTCTCCCAAGAAACAACAACCAGCAAAAACCCTTTCTCAGAAAAAGACAAAATCTCAACAAAAGTCTTTTTCTCAAAATTATCTTTCAGTAGTTAGACCTAAATCATCAGCAGTTTCACAAACTGCTGAGATTAAAGATCTTATGAACATGGTACAACTACTGATGACCAAAGTTGATGGTGGTCCTCAAAAGGATACCACCATTGTACTTAATGCAAAATCCATTGCGAAAAAGACATGGATTTCTAAACTTGGTCAAGAACAAACTGTAAATGTTCTCAAGAGCAAACCCAAAGCCAAACTGGCTTGGGTTCCTAAATCTAACTAATTTGCTATATTGTGCAGAGAGTTTCCAGAGGCTTGAATAGCATTTGGTATGTAGACAGTGGAGGCTCAATGCACATGACAGGATGCAGATACCTGATAAACAATTTTATCAGTCAAAGAGATGGATCTGTGTCCTTTGGGAACAATGCTAAGGGATATGTGCTAGGACATGGCAATGTCTCCTCTGGCAAAATACAGTTTGACAAGGTCAATCTGGTTGAAAACCTTGAGTACAACTTGCTTAGTGTGTCACAAATGTGTGATAAAGGATATTCTTCCTTTTTCACAAAGACAGCATGCAAGATCATATCACCAGAAGGCCAGAAGTTGATAGAGAAGATCATACTTTGTTAATTGCCAAAAGATGTGGCAATGTCTATGCAGTGGACATTGAAAAAGACAAAGTACTGAACAACACTGCCTGTTTCTTCTCAAGGGCATCAACTTCAGAAACTGATCTCTGGCACAGGAGACTTGGCCATGTGAACTTTAAAACCATAAATAAAGTCACAAAAATGGGCTTGGTCAGAGGTCTACCCTTAAAAGTATACCAGTGTCAAGAACACTGTGTATCCTGTTTAAAGGGTAAACAGCATAAGTCCTCCTATAAGTCTATTGAAGAATCAAAAACAACTGCATGTCTTCAACTACTCCATATGGACTTATTTGGGCCTGTAAAGATCATAAGCCTTGGTAAAAAGAAGTACTGCTTAGTCATCATTGATGACTACTCAAGATTTACATGGGTATTCTTCTTATTTTCCAAGGATGAGGCTGCTGAAATCATCAAGTTCTTCATTCTACAAGTAGAGAAACAATACTCTCTACCTGTCAAAACCATTAGAAGTGATAATGGGACAGAGTTCAGGAACAAAACTCTGAATGACTTCTGTTTGTCTAAAGGGATTATTAGACAATTCAGTGTTGCCAAAACTCCTGAACAAAATGGTGTGGTAGAAATGAAGAACAGAACTTTAATAGAAGGAGCAAGAACAATGTTAGCTGATTCTGGCCTACCTTTATACTTCTGGGCAGAAGCAGTTAACACATCATGTTATGTTCAAAATAGAGTTCTTGTTGTCAAGAGACATTCAAAGACTGCCTATGAAGTTCTTCATGGCATGAAGCCCCTTATCTCCTTTTTCAGGGCTTTTGGATGTCAATGTTTCATCTTGAACATCAAGGAATCTATTTCAAAGTTTGCTGCCAAAGTTGACTCAGGTTACTTTCTTGGTTATTCATCAACTAGAAAAGCCTACAAGGTTTTTAACTCAAAAACCAGGATAGTAGAAGAAACACTGAATGTCAAGTTCAATGAGTCAAAACACACTCTCATTCCAGCACATCCTGCTGAACTCTTTGACCTTGACAACTTTCATTTTGAACCTGAAAAGACTGTCACTTCATCCAAACCTACTTATTATGGTGATCAAAGGTTTGATGATGAGGATCCAACACCATGGACTCCTCAAACAGTCATTAAGTCAACTTCAAAACCATCAGAAGTTTCACAAACTTCTGATTCAACAAATACTGAAGGCCAAACTCAAACATCTGCTTCAGCACCTGCAACTACTGAAGACACTGAAACTGCTGAACCAGATATAATAGACCTCAGTAGTTTGTTTGAAGAACATGAGCCACCAACACCTGTCAGTGGTTTACAACAACTGATCGAACACAAAGATCATCCACTTGATCAAATCATGGGTGATATTGCATCAGGTGTTCTTACAAGAAACCAGCTTTCCAACTTTTGTCTATTCTCAGCATTTATTTCACAGTTGGAACCAAAGAAGTACCAGGAAGCCCTCAAAGACAACAATTGGGTGCAGGCAATGCAAGATGAATTGCTTCAATTCAACAAGCAACAGGCATGGGAAATCTGTCCCTTACCACCAAACAAGCAACCAATTGGCACAAGATGGGTTTTTAGGAACAAACAAGATGAAGCTGGTATGATAATAAAGAACAAGGCAAGACTGGTAGTACAAGGTTACTCTCAAGAAGAAGGCATTGACTATGATGAAAGCTTTGCTCCAGTTGCAAGGCTTGAGGCCATCAGGTTATTTCTGGCCTATGCCATTTCCAACAAAATAAAAGTTTATCAAATGGATGTCAAAAGTGCATTTTTGTATGGAAAGATAAAAGAGGAAGTGTATGTTTGTCAGCCACCTGGGTTTGAGGATCCTTCTCATCCTGAGTGGGTGTACAAACTAGACAAAGCTCTTTATGGGCTCAAACAGGCTCCTAGAGCCTGGTATGATACACTTTCAACCTTTTTACTCAAAAATAACTTCACAAGAGGTGCCATTGATAAAACACTTTTCATAAAACATATTGGAAATCATATCTTACTTGTTCAAATATATGTTGATGATATCATTTTTGGTTCAACAAACACAAAATTGTGTGATGAATTTAAGAAACTCATGCAATCAAGATTTGAGATGAGTACAATGGGGGAACTGCAGTACTTTTTGGGACTGCAGATTAAACAACAAACAAATGGAACTTTTATACATCAATCAAAATATGTTAAAAGAATTATTAAACAAATTTTCTTTCAAGACTGTAAATCATGTTCCACCCCCATGACACCAACCACACAAGTTGAACCAGATGATCAAGGAAAACAGGTTGATCAAACCATGTACAGATGTATGATAGGTTCCCTTTTATATCTAACTGCTTCTAGACCAGATATTATGTTTTCAACATGTGTCTATGCTAGATATCAATCAGCTCCTAGGGAATCACACCTTAGTGCAGTCAAAAGAATTTTCAGATATCTGAAAGGAACTCCCACACTTGGAATTTGGTATCCTGCTTCAAGCAATACCAAGTTATCAGCTTTTTCAGATAGTGACTATGCAGGGTGTAAAATGTCAAGAAAATCAACATCTAGTGGTTGTCAATTCTTGGGAAACTGTCTAGTGTCCTGGCAATCAAAGAAGCAAACATCTGTTGCAACTTCAACTGCTGAAGCTGAATACATTGCAGCTGCAAGTTGTACATCACAGATACAATGGCTCCAATATCAACTTCTTGATTATGGAAGCAAAGAGACCAAGACACCATTGCTTGTAGACAGCAAATCTGCCATTAGCATCATTCAAAATCCTGTTCAGTTTTCAAAAACTAAACACATTGAAATCAGGTATCATTTCATAAGAGATTGCTATGAAAAAGGCAAGATTGAAGTGAAACATGTAGCAACAGCTAATCAAATAGCTGACATTTTCACTAAACCCCTTGACACATCAACATTTCAGAAGTTAGTATCCAAGCTAGGGATGCTAAATTTGTAAGTGTTTCTATTTATTTTTCTGCACATTTTTTGTTTTTCACTTACATCTGTTTTCTAACACTTGAAAAACTTCTGAAAAGAGAGAAACTACTGATGAACAAAACATCAGTATGGGGATAATTTCTGAAAAGTGATTAACTTCTGATAAAATAACCTTCAGAAGTTATGAATAAAAGTATTTATAAACTATTTCTCATCAGCTGTTAAAACTACTGAAGAGGAAATGGAAACTACTGATGAAGATAATCCTTCATCAGCAGTTTAGTCAAAAAGGGCAAAACTGACTTTTCCCATCATCAGAAGTTTGACCTAGTCGGTTTAAAACTTCTGATAAAGAGATTTTTAACCTAGGCGGTTTAAAAACTTCTAATAAAGAAGATCCAAGCGGTTAAAAACTTCTGATAAATATCTTTTTTCAACACTTATCCTTTCAAACACAAAAATTCCCTCCTTCTCTCTCAAGAAAGCTCTCAAACCCCTGAACCTGCAACACAAAATCATTGTTCGATTCATCAACACACACAAACCACATGGCTTTAGTTCTCAAACAGGGACACAATCTCAGAGCCTACTTAGAAAAACAAGAAGGCTGGTCCCAATACGATGAGATCATTGATCTCGTCGTCAAATCCCAATATTTCACCGCTCTCACCATAGACCCACCAATTCATCCTGAAACTCTAAATGAGTTCTGGGCTAATGCTGAGATAGTGATGGTGGATGATGAAGTTATCTCCCTCAACTCAACAATTAGAGGAAGACAAATGGCCATAACACAGGCCATACTCTCAAACAGACTGGGGTTGAATGATGTGAATGCCCCTGAGAAGTTTGACAACTCTGCTATCCACCTAACCATGATTGAGTGTGGTTATCAAGGTACTCTCTCACAAGCTACAATCTTTAAAAAGTATTTTGAACCAAAATATAAACTTTTGTTTCATTATATTATTATGTGCTTGAGTCCTAAAACTGGATCTTATGACCAGATGCCCTCAACCTTTCAACCAATATTTCATTCCATTGTGAATGAAACAATCTTCAGGGCATCAAAACTTTTCTTTAATGAGTTGGTGTTACATCACAATAACACTAAGAAAAAGTTTTTGTTATATCCAAGGTTCATTATGCAGTGCATAATATCTGAACTGGGTAATGAGGTGCTTGTGGGTAAAATTGAAATTTTAAAACCCTTAACCTCACAAGCATACTCAAGGCACAACAAACAGGCTGCCTGGCCAGAAGATGACCAAGGGGAACCAGAACCAGTCCCCATGGAACCCTCATCTTCCAAACCTACTCCACCAAAGGCCAAGAAACCCAAGATAACAAAACAAAAACCCACCAAACCCAAAAGAAAAGCTGTTCAGGAGGTTGAGATGCCTGAACAAACTACTGTGCAATCTGCACTTCTTAAAGATGTGACTGAAACATCCTCTCAGTATCATCCATCTCAAACCCCACCAAGAGCACCAATAACTATACTTTTCAAAAGAAAAAGACTTAGAAAAACTATTCCAATAGATTCTTCTTTTGAAACTGCTGAACCCACTGCCCAAACTACTGAACCAGCACCCCAAATTTCTGAACCAGACATCGAAATAGCCAAACTTCTCTCCGGGCTAAAAGAGAAAGTCCCATCAACACATGTCAGTCCCCATCAACCACATCAAACAGGGGACATAGACTCAGACAGTGACATGGATGTGGACACTCATAGCCCTAACCAAAGAGATGAGGATGAACCAGGGTCTCTAAGCCCAAACTTAGAAACCTTTGGTACTTTTGAGGCTGGTACTACTCATTTACCACCCAGTGGTGGACCTGAGGACAGAAGTAAAACAGCTAAGACCTCAATTGTGGCAACTACTGATGAAGGCTTAATGCCTGAGGTAGGAAATCCTATGTACCAAGAACAAGAGGTACATAAGACAACTGAGTTGGGCTCAGCTCATGATGTAACTGATACAGTCCTCATGGAGGATGTAATCAGGGATTCAGATGATTCCATTAATTTGGATGATGTCTCAACACTCAAAACTACTGAATTGACGGCTATAAGTGAAGGTCCTGCACCTGGTGTCTCTAAGCTCAAGAAGCTAGTCACACCATCTCAGGTTAAAGCCCACTCAATCCATGATTCCCCTAGAGTGGCATCTCCTGTACAACAAGGAGATCAACCAAAAACACACCCCTCACTACAAATGCCTACCCAATTCCTTGGGCAACCTAGCATAGACCTGAACCAACTATGCAGCCCAGATGGTCCCTTGTATCACATGATGAACACCCTCATCAAAAATCATATCCAAACATACACAGCTGACTTGGAGCTGTCCATGAAGAATCAATTTGGAGTGATACAGACGAAGATGAATGATCTGTCCAACAAGATTGATCACAACAGCAAACAGATTGCTCATCTTCAAGGTCATTTCTCCCAAGATTCAACTTCCAAAGGTGATAAAGCCAAAAGGGGGAGAAAATCAAGGTACCTATGGATACACTTGAAGCCAGAAGAAAGGCAAGAGTGGCTATCCTAGCTAGAGATCAACAAGATCAGGCCATAAAAGAGAAACTGGCACAACAGTTTGGTGTCTCTATTCAAGAAATAGAAGATGCTGAAAAGGCTGATGAATCCCAAGGGCATAATGAAGAAACCTCTGATGACCAAAGTTCTGATGAAGAATCAGAAAGTACTGAAGACAATCCTTCAGTAGTTGACAAACCTTCAGAAGTTGTCAAGCCATCAGAAGTTAACACTTCCAAGACTCAAACTGCTGACCCTTCCAGAACAACTGCTCCTATTCAACCAACATCTGCTCCTATCAGGCCTACTACAACAGTTACAACAATGACTGTGCTAAACCCTTCTCCAATCTCTCAATCAGCTGAATTACTAGAGAAGAGTTTAGTTGCAGCCCAAAAGAAGGCCAGAGAAGATCTGATCTGGAAAAATCTAGAAGAAAGGGATGACTTAGACCTAAGCCATGAAGAAAAACTTCAGGCTTATGAAGCTGAACTACAAAGGCAGGCTAGCCTTGATGAGATTGCTGAACAAGACAAAAGACATCAACTGATGTCTTACATTATGAAGAACAGCAAAGTCAAAGCCCATACATTGAAGAGACTCTCTATGTAAGAGCTGATAAGAAGAGCTCAACTTGTTGCAGATAAACTTGCAACAAGTAAAGACACAAAGGCCAAGAGAGCTCAGATGATAGAAGAACTGGTAGCCAATGGTTATGGTTCAAAAGCCTCAGTGTCCAAGTGGAAAGAAGAAAGATTGGTGGACACATACAGAAAATACAAGGCTGCAAGGGCTGCTAATCCAGAGAAGTTTCAAACTGCTGAAGCTTCAACTTCAGTAGTTAGAACTTCTGGTGTTCAAAGAAGACCAACTACCCAAAGAAAGAAGACAGAGGAAAAAGTAAAGACTGATTTCAGAATGGTACTACTAGAAGGTAGTACAGTAGTACATTCTGATTTTGACATAGAAGAGAAGCCTCTGCTCACACAATTCAGGGATCCTTCCACCTTTGCATATCAAATCCAGAGGACCATCACAGACAAACTGCATACTAAGGTAACAACTGAACATCATTTGCCAACATTTCAGATACCTAATGTGATGGAACAACAGCAAGGAGGTGAATCCCACCTGAGAGTCACTGAAGTTGAAAACATTCAACACTCAGGAGAAACCCAGGGTACCACCATGGTTCTCTACACTGCAGACTTTGACAAGTCTAAAGTACCAGTCATCAGATGGTCCTTTACTGATAACAACTCAGTACTTGTGACAAGAAGAGATCAAACAAGCAGGGAATATAGGTCGATGAAAGAACTGAAGAAACTATCAACCAAAGACCTGCTTACAATCCAACACTTGGAACCAAGACAAGGGTCTCTTACTGATGATCAACTCAACCAGCTCAAGAATTCCATGTTCAAAGGAATAAGGAAAATTGTGAAGGACAGAAAGGAACAATAAGGAATTAGTAAGGTTTTGGCTTCATCAATCCAGGGGGAGATTGTTAGGACAAAAAGGATTGGTGAAACCACTTTTGCAAACCTTAGTCTAATTCACTTTCTGTCAAAATACTCTAAGTATGGAACTGCTGAAGACTAGGAATCAAACTGCTGAAGAAGAGATTCAGAAGTACTGAAGAAGAAGTCATCAGAAGTTCTGAAGTTCAAACCAGACACTTCAACTGAAGAACTACTGAAGACAAACTACTCATCAGTAGTTTGTCATTCATCAGTACTTAAAGAAGATCTTTTCCACCGCCTTTGTATATCAGTAGTTTAATACTTTAGTATTTCTTTTTGCTTTATGTAAAAGTTCCAAGACTGCAACTTGTTGCAACTTGTTTCTGAACTTGCTTTTTGGCAAGGTTCATGTATTTGTAAAGTCTATAAATAGAAGGATTCATCCTTCTGTTTTTGACATTGATTTTAATACAAGAAATCCTTCAACTCTTATTATTGTTATTTCCATTTCGTGTTTACTGAGAATCTGTCAAAGTGTTTCATTCTCATTCAATACTTAGATTCTCAATAAACACTTCTCATTTATTTCTTGATTCCAGGGGGAGTAATAACTCATGTTGACAAAGTGTAGCTATAAACTTATAAACATTCCGCTGTGCTAACACTCACCAAGAACTTGCTAAACACTTAAGTGTCAACTAGCAAGTTCAACTAAAAGAGCAGCTTATACTGATCCAACAAGGAACCCCGTGACATGTCTAATAACTTGGTAACACGTGTTCGGACTTGTTTATGCGTTAATTGGGCGTTATGCTAGATAGGGTGAATGTTTGCGCGTGTTAAGTGTTTAATTGCATAAGTTGCATGATATCTTGTATGTGGCTAACACGTGGGATGTCGGGTCACCAATGGGATGTCGGGTATTGTCTGGTTTGGTCGGTTTACCATTTAAACATGTTTTCAACATACACGGTCACGGTCTGGACAATCGGGGACTAGTTAACCTTCGGGTTAGTAGTCAATACACTTATTCAAACTAATTGATAGGTTGTCACTAAGTTGGGTCATCATACTCCTGTTGGAATTCTAAGTATCTGAAGACGCACTCTAAGGTGAGTTTCACGGCCCAACTCTTTTACTGGTTTTACATTTTTGGGGGAGAAAACATGTTGTATTCTTTAAACGTGTGTCAACTATGTTTTCGTAAAAGGCGTTTCAACTATGTTTTCATGAAAGGTGTGTCAACTATGTTTTGGTATTCACGAATTCATTGGGTTTTGGAGTATTCATTATGTTTTCAAGTATTCATTATGTTTTGGAGTGTTCATTATATTACTATGCGATTTTTGGAAGTCCCGGGGATAACCATGAATGTGCGGGGATGCACAACGGGGGAAATGTGGATAGATCTATTTGGGCTTGACCCGCCCCACTCGTCGACTGGAGGTCGGACGGGTGCATGTTGTCTCTTAGGTATTCAGTATTCAGTATGCAGTATTCAGTATTCAGTATTCATCGGGCACGTATTCAGTATTCACAGTATTTGAGTCCAGTAATGGTTTTCCAATCGCAGTAGTAACAGGTATTCATATGTTTTGCATGCATGTGGTCTGGATTGACCATGGGTATTCATTTGGGAGTTAGTATTCATTGGAGTCGGTATTCATTAAAAACCTGTGGACTCAGCGGCATTATTTGCTGACGTTTTTAGCATGTTTGTCTCAGGTCACTAAGGTAGCAGCTGTCGATAGGCGCACGGAGTCTCACGGCGTCTAGGAATCATAAGCATGTTTTGTTAAACATTTCAGACTTTGAGTTTTACTTTTGAGTTGTAATAATACATCTTGCTTCCGCTATGTTAGAACGGTTTTGAAACTCAATGGCAGTTTACGTTATTTTCATATCATATAGTGTCGTTTTTTGTGACCATTGACTTGGATCCTGGTGTGTCACGCGCCTCGCGGTAAAACCACGCATGTGGAAATTTGAGGGTGTGACAGTTAGTTTATTGTTAACAGACGTTATAAAAAGCCTTAAAAATAATGATTACGATTTTGAGGTTACTTTATTATCATTATTATTTTATTATTATTATTGCTGTTGCAATTGTCTTTAATTATATAAAAATAAAAAATAAATAAAAAGTCCCAAAAGTAACTTCCAACTTTAGATATATTTGAAATCCAACTGATAAAGTTGAACACCAACTTTACGAATACTTAGTCTATTCACCCTATAAAAGAGGATGAATTCCCAATATTCATTTTCCATCTTTAAATATTCGTTTAGCTATTCTCACATACATTTCTCCATCACATATGCATAATGATTTTACTTTCAAATGTCTTTGCACAAAATTTCAAAAGATTCTTACTATAAAAGGAAAATAGATTACCAACAATCTATTGGTAACAAAGTTAGAATTGATTTTTTTTTGATGATTCATACAATCAAAGGAAAACATCACTTCATTATTTATATTATATCCAACTCCACCAGTTCCTTATTTTCAATCTTTAGGGCTTTTAGAACTGGATGACATTTAAATACGAGCTGTTGTCCTTCTCTGCTTTTCAGAAAATGGTTTTGAATGTTTTAAAGATGATGAAGAACTGTAGAATCTTGAAGTAATCGAAGGGGCACAAAACTTCTTGGGCATCACATTTGGGAGGCGAACCTGAAATATAATCATGTTATTGCTACCAAAGTATCAAGTTAACGATGGATGGCCTCATCAATTCCTTTCGAAAATTTAAGGGCAAATGACTAGTTCAGTGAAGATCTACAAAAAATATGTAGATCTTATAGAAACTTTTTGAAAAAGAAGAAGAAAAGATTGAACGAACTGTTGAAAACTACAGATTAATTATTGAAATTTATGTGATATTATTATTGCTCTAAATATATTGATTTTTTTTACATTTTATGTTGTCATTATATAATGATGATATATATTTATTGTATGATAAATAGAAATTTGAATATAATACAACTGATTAGTTATATCAATAGTCTACTGTTAAAATCAACAGATGATTTACTTTTTAATAAACAAACATTAAAAATGTTAATGTTATGTCATTATTAGTTGCAACTGTTTAAGACAAACAATTGGTTGAATAAACCTTTCAAGTAACATCTGTTTTTATGAACAGTATTTTAAACACAGTTTTTTTTAAAAAAAAATCTGCTAAATTGACACACTACCTTTGTGAATGGAACAGACGTTACGCATTCTCAACAGATGATTGATCTTTAGTAAACAAACATTAAAAATATAAATATGTTATAGTTGTTAGTAGCAACTATTTAAATCAACAACTGTTTGAATCAAACACTTGAATTTACATCTGTTTTAATCAACAGTCTTTTAATACAGTCTTTAAAAATTATTGTATATTGACGGCTTGCTTTTAAAGACGTTACCAAATACGGTTTTTCTTTCATCCTTTAGTTGAAAATTGTAATGGATGACAGTTGTTTGACAACATCTGTTGACAAGTAATCAAATATTGTATAACTTGAACATAGAATAGGTTTCTATACCAAAGTTATTTTTAGGACATTGAACATAATGATAATATTCATACTAATAATTTAAACAGATTCTTATAATAACTTAAGTGACTTGTATGTAAATATTCAGTTTACATATATTAAAATATTAGTTACAGTGAGTATATTTCATGGTATTTCTTAAAAATTTTTGTCATGGAAATATTATTTATTTAAAACATAATAAGTTGTGAATAAAAACTATAATTACACGTTTTATAGATGTTGATATTTTTGTAGAATTTTTATTGTTATAAATTATATGTTCATTTTTTAAAATTATAGGAACAATAAAAGACTTCAAATCATATGTAAGAACAATAGTTTTAATTGTTTAATTAATATAAAATCATAATGTTTAAATTTATGGTATCTTTCCTTCTAGATCCTTGGTTTTGTATAGTGCTAATGAAAAACTTTTAAGGCTGTAAAGTTACTTTATTAACATTTTTATTTTATTATTATTGTTTTTTTGTTATAAATATAATTTCATTTTTTTTAAGTTATAACATAACTAAAAGAGTTCATATCATTTATAGATTCAAATGAGTATAAATTAAATACTTTTTGTTTTTTTAATAATAATAAAAAAAAATAATGAAAATATGTAAATTTGTTGTAATATTTTTTAAGTTGTTTAACAATAGTAAAGTAAATTACATCTATCATTAATTACTGTCGTATTTTGTAACGTTCCATCTACTTCCTTTATCTGAATATAGTTGTGCTGTTAAAGTTATAAATTCTCGACCCATTGTAATTATGAATTTGAAAAGACTAATATATTGCTTAAATGTATAGTAGTAAATTCTTTATAACATTATATTTTATTGTTTTATTTTTTGTGCTTGAAAAAAACTTATATTTTTTTACTCTATAAAAGGTGAGTAATTCGTCATTTCAGTTTGTAAGTTTATTTCTCTTTTTTTATTCTGTTTAAGAACAATAGTTTTAATTGTTTAATTAATATGAAATAATAATGTTTAAATTTATGGTATCTTTCTATCTAGATCCTTCATTTTGTACAGTACTCATCAAAGACTTTTAGGGCTGGGTCGACTGTTTTGTAAATTTGAATTTGAAAAGACTGATGTAATTTAAATTTATTATTATTTTGTTAGATATTGATTACAAGTTAAAAAGTCGAGGCCCTCATCCGTAACTTTTTTTACAGTGTACAACGGTGAATAAATCTACTATTGGAAAAGTAAAGTTTCGAAAAGTAACTTCCAACTTTATATTTACTTCAAATCCAACTATTAAAGTTGAAAACCAACTTTACGAATAGTTATTATATTTCAGCCTATAAAAGGGGATGAATTCCCAATATTTATTTTCAGTATTCTCACTTTACATCTCTCCATTCAATATGTATTATGATATTACTTTTAAATTTGTTTCCACAAATTTTTCGAAAGATTTTTTTAATCAAAGGAAAGTAGATTACCAACAGTTTGTTGGTAAACAACTTCGAATTGATGTTTTCCAATGATTCTTCCAATCAAAGGAAAACATCAATTTATTATTACATATATACATCGAGTTCTTATTTTCAATTGTTAAGAAGAAAGCTGGAATTGATGTTTTTCGATGATTCATACAATCAAAGGAAAACATCAATCCATTATTATTTTATTATATATATGCTGCACCGGTTCCTTATCATCAATCTTCTTGGCTTTTTGATTTATTATCCTGGATCTTGTATTTTAAATTGCCAAATGTCTTGATGAATATTTGCATGAATCTTCTTGATCTTCGGATAAGTGTGAGAGTCATATTTCCTTTTGGTGGTGACTAACAAAGAGATGATTCTTTTAGTCGTTAGGGCTTTTAGAACTGGATGACATTTAAATATATTTCGATAATGCTGGCAAGAAGTATCATTCTCTATGGTTTTGTTGTTAGAAATATTTTTTTTATGTTTCCTTGGATTTTTATGTAGTTTGTAAAGTCACATATTGTAATTCTATTGTCATTAAAGCAGTGTTTTAAATACATTTGTATTTTTTTTTTAAGTCTTCCATGTTGTATTTATTTTTCTTAAATTAAATATTTAACTCAAGTTATTGATTTCTAATAATATGGTTGAATCTTATAACAGCTATTTGACAGAAACTTTGTTAAAGAGAAGAAAAAAGATTTCACCAATTGTTAATCACAGATTAATTATTGAAATGTATTTTATATTATTATTGCTCTAAATACAAATTTGAGTATAATAAAACAGTCTACTGTTAAAATCAACAGATGATTGATCTTTAGTAAACAAACATTAAAAATGTTAATGTGTTATAGTTGTTAGTAGCAACTATTTAAGCCAACAACTGTTGAACCAAACACTTTAATTTACATCTGTTTTAAAAATTCTGCTATATTGACTGCGTGCTTTTAAAGACGTTACCAAATACAGTTTTTTTTCAACTTTAGGTTGTCTTATCTCAACAGAGCTTTAATTTGTCTGTACATTTAACTGCTATTGTGAATGGAACAGAGCATAACAGTTGGTGTGTTTAATTTTTTTGTGTGTGTATTAATTGTTTTAAAGAAAGAAAAAGATATAAAGGAAGAACTTTAGGCTGGAAATACTTTCCACATCTGAGATGTATAGGAGTGAAGTGGGAAAAGGGAATTATGTACTTTTACAGATTCTATGATATTAAAACACTTCCTTATTAGGCTGTGAGGGATGTTTGTAGACACACTATGGGTGGAGCTTCTGTGAATAACGATGCAGTAGGATATTTTGCTAATAAGATGAGTTGGGAGAGCAAAACGAAATGGAATTTGTTTAGGCCTTAATATCCTAAACGAATTGTCCGTAAGAATCAAGTTGATCCCATAACAGGTTTGAATAAAGTGACTCTGAAGTATAAACCTTCGGTTATGATGAAAAGAATTCCTTTGATGCCAATCCAACAGAACTTCAGTAAAGATTTTCACTTCTGGTATTATGATTAAAAGACAGCTGAAGCAGTGATCGTGCTGAGAGATAAAGACCCAAAGCTGATGTTCAAGAAGATCAGAATTTTTTACCCGATGTGACTAATTAACTGTTCAACTAATGACATTAACATGCTATATTTCAATCCAATCCATTTTGAAGTTCATGATGTAGAACAAGCAATGAAGTTCTACAGAGTAGTATGTTTTTCTTTTGCTTATGATGTAAATGCTGGATGTGAATACAACAAGTTGCTTGGGAAGTATGAAAAGATTAAAGAAGTGCCAAAAGAAGGTTCGTACAAACGACAACTTGAACCAGAAATAAGCAAAAAGCAAAAGAAGACCTTGAGAATCAAACTGATGAACAAGACGCTCGATTAGGAAAGACAACAATCCAAGCAATAGACAAGGAGGAGTTTGTTGATATACTATGAATGGCTATCGCTTTGGATTCAATAATATTAGGCGTTTTTGTATTGAAGATTGTTGAATTGAAGACACATTCGACTTATCGAGAGGTCGAATGAGATTTCAGAGGGTCGAACAAAGTTTTATTTAGTTTATCTATATTGGTTCAAGCTCGGTAAGGGGCGAATGAGCTCATTCGACCAATACAGGGGTTGAACGTGCAGTCTATATATAGTTTAAGTTTGTTTGACAAGTTAATCAGTTGTGTCATTTGTAAGTGAGCCTTATGTGTGTTTCCAGGAAAGGCCTAGAAGGTCTAATGTGTGAATATGTCATTGTAATCAAGGCTTTTAACGTTAAAACTTGTTTGATTATTAATGATAATGATGATTAATATGGATTTCTTTGTGTCTGATTGATTGATTATCATATTGCATACAATTTAGGGATTCCGCACCTGAATTGTTCTACTCGTGTGATATATTGTGTGTTTTTCATAAAAACGATCCTTTACAATGGTGAGCTTGATTTCGAAGCTTTGAGTCGGTTAGATGGAAAGAGATGGTCAACAAGTTATAGAAGTCAAGAAGGGTTGGAGCTCGTAGCTGTAAATGGAGAAATAGAAGGGGATTCACCTCCATCTCTTGTTGATAATATTAACTATTTTAGCTATAAGTATAAGCCAACGTTCTTTGAAGATATAGTTAACCAAAATGTTGTGGTTTTGTCCGTTGTGAATTCTATAATTAGGGGAAGAATTGCTCTGATTTATCTATTTCAAGGTCCCCGTGGTACTGGGAAAACATAAACAGCTAGGGTCTTTGCTGATGCGTTAAATTACCTCACCACCAAAGACGTGAAACCTTGTGGTGTTTGCACAGAATGTGGTCGAAAACTGGTATGAATCACTTGTTTTGGTCGCTTAGGGTTTCAAATGGGTCGATTAGGGTGTAAAATCTTAGTACACAGGTCTGTTATAAGGGAAAGATGATTTTTTACCTGAATGGACAATTATACCCCTGGGTGGAATGAGGTTAACTGATATTTCTAACCCAGTTAGTTGGAAAGGACACAATATGCAATAAAAAACGAGATTTTGGACATAAATGCAAAAAAAATTAAAGGACGCGTTTCATAATTTCAGTGATACATTAAGGACACAAAGTGTAATCTTGTCAAGTATTTAACTTAAATATATTCCGGTGCATACAGTTTTTAAAAAATTTTATTTAGTTTGGCAAACCTACTATGGTTGTACATTTTTCCTTTACTTATCATTTAGATTGGAACATCTAAGACTTTCCTTTGGTTGTTTTTTGGATCGAAAGGTTGAACACGATCATCCAAAAGATAGTGAAAGAAAAAGAAGATAAAGAAAAGTTGAACCGAATTATTGAAGGGTTGGAAATGGAAAAAGAAAAAAGAAAAGACGGAGAAAGAGGCTATGAACAAAAGGATGACAAAGATTGAAACAATGCTAAAAGTTAGGTTTCAAAACATCTAATCATCGAGTTAGGTTAAAAGCACTTTATTTTGAATATGGATTTTGTTATGATAACTGTAATATTTGATGTTTCAATTGGAATTTTTTTCTATATATAACTTTGAAATTTTGATAAATACTTAAATATTAAAAATATGAAAATATAAGCATGTTAATACTGAAAATAGCTAAAAAAAGTAAATGAATAAGAAAAACAATTTACGACTGCAAAAAAACGATTGCAAGTTTGTAAAAGGCACACGGTTGCGAAACGGTTGCAAGGAAAGCGGGCACAAAACTGTCGCAAGGAAAGCGGTCGCAAGGCAAGTGATCGCAAAATGGTCGTATGTTATTCATCACAAACCAAGTTTTAACAAAACCATAAAACAGTCGTAATATTTGCGACCACTCCTATAGTCGCAAAATGTGTGTTGCAAAAAAGTAACTACGGTCGTAACTTAGTCGCAATAGGGCATTTGCGTTGGGTGTTTTTCTGACTATATTTCTAGTCGTAAAATTGTCGCAAGAGGGCAATTACAACCATTTTGCAACCGAAAATGTAGTCAGAAATACCCAGTTTTTTAGTAGTGAAATATCACTAGACTTTAGGTAGACTAACACAACTCATTTATTTAACATGGTAACCAAACACAGCCCAGATCGCTCATAGCAAATTCCCTTGATAAAGAATTGATGATAGAGCGTAACAAAGTGGGATCCGAAGCTGTCAAAATAATGTCATCGATGTATAGTAACAAATACACAATGCGAGTTCCACTTCGATAAATGAATAGTGATGAATCACAAATGCTACTCCTAAAACCATGAGATACTAAGAACGTTGAGAACCGCGTGTACCATGCCCATGGTGCCTGTTTAAGGCAATACAACGACTTCATAAGTCTGCACACATGATTGGGAATTCTTTTGTCGACAAAACCCAGGGGTTGATGCATATATACTGTTTCTTACAAGTGGCCATGTAGGAAACCATTATTCACATCTAGTTTATAAATAGGCCAATGTTTGGAAACTGCCAAGCTCAATACGATGCGAATTGAAGCAGTTTTTACTACGGGACTGAATGTTTAATGACAGTCTATGCCAACCGTTTGAGATTTACCATTTACCCCAAGTCTAGTTTTATATCTCTCGAGAGAGCCATCTGATTTAAACTTATGTCTGAAAAGCCACATGCATTGAATAATTGGCGTACCAACTGGTTTGGGTACTAGTTCCCAAGTATTGTTTACCTGGAATGCACTAAATTCATTGGTCATAGCCTTTTGCCAATTAGGATCCGAAAAATCATTAATGTATGAGGTGGGTAATATGGAAATGGAAGGAGTGGACAAGTTATATTTCGGGTTTGGTTTGGAAATTCCAGCTTTCTCACGGGTGACTGTGGAGGATCGTTGTTAGTGCATGATGTCCCTAGGCTAGTATATATGTTGTTTGGATGAGTTTCGGGGTGTTTGGAGACGTTTATATGTGTTTTTGGGTGTGATTGAGGCTTTAGGCGAGTACAAGATGGTGATAGGCGAATAGAACCTACTCGCCATTTCTGATCAAGCGATTAGGGGTTCCCTATAGGCGATTGTGGCCCAATCGCCTATAGGTACATGTCTTATAGCCTCTACTCGCCAATACTGACCTGTACGAGTACAGGAGGTAAAAATAGGCCCAATCATTGCCCTAATAATCAGTTTTTTGCCACACACACTCTCCAAACACCCTCCCCAGGTCTTTAGATTGCTTGGTTTGATCATTGTAACACTCGTGCTTTGTTTTAATGATATAAATGTTAATCTTTTGACCCGTTTGTGTGTTGTAATTGCTCGTTTATCATTGTTTCAAGTTTGAATCTGTTATTAAAGCATATTCAAGGGATTCCACACCTTGAATATAACCCTCGTGATTGTCGGGTGACACGTTCGTCGATCCTACAAGTGGTATCAGAGCCGAGGCTCTTATCACGAGAGTTTTGATAACAAAAACGAGTGAAAACAGGTAGGTTTTTGTGTGAAAGTTGTGATTTTTAATCAAAAACCTGTTTTGAACTTTGAAACTTTGAGTTTTTCACAAAAACCCTTATTTTCAAATTCTTAGTGTGCTTTTATGGATGAAAACGTGTGTTTTTTATTATGTTTTGTTCTAAAAGTGTTTTGGAAACTTTTCTATTCATTTGGGGATTAAACACATCGTTTTGGATAAGATTTTGAGGCAAAAACGGTGGTTTTTGAGTAAAAGTGAAGTTACAGATCAGATCAGGCGATTACAATATCCAGATCTTTCCAATCGACTATCTATAAGCGATTAGAAGCAAAGTATAAACGATTAGAGTTATATTCGCCAGTCTTTTACACGATTAGGGGTCTATTCGCCATCTCCTTGTGTGGCATAGTCCCTAATCGCCTAAAGGGTCCCATTCGCATCTAAACTTGTAATCGCTCAACTGTTCACTAGCAATTACACCCTAATCGCGTGTAATACTAGTGATTACAACTAGTATCGGACTTTTAACGAACTTAAACATATGGCAAACCCGTGGGGACATCTAAATCAACCAAGGCAACAATATAATAAACAAATGAACAATCAAACAAACGTACCCACGAACCCTTGGCAATTCTCAGCCGAGCGTAACGCGCAACGGATGCAACAAGCGCAAATGCAAGCGAATGTTGCCGGAATCAATCCATGGGCGCTAGCGGCTCAACAACAGGCAATGAACGCGAATCCGTGGGCACTCGCGGCTGCTGCGAATTCACAGACTAATCATCTGTCTTCCGTTCTCATGAGTGACTTAGAGACGGGTAGTTCTAATAGGGCACCGAAACTGCAATATATGTCCAACTACCATGGATGGAAGGGCAGATTTCAGACGTATGTTGAGGTTATCGATGGTCTCGTATGGTCAGCAATAGAGACAGGGTACAGCAGGCCGATGGTTGAGAATTCGAATACTCCGATCTCACTGGAAGATATGAATGAAGATCAGAGGAAGAAGTACAACTATGAAAAGAAGGCGATGGCAGCATTGAAACAAGCTCTTCCTAAGGATATACTTCATCAATTCGCTCAGTGCACTACGTCACAGATGCTTTGGTTAGCACTTGCTGAGCGAAACGAGGGAAATCTGAAGACTCGAAAGGTCAAAATGGATCAACTCAAGAAGGAATTCGAGAACTTCAATGCTATTGGGAACGAATCGCTAAGAGACATGACTGCAAGATACTACCACTTGATGTCTGAAATGTACCAGTACGGGGTCTTGTACTCATCTGCAGACCTTGTGGAAAGATTTGCTGAGGCGCTACCTCCTCATTAGCATCAATGGTTGGACATCTTGAAATCAAGCAATGCTTATCATACACTCACCATCAATGAGTTCATTACCGAGCTGGAGAACAAGGAGATTGAGGAGATCAGGAGGGCAAACAAGGCGCTCATTCCACAGAATCCCAGTATCTATTACGGGAACCCTCTTCAGGACGCCAGTGTGGGTGGATCCAAACCACAGACTGCTTTTGTGGTTAAGCCGGATCCAGTTTACGCATTTGACAACTATGGTCCCCCAACTGATGTTCCTCCTCCAACCTATCCTTTCGGACAAGGAAACCAGTATCCTTTGAATTATAATACTAACCATTTTGCGGTTAACCCTTTTTCTCATCTTGCAGCACCAGCACAGGCAACTTCAAACTTTGGTGGACCTTCTCCTTCAGGTTTTGGTGGGGCTCCAACTACAAGTTATGGTAGATATGGAGGTGCTTCGACTTCAAGTCAATGTGGCTATCGGACCAACCCAATCGCAGAGTAGCTGAACACAGCAGGTTTAGAGAAGGTGACGATAGAGTTAGCTCAACAACACATGGCTCTACTGTCAACCTTGGTCAACTCCTACAGTGGATTGGTTGCTGGACAGATCAGGAATCCTCATCTTACACAAGAGGATTACTCACAGATCGATAAAGATGACATGGATCTGATAGACATCCAGTGGCACTTCGCAAGTGTGGTGAGAAGGGCAAAGGAGTATATGGACAGGACAGGAAGGAGAGATGTTCTGATAAACAACAACACTATGTTTGGGTTTGATAAAACGAAGGTCACGTGCTACAACTGTGGCACCAAAGGGCACTTTGCAAGAGAATGTGACCGACCGAAGCAACAAGGTCATCAGAATCCCTTCAACAACAACAGCGCCAATCAGAATCAGAGGCAGCAAGCTCAGACACAACCTAATCCGAATACTGAGCGAGATATTGTCCCAGTAAATAACCAGAACCAGAACCAGAGGCCTCCTGCCAACAACAATCAAGGACAAACACTGGTAATACAAGCTGATGTAGGTTTCAACTGGAACCATCTAACCACTGGAGAAGAAGCTCCTCAGGGTGGTGCTGCATGTTTTGCCCAACAATCGTCTGAAGCACTTGTTGAAGTTGAAGAATGCTCAAGTCAGTATGGCGTTATTATTTCTAAAGCTGAAGCGTCCGACTGTGACTCTAAGTGTGATTCTGATATGGGAGAAGATTTGGAAGATTTGTTAGCTGAAGCAGATGCGCTGATTGGCAAAAGATCGTTTCTTGTGGATGCTGACTGTACTGAGAAGAACTTTGGCGAATTCTTTGGAGCCAAGAAGTCTGCAGCTCATTATGCCTTGATGGCCATTACAGAATCGTCAAACAAGGTAAGTTCTTCCTCAAACTCTAAGATAGAGTGTGTAGTGTGTGATCAGCTAAAATTCAGAATTAAAGAATTAACTGAAGAGAATCTGAATTTAAAAGCTAATGTTGGTCCATTGCAAAGGTCAATTGATTCCTTAAGACAAAAAGAGAAAAATTTTCTAAGTACAATTGAAAATTACAAGAAGGATGTTTCTAAACTGTCGAAAACTCTAGCAAACAAGCAAATTGCTATCAATAATTACATAAATGAGGTAGAAGACACTAAGAAATAATTGGCCATTGTCAACTGTGACTATGAGAAGATCAAGAAGAAATTTGAAAGTTACCTAAACTGCAAGTATGTTCTTGATCACATAGTTGAACACTCAGAAAAGGAAAATATTTCCACCAGTCCCAAATATTCTTAGTGTCCACCTCCGGTGAGATTCGAAAATCACAATTTTGATGTCTTACCGAAGGAGGAACTTGTGGACGTGGCAGTAGCAGCAGCAAAAGCTGCAGAGGCAGCCAAAGAAACTGAAGCAGCTAAACCTGCTGATGTTACTAAGGCTGCTACACCTGCTACAACTGTCAATCTTGGTGAGAAAGCCGATGATATTAGTGTGTACGACATAGACTCGTCGGATGATGAGCTTGATGAGCCTCCTAGGTATGCACCGGTCAAAACTCAAAATGTTCCTCTTGAAAACCATATCATTACTACTGAAACCCTGAGTGAACTTGAACCGAAAGTGCAAACCGAGGATGGCAGAAGGATTAAGGTGTTTTACAAACTAAAAGGGTCTGAAAGGGTATATGCTGATGAGGAAGTCCCTCCCAAATGTATCGCCCCTGGTCTAATTGCTAAAATTTGGCAAGAATCTATCATTACCGTTGAAAAAGAAACCTGGAATAAGAAGAAGGGTAAGGGTAGAAAAGACCAGGGTAATCAGCCAAATGAATATAACAAGAAAAATCAAAAGATAAACACCGTTAATCCTCAAAGTCATGCTCAGAGGAAAAGTCCGAAGAAGCATGTTACTGAGTTTGTTAGATCTACCGGAAATGAGAGAAACGACGATCCTCATGTCAATGTGCAATGAAAATGCCTTGAGGATCTGAAGCACAAAAACTCATTTGCCAGTTCATCTAACAAAAAGAACAAAAAGGAGAACAAGTCCGAATCTCCTAGATTTGAAGAATATAGATCCTGTCATAAATGTGGGGAACGTGGGCATTTAGTTGCTGCATGCCCTGAATTGAGACGAGAAAGGATCAAAGTGGACGATTCTCCGAGTTCTAGCAAAACTAAGCAACCTATTTCCCCTAAAATTTCTGAAAAACAAAAGGGAAAGAAGATTGTGTATGACAACCGAAACAAGATTGCTATGAACCAAAAGCCAGTTGATGGCAGTGGTCCACAGTTGAGGGGGAGCATTGTTCCCACAAAGGTTGAAGCAGCGCCTAAGCCACCAGCAAAGGCTGCAGCTAAACCACAGGGCAACCCCAAAACTGTTCCACATACAGTTAAATCTGAAGTGGACCCTAAATCTGTTCCTCCTAAGGAGTCTAAGGCTGGATCTTCTAGCCCCAAAGCAAAGAAGAAGCCCAAGCCAAAGAAACCGGAACAGGTTTGGAGACCCAAGTCACCAACCAAAAGTGGAGAATCATCTACAGGTGATAACACTGCCGGACCATCGGGAACAACACCAACTCCAAACAGAAGATGGGTTGATTTTCCGACATTAGATGAAGATGGTAGACCCAAGACCGTGAAGGCTTGGGTCCCCCTTAACCACTGAACTTTGAATGTTTGTGCAGAGAGTTCTACAGGGCCTTATCAGCAGCCTATGGATTGTTGATACTGGAGCTTCTGGGCACATGACAGGCGACTTATCCCTGCATTTTGACATAAAGAATATCAACGGGGGGTATGTTGCTTTTGCTGGTAATAAAGGGGGTTATATTACAAAAGAAGGCAGTATGAGTAACAGAATTGTAAGCTTTGAGAAGATAAGCTTTGTCAAACAAATAGACCACAACTTGCTGAGCGTCTCGCAGATATGTGACAAAAAGCTCACAGTGTTCTTTGATGACAATGCTTGTTTCATTCTAAAACCTGGATTTAAGATACCTAAAGAGTGGGTTATGATCTCAGCTCCCAGGGTCAACAACTTATACGTCCTAGATATGAACCGAGCCATGACAGAAAAAGGTCAAGTCACTTGTTTTCTGTCTAAGGCGATAGAAAAGGAATCGATCATGTGGCACAGACGTATGGGGCACATCCACCTGAGAAAAATGAACCATCTGGTTCATAATCAACTGGTGGAAGGTGTTTCTGTTAAAAAATTTCATCTAAACGACGTTTGTGTCTCGTGCAAGAAAGGGAAGCAGAAAAAGAAGTCTCACAAACCTAAGAAGACAAACTCAGTTAATCTACCTCTCGAACGACTGCACATGGACCTATTTGGCCCAGTCAATCGAAAGAGCAAGAACGGTGACTTATACTGCTTGGTGGTTACGGATGACTATTCTAGGTTTTCTTGGGTCGTGTGTATGAAGCACAAGAGTGAAACTTTTGAATACTTGAAGAATCTGTTCACGAAACTGGAAAATATATATCAGCTAAAGATCCGTAGGATTAGAAGCGATAACGGCACAGAATTCAAGAATCATGCTATGGAGTCGTTATGTGCAGAAAAGGGTATTTATCATGAATTTACAGCACCGTACACTCCTCAGCAAAATGGGGTTGCAGAAAGAAAGAATCGGACTCTTATTGAGGCAGCCAGAACAATGCTCGCAGACTCGAACTTGCCTGTGATCTTCTGGAATGAGGCAGTTCACTGCGCGTGTTACACTATAAATAGGGTTCTAATGGTAAAGAAGCTTGGCAAGACTTCTTACGAGCTTTTGAACCGGAGGAAACCGAACTTAGAGTTTCTGGAACCTTTCGGAGCTCCATGCACCATGATACATCCCGATAGGAAGTTTGGTGCAAAGGCAGAAGAAGGTTTCTTTGTTGGTTACAGCACTCCCAATAAAAGAGTGTACAACAAAAGAACCAATTGCGTTGAAGAGTGGCTTAATGTCGATGTTCAACGCTATACTGCCAATGCACCTGGTGTTGGACCTGATTGGTTGTTCGATTATAAGAGTCTATTTGATTCCTTCAACGTGGATAATTTGGTAGATGATGCTGTAGCGCAAATGCATTACGAAATTTGGTAGATGATGCTGTAGCGCAAATGCATTACGAGTTTGAAAACACATCTAGCTCACCGCTAATGCGTCCGATCGTTGTCAATGCACCTGCGCCAGCACCATCTGATGCCTCTGCATCCACGGGTCCCCCTGGTAAAACCGTAGCAGCAGAAGTTGAGGAAGTCTTTTAGGAAGCGTCAGCTGAGGTTCTAGAATCTTCATCTTCAGATGACGATTTTGCAGAGTCTCATGAAACTCTTACTGAAGAACAAGCTGGAAATGGTGAATCTACCACTACAGCTCCAGTCATTCCGACAGGAAACAATCAAGCTGGTCCTTCTTCTTCAGCAGCTCCAGGGATAGGTCTTAGGATCGATCTCTCAGGTTTTAATATGCAACCCGCTGCTCTCTCCAGCTCAAGCGCCGCAGAGACAAATTTATCTCAAAGTTTGGAAAACCTTAATCTGCATTCGGATGATCCAGTGCCGGCACATCCGGAATATCGGATTCACGACACTCATCCGATGCAGAATGTGATTGGTGATCCGGCTAGCAGAGTCATGACGCGTAGTCAGCTCAGAAATGCTAGTCCAAGTGATAATACAGGTACCTTGGCACTCTATTCGGAGATCAGGAAAGCAGGTGATCAGAACGACTGGTCCTTCGCTCTTTACGTATCTCAAACTGAACCAAGAACCGTGCAAGAGGCACTGGGGGAAGAACCATGGATTGAAGCAATGCAAGCCGAGCTTCAGCAGTTCCAAAAGCTAGGAGTGTGGGACTTAGTTCACTTACCTCCAGGCTCGAAGAAAATTGGAACAAAGTGGGTCTATAAGTGTAAACGGGATGACCGTGGGGTGATTATCAGAAACAAGGCTCGATTAGTTGTCCTCGGCTTCCGTCAAATCAAAGGAATAGATTACAACGAAGTATATGCTCCAGTTGTGCACCTTGAAGCTATCCGGATGTTCTTAGCTTACGCTTCGTTCAAACGGTTTAAGGAAGAGGTGTATGTTGCTCAGCCACCGGGTTTTGAGGATCCTCTTCATCACGAAAAAGTCTACAAATTGAACAAAGCGTTGTACGGACTTCATCAAGCTCCACGTGAATGGTATCAAATGCTTAGCAACTATCTCATATCCAACGGGTTCAAACGTGAACTCGTGGATTGCACCTTATTCACCAAGGAAAAGGGTGGTGACCGTCTTTGTTAGGACAAAAAGGATTGGTGAAACCACTTTTGCAAACCTTAGTCTAATTCACTTCTGTCAAATTATTCTAAGTATAGAACTACTGAAGAAAGAAGACTAAACAGCTGAAGATGGATTCTACAAGTACTGAAGAAGAAATGCATCAGAAGTTCTGAAGTCCAAACCAGACAGTTCACTGAAGAACTACTGAAGACAAACTACTCATCAGTAATTTGTCATTCATCAGCACTTGTTCAAGAATCTTTCCACCGCCTTATGTTTCAGTAGTTTATTAGTTTAGTATTACTTTAACTTTTTGTACGAGTTCCAAGATTGCAACTTGTTGCAACTTGTCTCTGAACTTGCTTTTTGGCAAGGTTCATGTATTTGTAAAGTCTATAAATAGATGGGTTCATCCCTCTGTTTTAGACATTGATTTTTAATACAGAAATCCTTCAAAGCTTATCATTGTTATTTCCATTTCATTTACTGAGAATCTGTTTAAGTGTTCATTCTCATTCATTGCTTAGATTCTCATTAAATACTTGTCTTTAGTTTTATCAAACGTCCAGGGGGAGTAATAACTCCTGTTGATAAGTGTAGCTTTAAACTCATATCATTCCGTTGTGCTATTACTGATAAAGAACTTGCTAGACACTTAAGTGTTCACTAGCAAGTTCATACAAAGAGAAATACTGATCCAATAATTGGTATCAGAGCACTGGTTTATCTGATCACATATCAATCTAACACATTGAGAATCAGACACAGGCTCTTATTGATATTCAATAAAGGATTAAAAGTTCACTTTTATTAACATCCATCACTTTAAGAGATATTTGACAAATCAATACTCTTTGAAATGGATCCTCGTAATACTGGTTCTGCCAATAAACCTGCTATGCTAGTAAGAAATGAATATAATATCTGGCAAAGGAGAATGGCACATACCTTATCACAGACCAACACAGGTTGCTGGAATCTGTGATATATGGTCCTCATAAACCAGTAAATATCAATCTTGAAACTAAAGAAGAAATTCCGAAAGACCCAAATGGCTATACAGATGATGATTTCCTAACACTTGAGCTTGATGCTAAAGCTTTCTCTATGTTGGCAATGGCACTCCCAAATGAAATCTACTCTGGCCTATTACATTGTGATAGTGCCAAAGAGCTTTGGGACTGCCTCAAAGAACAGTTTGGAGGAACTGAAGAGGTGATTGCCAACACCAGAGAAATCCTGGCTCAACAATATGAAACTTTTGCTCACATTAATAGGGAAACTTTAACACAACAATTTGAAAGATTCTCCTCATTAATATCTGAGCTAAAATTAAATGATCAGAACTACACAACTGTATCTATGCTTCATAGATTTTTAAGGTCTTTACCTGAAAAATGGGAAACATACTCTATAGTCTTAAGATCTTCACCAGACTTTAGCTCCCTCACTCTTACAAAACTTCATGGGAGATTACTTACTTTTGAAAGAGAAATTGATCAAAAGCTGCTGATGACTATCTACCAGGTAGTACAGCACTATTGGGACAAGACTCACCAACTTGTTCAAATAGTTTTGGATCTTTTGACCATATTGACATAACTGCTGGGATCTCATCTGAAAGATCATTCCCAGGTTATGACAATAATGATTTTAGTCAAACTGCTGATAACATGTGTTTTATCATGGATGATTTAAAAAATTTCAGCAGTGATGACTTGGAAGAAATGGATATTTTACACCAACTGGCCATGTTAAGTTTAAAAACACATAAATTTTACAAAAGGTCAGGAAGGAAGTTTCCATGACTCAACAGCTCACCAAAAATTGGTTTTGACAAATCTAAACTTAGATGTCACAAGTGTCAAAAGTTGGGACACTTTGCTAGAGAGTGTAGAAGCTCTAGCTTTAACCAATCTCAGTCTGGATATAATTTTAACCCCAGTTATAACAGGAATAATGGAACACAAGGGAGTGCACATTTTGTACAGGCACAAGCTCCACAACACCAATATGTGCCACAAGTACAATATGTACAGATGCCTGCTCAACAGATGCAGAGCCAACAATCAATCAATCCCTTTCCAGCTGCTCAACCACCTCCACAGACTCAGCAACCCTCACAACAAAGTTTATTTACTTCAGGGTATGTTGACTGGAGCAGTCTTCCTTTTGACACTACTGAATGTAACCCTGATGCAGACAACAAGATGTTTGACATCAACTGGGGAGAGCCTGACAATGGCAGAAAGAACTTTGCCTTAATGGCATTTGAGGGATGCACCTCAAAATCTGCCTTGTCACAGGTATCAAAAGAATCTTTGACAAAACTTTGTTCAACTTCTTGCAAAGAATCTTTTGCTCTCATAAGAGAGACTACTGTGCACTTACAAGGTAAAGCAAATGACTCTGAGAGAAAATTCACTCAGATAAAATGTGATTTAGAAAGAAAACTTTCTGCAAAAACAAAAGAAGTTTCTAAATTAACTAACACTTCTATTGAACCCAAGCACAAATTAAAATCATGATAAATGACCTAGGAAATGTCAGACAAGAGCTTGCTGACACCAAGGTCACATGTGAAAAATGGGTTGAATCTTGTAAAGGGTACCAACTATTTCTAAGCAAACAAAGTGCTTCAAATGTTAGGTTTGGCATAGGGTACAATCACACTGAAACACCAACAGATATTCCCCCAAAACAACTGAAGATGGGAGAAAAATTGTTTCAGGTGAAACTTCTGAAGAGAAAGAATGCACATCTTTCCATGAAAACTTTCTAAAAACTCACAAAGAAAGTTCTTCAGAAGTACTGATTAAATCTGACATTAAGCCATCAGTAGTTTCAACTACATCAGGAGTTGAGAAGCTGAAAACTACTGATGACCTAAAACCAATCAATACAGTCAGAAACTTGTCTTTGAAAGAAAAGACAAAAGAATGTGAAATCTGTGGTCTGTTCAACCACAAGACAGAATTTTGCAGATACAGAAAAGGTATTCAGTACAACAAGAAAATTAAACAACTGGTGGTGGGAAAACAAATCAGAAATGATTTTGTAGAAACTTTTTCTCCCAGGAAACAACAACCAGTAAACACCTTTTCTCAGAAAAAGACAAAATCTCAATAAAAATCTTTTTCTCAAAATTCTCTTTCAGTAGTTAGACCTAAATCATTGAAACTGCTGAGATTAAAGATCTCATGAACATGGTACAACTACTGATGACCAAAGTTGATGGTGGTCCTCAAAAGGATACCACCATTGCTCTTAATAAAAATTCCATTGCCAAAAAGACATGGATTCCTCAACTTGGTCAAGAACAAACTGTAAATGCTCTTAAGAGCAAACCCAAAGCCAAACTGGCTTGGGTTCCCAAATCTAACTAATTTGCTATCTTGTGCAGAGAGTTTCCAGAGGCTTAAATAGCATTTGGTATGTAGACAGTGGAGGCTTAATGCACATGACAGGATGTAGATACCTGATAAACAATTTTATCAGTCAAAGAGAAGGATCTGTATCCTTTGGGAACAATGCTAAGGGATATGTGCTAGGACATGGCACTGTCTCCTCTGGAAAAATATAGTTTGACAAGGTCAATCTGGTTGAAAACCTTGAGTACAACTTGCTGAGTGTGTCACAAATGTGTGATAAAGGATATTCTTCCTTTTTCACAAAGACAGCGTGCAAGATCATATCACCAGAAGGCCAGAAGTTGATAGAGAAGATCATTGAAGATCATACTTTGTTGATAGCCAAAAGATGTGGCAATGTCTATGTAGTGGACATTGAAAAGGACAAAGTACTGAACAACACTGCCTGTTTCTTCTCAAAGGCATCAACTTCAGAGACTGATCTCTGGCACAGGAGACTTGGCCATGTGAACTTTAAAACCATAAATAAAGTCACAAAAATGGGCTTGGTCAGAGGTCTACCTTTAAAGGTATACCAGTGTCAAGAACACTATGTATCCTGTTTGAAGGGAAAACAGCATAAGTCATCCTATAAGTCTATTGAAGAATCAAAAACTACTGCATGTCTTCAACTACTCCATATGGACTTATTTGGGCCTGTAAAAATCATGAGCCTTGGTAAGAAGAAGTACTGCTTAGTCATCATTGATGACTATTCAAGATTTACATGGGTATTCTTCTTATTTTCCAAGGATGAGGCTGCTGAAATCATCAAGTTCTTCATTCTACAAGTAGAGAAACAATATTCTCTATCTGTCAAAGCCATTAGAAGTGACAATGGGACAGAGTTCAGGAACAAAACTCTGGATGAATTCTGCTTATCTAAAGGGATTATTAGACAATACAGTGTTCAGAATAGTAGAAAGGAAGAACAGAACCTTAATTGAATGAGCAAGAACAATGTTAGCTGATTCAGGCCTATCATTGTATTTCTGGGCTGAAGCAGTGAACACTGCATGCTATGTTCAGAATAGAGTCCTTGTCAACAAGAGACACTCCAAGACTGCCTATGAAGTTCTTCATGGCATAAAGCCCCTTATCTCCTTTTTCAGGGCTTTTGGATGTCAATGTTTCATTCTAAACATCAAAGACTCTATTTCGAAGTTTGCTGCCAAAGTTGATTCAGGTTACTTTCTTGGTTACTCTTCCACTAGAAAAGCCTACAAGGTTTTTAACTCAAGAACCAGGATAGTAGAAGAAACACTGAATGTCAAGTTCAATGAGTCAAAACACACTCTTATTCCAGCACATCCTGCTGAACTTTTTGACCTTGACAGCTTCCATTTTGGACCTGAAAGGACTGTTACTTCATCTAAGCCTACTTATTATGGTGATCAAAGGTTTGATGATGAGGATCCAGCACCATGGACTCCTCAAACAGTCATTAAGTCAACTTCCAAACCATCAGAAGTTTCACAAACTTCTGATTCAAAAACTGCTGATGTACAAACTCAAACATCTGCTTCAGCACCTGAAACTACTGAACACAGTGAAACTGCTGAACCAGACATTATAAACCTCAGTGGTTTGTTTGATGAAGTACAAGAGCCACCTACACCTATCAGTGGTTTACAACAACTGATTGAACACAAAGATCATCCACTTGAACAAATCATGGGTGATATTGCATCAGGTGTTCTTACAAGAAACCGGCTTTCCAACTTTTGCTTCTTCTCAGCATTTATTTCTCAGTTGGAACCTAAAAAGTACCAAGAAGCCCTCAAAGACAACAACTGGGTACAAGCCATGCAAGATGAGTTGCTTCAATTCAAAAAACAACAGGTTTGGGAAATATGTCCCTTACCACCAAACAAGCAACCAATTGGCACAAGCTGGGTTTTTAGGAACAAACAAGATGAGGCTGGTATGATTATAAAGAACAAGGCAAGACTGGCAGTACAAGGTTACTCTTAAGAAGAAGGAATTGATTATGATGAAACCTTTGCTCCAGTTGCAAGGCTTGAAGCCATCAGGTTATTTCTGGCCTATGCCATTTCCAACAAAATCAAAGTTTTTCAAATGGAAGTGAAAAGTGCATTTTTGTATGGGAAAATAAAAGAGGAAGTGTATGTCTGTCAGCCACCTGGGTTTGAGGATCCTTCTCATCCTGAGTGGGTGTATAAACTAGACAAAGCTCTTTATGGGCTCAAACAGGCTCCAAGAGCCTGGTATGAAACACTTTCTAACTTTCTACTAAAAAATAACTTCACAAGAGGCTCCATTGATAAAACTCTTTTCATAAAACATGTTGGAAATCATATCTTACTTGTTCAAATATATGTTGATGATATCATATTTGGTTCAACAAACACAAAATTGTGTGATGAATTTAAGAAACTCATGCAATCAAAATTTGAGATGAGTACAATGGGAGAACTGCAGTACTTTCTGGGACTGCAGATTAAACAACAAACAAATGGAACTTTTATACAACAAACAAATGGAACTTTTATACATCAATCAAGACTGTAAATCATGTTCCACTCCCATGACACCAACCACACAAGTTGAACCAGATGATCAAGGAAAACAGGTTGATCAAACCATGTATAGATGTATGATAGGTTCCCTTTTATATCTAACTGCTTCTAGACCAGATATTATGTTTTCAACATGTGTCTGTGCTAGATATCAATCAGCTCCTAGGGAATCACACCTCATTGCAGTTAAAAGAATCTTCAGATATCTGAAAGGAACTCCAACACTTGGAATTTGGTATCCTACTTCAAGCAATACCAAGTTATCAGCTTTTTCAGATAGTGACTATGCAGGGTGTAAAATGTCAAGAAAATCAACATCTGGTGGTTGTCAATTTTTGGGAAACTGTCTAGTGTCCTGGCAATCAAAGAAACAAACATCTGTTGCAACTTCAACTGCTGAAGCTGAATACATTGCAGCAGCAAGTTGTACATCACAGATACAATGGCTCCAGTATCAACTTCTTGATTATGGAATCAAAGAAACCAAGACACCATTGCTTGTAGACAGCAAATCTGCCATTAGCATCATTCAAAATCCTGTTCAGTTTTCAAAAACCAAACATATTGAAATCAGGTATCATTTCATAAGAGATTGCTATGAAAAAGGCAAGATTGAAGTGAAACATGTAGCAACAGCTAATCAAATAGCTGACATATTCACTAAACCCCTTAACACATCAACATTTCAGAAGTTAGTATCCATGCTTGGGATGCTAAATTTGTAAGTGTTTCTTTTTACTTATCTGCACATATTTTCATTTTTCACTTACATTTGTTTTTAAGTCTGAAAACTTCTGAAAAACAAACAAGAGAGAAACTACTGATGAATAAAACATCAGTATGGCAATATTTTCTGAAAAATGATTAACTTCTGATAAAATAACCTTCAGAAGTTATGAATAAAGTATTTATAAAACATTCTCATCAGTTGTTAACAACTACTGAAGAGAAAGTGGGAACTACTGATGATATTTGTTATTCATCAGCAGTTTGGTCAAAAAGGGTAAATCAGAATTTTCCCACATCAGAAGTTTGACCTAGGCGGTTAAAAACTTCTGATAAATACCTTTTCCAACACTTATCCTTTCAAAAAGCAAAAATTCCCTCCTTCTCTCTCACAAAACACTATCAAGACCTAAACCTGCAAAAACACTGTTCGATCCACATACACACAAACCACATGGCTCTAGTACTGAAACAGGGACACAATCAAAGAGGCTACTTCGAAAAACAAGAAGCCTGGTCCCAATACGACGAAATCAGTGATTTGGTCGTCAAATCCCAATACTTCACCGCCCTCACCATCGACCCTCCAATCCACACTGAAACTCTAAATGAGTTTTTGGCAAACACAGAGACGGTGACGGTGAACAACAAAGTAATCTCCCTCAATTCAACCATCAAAGGGAGAAGAATGGCAATCACACCAGCTACTTTGGCAATTAGGCTGGGTTTGGATGATGTAAATGCCCCAGACCAATTTCCAAACTCTCGGATTCATTTAACCATTACAGAGTGTGGTTACCAAGGTACTCTCTCACATGCTACAATCTTTAAGATATTTTGAACCAAAGTATAAACTGCTTTTTCATTATATTATTATGTGTTTGAGTCCAAAAACTGGATCTTATGATCAGATGCCCTCAACTTTTCAACCTATTTTTCATTCCATAGTGAATGAAACAAAATTCAGGGCATCATCACTTTTCTTTAATGAGTTGGTGTTACATCATCTCAATACTAAAAAGAAGTTTTTGTTGTACCCAAGATTTATTATGCATTTCATAATAAAAGAACTTGGAGAAGAGGTGCTTGTGGGTAAAACTACAATTTTAAACCCCTTGTCCTCACAAGCATACTCAAGGCACAACAAACCGGCTGCCTGGCCAGAAGATGACCAAGGGGAACCAGAAACAGTCCCCATGGAACCCTCATCTTCCAAACCTACACCCCCAAAGGCCAAGAAACCCAAGCAACAAAAACAAAAACCCACCAACCCAAAAAGAAAAGCAGTTCAGGAGGTTGAGATGCCTGAACTAGCTAATGTGCAATCTGCACTTGATAAAGATGTGACTGAAACATCCTCCCAGTCTCATCCATCTCAAACCCCACCAAGAGCACCAATCACCATACTTTTCAAAAGAAAAAGACTAAAGAAAACTATTCCTATTGACTCCTCTTTTGAAACTGCTAAACCCATTGACCAAACTACTCAACCAGCACCCCAAATTTCTGAACCTGATATAGAAATAGCCAAACTTCTCTCTGGGCTAAAAGAGAGAGTCCCATCTGAACATGTCAGTCCCCAACAACCACATCAAACAGGGGACATAGCGTCAGAACTTGACATGGATGTGGACACTCAAAGCCCTAACCAAAGAGATGAGGATGAACCAGGGTCTCTAAGCCCAAACATAGAAACTCTTGGTACTTTTGAGGCTGCTACTACTCATTTACCACCCAGTGGTGGATCTAAGGAAAGAAGCAACATAGCTAAGACCTCAACTATGGCAACTACTGATGAAGGCTTAATGCCTGAGGTAGGAAATCCTCTGAACCAAGAAAAAGAGGTACATGAGACAACTGAGTTGGGCTCAGCTCATGATGTAACTGATACAGTCCTCATTGAGGATGTAATCAGGGATTCAGATGATTCCATTGACTTAGATGATGATTCACAACACAAAACTACTGAATTAACGGCTACAAGTGAAGGTCCTGCACCTGGTGTATCTATGCTCAAGAAGCTAGTCACACCAGATCAGGTTAAAGTCCACTTAATCCCTGATTCCCCAATAGTGGCATCTTATGTACAACAAGAAGATCTCCCAAAAACACACCCCTCACTACAAATGCCTACCCAATTCCCTGGGCCATCCAGCATTGACATGAACCAGCTATGCAGCCTAGATGGTCCCTTATATCACATGATGAACACCCTCATCAAAAATCACTTCCAAACCTACACAGCTGACTTGGAGCTGTCCATCAAAAACCAAATGGAGTGATACAGACTAAGATGAACGATCTGTCCAACAAGATTGACTTCAACTCCAAACAGATTGCTACTCTTACAGGTCATTTCTCTGAACCCTCAAAGAAAAAGCTTGATGAATCCAAAAAGGGGGGAGAAAACTAAGGAACCTAGGGAGTCACTCGAAGCCAGGATAAGGGCAAGAGTGGCTATCCAAGAAAGAGAACAGAGAAACCAAGCCAGAAGAGAAAAACTGGCCCAACAGTTTGGTGTCTCTGAATAAGAAATAGAATATGCTGAAAAGCCTGATGAATCCCAAGGCCACAATGAAGAAACTTCTGATGATGAAAGTTCTGATGAAGACTTAGAAAATACTGAAGACAATCCTTCAGTAGTTGACAAACCTTCAGTAGTTGTCAACCCATCAGAAGTCAACACTTCCAACACTGAAACTGCTGACCAGCCTTCCAGATCAACTGAACCTACTCAACCAACTCGTATTCCAAAGCCTACTACAACTACAGCAATGACTGTGCTGAACCCTTCTCCTCTATCAATGTCCAAAGAACTACTTGAGAAGAGTTTAATTGCAGCTGAAAGAAAGGCTAAGGAAGATGAGATCTAGAGTACTTTGGAAGCAATGGATGAATTAAGCCTCAATGAAAAGCTACAGGCTTATAAAGCAGAACTTCAAAGGCACGCTAACCTAGAAAGAATTGCTGAGGAAGACAAAAGACAACAACTGATGTCTTACATCACCAAGAATAGCAAGACCAAAGCCTATACATTAAAGGGACTCTCCATGGAAGAGCTAACAAGAAGAGCTCAACTTGTTGCAGACAAACTTGCAACAAGTAAAGATGGAAAAGCCAAGAGAGCCCAGATGATTGAAGAATTAGTAGCAAATGGTTATGGTTCAAAAGCCTCTGTGTCCAAATGGAAAGAAGAAAGAATTGTGGACACTTATAGAAAATACAAGGCTGCAAGGGCTGCAAATCCAGAGAAGTTTGAAACTGCTGAAGTGTCAACTTCAGTAGTTAGAACATCTGGTGTTTCAAGAAAACCTGCTACAAAGAAAAAGACAGAGGAGAATGTGAAGACTGATTTCAGGATGGTACTACTAGAAGGAAGTACAGTAGTCCATTCTGACTTCGACATTGAAGAGAAACCTCTGCTAACCCAATTCAGGGATCCTTCCACCTTTGCCTATCAAATTCAAAAGACCATTAAAGACAAACTGCACACTAAGGTAGTTACTGAGCATCACTTGCCAACCTTTCAACTACCTAATGTGATGCAACAAGAACAAGGAAGAGAATCCCACCTGAGAGTCACTGAAGTCGAAGACATCCAACACTCAGGAGCATCCCAGGGTACCAGCATGGTTCCCTATACTTTAGACTTTGACAAGTCTAAAGTGCCTGTCATCAAATGTTCCTTTACTGATGGCAACTCAGTACAAGTGACAAGAAGAGACCTCACAAGCAGAGCCTATAAGTCGATGAATGATCTGAAGAAGCTATCAACTCAAGACCTGCTTACAATCCAGCATCTAGAACCACAAAGAGGATCTCTCACTGATGAACAGCTGAACCAGTTGAAGAATTCCATGTTCAAAGGGATATGGAAGATTGTGAATGACAGAAGAAAACAATAAGGAATTAGAAAGGTTTTGGCTTCATCAATCCAAGGGGAGATTGTTAGGACAAAAAGGATTGGTGAAACCACTTTTGCAAACCTTAGTCTAATTCACTTCTGTCAAATTATTCTAAGTATAGAACTACTGAAGAAAGAAGACTAAACAACTGAAGAAGGATTCTACAAGTACTGAAGAAGAAATGCATCAGAAATTCTGAAGTCCAAACCAGACAGTTCACTGAAGAACTACTGAAGACAAACTACTCATCAGTAGTTTTTCATTCATCAGCACTTGTTCAAGAATCTTTCCACCGCCTTATGTTTTAGTAGTTTATTAGTTTAGTATTACTTTAACTTTTTGTACAAGTTCCAAGATTGCAACTTGTTGCAACTTGTCTCTGAACTTGCTTTTTGGCAAGGTTCATGTATTTGTAAAGTCTATAAATAGATGGGTTCATCCCTCTGTTTTAGACATTGATTTTTAATACAGAAATCCTTCAAAGCTTATCATTGTTATTTCCATTTCATTTACTGAGAATCTATTTAAGTGTTCATTCTCATTCATTGCTTAGATTCTCATTAAATACTTGTCTTTAGTTTTATCAAACGTCCAGGGGGAGTAATAACTCCTGTTGATAAGTGTAGCTTTAAACTCATATCATTCCGCTATGCTATTACTGATAAAGAACTTGCTAGACACTTAAGTGTTCACTCCAGTAGGCACACCAATTCAGACCAATCACGGGATTGGTCATGACGAGAAAGGACAAACCGTTGATCCTTTTCTCTATCGAGCTATGATAGGCTCACTCATGTACCTTACTGCATCAAGACCTGATATAATGTTCGCGACATGTCTACTATCAAGATACCAGTCAAGGCCAAAACAGTCCCGCCTGGTTGCTGTGAAGAGGATCTTACGTTATCTAAAGGGTTGTCCGACCAAAGGTCTATGGTACCCTAATGACGATAAGTTTGACCTCATCGCTTTTAGTGATGCTGACTATGGCGGATGCAAGACAGACTTAAAATCCATATCGGCTAGATGCCAGTTTTTGGGATCAAGACTAGTCTCGTGGCAGTGCAAGAAGCAAGCCTCGGTAGCCTTATCCACCCGTGAGTCAGAATATGTAGCAGCATCGAGCTGCTGCTCCCAGGTTCTTTGGATACAGCAACAAATGAGAGACTACGGTTTGAAATTTCTCAATACTCCCATTCACTATGACAATGAGTCCGCTATAGCTCTTGCTAAAGACTCAGTTAACCATTCCAAGGCGAAACATATCTTGGTTAAGTATCATTTCATACGCGATTGTTATGAAAAGAAACTTATCGATATGGTCAAAATCCACACGGATTACCAACCTGCCGATTAATTCACCAAAGCTTTTGATGGTCCTCGTTTTGAGTACCTGTTAATCTTAAACGGAATTAAAGTAAAGCAGGATTAGATCCTCATCGGTAATCGTTTTTGTAAATATTTTTTCTTCAAAAAAAATCAGAAAAATCCAAAAAATATTGTCTTTTCGCAAATTTTTAGATTTTTAGGGGGAGAAAATTCAGAAAAATACAAAAACATCAGAAAATGCAAAAATTCAAAAAAATGAGAAAAATCCCAAAATCATAAAAAAATTGAAAAATTGCAAAAATGAGTTTCTTTGGTGAAATAGGGAAGATGATATTAACCCATCAGTCGGACTGTCTGGACTCTTATCATCTTAAAAATATTGGAACTGATAAGTAGCCTCTACAATGATGTGTCGGTAGGCTCAAAATCATTTCCAAGTTCGACACGGTGATATAAACCTAAATCAACTGAAACAGATGTGGATCAACGTGCGTTGGCATATGGTCTTGGTACCGAAATCTCGTTTGATAGCATGCCAAAATCCGAGTTTCATGGTCTTTAAGAGGTTGGTACATCCGGGGTGAACTGGACGTCTCTCAGAATAAATAGGAGTGGCACATGTGTCGTATGTTGGGTTCGCAGCCTACAACTGAGACACCTCTATGTCGTTTCCTGAAAAAAAAACAAAACCAAAAAAATAGAATAAATTCTGATCAGGAGACGTCCGGGAATCCTAAAAGAGCAAAAAGATTCATAAATTCCAAAACCCTATACTCAAAGAGAATTCGCTCAAAGGTATCAAATCATATACCTAAAGCATCATACCGTGAAAAATCAAATATACGGTATTTGACTTGAACCCTGATCTGGATCTCACTGGTCTCTTTGTTGAAGCGTTTCTGCAGACCTGATCACCACTGAGTCCATTCCTTGTAAAATACGGATGACAACAGCTTACTCACCGGTTACGAGGAAGCTTTGTGCATGACTTGATACGGGAATGTGTCGCGTGGCGGGGAACACCTTGTACATCAGTCTTAATATTACCTTAACGTATCTAAAGTGCCTAGCGATAAAATTTGATTTTGAGCTTAGGTGGACAACAATATCGGCAGTTGTTGTAGGATGCTTATTGGTAATTTAAATTAAAACTAAATATATAAGGGTTCTAGTAAAGTCCGTACACTGATATGATTCCCTAACTGATGAAACTCGCAAAAATATGATAGTGTACAGTTAGTTGATCTCCCGCTTTTGGTTTATTTCTGCTTAGTTTTATTTGATTAATCATTCTTGATTGCCGATGATGGAATCCTAATCCATTGTAATCTTACTTCTTCAAAAATAAAACGCCGAAAATCAACTAGTTGAAAATTGTGTTTTTGCCGGGTCAAAACCGTACTTTCTCTTAAGTACAGGGATTGAAAATGAAAACTTTTCAAAGATATGAGTCGTCATCTGAGTCGTGTGTTAAAACGGGGTGAAAAGCGCATATTTTGTACCTTAACGGGTCAAAAATGTGAGAATTGGTGCTGCAGGGGCAATTTGGTAATTTGTGTGAAAAGTTCACACATTTAGTCTTCTAATGGCGTGTAAGTTAGGCGATTATAACTCATTCGTGTAAAAGTTAAGGCAATTACATCTCAATCGCTCTTATGCATATGCGAGTAGGACTTTTGGTCACTTATAACACACTTGAACACAAAAAGCGAGTAGGAATGTCTATTCGTGTGAACATTCAAGCGAATAGAAGTCCACTCGCCAGTTAAGTCTAGCGATTAGAAAACTGTATAAAACCAACACTTAGAGTTTTTTTCTTCATTATTTCAAAACACCACTCACTGTGCTCGTTTCCCTGTAACCTGTTTCGAATCAGACTTGTTGCCGGTAGATTTTCAACCTTATAATCTTGTTCGTATACATACAGGTATCAATCCCTCAAAATTGCAGATCATATCATCATGTTTTAAAGGTTTTAATCGTATTTTGAGAGCCGAAACCCTTGGTTTCTTGCTCTTAATCTTTGGGCCTGAACAACGTTTGGTTAATGCCAAATCTTGATTGGGGTTTGTTAATCGGGGCATGAGTAATCATTTGGTACCAAAATTACAAGCTAAAACCTTCTATATCAAAAAGCCCCAATTTCAAAACCTTATAAACCCTAAGTTTTCATCCGGCCAATTAACCTTTAATTCTGCTATGTTGATGAGTTATTTGTTAGGGGTTTTGCTAGTCGGGTGATATAGGTCTAAATGTGACAAAATCTGGACACGAAGCAGCTCATAATCAATTTAACAGAGTTTGATGATCGAAGCTACTGTTCACGCGATTAGGTTTCCTAATCGTGTGAACAGTTAAGCGAATGGATGGTTTGTTCCCCTAATCGCATGAACAGTAAAGCGATTAGGGTACTTATTGGTCTAATCGTGTGTGTGTTAAGCGATTACAATGTTGTAGTCGCCTATTACAACATGTTGACCAAATTTTGTCAAAACTTGTCCGATTTCTATCCGTTTTTGTCCGTTTTATGCGTATTTGATCTGCTTGTGATACTTATAACTTGTTTTGATGTTCAGGATGATGAATTGTAAAACATCTCCCAAGCACAACTGTTGTGCTTTTCTCGGACCTATTACAATGGAGAAGTGCAAGACATTCAAAGGCGTTATCGACTTTCTGAAGCGTTAAAGAATCCACTACGCAATAACCAAGAAACACGCAGCGTATAAGGATATCTTGCTGGAGTTTTACCAGAACGCCAAAGTCGACCACAAAGATGTACCGATTGTGATTACAAACTCGATACAAGGCAAAGAAGTTATTATTACTGAAGAAATCATTCGAGAAGAGCTGCAGTTTGGCGATGCAGATACTGATCCTATAGTGTTTGACGCCATCTTGATTCGTGGCGGTTTCCAGAGGATGAAATACATGGGAATAGTCAAGAAACAGCAGATGCTCATGAAAGGACTACTACCGCCCGAACTCAAGTATCTCACGCATGTAGTCTTGAAGTGTATTGGTCCGAGGAGAGGAACTTTTGATGCTATCAGGGATACGTTGGCTTCAGCGATAGTCGCCTTGACTCTCAACAAGCCGTTCAACTATTCCAAAATGATTCTACATCACCTGAAAGAAATCATTTTGTAGAAAACGACAAAGACCTCATTCATCGTCTATCCTCGTTTTCTGCAGATGATTATTGATCACCAAGTACCAGGCTTGATAAAGCATCCTGCAGAATTCATTGTGATTGAAGACATAACTGAGAAAGAGATGAACAGGATGAGAAGTTATAAGAACAGACCGAAGTCGGAATATCCTCCAAGCAGGCGCGTATATGGGCACTTGAGCAGAGAAGATTATGTGTCACCACTAGGCAATAGGTGGAGACATGATGATAGTGATTCTGAGGACGACGCCCGAATTCATAAGTTGGTGTTTAAAGAAGGGGATAATATTGGGCGAGAGATAGCTGAGTTAGGTGAAAACGCTCCTGGCAGAACCACTGACACTGCTGCAGGTAATGAGGATGACTTTGATCCGGATGTTCTAGATTTCACAGAACCTTCCGGTGCTGCAACATAACAAGAATCCTCTCGATCTGCTAAAGGTAAAGAACATGTTGATGAAGATGCCCCAGTCAACATAACTGATGCTGAAGATGACTCTGATGACACAGAAAGTGATTCCCCTGATACATTTGCTGAGAAACAAGAAAGAGCAAAGAGAAAGGCAGCAGAGGAGAAAGCTAGTGCAGCTGCGGCGAGAGCTCTTGTTGAAGATCCCACCTTTGTTGTGGATCAGGACGATTTAGTTGCAGATATAGATGCAGAGCTCGACACTTCACCTCCTCCAAAGAGACAAAAGACCACTGCTAAGAAGGATAGTGTTCGTGGAAAGAAGACTATGTCTCAAAAGCCACAAATGGAGAAGACTTCAAGGAAAAGACGTTTTAATCTTCCTGAAGCGTTTGGGGTTCAAGACACACATTCTTCCCAAGCAGCAGCAATGACAACAACAGCAACAACAACAACAGCAGCAGCAACCTCATCAGTTCCCACATCTGTTAGTGCAGCTATGCCTGCAAGAGTCACCATGTCAATGCCTAATTCGGTAATCTTTACTGAGCCAGTCTCAGTTACCGAAGCAGCGACAAGTTCCCAGATTGTTTCCAATCCAATTGGTGACCGGATTAGGAAGATGCGACAAGAAGTTCAACCTCCGGCTTCTAGGTTGACCGATCAGACCTCTTCTTCTTCAGCATCTGCAACGAATGAACAACTTCAGCGCAAAATCAGCGAGTTAACTGCTATAGTTGCTACTCAAACGCGTGAAATAGATGAGTTGAGAACCAAGAATGCAAATATTGAAGAAAATGAAACGGCGATGCTAGAGCTGATCGGAGAAACGATTCAGTCCAACAAAGAGCTGCAAGCGGCAGCTCGTGGAATCTCATCAGCAGCTAATAGAGTCAAACCAAAGCACTTTGGAGAGACTGACAGGTGTCGAAGCCAAGAATAGCGAGCTTTAACTTGCAAATGTGAACAATGAACGCAGAATCACCAGATTCGAAAAGGAGAACACAGAACTGAGAACTAGGTTAAATGTGTTAACTGGAACTCAACCTAGAATCACTGGTGGTGCAAGTTCAGAAGCTAGGGCTAGTGCTGGTGATGATGATGAAGATAGTAATGATGAAGAAGATGATGACGAGGACGATGATGATGATGAATCGGATGATGGTGATGATGATACTGGTAAAGGTGGTGATGGTGGTGATCTTGGAGCCACAGGTGGTGGCGGATCATCAGCTGGATCTGGGTCTAAACGTACGAAGAAAAGCCATGACAGACAAGGCAAGGATCCCGCAGCAGGTTATTCTGCTCAGGGGGAGCCAGGTCCCGTGAAAAGCAAGACTCAGGAACTACGGGATGCAATGAAGAAAGCCGTAGTTCCAGTAGAGTATGTTGAGCCTTTGAACTGTTATTTTGCTTATGATGATGAAGGCAACCTACTTCCTCCACCTACTATTCCAGAGTATGACTTAGAGGAAGGCGAGATACCTCCTAAGATGACATCTGATGACATGAAAGAGGTGTATGGACACGCACACGGAGAATCTTCCGGTGCGAGTCAAAGTCCACCACCAGAGATGCATCCAGAGAACAATGAGGTAAATTTGGAAGAAGGAACCAGTGTGCCAACTCCTGAATACGTGGTTGATCATACGGGCACTGGTATTCCTAATAATTCTGAAGAGATGATCCATGAGGCTGAAGAAAATCTCAAGTCTAATCCTACTCCTGTTCCTGATAAGGTGAAAGAAAGACACGACAAGATCAGGCAGAAATATCCAAATTGGTTTCCATCAGCTGAAGAGGAAAAGAAGAAGAAGGGACGAGTACAAGCTTCTATCTTCAAGAAACGTCTGTCTAAGATGTCTATAGATGTTATCAGTTGGGCTTATGTGGAGAAAACGAAGATGTTGGGTGTGAAATGGGAAGAAGGTATGTTATACTTCAGTCCTTACCGAAATGTCCTCAGTCTCCCCTTCTGGTATATCCGAGATATTATCAGACTAGACTTTCCTCTGTATTATGAGAAAGAATCCAGCCTAGATACTTTCTACAACCTTCTAGCTGAAGAGAGCCGAACTGAATGGAATTCCTTTAAACCTTAGTATCCCAAGTCATACAAAACAAACAAGATTCATCCACGCACCAAAAGTCCTATTTGGGAACATAAGATCAAGCCACCGAACTATGTATCGAAGATCCCTATTGTCTCAGTTGAGCAAGACTTCTCCTCAAAGTTCTACTACTGGCACTATGATGCAGTTACTACTGAGGCAGTGATCGTCTTGAGCAACTCTCCTAAACCGTGAAGAAAGATCAGAATTTGGGACCCGATGTGGTTGATAAATTGTTCGGAGAAAGATGTGGAGACGCTGTTCCTGTATCCCATTCAGCATTTGAAGGCCGAAGCTGATCAAGCATTGAAGTATCAAAGGGTGATTCGCTTTTGTCACGCCAACAAAGTTCATGCTGGATGCGACTGGTCGAGACTTTCAAGGATCAGGACGATGTCGATTTGATGAGAAGACTGAAGATGCCACTTGTTATGTCATGTTATGTAGGTTTTCAAATTTTCAAGTCTGTAAAGTTGTTGTGTTTTGTTATAAACGATGTCTTTTGAAGTCTCTGTACGTACTAGCCTGGTCCAAGGGGGAGTCTGTTAGTGCATGATGTCCCTAGGCTAGTATATATGTTGTTTGGACGAGTTTCGGGGTGTTTGGAGATGTTTATACGCGTTTTTGGGTGTGATTGAGGCTTTAGGAGAGTACAAGATGGTGATAGGCGAATAGAACCTACTCGCCATTTCTGATCTAGCGATTAGGGGCTCCCTATAGGCGATTCTGGCCCAATCGCCTATAGGTACATGTCTTATAGCCTCTACTCGCCAATACTGACCTGTATGAGTACGGGAGGTATAAATAGGCCCAATCATTGCCCTAATAATCAGTTTTTTGCCACACACACTCTCCAAACACCCTCCCCAGGTCTGAGATTGCTTGGTTTGATCATTGTAACACTCGTGCTCTGTTTTAATGATATAAACGTTAATCTTTTGACTCGTTTGTGTGTTGTAATTGCTCGTTTATCATTGTTTCAAGTTTGTTTCTGTTATTAAAGCATATTCAAGGGATTCCGCACCTTGAATATAACCCTCGTGATTGTCGGGTGACACGTTCGTCGATCCTACAATCGTTTTGTCAAAAACAAGTAGTTTGATCAAACAAGTCTACCAATTTAGGTGCGGAATCCATAAATCAGTTACGAAATGATAATAATATGAACAAAACACGCAAATCATCTTTTAATCTCCATTTCATTAATAAACACAATTGATTAAGCTTACAAAACCTTGTTTACAATGAAATAATAACAATTCAGACTCAACTAGAACACTAGAGAGAAACACAGGTCGAAAGAGGGAAACAAATGACAAAAGTTAATGTTAAAATCAAATTCTAAGCTTATATAGACTTGCACATTCGCCCCCTGTAAGGGTCGAACGTGCAGGTTCGCCCCTTCATATGGGCGAATCAGCACATAGCCCTACAAAATTCTTCCTTCGACCTGTATACTCCACCTTCAACCAGTTTCAGTCACCTTCGACCCTTCAAGTTCCACTTTCGACCCTTCGACATCATCAAAACATAATTGTATATGTAATCCAATAGCACTAGTCGCAAAACGTGTATCAACAGTAACCATAGGATGTTGTGAAGGGGCAGACGGTTGTGGTTGGATCGGTATTGGGACGGGCGAGGAATGGTGAGGATTGGGAGAGTTAACTGGGCCGTGTGGGTGTGGGCTGGTAGGTGGGTGAGAGGGGGTTGTAGTGAGGCTGGTGTGTGGTATTGCGCCTGGGACGGATGAGGTTGTTGGTGGGCCGGTCGTTGGTGAGGTAGTAGACTTGTAAATGGATCAAATATTAAGTGGAATAGTGGTGTTCAGTGGCAAAGGATATGGTTCCTCATCCAAAAAATTATAGGCAGTCGGTTCGATAGGTGAGGTATAAGGAAAATCATGCTCATCAAAAATGACATGACGCGAAACGTGGACGCGTCCAGTGGTCGGGTCTAGGCATCGATACCCTCGAAAATTGGGAGGGTATCCAAGGAAAATGCAACGAGTGGAGCGGGGAAGAAGTTTGTTGGGTTTTGTGGCAGAAGCATTAGGGTAGCACGCACACCCAAAGACTCTTAAAAGGTCATAGGTCGGGTGGCGTTGGTAGAGGGCAAAGGCCGTTGTTTTATTGTATAATTTGGTAGTGGGCAAGACATTATGAAGGTAGGCGGAAGTGTGTAATGCTTCAACCCAATAGGTAAGGGGAAGGTGAGCATGGGTAAGAAAGACATGAATAATGTTGTTCAGACGACGAATCATCCGTTCGGCTTTGCCATTTTGTGGGGATGTTTGTGGGCATGAGAACCGAAGTACGATGTCGTTTTGGGAAGCAAAATTTTTAAAGTGATGAATATCAAATTCACCACCCAGGTCACATTGGCATGTTTTGATGAGACAATTAAATTGGGTATGTATGAGTTTATGAAATTTTACAAATGTATCATAGGTTTCGGATTTGTATTTGAGTGGGTAAACCCACACATGTTAAGTAAAATTGTCGACAAGGACCATGTAGTATTTGTAACCTGATTTGCTAAGGACCGGTGAGGTCCAAAGGTCACAATGCAATAAATCAAAAGGTGCAAAAGTAATAGACATAGAATCATGAAATGGCAAACGTTGGCTATTCGCAAGCTGACAAGATGAGCAAACAAAAGAAGTACTAGTTTTATTACATCGAATAAAATTATTGCGAGAAAGAAAATCTAAAATAGTGAGTCCTGGATGACTAAGACGGTTGTGCCAAGGAGTTTGAGCCAAAGTGGAAACAAAATCATAGGAGGGTGGCGTGAATGGATAAAGGTCCCCCGTGCTATCATGGCATGAAAGGAAGGTTCATGTATTGAGGTCCTTCAAAGAAAAACCAAATGGGTCAAATTCGACACTAACTTGATTATCACGTGGAAATTTACGAACAGAAAATAAATCTTTGATAATAGTGGATGAGTGGAGAACGTTATTTAATTGGTAGGTTTTATTGGAAACAGTGTGAAGGCTATTACCGGATCCATTAATGGGCAGTTTTTGGCCATTACCGACAAGTATAGTGGTCGAGGAAACAGACAAGGGAGTAGTAATCTTACCAGAGTGAGCCGTGATATGAGAGGAAGCCCCGGTGTCTGTATTCCAAGCTTGATCTAGAAATTCATGAACCTGCATCATAGATAGAGTCATGCCAATGTCAGTTGGGCTGAGAGCATTGAAGGCGTTTGGATCAGTAAACTAGGTCGGTTGGTTTTGGGCCTGAACAGGAACATTCTAGGCCTACTAGTACGGGGGTAACTGGGCTTGCTAATAGGCCATATGGGCCTGATTGTATTGAGGCTGCTGATATGGGCTTTGTTGGGTATTGGGGTTCCAGGCTTGGGATGGGTATGGGCTAGGCGGAACATGTCAGTTTTGGGATTGGGATGGTTAATTAGGTGGGCCGTAATTTGTTGGAGGGTTGTTGGATTGTTGCCACCATGGGGCATTGGGGTTGGTTTGTGGACGAGACCGGCCACGGCCACGACCGCCCTGGTAACCACGACCACGAGAACGACTCGGGTCATAATAAGAGTAGCGAGGCTGGTCAGTGTTGGTGTTGGTGTTGGTGTTGGTGTTGGTGTTGTTCGGGTTGGGATTTTCAACATGGGTTTGGGTTTGTGGTGTGGATACGAGGGCAGATTGGGTTTGGTTTTGACGAGCGGCTTGGCGTTGGGCTTCTTTTTGTAGGGACAAACGAGCCTCATCCCAGGTAGGGTTGTTGTGGTTAATGAGGGTTGCAGTGACGTCGTATTTGGAGGGGAGCCCACGTACAAGCTACATAGCCAATCGTGGTTCACTGACTGGAAGCCCAACATCACCCAACTTGTCAGCAAGTTACTTTAGTTTATGACAGTATTCATCAAGGGACGCACAAACAGTAAGAGTAAGATTTGTAAAATCATGTTCAAGGGTTGTTGCTCGGGAGCCCTTGTTATTCAGAAATAGGCCCTCGAGTTTAGCCAAAGCCGACCGAGCCATAGCATCGGATTCACCAAGAACTTGTTTCATGTAGTTATCGGACAAAGTTGCATAAATTCATTGAAGGATGAGTACGTCTATCTCGAACCAAACATCATGGTTTTCATCATCTTCAGTGGGCGGATCCGTACCATCGATATGGTCCAACACCTTGTATGCCTTGGCGTGCAACTTGAAAAGTTTTACCCTAGACAAATACGTGACGTTGTGTGACACCCGTCACCCTTATCTTTTATCAAATTGTCAAACCTATTCCTTGTACTTTCCATCTTTCTAAATTTATAAAAAGTTTGAGTTTGGTTTTTGTTTATTTTTTTTATAATTACAATTTTTTTTGTATACATTTTTAATACGTATTATGGTCGTAACATGATGAAGCGTAATTTATAAGAATTGTTCATTTTAAAGTTTAATTAAATCTTGAATACTTAGCGTTCATAAAAGTTTTGGAACATTAAGTTTTTATGTTAAAACTTATATTAAAAAAATATAAGTTTGTTAAGTTATATACGTCATAAAGTTAATGGCCACTATCCCAAACTTCTAGTCAAACAATCCTCTCTTGTCAACTATCTCGGTTTTTTTTTTTTTTTTTTTTTTTTGCTCGAAGACCACCACCTGCATATTAATATTACTATTTTTTTTTTTTTTTGGTTTTCAATTTGCTTTAATGCAAAGTAACGTTGGGTTCATGTTCAATAGCCATTATAGATCACTTATGTGACAAACGTTATGATCGTTGATTACTCGACAATTATGAACCAAACTTATAATCATCGACCATTAAACTATCCAAGAGCAAATGTTTCAAAAATTGATTATATATCTATAAATTGGTCGTTGCTATACAATCCCCGATCGATGAGCATTCTAAACCCACAAAAAAAGTCGCTGAAATCACGACAAGAGGCTCGTTGTTTAATGCTCTGAAGCATGGTTCTTTTCGATCGAATTTAGGCCGAAAACATTAATGTGAGTCAATTATTTGTGCCATTTTGATCTAGATTAGCCCTGAGAAGAAGCCTCATGATTCCTAGATGTTTAAAGTTCGAATCGGACTTGATTATATTTTGGGTTAGGGTTAGGGTTCTTAGGTTGAATTAGGGAAGAAGATGAGTAGGAGTATTATGTTAAATATTATTAACTTGCAAAGAAATCAACAATCCTAGTCTATGTTGTAGTAGTTTGTGTGTGTGGGTTGGGGCAATGACCTGGGTTCGATCCTCACAACCCACCCATCTTTTTTTTTTCCAGAAATCATTTATAGTTTTTTTAAAAACATATATATTATAAAAAAACACTCATAATATTCATAATAAATTGCCAATGCGGGGCTAGCCCACTTGGAAGAGACATATGTCTCTTAGATGGGAGGTCCAAGGTTCAATCCTTGGCAAGGGTGTTGTAATTTAGAATTATTGGTGTGTAATATATAGGAGATGTAACGTTTGCCGTTCAAAAAAAATATATATTCATAATAAATACATTTTGGCTCTAAAAATTATGAAATTTTATGTGTAGTATGTTGACACCAAAAGAAAAATTATCATATTTTTAATTTTTGAGAAATAAATTATTTTCGAATTTTTATTAATTTAAATTGTTTTTATCATAATTAATTGATTAAAAATTTATTTTTAATGATTTTAATATCATAGTTTTTGGAAAATTATTCCTAAGCATAATGAATGGAATAAAAATTATTTTCCTAGATGAAAAATATTTTTATTGGTTTTCCTATTTTTTAATCATTTAGAAAGGATTTAAATTCATTAAATCTGTTTTAAATGCAATTAAAATGAGAAAAATTGTGGAAAATTTATGTTGATCATTTTTTCATCAAAATTTACTAATTTTTCACAAAAATATCATTTTTGAACCGTATCTTGTATTTTAGTTATATTTATGCTTATTTAAATTCAATAAATCAATTATTAAATTATTAACTTATAATATCTAAAATATGTTTCATAAATTTAATGTTTTATAAAACAGAAATATTTTATGCTCCAAAGTCATAATCATTATTTGTTTAATTCATTGTTTAATTTATAATTATTTAATCAATTCCTTATAGTTATTGTAATTATTTACAATTATGGTTTAACTAATTAATTATGTCGTTCGTTTTTATGATTCGAAAGATATTTTTATCTAGATATTCAATTGGTAATATTTAGATTACTAAATCATATTCATATACTTTTATCATATAATTTTGAGATTCAAATTTAATGTTATTTGATTTCTTCGCAAAAACGTTGATTCCCTAAATCGCGTTAGCAAACCCTAATGCCTTAGAACCCTAGATACCTTAGACTTTTAAGACTTTCCATTTATTAGTATTCTTATACATTATAAGTATAATTCTTCGGAATTCCGATTCCTTAGCTCATGTCAGCTTAAGTTGGATTTGATCGCTTTCACAAACGGTGAGTATATCTTTCCCCTTTTTCATGTTTTACTCTTTTGGGGCTATTCATGTTCACTATGACTAAATGTTATTCTTTCAGTAAATGCAATTCTCATGTGTGTTTGCTTTATGTTAATTTGTGTGAATATGACTAGTCAAAATCATTAACCTTTGAGGGCCTAGCATTTCAATGAATAGTACTATGGTATATACCCCTTGTTGACTTACGTGTTCGAGTTAAGTACTTGGTCATTGTTATGTGATTCATTATACTAAAAATAGTTTTCATGTGTTAGTCTCATTCTATGAGGGTTGATTTTGAACGGATATTACATATTACATAATTGCAAATTTTACCGCACATGAATTTCTAAACACTTTTATTACTACATATTTATTCAAATCGGGGTATGCTCACCAATACATTATATGTGTTGAAAAAATATTTTGTACATGTTTTAGGTTATTTTGAGACATTTCTTTTAAGCTTTTGGATTTATATTTAAGCTTTGACTTTATTGTATTTTAGTTAGACTTGACGCTTTAGAATTATTGTATTCTGTAACATTCATTTCAATGTAATAAACTAGCACCATGAGCTATTGAACAATCGACACTACATGACACCTTCATGTTTCCGCCATCGGTTGGGGTGTTACAGATTGGTATCAAAGCCATGGTTATAGGGAATTAGTTTATTAGAATGCCTTTTAGCCTAGTCTATAACTAAGCTTACATTCACGAGTCCCCTCGTGTATATTTCTCTTATTTCTTATATTTTTTCAAGATATTTTCGCTATGATTCTTTCTCGTTATTCTTTCGGTATTTTGCTTGGAGAAGAAGACACTCGTATTTCAAAAACGAAACGATATCACCAAGTTAGGAGTGACATCCATACCTTAGTGATTAGTTTCACTCCTCTATATGATATTCATCTTTGGAATATATCTTTGGGATATGAGTAACATCCACACCTCAAAGAGTATTTCTTCCAAAAAGAAACTTAACCACTAAGCTGGGAGTGATATCCTTAACTTGGTGACTAGTTTCACCCCACTGTGGTTTTCAATTTTGAAATACATCTTTGAGTTATGAGTGAAATCCACATCTCAAGGATCTATTTCTACACCTCGTTTTTTAATCTCGCTTAAGTTTTGGAATTCACTAGTGATGGGGCACGTACAATCTGAAGGGTGAGCGCCTATATCCTGAGTTTTCTGTCTAGGCCTGGTATTTCGTATAAATCCTAATCAGACGAGGGATCCGTATACCTACCTAGGAACACTTGGGATGAGCATTCACTTATAGGCTAAAGTACGCCCCCACAAGTCACTTGGAAATTTCAAATACTTGGGTTAGTCAAAGTTTCCTATGGAAACAATCCCAATGTTTTATGTTATTGGTATTTATGTGTTGTTTGTCATTTGAAGACTCAACTTCATCGCTTGTTATTATTCATTGATTCATTTGCCTTTGGATTTTTCATCATCATTATTAAAACTTTTGTGCGCTATATTATCGCATTAAAAACATACACTATTTCATCTATGTTTCGCGACTTTTATACTATAAAGTATCATTATTCTTGTGCTAAAACATTTTTCCCATGACTCAAATTTTTTTAAGCTTTAACTTTGATAACATTTTGATTCTTGAACATTGCGTCTTCATAAACTGTTAAACACGAACATGGTTTCAAAACTTATTAATCAACTTGTTTTATATCATTATGTTTACAAATTCACTTGATCGATGACACAGTATATCATTAAACTATGATCTTTTGTATCCCCTTGTGTTTCCACAATACTCAAAACATCATAAATGCCTATCTACCCAATATACACCAGTACACTACCCTCTAAAGCGATTAACTTGGCAACTTACCCTGTGTTATCATTTCATAAAAGCACAAAACCCAAGTACCCAATCTTGGAGAAACCTATTCACCATATTAGTACACCCTATATACACCTCGTGTCCTGAAACAAATAGCACACTATGAGCCCAAAGAGATGCTTTAACGACCCTTACAAACAACGAGTTTTCAACATATAGATTTCGTAAAACTTTCAAGATTTCAAGTAACATTGGATTTTTTTTCTCAAATATTTCATAAAAAAAAATTGGAAATTTTCAACCTTAATGGAATTTAACTTACAAGTTAAAGAAATATTTAAAATTTTATTTTCCAAAATTCGTCAAGGCATTCAAGATCATTCACATCCCCATACCTGTTCTGCCCACAACTATCAAACATTATCAAGAAGAATCAACCTAAACCAGATTATTCATTACCTTGAACACAGCTATGTATAACACAACTATGTCCAGAAAATTTTCACAGCAGGTCAGTTTAGTAGAAAAATTCCAAGAAATTATGTATTTACCCAAACGAGGTGAATCTACTTGGAAAAGCCAAGTTTTTACAATATTGACCTACTGTCAAAATTTCATAACTTAACCCTTTGTAAAACTCGAGTTATGACCGTTTAAAGTTGACCCAATTTATAACTCCGAAAATCCGATATGACCTTTAATCAAATAAAATTTCAAAAACCACTCAAACGATGTCCAAATCTGATGGTTTTGCCCATTATGAAAAGCTAAGATCATGTATAGTACAATCATACAAAGAAATCATCAAAAAAATCACTTTAACATCACGATACAGACCCTACAAAACACCCTAACGAATCTGTCAGATTACTGAAACTTGCACCCCAAGTTATTCATAAACCCTGATCATCCATAATCACCTATTCCATGAAATCCTCATATACAATCATGTTAAAATCTGTATTTTTCACATTCCTAAACCCTAATTATAATCACAAACATCAATTCTCATAAACCTCCATGCAAAACATCTAAGAATTTACACAAACATATACACATGCGATTCATACTCATAGAGTTTCTAGGGTTTTTAAAAGCTTTTCAAAACATTAACAATTATCATAAAACTTATAAAAATTATACCTTTCAATGAAAGAAATCCTCAAGGTTTAGAGATTCCACCCAACACCACTTGGATTAATCAAGAGTATTTGTTGTTTGATTAAAATTGAGAGAGAGTGGGGGTGGGGGTGTTTACGGCGCAAGGGGTAGCGGGTTAGGGTTTCTTATTTTTTTTATCAATATTTATAAGAGGATTTGGCTTGTTGCCCAAGTAATTGGGTTTTAGGGCTTTTTAGTTTGCTAACCGAACTTGTTAATCATGTTTTACCTAATACTGGACCCGATAATATTAACCACCCCAACCTACATAAAAACTACTGTTTTTATTATCTCAATACATATTAATCATAGAGTGCACATAATTTGCATAGCTTACGTACTAACTTTTAGTTAAGCGGTAATTCACATAAACATGTAATCCACATAAACATGTTACTTCACATTCATCATAATTCATTTGTACACATTATCATGTATGCCAGTCAATTCACCAACGTTCAGGATACAGGACTCGTGTGTGGATTGTGATGATAACTTTACTTATTATAATGTAACATGTGTTATTATCACATAACATATGTTATTACCCTATAACATATAGAAACACCTTCCTAACTAACCCTAGTCAAGTGTTTAGTCACGTATGCACTTGCAAGTTAACTAGAGTTAAGTTAAAGTAGGAACCTAAAAATGCGGGGTTTCACATCATCCCCAAGTTGAAAAGAATTTCGTCCGAAATTCAACAAGTAAACAATAAAGCCAGCTAGAAAAATGTGTTCTTGGTTCCCGGATGTCACATCGTCCCCAAGTTGAAAGGAATTTCGCCCTGAAATTCACTTTGAGAGAGCTGCTTTACGTTTAGTGTTTGGTTGTATGCATAGTTTCAGGTTCAGTAAAAAGATGTGGGTATTTAAGCCGCATTTGATCCATGCGTTCCCATGTGTATTCCGGTCCTAGACGGGAATTACATAGTACCTTAATAATAGGTATTGTGTTTTGTTTGAGTTTCTTGACGCCCCACTCAAGAATCTCCACTGGTTCTTCCATGAACCGTAGCCGATCGTCCACCTGGATCTCCTCCAGTGGCACCATCAATGTTATATCCAACAGGTATTTCTTTAGATTTGATGTGATACGATACGTGGGATACATCGTGTACCGCACTAAGTTTATTAAGCGAGCAGTAGCCATCCGGTTTTTGATTTGCACTATCTTCTCAGAAGTTTCGTGTGCGAGTTCGGGACCTGTTAGCTGACTGTCCCCAACTTCAGTCCAACAGCGGGGAGACCTACACTTGCGTCTATAAAGTGCCTCAAAAGGCGCACACTGTATCGAAGTGTGGTAGCTGTTGTTATATGAGAATTCAATCAAAGGCAAGTGCTTATCCCAACTATTGCCAAAATCCACCACGCACGCTCGTAGCAGATCTTCCAATGTTTGGATGGTACGTTCACTCTATCTATCCGTCTGTGGGTGATAGGCTGTGCTCATATCTAAGCGAGTCCCCAAAGCATTTTGGAGAGTAGTTCAAAAATGAGAAGTGAATCGCGCATCGCGATCAGATATAATAGAAGTAGGCACCCCATGCCTAGAGACTACCTCCTTGATGTTGAGATTAGCTAATTTCTCCAGTGAGCCGGTTTCCTTTATTGCCAGAAAATGTGCCGATTTGGTTAAACGATCCACGAGAACCCAAATCATGTTATGGCCAGTTGGCGTTCTAGGAAGCTTTGTGATGAAATCCATAGAAATTTTGTCCCATTTCCACATAGGGATTTCTGGTTGCTGCAGTAGGCCTGAAGGTTTCTGATATTGGATCTTAACCTTCGCACAAGTCAAGCACTTACTAACATAAGTGGCTATCTTAGCTTTCATGTTTGGCCACGAGGAAAGAGTTTTGAGATCTTGTTACATCTTGTCCGAACCGGGATGTACCAAATATCAAGAGATGTGAGCTTCATCGAGCACTAGTTGTCTGAGATCCCCAAAACGTGGTATCCAGACTCTATTCATAAAGTATTGAAGACCATCTGTCTTTAGTTCCAGGTGCTTATCCGCACCATGTAAAGTTTCAAGCCCGATGTTTTCTTCTTTCAAAGCCTCGCCCTGGGCTTCACGTATCTTATCAGGAAGATTAGAATGTATGGTAAGTTGTAAAGCTCGCACCAGTTTGGATTTCGTTTCCTTACGACTGAGGGCATCAACTACTACATTAGCTTTCCCTGGATGATATTTGATGGCACAGTCATAATCATTCAAAAGCTCGACCCATCGACGCTGTCGCATGTTCAGCTCCTTTTGATCGAATATGTGTTGGAGGCTCTTGTGGTCAGTGAAGATGGTACACTTCGTCCCATAGTGATAATGCCTACAGATCTTTAGAGCAAAAACCACTGCTCCCAGTTCCAAGTCATGGGTAGTGTAATTCTTCTCATGAACCTTTAATGACGTGAGGCATACGCGATCACCTTACCGCGCTGCATCAGCACACACCCTAACCCTTGGATAGACGCATCATAGTACACCATAAAGTCCTCTATACCCTTGGGTAGTGATAGTATGGGTGCACTGCAAAGCTTTGCCTTCAGCAATTGAAAAGCAGACTCTTGGGCATCTCCCCACTTGTAAGTAATCCCCTTCTGTGTCAAAGCAGTGAGGGGTTGAGCGATCTTAGAGAATCCCTCAATGAATCTGCGATAGTATCCCGCAAGACCAAGAAATGGCGCACCTCTGTAGGAGTCTTAGGAACCTCCCACTTTTTAATTGCATCAATCTTGGCGGGATCCACATGTATTCCTGCCTCGTTAACCACGTGTCCAAGAAATTGGACTTCTCGAATCCAGAAGTCACATTTAGAGAATTTTGCATACAACTGCTCATTTCTCAAGAGTTCTAAGATCAGCTGCAGGTGTTGCTCGTGCTCTTCCCTGCTCTTAGAATAAATCAGTATGTCATCTATGAACACTATGACGAATTGGTCCAAATAGGGCTTACACACGCGGTTCATCAGATCTCTGAACACAGCCGGTGCATTGGTTAGCCCAAATGGCATCACCAGAAACTCATAATGACCATACCGAGTTCGAAAGGCTGTCTTCGCCACATCCTTCTCTCGGACTATCAGTTGATGATATCCTGACCTCAAGTCAATCTTAGAATAGAAACTCGACCCTTGTACCTAGTCGAACAAGTCATCAATACGAGGCAAAGGGTAGCGGTTCTTAACCGTCAGTTTGTTCAAGTCCTGATAATCAATACTCATGCGGAAACTCCCATCTTTCTTCTTAACAAACAGAACTGGAGCTCCCCATGGTGAAGAACTAGGTCTAATAAAACCCATATCCAATAGCTCTTGGAGTTGGGTAGATAGTTCTTGAAGTTCGCCTGGTGCTAGGCGGTATGGTGCGCGTGCAACTGGAGTTGCTCTTGGTACAAAATTAATTTGAAACTCCACTTGATGAACAGGTGGAAGTCCAGGTAGCTCCTCTGGGAAAACATCTGGGAAATCTCGGACTAATGAGATGTCCTCAATCTTGGTTTCGGTCTCAGCTCGAGTGTCAGATATGTTAGCCAAAATGGCTGGATAGCCCTTTTGAAAACATTTCTGGGCCTTCAAGAAGGAGATGATGCCACATGGCATCACCATGATCACCCTGTATAGATATAAGTTCTCCACTTAGGAGGGGGACACGAACAATCTTCTCCTGACAGAGAATTTCTGCGTGTTACTTGGACAACCAGTCCATGCCAACCACGAGATCAAAACTTCTTAGGGTGATAGGTAGAAGGTCGATGGCAAACAATTGCCCATCTAGCTCGAGCTTACAGTCACGATGTATATGGGTTACCTCAAGAGGCTTCCCATCAGCCAATTCTATAGAGTACGGGTATCAAGAAGAGTAGGAACCATCCCTAATTGTTTGCTAAGTTTTGATGACACAAAACTATAGTCCGCACCAGTATCATATAAAATAGAAGCAAGAGTGTCGTTCTAGGAGCACGTACCCGTCACGACATTGTTATTAGTCCTAGCCTCCTCTGAGTCTATCACAAATGCTCTTCCATGAGCCCCATTGTTGTTGTTGTCGTTGTGGTTGTTGTTGTTTAAGGACATATACCTCACACTATCCCACGTTCTCTTGCTATCACCAAATGTAGAAGATGAAGCACCATGCTTCAGAAAAGTACCATGCTCAACAGCCTCATCAGTGAGTTTGCAAGCCAGGTGAAAGATTTGTTAGATTCTGGGTAGGTGAGCTGCAGTGGCCATGCCACAAATCTGAGGGACCCACCCTTTTGGTATGAAATTCGATCCGCTGGTAAAGTTGGTTAATTAGATTCGAGCACAAAGTATCTAACTCCTGTATCTTGGTAGTGTAGGCGTCGATCTTAGACCATCCGTCTTTATATAACAAATTTCTAGGTTCATCACAGGGTGTTACGTTCTCCATCCAAGTATCTGTAACTCATTGAGTGTGCATGTAGCATACATTACCCCATCCTGCCTGGGGCAAATGCACATGGCAAAGACTTATACTATCGAAGCAATCAGACGGTCTCCTTCAGTTCCGTTGGAGTTATCGAGGTTTACAACCAATAAAAGGCTTGAAAATACGATGTGCGTTCAAGGTATAAGAAAGTTCAAATGTGGAAGTCCGGGGAAAAGAATGATTTAGCAAAATAGATCTTTACTAGATTGGAAAGATGTGAGGGCTTCAACCACACTATCGTTGATCATAAGAACTCAGTCTTATCTAAGTTAACAATGAAAAAAGAAAGAGAAGACAGGTAAGAAAAAGATAGAAGCCAATCGTCGCCACGCTCCGTCTACATAGTAGAGCCTTCATCTTCACTTTCTATGTGCTCGTCCTGCTCAGGTTCCCCTTCCATCCCTTCTTCTTCCTCTTTTGCGATGTCAACGTTATATGGATCTCATCACGTACAGTCTCCTTCCCTGGTCCTGCGTAAGTCAGTTCAGTGGTCAGCAACACTACTCGTTCCTCCAATCGTGACTGTCAGTCACTGGTAGGTTTTGTTCTTCCTTTGAGATATTGCACTGCATCGCGGGCCTTACATAACTCCCCAAGAGTGTGTGTAACAAGCCCCAATCTGATGTGTTCCCATGAATCTACTATATACTCACAAGGAACAGTGACAGGTATATCATGTATCGCTTGCTCGTACAAAGCGTAAACGTACTAGATTAAGAAATAAATCCTATATAAGTAACCTTGTCTCGTCTGAGTTTCAAATGAGAGTAAGAAAGGTCAGATAACAAGGAATAGAAACTAATTATATCCTTGCTCAGTGAAAAAGGATAAGTCTCAGTATTCGACTTTCTTCGAATTTGATTCGGTTTAATGGTACCACGTCATGCGCATCGTGCAGCTTCCTGTGTACGCGCGCCACAACGCTCGCAAGGGCTCCCTCCCTTGTACTATTGTTGTTTCCTCATCCACAAGGTTTGTTAGGATACTACTACCAGTAATGCGCCACCTGGTGTAACCGTGGGTTCCCAGCAGTGACGTGTTCAGAATTAGGTCTAGAACTAGAAGATAACATATCTCCCGAAACCATGTTTTGTAGATATATGTACTAAAAGCTAGTTGTGCACTTAAGTTGTGAGTGTACTTATGCTATGATGATCATAGACTAGACTCAACATGCAGTCCTAGTTCCCTATTACCTGGCTCTGATACCAATCTGTCACAACCTCAAATTTCCACTGCGGGGTTTTATACGCGAGGCGCATGACATACCAGGATCCCATAGCCATAAGTCATATGAACGAACTCTACATGCCCAAACCATTTAGTTCGTTTTCAAAAATCAAGTTTAGTTAAGCCGCGGAAGCGTAAACCAAATTTAAACCCTTTAAAACCATGCGCAAAACAACGCGCCCAAATTAAAACCATATGAAGGAAAATGTAAAAGCATAATATGTAGTTTAGGTGTATGCCCAAGACCCCAAATGCAGTGAAGTGTGCAGTGCTTCCTAATCGTGGCACGGAAGCTAACTACCTGCAAATGCATGTATATAGTGGGTCAACAAACAATGTTGGTGAGTTCACTAGGTAAAGAAGGTGAGTAAGTAAACGCGCAGTTTCCAAAACCATGTAACCAAGTAAAAGCATAAGTAATTAAGTTGGTTCCAAAAACCGTGTAACCACTAGTTCATCGCATGCCAAGGGTAGCTAACACCGATATGCCGAACTGCTAATGTACGTGTTGTCACAAATGTGAGCAGTTAGCCTTGCATCATTGCCTATAAACAATGATAATCTGTTAAGTTATAGTTCACTCCCGCACTCCCCGAGCGGTGTGAGGTTTATCAGACCTAATAGCGCTATCAACTAATAACCCGCTTGCCATAACCCGGAAACTCATTCGGTATGTGAAGGACTTACAGTGATAATGTTGGTTTAGTTCATCAAGGACAAGTTTGCGAACTAGCAAAACCCCGACCCACACAAGGAGTCAAAACCCAGCCCACACAAGGAGTCATAGCACCCCAAACCCAGGATGTGAAAGTAGTCTCAAACCGGACTAGAAAAAGTTAAGTACGTTGTCTCAAGCCCGAGACGCATGCTTTGAGAAAAAGTAGTGAAACTCACCTTAGGTTGCATGTGAATAATCCAGATTCCTCAAATAGTAACGAGCTACTGACTCCCTATTACAAATGTCACTAGGTGAGTATATGTGCATAACCAACACACCATACAACTCATTTGTCCAAGACTTTTAAAGTTCAAAACCGTGTAGTGACACCTAATGACTCTACATGTACAAGTAAGTCCTACGTATGTCGTTGGTGATCATATTGATTATTATCAGTTTTATACCTCATACACATCTCATATAAGTATTCATGCAAGTTCATGTCAAATACATACCATATAAGACTCAAATAGTCACATAAACATCCCTTACACATCTGCGTTTTCAGGGCAGATTGTATGCTGTGAAAAACGAATTATTTAAAATACTTAACGACGAATTAAACTCACAAATTTTAAATAAATATTCATTGGGATTCATTTGATAACCCATATTTGTTTTTGTCTCAAAACCAAACACAAAAATTATTAAAATTCGTACAACACAACTATGTCCAAAAATTTCCACAGCAGGTCAGTTTAGTAGAAAAATTCCCAGAAATTGTGTATTCATCCAAACGAGGTGAATCTACTTGGAAAAGCCAAGTTTTTACAATTTTGACCTACTTTCAAAATTCATAACTTAACCCTTTGTAAAACTCGAGTTATGACCGTTTAAAGTTGACCCAATTTATAACTCCGAAAATCTGATATGACCTTTAATCAAATAAAATTTCAAAAACCACTCAAACGATGTCCAAATCTGATGGTTTTGCCCATTATGAAAAGCTAAGATCATGTACAGTACAATCATACAAAGAAATCATCAAAATAATCACTTTAACATCACGATACAGACCCTATAAAACACCCTAACGAATCTATCAGAAAACTGAAACTTGCACCCCAAGTTATTCATAAACCTAATCATCCATAATCACCTATTTCATGAAATCCTCGTATACAATCATGTTAAAATTTGTATTTTTCACATTCCTAAACCCTAATTATAATCACATACATCAATTCTCATAAACCTCCATGCAAAACATCTAAGAATTTACACAAACACATACACATGCGATTCATACTCATAGAGTTTCTAGGGGTTTTAAAAGCTTTTCAAAACATTAACAATTATCATAAAACTTATAAAAATTATACCTTTCAATGCAAGAAATCCTCAAGGTTTAGAGATTCCACCCAACACCACTTGGATTAATCAAGAGGTTTTGTTGTTTGATTGAAATTGAGAGAGAGTGGGGGTGGGGGTGTTTACGGCGCAAGGGGTAGAGGGTTAGGGGTTTTTTTATCAATATTTATAGAAGGATTTGGCTTGTTGCCCAAGTAATTGGGTTTTAGGGCTTTTTAGTTTGCTAACCGGACTTGTTAATCATGTTTTAGCCCTATACTGGACCCGATAATATTAACCACCCCAACCTACATAAATACTACTGTTTTTATTATCTCAATGCATATTAATCATAGAGTGCACATAATTTGCATAGTTTACGTACTAACTTTCAGTTAAGCGGTAATTCACATAAACATGTAATCCACATAAACATGTTACTTCACATTCATCATAATTCATTTGTACACATTATCATGTATGCCAGACAATTCACCACATGTTCAGGATACAGGACTCGTGTGTTACATTGTGATGATATCCTTTATTATTATAATGTAACATTTGTATTATCACATAACATATGTTATTACCCTATAACATATAGGAAGACCTTCCTAACTAACCTAGTAAAGTGTTTAGTCAGTATGCACTTGCAAGTTAACTAGAGTTCAGTTAAAGTAGGAACTGAAAATGCGGGGGTATCATACTATGTTTCTTAAACAAAAATTTATCCTTTTACACTTGAATTTTTTAATCGCAAAACTTTTGGGTTATAATAAATAGCTAGACACATTTCCATCGGAATGTTGCTAGATATCTGCTACCTTTTTGTACAAAAACGACTAAACTATAACTCGCATTCCAGTAGGCTATATGTCTGTTCTACGCACTATTATTTGCAGTTAAATTTCATTGTTTTATTTTTGCACCATTTTTATCTATAGTTACTCT